>JALAZF010000252.1:3918214-5224285 GCA_022829125.1 Lathyrus tuberosus
CGAGGTCTCCCTTATTTCCACGGGGATCACCGTCTCGGTTCCATAAGTCAAACAGAAGAGGTCTCCTCGGTAGTGGAGTGCGGGGTTGTTCTGTAGGCCCAGAGGATGCTGTGTAGCTCCTCAACCCATTTTTTCTTGGTGTCGCACAGTCTCCCTTTAGGACCTCGCAAGATCACCCTATTCGCGGCTTCAGCCTGGCCGTTCGTTTGTGGGTGCTCGACCGAAGTGAAGTGTTGCTTCGTGCCTAACTTCGCGATGAAGTCCTGAAAGTTATTATCAGTGAATTGTGTCTCGTTTTCGGTGACAAATGCCTGGGGCACGCCAAATTGAGCTAGTATGTTCCTCTTGTAGAAATGTGGTATGTTGTGGGCCGTAATTTTTGCCAGGGCTTCGGCCTCGATCCATTTCATGAAATAATCAATGCCGACGATCAGGTACTTATTTTGGTACGACCCCACAACGAAGGGCCCGAGGATATCCATCCCCTACCACACGAATGGACACGAGGACGATAGTGTTTTGAGCTCACTGGGTGGGGCCAGGTGCATGTCCCCATGTGTAGCGAGCGATTTTGGACGCGGTTCTTAAGCACTGGTCGCTCTCTGCGGTTGAGCTTAAAACTACAAGTCGATTCATTTTTTATCCTATTGTGAGCTGAATAAGGAAGGGAAATAGATGTCTCCAATTAACCCTGCTTTGCATACTAAGTTTAAACAGCGGTCTGTTAGGTTACGAATGCTATCAATGTGGGGGGCCTTTGTACTGGTTATTTGTATTTTCGCCAATACGGTTTTCTTTCTTTTTATCTAGGCAGAAGGTTTTTGGCAGGGAACAAGGATTAGGATGTTAGGACTGATGCTTTTGAATTACTGCTTTTGATTGACGGAGATATGGGATTTGGGTTTTTTGTTGATTGCGCTCGCTAAGATCTTTTCTTTCGATCTTATGCCTACGTATTCCCGTTTACCGAAACAGGGAAATCAGAGCGTTCGTAGTTCCTCCTATTCTATGGGAGGAAATTGGTTTTTGGTGTCTTGTTCAAAGCCCAAGACGTGAAGCGAAAGGTGATTTGTACCTTGTTCAAAGCCCAAGATGTGAAGCTAAAAGGTCTATTTGTGTCTTGTTCAAAGCCCAAGACGTGAAGCTGAAAGACCTCGGCTTTAGAGAGAATTTGTCATCTCTAAAGAGGGGAGAAGGAGAATTACTTTAACTGGGATACGCGGATCCGAGCAATGCCATAATTTCCGAAGAAAAGGGTTTTAACCTGAAGGAGAAGACTTTAACTCAGTGTAGAGCAATGCCATCTTTCCTTAGGAATTTCTCATGCTAAAAGAGGGACAGTGGCATGGATGTAGATGATCCAGAGGCTTGCCGCTTACAGCGATTAGATGAAGGGAAAGGAGTTGTTGATGTTTGTGTACTGTGAACGAGGCACAGTTTTGGTGCTAAAAGGTTAATTGGATCAACCAGTGGTTTTCTTATACAAAGCCTAAGAGGAGGCTGATATGTGTCTCGTACAAAGCCCGAGAGAGAGGCTAAAAGTTTTTGACCCGACGATGGAGTCTTTTTGGTATCTCGTATAAAGCCCGAGATGGAGGCTATTTGACTCAACAAGAGAGTTTTTTGTATCTCGTACGAAGCCCGAGATGGAGGTGATTGTTTGTTTGGCTCTATAAGAACCTTTTTGTATCTCGTACAAAGCCTGAGATGGAGGCGAAAGGGGGATTGACTCAACGAGGGAGTCTCTTATGTGTCTCGTACAAAGCCCGAGAGAGAGGCTGAAACGTTGTTTGACTCCACTGGGGAGAATTTTGGTATCTCGTACGAAGCCCGAGATGGAGGCTATTGTAACTGTTTCAGTTGAGTGACAGATCCAATATACTGATTTTAAAAGAGAAAATCAGTTCTTATATGAGCATCACTGTACTCAGGGATTTGATTTGAGGATCGGGGATATTTCCTTCTCTTTGAGGAAACTGGAAATCCAAAGGGTGTCGAGACTGTCCGAGTCTGCGGGTTTCCTTCCTATTTAACGAAGGGTGCTTGAGAATGTCTTTGAGACTCAAGGAAGTTAGACTGTCCGTGTCTAGAGTTTTATCTTTTGTACTATGCTTTGAGAAACAGTAGTAGACTCTATGAAAGGACTGTTCTATGAGGATGACTAGGTTCTGTTCCTATACCTCTAGGAGATCGTCGGGACAATTTGTACGAAGCCCAAGAGGAGGCTGGAAACTTTTAAGAAGCCGACGGGTCCTTGTACGAAGCCCAAGAGGAGGCTATCATTCCCGGGGGAAGAGATCATTATACGAATCCTAAGAGGAGGCTATGAATACTTCTAAGAAGCCGTAGTGTCCTTGAATAATGCCCAAGAGGAGGCCGATGCTTTTAAGAAGCCCGTGGGTCTATCAACTTCTTTCCATTAGGAGAGATAACTCTTTTAAAGATAAAAACCACTGGTAAACATGCGAGGTTTACTATCCAGCGACTTTTAGCTTTTAAAGAGGGTTCCTTAGTTAAGGTCCAAGATTATGACCGTAGTGGGTACCCAAACCCCGAGACATTCAAGGCAAGCTATCCACAAGGAATAGATCAAGTCAGGAAAGTTCGAGAATTGGGAAGAAACTCAAAGATGCCATTCACGGAGAATACATTCATCTTGGGGAGTAGAGCTTCTTGACGATTCCTAAGGAGGACAGCCGAAGAGAAGACTGTATCTGGTGCTCCTATTGAGGATCTAGGCGCCTAATTCTACGAATAAATGAAACGGCGTCACCTAGTTCTAGACGTAGTTGCCGGGGAAACTCGAAATATCTATACTATTATTACACAGTAGATATGAGTTTATGAAAGGAGACTTACAGTGAGCAGCCCCACAATACAGTTTATAATATGAAAGCAGTAAACGAAAGCGATAACCACTTACTCGGTTGGAGTGCTTCCATGTTGTTGGGTTAGTTGTTCAACAAAGAAAGATTGAAAACAATAGTATATTCAAAATCAAAGGAGAAAGTGCTTTGAAAAAGAAAGATTTGGGGCTTACAGCTCGAGGAGAGGCCCAGGGTTTTATCAGTGAGCGCACTGTTTGACTTTGTACAGCGGGACTTATACAAGTGACTGGGGCCCAAAAAGTTTTTCTATACAAAGGGATGGGTCTTACACTCTCTCAAGAGGCCCAAAGAGGTTTAAAGAAAAGAGTGGGGCTTATAACACGAGGGTAGGCCCAAATGATTTTTCGTTTAAAAATGGAGATCGCGCCGAGGTTTTCTTTTAACGCAGAGGGACTTATACAATAAGTGAGGCCCAAAATGTTTTGGTTAAAAGGGGGATTGGGTCTTACACTCTAATAGAGGCCCAGATGGTTTAAATTTTTAAACGGGCGACGATCGCGCCGTTTACTTGTACAGAGGGACTTATACAATGGATGAGGCCCAAAAAGTTTTTGTACAAGGGGGGATGGGTCTTACACTCTCTCAAGAGGCCCAAAGTGTTTTGAATATGATTTATGAGGGTTGAATTAATGCAAAACCCTAATTTATTTTTCAAAATGTATTTAATTGAATAAAAATTCAATTAAAATGATCAAAAATTGTTTAACACATGGAAAACAAATTGTAATCTTGGATTAATGCTTCAAAAATTAAGTATTGACCTACAAAATAATTAGAAAGCATTGAAAGTTGTAAAATCAATGTAGAAAAAATATTTAAAATGCCAAAAAACAATTAAAATATTAATTCTTTGCAAAAATATCAATTATATGAAATAAATAATATTTTTGGGATTTTTTTGTGAAAATAAAATATTTTAACATTTTTGTGAATTATTAAAAAAAGAATCAACTCAAAATCATTAAAACTCAGAGAGAAATTAATTTTTGAATCAATTAAACAAAAATCACAAAATTCAAATATTTGAATTATTCAAAAATGGCGCCAAGAACAAGCTGAAGAACACGCGCGCATTCTTGGTTTCTCAGATTTGCATTTTCTATCCAATCTCCATAATACGTAATCATATCATGCAATCCACATATCATTATGCTCGTCTCAACCTCACGATCATGTCTATGTACTTTAATTTCATTTAAATTAAACATACAACAAGAAATCACGAAGAAACCTCAAGAACCCTAATTTCTGCATGAAGGCTAGGATTTTTGATACACGATTCAAACAATGTAATTAATTGAGGGAAAACATTCCATACATGATTATGAACATATGGCCAAATTATTGTGCGAGGAAATATGCATAGATTGAGAGATGACCAAGTGTGTGCTTACCTCCAAGCCGTGACAGCAAGTTCAAAGTGATTTTTGATTTGGAGGTGTTACAGATGAGTTGTGATGATCTGAACAGCTTCCCTACACCCTATGGATTGTGTTTGGATGGTTGGACTTGATTGAAATTGGCTGGATCATTTTGTGGCACCTCAGCTGCACTTTGGTTAAAACCTTGAGCAACCAGCTGGTGATTTTGTGAAATTGGTGTTTCAGAAGTAATCTAAGTGTTTGATCAGCTCATATGTGATGTATGTGAGGTGTGTGAGTGATTGGTTTGATTGGAATTGCTCTCAAACTCAAAACCCGATAGCTACCTTGCTAAGAAAGGCATTTTTGCCAAGAGAAAGAGATTTTGAGGAAAGCATCTGTTAGATGGCTTTGGTGTACTCAAACTGACCACAATTGAGCTCTATTTATAGTAGAGCAAGTTTGTTTTGCAAGGAATAGTGCATGGCAGCTGGTAAGTAGGTTTGGCCAATGTTGGCAAATGAAAATCCAAGTCTCCTCTAGCCATTGACTAGAGGTTAGGGCACAGAGCTTTGGTCCCCTTGGTCTTGGATAAGTCTTGACTGATTTCAGATGAGAATGGCTCAGTCCATGCCACCTTGATGGTTCCATTGAATGCCTCATTCCAAATTTGAAGTCTTGTCCCTATTTTGGCCATTCTAGGTTCAACATGTTATTTCTTGTTCCATGGACTTTGGAGGCTTGGCTCAGTGATTGTCCCCTTTAGATTCAATCCTCTGAGGTGTCCAAGTGGATAGGAGCAATTGAATTTGGCTGATTTTGGCAAATCGACCAAAGTTGCAAATTCTGCCTTGCCTTGACAGATTTCAGCAAGGCAACTTGGCAATGTTGTATCTCATGGTGTAGGTTGAATTTGGCAATGTTCTTGGCCATTTTGGAAAGCTCTTACATGATACAACAACTGTTTGAACAAGTTTGGTTTTGATCTCTTTTGATTCCAAGTGAAAAATCCCCCTACATTTGGCAAAAAATGAGGCAGAATCTGACTTAGTGAAAATTTCACTAAGTGTTGGAAAAAGTGACATTTTCACTTTTCAGCCACTTTGATCACTCCATAACTCAAAATCCTTAATGAATTGGAATAACTTGTAGTTGAAGTTTTTGTAGGTGATAATGAGGGCTACAAATCCATCTTTGGATGAGAAAAAATGGCCTTGTGGTTTAGGAGTTATGGTCCTCCAAAGTTGGTACCTTTGCCACTTTATTTTTAACTTAGAAAAATTTTCTAAGTTTTATGGTTACCCCTTTTACAAGTTATCTCACTTTTCTTGATTTTTCTTGATGAATGATGATTCAAATCATACATTAACATCATTTTAGGGTTAAAAATCCATTTTGGTGAAAAATCTCAAAAAGTCAAAGTTGACTTTTGTGCACAGTTGACTTTTTATCAGATGAATTCCAAACTGTGCAATTCTTCAGGAAATCATGTCCTTGACCTAAATCAAACTTGATGGACATGTTCCATGGGTGTCATAGGGTATATTCACTCATGTATTAGGTTTTGGGAGCATGTCCTGGTCAAAAGTCAAAGTTACAGTTGACTTTTCCCTTAAAACCCTAATTGTGGTGCAGATGGAATTGAGACTTGTTGCTCAAACTTCTTGGATCAATCCATTGTTCCAAATGGATCAATATGGTATATTAGAGACCCTCAAATCATCTCTTGAGGTCTTGGCTCATGGTTTGTCCCAAAAGTCAATTTATGGGTGAATTAGGTCAAGAAACCCTAATTCCTGATTTTTGATGAATGCATCCCTTGAGGCAAAATTGAATTGATGCATGGGTTCATGAGGTTCCATGAAGTATATTAGGTTATGTTTTGGATCATTGCCTTGTGCCCAGATGAAAATTTCCATCTGGAGGCCCTGGTCGACCAAAATCCTAATTTGGTGACACTGTCGATCTTGAGACTTGATCCACCTAGAAGGGAGCAGCCTTGTGCTTAATCCTTGAAGTGGGAGTCCTTTTTGATCCATTGTGGATGTTTGAGAGGTTAGACAAGTTGAAGATCATGTCATTTCTTGATTGATCCTTTGTCTAAGCACTCAGAGAGGGCTTGAAACCCTAATCTTGATTGTAGTGGATGCTCACCCATCCTTGGGGAGACTAATGAAGCATAAAGGTACATCCATATTGTGATGATGATTTTAACAATGATGGGAAATCTAAGTGGTCAAAATTTGGGGTATTACAGATGCCCCTATTTAATCTTCTTGGACCCGAAGGTGTGAATGACGAAGGGATTCGGGCATTCGGGGTGCAAGAGGATTAAATATTGGAATACCCGAAATTTTGATGGTGATTATGAATGGTAGCTTACGCATTCATCTTCTTTAGCTAAGCAATGATGCTTAGAAAAGGTAAACTTCCCCTCGATCTTGGTCTCCTACCAAGAACTGGTCTCAGTCTCTTTTGAAATAAACTTCCCCTCGATCCTGGTTTCCTACCGAGGAACTGGTCTTAGTTTCTGAAATGAACTTCCCCTCGTTCTTGGTTTCCTACCAAGGAACTGGTCTTAGTTTCTGAAATGAACTTCCCCTCGTTCTTGGTTTCCTACCAAGGAACTGGTCTCAGTCTCTGATTTAAACTTCCCCTCGTTCTTGGTTTCCTACCAAGAACTGGTCTTAGTTTCTAATTTAAACTTCCCCTCGATCCTGGTTTCCTACCAAGAACTGGTCTTAGTTTCTTTTGTCAACAAACTTTATTGACAAGGGACGCTATGTGTAGCGGTTTTCCTTCAAACTTCTCGCCGAATTTTCCTGGGGAGATGCCATTTGACGGAAAAAGGTTTGATGTCAGACTTGCTGGAGAACCCAGTCGTCTGAATTGTAGAGTTGCACAAACTTCTCTGTTGGAGACGCCATTTGTCGATTCACTGGGGAAAGCGAGTCTCTTGAGAGACTGTTTTCGTTTGGGATCTTTCATCATACTTTTCTCGGGATCTTCCCGGAGAAACGCCATATGATGGGGTCCAATTTTGAGGTGCCAATGACCTTCTCATCAGTGGTTTTTCGGAGCAAAACTGGCGTGCTGCCGAATCTCTGATAACGAGGCTTTCTCTGTGGATTTTCCTTAATCCAGGAAAGCAAGGGTATCATCTTCAATGGCGAAGAGTGACATCTGTTGAAAGTTCTCTAATCTTCAGAGGTTCAAATTATCAAAGTGGCCAAGGACCAACTTCTTTCCAGAATTAAACTGGAAGCGAGGTTGTTCAGACACAGTATTTCCTGATGAGGCAAGAACTGACAACTCGATTGAGAGGACTTCTACCACTAGGGGACAAGACCGACTAGAGTGATAGTGATGCAATATGAAATATGAACGCAAATAAAAAAATGCATGATGTATGTATGTATATGCTGACAAAACAGACACGGCATACAGACTAATGGATGAACACAATTGGATACTCGGCCATCGCGGGGCGAAGAAGTACCGTTGATTCAAAATAGTAATTCCACCTTGCTTTGGAGAGATAGTCCCGTTGGGAGCTATGTTGATCGGGCTTAGGAGATGAGAACTCGGCCGAGGATGTCAGACGAAACATGGTCTCTGACATTGCTGATCCTTCATTCAGGCGTACTGGCTTAGAAGGAGTACTTTGATTCTGCACTTTGAAGTCCGCTTACTTTGGGGAGAAGCGATCGATGTTCTTCTGATGTTCAACAGTCAAAAGAAATGCCATCTTTAATTTAAAAGCAGAAAAAGTTTAACAAGTAAATTCATTTTTGTTTTATTTCAAGAATCGCTGATTAAGTTTAAACAACGTCGTTCTGTAAAGCTAAAACAAGTAAAGAATTACAAACAAAAGCACGAGGGCTCAAATTTTATTGATAAGATGGAGATCAGCCAAACGCGTGATTCCAAAGAGTATATACAAAGTTAGAAAATGGTAATTTACAGGGAAAAGGGCTACCTTGAAACATAACGACCACTATCCTTCTACCAACTTTGAGTTCGGGACATCCTGAGCTTCTGTCGAAGATGACCTTTGACTGGAGATTTCCTCCGATAGATGATGTTGTAACTGCTGCTGAGGGACTTGCCTCTGTTGAACATAGTTACTTGCCATTATCCCTAACTTTTGCCTGGATTGTACTATGAGATTTCCAATCCATCGGGATGATTTTTTTCCATGTCTCTAACTTTTGCCTGGACCGCCCTTTCGGGTTTTTAATCCACCGAGACATTTTTTTTTTTAGTTTTAGGCGAAGTATTTCTTGACTACATCAACATTCGTGGGATAGGCAAATTCCTCTCCGTCCATGGTTGCAAGTCTCAAGGCGCCGCCTGAGAAAGCTTTCGTGACCACATAGGGGCCATCATAATTTGGGGTCCATTTACCCCGAGAGTCAGTGAGAAATGATTGTATCTTCTTGAGCACGAGGTCTCCTTTTCTGAAGACACGAGGCCGAACCTTTTTGTCGAACGCCCTCTTCATTCTTTGTTGATACAACTGACCGTGGCATAATGCCGTGATTCGCTTCTCTTCGATCAGGTTCAGGTCGTCGTGTCGACTTTGACACCATTCAGCTTCGGTGAGCTTCACTTCCATCAATACTCGGATTGACGGGATCTCTACTTCTATGGGGAGAACTGCCTCCATGCCATATACTAGAGAGAAAGGGGTTGCCCCTGTTGAAGTGCGGACAGATGTTCGATAACCGTGAAGAGCAAAGGGTAGCATTTCGTGCCAATCTTTATAGGTTACAACCATCTTTTGAACGATCTTCTTGATGTTCTTGTTAGCCGCTTCTACCGCCCCGTTCATCTTGGGTCGGTAGGGAGATGAGTTATGGTGTTCGATCCTGAACTCTGCACACAACTCTTTCATCATCTTATTGTTCAAGTTAGATCCATTATCAGTAATGATCTCGCTTGGAACACCATAATGGCAGATGATATTGTTTTTGATAAATCGGACCACCACTTGTCGGGTTACATTGGTGAATGACGCTGCTTCGACCCACTTGGTGAAATAGTCAATGCCTACCAGGATGAACTGATGTCCGTTTGAAGCCTTGGGCTCAATCATACCAATCATATCGATTCCCCATATGGAAAATGGCCACGGGGAAGAAATAATTTTGAGATGTGATGGCGGTACATGAATTTTGTTGGAGTATATCTGACACTTGTGACACCTTCTCATGTACTTGTAGCAGTCGGATTCCATGGTCAACCAATAATACCAGGCCCTGAGAATTTTTCTCGCCATTGTGTGTCTGTTGGCATGAGTGCCAAAGGATCCTTCATGAATTTCTTTCATGAGTACGTCTGCTTCTGGTCTGTCGACGCATCGGAGCAAGACCATGTCAAAATTTCTCTTATAAAGAGTGTCACCGCTCAGGAAGAAGTTTCCAGCCAATCTTCTGAGGGTCTTTCTATCTTTTCTGAGTGCCCCAGATGGGTACTCTTGTTTCTGAAGGAAGCATTTGATATCGTGATACCAAGGTCTGTCGTCTATGACTGCTTCAATCGCGAAGATGTAAGCGGGTCGTTCAAGGCGCATTATGTCGATCTTAGGTATGTCATTCCATCGACCTACACTAATCATGGAAGAGAGAGTGGCTAATACGTCAGCCATGTGATTCTCATCACGAGGGATGTGATGAAAGTCGACTCTGTTGAAGAAGGGTAACAACCTTCTTGCATAGTCTTTGTAAGGAATCAATCCTGATTGGTATGTGTTCCAATCTCCTTTTATCTGGTTAATAACCAGGGATGAATCGCCCTATACGTCCAAGTTTTTGATCCTTAAATCAATCGCTTCTTCGAGACCCATGATACATGCTTCGTATTCGGCCTCGTTGTTCGTACATTTGAACGTAAGTCTGGCAGTGAAAGGAATGTGGAAACCCTGAGGGGTAACAATGATTGCCCCAATTCCGTTTCCATAATGATTGACTGCTCCGTCAAAGATAAGTCCCGACTGGGAACCGGGTTCTGGCCCTTCACTGGGTAGCGGTTCATCGCAATCTTTCATCTTTAGATACATGACATCTTCGTCTGGGAAGTTAAACCCGATTGATTCTTGATCGTCAATCGGTTGATGAGCCAAATGATCGGCTAAAATACTTCCCTTAACGGTTTTCTGAGCGTGGTACTCTATGTCATATTCTGATAGTAACATCTGCCAACGGGCAATCCTTCCCGTGAGAGCAGGTTTTTCGAAAACGTACTTGATTGGATCCATTTCGGAGATCAACCAAGTAGTATGATGAATCATGTACTGGCAAAGACGTTTGGCTGCCCAAGCCAAAGCGCAGCAAGTTTTCTCAAGCATTGTGTACCGAGTTTCACAGTCGGTGAATTTCTTGCTTAGATAGTAAATGGCAGACTCTTTCCGTTTAGTTTCGTCTTGTTGGCCAAGTACACATCCCATTGAGTCCTCTAGGACTGTGAGGTAAATGATCAGTGGTCTTCCTTCCACTGGAGGTGATAGAATCAGAGGATTCAACAGATATTCCTTGATACTGTCGAAGGCGGTTTGGCAATCTTCTGACCAAACGCAATCCTGGTTCTTTTTGAGTAATTTGAAAATCGGCGCACACGTCGCGGTCATAAGGAATATGAATCTGGAGATGTAGTTCAAACGTCCCAGGAATCCTCTGACTTGTTTTTCAGTTTTCGGAGAAGGCATTTCTTGAATGGCCTTGACCTTGTCAGGATCAACTTCAATTCCTTTCTGGCTAACGATGAACCCTAGTAATTTCCCCGAACGGACACCGAAGGTGCACTTGTTGGGATTCAAGCGGAGCTTGAATTTTCTTAGACGTTCGAACAATTTTGGCAGATGTTCAACGTGCTCATCCTCTGTTCTTGATTTTGCAATCAAATCATCGACATATACCTTGATTTCTTTGTGTATCATGTCATGAAACAGAGTAGTCATGGCCCTTTGATAGGTTGCCCCGGCGTTCTTCAAACCGAACGGCATTACCTTGTTACAAAATGTACCCCATGGGGTAATGAACGATGTTTTCTCCATGTCTTTCGGCGCCATTTTAATCTGGTTATAGCCCGAGAATCCATCCATGAAGGAGAATACTTTGAACTTTGTTGTGCTGTCAACCAGCATGTCAATGTGTGGTAAAGGAAAGTCGTCCTTTGGACTTGCCTTGTTCAGATCTCTGTAATCGACACACATTCTAACCTTTCCATCCTTTTTGGGAACGGGTACGATGTTGGCTAACCATTGAGGATATTCAGATGTGGCAAGGAAACCCGCGTCAATCTGTTTCTGTACCTCCTCCTTGATTTTGATGGCCATGTCCGGGTGAGTGCGTCTCAACCTTTGCTTTACTGGCGGACATTCCGATCTTAACGGTAAATGATGCTCCACGATGCTGGTATCCAACCCTGGAATATCCTGATAGGACCAAGCGAACACATCGGGGAATTCTTTGAGAAGCTTTATCAAACCCTCTCTGGCAGTTGGACTGAGCAGTGCCCCAATCCTGATTTCTTTTCTCTCTTGCTCTGAACCCAAGTTTACCGTTTCCAATAGTTCTTTGTGAGGTTCAATGGACCTTTCCTCTTGTCTGAGTAGTCGGGAGATCTCTCTTGGAATTTTGTTGTCATTTTCTTCTTCAGCCTCGAATAACGGGAACTCAAAGTTGGGATAAGGCATCGGATCGTATGTTTCAACGGGGTATAAAACAAGCAATCTGCATGACGTGATGATTCGTGTTTAGAAGAGATAGAGAAAATGTAAGTGTGTGCAGTGTTTTGATTTTACTGCTTTTTTTTATTATTGAATGTTTTTTAGGATTACCATTTTCTGAAAAAGCAAAAAGAGAAAACAACAATTAATGCGGGAATTACAGAACGACGTTTTTTTATTAATGAACAAGTCGAATCTTGAAACTACAACCCTATAAAACAAAACTTTGTCGCTTTGGGCAAAGCGAAGAGGGAAATTTACAGAAAATGAGCCCTATCAAAATATCCGTTTCACCTGGGCAGGGTGAAAGGTTAAAGATGGCAATTACTTTGACTGACGAACGACCTTCGGAACATCGACAACAACCCATTGGCGGCGAACTCCTCGGTGAATCACAAAGTCTGGCACCTTCCTTGATTTGTCTTCAGAAATGACGCTAATTTCTGGTGGAACGGGGTCATTGGAATCTGTCTCCCAGGCAAAATTGTCGTAGGAGGATTCCTTTGTTGCATTTTGCATAGCATTGGTGCTCTCAGCTGTATCTCCCCATCCAGTTGACTGTATATCTTCGAGCTTGATACGAGAGCTTTCGGGAGCAGTGTACTTGACCATATAGTCGTATTTTCCACTTGGTTGTCCCAAAGTGTCCCAAACTTCTTTGGAACTGGAGAAATCATCCCTTTCGATGACGTTGACCTCAGGAAAAGCATAGTTGATGAATTCAAGTCCTGCGAACGTTGCGAATTCATCTTCATGTTGAGTAGTTTCTGAATGACCTGAGTGTTGATCCCATGACATGGTGGGGACATAGGTGTTCTGTTCAATGACGCTCAGCTGAGTTTCATTGTTCGGCTGACTTTCTTGCCCCAAGTTTCCTGGGTAAGGCTGCCACATTTGCAGACCATCCATTGGGCCATAGTAATTGTGGTCAAAGTTGTCTTTCATCGGAGTGTCCTCCTCTAATGAATTTGGCGGAGCACGGCATCCTTCCGGATCACAATCTCCGTAGATCATTTCGACATCTGACCTGGGTATAAATCTCAGACTTTCTGTAGGAAAGCAAAAAGGCATAGGCACCTCTTCCTGAGACATATAACCATCCTTTTTAAGGCAGGACTTCCACTCTTCATCTGCGTCAGAGGGGTCTTCCTCATTGATAGCATGAACTGTCTGAGACACTGGGTGGAGAAAACCTCCACTGTGGAAGAAGTTTTGAAGGGGATGAAGACTTTCATCATTGGCAGCTGTCTGGGTACAGGTCGCAGAAAAACCAAGACCCTTCTTTGTTTTATTCTCAATAGGAATGACAAGCCGTCCCCATCCTGTCGTATCGGTACTCTCGACTGCTTTGATAGCATCTTTGTATGAAGAAATTGAAGTTCCTTCTTTGAACTGATTGTCCTTGCTCACCGATAGTGCTTGGAACTGAGTTCCAATAACCTCCTCGGGTTCCACACAAGTAGATGATGATAAGTTACTCACAAGCAAGGCTTGTTCCCCACAAACCGTGACAAGTTGATCATTCTTGACGAACTTTAGCTTCTGGTGGAGGGTTGAAGTAACCGCTCCAGCCTGATGTATCCAAGGTCTTCCTAATAAACAACTGTATGTTGCCCGGATGTCCATGACCTGGAAAGTAATTTGGAAAGTGTGAGGACCAATAGTTATGGGAAGATCCACTTCGCCGATAACTATTTTTCTAGATCCGTCGAATGCTTTGACGACGACCTCGCTGGTTCTCATCGGAGGGCCCTTGAATGATAATTGCATCAAAGTGGACTTCGGCATAACATTCAGGGCTGACCCTGTGTCTACCAGTACGTTGGCTAAAGCATCGCCCTGGCAGTTAACTATGATATTGAGCGCCATGTTATGATGGCGGCCCTCTTCAGGTAATTCCCCATCACTAAATCCCAAATTATTGCAGGAAGTGATGTTAGAGACAATACTATCGAACTGTCTGATTGCTACATCCTGTTCCATAAAGGCTTGCTCCAAGACTTTCTGTAGAGCCTCTCTGTGTGCTTCTGAACTGAGTAACAGTGATAATACTGAGATCTTTGAAGGAGTCTATAACAGTTGATCAACAATGTTGTATTCACTCCTTTGGATGAGCTTTAGCATCTCATCTTTGTCTTTTGAAAAGCCGGGATTACTAGATTGACCGAATGGTGGATCAGGAATTTCTGCCTGAAGTTCCTTTTCTTTGTTGGATTCTCCAACCCCTCGGTTGAAGATTCGACCGCTCCGTGTTACACGACTGATGTCTGCAATATTCACGACGGAGGGTAATGGAATTTCCTTTCCATTCTCGATTATTGTTGCACCGTATTTGTAAGGGATTGCCTTAGCTGATTCATACGGTAGTGGCCCCGGTAGATAGATGACTATGGGAACCTTCTGATTTTTCTGACCATCATAAGTAACCTCGATCTGTTCCTGGTTGGGAACTTTAGATTCATCAAATAGAGGGACGATGGCAAAAACATCTCTAGTCCTCTGATGATCGGATATTATGACAACGTCCTCAATTTGATTGGCAAGGTAGTTCGGCGACCAATTGATGGGTCCGGAACCTGGACATGGACGAATTTCTCCACGATCGACCTGACCCTGGAGAGCTGCTCTCACAAGGTAACACCCTTGGTTACTTTCCGAACAGACACTATAACTGTCATAGTTGTGTGGTGGCACCTGGCCACGCCCACTTTGAATGCAATGTAACCTCACTAGGTTACCTTCCATTGATCGGACATCCTGACTTTGACGACGAGTAGGATTCCTGTGATTGATACTAATCTGCTGAGTATCTTCATCCATATAGATTGGCATCCACCAGTGATTTAACAAGTGCTGAAGTGCCTCCTGGACAAGGGTACAACCTCGATCGTTTTCGCAACCTGCCTTACAGTTTTGATAGTCATGTGATATTAAGAATCCAAGTCGGACCTGCTCAGCATGTAACTCTACCAGGTTGGTATTCATTACGCGGATATCGAATATTTGAACCATGTTGATTTGATAGGAGTTCCTATTATGGTAGTCTTGGATCCATCCAAGGTCCATCTGACGCTGGAGGGCCTCTTGTATGAAAGAGCATCCCTGTTTATTTACCGAGCAAATCAGACAGGAACTGTAATCGTGCCGCGGCAGATTATGATACTGGCTTTGCCTTGAGTGCATCGCCACCAAGTTGACATTCATTGCACGGATGTCGTGGTTCTGAATGACGTTGGAATTCGTGTAAACCATGTTAACTCCACGAACTCGGTGCTCTTGGATCCATCCGAGATCCATTTGTTCCTGTAGAGCTGCTTGAACCACAGAACATCCTTGATTGTTTTTAGAGCAGACATCACACTGATGATAGTTATGAGGTGGCACATGGCCATATCCACTTTGTCTATAATGCATCTTGACCAGATTGGTCCCCAATAAGAGTACATCGTGAATTTGATAGACATTGTTAGTCTCTTTCTCAATCAAATTGACTGCAGTTTTCTCATGTTGAGGCAGTGGGTTCGTAAGAACATTAGGATTCGTATCTTTGAAAGATAAGAGCCCGCTCCTAACAAGCTTTTGCACGTCGGATTTGAAATTGAGATAAGTCTCAATGTTATGCCCTGAACCTCCTTGATGATAAGGGCATGTTTGATCCGCTTTAAACCAAAAAGGCGGATTTTCCGAAACTGAAAGGGGAGACTTAGTCTGAATATGCCCCTTAGCCAGCAGTAACGGAAACAGCTCTGCGTACGTTACGGGTATAGGATCAAATCCTGGTGGCCGTGTTGTACGGTTGTTGTTATATGGAGGACGAGCCTGCTGAAGAGGCTGTTGTGTCCTTTGTTGGTCAGGTCGGCTCTGCGCAACCTGAGGTTGATACATAGGAACAGGCGCGGGGCCGATAGCAGGAATAACAGCTGCTACTGGTTGATAACGTCGCCTTTGCTTTCCGAGAGAGATATTCCCAATATCTTGCTCTTTTTCTTAGGGAGAGCACTACCGTATTTTTTAGTACCGCTTGTCGATCCAGTGTCTTTTACCAAACGTCCTTCTCGGACAGCTTCCTCAAGACGTACACCCATGCCGACCATTTCGGTGAAATCACTGGGCGCACTGGCAACCATTCGGTCATAGTAAAATGAGCTTAAGGTCTTTAAGAAGATCTTTGTCATCTCTTTTTCCTCAAGAGGTGGACAAATTTGAGCGGCAATTTCACGCCACCTCTGAGCACACTCCTTAAAGGTTTCTTTGTCCTTTTGCGACATTGATCTGAGTTGATCTCTGTCGGGTGCCATGTCCAAATTGTACTTGTATTGTTGGACGAAGGCAGTACCAAGATCTCTGAATGTACTGATGGTAGTACGGTTTAAACCCATGTACCATTTGAGTGCGGCACCGGTTAAACTATCCGGAAAGTAGTGAATCAGCAGGTCCTGATTCTCCGTCTGAGCTGACATCCGCTGAGCGTACATCACCAGATGGCTCTGAGGGCAAGAGTTACCCTTGTATTTTTCAAAGTCGGGCACTTGGAACTTGTGCGGGACTTTCACATTTGGGACCAAGCAGAGGTCTGCGGCGTCCTTTCCAAATAGATCCTAACCGCGAATGGCTTGCAGCTCTTTCTGCATTTCCAAGAACTGCTCCTGGAAATCATCCATTCTGTCAAACATAGTTTCCTTCTTACCAGAAGGTGTCTGTGGAATCTGTCCTTCCGGGACAGTGTGCACCACAGGGGGTGCTACCGTGACTACGGCAGTAAGTCTTGGCGTCTCCCGAAGTTTGTAACCTTCAGGAGTCTTGAGTATGCCCCTGGCATCTTAGCTTTCCCGAAGTTTGTAACCTTCAGGCCCAACGGCTTCTGTTACGATTCCCTGATCTTCAGTGATCGGCGGAACATATCCTTTCGGGATATAGTTAATAGGCATGCCCCAAGGACGATCTTTCGGCATCTGATACCTAGGATCATACTTTTCTATGATGGGCGTTGAGGTGATCTCTGAGATCACGGTTCTTTGTAGCTGAGCTTCTGCCATGGCTTGCATGTCGTTACGAAGCTTTCTCATATCCTCTCTCAGAGCGTCAATCTCTTCTTTCAACTCTCTGTTTTCTTCCTCAAGATCATCCATCTTTTTCTGACGATTGGCCCGAGTATTATACGAATGAGACAGTTTGACTCTAGAATCGAGACACAAACGTAAGATTCGTAGGGAAGGATACGCGATGTGAGAATGATGAATGCAATGATTATATTAATTGTTCTTTTGGTTTAATCAAAATAAACTTCGACAATTAGATTGCAAATATCAAACAGTGGGGAAACCCCTTTTTATTGAATTCCAAAGGATTACAGAAATGGAAATACAGTAGATTACAAAGTGCAGAAACAGAAACCTAAACTAATGGGTCCCGAGTCCTCTTCTTTGACCGGGGCACTTGGGCCGTTGTCGGGTTGTCATTCCTTTGCCAAGTGAAAGGAGCGAGCAGATTCCTCTGGTCATCTTGATTCTCTACAGCATGCTGCTCCAAAATTTCAATCAGAGCATCTTTCTCTTTTAGTAGTTGTTGTATTTGGATACACTCTACGTCGAGGGTGCGGTACTTGTTCTTCCAAGACCTTCTTTCCTTTTGAACTTTGTTGAGAGTAACCTGAAGCTTTTCAGTTTCCGTCATGAAGTACATGACAATTTCCCTCGGTGGAAGAATTCCGTAACGAGGATAAGGCATCTTTAGCTTGAGAGCTTTAGTTTGTACCCAATGGAGATAAGGCTCCATCGAGACACAGTCCGGTTTTCCCAGAGACTCTTGTCCTTTCTTATGAACATGTTTCCAAGCTTGCACTATTTCCATCTTTAGTGCTATGTCGTTTTCTCCTTCCTTGAAGAAAAGACCTTCCAGATGAACACCCAGTGGGATGTGTCTCATCGGGTATCCAAATTGACGAAGAACTAATATCGGATGATAGTTGATTCCTCCTTTAGTTCCTATGAGGGGTACGCTGGGGAAGTTTCCACAACGGTCAATGATTCTGATTCCCTCATAAATCCTATTACACCAATCTATATCAGAGTTGGTAAGGGACATGATCTTCTGCGACCAACATAAGACACTCTTGCAATCCCAAAAAGCATCAGACTTGGGCAAGTGAGAGATAAACCATTTGTAGAGCAAAGGTACACAGCATGTGATCTCCCCTCCGCTGTACAAATTTCCTAAGTGTACAGAATGATACGCATCTGCGAGCAAAGTCGGCACAGGGTTTCCAATGAGAAAAACCTTAATAGTGTTGATATCGACGAAGTTATTGATGTTAGGAAACAAAAATAACCCGTAGGTGAGCAAGACAAAGATGCTTTCAAAAGCAGTCCCGTTCCCTATACTAGCGAAGTACAGAGCCTTTTTTGTCAAGAACTGGGCTGGCAAACCTTGGATGCCACCCTTAGTGGTCATGTGAGTCCTGACCTCAGACTCGTCCAAATGAATTGCTCTTGTAATAGTCTGATTCTTTGGAATTTCTTCCAGTCCAGAAAATGGAGCTCGATCAGTGATATGTAAATCAGTCAGATGAGAATACTCCTCCAGCATTGGTGCAAGCTGGTAATCCGGGAATGTGAAACAATGATAAACCGGATCGTAGAACTGAATGAGCGCGTCCATGATCCCCTTAATCACATGGACTCTTAACAGTGGTAGCAAACCACCGTGCTTGGCTCTGAAAGCCTCTGGGTTAACGATCATCCTCGCTAACTTTCTCAAATCCCCTAGTTTTGGAACCTTGAAGGTATACTGATGAGTTCTCCTTCTACCGAAATCCATTAGCGTAATCTTTTTCTCTGATATTTGCAATCACAGTCTTAGTTTAATTTGAAAAACAGAGAGACTAGAAGAGAAGTTTTTTTTTTGAATGTTTTAATGTTTTATGAAATGGATGCATGAATGCAGCACACAAAAACATAGAAAAAACATGGGGTCAAAGGGTCGTTGTCATGAAGTCAAGGCTCTACCCATCCCCAAAGGTTTATACTAGGGTGATTTTTGTACCTGTACTCATTATCATCAGCTCCTCCCAGGAAAGCAAAACAACAAGCGGATCGCCAGCGAGTTGTAGAGCAATCTTAGAGTAAGTGCCATTCACCGAGAATAGATCACCAGCCTCAAATGAGGGTAGTATCGCGTAACAACTATTTCTGATAGTTTCTGAACTACGAAAGAGTTTGGCTCCTCGGCTTCTCAGAGTTCACAACCGACCCATTGGCTATAAGAGTGAATGGGTTGCGTTGGTCAGCCTCCACTGAGGTTGATGGTCGACCCCGTCGCCATCACTTATCTTAAGTGTATACTCATTCTCACCACATGCGGCATCACACGCATTCCCATTAGCAGAAAAATAAACACGTATAACAATTAGGAAAAGCAGTATATATATTTGTCCTAATCATCCTAGACCTTTAAAGCTAAGATTCCTAAGTTCCTGACAGAAAATGGGTTCCCCGGCGGAAGCCCCAATCTGTGGTATCAACCAAAGAGGTGAAAAGGAGGAAAAAGGAAAGAAGCTGAAGAGATAGGCCCCACGGCGGGCGCCACTTTTCTGTGGTGGCCACCGCCACAAAAAAGATTTGTCCAAGGTTTTCACCTTAAACGTTAAGAAAGAAAGAAAGGCCCCACGGTGGGCGCCACTTTTCTGTGGTGGCCACCGCCACAAAAAAGATTTGTCCAAGGTTTTCACCTTAAACGTTAAGAAAGAAAGAAAGGCCCCACGGTGGGTGCCACTTTTCTGTGGTGGCCACCGCCACAAAAAAGATTTTTCCAAGGTTTTCACCTTAAACGTTAAGAAAGAAAGAAAGGCCCCACGGTGGGCGCCACTTTTCTGTAGCGAGCGATTTTGGACGCGGTTCTTAAGCGCTGCTCGCTCTCTGCGGTTGAGCTTAAAACTACAGGTCGATTCATTTTTTATCCTATTGTGAGCTGAATAAGGAAGGGAAATAGATGTCTCCAATTAACCCTGCTTTGCATACTGAGTTTAAACAGCGGTCTGTTAGGTTACGAATGTTATCAATGTGGGGGGCCTCTGTACTAGTTATTTGTATTTTCACCAATACGGTTTTCTTTCTTTTTATCTAGGCAGAAGGTTTCTGGCGGGGAACAAGGATTAGGATGTTAGGACTGATGCTTTTGAATTACTGCTTTTGATTGACGGAGATATGGGATTTGGGTTTTTTGTTGATTGCGCTCGCTAAGATCTTTTCTTTCGATCTTATGCCTACGTATTCCCGTTTACCGAAACAGGGAAATCAGAGCGTTCGTAGTTCCTCCTATTCTATGGGAGGAAATTGGTTTTTGGTGTCTTGTTCAAAGCCCAAGACGTGAAGCGAAAGGTGATTTGTATCTTGTTCAAAGCCCAAGATGTGAAGCTAAAAGGTCTATTTGTGTCTTGTTCAAAGCCCAAGACGTGAAGCTGAAAGACCTCGGCTTTAGAGAGAATTTGTCATCTCTAAAGAGGGGAGAAGGAGAATTACTTTAACTGGGATACGCGGATCCGAGCAATGCCATAATTTTCGAAGAAAAGGGTTTTAACCTGAAGGAGAAGCCTTTAACTTAGTGTAGAGCAATGCCATCTTTCCTTAGGAATTTCTCATGCTAAAAGAGGGACAGTGGCATGGATGTAGATGATCCAGAGGCTTGCCGCTTACAGCGATTAGATGAAGGGAAAGGAGTTGTTGATGTTTGTGTACTGTGAACGAGGCACAATTTTGGTGCTAAAAGGTTAATTGGATCAACCAGTGGTTTTCTTATACAAAGCCTAAGAGGAGGCTGATATGTGTCTCGTACAAAGCCCGAGAGAGAGGCTAAAAGTTTTTGACCCGACGATGGAGTCTTTTTGGTATCTCGTATAAAGCCCGAGATGGAGGCTATTTGACTCAACAAGAGAGTTTTTTGTATCTCGTACGAAGCCCGAGATGGAGGCGATTGTTTGTTTGGCTCTATAAGAACCTTTTTGTATCTCGTACAAAGCCCGAGATGGAGGCGAAAGGGGGATTGACTCAACGAGGGAGTCTCTTATGTGTCTCGTACAAAGCCCGAGAGAGAGGCTGAAACGTTGTTTGACTCCACTGGGGAGAATTTTGGTATCTCGTACGAAGCCCGAGATGGAGGCTATTGTAACTGTTTCAGTTGAGTGACAGATCCAATATACTGATTTTAAAAGAGAAAATCAGTTCTTATATAAGCATCACTGTACTCAGGGATTTGATTTGAGGATCAGGGATATTTCCTTCTCTTTGAGGAAACGGGAAATCCAAAGGGTGTCGAGACTGTCTGAGTCTGCGGGTTTCCTTCCTATTTAACGAAGGGTGCTTGAGAATGTCTTTGAGACTCAAGGAAGTTAGACTGTCCGTGTCTAGAGTTTTATCTTTTGTACTATGCTTTGAGAAACAGTAGTAGACTCTATGAAAGGATTGTTCTATGAGGATGACTAAGTTCTGTTCCTATACCTCTAGGAGGTCGTCGGGACAATTTGTACGAAGCCCAAGAGGAGGCTGGAAACTTTTAAGAAGCCGACGGGTCCTTGTACGAAGCCCAAGAGGAGGCTATCATTCCCGGGGGAAGAGATCATTATACGAAGCCTAAGAGGAAGCTATGAATACTTCTAAGAAGCCGTAGTGTCCTTGAATAATGCCCAAGAGGAGGCCGATGCTTTTAAGAAGCCCGTGGGTCTATCAACTCCTTTCCATTAGGAGAGATAACTCCTTTAAAGATAAAAACCACTGGTAAATGTGCGAAGTTTACTATCCAGCGACTTTTAGCTTTTAAAGAGGGTTCCTTAGTTAAGGTCCAAGATTATGACCGTAGTGGGTACCCAAACCCCGAGACATTCAAGGCAAGCTATCCACAAGGAATAGATCAAGTCAGGAAAGTTCGAGAATTGGGAAGAAACTCAAAGATGCCATTCACGGAGAATACATTCATCTTGGGGAGTAGAGCTTCTTGACGATTCCTAAGGAGGACAGCCGAAGAGAAGACTGTATCTGGTGCTCCTATTGAGGATCTAGGCGTCTATTTCTACGAATAAATGAAACGGCGTCACCTATTTTTAGACGTAGTTGCCGGGGAAACTCGAAATATCTATACTATTATTACACAGTAGATATGAGTTTATGAAAGGAGACTTACAGTGAGCAGCCCCACAATACAGTTTATAATATGAAAGCAGTAAACGGAAGCGATAACCACTTACTCGGTTGGAGTGCTTCCATGCTGTTGGGTTAGTTGTTCAACAAAGAAAGATTGAAAACAACAGTATATTCAAAATCAAAGGAGAAAGTGCTTTGAAAAAGAAAGATTTGGGGCTTACAGCTCGAGGAGAGGCCCATGGTTGTATCAGTGAGCGCACTGTTTGACTTTGTACAGCGGGACTTATACAAGTGACTGGGGCCCAAAAAGGTTTTCTATACAAAGGGATGGGTCTTACACTCTCTCAAGAGGCCCAAAGAGGTTTAAAGAAAAGAGTGGGGCTTATAACACGAGGGTAGGCCTAAATGATTTTTCGTTTAAAAATGGCGATCGCGCCGAGGTTTTCTTTTAACGCAGAGGGACTTATACAATAAGTGAGGCCCAAAATGTTTTGGTTAAAAGGGGGATTGGGTCTTACACTCTAGTAGAGGCCCAGATGGTTTAAATTTTTAAACGGGCGACGATCGTGCCGTTTACTTGTACAGAGGGACTTATACAATGGATGAGGCCCAAAAAGTTTTTGTACAAGGGGGGATGGGTCTTACAGTCTCTCAAGAGGCCCAAAGTGTTTTTAATATGATTTATGAGGGTTGAATTAATCCAAAACCCTAATTTGTTTTTCAAAATGTATTTAATTGAATAAAAATTCAATTAAAATGATCAAAAATTGTTTAACACATGGAAAACAAATTGTGATCTTGGATTAATGCTTCAAAAATTAAGTATTGACCTACAAAATAATTAGAAAGCATTAAAAGTTGCAAAATCAATGTAGAAAAAATATTTAAAATGCCAAAAAACAATTAAAATATTAATTCTTTGCAAAAATATCAATTATATGAAATAAATAATATTTTTGGGATTTTTTTGTGAAAATAAAATATTTTAACATTTTTGTGAATTATTAAAAAAAGAATCAACTCAAAATCATTAAAACTCAGAGAGAAATTAATTTTTGAATCAATTAAACAAAAATCACAAAATTCAAATATTTGAATTATTCAAAAATGGCGCCAAGAACAAGCTGAAGAACACGCGCGTGTTCTTGGTTTCTCAGATTTGCATTTTCTATCCAATCTCCATGAATACGTAATCATATCATGCAATCCACATATCATTATGCTCGTCTCAACCTCACGATCATGTCTATGTACTTTAATTTCATTTAAATTAAACATACAACAAGAAATCACGAAGAAACCTCAAGAACCCTAATTTTTGCATGAAGGCTAGGATTTTTGATACACGATTCAAACAATGCAATTAATTGAGGGAAAACATTCCATGCATGATTATGAACATATGGCCAAATTATTGTGCGAGGAAATATGCATAGATTGAGAGATGACCAAGTGTGTGCTTACCTCCAAGCCGTGACAGTAAGTTCAAAGTGATTTTTGATTTGGAGGTGTTACAGATGAGTTGTGATGATCTGAACAGCTTCCCTACACCCTATGGATTGTGTTTGGATGGTTGGACTTGATTGAAATTGGATGGATCATTTTGTGGCACCTCAGCTGAACTTTGGTTAAAACCTTGAGCAACCAGCTGGTGATTTTGTGAAATTGGTGTTTCAGAAGTAATCTAAGTGTTTGATCAGCTCATATGTGATGTATGTGAGGTGTGTGAGTGATTGGTTTGATTGGAATTGCTCTCAAACTCAAAACCCGATAGCTACCTTGCTAAGAAAGGCATTTTTGCCAAGAGAAAGAGATTTTGAGGAAAGCATCTGTTAGATGGCTTTGGTGTACTCAAACTGACCACAATTGAGCTCTATTTATAGTAGAGCAAGTTTGTTTTGTAAGGAATAGTGCATGGCAGCTGGTAAGTAGGTTTGGCCAATGTTGGCAAATGAAAATCCAAGTCTCCTCTAGCCATTGACTAGAGGTTAGGGCACAGAGCTTTGGTCCCCTTGGTCTTGGATAAGTCTTGACTGATTTCAGATGAGAATGGCTCAGTCCATGCCACCTTGATGGTTCCATTGAATGCCTCATTCCAAATTTGAAGTCTTGTCCCTATTTTGGCCATTTTAGGTTCAACATGCTATTTCTTGTTCCATGGACTTTGGAGGCTTGGCTCAGTGATTGTCCCCTTTAGATTCAATCCTCTGAGGTGTCCAAGTGGATAGGAGCAATTGAATTTGGCTGATTTTGGCAAATCGACCAAAGTTGCAAATTCTGCCTTGCCTTGACAGATTTCAGCAAGGCAACTTGGCAATGTTGTATCTCATGGTGTAGGTTGAATTTGGCAATGTTCTTGGCCATTTTGGAAAGCTCTTACATGATACAACAACTGTTTGAACAAGTTTGGTTTTGATCTCTTTTGATTCCAAGTGAAAAATCCCCCTACATTTGGCAAAAAGTGAGGCAGAATCTGACTTAGTGAAAATTTCACTAAGTGTTGGAAAAAGTGACATTTTCACTTTTCAGCCACTTTGATCACTCCATAACTCAAAATCCTTAATGATTTGGAATAACTTGTAGTTGAAGTTTTTGTAGGTGATAATGAGGGCTACAAATCCATCTTTGGATGAGAAAAAATGGCCTTGTGGTTTAGGAGTTATGGTCCTCCAAAGTTGGTACCTTTGCCACTTTATTTTTAACTTAGAAAAATTTCTAAGTTTTATGGTTACCCCTTTTACAAGTTATCTCACTTTTCTTGATTTTTCTTGATGAATGATGATTCAAATCATACATTAACATCATTTTAGGGTTAAAAATCCATTTTGGTGAAAAATCTCAAAAAGTCAAAGTTGACTTTTGTGCACAGTTGACTTTTTATCAGATGAATTCCAAACTGTGCAATTCTTCAGGAAATCATGTCCTTGACCTAAATCAAACTTGATGGACATGTTCCATGGGTGTCATAGGGTATATTCACTCATGTATTAGGGTTTGGGAGCATCTCCTGGTCAAAAGTCAAAGTTACAATTGACTTTTCCCTTAAAACCCTAATTGTGGTGCAGATGGAATTGAGACTTGTTGCTCAAACTTCTTGGATCAATCCATTGTTCCAAATGGATCAATATGGTATATTAGAGACCCTTAAATCATCTCTTGAGGTCTTGGCTCATGGTTTGTCCCAAAAGCCAACTTATGGGTGAATTAGGTCAAGAAACCCTAATTCCTGATTTTTGATGAATGCATCCCTTGAGGCAAAATTGACTTGATGCATGGGTTCATAAGGTTCCATGAAGTATATTAGGTTATGTTTTGGATCATTGCCTTGTGCCCAGATGAAAATTTCCATCTGGAGGCCCTGGTCGACCAAAACCCTAATTTGGTGACACTGTCGATCTTGAGACTTGATCCACCTAAAAGGGAGCAGCCTTGTGCTTAATCCTTGAAGTGGGAGTCCTTTTTGATCCATTGTGGATGTTTGAGAGGTTATACAAGTTGAAGATCATGTCATTTCTTGATTGATCCTTTGTCTAAGCACTCAGAGAGGGCTTGAAACCCTAATCTTGATTGTAGTGGATGCTCACCTATCCTTGGGGAGACTAATGAAGCATAAAGGTACATCCATATTGTGATGATGATTTTCACAATGATGGGAAATCTAAGTGGTCAAAATTTGGGGTATTACACCGTGTCGCTGGCATCTGTCGCACTTTTTGACGTGTTCCTTGGCGTATTGCTGCATGGTGGGCCAGTAGTACCCTGCTCGTAACGCTTTAAGGGCTAGTGATCGTCCGCCGAGGTGTTGCGTATTGATCCCCTCGTGGATCTCTTGGAGTATACCGGGGACCTTGGACTCCTCGGCGCACCTGAAAGAGGGATCGAGAACCCGCGTCGATATAGTTTGTCTTCGACGATTGTATAGGAGTAGGCGCGTCGCCTAACGACTTCGGCGTCTTTAGGGTCGTTGGGTAGCTTGACCGTGCCGAGATACTCGTATACCTGGTTCATCCAGCTATGGCTATCTCCAATGGCGTTCACGTCAGCCGCAGGGATGAAGTTCATAATGCTTGGACGAGAGAGCACCTCTTGAATGACGAATTTGTTCCTGCCTTTCTTCCTTGTGCTTGTGAGTTTCGATAGAACGTCCGCTCGAGTATTATGTTCGCGCGGGACGTGACTCACTTCTGCCGAGGAGAACTTTTTCATTGTTTCCTTCACCAGAGCCAAGTATTCGATAAGGTTGTCGTTCTTGACTTGGTATTCTCCCTGTACCAGGGAGTCCACGAGTTGGGAGTCAGTGAATATTTTGACCTCTTTGGCCCCGAGGTCATCAGCTAAGCGTAACCCGAAGAGGAAAGCCTCGTACTCGGCCTGATTGTTTGACGTCGAGAAAGACAATGTGAGGGAGACTTCGATCAGAATGTCTTCCCCGTTCTCGAGGATGATGTCTGCTCCGCTGCCTTTCGAGTTGGATGCCCCGTCGACGTAGATCGTCCACTTTTGGGATCCGTTGGTCGAAGGCTCTAGGAGGGTCATTTCCGCCATGAAGTCGGCCAGTACTTGAGCTTTCAGGGCTTTCTTTCCTTCGTATTGGATGTCAAACTCAGCGAGTTCGAGCGACCATCTGAGCATCCTCCCCGCCATTTTCGGTCGGCCGAGGAGTTGTCGTATGGGCTGCTCGGTCCTCACCACAATCGTGTGGGCCAAGAAATAATGTCGCAGCCTTCTGGCCGCGGTGACGATATCCAGGGCGACCTTTTCAATTTTTTGGTACCTAAGTTCCGGACCTTGGAGGGCTTTGCTGGTGAAGTAAATTGGCTTCTGCCCATCGAGGGTTTCCCAGATTAGAACCGCGCTGACTGCTTCGACCATGATGACGAGGTATAGGAATAACGTCTCTTCTCCCTCTGGTCGTGAGAGAACCGGGGGTTGCGAAAGGACTTGTTTGAGGTGGAGGAGCGGTTGCTTGCATTCCTCAGTCTATTCGAGCATGGCTTTCTGGCGTAGAAGCTTAAAAAATGGGAGTGCGTATTGTGCCGACTTGGCCACGAAGCGGGAAAGCACGGTCAGCATCCCGTTGAGCGATTGTATCGACTTCTTCGAGTTCGGGGTTGGGATCTCGGAGAATGCCATGCACTTGTCGGGGGTTGCCTCGATTCCTCGCTCTGTGAGGTAGAAACCGAGGAAATTGTCCGCCCGGACTCTGAAGGTGCATTTGTCGGGGTTGAACCTCATCCTGCATTTCCTCGCTGTGTCAAAGACCTTTTTGAGATAGACAGCGTGGTCGATTTATTCTGCGGATTTGGCGATCATGTCCTCCATGTGGACCTCAAGCATGTCCTCGATCTCTCCCCGGAAGACTTTGTTCATCATCCACTAGTAGGTCGCACCGACGTTCTTCAGGCCGAAGGGCATTACGTTGTAGTAGTAATTGTCTGACTCGGTCATGAGGGCGGTGTGCTGCTTGTCGGCCTTGGCCATGGGGATTTGATTGTACCCCGAGTAGGCGTCCATGAAGGACAATAGTTTGAAACTTGCAGAATTGTCGACCAGTTGGTCGATGTTAGGCAACAGATAAGAATCTTTTGGGCACGCCCGGTTAAGATCGGTATAGTTAACGCACATCCTCCATTTTCCATTATTCTTCTTGACAAGTACAACGTTGGATAGCCAGGTTGTGTACCTGGCTTCCGAAATAAAATTTTCCTCTAAGAGGTCTTTTACAGCTTTTTCAGCAGCCTCCGCTTTCTCGGGAGACTTCCTATGCCTACGTTGCACTACAACCCTAGCGTCTGGATCTACAGTAGATGGTACTGCCGTGAGTTCAGCCAGAGTGGTTCTCCCCAAGATGCATTGGTAGAGGGAAGGGCAGTCTACCACTGATGGAAGTGGTAAAGCGGCAAGCAACAAAAGTTTTGGAAGTATTTTTCTGGGAATTTATCGTGTCCACAGAGATCGGTGATATTGAACTGTCGTTTGACAATTTAAATGTTAATGAGTTTGAGTTAAAATGGGTTTAAAGTAAATCCAGAAAAGTAAACATTAACACAAAAATAACTCATTCTTCAGAGAGAAGAAACTTATCCGACATGCATATAATCAACTCTTCACAAACTTAAACTTACCGACCAGTTATACTGAACCTACAATACTCCTTGTAAGTTCTTGTAATTGGCTGAAATTTTGCTAAAACAATGCTGATGTCATGGTTGATGTTGTAACATGAGCTTCTAGCATTATTGATATGTTTAGGTAACATTCAGGTTTGTTAAAAATGTAAGGGTTGCAGCTGTGTGCTGATGTTACACCCGATGTCGTGACATCAGTAGTGAACATCAGGTCTGAGATGTTTAGGGCTGCACGTGGTTTTGGTTTAATGAAATATTCTACTGAAGAAAATCAGAGATTGCAGGAGAATATCTTGGGAGATATATTCTGTTGCAATGCTGTGTGAAGAAGATTAGTTTGTTACTAATTTAATGCATAAAGATACGGAGAATATTTAGAGTTAATTATTGAAGATTTAATTGAAGATTAGATTGAAGATCTATTTAGGAGTAGAATCTTTTGCAGATTTGGTACATAAGATTTGAAGGCCCAAATTCAGTTGGGAAAAGATTATAAATAGAATGCTTGTAATCTAGAATTAGTACGGGTCCAAGATGTAGATCATTAGGGCTTTGTCTAAATGAACCACTCGGGTTGTGAGATGGTCACTGTGTTATTACTCAGAAACTTGTAGGTAATGAGTATTGTATTGTTCTTGGAGGAAGCTGTGAAGCAACTCCAAGGTGTGTCATGGAAGAGTGTCTTCTATGTTTATGTGTTTGTAGAGTTTTTGGTAATCAGGTTGTTGATGCAGTGGCGGAGTTGCTGACTGCTAGACATCATTGCGATGATTGGGAGTGAGATGGAGTCTCTTACCTAGGAAGGACTTAGGTAGAAGGGTCATTGGGTAGTGATTGAATTAGGTAGATTGTCAACTGGTCTGTTGAGTCTGTAATTTGATACTACGAATAGTGGACTTCCTTCCTGGCTTGGTATGCCCCCAGATGTAGGTTGTTGAACCGAACTGGGTGAACAATCCTTGTGTTGATTTACTGTTACTATTATTGCCTTGTTCATACAGCAGATTGCGATGTTGTGACATTGCACGAGACATCACACATCTGTACCAGAATTTCAATTGGTATCAGAGCAGGCATCCTGTCTGTTTCTGGATGAGATCTTGGGAAGATACTTTCTGGTTCATGAGCAAGGAAGATAGTTATAGACTTGGTAGTTTGTATGATCCCTTGTAGTGAAGGATGGACTATTCATGATATAGTATTGTTGGCACGTGGTTTATGCTTATAATGTGCAAGGATTTTTTGAGTAATGCCTGAAGTTTATTGAGGAGTTGTTATGTGTTCCGCTGCATGGTATCTGTTGGTGTTGTGATTTTAGGAAGATATTCTATTGGAAAGACATTAGGGTTTGGTCTCCTCAGCAGGATATTCTCTGATTTTGTTTGTAGTCTATGCAAGACAGCTTCAACTGGTTGGTTAGAAAGGCCAACGTTACTTGAGGATTATCTCATATCCTTGTTTGGGAAAAAAGTGATCATAAGGTGAATGGATCTGATTGAAGATTGTATGACATGGAAGTTTCAGTTTTTTTGGACCAATCTGACCAGAACAACGATTCCTTCTTTATCATCTTGCTTGAGGGTAAAAGAACAGGAGAGGGCCAAAGTAAAAGAGTATCACTGTCAAATCTTTCATGCGGGAGTGAAGATCTTGATAAGTTATCTCTCAAGCCTAGTTGTGGTGACCCAATTAGGAGGATCTTCCTGGCTATGGTGGCGATGAATTCTTTTGTGAAGGTACATGAACTGGAAGAAGAAAGAAGCTGAGCTTAATATGTCAATTCTTATGTCTTAACATCGCGCTACAATTAGCTGCTTATGGTAAATGCTAAGTCAAAGACCTATTAGATTGAAGCTGGTTTGAAGGATCACTAAAGCTGTGAAGTTGAACATTTTATGAATTGGTGTCATAGCTTCTCAGCTGGAGCAAGTTGAAGAAAAGGTAGTAATCCTGATAACAGAAGAGAAGAAGTTTATCCTTGGTTGAGCTTAAACTGTCTGAGGACCATATTATAGGGTAAATGCATCTAAGAATTTGTGTGCAGTAGCAGTGTTTATCAGCCTGTGGTCAATTGGTGTCTGCATTAGCTGGAATGAACTCTTCCAGTTTTGTGGCTCGAAAGTAGCAGTTTGTCTCTGCAGAAGGATGGCAGTTATTACTCTTTGGTTAGACAGGAGGTCTGAACCTTGTGCTTATAAGAAGAAGCTTCTGGGAGTGTGTGTTATGCAGTTACTGTAGTTTGGTTGGTCCTATCTTGGATGTTGATCAGATGCTTATATGCTCTCGTGTGTTCCCTACAAGAGATATGTGTGGATTAATATGATTAGGAGAACTGATGTTGAAACATCACGTCAGTTCTTTGCTCAGGGTTGAGTAAAAGATCAAGACACTGACCTTACCCGGAAGGGTTTTGTGGTATGTGTGGTTGTCATGATGGGTTGACAGCAGATGGCGGTTGTGTGAGAAAGGAGTTGATAAGGGTGTGCTTTCAACAAATGACAAAATACATTGACGGGAGACTTTATATATGTCTGATGTAAAAGTGCAGTACTGCAGAAGTGTTGAGAATTTATTTTTCTCTATATGGCTGTGTGATGACCTGAAGTATGTTGTTGAAGATGGAGATGGAAGACTACGAAGACATCATAGTCTTGATGGTTACAACTTGGATTAGTTATTTCTGATCTAAGTGGTTTGGAGCATGGTGGTTGCTCTGGTTGTGAAGGTCGAGGATAAGTGGCAGTTATCTCTGGCTTTCTACTGACGTCTTTACTAAGGGAAGTGACTTTCTTTAGTATTGCTATGGGGTAGTCTTGGACTACTTATTTTCTGAAGACTCAGGTGTGGTAGGTTTGAAGTCTTTGGAGTTTCTAAGCAGGATGGAGGTTGTCTACTCAAACTTGATTGTTGAATCAAGTCTATGAGAGCATGGAAATCTGTTTCTGCAAAGGGAGGAGGTTCATCTGAGTGGCAGAAGGAGGAGCTGAATTCAACAGTTGGATGTCATAATGTTCTGACATCTAGCTTAACATCAGGAGTCTCAGCTGGTGATGTGGCACATCAGCTTAAGATAGAGGTGATCTACAGTAAGGGAAATTATGGATGCTTCAAAAAGATCTATCTCATACAGTTTGCGGGAGCTGTGGTTTGAGAAGATGTTACATGACCATGGCTTAGGGAGTCTAAGTGTGTTTGCTTTTGAGCAAGTGGAACATGTGACTTGAAGATCAAGTTTCCTTGGGGGATTAAGATATCTTTGTGAGAGTTCTAACAAACGTGAAAATGTGGCATTTGGTTGTTTTCATATGAGGATTCATGAATTTTGGTTGATCTCAGAAGTGGATTCGAAGAATCAAGATAATCAGAGTATGGCAGCTGGTTATTATTGAGGGTTGTCGTGGAACAAGTTACTCTTGGGCAGAAGGGTGATTAGTTGAAGACTCAAGGAGATTATTCTTCTTGAAGGTGGATGAGAGTTTAATTCTCTAGTTCTTTGGATTACTAGGCTATAGTAAGTCCAGTTGGTGGAGCATATCAAGAATCATGGTGATGATGTCTTGGTGTGTGGCAGATGTTCTAACTTGTGTTGGGACATTATCTGGTGGGACATCCTTGGTGAAGGATGATTGTGTTGTGGTTCAGAATGGTAGCGCCTACATTATGCCTAAGGAGCGTCTACATAGTCATACGGGAGAATGATGAAGTAGAAGGTCTGCCTTGGATGAAGAGTGTAGAGAAGACTGAAGTAGATCAGGTATGATCTGATCAGAATGGTTGAAGTTAATGAGGGTTCTTCTGATACAAGTAAAAGGTGGTGGCAGCCCTTATCTTGTCTTGCAAGTAATCTAAATACATTTGAATATGTGAGAAATTCCAAATCAAGTGGGCGTTTATATTGGACTTGGCATACCATGTATTTGAAATAAACATGATGAAATTATGCTCAACAAATACAAGAAGTGGTAGTTCTTAATGTTGAGAATGTGGCAATTTCATTGTGCTTTTATCTGGTGTCAAGTATTCATCTTCATAAGGAGCATTGGGTGTTTATGCCAGGGGGAGTTTAGGCTGTTGTCTATGGTCTATTACTACAAGGGTGCAGATTGTTGTGAAGATTGCACAGAGTGGTGTCACTCAACTTGATGGGACATGTACTACTAAGTATGGTTGGGTGTTCCTAAGGCTGGTATGCTAGTGTTTATGAGGATGCTGAAGAGCAGATTCTAGAAGAGATTGTGAATTGTGCTAATCAATAGATGTCGTGCTTGTGGTTTGGAATCTTTCAAAGTGTCTTGGGTTGATAATATTGTGAGTCAACAGACAATGTCTGATGCGATGTCAGAACATGGTATAGGACATGTTTGTCTTGAGCCAAACAAGGAATGATCCTGGACGGTGGTGTTGGGATAAAGTGGAACACGTGTCTTCGACTATGCATGGAACTGTTTTGGCACAGTTTATGGTAAAGATCAGTTAGGAAACAATAAAAGTGGTCAAGACTGTTTTGGACGGTAGGCATTGAATTTGGAAGGAGTTTTCAGTACCTAAAATAGCGTTTCTGTGACCAAGAACCTTGACATATTTAAAGCCCGTTAATTCCTAAGTAACTGATCAGCTATTTATAGGGGCTATTCTGTTCTCCTTCAACCAGTGAGTGTTCTTGTTTCATAAGTCTTATGGCGTTTGTTCATGTTTGGGTGAGCACTACTTGGGTTTGGTTCTGTGAGGGATTCCTTTGCCAATTTGTGGATAAAAAGGGGGAGAGAAAGGAAAGGGTTTTGCTAAATGGTTTGCACAGATGGTATGCCTGGAGTCTGCAGCTTCGGTCTTGGGTTTTGGGTCAGAAATGTCAAAGAGGTTGCCCGAGCCTTAAGTTGGTGGTGAGTATTTGTGACTTGTGTCCTGAGTTATGAACACAGTTGTGACTTGTGTTCTGAGTTACCTGGGTTGGCAGAATGGCGCTTCTTAAGTTTCATCTTATGCCACAGAATAAACCCAGTGTCTGATCAATGAAGGTGTGCAGAATTATCTTATGCCACCATTGGTCGTTTATGTATAGGCAAACATTTCTTTTATGGAGGAGTCTTCTAAATTTGTTCTGTGTCTGTCCTGGAAGGAAAAAGAAATGTGTTGTGTTGAGGGGGAGTGTCAGATATCTTCTTCCTCATGTGCACCAAATGTCTTCAGGACTGTCTACTACTTAGGTCCTGATGTGCTTCCTGGAGTTGCTGTTATATGGTGATGTTATGTCCAACATGATGTCCCAACATCATTCAAAATTAGCCAAGAAGATGATTCTCTATGGATACAGTACACAGTAGCTACTGATGTTTATTGTTAGGATCAAATGACTTGTAATTGCTGCTGTAATTTGAGCTGTAATGTTTATATATGTGTTTTAGCCAAAATTAGCCAAAGGGGGAGATTGTAAGTTCTTGTAATTGGCTGAAATTTTGCTAAAACAATGCTGATGTCATGGTTGATGTTGCAACATGAGCTTCTAGCATTATTGATATGTTTAGGTAACATTCAGGTTTTTTAAAAATGTAAGGGTTGCAGCTGTGTGCTGATGTTAAACCTGATGTCGTGACATCAGTAGTGAACATCAGGTCTGAGATGTTTAGGGCTGCACGTGGTTTTGGTTTAATGAAATATTCTGCTGAAGAAAATCAGAGATTGCAGGCAAATATCTTGGGAGATATATTCTGTTGCAATGTTGTGTGAAGAAGATTAGCTTGTTACTAATTTAACGCATAAAGATACGGAGAATATTTAGAGTTAATTATTGAAGATTTAATTGAAGATTAGATTGAAGATCTATTTAGGAGCAGAATCTTTTGCAGATTTGGTACAGAAGATTTGATATGATTTGAAGGCCCAAATCCAGTTGGGAAAATGTTATAAATAAAATGCTTGTAATCTAGAATTAGTACGGGTCCAAGATGTAGATCATTAGGGCTTTGTCTAAGTGAACCACTCGGGTTGTGAGATGGTCACTGTGTTATTACTCAGAAACCTATAGGTAATGAGTATTGTATTGTTCTTGGAGGAAGCTGTGAAGCAACTCCAAGGTGTGTCATGGAAGAGTGTCTTCTATGTTTATGTGTTTGTAGAGTTTTTGGTAATCAGGCTGTTGATGCAGTGGCGAAGTTGCTGACTGCTAGACATCATTGCGATGATTGGGAGTGAGATGGAGTCTCTTACCTAGGGAGGACTTAAGTAGAAGGGTCATTGGATAGTGATTGAATTAGGTAGATTGTCAACTGGTCTGTTGAGTCTGTAATTTGATACTACTAATAGTGGACTTCCTTCCTGGCTTGGTATGCCCCCAGATGTAGGTTGTTGAACCGAACTGGGTGAACAATCCTTGTGTTGATTTACTGTTACTATTATTGCCTTGTTCATACAGCAGATTGCGATGTTTTGACATTGCACGAGACATCACACATCTGTACCAGAATTTTACTCCTCAATATCATCCAGCATCGCTCACAACAGTGTCCATCTCTGACACACTGAGCTGAGAGAACAACTGTGTTACCCTCGTCGACACTCTCGCACCCGACTCAAGATACAGAGGCATTAAGCTTCGACACCCATAAAGATTGTTAGCTCTAAATCTATCTCTAGCATCCAGAAATTACCAGATAATCATCCCTAATCAAAGTTTGCGATGTTTATCTCTAACACAACCCAAACCCCGAGCATAAAGCAAAAATCAAGGACAATCACCGACAAAGATTTGTAAAGCAGATTTTATACAACGCCATGGGCGACAAATATACACGAGATCAAAGTAAATACATATACAACAACCCAACAAAGAAGAAATACACAAAGAAGAAAAGAAATAAACCAAACATCTCGTGGTTTGTCAAACGCCGGTCGATGAGAAATCCATCCCAGATCATCTGTGTGCAAGCTTCAATGTTGTTTTCTAAGCTAATCTACTGAAAAATGAATTTGATGGAGTTGGGAGCAAAAAACCCCAAAACAATAACCTAAAAAATAACTTAAATAATATTTCAAAATCTGTCAACTTCGCAAAGCGAACTTTTATTCGTAAAGCGAACTCCAAAAATTGGCACTTAAGTGCCTCAAAATAGCTAAACCGCCTCTGCAATTCTCCAGAAGTTAGCAATGCGAACTTTTATTCACTTTGCGAATATTCGCTAGAAAGTTCGCAAAGCGAACTTTAGTTCCTATTTCTACTGCCTCAAGTTTGGGAGCATTCGCTGAGAAGTTCGCAAAACGAACATTCGCTGGAAAGTTCGCAAAGCAAACTTGACAGCAAACCAACCCTTATTTTGACCACAACTTCTGAACCGTAACTCGGATTGACGCACGGTCGGAAGCGCTGGAAAGCTTATTCAATGCTCTATACAACAATGGCAAAATATCTTTGCTTGAATACCTACAAAAATGAGAGAAAATAAATTAAACTCAATGATATTTACACGATACGCAATAAATACACTATAACATAAAGTAAACGTATTTACAAACAAAGCGAGGTTTATTCGAACTATATTAACAAAAAGTATCGATAAGTGCAACAAAACTTATATACAAAAATAGTTACAATTTACACTTATCAAACTCTCCCCAACTTAAACTTGTTTGTCCTCAAACAAGAATCAAACAACTCAAAGAAACAGAGTGACAACCAAAGAATCACAAATCAACAGGTTTTGAAAAACAGAAACAAATGAATGGTTCAAATGAAAAACGGTACACAGAAAGTAAATACTTACCACTAAACTACGACGATAACATAGTCACGAAACAAATGCAAAATTCAAAAATCACGCCAAACATCCTAAAACAACACAAGTTCAAACGTGAATCACACCTAACAAAAACAATCATCGGTAGATGAAAAACACAAAATGAGATACTTTTCACTCACACAACAATCTTGCAAACAAAAGACTAAATTATGCATTCATCCAAAAATCATATTGAAAACATAAAAGCAAGAATCACAAGGGCTTTCAAGGTTGTAGTGTGGTCGGGTAAACAAACAAGGGGCAATTTCTAAAGGTAATTGAAACAAAAACTTGCCTAAACCTAAGGGAGTGATCAACTCACAAACACTTAAACACAAAATTCCAATCAAATTCTTCCAAAATCCCAATTGTTACACAAAACACAATACTTATTTAGCACAATTATTTGAACTCTTTTTGTTTCCTTTCTCAAGGATTTTCTTTTTCTTTCTTTTTTTTATTTTCTTTTCTTTTCCATATTTTTCTCTTTTTTCTTTTCTTTTCTTTTTCATATTTTTCTCTTTTTTCTTTTCTTTTTCAACCTCATAGAAACCAACCAATGAGTAAACAATTATTCTCTCCCCAACTTGAATTCAACCACATCATCATGTGAATACTCCCTACTTTCTAAGGCAAGGTAAAAATTCATACAACAACACAAAGTTGAGGGTTCAAGAAGAAACAATCAATCAAAATCCATACAAAAAGTGAATTCAATACTCATAGACAAGCATTAAGTTCAAACAACATGGATAATGATAGAAAGGTACAAAGGGGTTACGAATGATCACACGCTCTCAATGTGAATGACTATTTGATTAGGTAGTTGTGCTCAAAATGAAACAAAATGCCTTGATCATTTTCATGATTTCATATAATCAACACAAACAAAAGCTTAAGCATAATAAAATCCAGTTAGAACAAGAATGTTGGTACTCCGCGCATATATGAACAATGGAAAGCTACCTCACAAAAAGGTTGGGAACTAAAGTGATTCACATCAAGAACAAGTATACAAAAGAATGAATGGCATGGAAGTTTGTAAAAAGCCTAAGTTTCATGAATATGCTAAAGTCTAGAAAGCGATAAACACATACCTTGGACGTGTACAAAACTTAACAATATCATTACCATACATCCCCAAGTTGAAACGATCAAACTTGGAACATCACCACAAATTTCCTCAAGCTACTCAAAACAAGCTTTTAGACAAACACAAAAACTATTAATATAAACAAACTAAAATACCAGGGGAAAATGGATTAAACAAGTTGCAAAGTGAAGATTTGAGAATTTTACAAGAAATCCGAGTACAACTTGTTTAATGAAAGTTCACCACACTACCTAAGCTATAATGATAAAGTAATAACGAAACAAAAAAAAAGATAAAACATGCTTATTTTACATCGTAAGCTCGACGCTTTTACAGTGCTTAGCTAGTAACTTCCTCCCTTCATGCCATGGTGATGCCTCGCCGCGCAAACCAAAAGCAAGTGTCCTAACCAAACACTTGAACAAACGTTACGGGAACAAAATATACAAGTATCAGTATAAACAAGTGAAAATATACAATATATACGATATCTACAAAACTCAAAAACAAATAAACTATCGCAATGCGAGTCAATAAAAACACCAATCCCCGACAACAGCGCCATTTTGTTGGAAGCGGTAAAGCGGCAAGCAACAAAAGTTTTGGAAGTATTTTTCTGGGAATTTATCGTGTCCACAGAGATCAGTGCTATTTAATTGTCTTCGACTATTTAAATGTTAATGAGTTTGAGTTAAAATAGGTTTAAAGTAAATGCAGAAAAGTAAACATTAACACAAAAAGAAATCATTCTTCAGAGAGAAGAAACTTATATGACATGCATATAATCGACTCGTCACAAACTTAAACTTACCGACCAGTTATACTTAACCTACAATACTCCTCAATATCATCCAGCATCGCTCACAACAGTGTCCATCTCTAACATACTGAGCTGAGAGAATAACCGTGTTACCCTCGTCGACACTCTCGCACCCGACTCAAGATACAAAGGCATTAAGCTTCGACACCCATAAAGATTGTTAGCTTTAAATCTATCTCTAGCATCCAGAAACTAACAGATAATCATCCCTAATCAAAGTTTGCGATGTTTATCTCTAACAAAACCCAAACCCCGGGAATAAAGCAAAAATCAAGGACAATCATCGATAAAGATTTGCAAAGCAGATTTTATACAATGCCATGGGCGACGAATATACATGAGATCAAAGTAAATACATATACAACAACCCAACAAAGAAGAAATACACAAATAAGAAAAGAAATAAACCATATATCTCGTGGTTTGTCAAACGCCGGTCGATGAGAAATCCACCCCAGATCATTCGTGTGTAAGCTTCAATGTTGTTTTCTAAGCTAATCTACTGAAAAATGAATTTGATGGATTTGGGAGCAAAAAACCCCAAAACCATAACCTAACAAATGACTGAAATGACTTAAATAGTATTTCAAAATCCGTCAAGTTCGCAAAGCAAACTTTTATTCGCAAAGAGAACTCCAAAAATTGGCACTTAAGTGCCTCAAAATAGCTAAACCGCCTCTGCAATTCTCCAAAAGTTCGCAATGCGAACTTTTATTCGCCTTGCGAATATTCGCTAGAAAGTTCGCAAAGCGAACTTTGGTCCCTTTTTCTACTGCCTCAAGTCTGGGAGCATTCGCTGGGAAGTTCGCAAAGCGAACATTCGCTGGAAAGTTCACAAAGCGAACTTGACAACAAACTTGCCCTTATTTTGACCACAACTTCTGAACCGTAACTCATATTGGCGCACGGTCGAAAGCGCTGGAAAGCTTATTCAATGCTCTATACCACAATGACAAAATATATTTGCTTGAATACCTACAAAAATGAGAGAAAATAAATTAAACTCAATGATATTTACACGATACACAATAAATACATTATAACGTAAAGTAGACGTATTTACAAACAAAGCGGGGTTTATTCGAACGATATTAACAAAAGGTTTCGATAAGTGCAACAAAACTTATATACAAAAATAGTTACAATTTGAACTTATCAGCCACTAAGAAGCGGGTCTTGACTTGTCGGGCAGTGTCCTCGCTCCCGAAAGTGACCATCAGTTCAACATAGCCCCACGGTCTGGTGGTGGTGTCGTTGAACCCTTATAGATCCAAGCCCACGTAAGGGGTCAGATTCTTTTCGTCGAGCTGGAGGGTCTCGAAGAGGTGGCCATACACGATGTCCACTGAACTCCTTTGGTCGACTAGGATTCTGCGGATGTCAAAATTTGCCATCTACGCCCGGATCAGGAGGGGGATGGTGGAGTTGGGTGCGCTGCCCAACTGTTCCTCGAGGTAGAAGGTGATGAGGTTTGATTTCCCTTGCACCTTCTAGAAACTGGTAGTCTATGCCGAGGTCACAGATTCCAGCTCGTCGAACTTCCGCTTGATTGACCCGACAAAGACCTTGCCGAAGCCCCCGCCGAATATAACCATCGCCGTGGGGAAATTTTCCCATGTGCTACGGGTTGTGACAGGATCCTTAGAGGGAAAACTCTCCCACATGCTACCAACTTCCGCGGCATCCTCAATCCCTTCGGGAACGTAAAAGTCCTCTGGGTCGAGTGACGCTCAGGGCGACTTGCAGTCTGTTTTCTCCGGAGGAAGGTGTCGTCTCCTTGGCGCATTGTGTGTCCCAGGCATCTGGACGAGGAGCGTTACTCCTCTTGGTATACTGCTTTAGATGCCCCTCCTTGATCAGGATCTCTATTGAATTTTTGAGGTGGATGCAATCTTCGATGACATGTCTATGGCTCCGATGGAACCTGCAGTATTTGGACTTGTTTGTGTTTCATTTGGGGGTGTAGGCTTCGGAAAGCGGACGCCCCCTTTATGAAATTCCGAGTTGGAACGTTCAGAGAGAATTCGCTCGCGAGGAGCGTTGAGTGGAGTGTACTCCGTGAACCGGCCAGCTGGACCTCTCGGCTTGAGAGAGTTCCTGGGACGACCTTCGCATTTTCTCTCTCCCCCCGCGCCTAGGGGCAGTAGAGTCTTCATCCTTGGAGCTCCGGGGGCCCTCTTGGTGTCGCGAGTCTTGGGCAACGTGTGCGTCCTCCGACTCTTTGAACTGGAAGTATGACTGGGCTCGGTGGAGGAGGTCTTCCAAGTTGCGGGGTCTATGTATGCCCACAACTTTGGCGAACTCGGTCTCGTAGTGTAGTCCTCACTCGATCAGGAACTTCTTCATATCGTCGATAACGGGTACCTCGACGAATTCCCGGTTGAATCTCTCGATGTAGTCTCTGAGAGATTTGTCCCTCCCTTGGAGGATGGCTTCCAAATAGGCCACCGTCTTCGGTTGACGGCGAGATGCAGTAAAATGCCTGGATAATTGTCTCTTCAATTGCTTCCAAGCAGTGATGGACTCTGGTGCAAGGCTTTTGTACCAAGCCATGGCACCTTTTCTGAGGGTGGTCGGGAAGAGCCTGCACTTAATAGCTCCCCGGACATTCCTGTAATCGAGCATAGCCTCGAAGCTCTCGACGGGTTGTCGGGGTCGGCAGTGCCATCATACGTCCCCAAGGGTGGAGGCTTTTCCATCCCCACAGGTATAGGGGTCTCCATAATCTCCCTGGACAGCAGGGTCTGCTGGTCTTCCTCATCACTCCTAGCTGGTGATCGTGACGGATAGTGGTGGCCCCGACCAGGCCCGTGTCGTCGGGGGGAGCCCCTTGGACAACTCTTCGGCTTTTTGCCATCAGCTTTGCTCCTCTTCTGGGCAGGGGAGTGTCGTGGTTCCTTCCGAGGAGGCGAGCGATGACACTTCTGGGCGACCACAGGCTAGGGTCGTTCCAGGCACGGGCGGCATCCCGCAGGTGGGGGAGTCGGGCTCCTAGAGTCGACTGGTGGTATCCTTCGCAGGGAAGGAGAACAACTGAGAGATGGAGGGCGAAGATGTCTCCGCGGGGGAGAGCGTCGTTGTCGCCCCCTCTCGAGCGCTTATATTCTCACGTTCTACTGGGAGATCAGTTAGTTGGTCTGATTGATCAGAGCGAACAGGGCCACCGTGTTCAGATCAACATTTGGTGGCGCGGGGATCGGCTGGTAGACAGCGGGGGCGTTGTCTTGTTGGGCGGCATTGTAAGTCGCGTCGTCAGAGGAAAGGGAGGCAGTACGACCGTCCCTCTCGTCGCCTTCTTCGACTTTGATGACCACATTATCCTCACGGTCGTCTCTGTTGTCGATCTGCGCAAAGGCGATGTCCGGAGTCTTGGTCTCAGGCTGGGAGCTGGCTATGGTTGTCAGAAAATGGAAGTTGCTTTGGTTTTACAAAGAGGAAAACGGGGAAGCAAAGTTTCCCACAGACGGCGCCACTGATCGTGCCTAATCAAAAAGGAGATTAGTGGCCAGCAACGCCGTGAGCTCCGCTACTCCGGTGGTGATGAGACGATGGGGGGTGTACCTGCAAGGTACTCCGATGCCAAAGTAAGGACAGAAGCAGGCAAGTACAAAAAGCAAGAGTGAGAGTTAGAATGTAATGTGACTTGATCGCCTTATGAGAGAGGGTATTTATAGGCTGCCCTCAGCACAGGGCCAATGGTCATCTGTTTTGGGCCTTACGACCTAGCCCAATGCAGATAACTGACAGGGCTTACGTGGTATAGTGAAGACCAGTGCATGGTCTTCGCCCTGGAGCAACGGTCCCGTGATCTCTGGAAAGTGGATTGACCAACTCTTTCGGAAGTGGACGTTACCTGATAACATGTCCTCGCGGGGAGAAGCACGTGGAGATCGTGGGGGGAGAGGTGTGACCTCTCCCCGATGTATGTAATTTCTGCTCGACAATAACTAATCGTTACGTGCTCGAAGATGAAGAGGTCCAGGTGTGCTCGACGACAGATAGACTTGGACCTTATTGGGCCGCCTCGCAGTATTAGGTTGGGCCTACTTGACGGGCGGGCAGGGGTCGGCCCAGTCTAGAACAAGCATCAATAATGTTTGATAAAAAGTTATCAAAAAAAATTCTTATTAATACTAACTTTGATATATTTGATTGTTTTTTAGTAGAATTAATTTTGTTGAAACTAGAACATTTTATTGTTTTTAATTGCACTCATAATTGAATTGCACGCCTGATCCAAGAAAAGAGAGAAAATATATTTGAGATTTTGAGAGTTACAGAAAATGAATAGAATTGCACATTAAATCATGAAAATGCTCTTTTCATTTTGGTGGTGCCTCCCACATTCTTAAAACACCGAAAATGCTCTTATGCGTTCCAGAGATATATCTCCGACACACTCAAAATCACATCTATTTTCGTTTACATGAGATTCACCCCAATTTAAAAAAAAATATGGCCTGGAGATGCATTTCCGTGTACTATTTGTGTGTATTCAGAGATGCATCTCCGAAATATCTCACACACACTCATTTATGGAGTTTTGTTAAAACACCGTCTTGCATCTCTGGAAATGTCTAGCCTGATTTTATAAAACACCACCTTGCATGAGTTTCTTTATGCTAAAAAAAGAAACTCCATTGCAAAACTCTTACAAAAAATTTCTTTCATTCTCAATCAACTTTTCAAAATCAATATATCATTCATGTATTTCATCACTTTAAAGGGAGCAAAACAAGTTGAAATTGCAGGTAAAGATCATTCATTTCATCCCTCATTTATTGCATTAATCTTGATTATGTGTTGAAAAATGGACGTTGAATCCGGATATGCATCTCCGAAAGAAGTTAGGTGTAGTCTAGATGTTCGTCTCTGGATTGTCCTGTTAGTATGAATTTTAACAATATTTTAATGTTATTGGTGGTAATAGATATGGTGCAGCCGGATATGTTTCTCAAAACTATTGTGAGTGCGGATGTTAAACTGGTCGAAGTGAAGCATGATGTTAAACCGGATGAAGTGAATGATGATGTTCAACCAGATGAAGTGAATGTTGATGTTTAATCGGGTGTTCAACCGGTTGTTGTTGAGGTAGATGTTGTGCATAATTTACAAATAAAGAAGTGTTTATTGTTCGTGAACTTATGCTACAATGGGTCTCTAGGAAGGCTGGAAAATTGTGATTTGCCGTTGTAATTGGAAGGTCCGACAATGGTCCAGATAGAAGAAAGTAATTGTAACAATGATATACGAAAGAAGTGGCACGTACCAACCAAAGATTAGGCAGTTGAAACGAGATGACACTGGATCAAGGAAATGTGAGTGACGTTTAAATTGCATGGATAGCGTATTGCGGATGGGACATAGAAATTTAATGTGATTTCTGGTATACATAATCATGCCTTGCATAACAAGCTAATCGTTCATCCCATCATATGTCGCCTTGTGCCAGAGAGAGGGAACTTGTTTCGGGCATGACAGTAAACATAGTGGCGTCGAAAAACTTGTGAGTTCAACTTTCTGTTTAGATGTGTTTTGTATGATGTCAAAACTAGGAAACTTTAATGTTTATGTACATTGGACGATATCATCTGATTCTAGTTGTGCATTATGCATTTTAGTATTAGGAAGCATGCCAACATGTTTGGAAATGGTTTATAAAATGTTCAATAATCAAGAAAAGATTTTTATGCATCAAAAATTCGTTTTTATGTGAAAAATACTCTACAGGTCGACACATACGACTATAGGTCGACCTATAGAAGAATTTTTTCAACTACAGGTCGACACATACGATGCAAAGGTCGGTACATGTCCTGCAATATTAAAGCATATAGCTTTTGTTTTATGTGATGCTTATACAGGTCGACATATAACATGTATAGGTCGACACATGACTTATATAGGTCGACCTATAGATGAAAAATATTGAAAAATTGCATTTGTTTCTCACTTGCACGCACTCACGCACGCACACGTATGCACGCACGCAACGCGCGCGCACACACGCGTCCATACACACATGTGTGTATATATATATATATACCTGCTACATGAATCATTTATTTTCAATAATTTTTGTAAAATCATAAACGAAACCTGGAATATATAGTCGTCATCATCTTCAACCTTGGTTTTATGCATACACACAAACAAAGTACACATAATCATTCATTGTAAGGGTGTCATCTAGAATCAAGTTGATAAGGTTCAATTTAGTTTGTGGTATTGTAAATTGGGTTGAGATCTTAGGGGAGTTTCAAATAAGAAAACCAAGGTGGGGTTTTCCTTCAAGATCAAAGTGGGGATTTGAAGGTTTTGGACAATATTACTCAAATTTGGATTCGTCTTGGTAAATCTTGGGGTACAACAGGTTGCAATTCGGATCCAATCGAGTGAAGGCTTTGAAAGGTTGTAGTTCTTGCAAAGGAATAGCGTGAGACATTGAATCGAAATAGCATTGTTGGGTGACTTGATCAAGCTTATATCAAGGGAAAAGAAATTGCTAGGACCAATATCAAGCTTAAGGTTTGTTGGGTTTCATTGTTATATTTCTCTTGTAAACTACTTTTGCAAAATAAGGTTAATTTCATGAACTCAATTCGAATTTTAACTGAGGGCAGACGTACCCATAGCGAGACCGATTGGGGAACTGCCTAAACAAATCCTTGTGCACTCTCTCTCTCTCTCTCTCTCTCTCTCTCTGTTACATTTTGTTTGCAAATTGTCGTGTTCATTATTTGTGTGATTAATTGGTTTGGTGATTTTCTTTAAAAATCATTTGAAAAGTGTTTTGTTGAATTGATCACAATCATTTTGATTGTGGTTGGATTTGAAGATCAACAAAACTATACAAAATCTCAAACATAATTGATTACACACATGGTGTTCGATAATTTATTTCTATTTGATTTCTTGTTTCATTTATCATTAGAAATAGAATTGCTTTTTAAGTAGTTGTCTATTGACTGTGATTAAAGCATATTGATTGAAGTTGATTATCATTATCCTCTATTGGTTTTAACATACGCATATCCGAGCTTTTCGATAGCGGTTTCAGTTTTTACGAATCGATCCAAGTTACTTCAGCTAGCCAACGTTTTAAAAAACTATTTTCATCTATAATTTTTTTTTTGGGATCTATTCACCCCCTCTAGATAAATTGTCTTCGTCTAACAAGTGGTATCAAGATCTCCGGTTAATTTTGTGCTACAATACTTGCTTTTTAGAAAATAGCCACCGAACCTAAATGGGCGTACAATAGAGCGCCAATATTCACCGGTGAAAACTATGGCTATTGGAAATCTTGTATGCGTATCCATGTCAACTCGGTTGACAAGGGTATATGGGACGTCATCATGAACGATCCTAATGAAATTACAATGACCAATGGTGAAGGTGTTACCGTACCAAAACCAGAAGCACAATGGAATGATAATGATAAGAAATTCTGGTCACATGATTGGAAGGCACAAAATATTCTCACATCCGCACTTGGTGATGATGAACATTATCATGTCTCTCATTGTGAGACCGCCAAAGCTATGTGGGACGCATTAGAAGTTTCCCATGAGGGAACTAATGAGGTCAAATAAGCTAGGACCAATACATCTTATTAATCGCTTGAAGGCTCAAGGTAATCCTATCTCCAATTATATACACCCTTCGTCCCATATTATAAGCAAAAGTTACTTTTTAGATACATTGAATAATTAATGTATCTGACTTATATATAGACCAGATACATTAATTATTCAATGTATCTAAAAAGTAATTTTTGCTTATAATATGGGACGGAGTAGTAGCTATTAATAAGGCTTTGAAATGTCTTACTAGGGAATGGCAACTCAAGGTCACCACGATCAAAGAAGCGAATGACCTTAAAACACTTGATCTCACAACTTTATTTGGCAAGTTAGAAGAGAATGAGCAAAAATTCACTTGCTTAGAAAAATATGAGAAAAAGCATGAAAAGAAGATGAATAAGGAGAAAGGTAAAGACAAGGAGAAAGAAAAGAAATCCATTGCTCTAAAGACTTCAAGTTCAAAGTCCTCAAATAATGAGCAAGGTGATTGTGAAACAAGAGATGAAGAGAATTTGGGTGAAGAAGATATGGGAATTTTTGTGAAAAAATTCAACAAGTACATTAAAAAAAATGGCGTAAAGTTCTCGAACAAAAACCTCATATAGTTTAGAAGACAATCAAACTCATCAAAGGAAGATGATGACAAGAAAAGAAGATCAAGACGTTCATGTTATAATGTGGAAAAGTCAGACATTACAAGCCGAAGTGTCCATTGATAGAGAAAGACAACGAGAAAAGTCATCACCAAAAATCTAGTAAGCCTAAAAGAGCTTATATTGTGTGGGAAAGCGATAGGGATTTTTGAAGTGATGAAAGCACCAGTGATGAGGAAGAATTAACAAATGTTTGTCTTTTGTCTTACTCTCATGAAAAGAAGAAAAATAACGTAAGTCACTATAAATATGAACATGTTGATGAATTGTATTATGTTGAGGTGTAAAATGCTTTTGAAAATCTACATAGAGAAGCCATAGATGCTTTCAAAAATTTAGCTTCAAACAAAAAAATCTGTGCACATTTAGAAGCTAAAGTTTTGGAAACCGAAAAGAATATGGAAGCTCTTAAGAAATTTATGGTAGATCTTCAAATATTTAAAGATGAGGATGATGAACCGTCATGGTTCGGCTGTAAAACTTGTCATATTTGGAAAATTAGGTAAACACCCCTAAAGCTAAATTAGACAAGGCATTACAACCAATGGTCGCTTTTTCTATTGATACTACTATATATAAAATGCCTTCTCATAATCCTTATAGAAGGTATAACTTTGTTGAAAAGGATCAAAATAACAAAGGTTACTCTTCTCACCATTAAACTTGTCATTTTTGTTGCAAAACGGATCATACCATTCCAAAATACAAGTTTAAGAAATTTCTCGTGCCTAAAGACGTTTTTCAATAGTTGCCTAAATGCAAGCAATGTTTCACTCACCCCAAGGACCTAATAAATATCAGGTACCTAGCACTTCTTATTGATTTTGTAGGATAATTGTCTTGACTCTATGAAGAGAGTATGGGATCTCGTTTGTAGTTGCTCAAGACATAATACGAGTGACATCTCCTTATTTCTTTGACTTTGTGGAAAGGAAGAAGAGTTGTGTTACCAAAGCCGTCAACATCTAGTGTTTCTTAAATTGGTAAAAATGTGTAGACTACTCGTAATGCTTCCATCCAAGAAATGTATAAAAGATATTTCATTTCATGCAAAAGGCTTACCTTCAAGAGACATACTCAACAACATTGAATAAGGGATTGATCAACCTAAGACTATGAAGCTTGAGAAAGAGGAAGGTATCTATCATGAAAGACACAAGATTGAAAGTCCAACCAAAAGGATGATCATAAAATCAATAACTTTTCAGAGTGGAGGAGGTGAGTCAGTAAAAGAAGGTGTGCTAGATAGTAAAAGTTATGGGTTTAATGCTTAAGGACCAACACATAAACAAAGGGTGGAGAAGCTTCAGAATCACTTCATTTTAGTTTTCCACTCCAAACACACGCTCTTTCACTCTCTTGGATACTCCCCTTGCCGGAATTCACTCCGTCACGCTGGAGGCGGCAGAGCAACCCAGAAACGGCTAAAACAACCACCAATAGATTCGTTTTTGTCTCCTCTATTCACCCCTCAACTTTATTTTGTATAAATCTCTCTGGATCCTCCCATCCCCCACAAAATTCCAGGAACCCTAAGTCTTTAATTTGAAATTAAATAGCCCGACTCATAAACCTAAGCCAATACCTTAGGGCTATGTTTTGTCTACTCAAATGCTACAGCCTGGTAACAATATTGAAGCGAAAAAGGAAGAGATGAAAGTATGATTCTACCTACAGGCTGGAGATTCGCCATAGGAAGTGTTGAATTTGGTTTAAGACGGAGATGAGGAAAATACCAAAGATACAATTAGGTACACTATAATCCTTTGCTGCTTCGTGTAATTTTCTTATTTCTTCTTCTTCTTCTTCTTCTTCTTCTGCTATGATTAATCTATAGGAATTGTTGTGTTGTTGTTGTTGAGTGAAGAAAGTAGATAGAAAGGACGTTAAGCTCTGTTGAAGCAAAACTTCAAGGTGAAGTTTTGCTCAACAATGGAGGACTTGAACTCTGAGTGTTTGTGAAATTGTCAGAAGAGATACTGGAGTGAATTGATGAGAGTGAGATGGTGATCAGAGTGAATTGTGATTGTTTTTCTAGGAGATTGAAGAGAGGTTTGCTTATATAAAGACAGTGAAAATTGAATTTGGAGGGAGAGTTTGCTAACCGTTTTGGGCATCTTAGGCCAAGGTAGTTAGATGTTTAGGTCAACTGCTAAAATAGATGAAAATTAGTTGATTCTATGAGAAAATTAGTTAGTGCTAACTAACAGTGTTAGTTTGAGTTGTTAGTTGATTAGTTAATGTTAGCTTTAGCGGTTATTTGATACTTGTCCACTGTTCGGATCATAACTGGAGCTACGAGAATTGGATTTACGCGTTCTACCAGGCGTTGGAAATCTGAGACAAAGAGCTACAACTTTTATGTTGTATGAAGAAGCTCATTCAGAGCGTAGCAGGCTCGAATAATTCATTGAAGTCAGGATCCGAATTCTGCCTTTAAGAATATTTAGTTTTCGGCCAGGTTTTTTATATTTTTCGACCCAGTTGGGTTAGAACCGGATTTTGTTATGCCTCCCTATACCTAGTTGCAGCCGTGCTACTGTTCGTTACGTTCTTTTCACTGTTCACAATTTTGCTTTTACTTTGTACGGGAAATTCATGAAGAACTAATTTCAATTGTTGATTTGCTGTATTCGGTTCCGACACCTTGAGGTTATACTAATTTCAATTCAGTTTTTATTTCTTTCAATCTTATTATGTGATTCTTGCTTGCTTAATCCAATTTTTATAGAGTATGTTGATTTAATTCGATTGTTGTATGATCCTTAATCGTAATCACGTTAACGTTTGTTTAATTTGTTATCCTGATTGATCAGATCGTGTTTGCTTGATTCACGAGGGCTTAATTCTATTTGCTTAATTTGGATAATAGGAACCTACATCACACAATACAAATTGTGCTTGTCAATGAGTTTGTAATCGAATAGGAGTAGATATTCGTTCGGAGATTGGAATTACAATAACCAATGATAGGTAGGAACCAAATCAGCAGATTAACTTTTCAGCTTATTTGATAATCACTTTTTTTCTTCCCTATTTTCTTAATCGAAACTTAAAAACCCCCAATTGTTCCGATTGTTGGTTAATAACATTACATGAATCCTTATGAGAACGATTCGAGTCATTATCGCTAAACTACCGTTTTTAAAAATACTCATTTTTTATCCGTGCGCGACAGCGGATCAAATTAGACAATTTTAGAATTTTAGTTTAGAGTTTTGTTAGATTTTTTTGTTTTTTGGTTTTGCGTGTTAATTTTTAGGGTTGCAGTGCAGTGGTAAGCGTTTCAATCGGTCATGTACGTTCGAAAGCTACTGTTTCGATTTGCTCCGAATTTTTTCCTGAAAATGTGAAAAAAAATCGACGTGGTATAATAGGCTAAGTGAATATTTGCTTAAAGAAGGCTATGAAAATAATCCTATTTGCCCCTGTGTTTTTATAAGAAAAACAATATCCTATTTTGTAATAATTGTTGTCTCTGTTGATGATTTAAATATCACTGGAAATAATAGAGAAATAAAAGAAGCAAGAGATTACTTAAAGAAAGAATTCGAAATTAAAGATTTAGGAAAATCAAAGTTCTGCCTTGGTTTACAAATTGAGTATACTAAAAATAGTATATTGGTACATCAATCAAATTATACATAAAAGGTATTGAAAATGTTTAACATGGACAAAGCAAACCCTTTAAGTATTTCAATGATGGGTAGAACACTTAACATTAAAAATGATCCATTTAGACCTAAGGAAGGTAATGAAGAAGATCTTGACTCTGAAGTACCATACCTCAGTGCCATTGAGGCACTAATGTACATTGCTAACTATATAAGACCTGATATAGATTTTGCAGTAAATTTACTAGCAAGATTTAGTTTATGTCCCACAAAAAGACATTAGAAAGGAATAAAGCATATATTCTGATATCTTCGAGGTACATCAGGCCTTGGTTTGTTTTATTCTAACAATACAAAATCTGTTTTACTTGGTTATACAGATGCAAGATATTTGTCAGATTCACGTAATGCTAAATCTCAGATTGAATATATATTTACATATGGTAACATTGCAATATCATAGAGATCACAAAAGCAAACACTTGTAGCAACTTCTTCAAATCATGTTGAAGTAATTGCTCTTCATGAAGCAAGCAAAGAATGTAGATGGTTATGATCGGTAACTTGACACATCCAATGAGCATCTGGTTTACCAATTGATAATAATCCAACAATTTTGTATGAAGACAATGTTGCACGCGTTACCCAGATGAAAGAAGGTTATATCAAAAGTGACAGAATCAAACACATCCCTCCAAAATTCTTCTCATTCACACAAGAACTTGAAAGAAACAAAGAGGTTAATATTCAATATATTCGTTCATGTGATAATATGACAACTTTCTTCACAAAGGCACTTCCTACATCAATTTTTAAGAAGCATGTAGAATATTAGAATGCGTCAACTTCGAAATCTTTAAAGAAGAACTAAATGTGCTATGTTGAGAGGGAGCATCATGTTGTACCTTTTTTCCCTTATTAAGGTTTTTATCCCAATGAATTTTTCCTAATAAGGTTTTTAACGAGGCAATATATGTTCCCAAAAGTTTCTCCTTGGTAAGACTTAAATGAAGCACTATAATAGATATTTCAAATGAGGAGTGTTATATTATTATTATTATTATTATTATTATTATTATTATTATTATTATGTTATTAGTTAGAAATATCTACCTAAATAATAATGACAAATTATTGTAGATACATAATTTATCAAAGTTAAAATAGCAAGTCTAATTATTACATAAGTGTAAAAGTTGTAGGCCCGCCCCGTTTAGGCCCGCCTCGCAAATGCCCGGAAAAAAACGGGGCGGGGCGGAGCGGTCATAGTTGAGAATGCGGGCTTAAAACTTAGGTCAATCCCGCAAAAAAGTGAGGGCGGGGCGGGGAAAACCCGCGGACACTGCACTTTTTAAGTTAAAATGCAAAATTTTATGTAAATGCTCGTGCCCGCAAAAGCCCGCGAAGAAAACGGGGCGGGGCGGGGCGGGACGGACACATTAGAGGGTGAGAGCCTAAATCCTTGACCCATCCCGCACTAAAGTGCGGGTAAAACGGACATGCCCAACGGACCGGACCCGTTTTGCCACCCCTATGTATTTCTAATAGTATAAATACTACTTTTGTCTAATGTAAAAACACACCAAAAATTTACTTTAAAAACATAAGTAAAACATTCTTCTCTCTTCAATCTTTTCTATCTACGCTTGATATTTACAGCTAATTTAATACTTATATTAGTTCATAAATATTAATAAATATTTAAAAATGACTTTTCTCAACAGAATCAACATATTAAAAACATTTACTCGACCCGTAAAAAAAAGGATCAAACACTTCCTAAGAAAACATTGTATTATTCAAATCAAAATCTTAATTTATCTTTAACTTTTCATTCAATCCTAAATTATTCTGCCTAGACAACTTTCCTTCAAAAGTATTGCCCTATGCAACGACGTCGTTTGCTCAAACACTTCACTATTATTCAAAATCTTAATCTATCCTTAACTTTTCGTTCAATGCTAATCTAATCAGCTTAGACTACTTTCCTTAAAAGCATTGCCCTAAGCAACGACGTCGTTTACTCGCGGCCATGGCATTGTAAGCAGTAACCGACGTCGTTGCGGCCGTTGCATTTGGTATCTGTCGATCGCCGTACCGGAGAATCGAGACCAGAAGAATCAGAACTGAAAATTAAAAAAAAGCCTTCGAATGGCTCCACCCAAGGCTAGAGGAGCCACTCGGAGCAGCAACGCAAGGATTCTTCTCTTTTCCTTTCTCCTCGCTCTCCAATACGGCGCTCAACCTTTGATTTCCAAACGCTTCATCAGGTTTTTCATTCACGTTCTCAAATTCAATTTTTTACATTTTTTGTACTGTTTTTGTGTTTTGAGAGTGAGATTTTCGTCGGCGTTTTTTGCATAGTAAATTATCACTGTTTGAATCATCGTTAGGATAATTAATCATCTTCCTTGTTCATTGTTTTAGTTTCTGATTATGTCCGAAACTACTTTATGATTTTCATTGCCATTATTCTGATATTAGTTTGCACAAACTAAGCATAGCCCTTGCATTTTCTTCTTCTTATGTATGAGGCCTGTAATTGATTTTTAGAAGCTTATATTTGCTCGTTTTGCTATCAACTCTTGTTTAGATTTAGATACATTTCTTTGTCTTTTTTTAGGATTGTGGTTTTAGCAAGTGCCTGCCTTCATTTTTCCAAAGCATGTGTACTAGTACAAAAATTTCAGAAAAACAACATGTTTCTGCAAAACTTGTAGAATTGTCAAAAGTATCAGTCATAACATAAGCACTCTGCTTTTAAAATTTAATCAGTGATGCCTAGTTTTTCCTAGATGAACCTCAAACATCAAAATTAAAAGAGATACCGATGATTCAAAAATCATCAATAGTCATTGTAGATTTCTTATCTTGTATCTTATTCACACTTTATCCTACTTGTATCAGCACCAAATTTTTATGGCATGATACTGGCTTACATATCTGATTATGTATTCAACATGGCTATGAATTTGACACTAGTATAGTAATCAACTAATCATCATAACTTGTCTATGATATCACTTTTAACTTAGGTTAAAAAATACATTTGTCCATGTGATTGATGGATTTAATATCATTAGGCATTCATATCCTTATGCATTGATCCTTGAATTAACATTGTAATTGTGAATGATCATGTGAAGCATGCCTTGATAACTTACTTTTTCCTCTTCCAACAGCCGTGAAGTTATTGTGACTTCATCTGTTTTGGCATGCGAGGCTGCAAAGGTAACTCTTGTAATGTACTTAATGGTTTTGGCTTGTTTTGTTAGATAGCATGCACTGTACATTGCTTTTTATTATTATTGGGAAAATTGATGTATATTTTCAATCTACTTTTTAGGTTATATTTGCCTTGTACTTCATGACAAAAGAAGGTAGTCTGGGAAGAATGTATAAAGAATGGACTTTGGTTGGTGCATTGACTGCATCTGCACTTCCTGCGGCTATATATGCACTGCAAAATAGTTTGTTGCAAGTTTCTTACAAGAATCTTGATTCACTCACATTCTCAATTCTGAATCAGACAAAAATATTTTTCACTGCATTATTTACATATTTCATGTTGAGGTATGCTCCTGCTATAACAGATGTTAATATCTTTTCTATTTATGTAAAGGCCCATTTGTACAAATATGTCTAAGTGGAGATATTAAACTGTTATCCATGTGGCATGTAAATAGTTTCATTCATTAGCCATTGTTTCAGCATAAAAAATTGAAGTTAATTTATTCTGTAGAGCAGGACTTGTCCCTGGCTCTTTGCGATTTTGGCTAGGCATGGTGTAAATTTTGTGCGAGTTGTTTTCTTTGAGGCCAGTGATTTTCTTGAACTCTGTCAAACTGAGGTCAGAGATGTGAAGTTAGGTGTTTTCCATCATCTTCAACCATGTTTTGTTGGGTTTGGCGCACTTCACTTCCTGTTTTTTCGGCATTCTAGAAGATGTTGATTTCTTGTTCAGTAGTTTGCATGGATATGTAGCACTTTCTTAGGATGATGTTAGGAACCTGGTATCTTATGACCCTTATCTGGGGAAATCTTCTTAATTACAATATTGCAGATCTTTGAAGGTCTGCAACCTCCATAGCCTCAAAATCCTTATTTTCTCTCATATGACAAAATATCCTTGTTCTAATCCCTCCCTCTTACTTGTGTACATTACTATCTAATCCTCTATCTATTTCAACCTAACTATTTCCAACCAGCTAATGAACTGAGTAACAAATTCTTGGGCGGTGTTAGCTAACAGGTTATTCTTGGGAGATTCTTCTAACTGGTTTCTCTTATCTTCTTCTCTTGATGGGTATCTGCATTTCTTCTTTGTCCTTTTTTTGTCCGCTGGGTCATTCAGCATTGCTTCTCTTCACTTGATTGCACTTGGATGGTTCAATTTCTTTTCTCTTCTTGATGACAACTTCTTATTAAAACAGGATGTGTTGTTTTATGCCGGGTCTGCAACTCTGCTACTGGAAACAAGTTAAAGCCTAGTGGTGGTATAAGGTTATTAATGGGAGGCAAAGTGTTCAAAAAATTAGGGTTGAGCTTATCAGTCTTACTCTTTTGGAAGCCTTGGACTTATACTTGTAGTACTAGTACTTTACCTGATTATTAAATAAAATTGGAGTATGAGGTTAGGGGTTAGCAATTTATTACATCTATCATTTGTATTCAGACTGCTATACATCTTTCTCTCTTTTCCCTCTTCTCTATCACTAAACCTGAATTCTAATACTCTCTACTACAAGGCATCTGATCATACTTAATACAGGCAAAAACAAACAATTCAACAAATTGGAGCCTTGTTCTTGTTATTAGCCGCAGCAGTTTTACTAAGTGTTGGTGAAGGCTCTAACAAAAGTTCTACTAGTGCTAATGCCGACCAAGTTTTATTATATGGAATAGTTCCTGTATTAATTGCTTCAGTGCTTTCTGGACTAGCTTCTTCCCTGTGCCAATGGGCTTCTCAGGTTACCCGAACTTTCAATTTTCTGTTCGAACCTAAGTTTTTTGAATTGATTAATATTGTTATTTATCCAATTGATTTCTTCTGTCACAGGTTAAGAAACACTCATCATACCTAATGACTGTAGAAATGTCTATTGTTGGAAGTATATGTTTGCTTGCCAGTACCTTGAAATCTCCAGATGGGGAAGCTATGAGACGTCATGGATTTTTTCATGGTTGGACTGCTCTAACTTGGGTAATGTTCTTACCAATATTTTCTTTTGGGATATAATTCTTTGGAGCCCGTTAGATTGTTGATGTGCTCGTGCATGTAAGAAGCTAATACAACCATCACATCAGTCTTGAAAATTAAAATCATACCCTCTATCCCAATCACATGCATGTAAATTTGGATCAATGCATTTTCAGGATCAAATCAATATCCATTTATTTGGGATGGAGGGCTTAATAGTTTCTGTTGATTACCCTAACTGCATATTGACTTTCGCTAACATAACTAAGATGCCTTACATCTGTGGCTCTGGAATTTTTTATTTTTTTTTGTATTTTGTTGAATCACGTACATTTGTGTTTCTAGTAGATGAAAGTGTTATCAACTTATTAATTGTATTGATTTGTGTGTTTAAAAAAATTCAAAATCCATAATACAAACTATTTATTGCGCCTTGTCATGGGCATTATTATCCATGTGCAGTAACTGTCTTTAATAAATATTGATGTACATCAAATTGAACAGTTGCATATTGTTTTTAATTCCTTTCAGATCCCAGTAATTTTGAATGCCCTTGGTGGAATTCTTGTTGGTTTAGTTACAAGCCATGCTGGTGGTGTTCGAAAGGTAAGGTTTACTTTGCGAGCTCAATTAGTTTTGGGATGTACTATCCACAGATGACGGATGAAAACTGTCATCAGATTGTAGTTGGTTCTTCTTGTTAGTTAACAATATTTTCACATCCTATATCATGTGGTTGATTGTAGGAAACAATTATATGCATTTGATTATGTTTTTTTTAATGACTAATGTTAGTATGTTAGTTTTATGTTGTGGGTCGGATAGAACCATCAACCTCACCTTCCTCACTCCAACCACCAAGCCAACCTTATATCTCTATATTTGATAATATAGTTTAGTTTTATCTTAAGATTTTAGGGGCTTTAATCTACAATCTAATATACATTATTTTTGGAGAGAGATTATTATTTCACTTTATTGGTGAGCTATAAAGGCAGTAACTGCACAAATTTTTGTACTTGCTTGAGTTATTGATAATTGGATACTGGACCATATGAAATTGAAGAACTTTGCAGTTACTGAACATAATGACAATTGTATGACTTCGAAACTCATCTTAATGGGACTTTGGGAAAAAAATATCTTCATATTTTCTGATTTGTGCAAATTTAATTAAGTGGTGTTCCTTCAATGTGGTCGCAGGGATTTGTCATCGTCTCAGCTTTACTCGTTACAGCATTACTACAGTTCATTTTTGAAGGGAAACCGCCTTCATTATATTGCCTTGTGGCTCTTCCACTTGTGGTCTGTAGCATTTCAATATATCAGAAATACCCCTACCAGGTTAAGAAGAAGGAATCATAAAACTTGACTGCCATAGTATGGGGAAGTTACTTCATTAGTTCCCCATGAAGCTCTTTTGTTTTATATACACAATATATAAGCATATTGTAAATGATAGAAGGCAAGCATTGTTTTCAATGTCTGCTCGATCTCAATAGAATGAGGATGTTCTATATATACTTTTATTTTTCTATCCTCTTTTTTATTCTGGAACGTTTGAAGAATCAATTTATTTTGGTTTTTTCTTCAATGTGTGGATAGAGGTACGAAAGTGAACATTTTGAAAGTTATGTTGCAGAAGACAAGGACTATATTCTGACTATATTCTATACACTGTTGTTGAAAGTGATTTACTTGAAAAATAATTATTGTAATCCTTTTTCTTCAATGAACTTGAACATTATGGGTTTGGATATTCAGTCATGTTCTTGAATAACTGGATATTGTCTACTAGGAGAGGAAAGATAAACTTCAGGGGATTGTACGAAACCCCATGACTGACTTATACCTAGGCGAAATTTTAAAAATATCTTTAAAATTTGGATTTTAAAATCCGGAAGCATTTAATATACAAGAAGCTCTCTCTGAAACAGATTGAACTCTGGGTGCGCACGACACACCTATGCTCAATCTTACAACCATGCAGTTTAAAAATAATTTGGAGTTCAATGTTTGAATTTTAGACGGAGATTGAAATCCAGACCTTTTGTTTAAGTATTTTTGTCTTTCCTTCTTCCTTTCTTTTTTTATTTCTTTGAACAGAGTAAAACCAAAGTCATCAAGAGCAAATCAGAGCATACTATTGTTCTATCTTTTTTCAAGCATTTTCAGAACTTCTACTCTATTGCATTGAAGCTCAACACATTTATGAAGTTTTACTCCACTACAATACTGTCAATCCAAGATCAAACATAGCAAACATTAGGTAAGTTACTCATTCTCTTTTTATTTTTTGATTTGACATGCATGTATTACTTACATTGTTTATAGGTATGATATAATACATTACATTGTTTATAGGTATGATACATTAGGCTAAAATGCAATAGATATGTCATTTTTGTTTGTCCTAAACTGTCTTGCTTTGAAATTTTGAACATTGGTACTTAGAGTTTGTGCATGCTCTGCATTGTGTTTTCTGGTTCTATGCAGTCCAGATTTTGAAATCCGAACCCTTTGTTCGAATAGCAAAATTCAGAGTTACCTATTATCTGTTTTTTGGTTCAGTTTGACAATATTTTCATTGGTTATGACATGATTTTTCTTGTTTGGTTATAGGAAAAATGTCTAACAACCAAGAAAGAATGAAACATGATAAAGTGGTCTAACATGCCTCCGTTCGCAGGGAGAAAGTTAGACTCTCGGGATCAATAATTAGAGAAACTTCATTTTATGTTAAAGCATCGATTTCCCGAGTTCATTTGTCTCTGAGACCGTTTTCCCATATTCATGTGTATCATGCCGCCCCATAAGCCCATGCTACCCCAGATGGTGTTTTGCCTGATGATTTTCCAAGAGGCACATTATACCTTTCGTTTCTTCCTCTATATTCAAACCATTTGCAAGGCACATATGAGGGGGAGAGGTATCATAAATTTCTGATTACTCTTTTAAAATATTTGTGTTATAATATTTGAATTCTATGACGATGGATGTATTTATTTTTTGTAGTACAATGATACGTTCAAATGTATCAATCACGGTAGGAAGGTTGCAAAGTTGATGCAACCTGATGAACCCTGGTTTCGGAATGTCTTGTAGCTATATGGTCTGGAAGATTTATGCAGGTCTGAATATGATTGTATTAACCATGAGTTATTGTTTGTTTTTGTGGAGAGATAGCACGCAGAGACGTTGTCATTTCATCTTCTGTACGGTGAGATGTTCATCACACTTGATGATGTATCATGCCTCTTACATCTTCTGATCATAGGAAAATTATTAAACTACTTCATAACCAGTAAATTTGAGGCACTAGACATGATGGTTACTTATTTGGGAGTTGGCCCGGAAAAAACCCAAAAGGAGATAGATGACACCTAATGATATCATGCTAGATTTTCATTCCTGGTAGATTTGTATGAAAACCACATGGCTCTAGTTATGGATGTTGATGGTCATGATGTAGGAGTTGCATATCATAGAGCATGTGCATGAGGTTATACCTCATGGTTTTTGTCACCACGTCCATATTTATGGACAAAAGTGCGACCTATGTTGATGCTATCTACCTTAGATGTGAGAACAAGATTTGGTTTTGCAATATTATCTCTAAGTTTTGATGATAACAGATAAATATTTATATGAACAATTTTGTGCAACTAATGTTGTTATGTGTGAGAACCTAGCAAACAGGTTCTGCTTCCGTAATTTAGCGCAATGCTCAATGTAAGATGCTTCGAAGAACAGAACTCAATTCGAAGATGAGACAAGGGTTCTGATGAAACAAAGTCAAATTGCTGAAGACTCCGAAGACAGGCTCTAAAGATTCAAAAGACTTAAAGCAGAAAAGGATAACACTCTTAAAGACCAAGTACTGAAGTTCTGAAGACTGGTTCCTAATGGACTTCTTCAATCAAATGAAGACTTGAAGCATCAGATGTTCTGCTATAAAGATTCCACTCATGCTTCATCAAAATTAACATCAGAAGCCTCTGGATATGAAGAAAGTGGATTTAAGAGAACAAGGTTCAAAAGACAAGTTCTGAAGATTCTGGAAGCGCAGAGCTGATGATTCAAAGACTTGATAATCACAAGAACCATACAATGTTTTCCCTTCTTACTCACGCTCACAAAAAGCCTCTGATGTTGAGAAGCCGAGAAAAATTGCCACACTGTACAACTGTACCACATTACAACGTTAAAATTCTCGAAGACTGTGCGAAATACAAACAAGACAATCTGACACAAACAGGACGCGCTGCATGTAGAAGATTTTGTACCTGTCCTCACGCTTCCAAGCTGTAAGCCTACTTAGCTATCATGATTTCATTTCAACGGCTCTTTTCACTCAGCTATAAAAGGAAGCTCAAAGACTTGAAGAAAGATACACATGCGAACAACGACAATACCTTCTAACTCCATTCTTTCTTAAGTCATCCCTGATCTAAAAGCGTGTTTACGTTATCAGCTTGATAAGAAGCAATTCTCTGTAAACTCATTGTGTTTAAACTTAAAGTTGTATTCCTTAAGAGAGTCTTAGTGATTATATCTCTTGAGAAGTCTAGGACGTGCGTCTTAGAGGTTGTGCCTTGAGTAAGACCTGTGTGGTTGGATTACTTGAGAAGTCTAGAACGTGTGAGTTCTAGAGGTTGTTGTTAGTCACCAGCTGTGTTGCTCGTGCAGTGTACTATTTTGTTGAATAGTGGATTAAGACCTCGTTGAGAGAGGCAAAATCACCTTGGCGGGTGGACTAGACTAACTTGAGAGATTCTCAAGTGAACTAGTATAAACATAACGTGTTTATATCTTTTTGTTTAACTAACCCGTTGTTCTTTAGAAAAAGGGAAAAAGTTTTTTTTTTAAAGAAAGAATCTCAAAAGAAACAATTATTTTGAAAAACCAATTCAAACCCCCTTTCTTGCGTTTTTCACACCTTCAATTGGCATCAGAGCTCCGGTTCTGAAGTGATAAAAAGATTGAATTTTTTATCAAGCACTTAACAGTGTTCAGTACCGATCCAAGTGTGAAAAACGATGACTACACCACCACTAACAACTTCTGAAACAAATGTCATTGAAAGAGAATCTTACACTGCAAAACCTCCTATCTTTGATGGTGAAAAGTTTGACTATTGGAAAGATAGAATTGAAAGTTATTTCTTATTATTTGATCTAGATCTATGGGATCTAGTACTTGATGGCTACAGTCATCCAGTAGATTCTGTAGGTAAAAAGATTGAAAGAAGTGAGTTTACAGATGCTCAGAAGAAAACCTACAAAAATCATCACAAAGCAAGAACTATTCTGTTGAACGCAATTTCTTATACTGAGTATGAGAAAACCACAAACAAAGAAACTGCAAAATCCATCTTTGACTCTCTTCGCATGACTCACGAAGGAAATGCTCAAGTCAAGGAGACAAAGGCTCTTGCGCTAATCCAGAAATACGAAGTCTTTAAAATGGAAGAAGATGAGTCTGTTGAAACCATGTTCTCAAGGTTTCAAATGCTTGTTGCCGGACTCAGAGTTCTAAACAAAGGCCTTCCTTGAAGATCTTCCAGCAAAATGGAGACTAATGGTGACTGCCTTGAAGGTTGCAAAGGATTTGAATAATATCAGTCTTGAAGAACTTATCAGTTCTTTAAGAAGTCATGAAATAGAGCTTCAAGGAGATGAACCTCAGAAGAAAAACAAATCCATTGCACTAAAAGCAAAGCCAGAAAAGAAGAAAGCGTATCATGCAGAAGAAGAGATGGAAGAATCTGAAGAAGATTCAGAAGAAGACGATATATCACTCATATCAAGGAAGATAATTCAACTTTGGAAGTATAGAAGGAACAAGTTCAAAGGACCAAGGAGAAGATTCGAATCTACATCTGGTCAAAGAAGAAACTATGGAAAAGATGTTACGTGTTTTGAATGCAAAGAACCTGGACATCTCAAATATGACTGTCCAAAGGCCAAGATAGAAGAAAGACCTAGGAAAACCAAAAAGGGTCTCATGGCAATATGGGATGACTCAGAATCTGAAGATGATGCTGATGAAAGTCGGGTCAACATGGCATTCATGGCAGAAACTAGAAGCAACTCGGCAGAGGAAGAACTATCAGACTCCGACGATGAAAGAGAGGTACTTTCTTCCTTATCACGTTCTGAACTTGAATTAGGATTAACTGAACTTATCAAAAGATATCAAAATCTTCAAAGCAAATTCAAAATCCTGAAAAAAAGTTTTATAGTTTCTTCAGAAGATCTTACTAAAAATAAGAAAATCATCTCTGAGCAAAATGAGAAAATATTTGTCTTAGAAAACTCAAATTCTGTCCTGAAATGTAAATTATCTAAGGTAGAAGAAGAAATGGTCTCAAACTCAGCTAACACTAGTAAAGAAGACAAATATGATAACGCATTTAAAAACTTTCTTGCCAAAAGCGTAGATAGAAGCAAAACGGTTTCACTGATCTATGGAGTCGGTAGAAATGGTAGCAGAGGTCTAGGATATTCAGGACCATCTCAACCATATGATGAAACCAAAAACATCAAAATAATACCTTTGTCCAAACAGTTTACTCCCTCTGGTACTAATCTCAAACATTCAGAACCAAAAGGTTCAAACTCTAAGATTACACGAACACATCCACTAAAGAAGTACTCTAAACACAAACACTATGCACAAACTCCACACCGTTTTGCTAACGTAAGGAAGTCTAAAGGGGTCAGAACCTTTAGAAAAACTAATGTGAAAGGACCCACAAAATGGGTACCTAAAAACAAGATAATTTATGTTGCAGATATCCTTAATAGCTCCATTGAAACACCGGTCATGGTACCTGGACAGTGGATGCTCGCGACACATGACGGGAGAAAGGCTTATGTTCCAAGATCTGAAACTTAAACCTGGAGGTGTTGTCGGTTTCGGAGGAAATCAGAAAGGAAGAATCATTGGCTCTGGAACCGTTGGAAATGGTAAGCTTCCTTCAATTAAAAATGTTTTGTTAGTAGAAGGTCTAATGCATAATCTGTTGTCAATAAGCCAACTTAGCGACAGTGGTTATGATCTCATTTTTAATCAAACATATTGTAAAGCTGTAAGTCAGAAGGATGGATATGTCCTATTCAACGGAAAGAGGAAAAACAACACTTACAAAATTAAGTTATCTGATTTAAAACATCAAAATGTAAAATGTCTTCTTTCTGTAAACGAAGAGCAATGGGTTTGGCACAGACGTCTTGGCCATGTCAGTCTGAGAAGAATCTCTCAGCTTAACAAGCTTGGTCTTGTTAGAGGCTTGCCAAATCTGAAATATTCTTCAGACGCTCTTTGTGAAGCATGTCAGAAAGGAAAGTTTTCAAAAACCTCTTTCAAAGCTAAAAATGTTGTTTCCACCTCTAGACCGTTGGAACTTCTTCACATTGATCTGTTTGGTCCTGTAAAAACGGCCTCTCTCAATGGTAAGAAATATGGACTAGTCATTGTTGATGACTACAGCAGATGGACATGGGTAAAATTCTTAAAACACAAGGATGAATCACATTCTGTGTTTGCTTCCTTCTGCACTTAAGTACAAAATGAGAAAAATTGTAAAATAGTCAGAGTAAGGAGTGATCATGGTGGAGAATTTGAAAATAAAAACTTTGAGGAACTTTTTGATTCACATGGAATATCTCACGATTTTTCTTGCCCTAGAACTCCACAACAAAACGGAGTTGTAGAAAGAAAGAATTGAACTTTGCAAGAAATGGCTCGCACCATGATCCAAGAAACTGACATAGCTAAACATTTCTGGGCAGAAGCAATCAACACAGCATGCTATATTCAAAATAGAATCTCTATAAGACCTATCTTGAATAAAACTCCATATGAATTGTGGAAGAATAAATTACCCAACATTTCTTATTTTCATCCGTTTGGATGTGTCTGTTTTATGCTTAACACTAAAGAAAATCTTAGCAAGTTTGATTCCAAAGCACAGAAGTGTCTGTTGTTGGGATACTCTGAACGTTCGAAAGGCTATAGAGTTTACAACACAGAATCAAGAATTATGGAGGAATCCATTCATGTTAGATTCAATGACAAGCCTGACTCAGAAAAGTCAGAGCTAGTTGAGAAACTTGCAGATTTAGAAATCAGATTCTCTGAATCTAAGGAAAAGGTAGAGGAAGTCAAAGAACAACAAGATCCTACACCAGAAACCACTAAAGTAACTCCAACTACCCCATCTCAACGAAGAAGAAGATTGTCCACATCCCATCCTGAGGAACTAATTCTGGGAAACAAAGATGCTCCTATCAGAACCAGATCAACCTTTAGACCATCAGAAGAAACACTTGTAGGACTAGTGTCGTTAATAGAACCAGCTACAATTGAAGAAGCTCTCATGGACAAAGACTGGGTTCTGGCTATGGAAGAAGAACTTAACCAGTTCTTCAAAAATGATGTTTGGGATCTAGTTCCTAAACCCAAGAATGTTCATGTCATAGGAACCAAGTGGGTATTTAGGAACAAGCTAAATGAGAAAGGAGAAGTTTTCAGAAACAAAGCACGACTTGTTGCTCAAGGATACAGACAACAGGAAGAAATTGACTACAATGAAACATTTGCTCCAGTTGCAAGACTTGAAGCAATACGTTTGTTAATATCCTTTTCAGTAAATCATGACATCACTCTCTATCAAATGGATGTTAAGAGCGCATTCTTAAATGGCTATATATCAGAAGAAGTTTATGTCAAACAACCTCCTGGTTTTGAAAATTCATAAAAATCAGACTTTGTTTTTAAACTTAAAAAATCACTCTATGGTTTAAAACAAGCTCCCAGAGCTTGGTATGAAAGATTAAGCAAGTTTTTACTAGAAACCAATTTCACCAGAGGAAAGGTTGACACAACACCTTTCTGCAAGACATATAAGAATGGCATTCTCATTGTTCAAATCTATGTTGATGACATTATTTTTGGTTCTGCTAACTCTTCTCTATGTCAAGAATTTTCAAAGTTAATGCAGGCCGAATTTGAAATGAGTCTCATGGGAGAACTAAAGTTCTTCCTTGGAATTCAAATTGATCAAAGATCAGAGGCCACTTACATTCATCAAACCAAGTACACAAAAGAACTTCTGAAGAAGTTCAATATGATGGATTGCAACATTGCTAAAACACCATTGCATCCAACGTGTGTCATGGGAAAGGAAGAAACAAGAGTTAAGGTTTGTCAAAAACTCTATCGTGGTATGATAGGTTCTCTCTTATATCTAACTGCTTCTAGACCTGATATATTATTCAGTGTACATCTATGTGCTAGATTCCAATCAGATCCAAGAGAATCACATTTAATCGCTGTCAAGCGAATTCTAAGGTATCTGAAAGGAACAACTAACCTTGGCCTGATGTATAAGAAAACATCAGAGTATACTCTTTCTGGTTACTGCGATGCAGATTATGCGGGAGACAGATTAAAAAGAAAGAGCACATCAGGGAACTGTCAGTTCTTAGGAAGCAATTTAATCTCATGGTCAAGCAAGAGACAATCTACAATTGCTCTCTCAACAACTGAAGCAGAATACATATCAGCCTCCCTATGCAGTACTCAAATGCTATGGATGAAAAATCAGCTGGAAGACTATCAGATATATGAGAGTAACATTCCTATCTTCTGTGATAATACTGCTGCTATCTGCTTAAGTAAAAATCCAATTTTGCATTCTAGGGCTAAACACATAGAAGTAAAACATCATTTTATTAGGGACTATGTTCAGAAGGGAACTCTATGCTTAAAATTCATTGATACAGACCATCAGTGGGCTGACATTTTCACAAAACCCTTAGCTGAAGATAGATTTCTAATTATTTTAAAACACCTGAATATGAAATACTGTTCAGAACCTCATGAGAAAAGCATTTTTCATCAGAACCACTTTTTTAACGCATCTCAAGTTCTGATAATTTTGTGACATGTCATATTTTCGAAAAAATTATTTTTGCATGTGATTTAAATAAAATTAAGTCACTTTAACTATTCAAATTAAATAAACAACATTTCCCTAGAGATTGACTCAACTTTATCACATTTATTCGCCTATTTCCTTACGTGTCTGTCCACTCAAGTACCTCACAATCACATAAATACCAGAACCCCTCAATCTATTAGAAAATAGACGTAACCTAGATTACCTCTAATCTTTCTTGGGAACATTCCAAAAACTTCATTCTTCAACTTCTCAAAACACTCTATCACTCTCGTTCATCACCAAAACCCTAAATCTCTACTCTTCCTCTCAATCGCTCAAAATGATGACCCCAATGCAAGAAGAAGCCGTCAAGTTCTCACAAGAATTTGAAGAATCATCAAGAAGAATGTCAGCTCCCTCAACCGGGCCATCCTCAACAACATCTCTAACCAATCAAATGGTCGCTTCATCTTCATCTCATTCTTCTCAAATAAGCGAAGAACACATTACCCAAAGAGAAGCTTCTGTCACCTGCAATCTTGAAAACCTAACTGTACTCAAGGAAATGCATGTAGATTTCCAAAATCTTGCCAAAAATGGATTCAATCTAATCGAAGAAGTAGAAGCTCAGGAATGGACCAATTACTTTGATAGGCTCAAAAGACCAGTTTTTGAAGCACTTGTAAAAGATTTCTGGAGACAAGCTGTCTATGACAAGATCCATGTTGTCTCCTATGTCCTGGGAAGAAAGATCGTCATCACTGAAAAATCCATTCCCGATCTTTACAATCTGGAGTTTATGAAGAACAAGAGAATATATGGGATGAACAATAAATCTTCATTTGTGAAAAAGAGGATCAACCCAATCATCTACGTGTCATACCCCAAATTTTGACCACTAAGATTTCCCATCATTGTGCAAATCATCAGCATAATATGGATGTACCTTTGTACCTCATTAGTCTCCCCAAAGGTGGGTGAGCATTCACTACAAACAGGATTTAGGGTTTCAAGCCCTCGCAGAGCTCTTAGACAAATGATCAACCAAGGAATCACATGATCTTCAACTTTTCTAGCCTCTCAAATATCCACAATGGATCAAGAGGACTCCCACTTCAAGGATTAAGCATAAGTTTGCTCCCTTCTAGGTGGATCAAGCCTCAGGATCGCCAGTGGCACCAAATTAGGGTTTGGTCGACTAGGGCCTCCAGATGGAAATTTTCCTTTGGGCATGAGCCAATGCTTCAAAGCATAACCTAAAATGCTCCATGGAACATCATAAACCCCATCATCAAGTCAATTTAGCCTCAGGGGATGCATACATCAAAAATCAGGAATTAGGGTTTCTTGACCTAATTCACCCCTAAGTTGACTTTTGGGACAAATCATGAGCCAAGACCTCAAGACATGATTTGAGGGTCTCTAACACACCACATTGATCCATTTGCAACAATGGATTGATCCAAGAAGCTTGAGCAACAAGTTTCAATTTCATCTGAACCACAGTTAGGGTTTCGCGAGAAAAGTCAACTGTAGCTTTGACTTTTGACCAGGACATGCTCCCAAACCTTAGGACATGATTCAATACCCCCTATAACACCCATGGAACATGTCCATCAAGTTTGATTTAGGTCAAGGACACGATTTTCTAAAGGATCGCACAGTTTGGAATTCATCTGATAAAAAGTCAACTGTGCACAAAAGTCAAACTTTGACTTTTTGAGATTTTTCATAAAAATGGTTTTTTAACCCTAAAATGATGTTAATGTGTGATTGAAATCATCATTCATCAAGAAAAATCAAAGAAAGCGGGATAACTTGTAAAAGGGGTACCATAAAAACTTAGAAAATTTTCTAAGTTATGAAAAAAAGTGGCAAGGGTACCAACTTTGGAGGATCATAACTCCTAAACCACAAAGCCATTTTTCCCCATCCAAAGATGGATTTGTAGCCCTCATGGCCCTCTACAAAAGTGTCAACTACACTTCATCCCAATTCATCATGGATTTTGAGTTATGGTTGGATCAAAATGGCTAAAAACCTAAAATTGACATTTTTCAGCACTTAGCCAAAAATCTGCCTTGTAATTTCAGCACAATGCCCCAACTTCAAGGCTGTTTTTCTCCATGATCCAAGTTGAACCAGGTCTAATGTCAAACATCAAAGTTGAAGTACGTCATCCAAGCTTTCCGGAAAGTCCTAGAACGTCCATGTAGCATACTCGAGCAGGGAGTTATGGATCTTACAAAAGGCCTTGCTGAAGCAGAATTTTTCAGGGCAGATTTGCACATTTTTTGTGCCACACGAATTTTCAAGCCTTGTCATCAGTTTGGACATATCTAAGGATCAAATTCAAGTGGGATGATCTGATCCATGAACCTCCCAAGTCCAAGGAACCAAAAAAAGCATGCCAAAACCTAGAAATCCCTAAAAGAGGGACAAAACTCCAATTTTGGTTTGGAGCATTTAATGGATGCTTAGAGGTGGCATGGACTGAGCCATTCTCATCTGAAATCAGTCAAGACTTATCCAAGACCAAGGGAACCACAACCCTGTGCCCTAACCTCTAGTCAATGGCTAGAGGAGACTTGCATTTCCATTGGCCAACATGGAACAAACACCTGCTGTAATTGCCATTCACTGTGGATCCCAAAACAAACTTGCTCTACTATAAATAAAGCTCATTTGTGTTCAGTTTGAGTACACCAAAGCCATCAAACAGATGCTTTCCTCAAATTCTCTCTTTCACTACAAAATGCCTTCTTTAGTAAGGAAATTCTGAGTTTTTGAGTTAGAGAGCATTTCCATCACAGCTCATGATCCTAACACCTCATAAATATCATATGTAGGTGATCCAAACTCTCACAAGTGACCTGTAATCACAACATCACAAAGTCACCTCTCAAAACCTCAAAATGACACTTTTTTGCATTTTTCAAGCCATGTCTTGATTCAGTCACTTTCCAAACCAGATAAAACCTCAAACACACTCTAAATATCATCCTTGAACTGTCCCAAATGGTGCCACACATCTGGAACACCATTTGAGAGAGTTGGCATTTTGGCCATTTTTGTCCATTTCGCGAGAAAGTGCTCAAACTTGCTCTAGAGGTTTCCAGCCGATTCCAACAATCCTAAAAGCTTCTAAGAGGTCATTTGAGGTTGTCTAAAGCATCAAATCATTTCTGGAACAAAGCACTTGGTAGGTTGCCCAAAATCTCCAAAAAAAGAGGTAAAATTCACAACTTGAATTCTTTGAATCATGCTTTCCTTTGTTGTCCACATACATGCATCATATTGAACAATTCTTGAGGCAAAAATGTATTCCTTAATGTGTATGTTGTGATCCTCCCACTGTTTGCATTTTAACATGTTTATATGTGGAATTTTGGTTGTTCTAAAATCATGTCCAATTCTGGTTGTTTTGATTCGTGTGTTCCGTACATTAAGTTTTAGTGTGCATGAGTAACACCATTGGATTCCTTGCGGAAAATTGGTCAAGATAGGTTTTTACGGATTTCAATTCCGATGAAAATTGAGAGAGTTACGCGCGTTGGAAATTTGACGCGAAACGACGTCGAATTAACGATAGCGGTTCTTGTTTTTTTTGCTTTGTGTGTTCTGTACAGTGAGTTTCCGAGTGCGTGAATAATACCATTGGATTCCTCGCAAAAAATCGGTCAAGATAGATTTTTACGGATTTCAATTCCGATGAAAATTGAGAGAGTTACGCGCGTTGGAAATTTGACGCAAAACGGCGTCGAAAACAACGTGCAGTTTTGGTTTTTTAATTTCTGCATTTCGTGTGTTGAGTTTCCGTATGCGTGAGTGATACCATTGGATTCCTCGCAAAAAATCGGTCAAGATAGACTCTTGCGGATCTTGATTCGGTTAAAAATCGAGAGAGTTACGTGCGTCGGAAGTTTGGCGCGAAACAATGTTTTCAACTAACGCGCAGTTCTGGTTTTTTTGCTGCTGCGTTTTGTACGTTGAGTTTCAGCGTGCATGTGCGATACCATTGGATTTCTTGCAAAAAATTGGTCAAGATAGACTCTTTCGTATCTTAATTCCATTAAAAATCGAGAGAGTTACGCGTGTCGGAAGTTTGGCGCGAAACGATGTTTTCAATTACGCGCAGTTCTGGTTTTTCGATTTGCGTGTTTTGTACGTCGAGTTTCAGTGTGTATGCGTGGTACCATCAGATTCCTTGCGAAAAATCGGTCAAGATAGGTATTTCCGGATTTTGATTCCGATAAAAATTGAGAGAGTTATGAGTGTTTGAAATTTGATAAAAAACGTGTTGAAAATTAAAGTTTCAGTACTCGTTTTTACCCCAAAAGAAATGTCGAAGATGATATTTTGATATCTTTCCTCTTTTTCTTACTTTTTATTTTCAAAACTCAACCAATTTTTTTTACATAGCAAAAAATCATCATTTTCCAATTCATACCCCATAATATTTTAATCCACAAAAAATCACAAAAAAAAATATTATTTTTAATATATTTAAAAATAGTGTTTTAAATTGTTTTAAATGCTTTTAAAATGATTTCTTTTTTCTTGATTTTTAAAACCAAAATGATTTTAAATATTTATGTTGATAAAATATTTTTTTCATAAACTTTAATCATTATTTAATGATTTTATTTGATATTTTTATCATTTTTTACTTAATTTTTTTTGGAAAAATGCCTAAAAAAATGAAATTGGGGTTTTCTTTGATTTTCACCCTAACAAATCTTTTTCAAACACTTGGGCCTCTATTAGAGTGTAAGACCCAATCCCCTTTTAACCAAAACAATTTTGGGCCTCAGTTATTGTATAAGTCCCGATACGTTAAAAATCTCGGCGCGATCGTCATTTTCAAATTGAAAATATTTTGGGTCTCTCCCTGAGTTGTAAGCCCCATCTTTTGTACAAAAATATACTTTGGGCCTCTAATAGAGTGTAAGACCCAACCCCTCTTTTTTATATTTTCTCATTTTATTTTATAATGATTTGGAAAATTAATAACTCCTTTAATTTTGATTATTTTTGATTGGTTCTTTTTCTGAAAAATCACAAAAATAGTCAAATATTTTATTCTACAAAAAAATCAAATTTATATTATTTATTTAATATAGTTGGTATTTTTGTGAATAAATTCATTTTTAATTGTTTTTAAGCATTTTAAAAGTGAATATTCATCTTGAAAATAAAGACATTGGGCCTCCCCTCGTGTTGTAAGCCCCATTTCTTTTCTTTAAACTCTTTGGGACTCTATTAGAGTGTAAGACCCAACCCCTTGTGTACAAAAAAAATTTTTGGGCCTCATTCGTTGTATAAGTCCCTCTGTACATTTTCAAATAAACGGCGCGATTGTCGCCCTTTTCAAAATTAACCATTGGGCCTCCCCTCGTGTTGTAAGCCTCATTTCTTTTCTTTAAACTCTTTGGGCCTCTATTAGAGTGTAAGACCCAACCCCTTGTGTACAGAAAACTTTTTGGGCCTCATTCGTTGTATAAGTCCCTCTGTACATTTTCAAATAAACGACGCGATCGTCGGCAGTTTAAAATTAACCAACTGTGCCTACCCTCGAGTAGTAAGACCCATTTCCTTTCTTAAAAACTCTTTGGGCCTCTTGAGAGAGTGTAAGACCCATCCCTTTGTACAGAAAACCTTTATGGGCCTCAGTCACTTGTATAAGTCCCTCTGTACAAATTCAACAGTGCGCTCACTGATAAAACCCTGGGCCTCTCCTTGAGCTGTAAGCCCCCTTTTTATTTCAAAGCACTTTCTCCTTTGATTTTGAATATACTGTTGCTTTCAATCTTTCTTTGTTGAACAACTAACCAAACAACATGGAAGCTCTACAACCGAGTAAGTGTTTACTCGCTTTCATTTACCGCTTTCATATGTATATAACTGTATTGTGGGGCTGTTTCACTGTAAGTCTCCTTTCATAAACTCATATATATATAACTGTATTGTGGGGCTGTTTCGCTGTAAGTCTCCTTTCATAAACTCATATCAACTGTGTAATAATAGTATAGATATTTAGAGTTTCCCCGGCAACTACGTCTAGAACTAGGTGACGCTGTTTCGTTTATTCATAGAAATAGACACCTAGATCCCCAAATAGGATCACCAGATACAGTCTTCTCTTCGACTGTCCTCATTAGGAATTGTCAAGAAACTCTATTCCCAGAGATGAATGTATTCTCCGTGAATGGCATCTTTGAGTTTCTTCCAAATTCTCGAACTTTCCTGACTTGATCTATTCCTTGTGAATAGCTTGCCTTGAATTTCTCGGGGTTTGGGGACCCACGGGCTTCTTAAAAGCATCGGCCTCCTCTTGGGCATCGTACAAGGACCCACAGGCTTCCTAAAAGCAACCCCGCTTCCTCTTGGGCTTAGTACAAGGACCCGTTGGCTTCTTAGAAGTATTCACAACCTCCTCTTAGGCTTCGTATAATGATCTCTTCCTCCGGGAATGATAGCCTTCTCTTGGGCTTAGTACAAGGACCCATCGGCTTCTTAAAAGCTTCCAGCCGCCTCTTGGGCTTCGTACAAATTGTCCCGACGACCTCCTAGAGGTATAGGAACAGAACTTAATCATCTGCATAGAACAATCCTTTCAAAGAGTCTACTACTATTTCTCAAAGCATAGTACAAAAGATGAAACTCTTGACTTAGACATTCTAATCTCCTTGAGTCTCAAAAACATTCTCAAGTGCCCCCTTGGTTAAATAGGAAGGAAACCCGCAGACTCGGACAGTCTCAATACCCTTCGGATTTCCCGCTTCCTTAAAGAACAGGAATAACCCGGATCCTTGAAACAAATCCTTGAGTACAGTGTTGCTCATATAAGAACTGATTTTCTCTTTCAAAATCCGCATATTGGACCTGTCACTCAACTGAAACAGTCACCATAGCCTCCTCTTGGGCTTTGTACAATGATTCTCCCCAGCGGAGCCAAACAACGTTTAGCCTCTCTCTCGAGCTTTGTACGAGACACATAAGAGACTCCCTCGTTGAGTCAATCACCCTTTTAGCCTCCATCTCGGGCTTTGTACGAGATACAAAAGGGTTCTTATTGAGCCAAACAAACAATAGCCTCCATCTCGGGCTTTATACGAGATACGAAAAGATTCCCTCGTCGAGTCAAAACCTTTTCGCCTCCATCTCGGGCATCGTACGAGATACAGAGACTCTCTTGTTGAGTCAAACTTTTCGCCTCCATCTCGAGCTTCGTACGAGATACAAAGACTCTCTTGTTGAGTCGAACTTTCAGCCTCCATCTCGGGCTTCGTACGAGATACAGAAACACTCTCTTGTTGAGTATAAAAGATTCTCCTGTTGAGTCAACCCTTTTAGCCTCTCTCTCGGGCTTCGTACGAGACACATAAAAACTCCCTCTTGTTGGGCCAATAGCCTCCTCTTAGGCTTTGTATAATAAAACCACTGGTTGATCCAATCAACCTTTTAGCATCAAAGTTGTGCCTCGTTCACAGTACACAAACATCAATAACTCTTTCCCCTTCATCTAATTGCTGTAAGCGGCAAGCCTCTGGATCATCTACATCCACGCCACTGTCCCTCTTTTAGCATGAGAAATTCATAAGGAAAGATGGCATTGCTCTACACTGAGTTAAAGTCTTCTCCTTTAGGTTAAAATCCCCTATAAAGGAAATTATGGCATTACTAGGATCCATATATCCCGGTTAAAGTAATCCTCCTTTATAAACCAGTCACCCAACAGTTGTGACAGACAAACCCTTCTTTAGAGATGATAAATTCTCTCTAAAGTCGAGGTCCTTCAGCTTCACGTTTTGGGCTTTGAACAAGACACAAATAGACTTTTTAGCTTCACATCTTGGGCTTTGAACAAGATACAAATCACCTTTCGCTTCACGTCTTAGGCTTTGAACAAGACACCAAAAACACCAATTTCCTCCCATAGAATAGGAGGAACTATGAACGCTCTGATTTCCCTGTTTCGGTAAACGGGAATACGTAGGCATAAGATCGAAAGAAAAGATCTTAGCGAGCACAATCAACAAAAAACCCAAATCCCATATCTCCATTAATCAAAAGCAGTAATTCAAAAGCATCAGTCCTAACATCCTAATCCTTGTTCCCCGCCAGAAACCTTCTGTCCAAATGAAAAGAAAGAAAACCGTATTGGCGAAAATACAAATAACCAGTACAAAGGCCCCCCCACATTGATAGCATTTGTAACCTAACAGACCGCTGTTTAAACTCAGTATGCAAAGCAGGGTTAATTGGAGACATCTATTTCCCTTCCTTAGTCAGCTCACAATAGGATAAAAAATGAATCGACCTGTAGTTTAAGCTCAACCGCAGAGAGCGACCAGCGCTTAAGAACCGCGTCCAAAATCGCTCGCTACACTACGCCAACTATCAACTGAGCAAAAAGGAGTACAAGAGAGAATATTTGCATGCATACTTAAAAATCTGGCACAAAATCACTCTTGGCTGCATCAATCCTAGGCCCTCATCATGTGCTACAGATTTTGCCAACGCAAATAAAAAACACATGCTGTACTACCTGCACAAACATGAGAAAATGTGCCTTCCCTCCATTCTATTCTACTATTTAAGGGATATGGTGCGCAAAACCAGAACAACAGCCTCACCAGAAAAGAAGATTATCAACTACATTCCCTTTGGAAGACTGATCTCTAACATCCTGGTTGAATGCAGATTAGTGAATTATCTGACCAAGGAAGTAAATTTCACGGAGTATCTGAATAAAAGAGTTGGAGAAGTTTTCAATGCTGTAAATCTTAAACATATGAAGATGATTGCAAATGTAGAGGTGAAACCAACACCTATTTCTCCTGACACGGTGAAAAAGATCAGGAATCCAGTGGGAAACTATTCATTCTACCGCAAAGAAGATAATCCGATAGCAATAGCCTCTTACATTGCCATAATGAGAGAAGCAGAATCCAGAATTGAAGAAGCTGTCCCTCAGTCAAAGCATATTACCAGGAGCAAGAGGAAGCTTGCTGAAGAGGATGCAGAGGGTAAAAAGAAGAAAAAGGATGAAACTGAAATCTCCAAAAAAGAAGCCCTTCTTCTTGAGAAAATCAATAAAATTGATGCAAATCCATCTGTGTCTACACCATCTATATCAATCACCTCTACCTCCATTTCACAAGTAAGGCTTAAACCACAATCTTTCTCTATTCGTTTACCAACCACTAATCAATCAACCAACAGTCCTTCAATAACTACCCCAATCCTGTCCGAGATTATTTCAACAACAACTCCCTCAACAATTCAGCCAAATAAACTAGAACCAACAAACCAAATCTCTGAATCTCTAGCTCCCATTATTGAATCTAGTTCTGAAGGAACCTCCTATAAGTCTCTAGAAATTATCTTACCAGAAAACCTCATGAACTCTGACAATCTAGAAGTCACCTCTCCTAACAATCAACAACAACCACCTGAACCTGCTACTACTGAGATTAACTTATCTCAGCAACCACCATCTGAAACCAACTCTGATAAATCCAACCTCGCTCTAGTTGCCTACAATACTCCACCTCCAACTTCTTTTGAAGAATGTACAAGTCAATTTCATGACAAAGCACTTGAGAAGTTTGCTAGGTTAAGAGCGGAACTTTATACAAGCACAAAGCTCATGGAACTTGAGAGTGCCTGTCAAAGTTTTCAAAAATGGCTAGACATGGAACTTACAAGAATTGTAAGTTTCTCAAACACAACCATAACTGCTGAACTAGCAAAAGCTAAGGAGAGAGCAGAAGCTGAAGCAAGAGTCAGAGTACTCAAGTTCTTAGCTGCTAAGCAGAAAGAAGCTAAAGAAAAAGCTGCTAAAGAAGCAGAAGAGCAAGCTGCTAGAAAGGCACGAGAAGCTGCAGAGGCTGAAAGAGCTAAAGAAAGCGCTATGATTGCTTCCACCTCTGATCCTGTTATCAAGCGTCTGGGAGATGTCGTTGATGAAATCAGAACAGAACAGAAGAACTTCAGAGAAAGGTTTGACAAGCAAGATACTATCAATGAAAATCTTCAGATCATGATAAAGAAAATCTGGTACAAACTGTCCTCTGACAGCAAATAAACCTCTGTTTTTCTTTTAAGTTTTAGTTCTGTGTTTTTCACTCTTGGTCTACCCTATGTTTATCTTTTTTATTCATGACAAAAGGGGGAGAAAGTAATATGAATGTGATAATTTTGATTCAATAGTCATTCTCTGAAACAATGCTGCTTATATGCTAACAGATAAATCTGTCATCTCTATTAGATTGTTTCTCTGTATTTTTTCTTCTCTGTGCAGATAGCTCAGAATTCTGATGATGAAGAAAGACTCAAAAGGTTAATGAAGTCAGGGGGAGCCCTAACAAGAAACTTAGTCTAATACTCAGGGGGAGCACTTCATAAAAAGGATAAGCTATCCTAAAAACCTTTTCATCTTCCCTGTATTATATATATCTAAATTGTGTCATCAAATTATATAGTTTTGTCATCATAAAAAAAGGGGGAGATTGTGAGAACAAGATTTGGTTCTGCAATATTATCTCTAAGTTTTGATGATAACAGATAAATATTTGTATGAACAATTTTGTGCAACTAATGTTGTTATGTGTGAGAACCTAGCAAACAGGTTCTGCTTCCGTAATTTAGCGCAATGCTCAATGTAAGATGCTTCGAAGAACAGAACTCAATTCGAAGATGAGACAATGGTTCTGATGAAACAAAGTCAAATTGTTGAAGACTCCGAAGACAGGCTCTGAAGATTCGGAAGACTTAAAACAGAAAAGGATAACGCTCTTAAAGACCAAGTACTGAAGTTCTGAAGACTGATTCCTAATGGACTTCTTCAATCAACGGAAGACTTGAAGCATCAGATGTTCTGCTATAAAGATTCCACTCATGCTTCATCAAAATTAACATCAGAAGCCTCTGGATATGAAGAAAGTGGATTTAAGAGAACAAGGTTCAAAAGACAAGTTTTGAAGATTCTGGAAGCGCAGAGCTGATGATCAAAGACTTGATAATCACAAGAACCATACAATGTTTTCCCTTATTACTCACGCTCACAAAAAGCCTCTGATGTTGAGAAGCCAAGAAAAACGGCCACACTGTACAGCTGTACCACATTACAACGTTAAAATTCTCGAAGACTGTGCGAAATACAAACAAGACAATCTGACACAGACAGGACGCGCTGCATGCAGAAGATTTTGTACATGTCCTCACGCTTCCAAGCTGTAAGCCTACTTAGCTATCATGATTTCATTTCAACGGCTTTTTTCACTCAGCTATAAAAGGAAGCTCAAAGACTTGAAGAAAGATACACATGCGAACAACGACAATACCTTCTAACTCCATTCTTTCTTAAGTCATCCTTGGTCTAAAAGCGTGTTTACGTTATCAGCTTGATAAGAAGCAATTCTCTGTAAACTCATTGTGTTTAAGCTTAAAGTTGTATTCCTTAAGAGAGTCTAGTGATTAGATCTCTTGAGAGTCTAGGACGTGCGTCTTAGAGGTTGTGCCTTGAGTAAGACATGTGTGGTTGGATTACTTGAGAAGTCCAGAACGTGTGAGTTCTAGAGGTTGTTGTTAGTCACCAACTGTGTTGCTCGTGCAGTGTACTATTTTGTTAACTAGTGGATTAAGACCTCGTTGAGAGAGGCAAAATCACCTTGGCGGGTGGACTAGACTACCTTGAGAGATTCTCAAGTGAACTAGTATAAACATAACGTGTTTATATCTTTTTGTTTAACTAACCCGTTGTTCTTTAGAAAAAGGGAAAAAGTTTTTTTTTTAAAGAAAGAATCTCAAAAGAAATAATTATTTTGAAAAACCAATTCAAAATGGGAAATAGAGAGGATTCGTGAGTATAACTAGGGGGTTCACACAACTCATTCTTACTACTTAATTAAGAGATTCTATTTCATATAAAATGGGAAATAGGAAATAAGAGATTTCTTATGATTAATATTTGTTAGTTGTAATAGCTTTAATCACGACTATACTTCTTAATGTAGGTTATATAATCCTTGTACATTTTCATTGAATTTTAAAATACAAAAAAAAAGATAGTTCAGACCTACCGGATTCGAACCAATAATCTTTAAAAAAAAAAGATAGTTCAGACCTATCGGATTCGAACCAGTAATCCTTACAATTTCATTGAAATTGAAAATACAAAAAAAAAAAGATAGTTCCGATCTGCCGGATTCGAACCAGCGACCTAAGGATATCTGACTAGAACATGACAACTACAGTCCTCCGCTCTACCAACTGAGCTAAGGTCGGTTAGTGATAATAAATATATATATATATATATATATATATATATATATATATATATATATATGGGTCATGCTAATGCACACCCATGTAGGTGTGCATTAGCAACATACACCTTAGTGTATTTTTGTGTGGAGCCCACCAATTTTGGGTGGGACCCACATTAGAAAGATAAAGAAAAAAAATAGAAAAAAAATTGATGTAGTGTATTTTTGTGTGAGGTACACCAATTTTAGGTGTATGTTAGCATTTTCTTATATATATATATATATATATATATATATATATATATATATATATATATATATTGGGGTGAGAGACACTTGTACTTTCGATCTGAGGATTACTTAATACTATCTATGAAACCTACACGCTAGCCAACTCTGGCACCATCCCAATTGTTGTAAGCATCTTGCATAAACTAAAAATAATGTTGTTTGTCTAAGTGTATGATTGAATTAGGTTTTGGAAGAGGCCAAAATAATTTTAAAGGTATATAATTGATTTCGTAATAATTTTGAGGTGTTTGATTATTCTAAAGAATAATTGATTTTGCCTCCAAAATTGATTTTACTTAAAACTAGAATTTGTAAATTTTGAATTTAAACGTGATTTTTACATTGAAATTTCAATTCACTTATGAATAAATTTATAAAAATAAAAATAAATTTATCTTTAACTTAGTTTTAGCTAATCAATTTTACTTAGTTCTAACATTAGAAACAATTGATCTTTTACTGAGAGTGTAAAAGTTCATGCATACAATGTTGTATCTTCTGGAATAATCTTGATTGTATTAATAATTATAAAAATTAATAAAATATATTATTTTACTTAATCGATTTATTCAAAATTAATTCTTTTCGTTGCAGAATCAAACCCGTGCTTTAAATGAATTATAAAATTATTAGTAGTATTTATGGTGAGAGCTAAAAAAAACTTGTAAAAGCTCAATTGATAATTTTGGAGTCATAAAAAAAACATAAACATGGACCGGTTAGAATCTTCCGCATTTCATTTGTTAACTTTTAAAAGAGTTTCGGCACTTCATTGAATTTTTTTAAATAACCTATTTATTCAATTTAAATACTAAAATAACATGTTTTTCAATTTATTTTCCAAAATAACGTAGTTTTCAGATGAAACCAACATGCACTCGCCGTATGAGTTGACGTATGTGTGCAAACCCAAAGCTCATGCGCCATTTGAATTAGAGCATACACATAGGTGTAGTCAATTCAAATAACGTACACACCTTTTTGCCCTAATTTGGAGTGTGTTGAACCCTAATTTTTACCCCTAAAGATTTCGCACTTTTCATTTGCATTTTACCACAAACAAGATCATGTTTTGGTTCCCTTGTCTCTCTCATTCTTTGGGTTTATGCCTTGCAGGGTTTACCGAGCATCTGTGTGTTTCTTATTCATTTTATTGCTTTATTTGTTTATATTTTACTAACCTTAACCAAAACCCAAAAAATACTTTGTTTTCTCTTTATTGACATTTTCAGGGGAAGAACAGTTTAAAATGCCAAAATAACAGTCCCACAGCTCGAATGAATTTTATCTGAGAAAAGTCAAAGTTGATCCGCAATCATGTCAAATTTATCTGGTCAAGGATTCCTCGAGTTTTAATTGATTATTATTCAAGGAATTCCAAGGTTCATGTGTTTATTTCCATGCCTTCTTTGACGAGCAAAAGAATCGAGCCGAATCACAGCAGTGCACTCAAAAAGGGCATTTTTTCAAAATTTACACTGAGTAACCGGTTACCCTATATAGAGTAACCGGTTACCCTCGTGAAAATTTGAAAAATTCAGCAAATTCAAATTCAGCAATTTTGCATCAATCTCAGCCCTTGATCACATTTGGAATATTCTAGACCATCTCATTTTAATTCCCCTACATCACTTTGATCATTTCCTACCATACACCTTCACTAATCACCACTCTTTTATGAATTTCCCTCCAAATTCAAATTCAAAGCCTAATTTTTATTTCCAAACCAAATTCCAAACCACCAATTTCCCAAGCCTAAACTCTATAAATAGAACCATTATTTCATTCATTTCACAAGCTTTCGAGAGCCAAATTCACCTTACTAAAATTTCTCTTGAATCTTTTGATAGCCAACAAACCTCTTGCAATTTCTCTCCCCAACCACAAAATTCACTAAAGCTCACTTTTCTTCTTTTGAAAGTTAACAAGAATTCACATTGAATCTTGTCCAACTTTGAGCTAAACCTTCACCCAAACTTGTTTTCTTCATCAATTCTTATATATCAAGGCTTTGGTGTTTGGATCTTGAAGCAATTTGAAGGAATTTTCAGATTTGAAGTCATAATTCATCTTTCACCATTGTTGAAGCTTCATCTTCATCTTCCATAATGTAGATCTTTGGAGATCTTTGTTACTTGATCTTTTGGATCTTGTAATTGTGTTTAATTGCTGGTTTTTGCTGTTATTTTACTTAAAATTCCGTGCAATTTCAGTTCCATGATCACAAGGTGTTTGTAAAAAGTTTTGAAAGTTGATCATGCTGAATTTTGCACTATTTTTTACTGCTGCGTGCAGAGTAACCGGTTGCCCTATATAGAGTAGCCGGTTACTTCAAAACAGAATGCATATTTTGCCTTGTTTTTGGGACTGTTTTGGTTCCTTTTCCATTTTCTTCCCTTTCCTTTTGTTCTTAGTCTTAGATTACATAATTTTGTGGTTTAATTTGGCTTTCTCTTCATCCATTTCTCTTTTATTTTGATCGATGAAAGTCTTATGGATCTTAGAATTCCGTTGTTGAATCTTGATCAAGACTAGATCGCTGCCTTCTTTTCTTTTCGTGCGGTATTGCTTTCGGGTGACGATCTACATATTGTCTAGCATGTATTAGCATAAAGAGCTATTGACCGACCTCATTGTAGGGTAATTACTCCGTAAATTATTCGGCGATTGCTTAACATAGCGCAACATATGTCCCTTATCGGAAAACAATAAAAAATTATTGATTATTTATCTTTTGGTTCAACACTTATGAGACTTGTTGTTAGGAGGCTTTGGTCTTATCAATCCTCTAATGAGTTCTCATTAACCTTGACCTAAGTACACTATTCAATCATTATTAATCACTTACTCTAACAACTAACAACTAATCATTAACTTCTAACTTTTACTTTTACAATTCCTTCTCACTCCCTATCTCTCTTTTACTTTTATGCTCCATTATTATCATTTCATATCATGTTTATGCTTCCGCAATTTTTCCTTTGTCCGTTAGACACATGTTTATGCTTCCGCAATTTTTCCTTTGTCCGTTGGACACATGTTTATGCTTATGCCTTTTTCTCTTTGTCCACTTGGACCAAAAATATTAATAAAGGCTAAAACCTCTAAAAAACTTGTGCTTCTAATCTTAGACTATGGTTAATATCCTTTGCAATGGACATGGAGTTTTGCACCTAGACCTTGGACTTCAATGCTATTCTTGGATCCTTGGACTTAGAACTAGGGCTTTTTCCCTTTGCTTTGGAATTATGGTTCAAAGACTTTGGACATTCAATGCTATTCTTGGAACCTTGGACTTAGAACTAGGACCTTTTCCCTTTGCTTTGGAATTATGGTTCGAAGACTTTGAAGCCTTGTGCTTTTGCTTGGTTTATGGTGAAGACAATTATATTTGTGGTTAGATCTTTCTTATCCTTAGTTTTTACTTTATGCTTTAGGATAGTCACTTCTTCTCCTCCCCATTCTTTAATTTTCAAAACTCTCTCCCTTTTTTCAAAACTTTCTTGATTTCAAACTATCACTTCTTTCATAATCAAACCTTGACTTTTGTCAAGTGATTTTACTCTTTTCTTTTCATTTCTTAACAAATGCTAAACTACATAAACATGTTGACATCTTTTTCAAAAGACTTAAAAAACATCAAACTCATCACTCTCTTTTTGTGCCCTCGTGCACTTTTTCCTTTAACTTTTTCATAAGTTTAGACATGATTCATTTCTTTAAGCAGAATTATTCGCCTGGAAATGACGACTTGTCTTTACATTTTAAAATCAACCAAAACAAACAAATTTCATTCTTTGTACCACGAACTACGAGGTTTTGATCCTACATTGCACTTCGTGGGTACGTAGGCATGAGGCGACGAGTCTCTCCAAACACAAAAATCATAAAAAACAATTTCTCTTCTCATCTCCTCAATCACTTTTTCAAACAAACATTTTCAGACCAAAAGCGGTAGATATTTCAAAGGGTTCCTATAGAGTACTATAGACGTTTTGGGTGCTAACACCTTCCCTTAACGTAACCAACCCCCTTACCTAGACTCTGTTCACTTGTTCTTCTTGTAGAGCTTGTGTAGGTTTTGCTCGCTCTTTTTCCTTTCCTTTTTGGATAAAATAAAAGTGCGGTGGCGACTCTTGCTTTTTTTAGTTAAGTTAATCAATAGCTTACACTCACGATTTTGCCGCTACAGGAAAAGTGGCGACTCTGCTGGGGATCTTCACTTGAGGGATTTAGCCTACTTTGACTTATTTACTGCTTTTTGTCTGATTTGCTTGTTACTTGATTGTTCTGCTTGGGAGTTCCTCTGTGTGCGAGATAGGTACTATACCCGGACCAAAGTGTACTTTAAGATAGGAGGATGGTATAGTCAAGGGAGCTTTGAGGGAGTCGAATCCCGAAAAATCAGAATTTCAAAATCCATCCACTCGGTGGTTGCCTCTTTGGAATTACTGATGCCGATCGAGCGATCGTTGAAGGCATTACTTTTTCCATAGAAGCCTATAACACTGAGGAACATAGTAACCCTTAACCCATCTTAGCCTTTTGAGGATCGTGGCGCGGAAGCTATGAGGATGCAAATCCAACTTAGCTGTCACGCGATGCCACACTCAGGTTAGATTCTATTGAGGATAACTACTAACCTCCGAGCAAATCGGTGCGCTGGTGTGTCTGATAGTGGATTGTGGACCCTGGGCACTCTGTTAGAACCGCTGTTTTCTGCAGGTACAATGAAGACAAACCTTAGTACACACCTTTTTTGGGATTGGTTCTTAACCTTGGCTTCATGCTCGTGACTCGAACCTTTGACTCGTGTGCTTTGAGTGATCTTGTTTGTGGTTGTTGCATCCATGAGCATACATCTGCATTCTTCCAAGTTGTCTCAGAAACTCATTTCAACTATCTCCTTCTCCAGTTATCTGTTCACCGTCAAGCTGTTTCCTCAACACAACTACAGAACTAGAGCTGCTGTCAGATTGAAAATGGAAAACCAAGAAAACACAACGCCGAAGTCAGAATGGAAATTGATGAGTTGAAGGCCAGCATGACCAAGCTCACAGAAATGATGCAAGTTCTGATTGTTAGAGGTGAACCACCTCAGAGGACCGTGATCTCTGAAATCTCAACTGCTGCTGTTGACCCTCTACTGACTCAGCAACCAGCTTCTACTTGGCCAGAATTTGGGTTACCTCTGAATTACTCGTCACCCTTTGCAACTACTCCTGTGTTTGTCCCGTCTGTACTGCCAGTATCTTCAGCTCCATTGTTCACTGAACCTCAGCCTATTGTGCATTCTGTTGCTCCAATTATTCCTAAGAATCCTCCTTTCATGTACCATGCTGCTGGTCCACAATATGAAAGTCAGGGAGAACCTGGATACATTGAAGAAGTCAGGGAGCAATGGCAAACTCTGGACAAAAGGATAAGAGTCGTGGAAGGAAGTGATGTCTTTAGTGCTGCCGCAATGGACATGTGCTTGGTTTCAGACTTAGTTGTGCCCACAAAATTCAAAACTCCTGATTTTGAGAAATACAAGGGGAACACCTATCCTAGAATCCACTTGGTGATGTACTGCCGCAAGATGGCTGCTCATGCCAAAAATGACAAATTGCTCATTCACTGTTTCCAAGACAGCTTGAGTGGGGCTTCAATGAAATGGTATATGGGACTTGAGAAGAACTGTATCCAAAGCTGGAAAGACTTGGCTGAAGAAAGCAATATAAGTACAATCTGGACATGGCACCTGATCGCCACCAATTGCAAAACATGTCTCAGAAAGAAAACAAATCCTTTAAAGAGTACGCTCAGAGCTGGAGAGAGCTAGCTGCTCAGGTGGAGCCATCATTGGCTAAAAAAGAATTGACTGGATTGTTCATGGACACTCTTCAGCCACTCTTTTGGGAAAAGATGATAGGCAGTGTATCATCTGGTTTTGCTGACCTAGTCACTATTGGAGAAAGACTAGAAGAGGGTATCAAGAAAGGAAAGATTGTCAATGCTGAAGCCTTTAATGATGCTAAAAAGTATGCTGGGAATTTTCAAAAGAAGAAGGATGGCGATACCCATGCTATTTCAGTTGAAGGGAAACCTCGTCTGAGGCAACAACAATGTGTAGCTGCAGTTGCTCCTGTTGTTAATGCTCAACCAGTTCAAGCTCCTCGTCAGGCTGTTAGACAAAATCAGAATCGCAATAAGGTTAGCTTTGATCCTATCCCGATGTCCTATACTGAGCTATATCCATGTCTTGTTCAGAAAGGTTTGATTACAACGAGGGATCTACCTCCTCCTCCAAATCCTCTCCCAGCCGGCTATAGGGTTGATCTTCACTATGAGTTCCATCGAGGTGGGGCAGGCCATAACTTGGAAGGTTGCTATGCATTGAAAGTTAGAGTACAAGAATTGGTGAAATCAAAGATTATGTCTTTTCTTGATGACAATCCCAATGTTGTCAACAATCCTTTGCTAGAGCATGCCAAGTGAAGTTTGAGTCAGTTCAGACAGATCATCTCCTAAAGCCAGTGTTTCAGACAGGATAACTCATCCTTGTTACTGATTAGTCACTAGGCCTTGTTTCTTTCTGTTTGCGTTTTTCTTTGATTGTATTGAGTGTTTGCTTTCGAACTTTATTTGTACTTTCATGGTAATTTCAATGAAATGAGCATTGCAATGTTTTGATTCAATTCATTTATATCCACTATGTGCATCATTATTCTTTCATTTTCACAAAACAAAAATATATTTCTTGTTCACTTTCTTTATCAAGCTTTTGTTTATGTAAAGATTGGAGGGAGGATGATGAAAAACGAAATACCTAAAATTGCAAAACTGTATGCTTTCAATTTAAAACTTGGCTGATGATGTACATGCATTGTTTCAACTCCCAAACACTGGAGAAATAAGGAAGTTAATCCCTTGTCAACCCCTTCGAGCCTAGAAGTTGGAGTTTCTTTCTATACGAAAAAAACTCGCAATTTTAACCTGGGGATGGGTAGTTCTCAGTTGATTTGACTGTGTATTTAAACACAAGAGAATCATTGCAATCACAAGATTTCCTTTGTACACATCAAAGAAGTGTCGAAGATGACTTTCAAATCAAAAGCCAATGATGGTTCACCGTAATCATTAAGCCAGGCAGTCACTATCTTTCAAAAAAAAAAGAGAATGAAAAAAAATCAAATGAAAAGCCCGGTAAGTCAAAACCTATGAAGGAGACTTAAGCAAAAATTGGGACATCCCGCTAACTGTAAGATCAAATGAGATAGTTCAGGCAAAATTTAGGGATAACAAAAGAAAAATCAAGAGGTTACCAAAACCCTCAAAGACAAAACAAGTTGACTGAGGACCTCATCAAAAACAACAAAATGTTGTAAGAAAGAGTGACCGCCATTTCAAAAATATCTTGAGCCATCATCATAACAGTGTTGCAATTCCAAAATCTCCTGGAACCTGAATGCATAGTTTGAATTAACTGAGCATAGGACTGAAGGTCATCAGGAAGAACAGGTTGGGTACAAATAAACTTTGAGCCTATATCCTTTGTGTAATACCCCATAAATTATTTTTACTCTGGATAATATTAGTTGTGATCAACTGAGTCCCCGTGTACTCTGAGGAATTATCTGCAGAGATAATTAGAGTAACTGTTGAACTTAGAGTAAATTCAATTAATATTGTCTGACTTTGAGATATTTCAGTATTTGAACTTTAAAGACTTTTTGGACTTTTAGTAGTATTAATTCATATTAATGCTTACTATATATACTTTCTTTTCCTCCCATTGCCAAACAAAAGAGAAAGATAGTAAGAGAAAAAGAAAAAAAGAAGGAAAACGAAAGAAAAGGGGAAGAAAGGAAAAGAGAAGAAAATCCAAGGATTTCAAGAGCTAAGATCATCATCAATCCTTCATCAAATCATCTCATCTCCTTAATCTTCAACTTCTATCCAAGGTGGGTTCTAGATAGAAACTTAAGTTCTAGAGTTAGAATTGATTTTTAGCTTAAGTTAGGTTATTTGTGAAATTGCTTAAATTGGTAATCGATGGAATTTAACGGTTGAAATGTGTTATGAACTGAGTAGTATAAGCTATATGAGTGTAGAATCATCTATATTTGATTGTGGGATGTTTGGATATGTTTTGGTGAAGTTTTGGACCCATGGGAACTCAGCTGTGACGCTGCAGAACCTCTGCATTTTCCCAGATTCGCACGGCGAATCCCCTAGCGAAGGGGAAATCGTACACTCGCTGGATGTTCGCACGGCGAATGGAAAGGCGAACACTCGCTAGAGGTTCGCACTGCGAACTTTAGTGTGTTTTGGTTCTGCCACTGTTTGCCAGACATTCGCACTGCGAATGGGGCAACGAATAAGTGTTAGCTAGGCATTCGCTGAGAGGTTCGCACTGCGAATGAGGAAGTGAGCATTCGCTGGCTCCTTCGCAATGCGAACATGACAGATCATCCAACTTGTTTCTTTCATAACTTTTGACTCGTTTATCTGATGTGAGTATTCTTGGTATCGTTGTAAAGCTAGGAACACCCTCTAGCTAATGGTAGTGAGAAACCTATGTTTATTGCTCGATTAAATAAATTGGAGGGAATCGTGAATTGGTGTAATGTGTGATATGTTGCATTATGTATTTCTATTATGTGATTGACGAATATATGCCTATGCTCTTATTGTTAAACATGTCTGAATATGTATGCATGCTAAAATACGTAATAGGTAGAGTGAGGAATATTACCGTAAACAATGGTCGGTTAGTGTGGAATAACATAGTGACAACGCTCGTGCATGAGAGGCCGAGGCGTGTGTCTAATAATCATAACCAGTTTATCTTACGGTGTAGTTTCATGAGACTCGAGCACCTCCTCTGAAACGTATGCACACTTACTTGGCAGGTTTGATTCCCGCATGTAGTACGAATGGAGCCTATATGGTAAAGAGACTTGTGATGGCTAACAGGCCATGAGAAGTGACGGTTCATGGTTAACAGGCCGATGATCCCGAATCCATTTCGTATGCCAAGTAACTACAAGGATCCATGACTCGGATCGTCTTCTAGACGTAGAAGCGGACGGGAAAAGGGGATGCCTTGGTACGGTTATTGATTAGCGAGAGTTTTGAGTTAACAGGCTCAGGACTTACTTTTGTATTGGCGTGAGTTAACAGGCTCACGAGTGTGGATCCATATATGGTGAGTGTGTACTCAAAGTCACTTCCCTTCCCTTTTGACTTGAGTTAGCATGTTAGAACCTTGTAAAGCCGAGAGGACTATAAGATAGCGAACTCACTGAGATTTGATGTATCTCACCCCACTGTTGTTGTTTACATCACAGGTATTGCAGGTTCGGCGAAGGGTAAGGATAAAGTGGTTTGACTTTTCCTTACGGATCGTAGCTTTTGGGATGGCATGGCTTCCGCTATGGCGTTTTGTTTTGAGATCATTGTTTTGATCTAGTTCTTAGTGCATTTTGGGACATCTTGTATACGTTATGCCGTAGACTTTAGAACTTTGTATTTAGGGCATTTAATGTATATAATGTGTTAACTAGGAACTTATGGTATTTCAGTACCAAATACTTGGATTCATGTATAATATATATGCTTTGATGTATGTTGTTATATATGGGTGTTACAGTTGGTATCAGAGCAGGTCGTATCCTCAACCTAGCTATGAAATAGTATAAGTGTTTCTTTCTGTTTCATATGTGTTGTGTCGCCATTGGTCTTACGTGTTATATTTATGGTATTGAGCCTGATCAACTTAATCCTATCTGTATGACATTTAGGAACATGGCCGACGGACGCAGAAACAATCGTGGTAGACCGAGAACTACTCCATCCGGGACAAATCCACCAGGGGACGAAGGGAATGCCCCTTTGTATCAATTTATGCAACAGATGCAGCAACAGCAGAATCAGTTTGTGCAACAAATGGTACAACAAATGGATGGTGGTGTGCATCCTCCAGTGGTTGTTCCTGAAGTTGCAGGGGGAACCTTTAGGGATTTCATTCGTATGAATCCTCCGGAGTTTCAGGGAGGGTTAGATCCCGTGAAGGCTCATGAATGGATATCCGGTATGGAGCGGACTTTCTTAATAGTTCAGTGCAGTGAGGAAAACAAGGTGGTATTCGCTTCTCACTTGTTGAAGGGTCCTGCCATGAGGTGGTGGGAAAGCGCTTCAGCCTTAATGACAATTCAAGAGGTACCGAAAGTATGGAAGAAGTTTAAGATAACTTTTATGGAGAAGTATTTCCCAAGTTCCTTAAGGTCTCAGAAGGAATTTGAGTTTCAACAATTGAGACAAGGCAACTTGACTGTGGCTTCTTATGCGAAAAAGTTCGAGGTTATGGTTGCTTATTCTAGACAGGCTATGTATGCTCCTAATGAGAGGTGGAAGATTGATCAGTTTCTTTTTTGTTTGAGGGCCAAAATTTCACATAGTGTGTCTCAGAGAGAATTTGCTAGCTATGCTGAATTGTTACGACAGTGTTATGTGGCGGAGCATAGCTTAAAGAAGGTGCAAGCAGAAGGAGAGTTAAGTAGGGTGAATCAAAGTGATCGTGGGAGATCGAATCAACAATTTAGACCGAGATAACAATCTTTCAAAGGGAAGCAAGTTCAGAGTTCCAGGACTAGTGCGCCTCCGGTATGCCATACTTGTGGAAAGAATCATTTTGGTAGGTGCAGTTGGGACGGAATAAGGTGCTACCAGTGTAATAAGGTGGGCCATGTATTGAGGGATTGTCCTCAGAGGAGGAATCAGACGCAAGAAAAGAATACCGGGCGAGTGTATACCTTGGATGCGAGGAAAGCAAAGGGTGACAACTCTTTGATTGCTGGTACATGTTATATGAATGGACATCCTTGTTTTGTGTTATGTGATTGTGGAGCAACACATTCTTTTGTATCGATGCAATGCAAGAAGCGACTGGGGTTGCAAGATATTCTGTTGTCTCCACCCATGGTGGTTACTACTGCCATGGATGAGATTGTTAAAACACCGTTGATGTGTGAAAATTGTGTTTTATCGGTGAATGAAAGAATTTTCCAGATTGATCTTATATGTCTGCCGCTTAAGAAAGTGGATGTTGTTCTGGGAATGGATTGGCTTTCTGCTAATTCGGTTTTTATCGGTTGTGAGGAGAAGTTAATTATTATTCCGTCTAGGGAGGCTACTCCGAAGGATGTGTTAACTACTATTTTAGAAGGTACGGTTGGAATGATTAATTTCTTGTTTGAGGATGAAAAATCCGTTCTTTTGATTCTTACTAAGAAGGAGGGTAGTAACCGTCAATTTTTGTGTATTCCGGTAGTTTGTGACTTTCCTAAAGTTTTCCCCGAGGATATCACTTCTCTTCCCCCGGAGCGGGAAGTGGAATTCTCTATTGACCTGATACCGGGAACGGCTCCAATATTCGTTTCTCCGTATCAGATGGCACCACTTGAATTAAGAGAATTAAAGGATCAATTGGAAGAGTTGTTGACTAAGCATTTTGTTCGACCCAGTGTTTCGCCCTGGGGAGCTCCTGTGTTGTTGGTAAAGAAAAAGGATGGTGGAATGTGGTTGTGTATTGATTACCGTCAGTTGAATAAGGTCACCATCAAGAACAAATACCCATTACCAAGGATAGACGATATGTTAGATCAATTGAAAGGAGCCTGTGTGTTCTCGAAGATTGATTTACGGTCGGGTTATCATCAGATTCGGGTGAAGAGTTCAGATGTACCAAAGACTACGTTTAGAACCCGTTATGGTCATTATGAATTTTTGGTGATGCCTTTCGGTGTGACGAATGCTCCGGCGGTTTTCATGGATTATATGAATCAGATATTTCAACCTTATTTGGACTAATTTGTGGTGATTTTCATTGATGATATTCTTATCTATTCTCGTGATTCTCAAGAGCACGGAGAAAACCTAAGAATTGTTTTATCCATCTTATAAGAGAGACAACTTTTTGCTAAGTTAAGTAAGTGTGAGTTTTGGATGTCGGAGGTGAATTTTTTTGGACACGTCATATCTCAGGGAGGTGTCACGGTTGATCCATCAAAAGTGGAAGCAGTGATAAATTGGGAGAGACCGAAGAATGTGTCTGAAGTTAGAAGCTTCTTGGGACTAGCAGGTTATTATAGAAGGTTTATTAAAGGCTTTTCTCAACTGGCTTTACCGATGACGAGGCTTACTCGAAAGGATTATTCATATGAATGGGATTCGGCTTGTGAGCAAAGTTTTATGAGCTTGAAAGAGAAATTGACGACCGCTCCTGTTTTGGTTATTCCTGATTCTGGCTAGTCGTATGAGGTATATTGTGATGCATCGAAGATGGGATTAGGAGGTGTGTTAATGCAAGATGGACATGTAGTGGCTTATGCTTCACGACAGTTAAAAGTCCATGAAGAGAATTATCCAACGCATGATTTAGAATTGGCGGCCGTTGTTTTTACCTTGAAGGTGTGGCATCACTATCTGTATGGTGTACGTTTTGAGATGTTTAGTGACCACAAGAGCTTAAAGTACCTCTTTGATTAGAAGGAGTTGAACATGCGTCAAAGGAGGTGGATGAAATATTTGAAAGATTACGACTTAGAGTTAAAATACCATCCGGGTAGAGCGAATAAAGTGGCAAATGCATTGAGTAGGAAAGTGTTGCATAATGCCGAGTTGATGATGCTAGAGTATACTTTATTGGAAAAATTTCGAGATATAAATCTTCAATTTGTTTTGACCCCTAATGGTGTGATTATGGGAAATTTGAATATCACTTTTACCCTTCGGGAAGAAATCCAACAAGAGAAAGGGTTAGATGAGAAGTTACAAGAAGTGTTATTGCAACCGGGTTTTGTGCGAGCTACCGACGGAGTTATTGTATTTAACCAAAGGATTTGTGTTTCGGATAACACGGAGTTAAAAAGGAGAATTTTGGAAGAAGCGATAAGGGTGATTTTACTATACATCCGGGATCTTCGAAGATGTATCAAGATTTAAAGAGGGACTATTGGTGGTCCGGAATGAAAAGAGATATTGCGGTGTATGTGTCGGAATGTGCGGTGTGCCAACAAGTGAAGATCGAGCACCAAAGTCCGGGTGGCTTGTTGCAACCTTTAGAAATTCCGGTGTGGAAATGGGATAGTATTTCGATGGACTTCACGGTAGGATTGCCCCGTGCGCAAGGTGGTTATGATTCGATTTGGGTAATTGTGGATCGGTTAACGAAATCCGCGCATTTCTTAGCTGTGAAAACTACTTACAAGGCGAGTCATCTCGCAAGGTTGTTCATTTCAAAAATTGTGATATTACATGGTGTTCCTTCTAACATTGTTTCGGATAGAGATCCAAAGTTTACTTCGAGATTTTGGAGAGCTTTTCAACAAGCCATGGGATCGAAGTTATGTTTGAGTACGTCGAATCATCCGCAAATGGATGGTCAGACGGAACGGACAATGCAAACCATGGAAGACATGTTGAGAGCTTGTGTACTTGAAAGTGGAGGAAATTGGATAGAACTTTTGCCATTGATTGAGTTCTCTTATAATAACAGTTATCATGCAAGTATTGGTATGGCACCTTATGAGGCGTTGTATGGAAGGAAGTGTAGGACACCGTTGTGTTGGGCAAAAGTTGGTGAAGATAGGATGTTGGGACCCGAGATTATTCACGAAACTATGGAGAAGATTAGGATGATCCGTGGAAAAGTTAAGCAAGCACAGGATCATCAGAAGAGTTATGCGGATAACCGAAGAAGACCTTTAGAATTTGAAGATGGCGGCCACGTGTTTTTGAAGGTTACTCCGAGATTGCGGTTGAAAGGGCCATTTAAATCGTGGAAGTTAAGTCCAAGATACGTGGGACCGTATCAAATCTTAGAAAGAATTGGAGAAGTAGCTTACAGATTAGCCTTACCGCCTTCTCTGTCAGAGATGCACGACGTTTTTCATGTGTCTCAGCTTCGGAAATTTGTCCCAGATCCTCTTCAGCCAATTTTACCAGATACAATTGAGATAGAATCTGATTTGACATTTGAGCCTCAACTAAGTCGTATCACAGGAAGAGAAACTAAAGTGTTAAGGAATAAAGAGATTCCTCTTGTTAAGGTCCAGTGGGATGAGACGCATCCGGGCGATGCAACTTGGGAATTGGAATCGGAGATGCGGGAGGTCTATCCTCATCTTTTCAGGTAATTATTTTAAATTCGTGGGCAAATTTCTATTTAAGGGGGGAGGATGTAATACCCCGTAAATTATTTTTACTCTGGATAATATTAGTTGTGATCAACTGAGTCCCCGTGTACTTTGAGGAATTATCTGCAGAGATAATTAGAGTAAATGTTGAACTTAGAGTAAATCCAATTAATATTGTCTGACTCTGAGATATTTTAGTATTTAAACTTTAAAGACTTTTTGGACTTTTAGTAGTATTAATTCCTATTAATGCTTACTATATACTTTCTTTTCCTCCCATTGCCAAACAAAAGAGAAAGATAGTAAGAGAAAAAGAAAAAAAGAAGGAAAAGGAAAGAAAAGGGGAAGAAAGGAAAAGAGAAGAAAATCCAAGGATTTCAAGAGCTAAGATCATCATCAATCCTTCATCAAATCATCTTATCTCCTTCATCTTCAACTTCTATCCAAGGTGGGTTCTAGATAGAAACTTAAGTTCTAGAGTTAGAATTGATTTTTAGCTTAAGTTAGGTTATTTGTGAAATTGCTTAAATTGGTAATCGATGGAATTTAACGTTTGAATTGTGTTATGAACTGAGTAGTATAAGCTATATGAGTGTAGAATCATCTATATTTGATTGTGGGATGTTTGGATATGTATTTGTGAAGTTTTGGACCCATGGGAACTCAGCTGTAACGCTGCAGAACTTCTGCATTTTCCCAGATTCGCACTACGAATCCCCTAGCGAAGGGGAAATCATGTACTCCCTGGATGTTCGCACGGCGAATGGAAAGGCGAACACTCGCCTGAGGTTCGCACTGCGAACTTTAGTGTGTTTTGGTTCTGCCACTGTTCGCACTGCGAATGGGGCAGCGAATAAGTGTTAGCTAGGCATTCGCTGAGAGGTTCGCACTACGAATAAGGAAGTGAGCATTCGCTGGCTCCTTCGCAATGCCAACATGACAGATCATCCAACTTGTTTCTTTCATAACTTTTGACTCGTTTATCCGATGTGAGTATTCTTGGTATCCTTGTAAAGCTAGGAACATCCTCTAGCTAATGGTAGTGAGAAACCTATGTTTATTGCCCGATTAAATAAATTAGAGGGAATCGTGAATTGGTGTAATGTGTGATATGTTGCATTATGTGTTTCTATTATGTGATTGACGAATATATGCCTATGCTTTTATTGTTAAACATGTCTGAATATGTATGCATGCTAAAATACGTAATAGGTAGAGTGAGGAATATTACCGTAAACAATAGTCGGTTAGTGTGGAATAACATAGTGATAACGCTCGTACATGAGAGGCCGAGGCGTGTGTCTAATAATCATAACCAGTTTATCTTACGGTGTAGTTTCATGAGACTCGAGCACCTCCTCTGAAACGTATGCACACTTACTTGGCAGGTTTGATTCCCGCGTGTAGTACGAATGAAGCCTATATGGTAAAGAGACTTGTGATGGTTAACAGGCCATGAGAAGTGACGATTCACGGTTGACAGGCCGATGATCCCGAATCCATTTTGTATGCCAAGTAACTACAAGGATCCATGACTCGGATCGTCTTCTAGACGTAGAAGCGGACGGGAAAAGGGGATGCCTTGGTACGGTTATTGATTAGCGAAAGTTTTGAGTTAACAGGCTCAGGACTTACTTTTGTATTGGCGTGAGTTAACAGGCTCACGAGTGTGGATCCATATATGGTGAGTGTGTACTCAAAGTCACTTCCCTTCCCTTTTGACTTGAGTTAGGATGTTAGAACCTTGTAAAGCCGAGAGGACTATAAGATAGCAAACTCACTGAGATTTGATGTATCTCACCCCACTGTTGTTGTTTACATCACAGGTACTGCAGGTTTGGCGAAGGGTAAGGATAAAGTGATTTGACTTTTCCTTACGGATCATAGCTTTTGGGATGGCATGGCTTCCGCTATGGCGTTTTGTTTTGAGATCATTGTTTTGATCTAGTTCTTAGTGCATTTTGGGACATCTTGTATACATTATGCCGTAGACTTTAGAACTTTGTATTTAGGACATTTAATGTATATAATGTGTTAACTAGGAACTTATGGTATTTCAGTACCAAATACTTGGATTCATGTATAATATATATGCTTTGATGTATGTTGTTATATATGGGTGTTACACTTTGTTTCAAAAAAACCGTGAACCAGACCACGTTACAACCTTCAAAAGACCTAATTGAAGCCAGGTTTCTTTTGAAAGCATACTACAGCAAGGTTGCGTAAACTGACTCCTATGTTTGTTGCCAATCGTTTGCTTTGATGTCATACCTTTGCTTTCTTTTTCATTTTTGAATGTCTAAACCGCCGTGTTTTGACAAGTGTTTCATTTGCTTTACATCAATAATATCATTCCAAAAATGATTTTTGATTTCAAAATTGCATGAGCTTTGCATTAAAATTACCATGTTTGTTTGAATGATTTTATTTGCAGGCAAACTTTCCTCATCAAGAATTTTCAAACAGTTGAGAAACTTGGTCAGTGAACCTATCAGGGGCACATTACTTCCAGATCATGTTGTGAATCAGTTCAAGATTTATTGCTCAGTGCAAGTTATTCTCAGAATTGTTTAACCAGAATATCTCTTTCAAGATTCATACTGAGTGTAGCCTTCTCAACAATCATTTCAAGAACTGAAGCCATGATCAATTCTTCCCCAACAATAGTCAAACTGAAGCCATGCTCAGTTTATCCTCAGCATTCATTTCACTATTGAAGCCATGATCAATCTTTTTCCCCTACAACAGTCAAACTGAAGCTATGATCAGTTTATCTTCATCAGTCAATCAATCTGGGGCAGTCTTCTTCAAGAATCCTCAAGATGTATTTCCTCAAAAGACCATCAACCTGATATAATTCATAAGTGTGACAGAGATGTGTTCAACATCTTCTCTCCAAGCAGAGTGGGCAGTGTTCCCTGCGTTGAGGAATCAGAGTTCCTTTTTTTCCCTCACAAAAGAGTCTATCTCAGTTGTCTCTATCATATGCATTGCATACATCATTCATATATCATACATAGAAAGATTTTCATAGCTCGAAGTGTGTTTCGCGCTCATATGTATTTTTCTGAGGTCCTGTTGCTGTCAACATTTTACCTTGTGATCAAAGTCCAACTTACTTGGTGCCTACCAAAACAGTTACATGTCTTTTCATTAAGTGCCATTCTTGAATGTTCTTGTTTACCTCTCTTCTTTCTTTCCAGTGCCATTCCTGGATATTATCGTTTCCCTGTGCATTTTGTCCTGTTGTTAGATGTTTGTCTTCTTTCATTTCAGTGCTATTCCTGGATCTTTGTATTCTTTCACTCCAGTGCCATTCCTGGATGTCTGTCTCTTTTGATCTCCAGTGTCATTCCTGGATATATTGTTCCTCTTTTTTCTCCCAGTGCTATTCCTAGAAGTTATGTCTCTCTTATATAATCCCCATCATATTTTCTTGGATATCTTTCAGTGTCATTCCTGAAAGTTTTATCTGTTCATTCAGTGCCATTCCTGGATGAGTTGTCTCCTTTGCATTCAGTGCCATTCCTGGATGTATTTCTCACTATCATTCAATGCCATTCTTGAATGTAGTGATTTACCTTTACCTTTCAGTGCCATTCCTGAAAGTTTTATCTGTTCATTCAGTGCCATTCCTGGATGAGTTTTCTCCTTTACATTCAGTGTCATTCCTGGATGTCTTTCTCACTATCATTCAATGTCATTCTTGAATGTAGTTATTTACCTTTATCTTTCAGTGCCATTCCTAAAAGTCCCTGCTCACTTTATTCAATGCCAGTCTTGGATATTGTGAACTCTTTTTATCCAATGCCATTCTTGGATACTTCTGATATATTTTCCAGAACCTTTCTCACTTCATTCAATGCCATTCTTGGATGTTATGATTTCTTCTGTCCAATGCCATTCTTGGACACCTTTTCCCCAGCCAAGTCCAATGCTATTCTTGGATATTTCTGATGTTTAAACTTGCAGTCAAATGCCATTCTTGGATGTCCCCAGTGAAGTTTTTCAAACTAAAACTTGTTTCTATCCAATGCCATTCTTGGATGACTCTGATGTTTACTGTTGCCTCATTCAATGCCATTTTTGAATGTTGTAGCGTTGTTATCCAATTCCATTCTTGGATATCTTATCCCCAATAGAAATTTTTTTCACCTCCATCCAATGCTATTCTTGGATGGCGCTGTTGCTTTTACCAGAAACTTTCTTGTTGTTCTCCAATCCATTCTTGGACATCTTTTGACATACCTTTTGTCTCGTTTGTAGTTTCCATCCGATGCTATTCTTGCATGTCACTACTCATTTTCCCAGGGTTTTGTCCCTCTCTTTCCAACTATTGATGGATACTTCTTGCCACCTTGACAGATCTCCAGAAATAGCTTGTGTTCCCTAGCGTGTCTTTTCGCGTTATATCTCTCAATTTACCACAACTCTCTTGTTTCAAGTTTCTCCGCAGAGTGTTTCATCCTTTGCATTCATACCATCTTGTGCCATCTTAGGGCTAAAAATTTGGTTTTCTGTATTTAAGTATCTTCAATCTTGTCGAGACGAAGCTTTTAACCTTCATATCTCCTGATTGAAGAAACTTAAATAGGGGCAGCTGTTGAACCCTAATTTTTACCCCTAAATATTTTGCACTTTTCATTTGCATTTTACCACAAACAAGATCATGCTTTGGTTCCCTTGTCCCTCTCATTCTTTGGGTTTATGCCTTGCAGGGTTTACCGAGCATCTGTGTGTTTCTTATTCACTTTATTGCTTTATTTGTTTATATTTTACTAACCTTAACCAAAACCCAAAAATATTTTGTTTTCTCTTTATTGACATTTTCAGGGGAAGAACAGGTTAAAATGCCAAAATAACAGTCCCACAACTCGAATGAATTTTATCTGAGAAAAGTCAAAGTTGATCCGCAATTATGTCAAATTTATCTGGTCAAGGATTCCCCAAGTTTTAATTGATTATTATTCAAGGAATTCCAAGGTTCATGTGTTTATTTCCATGCCTTCTTTGACGAGCAAAAGAATCGAGCCGAACCACAGCGGTGCACTCAAAAAGGGCATTTTTTCAAAATTTACACTGAGTAACCGGTTACCCTATATAGAGTAACCGGTTACCCTCGTGAAAATTTGAAAAATTCAGAAAATTCAAATTCAGCAATTTTGTACCAATCTCAGCCCTTTATCACATTTGGAATATTCTAGACCATCTCATTTTAATTCCCCTACATCACTTTGATCATTTCCTACCATACACCTTCACTAATCACCACTCTTTTATGAATTTCCCTCCAAATTCAAATTCCAATCCTAATTTTCATTTCTAAACCAAATTCCAAACCACTAACTTCCCAAGCCTAAACTCTTTAAATAGAACCCTCATTTCATTCATTTCACAAGCTTTTGAGAGCCAAATTCACCTTGCTAAAATTTCTCTTGAAGCTTTTGATAGCCAACAAACCTCTTGCAATTTCTCTCCCCAACCACAAAATTCACTAAAGCTCACTTTTCTTCTTTTGAAAGTTAACAAGAATTCACATTGAATCTTGTCCAACTTTGAGCTAAACCTTCACCCAAACTTGTTTTCTTCATCAATTCTTATAGATCAAGGCTTTGGTGTTTGGATCTTGAAGCAATTTGAAGGAATTTTTAGATTTGAAGTGGTAATTCATCTTTCACCATTGTTGAAGCTTCATCTTCATCTTTCATAATGTAGATCTTTGGAGATATTTGTTACTTGATCTTTTGGATCTTGTAATTGTGTTTAATTGCTGGTTTTTGCTGTTATTTTACTTAAAATTTTGTGCAATTTCAGTTCCATGATCACAAGGTGTTTGTAAAAAGTTTTGAAAGTTGATCATGCTGAATTTTGCACTATTTTTTGCTACTGCGTGCAGAGTAACCGGTTACCCTATATAGAGTAACCAATTACTTCAAAACAAAATGCATATTTTGCCTTGTTTTTGGGATTGTTTTGGTTCCTTTTCCATTTTCTTCCATTTCCTTTTGTTCTTAGCCTTAGTTCACATAATTTTGTGGTTTAATTTGGCTTTCTCTTCATCTATTTCTCTTTTATTTTGATCGATGAAAGTCTTATGGATCTTAGAATTCCGTTGTTGAATCTTGATCAAGACTAGATCGCTACCTTCTTTTCTTTTCATGCGGTATTGCTTTCGGGTGACGATCTACATATCGTTCATCTAGCATGCATTAGCACAAAGAGCTATTGACCGACCTCATTGTAGGGTAATTACTCCGTAAATTACTCGGTGATTGCTTAACATAGCGCAGCATATGTCCCTTATCGAAAAACAATAAAAAATTATTGATTATTTGTCTTTTGGTTCAACACTTATGAGACTTTTTGTTAGGAGGCTTTGGTCTTATCAATCCCCTAAAGAGTTCTCATTAACCTTGACCTAAGTACACTATTCAATCATTATTGATCACTTACTCTAACAACTAACAACTAATCACTAACTTCTAACTTTTACTTTTAAAATTCCTTCTCGCTCCATATCTCTCTTTTACTTTTATGCTCCATTATTATCATTTCATATCATGTTTATGCTTCCGCAATTTTCCCTTTATCCGTTGGACACATGTTTATACTTCCGTAATTTTTCCTTTGTCCGTTAGACACATGTTTATTGATAACACGAAAATATATCATATATTTGCCTTGATTTACTACTAATAATTACGTTATTTCAGCTTAAGTTCCGATTATTCCGCGAGTATTCTAGTATTTTCGCAGGTATTTCATTGTCCAAGCTGAAAATGAGCAAAGTAGAAAAACATGAAGAAATGAGAAGAAAACAGGAAGAAATGACACAGAAAAATCATAAAAATAGAAAGTGGTGTGTGTGACGACCGTCACACAACCACCACGACCGTCATGGACTTCCTAACGCACCACGCTCGTCACACAACCACCATGACCGTCATGCACACATAATAACTTATTACGTCCAGAACACAGACGTGGACACGGAAGACCAATGCAGTCACGCACGTTCAACACTTTCTCCTGAATTCTCTCAACTTCAGCTTCAACTGCACCTGAGTCCAGTCTCCCTTGGACTTCTCAATGGAAAGTTAATGCTCCTAAATTCTCTCCAAGGGAAGTTACAAGGAAGTCTATAAAAGGAGGTAGTGGTGCAACAGATAAGGGGGCTCGTCCATTTTTTTCCAAGTTTCATGTTCAGAGCAGATTATTATTCTTAGTTTTTAGGCAGAAAAGTTTACCATGTAAAAGTGGTAGTTTCTCACATCGAGGAACTACCACACCATTAGTCTTAGGTGTTGTTTCATTTATTTCAAATTCAGTTCCAATTATTGTACGCGAAGTTTATTTTGCATTATTCCAGAAGTAATTCCAGCTTTCCTTTTTTTCATTATTTACAAGTTCCTTTTTATCGCATTATTTATCATTATTGCTTTGTTTGTCAAATTTAATTGTCATGTCGTTCTTTATCGTAACCGTAATGATTTATGCGTTTTTAATTAGTAACATGTCCGGCTAAGCGACTTGAGTCCGGTGTATGAGGACCGTCGTTACCGACGGGACTCGGTAGAAAATAATAGGTGCGAACTTATAACTAAAATTCTGTTATGGTTTTAATTTCCAAGTCTAATTTAAATAGCTTTGTCACGAGAGTGAGATGTTATTTAACACGATTTTGTCACGAGAGTGAGAAGTTAATTAAGGTTAGAGTCGGCACTGCGAGAGCGTGGGGGTCGAACCGGATAGTGGAAATTAGGCAACAAATCTAAATACAGCGAGAGTGCTTTAGATACGTTTAGGATATTATTGGCTTTCAAAATATATTTCCTAGTTACCAGGCGAGCGAGAGCAAAATCTTGGGATTAGGGAACATGACTTTAGTTAATACCGTGAGAGCGTGAGACGGAGTTTTTAAGTTGGTATATTCTACGAAACTAAATTATAGTTGTAATTAGTACCCGAATTCTACAAAGTCCTTTAGGAACGCAAAATCCATATTCCGGCCTCTCTTTATTATCATATTTTCTAAGTTCATTTTAGTTCTAGTCTTAGTTTCCCTTTTATTCATTTATCATTAGCCTTAGCTTTACAAAGCAACGATAGATTACAGTAGGTTGACATTGGTCTCTGTGGGTTCGACAATCTTTTATATTACTTCGATATTTCCGTGCACTTGCGGACGCATCAAGTTTTGGGCTCCGTTTGCCGGGGACCAACAGTCAATATTGATATTCCGTTGTTGCACCGTATAGACTAAGGCACTCCCATAAAAAAATAATAATAATAATAATAATTTTTTTTTTTAAATTAAAAACTATGTATCACCCAAATTGTCTCTATGATAACCACTCACAATATCTTGAGGAGCCGCACCCAAATTTTCTCTACAATTACCAACCGCAATACTCCCAATATTTTGAGGAACCGCAATTAAATTTTTCCTATGATTACCATTCCCAAAATTTCGAGGAACCGCAACGGCACCAAAATTTCCTCTACGAGCACCATTCCCAATATTTCGAGGAACCACAAGAATCTGTTAATTCCAACCTCGAAGCATTAATGAAGGACTTCATTAAAACAACAACTAATTCTAGGGTAGAGTCTATGATGGAGCACTTTGTGGAGACACAAACTCTCCAGAACGAAGATCTTATAAAACAACATCTCGATACTTATGAAACTCTTAGGCAGATAAACGCAATAGTCGAGTCCTTCGCGACTCACACTAAGGCATTGGAGACTCAAATCTCCCTGCTTGCACAGTCACCTATAGGACCCTCCCCTGAGGAGCATGTGGATGTTGTAACAACCATTAATGAAAAACAAATCAAGAATCCCGAGGAGAGTGATATTGAGGTTGAGGAGAATTCTGGTGAGGAAGAAATAGAGATTGAGAAAAAATTACTGACACCATCTGAAAGGGAGGTTGTCGAAGAGGTAGCGAAGGAAGCACCTAATGTCGTTCCTCCTCCATATACCCCACCAAAGGTAGAATCCCAATCCAAAACGTATGCGGAGGTATTGGAAAATATCTACACCGATGCATCTTTGTCTGAGGTACTGCATAGAAAGAGAAAATCAGAGGACCATAAAACTAGGGATATCATTACTGTTAAGAGGGTAAGGTTAAACTTTGAGGTGATGGATGAAATAACTAAGCCCAAACTCGAAAAGCTATTACTTAGGATAGATCCAGAACCGCCACCACAAGTTTAAAAGAATGAACCACCCCACAGAAGGAAGAGAAGAAAAGGTTAGGGATATGTGAGATGGCTTGATAAGTGGCCATGGAAACCAAAAATTATTAGCCGTCGAGCTATCGACATTAAACAAAGCCCTGCGTGGGTGGCAACCCGCGAGCTTTTAATTTAATGTTTTACTTTTATTTTTTGTGTTTGCAGAAAATAAAGAATTGTATCGCTTGTCACGTCTCAGCCATATTTAGGCAAAAAATCTCTAGGTGATAATCCCTTAAGATGAGTTGGTGCCCACGCACATTCCTACGAATGTCGCTGCTGGTGGTGACACCAATGACGAGTATGATGGGAGAAAGCATGTCTCTCCTGTTCGTAACTTACATCCTCCTTGTTCTTTGCATGGTCAGGTTCCACCTGCACACACCGCACCGTATTTTTCTAAAAAATTTTGCAGGTACTTCCTTTAGAAATAGGCAATATAATGAGCGGCTTCAAGAAAATGAAGTTTCAGCAAATTCAAATAACTCGTAGTACAAGACACCGGAGTAGAAGTGGCCAGCGAAGACAGGGACGACATGAAAGAATCAATGCGAATTTGGCTGTGGTAGCACGCAACGGTATTCATACAGGTTCTATCTTTCCTCTACCATCTTTTATCAAAACATTGAGGACAATGTTTGGTTTAAGTGTGGGGGAGAAACATTTACCGCTTTCATTTTACCGCTTTCTAGTTAGGTTTACTGTTTTCCAGCATGATTTTAAAATTTTTTTTCTGTTTTAAATGTTCCGTCCGTCTATGCATGTGCTGTCGAGTCTTTATGATGATTTTATGTTGTTTATCGATTTTCCCATTCTCTTGAGCCATACCAAATATTTTGAAAATTTTTGAGTTAAAAATAGTGTTTCTTTTGAAAATCTTAGGTTATAGACAAAATTGAGGTTAGATTGTGAGACTTGGGAAAATTCTGCAAGATCGGTATCGTCTTAACACTGTGAGCCTCTCAATTATGGAAATCGATTTGAGTACTTGTTATGTCATAGCCTTAAGTTCTCACCCCTTTAGTAGTCCTTAAGTAGTTTATTTAGCAGTCAGCACCATCCTAAGCACGCACTAAGTAGGAAGCCGATGCAAATAAGTGTATGATCTCAGGCTTAAAAGGTAAATTAAGAAAAGAAAAAAAATAAATGCTCCTTCTAAGTTAGGTGATCCTCACCCAATCATTTAGCCCAACGATGCAAACTTCTTTATTTTATTGATTTTTAAGCCAATGTGCCAAAAAAAAATGATAATAATGAGATCATAGTCACTAACAGGCCATTCTACCATGAGTGTGAAAGGATAATGGGCTTAATGTGATTGTGCCAGAATGAAAAGGGACGAAAGAAGGATGAGTTAGTTAGGCTTAGGTATAATGACATGATTCGGATTGGTTTGTACAGGAGGGAGGTTGATGACCGCAAAAGCGGAATTGTGTCGTTACGATATCCTTAGTGTGTGAGCAAGTACCTATCGGCACAAACGTAACCAAAGTAGAGTTGGTAGCCTAGGACGAGTATCCGTATTCACTATTTTCCTTACGAGTCATGGTTTGCTTGAGGACAAGCAAAGGTTTAAGTGTGGGGGAGTTTGATAACACGAAAATTTATCATATATTTGCCTTGATTTACTACTAATAATTACGTTATTTCAGCTTAAGTTCCGATTATTCCGCGAGTATTCTAGTATTTTCGCAGGTATTTCATTGTCCAAGCTGTAAATGAGCAAATTAGAAAAACATGAAGAAATGAGAAGAAAACAGGAAGAAATGACAGAGAAAAAGCAGAAAAATAGAAAGTGGTGTGTGTGACGACCGTCACACAACCACCACGACCGTCATGGACTTCCTAACGCACCACGCTCGTCACACAACCACCATGACCGTCACGCACACATAACAACTTATTACGTCCAGAACACAGACGTGGACATGGAAGACCAATGCAGTCACGCACGTTCAACACTCTCCTGAATTCTCTCAACTTCAGCTTCAACTGCACCTGAGCCCAGTCTCCCTTGGACTTCTCAACGGAAAGTTAATGCTCCTAAATTCTCTCCAAGGGAAGTTACAAGAAAATCTATAAAAGGAGGCAGTGGTGCAACAGATAAGGGGGATCGTCCATTTTTTCCAAGTTTCATGTTCAGAGCAGATTGTTATTCTTAGTTTTTAGGCAGAAAAGTTTACCATGTAAAAGTGGTAGTTTCTCACATCGAGGAACTACCACACCATTAGTCTTAGGTGCTGTTTCATTTATTTCAAATTCAGTTCCAATTATTGTACGCGAAGTTTATTTTGCATTATTCCAGAAGTAATTCCAGCTTTCCTTTTTTGCATTATTTACAGGTTCCTTTTTATCGCATTATTTATCATTATTGCTTTGTTTGTCAAATTTAATTGTCATGTCGTTATTTATCGTAACCGTAATGATTTATGCGTTTTTAATTAGTAACATGTCCGACTAAGCGACTTGAGTCCGGTGTATGAGGACCGTCGTTACCGACGGGACTCGGTAGAAAATAATAGGTGCGAACTTATGACTAAAATCTGTTATGGTTTTAATTTCCAAGTCTAATTTAAATAGCTTTGTCACGAGAGTGAGAGGTTATTTAACACGATTTTGTCACGAGAGTGAGAAGTTAATTAAGGTTAGAGTCGGCACTGCGAGAGCGTGGGGGTCGAACCGGATAGTGGAAATTAGGCAACAAATCTAAATACAGCGAGAGCGCTTTAGATACGTTTAGGATATTATTGGCTTTCAAAATATATTTCCTAGTTACCGGGAGAGCGAGAGCAAAATCTTGGGATTAGGGAACATGACTTTAGTTAATACCGCGAGAGCGTGAGGCAGAGTTTTTAAGTTGGTATATTCTACGGAACTAAATTATAGTTGTAATTAGTACCTGAATTCTAAAAAGTCCTTTAGGAACGCGGAATCCATATTCCGGCCTCTCTTTATTATCATATTTTCTAAGTTCATTTTAGTTCTAGTCTTAGTTTCCCTTTTATTCATTTATCATTAGCCTTAGCTTTACAAAGCAACGATAGATTACAGTAGGTTGACATTGGTCTCTGTGGGTTCGACAATCTTTTATATTACTTCGATATTTCCGTGCACTTACGGATGCATCATTTATGCTTATGCCTTTTTCTCTTTGTCCACTTGGACCAAAAACATTAATAAAGGCTAAAACCTCTAAAAAACTTGTGCTTCTAATCTTGGACTATGGTTACTATCCTTTGCAATGGACATGGAGTTTTGCACCTAGACCTTGGACTTCAATGCTATTCTTGGATCCTTGGACTTAGAACTAGGGCTTTTTCCCTTTGCTTTGGAATTATGGTTCAAAGACTTTGGACATTCAATGCTATTCTTGGAACCTTGGACTTAGAACTAGGACATTTTCCCTTTGCTTTGGAATTATGGTTCGAAGACTTTGAAGCCTTGTGCTTTTTCTTGGTTTATGGTAAAGACAACTACATTTGTGGTTAGATCTTTCTTATCCTTAGTTTTTACTTTATGCTTTAGGATAGTCACTTCTTCTCCTCCCCATTCTTCAATTTTTAAAACTTTCTCCCTTTTTTCAAAACTTTCTTGATTTCAAACTATCACTTCTTTCATAATCAAACCTTGACTTTTGTCAAGTGATTTTACTCTTTTCTTTTCATTTCTTAACAAATGCTAAACCACATAAGCATGTTGACACCTTTTTCAAAAGACTTAAAAAACATCAAACTCATCACTCTCTTTTTGTGCCCTCGTGCACTTTTTCCTTTAACTTTTTCATAAGTTTAGACATGATTCATTTCTTTAAGCGGAATTATTCGCTTGGAAATGACGACTTGTCTTTACATTTTAAAATCAACCAAAACAAACAAATTTCATTCTTTGTACCACAAACTACGAGGTTTTGATCCTACATTGCACTTCATGGGTACGTAGGCATGAGGCGACGAGTCTCTCCAAACACAAAAATCATAAAAAACAATTTCTCTTCTCATCTCCTCAATCACTTTTTCAAACAAACATTTTCAGACCAAAAGCGGTAGATATTTCAAAGGGTTCCTATAGAGTACTATAGATGTTTTAGGTGCTAACACCTTCCCTTAACGTAACCAACCCCCTTACCTAGACTCTGTTCACTTGTTCTTGTTGTAGAGCTTGTGTAGGTTTTGTTCGCTCTTTTTCCTTTCCTTTTTGGATAAAATAAAAGTGCGGTGGCGACTCTTGCTTTTTTGAATTAAGTTAATCAATAGCTTACACTCACGATTTTGCCGCTACAGAGTGCATGCGCAATATGAGATGGCACATCCTCCCTAAATTTTCTTTTTTTTTGTTTTATTAAGAGAATGAATTGAAAATAGGTTAAAAATTGCTGAAACAAATAAGTAACAATTAAAAATATTATTAAAATACATTCATGTTTACAAGAAATGAAAAAAAAAATCAATGTCTGGCCCGATTAAAACGTCCCCCGGTTCCACATCCTAGCGCATTAGCATGCCTCCGAGGTCTACCACGATTTTGTTGAGGTGTTTGTGGTCTTTGCGTATTGGCCTGCGAACAAGGTATTTGTTGCGAGGGTCCCGACGTATTTGACAAATTTTCAATCATTTGTCCCCAATAGCCGGGGGGTTGCTGCCAACGGTGCTTTCGTAATTCAGTTCCATGCCCATGTTTTCGAAGTTGAGATGCAGTGGTTGGGTTAGGTGAGGATGGTATGGTTGGCCGAATTGGTACATTGAATCGTTTTGGAAACGATGCAATGGCTGTTGTGGGGTAGGTAGTCAAACGCTGGTTGGGTGTTTTTGGTGGTAGGGTGTCTGTGTGTTCATTTGTGGGGGGCTATGGTGAGCTGGAGTGGAGTCGAATGAGTCATCGGAGCTATAGGTTGATGTGGTGTCGGTGTGTGGATGTTGGCGGTAAGGGTCAGGCTCTTATTGTTGTGATTGGGTGGGTGGCATGAATGAGTTACAGGTTTGGAAGGTTGATTGGGTGGGCAGATATTGTTGTTGGGTGTGGTGCGGGGTTGATTGTTGGGCACGTGTTTGTTGTTGTGTGTATTAGGACGAAGTACATTGGCGCAGATCTATCAAATATGTTAGCTCAGACACAAATTGTTGTGTTGTAACTGACCTAAACCAAATCATATATTGATGACTTGGTCTAGCTTTTTCCACAACGAGCTCATTTAAAATGTGGCGATGTCGAGTCTTTCAATGTCGACACATCTTTTTAGCAGTCTCTCCAATCATCACAACCCCATTGTGCATCCACTCTTAATTGATGCCAATCTCCTAAACACGTCGGAGTGACTGGAATATCTTGCTGCATGCCGAACTGTAGTTTTACTCTATCACTTTGGTGCATCTCAACTGTAGTGAACCGAATGATCGGTATTTTTTCTGTCCATACTGCATCATCATCGGGGTTAGTCTGATGGTCGAGACCTAGATACGGCCTCCAGACAAACTGCATAATCAAAATACTTAATAAGAAAATTGCAGTGTGTTAATTTAATAGCCAAATCTACCATATAAGAAAATCTTATACCACTAAAAATACTCTTTTACCCTTTGGACACGTGTCGAGTTGTTAAGACTACTTTTGTTTTACAACACCTTCCAACTTTTTTCGTTTTGTGGTAAACATATTTTGAATTATATCACTGTTCCTTCTGCATTGGGAACTGATGAGAATAATAGTTCTGCTAAGCCACCTCTACACTCTTTCTCATTATTATCTCTCTTTGTGTAGGTAACACTTTTTTTTATTGAACCAAGGGTTTCACTTCTTCTCCTTTCTCAACCATTTGATTTCCTTCTGGTTTGTGTAATCTTCTTCTGGTTTTTGCAAACTAAATATTCATTTCTTTTGAAGCATTGAAGCGATTTTTGTGGATCTTGAATTTTTTATTTTGGAGTAATGAAGGTTAGGGCTGGAGTGGCTCTGTGTCTGTTAAAATAACATTTTTAAGATCCAACCTTCTTCTTCTTGCTTTTACCTGAATAACATTTAAATTTAATGTATTTTAAAATAACATTTCACTTCTTCTTGTTGCTCGTGATTCTGTCTTTTTTCTATCAAGGTATGGATCTGATTTGAGAGTTGTTGCCTCTTTGTTGTTGTGGTAGCCGATAATAGATATCAATGAAAGGCAGTGATATTTTCAACAATTGAATTAAGCATGAGTGAAGATCTGTTTCAATGCATGGTGGCTCTGTGTCTGTGTGAAATCTTGTGGGTTCTTTGCACAAATACTACTGACGCAACCTTTGCAAACTTCCTCTATTGTTTGAGAAAAGGCGAACCTGAGCCTTTTTTTGTTCAACCCTAACTAATAATTGTGTTTGGGTCCTTTTTCGTTTTTCTGTTTAGTTGAAGTTGAATTTGGAATGTTTTGGAATGTTTTGGAAAGAAGTTGACTTTGTTGTACATACTGATACATGAAGAGGAAGGTCAGATCTTTTTGATTTTCTCTAAATGAGTTATTTGATTTTCCCTAATAATAATAATAGTAATAAATTTTGGAATGTTTTAGGCTGAAGATGATAAACCTAATTATATTGCAAGGATTGTCGAGTTCTTCGAATCTGAAGACAACGATCTTTTTTTTTACCGCTCAATGGTTTTACGGAGCCGGAGATATTGTAAGATTTTTTTTACCTATCTTTTTGTGTGATTGTTTATATTTCTAATTGGATGTTTCATATGGCGGCGGAAATTGTTGATGGCTTTATGAATGGAGTGGTTGTAAGTTCTGCTATATTATTGTTTAATATTTTGGTTATATGTGTTTAATTGATTTTCCAAGTGAGTGAATGATAATGTTATTATAATATGCAGATTCCCAAAGTAATTATGAGGATGTTGACTATATTATCGTTAACCCATAGTATTTCTCAAAGTTCTGCTATATTATCGTTAACCCCAGAGTTCTGATTTTTTTTATAGATGATTCCTTGTCTTCCAGAGTTTTGGACAACATGGGATGAAGCTGATTATCTCAGAGCTTGCTTTAAGATTTTGTCTATTTTTAGTGAAGAACAATTTCTACCCGGAATGAATAAAGTTTTCTTAGAATAATGAGATATCAGCTCTGAATGTGATCTTTCGATTTGTTATTACTTAATCGAAATGGAGAAACTGACAGCTAACATGTGTTGTTGTCTATTACGCTTTTTGTCGGTGAAGTTTTAATACATTTTCTTCATTCAATTACAGGATGATGATGATGTTGAATGAAAAACAAATTTTCTTTGTTTTGCCTCTCATGTGTTGCTGTCTCATATATTTCCTTTAATTAGATTATAAAGTTAATCATTTTTATTTTATTGCTTAGATGAATTATATGTAACTAGGTGAATTATATGCTCGGGCATTTTTAAGAAATGGAGAGCCGCATCCTGTGGAAGCATTTATTGATAGCAGCAGGTGGTTTTCCGTAACTGTTGATATATTTTTTCTGTTGTTATTATCCCTTTTTTACTTTTTTATGCTAAAATAATCATCCTTATCTTTTTCTGTAGGTATTTTGTTCTTCGGCTGTCAGTTTATATTGGCTATCAGTGATTGGATGGGTTAGTTTTGGCTTCCGTTAGTGGTGGTAGTGGTGTTTTCTGCGAATAGTCCAATTGTGGTGTGGTCTGGCCTTATATCGTTATGCTGTTTTGGAGTTTGATTTGGTTGTAGTGTAGTAAAGTGTTTTTATGTTAGTAATTTCCTCCATTTTGATTCATAATAACATTTTTTATTATAATTTCACTGGATTATCTCTTCCAGCTAATCTATATTTTATATTTCTTCAATTCTTTCACTTTTAGTGGAGAGAAAGCTACTACTGAGTCTGTTGCAGATGCCGTTGTCAACAATCGGGATGAGCTAGTGCATATACCAGCCTCATTAGATCCCCAGATACCTTTACCATCAAAAGACTGTCTAATTTGTGATTCAACGGTATGAACTAAACTCCATCTCTGTTAGACATGAGCATAAAACATTCGACCCTACATGGTTGTTTTAATGATTAGAATCTGGAATTGAAGATAACTGTCAACATGTTGGTTAAATAGTTTTGTATGCCAAGGCTGTTGTAATTTTTGGTTTAAGAATTTATTGATAATGCACAGGGTGTAATGGGCTGTCTGTCCTGAATGCAAAAATAAATTGCTGTTTAAGATTTCAGCAGATGGTGCGAGTTGTTTCTTTAATTCCTTTATACCTTTTTTTTGCTTACTGAATTGTTTATTTTTACTGATTCATTTTTGAAACTTAAATATCATCCATTCTTACCATTGTTATGTGTCCTTTCTTTGTTCAGATTATGGAGAAAGAGGTTAACTATGAATTGGGAGAAAGAGGTTAACTACTTCTTTTTTCTTAAAAATGTCTTTCGTTTAATATGCATGTCATGCATTGTTGTGTACTGGCATGGTTTTTGATTTGCTATTTTGTTTTAGTCAGGCAAAGAAGGCTACTGATAGAGTCTCATGAAGAGTGTGCACTGAGATATTTTTTTTTTGGTTTGGTGTATTTTATCATAGGATTTTCTTATGTGACCGGGAATATAATTTATGTAATTCTTCAGGTTCTTTTTTTAAATTAAACTTGCAGTCTTACAAAGTTCAATTTTTGTTTCTCCAGTTAAATAAATAGAAAATTAAATGTCTTACAAAATCTGTTTCTGATAGATGGTTGCAGAAATTCTACTATGAGCCACTGTTTGATTTTGATTATGAGAAAAGTGGATTGTAGTCTTCTCCCGTTCCACGCACAATTTTCTTAAGCTCACCAGGAAGTATATTTACTCATCCTGAATTGCTTGATAGAGTCAGAAGCAAGCAGTAATGCACAAAGAAAATCAGAGTCTGTTTTTCTGTATACAATAGATTATTCTTTTTTTCTTCATGTTTAATTGTTTTTCTCTTAATTTGTTCTGAATAATTCTATCTTGTTGTTTCGGGAGGTGTTCTGTTGTTCCTGACAGTGAATGTAAAGAACGTTTGAAAATTTGGGTCTCTTTGCCGTGTTTTCTGATAAATCATTTGATTAATTATTTAATTAATTAATTAATATTGAAATATTAATAAATTACTATTAATATAATTAATGATATTATAATTTAAATTTATCATAAATTAAAGAAATTATTTTATACTATTTTTATTTATAGTAGTTTTAATAAATTTGTCATCTCATTTATAAGTTCTAAAAAAATTAATATGTTTGCTTATGATCATTATTACAATTTATTTTTAATTAAAAGAGAAATTATGTTCATTTAAAATGTTTGTTAATTTATGTTTAAGTTAGTATTTAATTATTTTTTTAAATTCTGTGAACCTATACAAGTAATTGAATTTTTAGAACGAAGAAAAATAATTCAAAATTCTTTTTAAGTTAAGATAAAATATTTTTAAAGAAAATAATAATCTTAGTTTAAAATAATAATAAATTTTAAATTAAAATAAATTTGAAAATATTAAGAAATATAATATATTATAATATAATAAAATGATGAGATTATATTATAATATATTTTTTTCCACAAGTTTTAGTCCAATTTTGTTTTCTAAGGATTTTTTTTTAAATAGGTATAATATATTTTATATTTTCTATTAAATGTTTTTTGACTAATAATTTTTATGAACAGTTTTTTAAAATTCTCAATTTTAAAAAGGAATTAATATATAAGAAAATTTTAATGTTTTAATGTTATAGAAAGTTTTAATAATTTACGGTCATAGTAATTAATATATAATAGTAATTAATATATAAGAAACTTTTAATTTATTTTTTTTAAAAATAAAATAGAGAAATAGAGAAATAGAAAAAACAAAAATGTTTCTTTAAAAATTATGTCTATTTAACCTACTTATATTTTTAAAAAAAAAATCATACTATAAATATAGTCATTAATTTTTCATGCCAACAATTTTATTATATTAATTTATAATTTTCATTTTTTTTTTATCATGCATCAAATAATTCTTATTATTATTACCAAAAATATATAATAATCAATTTTTATGGTGTAAAATTACGATACTTTAATGACCACTAATATATATATATATATATATATATATATATATATATATATATATATTTTATATTTTCTATTAGATGTTATTATGACAAATAATTTTTATAAGCATTTTGCAAAATTCTCAATTTTAAAAAGGAATTGTATTAAATTGTAAACATAATAAATTGTATTAAATTTTTAATTTATGATCAAATGTTACTCTATTTTTTAGGCCATATCTTTTGACTTTAATTGTTTTTTTTTGCATTAAATCAATAAATGCATAAATCTTTTTTCATTACTTTATTTTTTAAAATCCATATTATTTTATGTTTATCAATGCTAGAAAACAATTTTTGATCATATCACAACTTATCCATACTATTAAAACACCAAATTAAAATAATTATCACGTGAATATGAGATTATTGATCAAAATATTGAATATTAACGGGAACATGAAGTTACTAATCAAAATATTGAATATTAACTGGAATTTGAAGTTACTAGTAGAAAATTTGAATATTAACGGGAACACGAAGTTACTAATCAAAATATTGAACATTATCGAGAATTTGAAGTGATTGATAGAAAATTTGAATATTAATGGGAACACGGAGTTACTGATTAAAATATTGAATATTAACGATCAAAATAATGAATATTAATGGGAGCATGAAGTTACTCAGCAAAATGTTGAATATTAACGGGAACATGAAGTTACTGATCAAAATATTGAATATTAACGGGAACATGAAGTTACTGATCAAAATATTAAAAATTAACGGGAACATGAAGTTTCCGATCAAAATATTAAATATTAAAGGGATCATGAACTCACTTATCAAAATATTGAAAATTAACAGGAACATAAAGTTTCTGATTAAAATTCTTAGTTGTGGAAAATGAACATAAAGTTGCTGATCAAAATTTTGAACACGATTGTTTTTTTTTATTGGGTGTTATGATTTTAACTTTTTTTATAATTTACAACAAAATTTTTATATTTTTGATTTTTTTTAATATTTCATAACATAACTGATAACGTATCTACGGTCCACACCGGAACCTGTGCGGACGCATGGGTTTCCCACTAGTATATAGTAGTGTAAGAATAATTTACATCGTTCGGCCCAATATGGTCTAAAAGATTGCGGTACACAATTATTGCATTTCTGGGATATCGTTGGTAAGTCATTTCCAGAACTGACCACCTAAAAAAAAGTGAGATAAATAAGTTTGTTACAAATAAACGTTTTATCAAAATATACATGTTTGATATTTTAAAATAAACTTACTTGTTTACGTAGGGGAATGTGTATGGATTCGGGTTGACCGAAGCGAGTGTCGGCATTCTTGACCAACCCTATGCTTGAAGTAGAAAGGCGCAACCATAAAACGTACAAGTATATATTTTTTTGCATTTTTACACAAGGCACTATATAGATGGACCAAAATAACTGAACCCCAACTATAAGTGCATACTTTATGAATGTTGCGTAACAACGACAAATACATAATATTTACAGTATTTTTCTCTAAAGTATTTTAATTTTATACCCTGACCCCTTAGTTGACCTGCACGTTGTGGCTGAGTTGTCTCGACACAAAGAGGGGCACCCAACAAATCTTCGCAAACGGGACTTGTGTCAGTGGAAATGGCATTTTCCACCGACTCTTCTGGGCGTTTGAACCATGTATCAAAGATTTTGCGTACTGTAAATCCATTATACAAATTGATGGAACATGGTTGTACGGGAAATATAAAGGAACACTACTCATGGCAGTGGCACAAGATGGCAAAAATAACATTTTCCCAATCGCCTTCGCTCTAATTGAAGGGGAGACGGCTGGGGCTTGGAGTTTTTTCCTAAAAAATCTCCGATTACACGTGTCTCCCCAACCTAACTTATGTTTCATTTATGACAGACATCCATCAATCGAGAATGCACATAAGAATCTTGATAACGGTTGGCATGATCCTCTATCAACGCATGTCTATTGCATTAGACACATCGCTCAAAATTTCATGCGGTAGATCAAGGACAAGACGCTGCGGAAGAAGGTTGTGAACGCAGGGTATGCACTAACAGAGCCTTCTTTCAAACACTACCGTGACGAAATCAAATTGACAAATGCAGATGCATTAAGATGGATCGACAATATTCAACTGGAGAAGTGGACTAGGGCATACGACAGTGGCCAACGATTGAGCCACATGACAACAAACCTCGTTAAATCAATGAACTATGTATTCAAAGGCATCCGAAACCTACCGAAAACCGCTTTGGTAAGGGCAACATAGTTTAGGCTCGTGGCACTTTTTGATATCAGACGTTCAAAGTGGAGTTCTGTCTTACAATCTGGGCAGCTGTTCAGTGATAGTTCGATGAAATTCGTTAAGGACGAAGCTTCCAAAGCTAACACACATGTGTTCACAGTGTTTGACCATAATAAAGGTTGGTTCAGTGTTGCTGAGTCAATGGATCACAATGAAGGGAGGTCGAGGGGATTCTACCGAGTGGAACTAGATAGGAGTTGGCGTGATCGCGGAAAGTTTCAAGCATTTCGTATGCATTGCTCCCATGTAATAGCAGTATGTTCAAAGGCTCGCCAGGACCCTTCCAACTATCTATCTGTTGTTTACAAAGTTATTAGTCTATGCAATGTCTACAACACTAGCTTTCAGGTAGTAGCAAAGGAGGACTACTGGCCTGCATACGGAGGCGAAATTGTCTGGAATAATGAAATTATGCGAAGAAAGAAAAAGGGTCGCCCTAATAGCACTCGTATTCGAACGGAGATGGATACATCAAACAAAATGGTCAGATTATGTAGTTTGTGCCGTCAGCCCGGACACAATCGTAAAAAATGTCCCAATGTAGGATTAAGCACAACATCATAGTTTTAAATGTAACCCTGTCTTCATTCCACTAATATCATAACATTAAATAACAATAATCTAAAACAACCAGTAACAATAATTTAAACACTTACACAACAAAACAAACAAATATAATGACTACACAACATAACTAAGCGATCACAACCATCATGACAATTTCCAGAGAACTATACATCAACGTATGAATATTTTGGTCATTAGTAACATTCTTCCAGAAACGAACTGTTCCATTTTGGTTGAACGTGGTAATAAGACTTTGAATTCTTCTTATCTTTTCACCCTCTGAAATGTCTCCATCTAACCAGCGGATCAGACTCCTGTTAAGATGTTCTAACGTCAGTGTATTCCAGAGGTGAATCTTCATTGGAGCTTTGATTGACGAGAAAATTAAATTGGCATTTCTCTTGTGGATATATGGAATATGACAGAGATATTTGAAGGAAGAAGAGGAAGAAGATGAAGTCATTTTAACAGAAAAATGAAAGGAGATATGAAGAGAATGTGGTGTAGAGACAAGAAGTTGGTGCAAAGAAACACGAAGACAAAGTGTGGTATTTATAGAAAGGGAAGGGGTAGTATTCGTCATTTCAAATGGTGTATAAGCAGGTGATTAAAAAAAACTAAGAGGAGACGTCATTTCATATGGCGCATATGTATGAAATTTCAAGGATGACGCCATATAAAATGACTTGGGAGAGATGCATGAGCCATTTAAAATGGCGTATGAGAACAAATTTAAAGGGATGCGTCATTTCATTTGACGTATCTATGTTACTCAATTCTAAAACTACGTCACTTTAGCAAATTTTTTGAAAATATAATTATTTTTGTATTTTTTTTTTGAAAAAAATAGATTATTCTAAAAAAAAATTCCACTTCATTGCTTAGAAAAATTAAATAAAAAATAATAGATTGCACCGTATTATTCCCGTGAAAAATACAAGCAAATTCGAACCTTAATTCAATTGCTATCCACCTCAAATTGCCGCCATAACAATTTCAACAACGGTATCTAGAACCTAAATCACACTGATTCTCTTTTCTTCTGTTATATTATAGGATTGTTTGTGATTCTGCAGGGATCTTCATAGGTTTTCAGACTGATTTCGATACAGGTATATCATCCTACCCACCAAATACTCTAAATTATCGATTGATGGTCTATCATTTTTTCTAGCCACTTTATGAACTCTTTCATTTGCAATTTGATAAAATTTTTAGTGTAATTGAATGAGTTGATTGTATTGAAGATTTTGTTGTCAATGAACTGATGTAAGAATTTTATTATTTTTGAATAATTCCTTGCATGAAGACAAGCACATCATCTGTATGATAGTTTGCTTGTGAGAAGAAAGAGAACATATGTACAAGTTTTTTTGTGAAATATGGCAAACAGCAAATATGAGTACGTCAAGTGTTTTGAACTCGAGGATGAGGTGATGTTTCCGAGTTTCATCCTTGTTTCGATCAATGCTTGTAAACTTCCCAAGCCTTATGATGTAAATGTCTTGAATTTGATGAACTCTTGTGCTGTTGCGGTGCTCCAAGAGTTTGCTGATGTAGTCCTTGCATATGGGTTTAGTGATGAGTATACCTTTGTTTTCAAGAAGAGCACCAAGTTCTATGAAAGGCGAGCTAGCAAAGTATTATCCATTATTTCTTCTTTTTTCTCATCTGTCTTTGTGAGAAAATGGTGCGAGTTCTTTCCGCAAAAGGAACTACATTCTCCTCCTTCCTTCCATGGGAAAGTTGTACCTTGTGCATCCGTAGATGCTCTTCAGGCTTATCTTTTGTGGAGGCAAAATGTATGTCATTTGAAAAATCAATATGATCAATGCTTTTGGCGACTTGTTGAGCGTGGAATGAATGAGACAGAAGCACGGGAGTTCATCGACGGAGCTAAGAAACGTGACTTAAATGATATTTTATTTGATGAGTTCAATGTCAATTACAATACACTGGATCCAATATTTCGACAAGGTTCCTGTATTTTAAAGACAATGGTAGGGGCTGTGGTGAAGTACACAGAAACGGGTGCTCCGGTTAAAAGACAAAGGAGGGAGATAATCACAGTGCATTCCAAGAAAATAACAAGCACACGATTTTGGAATGAGCATTCTATTCTTTTGAAGGAGCTTGGTGTTTTTGTAGAGGAGATTAACAATGTGAAACCGGAGTATGTGAGGTCCTTTGAATTTGATAGCAAGTTGATGCCATTTACATGGGTTGTAGTTCGGATAGATGGATGCCACTTCCACAAATTTTCTGAGATACATGAATTTGCGAAGCCAAATGATGATCGAGCTCTTAACTTGATGAATTCATGTGCGGTGGCTGTCTTAGAAGAGTTTAGGCAGGATATAGTCTTTGCTTATGGGGTTAGTGATGAGTACAGTTTCATTCTTAAGAACTCCACTGATCTTTATGAAAGGAGAGCTAGTAAAATCATGTCAGCCATTGTGTCTTTCTTCACATCCACTTACGTGATGAGATGGAAAGATTTCTTCCCTCAAAGTGAGTTAAACTACTCTCCTTCTTTCGATGCACGAGCAGTGTGCTATCCATCTGCTGAGATTTTACGGGACTATCTTTCGTGGAGGCAAGTGGATTGCCACATAAACAATCAATATAACACTTGTTTCTGGAAGCTTGTTGCATCTGGAAAAAGCAAAAGGGAAGCTCAACGTAGTTTAAAGGGTGCTCAACTGCAAAAGAAAATCGAGGAATCGGATATCGACTATAATAAATTGCCAGCAATGTTCCGACAAGGATCCTCAGTTTTTTGGGATAGGGTAGACAATGTTCTCATCCATCAGGAGAATGGAGAGTCTTCTGAAAATTATGGAAAGGTCATTGTAGAACATATTGACATCATTGGATCAGCCTTTTGGCTAGAACACCCTGGTATCCTTTATGGAAAGGTTGAGTCTGATAATTAAAATTTTATTGCTTTATTTTTGTGCTGCTAATTTTATTTTAGTTTAGCTTGGTTTAATATTCTTGAATAAGTATTGGTATTTTTTATTTATTTAAGACAATGAAATTGGGAAGTACTTCATAGGTTTTATTTTTGTGAGTGCAAATATGCATGCAAGCTTTAGATCCCTTTACTTTCCCCTTCTGGTGAATTAGTCTTTTTGCACCATTACAACATGTAACCTTGGCAAAGCAACCATACTCTAGTCTCCAGGCCTGATCACAATCTGCAAGATATTAGGACCAAAATATTTCCATCAAACGAAAAAAGGTTAAAGCCGAAGAAGTTGTTCCGTCAATACCCTTGCCAGCAAAAAGGAAGGAAAGATCTCGTTCATCATTGGTGGTTAGTGCTCCCAATGTTTCAACTCAAACAGTTACGGGTGATTATGCGCGATTATGCGCGTGCATGATTGTTATATTTTTGTAGGGTTCTTTCTTAGCTGTGACTTCTAAGAAGCATAGACCTAATGAAGATATAAACAACAATGTGGACCTTACTGAAGGAAAGGCCGATCTTTGGACTCCCATGAACTGTCTTGTTGACGGAACCCTACAAAACAACAATGTGGACCTTACTCCTCACGGTGGATTATTGATGTCTGAAATTACCAAATCAGAGCCACCAACATCTATTCAGAGTGAATTTCACATGCTTAAAACCAAGAACAAGAGTAATGGACATAAAAAAATTTTGGAAATGACAAGGATGGAAACACCTTGCCTTCAGGACCAGTGGAGCGAAAAAGGCTGGGTCCTCCGAATCAGAAGAGAACAGCAGTATCTGAGATGTCTGCCTCAGCACAACTCGATGCAACAGGGAGCAGGAGAACAGGAAAAACAGTCTTATTTGGTTTACATTAGTTGCTTCAGAAGACCAGTTACCTTTCTATATGCAACCTCTATTCTATTGATCATAGTAATCATAAGCTATTTTTCTTCCATGGATCCTAAAGCATTAATTGATCGTGTTATTCAGGAATGGAGAAATTTCCCTGCCACAGATCTCGGCTTGCTATTTAAGAATGAAGTAACTTTTGCAACTCATGTAGTCTTTTAAGTTTTTTGGGATTGAGTTAGGCCTGGTCTCAAGTTTTAAGAGAAACATGCAAAGTTACTCCTTACCAGAATTTTGCTTATAGAAGTTGGATAGTTATTTTCCCTTCCCCCTTGAACATATTATGTGTGTTTCCCTGTAATTCTGCTATCACAAACAAATAATTATCCTGTACAGATTGGGTCTCTATGACACAGTAATGGTGAAAAACACTCCCATTGATCTGGCAGTTATTGTAGTCAGTTTCAAGTAATTAAAAGGAAAATTTTGGAACAATTTGCTGAGAAGGGACACATGTTCAGATAATATAAGTTTCTGTTTTTTCTTATTTTGTCCCCTCATATTTACTCAATGAATGCAAAGGATATTAACTCTTTTAACATACTTTCGGAGCTTCTTTAACAGAAATGCCAAATATTTGTGGAAGCTGATTTTATGGTTATTGTCATACTTGTTTACTTGTGGGATTATCTTAAAAAGTCTTAGAAGATTATACTATCTTTGACATGTTTGAGATATTTACCTTAATCACCGGGATGGTACTGTGCTCGTCTTGTTTATTAAATGTACCTCAAGAAGAAACTTAATTTTTGCCATAATCCCGTCACATTTTTCCACTTCTTTTCCATGTTATCTATCAACTATCTAACTTTTTTTTGTTGGAAGTTTTTAATAATAGTATTTGGTTCTAAATACTTTATATAAATATAAAGTGTCGTGTTTGTTAACTGATTGAAACATATCTACATGAGACAAAGCAACCTAGTACAGATCTTGAGTTACACAAACAATAGTTTGCTGGTTCATTATAGTGACATGGTTTGATGCTATTTTCTACAGGTGGAAATAACATGTAGGGGTCAACCTGTGCTCCTATCTTTGCAAATGCATAGCTTAGTAGATATGTGTTCTGCACAACTTCTAGATCTGTGCTCTGCACAACTTCAACATCGAATAAGGGTGTTGATCTGTACATAAATGAATTTTGTCTCTGTCCACCTTGTTATTACTCACTTTAATTCCTTAATCACACTTCTCACTCTCCTCTAACTAACCACCTTGTGAGTTGTAGTAATATTAGCATACCCCTATGATAGAACCAAATTGAGGAGCGAAGGCCCAAATGTTGAAATTGCATATCAACAGAAAAGCGGATAATGGAATTATTTCTGCTAGAACAAGAGAATATATTTTTGTGTTTATGCTTGCCTCAGTAGTTAGAAGCTTCCGGTATAAAGCAAGACTTGTGACTTAAGTATCTTCAAGTTTGCCATCATGTATTTTTAATATTTTAAGAAATGTTTAGACATTGCTTAGTTTTTACTTTCATAGCTGCTCTTGGTTTTTGGAGGGGGACTTTAGGTTTCTTGTGATTACTCTAGGGTACTCGGAGTCTGATGAGCTTTATGCAGCAATCAACACGTGAATTGATCTAAAGATCCTTGTTTTTACTAGAGAGTTGACAATTGAATATGTGATGAGCTGCATTTGGGGTATTGCAATACTAATAAGAGGGTCACTGGAACAAAAGAAACGGGTTTTGGAGAATTATCAAGTGCTAGTAGAAAGCGTATTTCTATGTGTTTTATGCAAATGTGACTATCCAAACTGAAGGTGTGTGGGGGAAGAACACAGGAGGATGAAAATATCAATGTGGAGAGGCTCATATACTTTTTTGTGTATTGGAAGAACGGTAAAAAGGAAATGATATCGGTACAATTTTATGTATATATAGATCTTTTCAATAGTGGTTTCATGCTCCCAAAACATCATAGTATTGGGGATATAGTTTTCCGTAGATGAAGGTGTACTTTGCCGTCTGTTTCTGAAACTTTTTTGCTTCCCCTTTGTCTTGAGGGAGTTTGCCCTCCTTCAAGTTGTGCAGTATAGGCGACATTCAATTTGACTTAGGGGTGACCTCTAAGACGTAGATCTCGCCCGCCTCAATGCTGAGGGCAACGAGAGTCTCCTGAATGATTGTCCGATTAAACCCGTCTGCCTTTGAGCTGAGGAGCTTGGACCAAAGGTCGACTCTAAAGTTTTGTTCTCCGAGAACATGTTCTATTTCAAAAGATGTAAAGTGTATTGAAAAGTTTCGTAGCTTATTGAGATATTTAACTAACGGTGGTTGTGTGGCCCGATATGGTGGTTATGTGGCCTAATAACTTTCGGTGACTTGGCAATTAGCTGGGAGTTGCTTTTGGCGCCTATTTCTAGGCCGATAACCATGATGACGATAAAGGGTTCATACTCTGCTTGATTATTTTTGGCCTTGAATTCAAACTTCAGTGCTTGTTCGATCAGTATGTCGTCGGGGCCTTCTAAGATTATTCCAGCGCCACTCCCCTTTACATTCGAGGCGCCATCGATCTATAGTGTCCATTTCGAGAGTGTCTCCTCTTCCACTAGTGAGCTAAATTCAGCCAAGAGATCCGTCGGAGCTTAGGACTTGATGCTTCCTCTCGGGACATATTAGATGTCATTCTCTGAGAATTCCATCGCCAAGATACCATTCGTTCTACCCGATCTGACTTCTTCAAGACCTGTTAGACAAGGTAGTTAATTTTCATGAGGACTATATGTCCTTGGAAATAAGGCCAAAGCTTTCTCGCCGTGACGACAACATTCAAATCCAGTTTTTGAATCTTTTGATACCGTGTATTTGTTAAATATAATTCATAGTGTGTCGAAGTCGAATATCATTCATAGTGTCGAAGGTATTTCGACAGATTTATGTTAGATGTGATTTAGATTGGATTCAGATTTGTTTTATTAGATTTGATATGATTTAGATTAGATTTGATATTTTGCGCTTTAAAGTTTTTGGGCCTTTGTAAATCTAAATCTATATAAAGGGAGTATCCCTTGCATTATAATAACAACAATTGTATTCACAGTTTGCGGGTAGCAAGTGAAAGTGCAATAGATTCAAAATCCCACAGTTCGTGGGTAACAACAATTTTCTCCAAATATTTCTCTTCTCTCTCATTCTCGTTTCTTGCTGTTATTGTTCTTCTTCTTTCTTTGTTCTTCATTGCCATTACGTGTGTTTGTGGGTTGGTGATCAATCTTGAGATCAAGATTGAAGTGAAATCATCATAGGGTGTGGTGAATTTCCAACATCTGGTATCAGAGCCTGGTTGCGATTCAAGGAGAAAAATCGTGATAGCAACTGCTGGATGACCCCGGTATACGAATACATTATGACAGGCAAACTGCCCGAAGATCCCAAAGAAGCAGGAATGATCAAAAGGCGGGCGTGCTCCTACACGGTAGTCGAGGATAAGCTATACCGGCGAGGGTTTTCTATCCCCCTCCTCCGGTGTGTCGAGGAGACTAAGGTCCCCGGCATCCTCCAGGAAATCCACGAGGGAATCAACGCCCAACACCTCGGAGGATGCTCGTTAGCCCGTAAGGCGCTTCGCGCAGGATACTACTGGCCCACCATGCAACAATACGCCAAGGAGCACGTCAAGAAGTGCGAGAGGTGCCAGCGTCACGGGGACATGCACCTCGCTTCCCCTAGCGAGCTCAAAACGCTATCATCCCCGTGGCCGTTCGCTTGGTGGGGAATGGACATCCTTGGCCCCTTCGTGGTAGGATCATATCAAAACAAATACCTCATCGTCGGGGTAGATTACTTCACGAAGTGGATCGAGGTGGAAGCGTTGGCCAAAATCACGACCTTTAACATACTGCATTTTTACAAAAGAAACATCCTCGCCAGATTCGGCGTGCCTCAAGCCATTGTCACCGACAACGGGACACAGTTCACCGACAAGAACTTCCAAGACTTCGTCACCAAACTAGGCACGAAGCAGCACTTCACGTCAGTCGAGCACCCCCAAACAAACGGGCAAGCTGAGGCGGCGAACAGGGTAATCCTTCGAGGATTGAGACACCGATTAGGCAACGCCAAACAAAGGTGGGTCGAGGAGCTACACAGCGTCCTCTGGGCCTACCGAACGACCCCACACTCCACGACCGGGGATACCTCTTTCCATCTGACTTACGGAACGGAAGCAGTGATCCCCGTGGAGATCAGGGAACCCTCGAGGAGGACGGAAGCCCCCCTCGACGGGGACGCGAACGATGAAGCCTTGAGGGAAGAACTCGACTTCGTCGAGGAAACACGCTCGGGCGCTTCTCTCCGAGAGGCGTCACTTAAACAAAAAATAACACTACGTTATAACTACAAAGTTATCAAACGTGAGTTTCAGGTAGGCACCCTCGTCCTACGCAGGAACCAGAAGGACTCGCGAGAAGGCAAACTCGCCGCGAACTGGGAGGGCTCGTACCACGTCCGCGGGAAAACGGGGACGGGAGCCTACTTCCTCGAAAACCTGCACGGGGAAGAACTTGCTCGACCATGGAATGCTGAGAAGCTCAAGCAGTACTACAGTTAAACACTGCCCGCGGCTCACTAGCACCGCGATTACGGGGACGCGCTAGGGTACAAGCGCGACACCCCTATACAGAACACAACGATCAGAGACTGCGTTGTGTGTGCGCGAGGACCTTTGATCCGGCGTGGATACCTCGATCGAGGCCCACCGTCGTCATACCAACCGGGCATAACACCCAGCTCGCGATGGGAAGTTCATGCCACGAGGCTAGGACCTCAATCGAACTCTTAGCCTCGTTGAAGGTCGGAATACACCTCCGGCCGCCCGACCAGCTCTCCACGCGGTCAGGGACTATCAAGGTCGAGCAAATCCCAAAGCCTTATTACTTAGGCAAAAATAAAGTATAACAAATAACACATCACACACAATTCAAAACATGCAAACGATACTGGCAAGTAAACAAGAGTACATTAAAACGGGCAGAAGCCCAGTGTACGAGTGTTACAAAACAAGTATTACAAAAGCGTCAAAAAGCCCCTGGCACATAGGCCGGGCACAAATCATTACAAAGAAAACGGCGCGCAGGCCAAACAACCAAAGGAACTACACAGCTATATCATCTTCGACCCGGGGTCCATCTCCCTCCTGCTCCTTCTCCGGAATATAGAGCTTGCCGTCAACCACACGAAGGAACGGGTCGATTCTGTCGAGCAACAGCGAAACCCCGAGATTCTCAGCGGCGATCTGTTCCACGACATTCTTGAAACCTATCTCTAGAGCCTCTAGGATATCTGTCTGAAGCTCCTAAATCTTGCCAATCAGAGCGGCGCGGTCAGCAAGGTTTTTCTCCACGGGGGACTCATTCTCCGCGGGACGGACAACAGCCTCCAACTCCTCGACCTTTTCCCGAGAGCGATCAAGCTCCTCTTGGGTCGCCTTCAGGGCAGATTTGACCTCGTTCAGCTCACGGAGGGTATTGGCATGACCCTCGCACTCAACTTGGGCCTTCAGCAGATCAGCCACAACCTTATTCTTCTCCTTCTCGAGGGCAGTATAGTCGTCTTTCAGCTTCTGTAGCTCGGAGGAAGAGGGGGCCCCGTCGTTCAGTATCAAGGCAGTCTCAAAGACCCGCATCATGGCTGCAAGGTCCTCGACAAGCGCCTCTCTCCTGGCCGCCCCGTCCATACCCAGAACCGCCTTCACCTCGGCATCAGCAATGACAGGGGGCTTCCCCCGAACAAATTCCGCTGGAGATGGCAAGTGGGCAGCTGAAACTTTTCCGGCGAGACAGGGTCCACGAGATCCACGAGGACGGGCTCCTCGGTCCTTGCTTTCTTGGCAGGGGTGCTCTCTTGGGGAGGAGACTGGCTGCATTGTGGCGAGGAGGAGCCACTCGTCGTTCCAACCGGCGCTGCAGTCTCGATAATATCTCGAACACGACTCTTGGGGCGCTTGGGTGCCCGCTCAGCGGCCAAGCTCATGATACGCTCGGTAGCGTTAGACATTTGAGCTGCAAGGGAAACACAAAAAGTTAGCACAGAGACAAAGCAAAATAAAGGCCCGAATATGGCGAGGAAATCCCACCTAAGAACCTCTTGGCCTCGTCGGGAGACTTGCATTCGAGGAGCCCCCGGGTATTAATATAGCGAGCCTCTCGCAAAACCCTCCCTTGGGAGTCGCGGAGGAGGTTTCCATCCCGACCAACACACTCCGCCCGGTTGAAACCCTTGACAAAGGCGACCAACGTGGCATACGCCCCCTTGTCATCCTCCGACAGCGCGCTATGCTTCACGGCGTAATCCTCGGTGCCGAGCGCGAAGTGAGCGTCCTCCCACTCTAGAGGACACTTGGATACGAACCTCTCTCCCCCGGATCCCTCGGGCACAATGTCATAATGTGTACCGATGGCCGAGTGCGTTGCGATCATGACATAGTAGAACCTTCTCTTGAAGCCCCTTATTGAATCCGCATACGCCTTGAACAACTTCTGGGGTTGTTTGAAAGAAACCTAACTATGTCTCCCACCGTCCGTCGAGCGTTGCAGATGAAAGACGCGTAAGAAGAGCTCGAGGGTGATCCTAATTCGAAGATAGTCGCAGACGATTTCAAACGCCCGCATAAAAGCAAGCGCGTTGGGGTGAAGTTGCGACGGCGCAAAGTGCAGACGGTTGAAGACCCCTAGTTGGAAGCTGTTGAAGGGGAGACGGATACCAGCCTCTTTGAAGGCGAACTCGTACATGGGAAATCGCAGCCCGCGATAGTTCGAGCAGATGCGATGGCGTACCCGGGGCTGGAAAACCGTCCATGTGGCCTCCTCTTCGTCGGGGACGTTCTCGACGAAGGCGAACACGTCTGTGTCGTCGACCGAGAAACACGACCCGAGACGCATAGGTTCTTCCCCGGCCCAATCGGCTGCCGGACGCATGGGCGCCTCCCCGGGGATCTGAACGGGTCCATCCACGTCGGGCTCAGTATCTACGTAGATAACCCCCGGAATCCTCGCAGCCGTTTTTACTTGAAAAGCAGAGGAAACAGGTGAATTCGTCGATCGCGACCAAGCCCACCCTTCCACCGCAGATCAAATGAAAAGGCAGCGAGCAAGAAACATTCGGGGACACGGCGGACTGCCCGAGGCCGTCACCCCGTCCTTTCTCTCTTCGCTCCCCGATCTCCCCATCTCACTTCCCCGGAACATTCATCATGTGTCCTCAGTTCATTCATAAGAGTCCTCGGAACATTCATCATGTGTCCCCGGTGCATTCATGAGAGCCCCTGGGACATTCATCTGGCCCTCGGTATGTTCATCCCAAACCACCGTCAAAACCCACCGGAACCCTAAGAACATCCCACCGTTCTCGGCGGAACCCTAACGGAGCGCCAGGAACACCCTCAACTCGCCGGAAAAATACCAAAAAAGAGAAAACAAAATGAGCCATAAGGGACAAAGAACTTACTTGAGCAGTGGAGAGCGGATTAGAACGGCAAAGACGGCGGCGTACGGCGGCGGAGCAGCAACGGTGACTAGATGAGATGCAGAGCGAAAAAGGTGGGAATGTGCAAATGGCACGAACTCGCCCCTTTTATAAGCCCCTCACGAGATTCGAGGAGTCGCTAGGCAATCGATTACGCTACCCTAGGGTAGCCGCCCTATGCCATGATGAGGCGTGACGCGTGGCACACGCTTCCCTAGGCGTGTCTGTTCATTCCCCAACACACGCGTCTTTTCGTTCACCTCGGCCTTGACTCCTCGTGTCCCCGCGAGGTGACCCCTGCGAACAGTCTCGCACGAGCTTACAGCTCGCTTCCGCCCGGTTCACCAACTGTTCCCCTCTCAAAGCCTTTCCCCGAACGAGCACGCCCTCGACATAACCTGAACCCTTAAGTCATCACTCTGACGTCTCAGAACAACGACTTGGGGGGCTCCTGTTCTGGACTGGGCCGACGACCTGCTCCACATCCGAACAGGCCCAACCCACACGCTTTGGGGCGGCCCATACGAAGGACTTAGTCAAGCCCATGTCGGGCAAGTGCCACGCCACAGCGTCGGGCACGAATGGCGCAGACTTTGGGCAGAAGCATTGAGCCTTCCCCGGAGTTCTCCTCCTTGACATGAGGACGTTGCCCCCGTGAGGGGTCATCTCCAGCCACGTAGTAAGTCCTCCCCGCGAGGACACGACTCTCCTCGACGCCTAGGAGTCCTCCCCGCGAGGACACGTTCTCATGTAACTGCCCACTCCCGATGGAATCGGTCTGCCCTAATCCCGGAGATCTAGGAGCGGTTACCCCAGGGCGAAGACCACGTGCTGGTCTTCACTACGCCACGTAAGTCCTGGCAGTTACTTGGATTGGGCCTGACAATCCAGCCCAATGTAAGTAATCGTTGGCCCCGCGCTGGGGGCTCTCTATAAATACCCTCTCACTTGAGAGGGTCAGGTTATGTTCACTTCTACTCACACTTCTGTACTTGCTCTTTCTCTGACAACCACCTTACTTGAGCGTCGGAGTGCCTTGCAGGTACACCCCCCCCCCCCCCCCCCCCCCCCGCGCCGCCGTCTTTCAACCTCACCGGAGCCGAAGTTCAATAGACGTCGTTGGCCACCAGAAACTGTCTGATCCAGGTACGATCAGTTAGCAACTGTCCAGAAAAGAAGAAAAATCAAGAAACTGATGCAAATCGGGCGAAGCATGAAGAAGAAGAGATGTTGCTGATGGTCACAACAAAAGATGAAGAAAGATTCCAAGATCAGTGGTACTTGGACTCAGGATGCTCATCACACATGACTGGGAGGAAAGATTGGTTTGTCAACATGAAGCCCTCGTCGAAGAACACGGTGAAGTTTGCAAATGACAACACTCTAGCAGCTGAAGGTGTTGGTGATGTTCTGATTATGAGGAAAGATGGCAAAAGGTCAACAATTTCCAATGTGTTGTACATACCAGGCATGAAGAGTAATTTGCTCAGTATAGGGCAGCTTGTCGAAAAGAACTACAAGGTAGTTGTCAAAGACAAGATGATGAGAGTTCTCGACGCAGGTGGTAGGTTGATCTTGAAGGCTCCAATGTCCCAGAATAGGACCTTCAAGATTGAACTCAATGTGATGGAGCACAAGTGTTTAACAACAGCAGCTAGCAGAGATGAGTGGTTATGGCACTTTCGACTAGGCCATCTCAACTTCAATGACATCAGAGAGCTGAAGAGAAGAAATATGGTTTTAGGATTACCAGAAATCGACATTCCAAGTGAAGTCTGTGAAGAGTGTGTTCAGTCGAAACAACACAAGAATAGCTTCAGCAAGGATGCAGGAAGGAAGTCGAAGGCAATACTTGAAGTCATATACTCTGATGTATGTGGTCCAATCCAGGTGGATTCGATTGGTGGCAACAGATACTTTGTCACGTTCATAGACGATTACAGTCGAAAGTTGTGGACTTACCTCATCAAGAAGAAAAGTGATGTGTTTAAGGTATTTGTCAGATTCAAATCCATGGTCGAAAGACAGAGTGGTCGAAGGTTGAAAACTCTGAGGACAGATGGTGGTGGAGAATATGTGTCGAAAGAGTTCGATGCATTGTGTAGAAAAGAAGGGATTGTGCATGAGGTGGTGCCACCCTACACTCCACAGCAGAATGGGATTACAGAACGCAAGAACAGAACCATCATGAACATGGTAAGAAGTATGTTGAATGGAAAGCATCTACCCAAAGAATTATGGGGAGAAGCAGTTTCGACAGCAACGTATATTTTGAACAGATGTCCGACGAAGAAGCTTGAAGGAGTCACACCAGAAGAATGTTGGTCTGTTGTCAAGCCAAGCCTCAATCACTTGAAAGTGTTTGGATCTATAACATATAGACATGTGCCAAATCAGTTGAGAAGGAAACTTGATGACAAGTCGAATCAGATGATCTTGATAGGATATCATTCGACTGGAGGTTACAAGCTGTTCGACCCAGTGAATAAGCAGGTAGTGATCAGCAGGGACGTGATCATAGATGAGCTTAAAGAATGGGATTGGACTGAGAATGCCAAGAAGGATTTAGTGAGAATCTCTTGTGAAGAACCAGTCACTGAAGTCGAAAGAGAAGTTCGACAGGAACCAGTTGCAGATGAAGCAGGTTCAAGCAGACCTCGACGAACAAGACACATGCCTGCAAGGTTGCAAGAATGTGTAATTACATCAGATGATGTGGTCGATGAAGAGGGTGAAAGATTCGAACCAGTCAATGCAGCTGAGGCATTGAAAGATTCGAAGTGGTTGAAAGCAATGAATGAAGAGTTAAAGTCCATCGAAGTCAATAACACATGGTCACTTGTCGAATTGCCTCAAGGCAAGAAGGCAATTGATGTGAAGTGGGTTTACAAAGTGAAAGTGAATCCCAGAGGAGAAGTAACTCGACACAAGGCAAGACTTGTGGCGAAAGGATTTCTTCAGAAGGAAGGAATCGACTTCGATGAAGTGTTCGCACCTGTTGCTAGAATCGAAACAATCAGGTTGGTTGTTGGTCTAGCAAATATGAATAATTGGCACACATGTCAGATGGACGTGAAGTGTGCATTCCTTAATGGTCCCCTAGACGAAGAAGTTTATGTTGCACAACCAGCTGGGTATGTGAAACAAGGCGAAGAAGGAAAAGTGTACAGGCTGCATAAAGCCCTGTATGGACTTAAGCAAGCTCCAAGAGCTTGGAATAAGAAAATCGACAGCTTCTTAAGGGAGAAGGAATTTGTGAAGTGTACAACTGAGCATGGAGTATATGTAAGAAGAAGCAATGGCGAATTGCTTATACTATGTCTCTATGTCGATGATTTGTTGATAGCAGGAAGTTGCAAGAAGGAGATCGAAGATTTCAAACATGACCTAAGTGAAGAGTTTGAAATGTCAGACTTGGGAGATCTCTCATATTTCCTTGGCATCGAATTCTACAAGACTAGTAGAGGTTTGATGATGCACCAACGAAGATATGCAGGCGAAATACTCAAGAGATTTGAGATGCAAGGTTGCAACTCAACTTCGACTCCAGCTGAGACCAGACTGCAACTGTCGAAGGATCCAGACGAAGATGATGTCGACCCAACCCAATATAGAAGACTTATTGGGTCACTTAGATACCTTTGTCATACAAGGCCTGACTTAGCATACAGTGTTAGTATGGTAAGTAGATTCATACAGAAGCCAAAGGTATCACACCTAACAGCGACAAAGAGGATGCTGAGGTATCTGAAAGGGACTCTCGACTATGGCATTTTGTTTCCTGCAGCTGGCGAAGGGAAAAAATGCAAGTTAGTGGGATACACAGACTCTAGCTGGTGTAGTGATGCAGAAGATAGAAAATCCACAGCTGGATATGTGTTTATGTTAGGTGGTGCACCAGTTGCTTGGAGTTCGAGAAAGGAGCCAGTAGTGGCATTGTCATCATGCGAAGCAGAATACATAGTTGCTTCTCTTTGTGCATGTCAAGCAACTTGGATGGTGAACTTGGTCGAAGAGATTACAGGGAAGAGTCATGGAGCAATTACCATGAAGATAAACAACATGTCAGCTATCAATTTGGCGAAGAATCCAATAGCACACGGTCGAAGCAAGCACATCGAAATGAGGTTCCATTATCTTCGAGAGCAGGTAGCAGAAGGGAAGATGAAGTTGGAACACTGCAGAACTGAGAATCAGATTGCAGATATCATGACGAAGGGAGTGCGGGTCGAAGCCTTCAGAAAGCTAAGGACTATGATGAATGTAGATAGTTTACACACAATGAATTAGGTGGTGTGTTAAATATAATTCATAGTGTGTCGAAGTCGAATATCATTCATAGTGTCGAAGGTATTTCGACAGATTTATGTTAGATGTGATTTAGATTGGATTCAGATTTGTTTTATTAGATTTGATATGATTTAGATTAGATTTGATATTTTGGGCTTTAAAGTTTTTGGGCCTTTGTAAATCTAAATCTATATAAAGGGAGTATCCCTTGCATTGTAATAACAACAATTGTATTCACAGTTTGCGGGTAACAAGTGAAAGTGAAATAGATTCAAAATCCCACAGTTCGTGGGTAACAGCAATTTTTTTCAAATATTTCTCTTCTCTCTCATTCTCGTTTCTTGCTGTTATTATTCTTCTTCTTTCTTTGTTCTTCATTGCCATTACGTGTGTTTGTGGGTTGGTGATCAATCTTGAGATCAAGATTGAAGTGAAATCACATAGGGTGTGGTGAATTTCCAACAGTTTTGACGCCTTACCCTATGAAATGCTTAAAGTAATACCCTAGAGGATATGTCCAATTAATTAAATCTGTTTTATTATAAAAAAAATTAAAATTTTAAAATCTAAACTCCCTAGGTATAATGCCTGTATGGAAGCTACTTTAACACAAGAGGATAAAATTTTAAGAAAATTGAATTTTTCTGCTATAAATGGCATTCACATTTAAAGGAATTGAAAAAATTACTCAAGTTTGAAATGAATATGATTATTTCGAATGAAAAAAGAAAAGAAAAAAAGTCAACAAAAAACGAAAACGACAAAAGGTTTGGCCGTTTAGTCCTCACTTCTTCACACCGTTTAAAAGAGGCGCGTAAACAAGCACATAAACTGTAAAAAAGGTTCAATTCGAAAACTATGGCAAATATCGCAAAACTACCTACAAAACCGCTGATACCAACTACTATCTCACCATAACTTGCAGGTCCAAAGTGTTCGAACATTGAATGTCAAGTGGAAAACCAACAACCGTAGTAGCAGCACAATTAGGGGTGTTCAAATCCAAACTAATCTAAATAAAAATCGCAAACCAATCTAAAAAAACCGAAAACCATAAAAAATCGAAAATTATTAGATGTGTTTGGATGTCATTTTATAAAAATCGATCGGTTCGAATCGAATTTTGGATTGATTTTTCAAAACCGATCCAAACCAAACCGAACCGCATGTATATATTTTTATACTTATTGATTTTTTATTAGTATAATACCTTGTGTTAATTTATTATTAGTTGATACTTTTTTAATAAAATATTATTTATTAGTTTGATTTAATCTATTAATTTTTATTATTTCATTTATTTCAATCATAACTGATCAATATCATTTTGTAATGTTAACTTTTAATAAAGTATATGTTATATATTATATCAAATTTATTATTAATTAGTATTTTTACAATATTAATAAAATTATAATTTGTAATTTGGATATCCAAAAAACCGATCCAAATCAAACCGCAAGAAATTGGATTGGATTGGATTTTTTTAACCAATCATCCAAAACCGAACCAAACCGTAAATAAATATATCTTTGGATCGGATGACATTTTGCTACAAAACCGATCCAAACCGAACCGCGAACACCCCTAAGCGCAATCGCAGAACCAGTTGAATACAAGAACCAGAACCAGAACCAGAATCAGATATTAGTTTAATTTTTTCTGCAATTGCTAATGAACTGTATGCACTTTGATTTTGAGAGTGATTTTGTCACTAAACAAACAACATAATTTGGATAAAAAATTTATACTATATGCTTCATATAAAAAAATAGAATATGAATGTCTCTTGCAAAGGGATTTCATAAGTTGAAATACTTTTAAGACACGGAGAGCCTTCTTCTCGGGGTTGATCTACGTCGAGTGGGTTTTGGTGACGCAGGTGTATCTTGTCCATCTCTTGGTTTTACATGAAAGGAGTTCTTGATCTTCCGCCAATTTATACCCAAGCTTAATGAATTCTTTGGCTTTTCTTTGTTGCTTAACTTTTTATACTCTACTTGCAACTCAAAGTAGTCATTCTGCAGTTCCACCATCTTGGACTTTACATTCTCGAGTTCTGCTTTGAGTGTTTTAATGTCATTAGTCGCAGATGTTTGGTTTCCTTGTTCTGAGATGATGATTCCACCTTGGGCCGGTTCCTTCTCTTGCATTGCTGCTCTCATCTTTACTTGCTCTGCAAACAAAACCTGCGTCGAATACTTTGTGGGTGATCGTTTTTTAGTGTACCATGTGCGAAACTTAAATAACTGCAAACTAAGTTCCAGAGATCCAAGAAACTTTACCTGGACAACAGTTCTTAGAGGCAATCTATCATTCTGTGCAGCATGTAAGCATGCGTCAAGTGAGAGTTTTTCACAGTTCATTATTTTGCAGAGTCTTCTTCGGTCTTGGTCTGTCAGTGAGGGATGGGTCTAGAGAAATGCCAATATCAAATGTCAAAACTTTGTTTTGAAATCCCTTTTATAACACTTTAAAGTTTAAACCTGGAACACGAAAAAATAAGAAGTGAAAGGCTAACCTTTAAGTAAGTGTCAATGGCTCTATATAGACCGTCATCAAATGATCGAGTATGTTCTGGTAGCAGTTCAGCTAAGACATGGAACTTTGTAATTGAAAGATTTGGATCTGTTGCAACTTCGGCTAGGTAATTATCTAAGAGCCTGCTAATATTGAATTTTCCAAACTTTTGTTGCTGTTGCATATGCTGTTTTTCATGCATCAAGAAGTATTCAACGATCCGTTGCACTACATCTATGTCTTGCATAGTGCAGTCTTCAGGTGAGTTAGGCATGCTGCAAATGAAAAAGAAAAGAATAGAACAAAGAAAAAGATAGATATTAGTGTCTTTGGTAATTTTCATAAGCCTCTAGAAAAAATGAATTGACCATACTCACTTGACCATGATTCTTTGATCTCCATATTGATATCTTGGAATTAAAAGATCATTCACCTCAGCATCTTCTAACACCGCGCCAACTCTCTTTTCAAGGTCAGAAATGAGAGCTGGTGATACCGAATACATCATTGCCATCTTTAACATTTGCAACAAGAACTTACATGGGACAGCTTCTTGTTGGGGAGGAATGATGCTTATTAGGCTTTCAATAATAGTTGTTTGCTCCTTGCTATGTCTAGTGCTCTCTTGTTTGTTCATACTAAATATAGTGAACTGTAGATTACTTTTCCCATACCCGTATCCTTTTAGCCCTTCCAACTCCTCATGCATTCCTGGTAGCCATTTCTTAGCATATTGCATAATACATTTACCAATGGTCTCTGACTTGATTCCCTTTGCTCTTATAGCTGAAATTATCCGCATAAAATGATCAATACGGAAGGTGGTCATATCATCGAACCACCAACTATCTTGATTGGATGCTGCATCCTCACCCGTGGGCTCATTTTTAGAAGCCTTCCAAGCTAAAGAGTCGCAGCATCTTCTAACAATTTGAATGTTTTCAGCCCACGGAGAGAGATTTTCGCAAGATTTCAGAACATTAACCGTGTCTTTCCATGAAGAAAGCACGACAAATGTGAGGAAAGCTTCAGTCTTGGAAATGAGATTACCATTTTCTAGTTCTTCAGTCATCTCTAGGAATTCTGATGCACATCTTAGTGCAGCTACATTATCTGAGTTGAAGTCGATAGGCAGACCATAACAGAATTTTAGAATTGTCTCAAATGTTTCAGATCCACCTGGAAAGCTTTCAAGCTTTAGCACATTGCTAGAATTTGAGTTCCGAGGCTGAGCTTCCAACCTTCCTATGTAGCCGCATTTCGATATCAAGGGGTACTGTTACACAAAAAGTAGGTATCATAAGAAAAACTAAGTTGCGCTATGCAAAGTTTGCTTTCTTTTTTTATCTTTACTTTCAATTCATGCATTTTAATTGCAACAACTTGACCGTGTTTTGTTTCTAATTCTTGTTTTATAGAAAATTTGCTACGGTAAGGTTAAGACATTTTTTTTAATCTTTACTAGTTCTTTCTTTTCTACGAAATCATGAAAACATTAAACCTAATTAAAACAGTGACCCTATTTTCTTCTGTTTTGCTTGCTTTTATGGAGGATTTCTTTTTATCTTTAGTATTTATTATTTTTTTTTTACAAAATCATGAAAACATTTAGCCAAATTAAAACAATGATCCTGCTTTTTTTCCTTCTGTTTTGCTTGCTTTTATGAAGGATTCCCAATCCATGTTGTATGTTCTGTCTATCTCCTTGAGGGACTTTTTCCCCCTCTTTCCCTATCAAAAGGGGTGGTAGGGAAAAGACACATGGACACACCACACACACGCACTAGTAAGAAAAGAATAAATAGTTTATGCTCTATTGACAGAATTGTGCTATTCACCAGTCAGTATCTAATTCAGACAATGTTATAATGATGTCACTATCTTGTCCTTCATGTACACTGCTGATGATACTATTCAGAAGATCAATGGTTTTCTGCATTTATAAGGCTTTATGCTATGATGTTTTCAATACCTTGTGTACATTATAAGTGGTTTCCTGGACTTCTATTGAATAGTCGGTTGGGATTCGAGGAGCAACAAACCTACAAAGAACGGAAAAAAAAAAAACATTCATACAAAAAGACCTAGTGGTAATTAGCCTCAAAGCATGGAGGCTAAGAAGATAAAGTAGGAGCCATGGATGAGAACCATCTTTAACTAGACATCAATAGTTAAATTCACATATATACTTTTACCGGCTTTTTAGCTGCATAAAATATAAAAGATTATATATCTGACAGTACCTTGAATGTTCACTTTTGATGCTATCAGCTATAGTAACATGCTTGTTGGGAATAACTATGCTTTTATCTGAAATTTGATCAGTTCTTTCGGTCTGACTTTCAGGGTCTTGTGCTTGCGCCACTTGAAGTGATTTCATGGTGATTCTTGAACTAACTGTAGCAAGCTTGGGATAGACACTCCATTTTTGAGGACTTTCCTGAATGTTATATGAAACGAGACATGTTCTATAAATTAATGCTAAGAACTGTTCTGTGGTCAGTGTAGAACTGTAGTTAAGACGGTTGGTTAGTTGTTTCTTTCTTTCTAGACCATCAACTTCAATGAAATTCTATCATCATATGGAATGCTATAATTGTACTGATGTTTAAGTTAAGCCATGTATACACATGCGACGTGGTTTTCTCTGTGTTAAGCGGCTTTATTTGACTTCATCTGATTTTCTCTTGATTTGATCTGATTTTGTCTTAAGTGAAATTATTTAGTTAATGAAGATTGAAACATTTAACATTAAAGGCTTTCATTGTCAGTAATGAGTTGTGCATATGTAAGCATTTGCTGAAATGTTACTAACTTTTATATAAACTTCAGTTGCATCATAAAAACAAAATTTACAATGTAGGTAGTTTTTGACCCACCCACAAAGTAGTTTTTACAATGAACCAAGTATGTTAAAAGTATTATTTTTTATACGATATTTTTCTATATTTATTTTTTAACCTAAACATAACAATATCCATATTTGGTTGTTATGAAGGATCTGGGCCATCATTTGTCCCCCTTAAGCCAGACAAAGTGCGAAACAATTGGCAAAGTGTGGCTCACAATACTAATCGTCTTTATTTACATTCAATTATTTGTATAGTTCTTTTTTATCCTAAAACTATGAAAATGCAGAATTAATGTAAATAAGATTAGTTTCTATACACTTAAGATGTAATTTATTAACATGAACCAAATCACATCGCATTACCACTTTTATAGGATGTTGAATGGAATGGCTTAGTATTCCCCATTTAAAAGGAATTTGATCTGGAATGAACTTAGGTCGAAGACGGAAAGTAGTGGAAACCCGATTGAAGAAGGAAACAATTATTTGGAGGATGTGATGCTTCTGCAACGATCAATAGCAATAGTATGAACCATTCATGTATCTTGCTGAGTAAGTCATCCCTTGTTTAAAATGTAGCAAGTCTGAGTTGTGTGGGTAATAGTCTCAATTCCTCAGACATATGATATTATGAGCCTTTAGTTCGAGAAAGAGACCAACTTACTGTAGGCTGCTAATTTCGACGCCTGAATTTTGTTCAGAAAATAAGTTTAAAGATCTGCCAGGATATTTCGACAGGAGTGTGCTTCTGAAGAAAGTCAGTCGAAGGCTAATGTTAATTGGAGGAGCATATTTGGAGGTTTTTCTAAGTATTGGAAATTCTTCGACAAACATGGTGCTGAGGCCCTGTTCGTCTAATGTTTTGAAATTTGAATTTAGGAGGGAGTTCCGTTTTGAAATAGGACGCGTGGAATGTATTTACTTGACGAATGCATGCAGATTGCCATTTGTCACCATTAGGAGAAATAGCTGTTATTGACAGTTATTTCGATTGTATATAAATAGGAAATTATAGTGATTAGATTTTCATGTGTGTTCAAATTTGTACAAGTTACTCAAGAATACTCAAAGTAACCGTGTGAGAGAAAAGAGTGGTTACTGAGAAAATGTACGTTTGAGAAACACCAGTTTTATTCCTTGCATTTTAATGAAATTTTAAATTATTCATTTACAATTCCTTTTTCATTCCTGCACTTTTAGTCTTGCAATTTACTTACATTTCGCCATTTCTTTCAAGAAACAAAGTTTTTATTACTTTTAGTCGAAAACATTAGTTGATGAAAACAATGATAAATCCAATAAACAAAAGGTTTTATTTTAACACAAATTGTTAAGATTGTTAAAGTGCATTGTCCTAGGACTTGTTTGATAGGTCCTGCAAGCAAACTAATTTTTTCATAAATTAGGAGATCCGCGGTTGTTTGCAAATTTTCCAGGCAAACAAATTGGCACGCCCAGTGGGACTTTGTGCTATTGACAATTGAAAACCTTTATTTTACATTTTACTCGTACGAAACTTTCTTCGATTCGTTGCATGAGACTAAAGAGTGGTAAGATAGCCATAAATAACGAAGAAAGAGCCAGAAGAAGACGAGTAGGCAAAATGGCGAATTCAAATCCGCCAAACAATCAGAATTTTACGAAGAATGAAGTACCACCCCCTAATCCTTCGACTGGGGACAATACGACCTCAATATCAGTATCAGAGGCTATGCCATCAACAATGGATTCGACACCTGCGCATTCAATTTCCCAGAGTGCGCCTAGTTTTTCAACTATGGGACCCCAAATGCCTCAAATGACTCCTCCCCCTTCAGGGAGTATGTACAGGCCCTTTATATCTGGTTTTTCGATGCCTCTAAATCGAGAACAACCATATGGAATGCCAACTTCAGTAATGGCAAGTTTACATAATACGCCGTCAGCGTTTACGGATCCAACGATGAACGTAAGTTCGCCTTTGCAAGGGTCGGGTTCTGGTGTGAACCATATGGGTAGAATTAGCCAGCCTTTAGGAACGGGATATCAAACTTATATGCCAAACATTACCAATAATTCTGCACAAGTACTTAGGCAACAAATGGATGAGAGCAACCATGATATGGCCCAGATGTTAGCCCAACAGATGGGGGTTATATTTAACCCTTTGATCCAAAACAAGACACAAACAAATCAACAATTGGCGGCACAGATGACGTGCATTGCTGATTTCTTTGGTGTCCCCCAACCTCCCCCAAGGAAACAGGTAGTTCAGAACCCAAGGGTAGCCGTCGAAGAAGAACCTACCATAAATCAAAGGCAACCAAACATCCCTCAGGCGGAAGTTTTGAACCAAGGAGGGGCAGTCGAACCACCAGGGGTCAAAATCCCTGTTCAACAAGAACCAAAGGTGTTGCTAGTAAACCGAAACCAAAATGCTGACAATATTATACAACAAATGCGTTGTAATGATATGCCGGTAGAGAACAATTTGGCTGCCATGGTTGAAAGGATTATGACGCGAAATGGGATGAATGTAGGATTACAGAGGCCCAGTTATACTTCCCCTTTATAAGAATATATTTTGCAGCAAGAACTGCCCCATAGATGGAAAGTTCCCAAGTTTACAAAATTTTCAGGGGATACTAGTGAATCGACGGTCGAACACGTGGCGCGGTACTTAATTGAAGCAGGCGAAATATCGCACAATGAGAATTTGAAAATAAAATACTTCCCTAGTTCCCTGACGAAGAATGCTTTTACTTGGTTCACCACATTGCCTGCGAATTCGATACATACCTGGACCCAGATGGAGAGATTATTCCATGAACAATTCTACATGGGACAAACGAAGATAAGTCTGAAAGAATTGGCTAGCATCAAGAGAAAGTTCTCAGAGCCAATTGATGATTATTTGAATAGGTTTAGGTTGCTCAAGGCAAGGTGTTTCACACAAGTGCCTGAACATGAGTTAGTCGAAATGGCCGCTGATGGCCTTGACTATTTAATCAGAAAGAAATTAGATACCCAGTACTTAAGAGACATGGCCCAATTGGCTGATAGGGTTAGACAGGTCGAACGACTAAAAGCCGAAAAGCTAGGGCTAATAAAAATAAGAAAGAAAGGGTATCATATATCGGAGTTTGTGAGGATGATGACGAAGATGGGCCATCAAACTTCGACGAACAAGAAGTCGATTTGGCGAAACTAAAACAGGGGCCACCATATGCGTGCAAAGTCTTAACTCCGCCGAATGGGAAAAACCCAGTCGAATTGGAAAAGAACGACAAATTCCCCAAAAGAACTTATACGTTCGACGTCACAAAGTGTGACGAAATATTTGATTTGTTAGTCAAGGATGGCTAAATGATAGTGCCCCCGGGTACTAAAGTGCCTTCTTTAGAACAGCAGAAAAAGAGAGGTTTTTGCAAGTACCATAATTTTTGGGGTCATAAAACGTCTCAATGTTTCCTTTTCAGGGATCTAGTGCAGAATGCAATCAGAGATGGAAGGCTCAAATTCAGCGACAAGTCGAAATCCCAGGCAAAAGTGGATTCAAACTCTTTGCAAGTGGTAGAGGCCCAATATGCTGAGCCATCCACAGTGAACATGGTCGAGGTTACTGAAGGCTTCGACGACAATGTGAACATGATTGAGGCTACTGATGGCTTCGACAACAACGTGAATATGGTGGAGGTTACTGAAGATCCCGCCAACAAATATGATATGGTCAAAGTCACTTCTGATTTCGTGAGCCAGGCTGTGATGGTTAAGGTTACTGAAGACCTTGACGGAAAGATCATTGAGAACTACATTACTGAGGCCGCTGCTGTCGTCAACAACGAAACTACTGATGGTTTCGTCTAAGTGAACAACGAAACTACTGACGGTTTCGTCCAAATGAACAACGAAACTACTGACGGTTTCATCCAAATGAACAACGAAACTACTGACGGTTTCGTCCAAATCAACAATGAAGCTAATGAAGGTTTCACTAGAAACAACGATGAGACTACTGAAGGTTTCGCCCAAATTAACAAAGGAACTACTGAAGGTTCTTACAAACAAGCTGCTGTTGGTATTCTCCGAAGGATCATGGAGGATCCAAAGAACAAAGCTGTCGGATTCGTCAGCCCACAGGTTACCAGGAGTTCACTTCCAAAGGTGCTAACGAAGAAAATCTCTGAGGACTTCAATCGTATGAAGAAGGAACACGAGGTCAATGAGGGCCTCATTTTGAATTTGAATAAATTGAGCATGGACATAGAGACACTTGCCAATGTAAACATGGTCGAAGTGGCTCAGAACATATCAATGCAACTCGACGAAGAGCGTCGACGTGAGGAGTACCATAAACTGGCGTATCCCAAGGAGGAAGATAATCTGGCAGATTTCATACATAGATGCCAGAGGAAAAGATCTGAGGTAATGCTTTGCCCTCGTTGCAGTGCCGTCTTTGACAAAAAGGCTGCACAAAACTTAGAGGGAGTGGAGAGAGCAAAAAGAAGGGGAAATTGGAGACCTTCTGGAGAAAGATTCGACCCCAGGAGAGGGGACCAAAGCCGGGAGAGGTTAGGGGGAAGATACCCCAACACGTTCAAACCTACAAATAAAGCTCCAGACGATAGGTGGGTCAATCCAATCCGACAAGCCCAAGGACAAGGGAAATGGAAGGATTTCGAAGTACAGCGAGGATCTTCCATATCATACAGGAAAGAATTCCAAAAGTCGAAAAAGGTGACTTACCCTTCTGAAAATTATAAGGGCAAGAATCCTATGACGAAGTCACAATGGAGGAGGTACCAACGTCGAAAGAAGGCTGAGAAGGAGGCTACAGGAAAAGCCAAGCCCGAGACCAGCAACAATGTTCAAACTTCGACTCAGAAGGAAGAGTTAAAGGTCGAGAAGCCACCTGTTGCTCCAGTACAAGTATCGTCAAAGGAGGAAGTAACCAGGGATGATGAAATGACATACGATTTTAACACAGAATCAGAGGCATCATTCGACATAATGTGTAACGTCGTCTCAGTGCTCCCTAGGGAGTATGATCAAATAATGGAAGTCGAGGAGGAAGAGGAAGCTATGGAGGTCGAAATGGCCAGACACCCGTTTGCTATTATATCATGAACAATGGATGCGTTGAAGAACATAACACATTTTTTGAAAGGCCAGATGACTCAATGAGGAACCACTTGAAGCCCCTATTTATAAAAGGGAAAGTGGGTAACATAGGGGTGAATAAATTTTTGGTCGATGGAGGAGCGGCTGTCAATTTGATGCCGCATTATATGCTTAAGAAAATCGAAAAAGATGATTCCGACAACAAACCTCATAACATGGTGTTGTCGAATTATGAGGGGAAAGTAGGAACCACTATGGGTGTGATACAGGTAGTTCTAACTGTCGGAACCATCACGAGGCCGACAATGTTTATGGTGATTGCGTCAAAAGCAAATTATAACCTTTTCTTAGGCTGGGAGTGGATACACGACATTGGTGTCGTCCCTTCGTCAATGCATCAACGAATAACAATTTAGCGCAGACGGGATTGTTGAAAATATAGAGGCTGACCAGAGTTACTTTCTGGCTGAAGTAAACCAGGTTGATAAGCGAAGCTTCGACAGGAATCTAGCTCACATAGCTCTTTGTAGTCCAGCCACCTTCGACATGACGCCAACGGACAACGCTTTCTGCTCACTATACCTTCATCCCACCCACGGGTTTCAGTGGGATAGAGAGGTAGTTGGCGAAGAAGACTACATTTTTAGAACCTCACACATCCAGCTAACTGGATGGGGCAGCGAATTCAGTGACAATGAGTGAGTCACTAGTTCTCGAAAAGATCGCGGCTTATATAGCCGAGAATAAACTCAAAGCGACCTTAGAGGCCGAAGTAAAATATATGGCTGTCGAAGCCAACCAGATCGAAGCAGATTAACAAGGTCTTGGAAAGGATTTTAATATGGATCCACCGGATAAAGATCTAGGAGATTTGCAAAACCAGAGGCTCGATGCAGTTTATGACAATAAGCCATTGGGCTTTGAGAAGGATCCATTAGCAGCAAACATCAAGATGATGGCACATGATCCACTCGAAGAAATCGACTTGGGATCAGGGGCAGAGAAAAGACTAACCTATATCAGTACGAAAGTGAGCCCTCAACTCAAGGTCGAAATAGTCCAGTTGCTGAAGGAATTCAAGGATTGTTTCGCATGGGACTACGACGAAATGCCCGGGCTGGATAGAAGTTTGGTCGAATTAAGGTTGCCAATAAAACCTGGGAGGAAACCTGTTAAGAAAACTCCAAGGAGATTCGCCCCAGAAATCCTCTCGAAGATTAAAGAAGAAATCGAAAGACTCCTCAGATGCAAGTTCATCCGTCCGGCTAGGTATGTCGAATGGATTGCTAACATAGTTCCTGTAATAAAGAAAAATGGAAAATTGAGGGTGTGTATTGATTTTCGAGATTTGAATTCTGCTACCCCAAAGGACGAATATCCTATGCCATTGGCGAAAATGCTCGTCGATTCTGCCGCAGGCCATGAGTACCTTAGTATGCTTGATGGGTACTCTGGTTATAACCAAATTTTTATTGCTGGGGAGGATGTTCTTAAAACGGCATTTCGATGCACTGGAGCCTTAGGCACCTACGAATGGGTGGTAATGCCTTTTGGCTTAAAGAATGCTGGGGCAACGTACCAGCGAGCGATGAATTCGATTTTTCACGATTTCATTGAGGATTTTATGCAAATTTATATTGACGATATTGTTATTAAGCCTGTTTCAGGAAAAGTCATATAGACCACCTTCGACAGTCCTTTAAACGGATGAGGAAGTTTGGTCTGAAGATGAATCCTCTCAAATGTGCGTTTTGTGTGCAGGCGGGAGACTTTCTAGGCTTTGTGGTCCACAAGAAAGGGATCGAAATTAACCAAAACAAGACCAAGGCAATAATGGAGGCGAAAGCGCCATCTACAAAGAAGGAATTGTAGTCTCTACTTGGCAAGATCAACTTTCTCATAAGGTTAATCTCCAACCTCAGTGGGAAGACGCAAGCCTTTTCCCCTCTACTTCGACTGAAGAAAGAAGACTTCGAATGGGGGCAAGAGCAGCAGGATGCCTTCGACAAGATCAAGGAATATCTGACGCATCCTCCAATTTTAATGTCACCTTGTAGAAGTAGGAGTATGGGGTTGTACATATCCGCGTCGGACAAGACATTAGGGAGCATATTGGCTCAAGAGGATGAGAATAAGAGCCATTTACTACCTCGGTAGGGTCTTGAACGATGCAGAAAATAGATATAGTGTAATTGAAAAGTTGTGTTTATGTCTATACTTTTCATGTATGAAATTGAAGCACTATATAAAACCAGTTGATGTTTACGTTTCTTCTCATTTCGATGTTATAAAATACATGTTATCTAAACCAATCTTGCACAATCGAATTGGAAAGTGGGCATTAGCATTAACTGAGTATTCTTTGACATATTTACCGTTAAAGGCTGTCAAAGGACAAGTGGTGGCTGATTTCATAGTTGACCATGCTATAAATGAAAAGTCTTTAGACTACATTGAAATAGAACCATGGAAGTTATACTTCGACGGTTCTAGTCATAAAAATGGAATCGGAATAGGAGTGCTTATTATTTCTCCTAACAAAATTTAAGTACAAAGTTTAAGGCCTATGTTCAAATAATGAGGCAGAATATGAGGCTTTGATAGCAGGACTTGAAATTTTGTTGGAATTAAGGGCAACTTGGGTCGAAATAATGGGCGACTCTGAGTTAGTCATAAAGCAAATAACAAAGGAGTACAAGCGTGTTAAAGAAAATTTAATCATGTACTTTGTAATAGCTAATAAACTCTTGAAAAGATTCAATATGGTTATGATTCGACACATCCCTCGAATAGAAAACCAGGAGGCAAATGATTTAGCACAGATTGCTTCTGGATACAAAGTGTCGAAGGAGAAGTTGTAAAAAGCCATCGAAATTAGAGGAAGAGTCGTGTCAGCCAGATTATCCCCATCAGATTTGGAAACGATAAAGCTAAGATACGCTGACGAAGAAAATTTTGAAATTTTTAACCTAGATAATTCAATGACTGGAGATTGGAGGAAGCCCATAATAGAATATCTGCAAAATCCAACAGGACCAGTCGAACAAAAAATCAGGTATCGAGCTTTGAGTTATGTGATTTTGAGGAATAAATTATTTAAGAAAACTCCGGAAGGGATATTACTTTAGTGTCTAGGAGAATCCGAGGCATACATAGCTTTGTCGAATGTACACAGCAGGGCATGCGGTGCGCATCAAGCAGGCCATAAGATGAAGTGGTTATTATTCCGACAGGGAATGTATTGGCCAACTATGTTAAAGGATTGCGTCGAATTCGTGAAAGGATGCCAAGAGTGCCAGGTACACATAGAGATACCACATATTCCTGCAAGTGAGTTACATTCTATAATAAAGCCTTGGCCCTTTAGAGGTTAGGCTTTGGATTTGATTGGAGAAATTCGACCGGCCTCTTCAAAAAGCCAGAAGTTTATTTTGGTTGGTATCGATTATTTTACAAAATGGATCGAAGCCATGCCTTTAGTGAATGTGGATCAAGAAACATCAATTGAATTTATTCGAAGACACTTCATTTACAGGTTTGGCATCCCAGAGACAATAACGACAGATCAAGGATTTGTTTTCACTGGTAAAAATATGCAAGCATTCGCGAAGGAAATGAGGTTCAAACTTCTCACATCAACGCCTTACTACGCTCAAGCCAACGGACAGGTCGAAGCAGCAAACAAGATTATAATTGGGTTGATAAAGAAGCACATGGGAAGAAAGCCAAAGCATTGGCACAAAACTTTGGACCAAATTCTATAGGCTTGTCGAACCTCTCCTAAGGAAGCTACAAATGCTACACCCTTTCGACTAACGTATGGCCACGATGCAGTCTTACCGGTCGAGATATACTTGCAGTCAACAAGAGTTCAAAGACATCATGAAATTCCATCAGATGCATATTGGAATATGATGATAGATGAACTAGTTGATTTAGACGAAGAGATGTTAAACGCGTTAAATTTGTTGAAAAGGCAAAAAGAAAGGGTGGATAAATTCTACAACAAAAGAGTGAAAGGTAAAGCCTTTTCGATTGGTGACCTTGTGTGGAAAGTGGTTCTTCCCATGGATCGAAAAGATAGACTTATGGGAAAATGGTCCCCTAAGTGGGAAGGACCTTTTCAAATCACAAACGTGTTTTCCAATGGCGCATATGAAGTCAAAGAATTAGATAAAGATAAGAGAATACTGAAAATAAATGGGAAATATTTGAAAAAATATAAACCCATATTGCAGGAAGTTAAAATAGAAATCGAATAATCTTTCAAAAGAAATAACTAAATTGGTGAAATTCGCCAAACAAATGGCTTAAATGTCATTACAAAAAGAAATAGGCCTCAAAGGACCAAGCAACATTACAAATTTAAACAGGGAAAGATTTCTTTAACTTTTCAAACTTGGATCATTGAATCTGAAGTCGACGCTCGCAGAGGGCCTTGCTGGTCAAAATCTCTTCAATCTCCTTGCCTAACTTCTGAGCCCTTTCAACATGATGCACTCCAACTTTAATCTCTTTGGCTATTTCATCTTGATTGACTTGTTGGAGTTCTTCTTTGCGTTTCTTAGCTTGAGAAATTTTGTTTTGAAGAGCAGCAATTTCTTTCTCCCATTTGAGGATGTTTTCGTCACAACTGGCAACCTCTTTTTAATTTTGTTCAGAGGCCTTTTCCAGTTCAGTTACCTTGTTGGTAGAACTTGTAGCAGCGTCCCATTCAGCAAGTTGTGTTTCTGACTTGTTCTCAACCTTTTTCGAATAATCTCTAATCCGGTTAAAATCTGCCGCTACAAGGTCAATAAGAGTAGTCAAGTCTACAACAACATCAGTCACTTCAGGGGAAGCCTCCAGGACGTTGATTTGTTTCAAGATCTTTTTCAGGTCAAAGTGGGCTGATGAATCTTTCTCTAGAAGTTGAAACAAATCAATATTGAGGATTCTCTGCCGAATCTGGGCCATCACTTCGTCCATGGATCTTGCGCTAGAAATGGTCCCTGAAGTAGTCGAACTACTGGTGATGGTGTCAGCAAAGTTATAACATGTACTGAGCATGGCCATCAGATATTCCAATGGTCTTTGCACTTTCATATTCTCAAGTTCTTCATGAGAAAGGCTGGTCGAAGTTGTGTTGGTTGAACTAGCTCTGGGATGATCAGTGGGATTTTGCTTGTCGCTTTCTTTCTCTTCATCAACATCAATCTTTGTAGTGGTTTCCTTTTCGCCATCACTCCTTTCTTCCTCTTTGTCATCTGTTTCAACCTCCCCATCTTTCTCTTTGTCAGCATCCTTTAAGTTGATGGGGGAATTATCTTCAGGATCACCTACTATTGTGAGTGCTGCCGTAGGCATCACAGTGTCTCCACCACCGTCAACTAAGTTATCATCCTCAGGACCAGTTTCTTCTTCAATTACGTCCTGAAGTTTTTTAGAGACGGCGGTGGGCTGATTCACTTCAGTGGCTGATTCTTTAGTCGAATCTTTAGGGGAAGGTTTTGAGGCGCTTGTGGGCTTGTAAGTGGCATCGCTGCTGGTTTTTGGAAGGACTTGAACAATAGGATGTCCATGAGTGTCGACAAGGGCCTGAAAGATAAATAAGTCAACTAATTTATCATGAGGGAAAACGCCTTTAACTGTCGAATTTAAAGAAAAAATCTACCTTGGGAATTTCAGTCTTAAGACTAGAACTCTCACTTTCTGCTGGAGCCGTGGTCACTTGCTCGACAGGAGTTTTGCAAGGGATTCTCTCCAATATCCTGGAAGCAGAGGTTTTTTGTTGTGGAGGCTTCGTTGGTTTCTTCTTTTTTCTTGAAGGTTTGACTTGATCAGGGGATTCATCACTAGATTCAATGACAGGAGCTTCAAGTTCTTTTTCCTTTCTTTTCTTTGGCGTTGAAGGAGGTCTCCGACTTCCCTGAAAAGATAGCAAGAGGTTTCATTAGTATTTCAAAAAATAATAGTAAAGAAATATTGATAAAAAAAAAACAAGGCAAAATCATACCTTCACCAAAGGTTTTTGAATAGTGTGTTTTGGGGCTTCCACGTCCTCTGCAGTTGACGCTTCGACGACAGCTGACCTCTTGGCAGGAATTTTTGCGGCTAAGAAAAAGGAAAAAGTTAAACACAAGTCGAAAGATATATATATATATATATGTGCAAATGAAAAGAAGTGGTGTCGAGTATCTTCCAATTCCACAACTTCATATATAGGAGTTTCCATGTGAACATGTTCTATGCCAATATGAAGGTGGCCTTTGAAATTGTCCAAGGTACACTTAGTCGGAACCACTCGCTTAGCACGTTTTTGATATTCCTGGCGAAGAAGTTTCATGGAATCCCCACAAGTGAACCAATCTGGAAATTGAGGACTAAAAGCCACACCAAATTCAGCAGATGGTAGAGGAGGAAATTTTGGTGGATAAAGGTTAAAAGCTATCTCATAACGTTGTTCTGGTCGAACGTATGAGGGTAGTTTTAACTCATCCAATTTTCTGGTAAATTTTTCTTCCAAAGTAACGGCTGCTTCGCTTATGGTTCGACTAAGTTCGTTGGGCCTATAGGCAGTTTTAAAGTATTTCTGGAATGCTTGGATTTCTTTGATGTGTCTTGAAGTACCTTTCTTTATTTTATCCTGCACAAGGGCGAAAGCTCTGGTCAGTTGGATAGTGAAAGAAGGCACGTCAAAAAATTGAGAATCATAATAATCCCTCCACCATTCGTCAAACTCTTGAGTACAGAGAAAGCTAGGTTTAAAGGGCACTGGTTGAATTTCGACCAGGTTTAAATACTTCTTCAGCAACCCAGAACACCCATCTTCGGCGTGGGTCATGTTGTAGTGAATCAAAGAGCCTTTCTTTGAGAAGAGGGGTTTTGGTCTTATTTGTATTAACCCAAACTGTCGAGAGGCCAGATTGGGTTGGTAATTAACAAGGGAGATCTTCAGCTTTGAGGGATTGAGTTTGGAAACTAAAAGTCTAGGGGTGAGGAAAGATTCCCAGAAATTAAGGAATTCATCTTCTAGAACTTTCGACTCAAATGGAAGTTTCCTAGTGAACCACTCTGGTCCAATTTTTCTATCGGCGAAAGGAGCCATATTGGGAGTGAAGTTATGACGTTTAGCAAACATCATTACATAACCAGTAAAAGTTTGTTGAAGGCTCAGACCTTCATCATTGGGTGTTAACTGCGCCAGTCTGGTTCCTTCGACTCTTCTGTCCTTCAGAGCAGTTTCGTCCACAGTTTGTTTGTTGGGTAAGGAAGCTTCAAATGTGGCATTGAGCTACAGTTGTAAGAGCCAAAATGGCCATGACAACAGAAGACTTCCTTTGCCCTTGATATTCTTCAGAAAGGTAACCCCTTCGCCAAGAGATTCATATAAATTTGCCAAGATCATCTCACTGAGGCACAGTTGATGTCCAGCATGGAGCTGATTTGCCATGGTAATATAATGTTTCACCACTTAAAGAGATCTAGAGCAGAAAATGCATCTTGACAGCCAGAGGGCTAAGAAGGCTACACGCTCTTGATCAGAGACTTCTTTAGTTTCTTTGTCATGGTAATTAGCAATATAGGCTGTGAAGGTGGCCTTATTTGTGTCGAAGCCTATGAAGTCGTCAGACAGTAGGGTATGATCATAATCCACTCCCAATGGGCTAAGGCCAGTTATGGAAGCTACGTCGAAAAGAGTAGGGGTAATCATTCCATAGGGAAGGTGGAAATTGTTATAGGTACTGTCCCAAAAGTAAAAGTGTAGCGAGCGATTTTGGCACGTGGTTCTTAAGCACTGCCGCTCTGGGGTTACTACAGGTCGATTCATTTTTTATCCTATTGTGAGCTGACTAAGGAAGGGAAATAGATGTCTCCAATTAACCCTGCTTGCATACTGAGTTTGAACAACGGTCTGTTAGGTTACAGATGCGATCAATGTGGGGGGGCCTCTCTTAGGTTATTTTGGTTGAATGTAGACTTTTGGTGGGGCATATGGATTCAGATGTTCTGATCAATATGTGAGGGTTTAGGACCTGAGGTTTTTGATGTGGTGTGCTTGCTAAGATTTTTCTTTCAATCTTATGCCTACGTATTCCCGTTTACTGAAACAGGGAAATCAGAGCGATCGTAGTTCCTCCTATTCTATGGGAGGAAATGGGGTTTTGGTGTCTTGTTCAAAGCCCAGGACGTTAAGCTAAAATGGTTTGTATCTTGTTCAAAGCCCAAGATGTGAAGCTAAAAAGGTTTATATCTTGTTCAAAGCCCAAGATGTGAAGCTAAAAAGGTGGTGCCTTTAGAGAGAATTTGTCATCTCTAAAGGGGTCTGTTTGTCACAACTGTTGGGTGACTGGTTATAAAGGAGAATTAATTTAACCAGGATATGTGAATCCGACAATGCCATAATTTCCTTTATAGGGGATTTTTTAACCTGAAGGAGAAGACTTTAACTCAGTGTAGAGCAATGCCATCTTTCCTTAGGAATTTCTCATGCTAAAAGACGGATAGTGGCGTGGATGTAAATAATCCAGAGGCTTGCCGCTTACAGCAATTAGATGAAGGAGTTGTTGATGTTTGTACGCTGTGAACGAGGCATAACTTTGATGCTAAAAGGTTGATTGGATCAACCGGGGTTTTCTTATACAAAGCCTAAGAGGAGGCTATTGGTTCAACAAGAGGGAGTTTTTATGTGTCTCGTACGAAGCCCGAGAGAGAGGCTAAAAGGGTTGACTCAACAGGAGACTCTTTTATACTCAACAAGAGAGTGTTTTTTTGTATCTCGTACGAAGCCCGAGATGGAGGCTAAAGGATTTGACTCAACAAGAGAGTCTTTTATACTCAACAAGTGAGTGTTTTTTGTATCTCGTACGAAGCCCGAGATGGAGGCTAAAGGGTTTGACTCAACAAGAGAGTCTTTTATACTCAACAAGAGAGTGTTTTTTGTATCTCGTACGAAGCCCGAGATGGAGGCTAAAAGTTTTTGGCTCCGATGGGGAGAATCATTGTACAAAGCCCAAGAGAAGGCTAGGGTTACTGTTTCAGTTAAGTGACAGGTTCAGTATGTTGGTTAAAAGAGAAAATTAGTTCTTATAAAGAGACTGATTAAAGGTATTGTTATGCTTTGGGATTGATCAAAGGACCAGGGTTGTTTCCTGTTCTTTAAGGAAATGGGAAATCCAAAGGGTATTTAGACTGTCCAAGTCTACGGGTGTTCTTCCCATTCTTGAAAGGGGCTTGAGAATGTCTTTGAGACTCAAGGGGTCTTAGACTGTCCAAGTCTAGAGTTTTATCTTTTGTACTATGCTTAAAGAAACAATGGTAGTACGTGTAGCGGTAGAAAGATCTAGACTCTTTGAAAGACTGTTCTATTAAGATGACTAATTTCTGTTCCTATACCTCTAGGAGGTCGTCGGGACAATTTGTACGAAGCCCAAGAGGAGGCTGGAAACTTTTAAGAAGCCGAGGGATAATTTGTACGAATCCCAAGAGGAGGCTATCATTCCCAGAGGAAGAATCCTTATACTAAGCCTAAGAGGAGGATGTGAATACTTCTAAGAAGCTGACGGGTCCTTGTACAACGCCCAAGAGGAGGCGGGGATACTTTTAGGAAGCCAGTGGGTCCTTGCACTAAGCCCAAGAGAAGGCTGATGAACAGTTCCAAAAGGGGTTTCACATGGAACAATGTCCTTCTGTATATGAACTGTTCAATGGGGGAATTTCTTAGATCTAGTTATCTAGAAAGTTCTTTTGCTGTTTGGTGAATGTTGAAATGTCCGGGAGAACGTCGGGATACGAGGTTCTGTCTAGTTCTAGACGTAGCTGCCGGGGAAAACTCTAAATATCTATACAATTATTACACAGTTGATATGAGTTTATGAAAGAAGACTTACAGTGAAACAACCCCACAATACAGTTATCTATATGAAAGCGGTAAATGAAAGCGTGTAAACACTTACTCGGTTGTAGAGCTTCCATACTGTTTGGTTAGTTTGTTCAACAAAGAGAGATTGAAAACAACAGTATATTTCAAAATCAAAGGAGAAAGTGCTTTGAAAGAAATGTTGGGGCTTACAGCTCAAGGAGAGGCCCAGGGTTTTATCAGTGATCGCACTGTCGTTTTGTACAGGGACTTATACAAGTAACTGAGGCCCAAGAAAGGTTTTCTATACAAGGGGATGAGTCTTACACTCTCTCAAGAGGCCCAAAGATTTTAAAGAAAAAGGATGGGGCTTATAACACGAGGGTAGGCCCAGGGGTTTGTTTTTGAATTGGCGAACGCGCCGAGGTTTTTCCTTTTAACGCAGAGGGACTTATACAATGTCTGAGGCCCAAAATGGTTTTGGTTAAAAAGGGATTGGGTATTACACTCTAATAGAGGCCCAAAGATTTATTTTTGTATAAATGGTGGGGCTTACAACTCATGATGAATTTGGAAGGGGGTCAGTTCTAAGCTTTTGTAGAGGGTAATGAGATCTACAAATCAAGCTTTGGATGGGGAAAAATGGCTTTGTGGTTTGGGAGTTATGATCCTCCAAAGTTGGTACCCTTGCCACTTTGTTCATAACTTAGAAAATTTTCTAAGTTTTTATGGTTATCCCTTTTACAAGTTATCTAACTTTTCTTGATTTTTCTTGATGAATGATGATTCAAATCATACATTAACATCATTTTAGGGTTAAAAAACCATTTTTGTGAAAAATTTCAAAAAATCAAAGTTGACTTTTGTGCACAGTTGACTTTTTGTCAGATGAATTCCAAACTGTGCGATCCTCTATGAAATAAAGTCTTTGTCCTAAATCAAACTTGATGGATTGATTCCATAGGTGTTATAGGGTGTATTGAATCATGTCCTAGGGTTTGGGAGCATGTTCTGGTCAAAAGTCAAAGCTACAGTTGACTTTTCTTGCGAAACCCTAATTGTGGTTCAGATGAAATTGAGACTTGTTGATCAAGCTTCTTGGATCAATCCATTGTTGCAAATGGATTAATGTAGTATGTTAGAGACCCTTAAATCCTCTCTTGAGGTCTTGGCTCATGATTTGTCCCAAAAGTCAACTTAGGGGTGAATTAGGTTAAGAAACCCTAATTCCTGATTTTTGATGAATGCATCCCCTGAGGCTAAATTGACTTGATGATTTGGTTCATGATGTCCCATGAAGCATCTTAGGATATGCTTTGAAGCATTGGCTCATGCCCAGAGGAAAATTTCCATCTGGAGGCCCTGGTCGACCAAAACCCTAATTTGGTGACACTGGCGATCTTGAGGCTTGATCCACCTAGAAGGGAGCAACCTTGTGCTTAATCCTTGAAGTGAGAGTCCTCTTGATCCTTTGTGTATGTTTGAGAGTTTAGAAAAGTTGGAGATCAAGTCATTCCTTGATTGATCTTTTGTCTAAGGCTCAGAGAGGGCTTGAAACCCTAGTTCTGATTGTGATGGATACTCACCCATCTTTGGGGAGACTGCTGAGGTATGAAGGTTCCTCCATATTGTGATGATGATTTTCACAATGATGGGAAATCTTAGTGGTCAAAATTTGGGGTATTACAAAAGGGAAGCTAAAATCATAGAGGGGCAATATCCTGGTCCTACTTTCGACAACTGGATGAGGTTGAAAATGCCCATAGTTTTCCAAGTATCAGCTTTGACTGCCTCTATTTTCTTTAGCCAAGCTAGATAATCTGATGGGTCTTTCGACAAAGGACAAGACCTAAAAATTCTAACGTTGTTCATGTACTCTAAATTTATGACTTCCTCAGAGGGGGATCCTTGGCCATCTACTTTGGATTTCTCATCTGTGATTTTCTCCTTATCAGTTTTAGGCCTAACTCTGTTAGCTATGGGTTTGTAACGGTGGTATGCTGGAAAGAATTCTCTCACTTTTACAGGATCTAGAGATAAATCAGGTAAGGGTCCTAACATTGCATGAGATTTACCAGAAATTAAAATAGGGATTAGTACCTGAGACTGGTAAATACGTCGTTTCTCCTCTTCATTTGGAGGCTCTAGTATATATTGTTGGTTCACCACCACCTTTGGACCAAGAATCTTGTGGACAGGTGGTAGGTTTTTAGATTTCTTGGAATCTTTGCTCGTGATTTATGGAGCTGCAGGAGATGCCATGGTTGATTGCAGAAGAAAATGCAGAGAAAAATGAAGAAGATGAAGATACGTTGAAGAGAGTTCTTGCCTAAAGAAAAGGAGCGTGAAAAGTGAAAAAGAAAATTTTTCAACTTATTTATAGGAGGAAAAGGGACTGAAGCGGTTGAAATTCATAAAATTTTCCATTTAATGGAAAGATAGTGGAAAGAGTGTGGGACACGTGGCAGTTATGAGTGGATGGTTCAGGCGGTGGCAGTTAATTTTTTGACCCATGATCTGCTAGGGACTTGGGTAGTGATGATGGAAAATCTTAAAACGTGGGCTGAAGAGACGTTTTAGAAAAAGTGCAATGATGACTCTGACGTCACACATGTCTAGTCATATGAACAGTCGTATGTCGAATTATTGAAGCCGTCGAATTTTTTGGGAAAAAATGCTTTTCTCCCTTTGTCGAAAATGCATTTTCTGGGGGGCAATTTGTAGGCTGCTAATTTCGACGCCTGGATTTTGTTCAGAAAATAAGTTTAAAGATCTGCCAGGATATTTCGACAGGAGTGTGCTTCTGAAGAAAGTCAGTCGAAGGCTAATGTTAATTGGAGGAGCATATTTGGAGGTTTTTCTAAGTATTGGAAATTCTTCGACAAACATGGTGCTGAGACACTGTTCGACTGATGTTTTGAAATTTGAATTTAGGAGGGAGTTCCGTTTTGAAATAGGACACATGTAATGTATTTACTTGACGAATGCATGCAGATTGCCATTTGTCACCATTAGGAGAAATAGCTGTTATTGACAGTTATTTCGATTGTATATAAATAGGGAATCATAGTGATTAGATTTCTGTGTGTGTTCAAATTTGTACAAGTTACTCAAGAATACTCAAAATAACCGCGTGAGAGAAAAGAGTAGTTACTGAGAAAATGTACGTTTGAGAAACACCAGTTTTATTCCTTGCATTTTAATGAAATTTTAAGTTATTCATTTACAATTCCTTTTTCATTCCTGCACTTTTAGTCTTGCAATACTTACATTTCGCCATTTCTTTCAAGAAACAAAGTTTTTATTACTTTTAGTCGAAAACATTAGTTGATGAAAACAATGATAAATCCAATAAACTAAAGGTTTTATTTTTTAAAGCACATTGTCCTAGGACTTGTTTGATCGGTCCTGCAAGCAAACTAATTTTTTCATAAATTAGGAGATCAGCGGTTGTTTGTATTTCCAGGCAAACAGTTACTTGTATAAAAAGTCAAATGGCGTCACAAGGGTGGTGAGTAAAAAAAGTTCCGTTGAAGAGTCAGCAGCACCACAAAGATGGTGAATAAGAAAGAAGAAACGTTCTGTGCAGTACAAGAGTTTGTGGAAGTAAAAAGAGATTTCACTTGAGGTGGAGTATTTGGACTCACACTTTAAATTGTGTGGATAATAGCCCCACATTGGTTGAAAATTTTTAGACTTAAGCATTTATAAGTAAGAGAACCCGCACACCTATCACCTTAAGATTTTGGGTGAATATGTAGTGTGTCTCTCACAAAGGTGTTGTTATAAAAAAAAAGTAAAGTCTCACAATGTTCATTGCTCCATAGTTGAAAAACCCTCTCCAATAAATGGTATCATGAGCCTTTGGTTCGAGAAATAGATTGACTTACTTGTATCGAAAGTCAAATGGCGCCACAAGGGTGGTGAGTAAAAAACGTTCCAGCGGCACAAGAGTTTGTGGAAGTAAAAAGAACTTTCACTTGAGGAGGAGCATGGGTGAATATGTGGTGTGTCTCTCACAAAGGTGTTGCTATAAAAAAAAGACCCACAATGTTCAATGCTCCATACTGAAAATACTCTCCTAACATCCCTTTCCTTGTATTTCATTGTGTAACTTGCTCAGCAAATAATTTATTTTCATTGGTTAGTTGGATTTTGTTGAATAGTTAGTTGTTTTTGTTTTAATTAACAAGCTAAATCTCCTCAATATATAAACTTGTAATGTGTCGGTTCTAACTAAATTCTTCACTCATTCATTCATTTTTCTCTAACTTTATCATGAATAATAAGTTTGTTGTTATGGTATCAGAGCTTGGCTTCGTCCAACTCTGCTTTGTATCACTTAAATGGCGAGAAATAGTACCAACAACAATTCAAACAATAATGGCGTGAATTCTTCTTCAAATCCAGATGTTGCAATGGATCCATATTACATTCTTCCATCGGAGAATCGAACAGTCGTATGTGTTACACCTCAATTGGAAGGAGATAACAACTACCATGGATGAACGAAGAGAGTGTAGTGTGTTCTTGCAACCAAGAACGAATTTTAATTTGTGAATGAATTGATTCCAATTCTAAAAGAAGATGATCTTAAATTTTTCAAGGAAAAGGTTTGCTAATATTGTGGCAAGAATGTCCATATTGTTGATATATGTTATAGAAAGCACGGTTATCCATCCAATTTGAATTTTTTCAAAGGAAACCAAGGAAATGTCAATAATGTAGCAGCTGAAGATTCTAGAGAAATGCATATGAAGAATAGAGATGAAAGCGATGTGTCTTTAACTAAAGATGAATATAACAATTTGATAACATTACTTGAAAATAACAATGTTGATGGATCCAAAAATGTGAGTAACATGGTTAGAGGAGATAGTAACAATGACTACTCTGCAGAAGTAGGAGGTAAACATTTTGATCATACTTTCAAACCCAAAGATGATAATTACAATTGGATCTTAGATACAGGAGTCAGTGACCACATATGCAATTCCATTGATTACTTTCTTTCATATGATGAAGTTGTCTATGTGAAACTATTTAATTGTAGGTATAGTTAGGAAGTGAATAAGCAAGACATGCTTGGTTTTGATAATGTCATGGTTTTGATGATGACAACTCCTGAAACAGTTAAAGCGGTTTTGATGATAACACCTGAAGGCATAACAACTCTTAGAGTATCTTGAATGACAACAAAACATGAAGACAAACAAGTATTAAATTTAGTCAAGCGGTTAAAGATGCACAAAGTGTTTGATCAAGATTTTCCTTCAAATCAAGCTAAAGAATTGGGTTTATGATCACTAGACTTGAAGATTCAGAGTGTGAAAATGAGGAACTGTGAAATCTCGATTGACCGTGTATAGTTGAGTGATCAATTTTTTGTAAAAGCACGAGTGCGTTTTCATAAGTAGTATGGCTAAATCACACACACACACACACACACATAAAACTATTTTTAATGCCTCTCATTTTCAAATAAATTCACCAAAAATATTTTTGGAACTTAACCAGATGAATTGGGAACTTTCAAATTGATTAAGGCAAGTTTTTAAACCGTCTTAATGAATTGTAACAACTCTCTATCAAAATATTATGTGCTTTTTAACATGTATAAAGGGAAACATGTGCAATGGGTATGATAGTGAAGAAAGAAAAAGTCATCATATATTGATATATCAAATGATTGCATCAAATTAAGATAATTGCTTGATTCCTACCCATTTTAGATGAAGTATCGCTTTAGCTTTGCGACATTCCAGGTCCTTATATTTGCTTCCCAACCAAAGTTTCTAAGGTATAAGTGTAACACCCCGAAATTAGTAGAATATTTATTTAATTGGTTTATTTTAAATATTCTTACTTTGGTGAATTTTTGATGAATTATTTTGATGACTGATGTCTTGATTTGTGGGGTGTGTTGATGATGTTAAGGGGATGCTGAGGGTATTTAGAAGTATGGGAGGTATTAATATTATTTTAGTAATAATAATGTGGAATTATGTGAAATATTACTATTATTATTATTATTATAAATAATTAAGTGAAACATTAGGGGCAATACGGTAAAATTTGATGAGTTAAGTGAGGACAAGGTTGGAAAAGAGTATTAGGGGTCCTAGGGGTAAGTTGTACAAAAAGGAATTAGAGAGAGTGAGAAGTCTTTTGGTGATACGATCAGTTGGAGAAAACGCTCTGAGGAAAGGAGAAGAAGGCTAGGGTTCAGAGAGGCTTCAGAAGAACTCAGAGAGGAGATTTCAGAAGCGATTTTCTAAAGTATGGGGAGAATCTTTTATCATTATATTTGATATAGGAGTAGAAACGTGTAGGTATTCGGTTTCCGGGTAGATTAGACGAGTTCATGTCAGAATGTATTAGATGTTAGGGATGAAACCCTCTATGATGTGTTATTGTTGTGGTGTTGTTGTTGTGATGAATTATGATTAATTAGACTGTTTTGGTGCCGAAATTGTAAGCCTTGAGGGTCTGAGATAGTGCAGAATCGCAACTGAGAAGTTGCAGGTTAGCAAGGATTCGCCGGGCGAAAGTCCAGTCTCGTCGGGCGAAGAGATTTCACCCCATCCTCACCAGGAAAATGAGGAAGCGGCAGGAAGGTGGAAAATTGTGAGTTACTGGTTTTTGTACGGGAGTGTGGGATTCGCCCCTGCTTCGCCGGGCGAAGCCCAGGCGGGTGAGCTGCTCACCGAGTGAAAGAGGAAGCGAAGGGAGAGTGTGAAAATTGAAGTCTCTGGATTTTGTATGCAAAGATGGTTCGCCCCTGCTTCGCCAGGCAAAACCCAGGCGAGCAGGAGCAGTGGCTTTGTTTTATTTTTCTTTTCTTTTCTGTTTTGTGATGCCTTGTGTCTTGATGATGATGTGATGTTTTATGATGATTTTTGATGCATGATGATGTGATGTTTTATGATGATTTTTGATGTATGATGATGTGATGTTTTATGATGACTTTTGATGCATGATGTTGAGGTAATATGATTTTATGAATGATGATGCAATGTGATAATTTTATGACGATGACGATTATGACGTTTGCATCATGCATTCATAGCATCCTAGGACTTCGGTCCAGTGACGGTTTTTAGGACTTCAGTCTAATGGTGGCTTCAATCTCATTGTGTGGATTGGAGTGTATGACGTTGCTCTGGTTCTTGTGTAGAATCAATTCTATTTGTGGGGATCTTTTGAGGGTGATGGCCCAGTGTCCATCAATTATGACGAATTGGTACCACATGCATGAGTCTGTGTATGCATTTCGTATTTATGTGGCATTGTGTGTGTTTGTGAATGATGATGTGATTGATGACATAACTGTAAATGATGTACGATGATGATGATGATGATGTATTAATGACGATGTTGGTTTATTTTGATGCATGTTACCTTATTATTTCTTATCTTATATCCTGTATAATGGTTTATGATTACTCACCCTGTCTGTTTGAATGTTACCTCCATGTGGGTAACATGCAGGTGATTAGGAATAACTTTTTGGTGTGTGAAGATATGAATTGAAGTACTTTTGGTTATTTTGGTCGATTTAGAGGGTCTTGCTCTGATATGTAACACCGGGTCGGGATGTTTGAGTCTAACCATAGTGTTCTGTTATTTGATGATGTTATGATGTTTTGATGTTTCGATTTTAAAATCTTTGGATTATTTTTATAATTATGACGTTTATGAAGTTTTTCGCTGCGTAGTATTCAAGTTAATTATGATGTTTTAAACCCGTGTTACGGAGCTGGATGTTATTACTTGATGTTTATGACGAAATGTGACACCCTTATGGGATTTTACTCTAATAATTGTTGTTATATTATTCGTGAATGTCTGTTGGGTAGAAGGGTGTTACATTGGTGGTATCAGAGCAGGCTGGTCTGTCCGGCCAGGTGTTGTATGATGTCAATTCCTTGTTAGTCAATGAGTGTATGTACATTGTCGATGTTTTGTTTCTTCTAATGCTGTTTGATGGTGTGCAGAATGGCTGGGAGAAACAACCTTGCTATTGCTGACGCGCTGGAATCACTGGCTCAAGTGATGGCTCAGAACAATCAGAACGGTGAAGCTCCTGATGAGTTCCGTGCTTTGGGGAAATTCCAGAGGAATAATCTGCGAACTTTTGTAGGAACTCATAATCGAGAGGGTGCACATAAATGGCTCAAGGTGATTGAGAAGATCTTCCGAGTGATGGGGTGTACGAATGCTCAACAGGTTCAGTTCGGTACTCATATGTTATCAGAGGAAGCTGAAGATTGGTGGGATAATACCCGTCAGAGGCTGGAGGATGTTGGTACCGAGATAACCTGGGCTGTGTTTAAGAGAGAGTTTTTGGGAAAATATTTTCCTGAAGATGCTCATGGCAAGAAGGAGGTAGAATTCCTTGAGCTGAAGCAAGGAAACATGACTGTGCCTGAATATGCGGCGAAGTTTGAAGTACTGGTGAAGTTCTGTCCGCATTATAATCGTGCTAATGCTGAGATGTCCAAGGGCCTTAAGTTTGAGAATGGACTGAGACCAGAGATCAAGTAGGGTATTAGTTACCCACAAATTCGAAGGTATGCTGAGCTGGTGGATAAGAGTAGAATATATGATGAGGATAGTCGAGCTCGATCTGCTCACTACAAACAGCTTAGTGAGAAGAAAGATAAGGGACAGTTCAGAGGGAAGCCTTATGTGACTCCAGCTGGCAAAGGGAAATAGAAGGCTTCAAATGGGAAAAAGACAAGTGGGGGAGCAGCTCTCCCTTATGTGAAGTGTTACATGTGTGACGAGCAAGGCCATCGTACTGAAGATTTCAACAATAGCGTGTTGAGGTGCTACAGATATGGTAAGAGAGGTCACAGAGCTACTGACTGCAAAGATGAGGGTCTGACTTATTTTAACTGTGGTGAACAAGGTCACATCAGTACACAGTGTCAGAAGCCAAAGAAGACTGCTAATGCGGCTCAGACTAATGGCAGAGTGTTTGCTTTGAGTGGTTCAGAGGTTCCTCAGAAGGATAACTTGATTCGAGGTACATGTTTTATTAATAATGTTGAGTTAGTCGCAATTATTGATACTGGTGCTACTCACTCGTTTATTTCTCTTGAATGTGCTAATAGATTGAGTTTGAAATTATCTGATATAAATGGTAGTATGGTAATAGAGACTCCTGCTAATGGTTCTGTTACTACTACTTTTGTGTGTTCGAGATGTCCTTTGATGATTTTTGGGAAGAGTTTTGTGATGGATTTGGTGTGTTTGCCCTTACACCAAATCGATGTGATTCTGGGGATGAACTGGTTGGAGTTCAACTACGTTCATGTCAGCTATTATAATAAGACTATGGAGTTTCCTGAGTTTGGTGATAATGGAGAGTTGATGTTCTTATCTGCTAGGCAAGTAGACAAACTCTTAGAAGACGAAGCCTTGATGTTTGCGCTGTTTGCATCGTTGCAAGTTGATCGCGAAGTTGTGAGTGTCGAATTACCTGTCGTCTGCAAATTCCCATAAGTGTTTTCGGATGACATAAGTGATTTTCCTCCAGAACGTGAAGTAAAGTTTGCGGTTGATTTGATACCAGGTACGAGTCCGGTGTCAATGGCTCCTTATCGGATGTCAGCTTCTGAGTTAAGTGAATTGAAGAAACAACTGGAAGAATTGCTTTAGAAGAAGTTTGTTCGACCGAGTGTTTCTCCGTGGGGTGCTCATGTGTTGTTGGTAAAGCAGAAGGATGGTAGCATGAGGTTGTGTGTTGATTATCAGTAGTTGAATAAAGTGACGATCAAGAATAAGTATCCACTTCCGAGAATTGATGATTTGATGGATCAGCTAGTAGGCGCTTGTGTGTTCAGTAAGATTGATTTGTGGTCTGGTTATCATCAGATTCGTGTTAAGCCTGATGATATTCTGAAGACAGCTTTCAGGATGAGGTATGGTCACTATGAATACACTGTGATGTCGTTTGGTGTGTCCAATGCACCTGGTGTGTTCATGGAGTATATGAATAGGATTTTTCATAGGTATTTGGACAAGTTTGTTGTGGTTTTCATTGATGATATTTTGATATACTCTAAATATGAAGAAGAGCACATTGAGCATTTGAGGAGTGTGTTGCAAGTGTTGAAAAAGAAGAAGCTATATGCAAAACTGTCGAAGTATGAGTTTTGGTTGAAAGAGGTTAGTTTTCTTGGCCATGTGATTTCAAGTGGTGGGATTGCTGTTGATCCTTCTAAGATCGATGATGTGCTACAGTGGGAGACTCCAAAGTCTCATACCGAGATACGAAGTTTTCTAGGGTTTGCAGGTTACTATCGCAAGTTCATAGAAGGTTTTTCTAGATTGGCGTTACCGTTGACTCAATTGACTCGAAAGGGTCAAGCTTATGTGTGGGATGTAGCCTGTGAAGAGAGTTTTGTGGAATTGAATAAGAAATTGACGACCGCTCTGGTTTTGATTTTGCCTAATCCGAATGAATCTTTTGTGGTCTATTGTGATGCTTTGAAGATAGGTCTTGGTAGAGTGTTGATGCAGAATGGACAGGTTATTGCTTATGCTTCAAGACAATTGAGAGTTCATGAAAGGAATTATCCTGCACATGACTTAGAATTGGCAGCGGTGGTGTTCGTGTTGAAAATTTGGAGACATTACCTTTTTGGCTTTAAATTTGAAGTGTTCAGCGATCATAAGAGTTTGAAGTACTTATTCGATCAGAAAGAGTTGAACATGAGGCAGAGGAGGTGGTTGGAATTGTTGAAAATCTATGATTTTGATTTGAATTAACACCCTGGCAAGGCAAATGTGGTGGCCGACGCATTGAGCAGAAAGTCATTGCATATGTCAATGCTTATTATGAGAGAATTGGAATTAACTGAGCAATTTTGAGATTTGAGTTTGGTATGTGAAGAGACTCCTGACAGTGTGAAGTTAGGAATGTTGAAGTTGACTAGTGGTATTCTGGAAGAGATCAGAGTAGGACAGCAATCTGGTTTGAAGCTGGTTGATCAGGCAACTTTGATTAACCAGGGTAACAGAGGTGAATTCCGGATTGATGAGAATGGTGTGATGAGGTTCAGAGACAAAATATGTGTCCCAGATCTTCCCAAAATTAAAAAGAGTATTCTTGAAGAAGGACATCGAAGCAGATTTAGTATTCATCCTGGTGCTATGAAGATGTATCAGGATTTGCAGAAATTATTTTGGTGGCCAGGTATGAAGAAGGATATTGCTGAATTTGTTTATGCCTGTTTGACTTGTTAGAAGTCCAAAATTGAACATCAGAAGCCTTTGGGCATGATGCAGCCATTGAATATTCCAGAATAGAAATGAGATAGTATTTCCATGGATTTTGTGTCAGGATTGCCGAAGACTACAAAAGGGAATGATTCTATTTGGGTGATTGTAGACAGGTTAACTAAATTAGCTCATTTCTTGCCGATGAAGATTAACCATTCTATGCAGAAGTTAGCTGAGATGTACATTGAGGAGATTGTGAAGTTGCATGGGATTTCTTCGAGTATTGTGTCGGATAGAGACCCAAGATTTACGTCGAGGTTCTGGAAGAGATTACAAGATGCTTTGGGTACTAAGTTGAGGATGACTTCTGCATATCATCCGCAGGCAGATGGTCACACTGAGAGGACTATCCAATCTTTGGAGGATTTACTGAGGGCTTGTGTGTTGGATCAAGGAGGATCTTTGGGTAGCCATTTGTCGTTAATTGAGTTCACATACAACAACAGTTTTCATTCTAGTATTGGGATGACACCGTATGAAGCTTTGTATGGAAGGAGGTGTAGAACTTCATTGTGTTGGTATGAATCGGACGAGAGTGTTGTACTCGGACCTGAAATTGTGCAGGAGATGACTAAAAAGATTAAGATGATCCAAGAAAGGATGAGAGCTTCACAGAGTCGCCAGAAGAGTTATCATGACAAGAGAAGGAAAGCACTTGAATTCCAGGAGGGAGATCACGTGTTTTTGAGAGTTACGCCGGTGACTGGTGTGGGTCTAGCTTTGAAGTCTAGGAAGCTCACTCCACGTTTTGTTGGTCCGTATCATATTTTGCAGAGTATAGGGGAAGTAGCCTATCAGATTGCTTTACCGCCGTCGCTTGCGAATTTACATGATGTGTTCCATGTGTCTCAGTTGAGAAAGTACATTCCGGATCCATCGCATGTGATTCAGATGGATGATGTACATGTGAGAGATAATCTGACCTGTCGCTCCCAGGATTTTCATCCAGGTACAAACGCGAAAGTGGCGCGGAAAACAGAGTCGCCAGCAAATGTATATTTATCCCAAGAGAGGGAAAGGAAACACCGCATAAACTTGAGAAAGAGGGAAAGGAATGGTCATCGCAACCATAGCCTGGGTTCGGGAGTCGGTTACGCAAGGGGAAGGTGCTAGCACCCCACACGTCCATCGTACTCGATGGGATCCACGCTTGTTGTCTAATCTAAGGGTGAGTTATCCTAAAATCTATGGCTACACTAAAACGGGGAAGGGAAAACAAAGACAGACTCGGTAGGACGTCGTCGTCCTAGGCCTACGTACCCCCTTTCTATAATGGGGAATTCAGAGTCAACGTAGTTTGGACCAAGTTCTTTTTGTGTTTTTTATGAGCGACGTTAAGTTCGCGTCCGGCAGTTAGGGTCGATGCCTGTTTGTGACTCAGACGTAAAGTAACGTGCCCTTTTTGAAAACAGCCTTTAGTTTGACAATCCCGCAGGATAAAAAAGTTTGAAGTTTGTTTGTATTTTTTAGGACAGAAGTGACTTGAGTTAGTTCATAACTCAACTTGAACCAAAGTCTATGACACGGGAACGAATACATCGCATGGTCGTCCCCAATAGGACGTATGCTCAACACTCTAGAAGAGAGAAGGGGGACCCCTCAATCTTCATTTCCTATGTTTAAGGCTTGTGTGCAAGGCAAGTTGACCTTATTAAGTATCTTAGAGATGTTATGAGATGAGAAGAGGGACTCAAGAGAAAAGAAAAACACTACGGGGAGAATCTATCCTAATGTTATCATGCAAAGGTGGCCCTAAGGGGAGGTTTGGAGGGAGACTATCCTATGGAATTTAGTCCTAATATTATAATGCAAAGGTGGCCCTAAGGGGAGGTTTGACAACAACCTAAGCCTAAAGAAAAGAAAAGATGAGAGAAAGAAAGGGTGAGGGTGGACATGGATAACTATCCACACCCTCAAATAACTTACCTCAGCCCCTGCATAAAAGGTTAGTACAAAACAAACATAAGTGACAATAAGACCAATGAAACCCAAGCAAGTCACAAAACCAAAGAGAAAAGGTTACAAACCAAATGAAACTCATCCAAGTCAGAATTTGGATGACCTAAACATGTGCCTAAATATGCTATGCAAGTTTCACATGAGACATGCAAACAGATATCCAAGCATCAAACATCAATAGAAGAAGAAGGAAGCATATAAGTGAAACATGTTCAAGTATGCAAGATGAAATATGAATGACATATGATATGAATGCAAAGCTCCAAAGTCAGAAACATACATCAAATGAAATGCAAATGAATGATATGGCATGGCACACATAGACCAAACATAAATCATGAAGAGACACATATGAGAAGAAGTGAGAAAATAAGTCAAAAAGAGGCATGTAAATCAAACATTGAACATGGGCACACAATATTCAACAACCTCACACCAATGACCTATAATGATTCAACCATGAATTATGAAGTCAAAGAAGCAATCCCAAATGATGGCACAAGTGCCTTCTCAAACAAGTAATCAGACATGATCAAAGATGTGCATACAAGAAGACCTCAAACAAAGAGCAATAAAACAATTAGCAAAACATCTTATAAAATTACCAAATTAAAACTTAACACACCTCAACCAGTGGCAAACAACATGTCAAAAGCTCATGCCAAAATTCCCAAGATAGGTCACTCAAACAATTATGCAAATTCAGATGAGAAACATGGTTCAGTATGCAACAGAAAGGGACTAGAATGCAATATGAAATGATTTTAAAAATATGAGAAAATTTTTTTAATGAACTTCAATATGTTGGTGAAACAATGCAAAAAGAATGGACTCAGAATGTTTTATGGATGATGAGAAATAAATTATACAAGTTAGAGTATGCATATATGGAATAAACTCAAAAGAAATTACTCAAATAATAAATTCAGATGATAAAAATAAAATAAAATAATAAAATAAAATTTGGTAAAATTTTATAAAACTATAAAAATGCTTCATGAATTTTTTCGTAATTTTTGGATGCAATTATCTATTTTTAAAAATTAAAAATGAAATAATGCAATTAAATAAAATAAATGAAAAAATAAAACAAGTGGGGGTGCAACCAGCAACCCAAACACGTTAAAAAATGAAATGGATCAAGCAAGGGGGGTGTGGATAACAAGCCCGCACCACAAAGCCCATCAGCGAAAAAAATAAAAAATAAAAAGGAACACAATGCAACCCAGTCAACCACTTGACTCCACAATCACCTTTGGATCAATCTGACGCTTGATAATAAGTTAACCAAATAAGAGGTAATCATGATGAAGGGTATAGATCCACACGTCCATCTTAATAATGATGCACATTCACACATGCAAGTATTCAGAAAATAAATAAAATAAAAAAAAGGCGCGTGATAAGGCACATGATATCATTAATGCGTTGTCAATCTAATGGCCAATGGATTCAATCAACGTCCCAGATTAAATCATCAAATCAAAAATTAAATAGAGTGAATGGCTCAGATTAGAGGTGCATGGTAGCAAACATGGTAGGGCACACACACAAACCAAAAATAAAAACAAAAATTTAAAACGCGTGGCATGCTGTGGACCACACGATGAAGCAAATGGACGGTTGGGATTTCATCCCCTACCTTTGAACCCTAATCTCGACGGCGATCAAGCCAGACGCCGAAGCCCTAGCTCCGGTCGTCACTTCCGGCCACCTGCAACAAAAAAAATGCCAGAACACGCAAACGAATATACCTTCTTGACCAGAATTTCACCAGGATCAATAATATGCCATAAAAAATCACAAACAATGCATCAATAAGGAGATTCGAATGAAACAAAGTTGGGTGCAAAACTTTCAAACTCACGAAACAACCAAATTATACGTCCAAACTTAAAACAAAATACATAGGCATCATCAGTGACAACCACAAATCATTATGCATGTCAAAAATTTGAGTTTAGAGAGCATGCAAATTATCACTAACCTGAGATCGAGCAATCCGTATCCTTGCTTTTAGCTTCAAACGATGGGTGGTTTGTGCTCTATGGATGCCAAGGATGAAGATTGTGAAGGAAGTTTTTGAGAAACCCTTGTGGCTGATGAGATTCGAAGGAATGAAGCTTTTGGGTTCACACTTGAAAATCTCCACAAAATAACGTGTCTCTTCTCCACTGAGTGCATGAGTTAGCTTAAATACTCTAGGTTATTCCACTGATAATCATTTGGGCCTTGTTAATTCCTCACTTAATGAGTTTTGGGTGATTTTGGAAATTTGCATAATGTGAAATACACCCTCCTCCATGCATGGACACCCAAGCATTCTATGATGGATCACTTATATGCCAATTGCTATTCACACCTGAATTGGATTTGGGCCTTGACATGTCTTGGTTTATGAATTTTCAATGATCTTGCAATTTTGCATAATGGGAAATAAGTGATGAATAAGCCATGGATCCACTTGATTCAAAGGCCAAAAATGGTCCTTATGGAATGTACTTTGATGTTTAATGTGCCTTGAAGCAATGGAACCAAATATAGGTCACTATGTCCCAAAAATGCAAAAGTTGTGAAAATGGAACCATGAGAAAACCCTAAAAACCACCTTGCCTTCTTTTGATCATAACTTGAGTTTCACAAATGATATGGAGACCATCTAGTACTTGTTGGAAAGGGGAGAAAAAGATCTTCAACTTTCATGTTTGAGGAAAATTCACTTGAAGCTCATTTGATGATGAAAAGTCAAGTTGATTGTAGTGTAAAAACTTGCCAAAAATGGAAACTTTCAAATTATAAGTCATTTCCATATTTAGTAACTTTTGTACCAACCCTTGATTCTTGATAAATGGTATGAGACTTGACTCTTGAAGACCATATGAGGATGTGAGACTTTGAAAACCTTGAAGAGAACCTCAAAATTTCACAGTTGACTTCCCCTCTCACTGTTGACTTTTCCCCAATTCTCCTGATTCCCAATCCATTGGCCAATTGAACTTCTCATGAACCAAACTGATGGATAATCTTCCACTCCTAGATACTTAGGGACCCAAGGAATACCATGGAATCAAGTCTTGCCCAAAAAATCAGAAATAAACTGACTTTATAGCAAACCCTAATTTTGGTACCCTTAGTCTAGGAGGGAATGACACAGTCTCCAAATCCAAATTCCTCTGAGTATGATGTGTATCCTCTCCAACAAAGATAAGATATGCCATTTGGTGATGATAAAAACCCAAGAAGCTTGTCCATTGGAGCAATAAACCCCAGAATCTCAAAACCCTAATTTCTGCACTAGTTAGGAGAGAGTGATCCACTTGAGCTCTCTTGGACAATACAAGGACTCTTGCTTGACCCTTTGAAGAACATCTTCTCCTCTTGAACTGCCTCAGGCACTTTGACCCCATGCTAAGAACCAATGATATGCACACATGATAATGCAAAAATGAAATGAAACATAAGCCAGTTAGTAATAAAGTAAAGAGAGCAAATTTTGGGGTGCTACATGACCGTTGAAGCATTACTTGTGCGGATAGATGGAAGAGAAATGAAGCAACTGCGGTGTAAAGATATATCTTTAGTGAAGGTGTTATGGGGTGGACCAGCTGGTGAGAGTTGGACTTGGGAACGTGAAGATCAGATGAGGGAGTCGTATCCTACTCTGTTTTCTTCAGGTAATTTTCGAGGACGAAAATTCTTTAAGTGGGGGAGAGTTGTAACAACCCGAAATCACTAGAATATTTATTTAGTTGGTTTATTTTAAATATTCTTACTTTGGTGAATTTTTAATGAATTATTTTGATGACTGATGTATTGATTTGTGGGGTGTGTTGATGATGTTAAGGGGTTGCTGAGGATATTTAGAAGTATGTGAGTTATTAATATTATTTTAGTAATAATAATATGGAATTATGTGAAATATTACTATTATTATTATTATTATTATTATAAATTATTAAGTGAAACATTATGGGCAAGACGGTAAAATTGGATGAGTTAAGTGAGGACAAGGTTGGAAAAAAGTATTAGGGGTCCTAGGGGTAAGTTGGACAAAAAGGAATTAGAGAGAGTGAGAAGTCTTTTGGTGATACGATCAGTTGGAGAAAACGCTTTGAGGAAAGGAGAAGAAGGCTAGGGTTCAGAGAGGCTTCATAAGAACTCAGAGAGGAGATTTCATAAGCGATTTTCTAAAGTATGGGGAGAATATTTTATTATTATATTTGATATAGGAGTAGAAACATGTAGGTATTCGGTTTCCGGGTAGATTAGACGAGTTCATGTCGGAATTGGGGTTTTTGGGATGTATTAGATATTAGGGATGAAACCCTCTATGATGTGTTGTTGTTGTGGTGTTTTTGCTGTGATGAATTGTGATTAATTAGACTATTTTGGTGGCGAAATTGTAAACCTTGAGGGTCTGAGATAGTGCAGAATCGCAACTGAGAAGTTGCAGGTTAGCAAGGATTCGCCGGGCGAAAGTCCCGTCTCGTCGGGCGAAGAGATTTCGCCCCGTCCTCGCCAGGCGAATGAGGAAGTGAATGGAAGGTGGAAAATTGTGAGTTAATAGTTTTTGTATGGGAGTGTGGGATTTGCCCCTGCTTTTTCGGGCGAAGCCCAGGCGAGCGAGCTGCTCGCCGGGCGAAAGAGGAAGCGAAAGAAGAGTGTGAAAATTGAAGTCTCTAGATTTTGTATGGGAAGATGATTCGCCCCTGCTTCGCCGGGCGAAACCTAGGCGAGCGTGCTGCTTCGTCGGGCGAGCTCCAGGCGAGCAGGAGTAGTGGCTTTGTTTTATTTTTATTTTCTCTTCCGTTTTGTGATGCCTTGTACCTTGATGATGATGTGATGCTTTATGATGATTTTTTATGCATGATGATGTGATGTTTTATGATAATTTTTTATGCATGATGATGTGATGTTTTATGATGACTTTTGATGCATGATGATGATGAGGTAATATGATTTTATGAATGATGATGCAATGTGACGATTTTATGACGATGACGATTATGACGTTTGCATCATGCATTCATAGCATCCTAGGACTTCGGTCCAGTGACAGTTTTTAGGACTTTGGTCCAGTGGTGGCTTCAATCTCATTGTGTGGATTGGAGTGTATGACGTTGCTCTGGTTCTTGTGTAGAATCGATTATATTTGTGGGGATCTTTTGAGGGTGATGGCCCAGTGTCAATCAATTATGACGAATTGGTACCACATGCATGAGTCTGTGTATGCATTTTGTATTTACGTGGCATTGTGTGTGTTTGTGAATGATGATGTGATTGATGACATGACTGTAAATAATGTACGATGATGATGATGATGATGAATTAATGACGATGTTGGTTTATTTTGATGCATACTACCTTATTATTTCTTATCTTATATCTTGTATAATGGTTTATGATTAGTCACCCTGCCTGTTTGAATGTTGCCTCCACGTGGGTAACATGCAAGTGATCAGGATTAGCTTTTTGGTGCGTGAAGATCTGACTTGAAGTACTTTTGGTTATTTTGGTCGATTTAGAGGGTCTTGCTCTAATATGTAACACCGGGTCGGGACGGTTGAGTCGAACCATAGTGTTCTGTTATTTGATGATGTTATGATGTTTTGATGTTTCAATTTTAAAATCTTTGGATTATTTTGATAATTTTGACGTTTATGAAGTTTTCCGCTGCATAGTATTCAAGGTAATTTTGATGTTTAAAACCCATGTTACGGAGCAGGATGTTATTACTTGATGTTTATGACGAAATGTGACACCCTTATGGGATTTTACTCTGATAATTGTTGTTATATTATTCGTGAATGTCTGTTGGGTAGAAGGGTGTTACAATAAGCCCCATTTTTGGTGTCGGCTTGGACTCTATATTTCCCTTCCCAATTCAATGCTAGCTTGCCATCTCGGGCTTTTTTTCCCTCTAATATTAACCATCTATAGTTCCAGGTCCCATGCTTGTGTTAGAACAAGATTTGTTCATGACATTTATCCTTTGGGTTTTGATGATAACAAAGTATTGAAAGAACAATAGTGTTATCTAATGTGTGTTCCAAGTATGCAGGTTCTAAAGATTAAAGAGAATACTTTCAGAATTTGTTATAGGGACGCACTTGAGAGAAGTTGAGTTACTAGCTTCTGGTGGTTCAGAATCTGAAGAACACTGTCTAAGTGATGTCTGACGTAGACTCTAAAGCTGAAGGCCTCAACATCAGAAGAGCAACATATTGTCTCTACACTTAGTAATTGTATCAGCTTCTGATGAACATTCAGAGTTAGTAATAAAGCTAAATTTATCCGTACTGCAGAAAGCAACTAGCATTGTCAAATCAGTTTGTCAACTAGAGTCTATGTTCAGAAGGATCAAGAAGAGTTAACATGCTTTACGGATATCTACTCTCAACAGATCTATAATACAAGATTGGATGGAAGACGCAATGGTTAAACAAGTTACATAGCGGATTAAGATCTTTTGGTGTATCTATCTTCAAAGTCTCTTGTACTATGGAGAAACAAAGACACTTGTACAAGTTATCTCTTCCATCGGCTAGTCTTCTACAACTGCTATATAAGTAGTTGAAGATTCAATTTGAATTTTCAACAAGGAACAAGGAGCAATAGAGAAGGAAAGCCAAGAAGGATAAGAGTGTTTTACACTTCTATCTGGATGGAGGAATAACAAGGTAAAAAATAAACAACACAATCGAGTATACAGAAATTCAGTTATTTGTTGTAAATTGTACAAAGCCTTAAGATTTCTTAAACATTGAATATCTTAGAAATCTTAAGTGCTTAAGGTCTTTGTTACGGTTATTACCCTGTAGCTCTGATTTCGTATCAAGTACACCTTGTTCTCTATTATGCTAAATATGTTGTTTGGTAGTTTATATCAAGTTTCTTGCTATGTGCTTGAGCATCAAAGTCGCTTGCTGAGAAGCTTGAGCCAAGTAAGTCTCCTGCTATGTGCTAAAGCATTGAAATTCTTGATCAGTTGTTGATTAAGCAAGAAAGTCTTGGACTGTGAGTCTGAGCAGAAGTCTTGTACTTGAGGGTATGAGCAGAAGTCTTGGGTTTGTGGAACCTGAGCAAGGAAGTCTTAGGCTGCGGCCTGAGCAAGGAAGTCTTGAGTCTGAGGGGCTTAAGTAGGAAGTCTTGGGTTCGTGGAACCTAAGCAGGGAGTCTTAGACTTGAGGGTCTGAGCAAGGAAGTCTTGAGCCTAAGGGGCTTATGCAGGAAGTCTTGGGTTCGTAGAATCTAAGTAGGAAGTCTTAGACTTGAGGGTCTGAGCAAGGAAGTCTTGAGCTTGAGGTGCTTAAGCAAGGAAGTCTTGGATTCGTGGAATCTAAGTAGGAAGTCTTGGACCCGAGGGGTTTAAGCAGGAAGTCTCAGACTGAGGGTCTGAGCAAAAAAAAAAGTCTTGGACTTGAGGTTTATCATCCTTTTGTTTTCCCTTTCTCCAGGCGATAAAGGTAAATATGTCATTCTACATGGGTGAGTTACAAAATCATTAAATGTTAGGAGACTCATGTCATTGTACGAACTCAAATCTGGCTGGTGAAGTCATAGCTGCTTAATTGTATCGATGAAGAGAACATTACACAAACTCCTATCGCCCACGAGGAAACCTGCCACTATGTGATTCGCCATAGTAACTATTATCACCAGTGGTAGCTCTGCGATTGGGATTCCATCTATCTTTCCATGATCTCAAAATCCAAGCATCAACCTGTCTTTACTCTGTGATCTAATGACATTCATTACTTGGATGAGATTTTATGGTGGAGGATCTTCGTCACGCAACACTCATATCCGGATCTTATCAACGACTAAAGATCGTTATAGTTCAAGGTAGGGGAACACATATTTTTATTGAATTTGTTGTCTTTAAATCTTTTAATGAAGTATCTACTATTAGTGTTATATGTATTTCTGATTAAGGTATAAAATAAAATGAATGAAAGAGAATCCTTTTAATTTTATTAAATAATTGTTTATTATCCTTTCGTTTTTAGCGAAAAAATTCTAATTTCATAGTATTGGTACGAAAACATCCCATCAATAGATTATTATTATTATTATTATTATTATTTCATAACTGTAATATTAATTTTTAATATATATATATATATATATATATATATATATATATATAATGATTATTTATTTTACTTTAAACCGATTCAAATAAGTCAGTAGGGATAACAATTTGACCCATCCCTAATGGTTATCCGTAAAATTATTCATAATGGGTAGGATAAAAACCCGCAAAAATAGATACGAGGACGAACTCAGTAATTACCCATAAAAATAAGCGGGTATGGGTGCCTTGGTATTCACCCCATCTCATACACGCACAATATATATTTATGTATTTTAATTTATATTTATATATTTTAATTTATATTATTATATAAAAATGTATAACTATCAATTTTTAAAAGTTTATCAATTTTAAACCATTGTTTATTTAATATAAGTGTTTGTTTATTTCAACAATAGTTTTTTTGAAAACTTTTTAATGTTTTTAAAAATTTAAGGCTTAAATGCAGTTTTAGTCCCCATAGTATCATTTTTCTGAACTTTTGATCCCCCTTTAAAAAAACCCAGGTTTTGGGTCCCTTGTTTTGATTTTTTTTGGGATTTTTTTGGTCCCCCCTCCAAATTAGGGTATGTGGCATTTTTCTTGCTGATGTGGATTAGCTGACTAGGATTATGTATTATTTTATATTCATTTACATAATTAATATATTAACTTTAATAAATAACTTAATTAATAAATAAATAGTAAATCCCTAAACCTTATTATTATTATTCTAAATATTTAATATAAGTAGTGAATCCCTAATTGCATTTCCATCGTGACATTGTTGAAGAGGAAAATTCCCAGAAACATTGAACCCTAGAACAGCACACATTTCAAACGCACCAAGTACTCTGAAGATTCCATGGAAAATCCTGGCCTTTCCAAGACGAGCAAAGGCGTGAAGTTCTACCTCAGGTATGTTGTCGTATCCTTTTCCCACGTTCTTCCCTTATTGCATTTCATTCTTAGTTTAATGGTTATGGTGGACCCCAAAGGGTTTAGGGTTTTTTTCGTTGTATTTTACCGTACTTGGTGGTTCCTTTTTGTGTTAGGGTTTAAAAAACTTCGTGTTTTAGGGTTTTGTGGTCCTATCATTTCTTCATTATTTAAGTCTTGTTTGTGTGGTCCTGATCGCGACTTTATGAGTCTATCAGGATTACTAACTGCAAGCGCACAGTCTATCGCGTAGTTTTAAAAGATATCGAACCCACAAGGACCGATAATCAAACTAGTGCTATCGGGTTGTTACTATGTTTAGCTAAGGCGGATGATTTCTAGAAGTTAAGGTGAAAACAGGGAACTAAAATTAAACTAGAATTTAGATTTGATTAAAGTATAACAGAATATCGGTACGTAACTCATCAATCATCAGGAATCCAATAGATCGTCGGCTTATTAGTCAAAATAGTTTTCAGTAGAAAAATACCAATTTAAAAGTCTTTGCCTCACACTCTCGTGTTATTGACTCTGACTATACTCCTAAATCAGAATGTCTGCTCTCGCTAGCCCATTTGAGTTTAAAATACTTTTTGAAAATTAATAAGTCCTAATTGGTTTTAAAGCGCTTTCGATGTATTTAAAACCAATGTCCAGTTTCAGCTATCCGGTTAAAATCTCAAACTCCCGTTTTATTGATCGTAACCTTAGTACTTTCTTACTCTCGTAACAAAAGTTAATTAAAATAAGAAATTGGAACCGAAAAATTATAGTGTCAAAGTTTACCTACGACCGATCGGACCCCTTTCTGATCGACTTAATTACATACCGATATAAATAATTTAGCCATACATTTCAACATACATACGCAAACATAAACAATAAAACATTAATGCAGACATGATATTTAAAAGTAAATAGCAACTATATTAATTGAATAAAAACCTGGAACAATGAATTTTGAGTACACGATCCTCCACAAGCCGACAGGATTCGCTTTGCTCGTACAATTAAACTTAAACCGAAATAACTGCTAAACTAACTAACTAATTCAAGTGCAATAGTTCCCCGGTGTATGAAACTATTGCTTTGGAAGGTAAGAAAAATGGGAAAGGTAATGCAAGGAATGAAAAGTTCTGAACTTAGGAAAAATCTCGTGAAAATTCGGAGGAGAAGAGAGAGGAACGTCTTGTGAAGTAATTGCTCTATTTATAGCCTTTGAGAGTTGACGTGAAACAAGGAGAGAAAATCTCAGGCAGGTGCACACGATCGAAAATCTCTGAGTGACTGGTTGATCGTGGCTTGCGTTAAGTTATAACCGTTTGAGAGGCCACGTAGTTTAAAATTAATTTCTGAGAAGTTGGCTTGTGCCGGTCGTCATGGCCTTGTGCCGGTTGTCATAGCTTAAAACTTGTGACGGTCGTCATGCCTTGTGTTACGGTCGTCATGGCCCTTAATGCATAATCCTCATTCTGCAGTCAAAACACCTGGTTTTTCTTCTAATTTCTTCTGTTTTTTTCTTCTTTCTTCTTGCTGGTTTTTTTTTTATGGAAACATAGAAATTCAATAAATAAAACCAGGAACAAAATTACAAGAGGAATAACATAAGGAAGGTATATGTCCAAACCAAGTTCTAGAACCTATGGTTTTTCCAAGACCAACCATGTGGTGAGCTTCCTCATTACACTCTCTAGGAATAAACATTACAACAACATTATCAAACTTGTTCAATAAAGAGATACAGTCAGCAACAATAATAGAAATATTTGCAATATCGAGATAGCCATTGATGCAGTCAACCACTTGCTTTGCATCCGACTGTAACACAATGCGTATAACCTTCAACTCAGCAGCAATGCTTAAAGCTCTTCGAATACCCAAGTTTTCCGCCGTAAGAGGATCAGCCACACTTGGAAAAATTTGGCATGCAGCCATGAAAATGTTCCCCGTAGGGTCCCTGAAAATGCAACCTAGCGAAACCGAACCATCCTCAAAATAGCCCGCGTCCGATTGAATGAGCCAGAAGTCTTTTGGCACATTTGAAACCGAAGCCACAACAGTGCCAACCTGCTTAACCGAAATCCTCATGGAATTTTCCTCAAAGGCATCCAAAATTTCCTTCGCAACAAGTGCCGGAACTGGCTTGGATTGGTTAAAAACCACAGAATTGCGAATTTGCCAAATCTTCCAAAAAGAGAAACAGAGCAATTGACAGAATTTAAAATCCTTAAGCTTAAAAACACAACAAAACCAGTCCAAAATAGAGCCAGCAGTAGGAGTGCGAATTCCAAGCGGAGACGAGAAGAGAATTCGCTTCACAAAATCACAGTGAAGGAAGAGATGGTGTGAAGTTTCAGGATGTTCGAAGCAAAAAGGGCAAGAATCATCAATGTCTATACCTTTGCGCCTTAAATTGGCTTTTAACGGAAGAATATTTTTTGAGAGGCGCAAAGGAAGTTTCGGACTCGGGGATTAACATCTATCTTCCACAAGAGCCTCCAAAAGTCCACATTACCACTCGAGGAGGGACCGGGGCGTTTTGCACGATGACTCGCGGCGATGCAGTGGTAGGCTGACTTCACAGAAAACTCACCATCCTTGGCTAAATGCCAAATCAATTTGTCATTGGGCTGCTGGAAAGATAAGGGAATGCTGCAAATACGAAGAACATCCGTAGCGTCAAAGTTAGCTTCCAGAGCTGCCATATTCCAGCATGAACAGTCAAGACCAATAAATTGGCTAATAGTGGCCTCAGGACCAAGAAGACGAGGAGGAAAGGAAACCTTAAAACCAGGGGCCGAAGGAACCCACCTATCATTTACAATAGAAATGTTCCTACCGTTACCGACCCTCCACCGTGCACCACTCAAAACCACCTCCCTTGAACTCATAATGCTACGCCAAGCATAGCTTGGTTTGAAACCCAGCCGAGCATCTTCAATGTTACATCTAGGAAAATACCGGCCCTTAAAGAATCTAGTCAAAAGGGAATCATCCCTACTCATGAGTCGCCAGAATTGCTTTCCAAGAAGGCTGGAGTTGAAGTCGTGAATTCCGCGAAAACACAGACCGCCCACACCTTTTCCTTGAGAGAGTTTTTCCCAACTTAACCAATGAATTTTCCTGACGCCATCCTTTGATCCCCACCAGAATTTGGACCGCATAGACTCAATATCCTTGCAAACACTCTCCGGGATACGATAACAACTCATAATATACGTGGGAATCGCCTGGGCCACAGCCTTTATCAAGACTTCTTTACACGCACGAGACAAGAAAGATTCTTTCCAACCTTTAAATTTTTGCCAAACTCTGTCAGTAACCAACTTGAAAACCTCTTTCTTTGAGCGCCCAAAAACCACAGGTAAACCAAGATACCGAGAATGACTAAGAACCCCTCTACACCCGAGAATAGCCTTGATTTTACCTTGAGTATCCAAGCTCACATTGCCACTAAAAGCAACCTCGGATTTATCAGCATTCACAAGTTGACCAGACGCTTGTTGATAGGAGTCAAGGATGCCTCTGATTCTAAGGGCCTCTTCCTCATTCGATCTCGCAAATAACAGGCTGTCGTCGGCAAAAAAGAGATGAGAAATAGTTGGAGAATTTTTTGCCACTTTAACTCCATGAAGACTCTTATTGTTCACCTCCGTCTTGAGCATCCCGGACAAGATATCTGCATAAATAACAAACAAATAAGGTGAGAGGGGATCTCCTTGCTGTAGACCCCGTTCTGGAGAAAACCGGGTACTAGGCTGACCGTTGATGAGGATCTGGTAAGAAACCGAAGAAATACACTTTGCAATCACTTGAATCATGGACTCGGGGAATTCCATCTTTCTTAAAACTTCAACAACAAACTCCTATTCAAGTCTATCATAAGCTTTCAACATATCCAATTTAAGGGCCATTGTTCCTTTCTTCCCCCGCTTCTTATGCTTCATCCAGTGAAAACATTCCATGGCGATAAGTGCGTTATTCGTGATTAGCCTGCCTCGAATAAAAGCACTTCGTTCCTTGTTCACAACATCCGGAAGCAATACCTTCATACGATTAGCAATAGCTTTTGTTACCGCCTTCATACAGACGTTACAGAGGCTTATCGGGCGAAAATCAGCAGGAAAAGATAGGTTCTTCTTCTTAGGGATAAGAGAAATGAAGGTGTTGTTAATAGCAGATGGATCCCCACCCCTGTTAAGAACCTCCAAGGCGAAGTCCATGATGTCTCCACCAACAATGAACCAATACTTCCGATAGAAGAGAGCAGGAAGACCATCCGGACCCGGGGCCTTTGTCGGGTGCATTTGGAAAATTGTCGTATGAATTTCCTCTGGAGTATACAACCTATCACATAAAGCTTTATGATCAGCAGAGAGTCTTCCAGGAGCTTGCGAACAAACCTGCCCAACATTAACAGGATGGCTGGAAGAAAACAAACCCCTGAAAAAGTTAACCAGAATGGCCTCACAATTATGGTGACCACGTTTCCACAAACCGTTATCATCTTTCAGTCGCTTGATAGTATTGGTGCGCCTTCGTTGATCAGCTTTTGAATGAAAAAACTTAGTATTTCTATCACCATCCCTTAGCCATACCGCACGACTTCTTTGTCTCCACAACGTCTCCTCAGTTTTAAGAAGCTTATCACGTTGAATTTCAAGAGCTTTGAACTGCTGCAGTTCAAGAGGATCAATAGCCCATCTTTTATCTTCTTTCAACAAACCGTCAATTCTCTGAATTTCCTTTGAGACTCTATTTGTTCTGAGATCACGAAAAGCATGTTGGATAGAATGAATGGAAGTCAACTTCTGACAGAAGGAAAAACCGTTATTGCTCCACAGATTACGCACCAGATCCCTACATTTATCTTCTTTTGACCAAGCCTCTTCAAACCTGAAAATGTACTTCCTTCGTTCGATCTCAACCTCCCTTTGAATGAGAATACGGAGAGGAGCATGATCAGAACCGTGACGCTCCAGATGAACAACTTTGGTGAGTGGGAAGTTCCTTTGAAAGGCCATGGAATACAAAGCTCTATCTAGTCTGCAATGCACGTTATTATCTCCCTTCCTCCCATTTGACCAAGTAAAAGGATAACCATCGAAATCCACTTCTTTGAGTCCACAGCAGGCAAGAACGTTTCTGCTCCAAGAGTATTGAACATCAGATCTGCTAATACCACCCCTTTTGTCTGAATCCTGAGTAATATCGTTAAAATCACCAAACATCAGCATCAGATTCCCACCCTCATCCTTCAAATTTTGAACCAACCTCCAAGTCTCTCTTTTTCTAGGCTCATCCGGAAAACCATAGACACCCGCAAACGACCACACCTCCTCGTTATCTTCCTGACTACACAAACCAGCTATATGATTTGAAGATAAAGAAGATATTTGGAGCTCCAGATCATCATTCCACCATAAACTGATACCCCCTGCCCTGTCTTTACCCGATCCTCTACAGTCCACCGTTTTAGCTAAATTGAATCTGAACCTGCTTTTAACCTTAAACACCTCATCTTCCTTCAGTCTAGTTTCCATTAAGAAAACCACTTGGGGATTTTCAACACGAATGAGCCTTGCCAAGGCTCGAACCGCACGAGGACTCCCCAATTCCCGACAGTTCCAAGATAGGATTTTCATTGTGATAAGCGGTGTTAGTTAACCAACACCACCTCTGGTTGAGTTGAAAGCTTGATACCCTCCTCCGTTGATTGTTTTCTTTTCTTCTCCTCAAAACCTTGAACATCCATAGGCCCCTCCGTAACCATAACATCAATAAGATTTCTTTTAACCAACATAGGTTTCGAATTACCCGTAATGTTCGTCTTAGATGGTTTACTATTCTTCCTTCTAATCCATTTTTTCTTTGACACACCTACTGGTGGAGCTTAGATTTGAGGAAACTCCTTACCAGTAGATAGAGCAACAACCCTTAATGATTCTGCGACATTCTCCACATCAACAATGGGGGTTCGACCAGTTGAGCACTCTACAGGGTTTTTCTCTTTCAAAACCATCGTTGCCTCAACATTCTGGACTTCTGGATCTTCCTCCTTTTCCTTTCCTTTCGAACCACATCTGCTATGGCTGGAGGACACCTCAAATAATTCTCTGCTACACTTGCTGGAGCTAGAATCCTTTGATTTGCCTTCATCAAGCACTTTGGGGAGAGGGGATGCCCGAAGCCATTGCCCAAAGGAAAGATCCTGCTCTTCGATATCATCATATCCGTCTTCATTCAGTTCTTCCATCACCTCACAATCCTTAATTTGATGTCCCATACGACCACATACGAAACAAAACGTAGGCAACTGCTCATACTTGAAATGGATTCTAAGGGATTTCTCTTTGTATTTCACAACAGTGCCTCGTTTAAGCGGGTCCTTCAAGTTAACCAACACCTTGATTCGTAAAAATCTTATGTTTCTATGTGCCTCTTTGATGTCCATTTCCTCGAAAACCCCAACGATATTGCCAATCTTCTTCGCCATTGATTCGGATCTAAGGATGACAGGGAGCTCATAAATTCTAACCCAGAAAGAGGCATAATGCAAGTCCATATCAGCTGGTTGTTCCTCGCCAGAAATCCGTTTCAGAACTAACAAGGATCTGTCAAAACTCCAAGGGCCCGTTTTTAGAATAAATTCTAAGTCTCTCTTGGAAACAAACTTGAAGAGAAACAGGTTCTTCCCCAGATCTTGAATCTCCACCGGGTGTTTAAGCCTCCACGCATTGATCATGGTACTCTTAAAGGCTCGTGTGTTGAAACTACTATCAGTACAGAGCTTTTCGGCAAGGGTCCGGTGAAAGGATTCGTCTTCGCATATTTCATCTGCGGCAACAATCACTCCTTCTTCTTCCTCCTTGGACAGCTCAACCGATTTCCATTTCTCCATAGAACCAGAAACAGCGAGGATACCAAACAGAAAACTAATCACACTGGGCTATCAGAGAAGACAAGGGAGCCAGACACGAAAAGGAAATAGTGAGGTTGCACAAACAGAGCGAACTGAAAAGAAAAGTAACAGAGGAACAGTAGAAATCACTCACACCAGATAAGGAGAAAAAGAAACCAATGAATGGTTGAGGGACGGATTAAGTAATCCGGAAAAAAATCTCAAACCCTAGAGGGAAGAGGAAAAAGACACGTTAAGTCCTAGAGAGAGGGAGGAGCATCTCTCTCTAACACGTCTTTCTTCTTGCTGGTTGACTTAAAGAGAATACCTAAAAATGAACTTAATACTCGCAAATACAATGTTAACAAACAAAAATAACGCAATAAATCAATGTAATTCAGGGCAAAATATACTATGTAATATCGTATTATCAAACTCCCCTATACTTGAATCTTTGCTTGTCCTCAAGCGAATAATCATTTCAAAAGCATTGATCCAGTGCACATACCTGACACTCCTCTGAGTCGTACATAGTTGTGCGGGCTTTTGTTTGAAACGATAGATACTCAAACAAACACCAGAGATACATTAATGACACAAAACATAGAACATGGTCATAAACCTCCCTTTTACATACCGGTCCGAATCATTCTATTATAGCTTCACCTAATGCTTATATTTCGCCCGATTTCATTCTGACGCAATCACATTAAGCCCTTTGCCTTTGCACGCACATAGTAGAGTAGCCTGTTAGTGATTTTGATACTTTAAACGAGGGGTCTGGTACACAAGTGCAGTACCCCTTTTTATACATATTCTGCTTGCAAGTTGTGGGGGATCAAACCGTAGTCTGCCCTACCGAGTTCAGTACCAGATACCTCTGAACCAACTAACAACAAATTTCTATTGCCTTTTTGCATCACTTGCTTTCTTTAGATTTGGTGCATTTCTATTTCCACAGTTAAAGGCGTGAAATTTTCAATTTTTAGCAACTTGAGGTATCAATCACTTATCTTCGTCGGTTCTCCACATAGCTTGTGCTTAGGCGGTGCTGACTGCTAATATAAACTACTAGGGGCTAATTTAGAATTTGCAGCTTAAGGTAACGGTATAATAGGTACTCAAACTGATAACGCAAATATGAGAGGTCTAAGGTGTCAAGACGGTATCAATTTTGTTCATACTTTCTCAAGTCTCCAACATAGCCTACTCGTAAGACAGTCTATATACTCTAAAGGCGTGTTGAGTTATGCATCGAATCAAACTTGACGCGTCCGCAAGCGCACGAAAATATCGAAGTAATATAAAAGATTGTCGAACCCACAGAGACCAATGTCAACATACCGTAATCTATCGTCGCTTTGTAAAGCTAAGGCTAATGATGATTGATAAAAGGGAAACTAAAACTAAAACTAAAATAAAACTAAGAAAACATGATAATAAAGAGAGGCTGGAATATGGATTCCGCGTTCCTAGAGGACTTTGTAGAATTCGGGTACTAATTACAACTATAACTTAATTCCGTAGAATATATCTACTTAAAAACTCCGCCTCACGCTCTCGCGGTATTAACTAAAGTCATGTTCCCTAATCCCAAGATTTTGCTCTCGCTCGCCCGGTAACTAGGAAATATATTTTGAAAGCCAATAATATCCTAAACGTATCTAAAGCGCTCTCGCTGTATTTAGATATGTTGTCTAATTTCCACTATCCTGTTCGACCCCCACGCTCTCGCAGTGTCGGCTCTAACCTTATTTAATTTCTCACTCTCGTGACAAAATCGTGTTAAATACCCTTTCACTCTCGTGATAAAGTTATTTAAATTAGACTTGGAAATTAAAACCAAAACAAAATTTTAATCATAAGTTCGCACCTATTATTTTCTACCGAGTCCCGTCGGTAACGACGGTCCTCATACGCCGGACTCTAAACTATTTAGCTAGACATAATGACAGAAAGAAATAAGCAATTTTGGGTTTTTAGATTAAACAAAAACATGATAAGCGATTTAAAATAATTTAATATAAGGCAAGACATAATTAAGCGATTAATTAAAGACAGTAAGGTAAACAATAAAATAGAACCTGTAATTAAATGGAACTGGAAACTGAAGTCGTAATACGCCGGGAGGCTTTGAATCAATACATAAATTAAACTACAGAAATAAATCCTAAAACTATATTTGTAATAGTCCCCCGATGTGGAGAACTATTACTTTTACATCAATGAGAATTGCTAAAAACTAAATAAGAAAAATCTGGCGAAAAGAGAAAAAAAGAGAGCCCCTCGTGTAGCAAATTGCCTCCTTTTATAGCTTGAGAAGTTGTTGTGAAAGAGAGAAAAAATCTGCTGTGGAAGTTAATGGCCAAAAATATCTCAAGCACCCCTTGACTGGTTGAACGTGGTTTGAGTGGTTTGAGTTGAATTAATACTGTTGAGTGGTCCACGTAACTTAAACTTGAATTCTGGGAATTATGCTTGTGTCGGTCGTCATAGTCATGTGACGAGGATCACAACTTTAAAGTACTATGACGGTCGTCATGGACCCGTGACGGTCGCCATGCTCCTCACGTCCCATTTATTTTCATGATGGGCGCCACCATAAGGTGTGACCCTCGTCACACTTATGTTGTGTGGAGGGCCCCACCCGTTATTTATTTATTTTTTTAATTCTTTTTCTTCTTTTCTTTTCTAATTTCTTTTCTTTTCTTCTTCTTTCATATTTTCTTCATAACTTCTTCTTTTCTTCACATTTCTTCCTTTAATTCTTTTCTTTTCTTTCTTTTGTGAATTAATCCAAGTCACCTAAAAACATAGTAAATGAGATATAAATCGAAGCATAAATCGAATAAAATAAAGGAAATCATAACTAAAATTCATGTAAGTCAAGCCAAATAAACGATATAATTTAGCGTTATCAAACTCCCCCACACTTAAACCTTTGCTTGTCCTCAAGCAAACCATGACTCGCGAGAAAAATAGAGTGTATACGGATACTCATCCTAGGCTACCAACTCTACTTCGATTAAGTTTGTATCGATAGGTACTTGCTCACACATTAAGGATATCGTAACAACACAATTCCGCTTTTGCGGTCATCAACCTCCATCCTATACAAACCAATCCGAGTCATATCATTATACCTAAGCCTAACTCACTCGTCCTTCTTTCGTCCCTTTTCATTCAGGCGCAATCTCATTAAGCTCGTTATCCTTTCACACTCATGGTAGGATGGCCTGTTAGTGACTATGATCTCGTTATTATCATTTTTTTCTTTTGGCACATTGGCTTAAAAATAAAGAAGTTTGCATCGTTGGGCTAAATGATCGGGTGAGGATCGCCTAACTTAGAAGGAGCATTCATTTTTTTTTCTTTTCTTAATTTACCTTTTAAGCCTGAGATCATACACTTATTTGCATCGGCTTCCTACTTAGTGCGTGCTTAGGATGGTGCTGACTGCTAAATAAACTACTTAGGGACTACTAAAGGGGTGAGAACTTAAGGCTATGTCATAACAAGTACTCAAATCGATTTCCATAATTTAGAGGCTCACGGTGTTAAGACGATACCGATCTTGCAGAATTTTCCCAAGTCTCACAATCTAACCTCAATTTCGTCTGTAACCTAAGATTTTCAAAAGAAACACTATTTTTAACTCAAAAGTTTTCAAAATATTTGGTATGGCTCAAGAGAATGGGAAAATCGATAAACAACATAAGATCAGCATAAAGACTCGACAACACATGCACATACAGACGAAACATTTAAAACAGAAAAAATTTTAAAATCATGCTGGAAAACAGTAAATCTAACTAGAAAGCGGTAAAATGAAAGCGGTAAATGTTCCTCCCCCACACTTAAACCAAACATTGTCCTCAATGTTTTGATAAAAGGTGAAAAGGGAAAGATAGAACCTGTATGAATGCCACGACAAAATTCGCTCTGATTCTTCCCTTGTTGTCCCTATCTTCGCTGGCCACTTCTACTCCGGTGTCTTGTACTACGAGTTATCTAATTTTTGCTGAAACTTCACTTTACTGAAGCCGCTCATCATACTACCTGTTTTCGAAGGAAGTACCTGCAGAAAATGTTAGAAAAATACGGTGCGGTGTGTGCAGGTGGAACCTGACCATGCGAAAGGACAAGGAGAAGGTGAGTTACGAATGGGAGAGATATGATTTCTCCCATCATACTCATCATTGGTGTCACCACCAGCAGCGACATTCGTAGGAATGTGCGTGGGCACCCGGTCATTTTAAGGGATTGTCATCTAGAGATCTTTCGCCTAAATGTAGTTGAGACGTGACAAGCGATACAATTCTTTATTTTCTGCAAACACAAACAATAAAAGGAAAACATTAAATTAAAATCTCTTGGGTTGCCTCCCACGTAGGGCTTTGTTTAACGTTGATAGCTCGACGGTTATGAGTGTTAATCTTCGGTTTCCATGGCCACTTATCAAGCCATCTCACATATCCCTCACCTTTTCTTTTCTTCCTTCTGTGGGGTGGTTCATTCTTTTGAACTTGTGGTGGTGGTTCTGGATCTATCCTAAGTATTAGCTTTTCAAGTTTGGGCTTAGCTATTTCATCCATCACCTTAAAGTTTAACCTTACCCTCTTAACAGTAATGATATCCCTAGTTTCATGGTCCTCGAATTTTCTCTTTTTATGTGTGACCTCAAACAAAGATGCATCGGTGTGAATATTTTCCAATACCTCCACATGTGTTTTGGATTGGGAGTCTACAAACCTATGCGGGAAAGGAATCCGTGGGGTATATGGAGGAGGAATGACATTAGGTGCTTCCTTCGCTGCCTCTTTGACGACCTCCCTTTCAGATGGTTCCAGTGAATTTTTCTCAATCTCTACTTCTTCCTCACCAGAACTCTCCTCAACCTCAATATCACTCCCCTCAACCTCATTATCATTCTCCTTAGCCTCATTATCACTCTCCTTAGGATCTTTGATTTTTGTTTCACTACAGGTCACTACAACATCCACATGCTCCTCAAGGGAGGGTCCTATAGGTGTCTGTTCAAGTATGGAGATTTGAGTCTCCAATGCCTCGGAGTGAGTCGCGAGGGACTCGACCATAGTGTTTATCTGCCTAAGGGTTTCATAAGTATCGAGATGTTGTTTTCTAAGCTCTATATTCCGGAGAATTCGTGTCTCCACAAAGTGCTCCATCATGGATTCTAACCTAGAATTAGTTGTTGTTTCAATGAAATCCTCCATTAATGTTTCGAGGTTGGAATTAACGGATTCTTGTGGTTCCTCAAAATATTGGGAGTGGTAATTTGGGTGGAAATGAGTTAGTGTCGCGTTGAAATCCTCCATTAGTATTTCGAGATTGGAATTATGTGATTCTTGCGGTTCCTCGAAATTTTGGGAATGGTAATCATAGGAAAAATTTGGTTGCAGTTCCTCAAAATATTGGGAGTATTGCGGTTGGTAATTGTAGAGAAAATTTGGGTGCGGCTCCTCAAGATATTGTGAATGGTTATCATAGAGAAAATTTGGGCGATACATAGTTTTTAATTTTTTAATTTTTTTATTTTTTTTTATGGGAGTGCCTTAGTCTATACGGTGCAACAACGGAATAACAATATTGACTGTTGGTCCCCGGCAACGGCGCCAAAAACTTGGTGCGTCCGCAAGCGCACGAAAATATCGAAGTAATATAAAAGATTGTCAAACCCACAGAGACCAATGTCAACCTACCGTAATCTATCGTCGCTTTGTAAAGCTAAGGCTAATGATGATTGATAAAAGGGAAACTAAAACTAAAACTAAAATAAAACTAAGAAAATATGATAATAAAGAGAGGCTGGAATATGGATTCCACGTTCCTAGAGGACTTTGTAGAATTCGGGTAATAATTACAACTATAACTTAGTTCCGTAGAATATATCGACTTAAAAACTCCGCCTCACGCTCTCGCGGTATTAACTAAAGTCATGTTCCCTAATCCCAAGATTTTGCTCTCGCTCGCCCGGTAACTAGGAAATATATTTTGAAAGCCAATAATATCCTAAACGTATCTAAAGCGCTCTCGCTGTATTTAGATATGTTGTCTAATTTCCACTAACCGGTTCGACCCCCACGCTCTCGCAGTGCCGACTCTAACCTTATTTAATTTCTCACTCTCGTGACAAAATCGTGTTAAATACCCTTTCACTCTCGTGACAAAGTTATTTAAATTAGACTTGGAAATTAAAACCAAAACAGAATTTTAATCATAAGTTCGCACCTATTATTTTCTACCGAGTCCCGTCGGTAACGACGGTCCTCATACGCCGGACTCTAAACTATTTAGCTAGACATAATGACAGAAATAAATAAGCAATTTTGGGTTTTTAGATTAAACAAAAACATGATAAGCGATTTAAAATAATTTAATATAAGGCAAGACATAATTAAGCGATTAATTAAAGACAGTAAGGTAAACAATAAAACAGAACCTGTAATTAAATGGAACTGGAAACAATGCTTGAACTGAAGCCGTAATACGCTGGCAGGCTTTAAATCAAATACATAAATTAAACTACAGAAATAAATCCTAAAACTGTATTTGTAATAGTCCCCCCTATGTGGAGAACTATTACTTTTACATCAATGAGAATTGCTAAAAACTAAATAAGAAAAATCTGGCGAAAAGAGAAAAAAAAGAGAGCCCCTCGTGTAGCAAATTGCCTCCTTTTATAGCTTGAGAAGTTGTTGTGAAAGAGAGAAAAAATCTGCCGTGGAAGTTAATGGCCGAAAATATCTCAAGCACCCCTTGACTGGTTGAACGTGGTTTGAGTGGTTTGAGTTGAATTAATACCGTTGAGTGGTCCATGTAACTTAAACTTGAATTCTGGGAATTATGCTTGTGCCGGTCGTCATAGTCATGTGACGAGGGTCATAACTTTAAAGTACTATGACAGTCGCCATGGACCCGTGACGGTCGCCATGCTCCTCACGTCCCATTTATTTTCATGGTGGGCGCCACCTTAAGGTGTGACCCTCGTCACACTTATGTTGTGCGGTGGGCCCCACCCGTTTTTTTTTAAATTCTTTTTCTTCTTTTCTTTTCTAATTTCTTTTCTTTTCTTCTTCTTTCATATTTTCTTCATAACTTCTTCTTTTCTTCACATTTCTTCCTTTAATTCTTTTCTTTTCTTTCTTTTGTGAATTAATCCAAGTCACCTGAAAACATAGTAAATGAGATATAAATCGAAGCATAAATCAAATAAAACAAAGGAAATCATAACTAAAATTCATGTAAGTCAAGCTAAATAAACGATATAATTTAGCGTTATCAAGTCCCATTCTGACAATGATGTATGAATTAATACAGGCCAACCAAGTGTTAAACAATTAGGTTTAGGATTCACCATGGAGGTGCACTCGTTGAAACTCCTGTGAGACTGTACGTTGGTGGATTTGTTACAGAAATGGATTGGAAGTGGGATGTAGATTATCTGTCCTATATGGAGTTGTTTGAACTGATTAAGAAGGATAGATATGTAGACATTAAGTGTATCTGGTATTTGAACCCTAGGAAGAGTTTTACCCTTGGTCTTAGGCCACTGAACTGTGACAAAGATGTTTTGCAACTGATAAGAGATGTTGATGGCTATGAAACTGCTGACTTGTATGTTGAACATAGCATTAGTGAACCTGATATTGTAGATGAGGCAGATATAGGTCATGAAGTATTCTCTGATGATGAGGTTGTTGAGGTGAATAATGAAGTGGGAATGGAAAAAGAAGCTGAGGTGAATGATGAAGAGGGAATGGGAAAGGAGGACGAGGTGAATGATGAAGAGGGATTGGGAAAGGAGGATGAGGTGAATGATGAAGAGGGATTGGGAAAGGAGGCTGAGGTTAATGTGGAGGAGGCTATGGACAAGGATGATGAAATTGATGATGAATTGGAAGATGAAATGGATGCTGAATTTTAAGATGAAGTTAATGCCTTTGATTGGACAAGTGTATTACCTAAAGACAATGTTGAACCCATTGTGAATGACTTTAACAATGGAGATGATTCTGACCAGCTTCAAACCCCAAATGAGAGTGAAAATGATGAGGAATATGAGAGTTTCCCAACCTATAAAGTTGGTGAGGGAGTCAAATTTGAGTTAGGGATGAGATTTAATACAAAGGATCTGGTGAAGGAGGCTATAAAGGAGTATGCCATGGTGGAGAAAAAAATGTTTACTTGCATAAGAATGATGGAAAGAGGATGGTGGTTAAGTGTATCACTGACTGCAAATTTTACATGAGGATTGGTAAGAGGGTATGTGAAATTCTGGCACAGATATCAGATGTCCTACACAGATGTTGAGACACTGATATCCAACACAATGAACAAGTTAACAATAATAATAGTGCAGAAAGTAAAGAACACAGTGATATGTTTACCCAGTTCAGATCAACAATCCTACTCTAGGGGCTACCAAGCCAGGGACGAAATTAATATACGATAGTATCAATTCACAGATCATACAACAACCACACCCGGTTACAATCCGATCACTTAATCACTACCCTTCCTATGACTTCTACCTAAGAATCGCCTAGGTATGAGGCTCTCCTCAAATCCCTCTTCAATCACAAACCGTGACTGGTTCCTTTCAACACAAGTAACAAAACGAAAGCCACACTTTCAAAACACACAATTCTCAATACTTCAAAGCTTATGTGAATTGACACACAAGAAACTCAATGCTTAAAAGCTTATGAGTAACTGACAGAACTTACAACACAAAACCAGTCCTTGTACTGTTATCAGAATGATACCAGTTAGGCTTACAAATAATACTCAAAAACCCTAACAAAACACACGTAAGTTCCACACCTAAACTAGGTTTACACCAGTCAATATATAGCATTAAATCTGGACTGGATTGGGCTTCAAAACGTAGCAAAGAGACTGCACACAATTCTGCAAAATAAACTCCAAGAAAATAGGTCTTCAATCTAAAGTTTCCTAATATGTCTCCATATTTAGAAAATGTTGAAAATCCAAAAATCAACACACAAAAACTCAACCCAAAATACTTTGGATGCCACATAGGATAACTAAATATTCATAGAATATTCAGTAACAAATCCCAACAACAGAATCTTCCTTTTAAACCAAAATCAGACGCGATGTCCTATGATCCAGGATGGGTCATCTTTATCCGACATGTTTAATGCAGAATATTAGAACATCTTGTTTCAACATCTTGCTGCTAGAATAGTTTTAGCAAAATAAATGCCAACCACAAAATCAAAGAAATAACAATCTCCCCCTTTGGCTTATTTTGGCTAAAACTACACACCAAACAATCTTGCAAAGATAACACCAGCAAAACAACAGTATCAGAGACAGCAGCGAAAAACACACCATAACACCAACACAAAACACATCATAGCAGCAAAAAATTCACACAAAAAAAAAACTCCCCCTCAACTGCAGCAACACAACAACATTCAACATTCTCCCCCTCAGCTGCAGCACCGGCACAAGCACACCACAAGCACACTACTCCCCCTTTTTAGCCATAAATATGACAAAAGCAACTGCAAGGTCAAGTCATAAACCAGAATAAATAGCATCAGAAAGTAGATGCACACAACATCACATGACCAAATGTCATGCACAAGCTTCAGCATCTTTCCCTTCATAAACACCTGCACAAGCTGCACTACCAGAATTACCTTTATTCTTTAGTCTGGCAGCCAGAAAGAACATTAATTGCTATAGTTCTTCATGAATACAAACCCCAAGTCTACTCCTCAGATTTTCAAACTGAACTGCATCCAGAGCCTTGGTAAATATGTCAGCAAGCTGATTTTCTATACTAACATGCTCAAGAGTTATGACTTTGTCCTCCACAAGTTCTCTGATGAAGTGATGCCTGATATCAATGTGCTTAGTCCTGCTATGTTGAATAGGATTTTTAGAAATATTAATAGCACTCAGGTTGTCACAAAATAATGTCATGACATCTTGTGTGACATTATACTCAGATAGCATTTGCTTCATCCACACCATTTGAGCACAACTACTTCCAGCTGCTATGTACTCAGCTTCAGCAGTAGAAAGAGATACAGAATTCTGCTTCTTGTTAAACCATGAAATAAGATTATTTCCCAAAAAGAAACAACCTCCAGAGGTACTTTTCCTATCATCAGCACTTCCAGCCCAATCAGCATCACAGTATCCTACTAAAATAGAACTTGAGTCATGGGAGTACAATAACCCATAATCACATGTACCACTCACATACTTAAGAATTCTCTTAACTTGATTGATGTGACTGACCTTGGGTTCTGCTTGGGATCTTGCACATACACCAACTGCAAAAGTTATGTCTGGCCTACTTGCTGTGAGATACAGCAGACTGCCAATCATGCTTCTGTATAAACTCTGTTCAACATTCACTCCCTTTTCATCTTTGGATAACTTCAAGTGAGTAGGAGCTGGAGTTCTCTTGTGCTTGGCATTATCCAATCCAAGCTTCTTCACAATATTTCGCATATTTGCTCTGACAAATAAAAATGGAATCTTCCATCTGCTTGACTTGCAATCCAAGGAAGTAAGTCAATTCACCTACCAAGCTCATTTCAAATTCAGATTGCATTTGGTTGACAAAATGTTGGACCATTTCATCCGCCATCCCACCAAACACAATATCATCTACATAAATATGAGCAATCATTAGTTTCCCATCCTTCTCCTTGACAAAGAGTGTTTTATCAATACCACATTTCCTGTATCCATATTTGACTAAGAACTCAGTCAGCCTTTCATACCAAGCTCTTGGAGCTTATTTCAAACCATACAAAGCCTTCTTTAGCTTGTAGACATGATCAGGAAAATTTGGATCCACAAACCCTTTAGGCTGCTCAACATAAACTTTCTCATTAAGATAGCCATTCAGAAAGGCACTCTTGACATCCCTTTGAAACAATTTGAATTTAAAAAAATATGCCACTCCTAGCAACAATCTGATGGATTCCAATCGAGCCATAGGAGCAAATGTTTCATCAAAATCTACTCCTTCAATCTGTGTGTATCCTTGAGCAACTAGTCTGGCTTTGTTTCTGGTAACAACTCCTTATTCATCAGACTTATTCTTATAAACCCACTTTGTTTCAATCACATTTGTTCCTGCTGGTCGTGGTACTAGTTCCCAGACTTCATTCCTCTTGAATTGGCAAAGCTCATCCTGCATAGCACTTATCCAGAACTCATCTGTCAATGCCTCTTTAACATTCTTTGGTTCAAGCTTTGAAACAAAACAGACATTTGACACAGCCTCCCTCGATCTGGTTCTTACACCTTCATTCAGATTTCCATTAATCAACTCCTTAGGGTGATCCTTCTGAACCCTTATAGAGGATCCCCTGTTAGCATCCTCTACCTCTTCATTCTCAGGTCTAGTGTCGATCTCTTGAGCATTATCTTCTACGGACTCAATGTCTTGTGAGATTTCATTGTTCATGGGAAAGCATGTTCCAACATCATCTGGGACATCTTCGTCTTTTCCAGAGTCATCAACCACCACATTTATGGATTACATCATCACCTTAGTTCTGGAATTAAATACCCTATATGCTTTACTGTTTGTAGAGTATCCCAAAAATATCCCTTCCTCACTCTTAGGATCCATCTTTCGCCTCTGCTCACGATCCGCCAAGATATAGCACTTACTCCCAAAAACATGGAAATATTTCACATTTGGCTTTCTACCTTTCCATAGCTCATAAAGAGTGACGGAAGTACCTGATCTGATAGTCACCCTATTGTGTATATAGCAAGCGGTATTCATGGCTTCAGCCCAAAAATGATATGGAAGCTTTTTGGCATGAATCATGACCCTTGCACACTCTTGAATAGTCATATTCTTGCGTTCCACAACACCATTTTGCTGAGGAGTGATTGGTGATGAGAATTCATGAGTGATTCCTTCAGATAAACAAAACTCTTCAAACCTGCTATTTTTAAATTCTTTCCCATGGTCACTTCTGATTCATACAACACCACAATCCTTTTCTCGTTGAATCCTTTGACACAATTCTTTGAAAGCTGCAAATACTTCAGACTTATCTATGATAAAGCTTATCCAGGTGAATCTGGAGTAATCATCAACGACAACATAGGCATACTTCTTCCCACCAAGACTTTCAACCTGCATAGGTCCCATTAAGTCCATGTGAAGCAGCTCCAGAACTCTAGAAGTTGTGGTAAGATGTTGAAGCTTTTTGTGTGACATCCTTGTTTGCTTCCCAACTCGACATTCACCACATATTCTATCCTCATCAATCTTCAGCTTGGGAATACCTCTAACAGCCTCACTTGACAGAACTTTCTTCATCCCTTTCAAATGTAAGTGACCCAATTTCTGATGCCACGGTTTGGTTTCATCTTCCTTTGACATCAAACAGGTAGACAAACTTTCTGATTCTTGAGGATTCCACAGATAGCAGTTATCCTTAGACCTGGTTCCCTTCATGACAACTTCATTTTCTTCATTGGTTACTAGGCATTCAGATTTTGTGAAATTTACTTTGAGTCCTAGATCACACAGTTGGCTTATACTGATCAAATTTGCAGTCAGCCCTTTGACAAATAGAACACGATCCAGATTTGGTTGTCCTGTGTAGTCCAGCTTTCCAACACCTTTTATTTCACCTTTTGATCCATCCCCAAAAGTGACATAGTTGGTAGAGTGAGGCTTGATATCTGACAAAAATTTCTTCACACCAGTCATGTGTGTTGAACAACCACTGTCAAAGTACCAATCTTCCCTTGCAGATGCTCTGAGAGAGGTATGTGCTATGAAACCAGCCATCATATTTCTAGGAGTCCATCTTTCCTTTACTTTAGCCCAATTCTGTCCTTTATTTTGTTGATGAGCAGTTTTGGGATAACCATGCAAATTGTAGCAAAAGGACTTTAAGTGACCAATCTTTCCACAGTAATGACATCTCCATGGTTTATACTTTGAACTACATACTATTTTCTGATGTTTCATCTAATGTTGAAACATGTGATTTGACATCTCCTCCTCTTGCTTTATTTTCTGAGGAGCAAACTTTAATACAGACTTCTTGTAGTTCTCTGCTTGACTGTTAAAACCAAGACCTTGTACATTTCCAGCATTTTTCCCAGTCTGAAGAATCTCATCCAACTGCGTGGAACCATTGTTCAACATTCTTATAGATTTGGTCATATTGTCAAGTTTTGACTTTTGCCATACAACCTCCTCTTTAAGATCAGCAATGATTGATAGATGTTCTTCCTTCTCAGCTTCTAGTTGAGCTATCAGAACCTTCTGTTCTAATATTATCTGGCACCTCTCTTCATTCTTGATACACAACTCTGAGAACCCAGTGATAACTTCCTGCTTAGTGAGTTCTCCAATATAAGATTCTTTGTCAGAATCAGACTCACAAGTTGTTTCTCCATCAGATTTACAGATTCCAGTCAAGGCTGTCACCAATTTTGCTGATTATTCTTCAAGATCACTCTCAGACTCTCCTTCTGACCAAGACACAGATAAGCCCTTCTCCTGCCTTTTGATATACGTGGGACACTCAGTTTTTATGTGCCCAAATCCCTCACATTCAAAACACTGAATTCTCTTCCCTTGATTGGAGTCTTCTTCAGTTCTGGACCTCCTGCCTCCATCCTGGTTTTTACAGATGTCGAGTGACTTGTTTTGAACCTTTTCTCTTGACTTCCAGTCCATCCTTTTCAACACTTTGTTAAATTGTTTTCCAAGTAATACCAGATCTTTAGACACCCCTTCATCTCTGACTAGGCTACCTTCATCGTCTGAATCACCAGCATTTGACACAAAAGCTATACTCTTCTTCTTTTTAGACTTTTCACTGATCCCCAATTCAAATGTTTGAAGTGATCCCACAAGTTCATCCACTTTCATCTTATCTATGTCCCGAGCTTCCTCTATAGCAGTCACTTTCATGTCAAATCTCTTAGGTAGAGATCTGAGGATTTTTCTGACCAGTTTACTATCAGACATCTTTTCACCTAGGGCACTTGAAGCATTAGCTATCTCAATAATGTTCATGTGAAAATCATGAATGCTCTCATCTTCCTTCATCTTCAAATTCTCAAACTTGGTAGTGAGAAGCTGAAGTTTTGACATCTTCACCTTTGAAGTCCCTTCATGAGCAACCTTCAAGACCTGACACGCCTCTTTTGCAATGGTGCAATGTTCAATTAACCTAAATATATTCTTATTAACGCCATTAAACAGTGCATTCATGGCTTTGGAATTTCCCAAGGACCCTTTGTAGTATGCATCATCCCAGTCTTCCTCTTCCTTCACCACATCAGTAGGATTACCTTTTCCATCTCTAACCTTTGGGGGTTCCCATCCTTTGATAACAGCTTTCCATGCTTGATCATCCATGGATTTGATGAATGCTACCATCCTTGGTTTCCAGTAGTCATAGTTGGAACCATCAAGCAGAGGTGGTTTGTTCAAAAATCCTCCATCCTTGTCCATTGCACCAGAAAGTACCTTCCCTGAATCTCACCCAGAACCAAACAAGGGTGCAAGCTCTTGATGCCAATTGAAATTCTGGCACAGATATCAGATGTCCTACACAGATGTTGAGACACTGATATCCAACACAAAGAACAAGTTAACAATAATGACAGTGCAGAAAGTAAAGAACACAGTGATATATTTACCCAGTTCGGATCAACGATCCTACTCTGGGGGCTACCAAGCCAGGGACGAAATCAACCATACCCGGTTACAATCTGATCACTTAATCACTACCCTTCCTATGACTTCTACCTAAGACTCACCTAGGTATGAGGCCCTCCTCAAATCCCTCTTTAATCACAAACCATGATTGGTTCCTTTCAACACAAGTAACAAAATGAAAGCCACACTTTCAAAACACACAATTCTCAATACTTTAAAGCTTATGAGAATTGTGGAGGAGGAATGACATTAGGTGCTTCCTTCGCTGCCTCTTTCACGACCTCCCTTTTAGATGGTTCCAGTGAATTTTTCTCAATCTCTACTTCTTCCTCACCAGAACTCTCCTCAACCTCAATATCACTCCCCTCAACCTCATTATCATTCTCCTTAGCCTCATTATCACTCTCCTTAGGATCTTTGATTTTTGTTTCACTACAGGTCACTACAACATCCACATGCTCCTCAAGGGAGGGTCCTATAGGTGTCTGTTCAAGTATGGAGATTTGAGTCTCCAATGCCTCGGAGTGAGTCGCGAGGGACTCGACCATAGTGTTTATCTGCCTAAGGGCTTCATAAGTATCGAGATGTTGTTTTCTAAGCTCTATATTCCGGAGAGTTTGTGTCTCCACAAAGTGCTCCATCATGGATTCTAACCTAGAATTAGTTGTTGTTTAAATGAAATCCTCCATTAATGTTTCGAGGTTAGAATTAACGGATTCTTGTGGTTCCTCAAAATATTGGGAGTGGTAATTTGGGTGGAAATGAGTTAGTGTCGCGTTGAAATCCTCCATTAGTATTTTGAGATTGGAATTATGTGATTCTTGCGGTTACTCGAAAATTTGGGAATGGTAATCATAGGAAAAATTTGGTTGCGGTTCCTCAAAATATTGGGAGTATTGCGGTTGGTAATTGTAGAGAAAATTTGGGTGCGGATCCTCAAGATATTGTGAGTGGTTATCATAGAGAAAATTTGGGTGATACATAGTTTTTAATTTTTTTATTATTTTTTTTATGGAAGTGCCTTAGTCTATACGGTGCAACAACGGAATAACAATATTGACTGTTGGTCCCCGGCAACGGCGCCAAAAACTGTTGGTCCCCGGAAATATCGAAGTAATATAAAAGATTGTCGAACCCACAGAGACCAATGTCAACCTACCGTAATCTATCGTCGCTTTGTAAAGCTAAGGCTAATGATGATTGATAAAAGGGAAACTAAAACTAAAACTAAAATAAAACTAAGAAAATATAATAATAAAGAGAGGCTGGAATATGGATTCCGCGTTCCTAGAGGACTTTGTAGAATTCGGGTACTAATTACAACTATAACTTAGTTCCGTAGAATATATCGACTTAAAAACTCCGCCTCACGCTCTCGCGGTATTAACTAAAGTCATGTTCCCTAATCCCAAGATTTTGCTCTCGCTCGCCCGGTAACTAGGAAATATATTTTGAAAGCCAATAATATCCTAAATGTATCTAAAGCGCTCTCGCTGTATTTAGATATGTTGTCTAATTTCCACTATCCGGTTCAACCCCCACGCTCTCGCAGTGCCGACTCTAACCTTATTTAATTTCTCACTCTCATGACAAAATCGTGTTAAATACCCTTTCACTCTCGTGACAAAGTTATTTAAATTAGACTTGGAAATTAAAACCAAAACAGAATTTTAATCATAAGTTCGCACCTATTATTTTCTACCGAGTACCGTCGGTAACGACGGTCCTCATACGCCGGACTCTAAACTATTTAGCTAGACATAATGACAGAAAGAAATAAGCAATTTTGGGTTTTTAGATTAAACAAAAACATGATAAGCGATTTAAAATAATTTAATATAAGGCAAGACATAATTAAGCGATTAATTAAAGACAGTAAGGTAAACAATAAAACAAAACCTGTAATTAAATGGAACTGGAAACAATGCTTGAACTGAAGTCGTAATACGCCGGCAGGCTTTGAATCAAATACATAAATTAAACTACAGAAATAAATCCTAAAACTGTATTTGTAATAGTCCCCCGATGTGGAGAACTATTACTTTTACATCAATGAGAATTGCTAAAAACTAAATAAGAAAAATCTGGCGAAAAGAGAAAAAAAAAAGAGCCCCTCGTGTCGCAAATTGCCTCCTTTTATAGCTTGAGAAGTTGTTGTGAAAGAGAGAAAAAATCTGCCGTGGAAGTTAATGGCCGAAAATATCTCAAGCACCCCTTGACTGGTTGAACGTGGTTTGAGTGGTTTGAGTTGAATTAATACCGTTGAGTGGTTCATGTAACTTAAACTTGAATTCTGGGAATTATGCTTGTGCCGGTCGTCATAGTCATGTGACGAGGGTCATAACTTTAAAGTACTATGACGGTCGCCATGGACCCGTGATGGTCGCCATGCTCCTCACGTCCCATTTATTTTCACGGTGGGCGCCACCATAAGGTGTGGCCCTCGTCACACTTATGTTGTGCGGTGGGCCCCACCTTTTTAAAAAAAAAAATCTTTTTCTTCTTTTCTTTTCTAATTTCTTTTCTTTTCTTCTTCTTTCATATTTTCTTCATAACTTCTTCTTTTCTTCACATTTCTTCCTTTAATTCTTTTCTTTTCTTTCTTTTGTGAATTAATCCAAGTCACCTGAAAACATAGTAAATGAGATATAAATCGAAGCATAAATCAAATAATACAAAGGAAATCATAACTAAAATTTATGTAAGTCAAGCTAAATAAACGATATAATTTAGCGTTATCAGGTCTCATTCTGAAAATGATGTATGAATTAATACAGGCCAACCAAGTGTTAAACAATTAGGTTTAGGATTCACCATGGAGGTGCACTCGTTGAAACTCCTGTGAGACTGTATGTTGGTGGATTTGTTACAGAAATGGATTGGAAGTGGGATGTAGATTATCTGTCCTATATGGAGTTGTTTGAACTGATTAAGAAGGATAGATATATAGACATTAAGTGTATCTGGTATTTGAACCCTAGGAAGAGTTTTACCCTTGGTCTTAGGCCACTGAACTGTGACAAAGATGTGTTGCAACTGATAAGAGATGTTGATGGCTATGAAACTGCTGACTTGTATGTTGAACATAGCATTAGTGAACCTGATATTGTAGATGAGGCAGATATAGGTCATGAAGTATTCTTTGATGATGAGGTTGTTGAGGTGAATAATGAAGTGGGAATGGAAAAAGAAGCTGAGGTGAATGATGAAGAGGGAATGGGAAAGGAGGATGAGGTGAATGATGAAGAGGGATTGGGAAAGGAGGATGAGGTGAATGATGAAGAGGGATTGGGAAAGGAGGTTGAGGTTAATGTGGAGGAGGCTATGGACAAGGATGATGAAATTGATGATGAATTGGAAGATGAAATGGATGCTGAATTTGAAGATGAAGTTAATGCCTTTGATTAAACAAGTGTGTTACCTAAAGACAATGTTGAACCCATTGTGAATGACTTTAACAATGGAGATGATTCTGACCAGCTTCAAACCCCAAATGAGAGTGAAAATGATGAGGAATATGAGAGTTTCCCAACCTATAAAGTTGGTGAGGGAGTCAGATTTGAGTTAGGGATGAGATTTAATACAAAGGATCTGGTGAAGGAGGCTATAAATGAGTATGCCATGGTGGAGAAAAAAAATGTTTACTTGCATAAGAATGATGGAAAGAGGATGGTGGTTAAGTGTATCACTGACTGCAAATTTTACATGAGGATTGGGAAGAGGGTATGTGAAATTCTGGCACAGATATCAGATGTCCTACACAGATGTTGAGACACTGATATCCAACACAATGAACAAGTTAACAATAATAACAGTGCAGAAAGTAAAGAACACAGTGATATGTTTACCCAGTTCAGATCAACAATCCTACTCTGGGGGCTACCAAGCCAGGGATGAAATCAATATACAATAGTATCAATTCACAGATCATACAGCAACCACACCCGGTTACAATCCGATCACTTAATCACTACCCTTCCTATGACTTCTACCTAAGACTCGCCTAGGTATGAGGCCCTCCTCAAATCCCTCTTCAATCGCAAACCGTGATTGGTTCCTTTTAACACAAGTAACAAAACGAAAGCCACACTTTCAAAACACACAATTCTCAATACTTCAAAGCTTATGAGAATTGACACACAAGAAACTCAATGCTTAAAAGCTTATGAGTAACTGACAGAATTGTCGCGGTGAAAATTGGATAACAAGCTATTAGTTAACTTGTATCGCATATTTTAGTGTCACCACCGGTCTTTGATTTTATCCAAGGGAAGGGAGAAATACCGAATTCCCACAATGCAATGCAAATGCACTAAGATTCTAAGTTCGGGGGTTGGTTATACCTAGGAAAGGTGTCAGCATCCTAGATATCTGTAGTACTCTACAGGAACCTCTTGATTAATTTTATATTATCTGTTATCTGTTTTGCTAAGGGTTTAAGGGTAGGTAATTTATTATTTTTATTCCTAAGTGTGCTTGACAAGATATCGCATCTTGCGCCTACATATCCTGTCAGAAGGGAATCAGAGCACTTGTAGTTCCTTATTAAGGATACTAAATATTTTAAAGGTTTAGGAGAGGAAGATGAGTCATCATCTTAAGAAACCGCCACAGTTTTTGAAAATGTTTGTATTTGTGGGGTATGGGATTGTATGTCCCTTTCTTTGAGATGATTAACATCTAATTCTCTTGTGTGGAGAATTAGGTAGGCTAAAATTTGATTTAAGAAATCAAAATTTGAGGGGGGACTAACCTAGGAAATCTATCCTAAGTCGTCTAATAATCTTAACTTAAGGGTGTCGATTATGATGCAAATGATTATGTACCATGCACAATAACATGGTTATCATGCATGGGGTTTTCCCTTGGATATTATGCGATTAAATTATTTATTTAGGCGAGTGTGCTAGCAAAGTGATGCTAGACTTGTGTCCAGTGATCGGTAGGTCGAATGTGATGCCTAAAGGCGGTCGACTTACATGGGTAGAAAAAGTTTTTTATTATTTTGAAAAGGTTTAAACAGTATATCAAGTAAGCATACATCAAGCAAGAAAATAAGATCAAGTAAGTAAACATACAAGCGACGCACACTCGAGCGTGAGGGGATTCTAAATAAGTTTTGATTCACTAAGAAAAGAGAGTTGGTTTGTTTTTAAGGTTTATTAAGAAAAAGTTTATCTTTTTATAAAAGGTTTATTTTTATAGAGATATTTTGTTGAAGATTATTATTAATTTGAAAAAAGGTTTTTATTATAAAAAAAAAGGGGTTAATTTTAACAGTTTTAGTAGAAGGAGTTTTTATTTTTAAAAGGGTTTCACTAATTAAGAAAAGGTTTTAGTAAGTTTCTAATTTGAATGGTTATATTTTATTAATTGAAGTCATAAGAAAAAAAGTTATATTATTCTTTTTTACTATATAAAATAATAAAAGGAAAATATGTTCTTTTAAAAATGTTATTTTTGTGTTAAAAGCTCTATATTTATTTTTAGTTATTTTAAAAAATTACTTTAAGAGATGAATTATATTTTAAAAGATGTTAAATTAATAAAAAGGTTATTTAATTAAAACGGAGGGATTAAGTGTTTGCGAAAAAAAGGTCTATGGTGGAGCTTCAACTTCCAACCGTGGGATATGTGTGTAGTGTGATCAGACGGATAAAATGGTGAGGGTGCACGATAGTGTGTCGTGGAATGCATGTGTGTGATTATCAAACGAGCAAAAAAAAGTGAAACAAGGGAATGCAGTCCTCACTCTCTCGCCTCCATCTTCTTTCTTCACTCTCTCCCCTCCGTCTTCTCTCGTTCAGAACGCTCTCTCTCTCTCTCTTGCTCAGAGGGTTTCGAAACCCTAATAATCACTCGCCGTTGAAAATCTCTCACCTCTAATCTCTCTCGTTCAGCCGTTTCCGAAGGAACCCTAAATCTAACACGGAAGGGGAAAAGAAGAACCCTAGCCCAAATCGACCCCCTCAGACCCCAATTCACTAATTTCAGATGATTACAAATTACACAGGATTAAGGCAAAGCGAAAAAAGGGGATCCGGCGACGGTTGATGGCGGAGACACGAACGGCTTCCGGACTCTCATTCAAAGATGAGTTCTTTCTTTTCCTTCTATGTGATTTTGATTCTTTATCTGCTTCGTGTCTTTGTCATTGCTTCTACTTGTGGTGTGTGTTGTGCGATTATTGGAGTGGAGAGATTTTTGGTGTAATGCTGCAATCTGACCGCGATTGAGTTTTGAGGTTGTATGTGTGTGTTTGCTTCTGGTATTGTTGATGAACTTGGCACCTTGATGTATATGGTTGATGAGTTTCTGGTGTAGCGAATTTGTTTCTGGTATATTGTGAATTTGGTTTTTTTGGTGTATATTGATATGATGGATGGTTTGTGTATGGTTTTGATGGTTGGTCGTGCGGCTAGATGTGATGGATTGTTAGTGAGTCGTATTGAGTTGGACTTCTGGTATGCTGCTTTTGAACGGTCTGGTAAATATGTTCTGGTGTGAGATTGGATCTGTAACTTTTGTGTGTATGAGATAGTTTTTTGGAACGTTGATGTTGTGTGTTCTCATACTATGTGAAGTTGTCCCCTTTTGTGAATGATATTGTCTTCTTTTATAGACCTTGCTTAAGACAATGAGTTGATTTCCAAATTGAATGTTGAGATTGCCTTGTCACTTCTGATTTTGGGATGTTTTTAAATTGTGTCTGACCATGCTTGATATGGTGTTGGAAACAAATTGATGGTGATATTGAATTTTCCTTTTGTGTACGAGCATGTTTGTGATTTCCAATTAAAATGTGGTGAAGATGTTTTACTTTTTTAACACAACATGTTCAGACTGATTTGGAAAGAAATAGAAACCGTTGAGGTTTGTTTTGGGAAGGGTTGATGAGGTTTGAAAGGCTTTGGAAAATATCGATTAACTTTGATGGGCTTGCTCCTCTGATGTTTGACTATTACTGCTTTTGTTGATTCAATCTTTTCATGTCTAGTAGTAACAAGTGATGCTGGCGGTTGATGGAAGGTACGATTGATGATTAAAGTTTTGAGAGCTCCCTTCAATTTTGCAGAACTAAACTCATGGGAAGAACTCTCAACTAGCACAACAGATGCAACAACTATTCAGTCATGGAAGGCTTCTCATAGGAAGTGCATTATCCCAAAAGGATTCCAGAGCACGTCTTGCATATCAACCAGTTCTTGGGTGAGTTTCGCTTTCCTTGTATGGTGTATACTTAAAGGTGATTATGATTTCCACATATAACTCTACCATGGGCCTTGGTTGTGAGAGTCCTATGATTTTGGATGGGGCAGGGGCTGTTATGCGTGCTCTGCTTTGAAACTTGTCTTGTAACTTTTCTCTTTTCATGGAGGTGTCTATTGTTTTTTGTGGATATCCTGTTTGGTTCACACTTGTATGCCTCGATTTTCTTTTGATTTTTCTATATTCTCCTCTTCTATGCAGGTTTGTGAGTTTCCGCTTGCGAAAATATTCAGAGCCGCTCCTACAAAGCAACACATCTTAGTAACACCACCCTCCGTGTCTCAAATAGACTTTGGAAGCATTCGCTCGAAGCTTGATTGAATTATTTAAAGAATTCGACTTGGCTCAGATTCACTCAATTGGTGTTGAAACTGACTTGTTTTCCATTGTCAATGTAGTTAGGAATTTAACATGGTTAGGGTCAGTGTGTGTGTTATCTTGAGGAGCTTGGTGTCCCTTAGTATTGACACTATCTTTGTTGAAATAACAACACAGGACGATGGCAGTCCACTGCTAGCTTAATGTACTTTAGCTTAGGTCGTGCTACTGTAACATGAGGTTTAGGTGCGTACTGGTGCGATACAGGTTTTACACCCTATTGCTCATTTTGTTTGTACTGTTTCTAGCTTCTGTTTAATTCGAGATATTGACGCTCTTCATTTCCTATTATCACTACCTTTGTTTTCCAGTTTCAAGTTCAGAGCAGGTGAAAAGTTTGGTCTTTGCCTTGAATTTCTTAAAAGAATGCAGATGGTTGCAGGCAACAATGCAAGCCGACAACTTCTCATGTTTCTAGCCACCATGGTAAATACTGATATAGGTTTCATGTAATACTGATGATTATTGCTAGAATACCGTAGCGCCGGGCTTGTAAATGATCACGAAGCATCTTCTGCAAATTGTTTTGTGCTGAAACTTCTCGTATTGTTTTGCAGGGAAACATGATCGTTGTAAATAATTATGCCAAGGAGCTTGACCTGCTTGAGCATACCAGATGTAACCAATGATCCGGTTGTTACGTGCTGCATACTTGTATTTGTGAAGCTTGACAGGAAACGAATCGAACTATGTAAAATACTGGTGGACATGTTCTCCATTTCATGTTTAGGAAATAGCTCTATCTTATCCATGGTATCAATCAATTTGGTGTGAAGATCTCCAAATGCCTCCTTATGATTTCTGCTATCATTTCAACATCAGTCATCCACAACAGCACTGCGTTCGCCTCGAAGAAAGTGCATCTATTTCTTTGTAACAATCAGTCAAGGACTTGTTTACATGTTCTATCGTGTTTTGACAGCTTATAATGATGTGACGTCCATTTCCGGTTTCATTGCTTTGCGGGTTGTAGCCTTTGGTGTTCTCATCAATTCCAAAGCGTCTTTGTCAAGTGTAGTTGGAAAATTTTCCAATAGTACTGATATAACCAATTATATGGCTGTGTCCTGCCGTTAACAGAAAAAAGTAGCTCTACACACACTTAATTTTGGCTTTTATGGTTTCTACTTGGAAGTGTTTCTATAAAACAATTTATAATTTGTATCAAAATTTTATGTCTTCAACCTTGATAATAACTTTTGAACAATCTTGAATAAGATGAGCTTTCCACTCCTTCCAATGAAACAAAATTGGTCCTTTAATTTGTGCAGGATTCTAAAGAGGAAACATAAATGACGTGAAATTGAACTTCATTCTTGATAATACACCCTAACTTGAAATACATCTTCAAGAATTCCCAATCAAAGTTTTGGTTCTAAATTTCAGAACACTCTTGCACTTCCAACTACTTAACTTTGAATCCATGACAACTCGCACCCTTGGAGAGGGACTTGTTCTTAGAAATTCAACATAAATCGAATTTGAATGAATCTTATATGCTTGATCATAAATTTCAATTCAAGATAACTATATGCGCCCCTCGGTACTTAGAATAAAATGAAACCAGAGGTTTACATGGTAATTTGATTAAACCTTGCCATACACATGAACTTGTATTTGATACCTAATCTCGGATTTGGACAACCAATTGGACTCTGAACTTTGTAGCCAAGTCTTGAAAATTTGTGAGAATTTTGAATCATAATTGAAACATGGAGATGATATAGGAACTTTCAAACTTGACCTCGTAGACTAGTGACAATAATGGTTTTGAATTTGCATTCCGGGATCCAAACTTCCAATTCTTCCCAAATCGAACTATTCCTTGATGAACCAACGTTTAAGAACGTAGAGCAAACATATATCTTCAAATTGAGGAGCTTACAGAGGGAAAAGGTACCAACTTATAATGTAACTTGCCACACAACCAATGACCAGTCTTAGGGGACCAAATTCCATATCATAGGGTATAAGGACTTAATCCTTGTGGGGGGAAACTGAGGGGTCTTGAGGGGGGAAACGGCTCGGTAGTGATTTGGGGACCAAAAAAGGTGAGGGCATAATCTCACATGACCAGAGAACCTCCACAATCACACACACAACACAACCTTCAGGACCTTGAGCCCTCTGCAGCAGCACCTGTCCTTAAAAAAAGAAATAGACAAAACTAGATAAAGCGGTTAGTCACAAAAAACGCACACCTAAAGATGTTATGCAAAGAACAAAGCGCGGATCTTAGGGTCAAAAATTAGGGTGCGACAGATGCCCCTATTTAAGTTTCTTCTATCCAGAGATACGGAGATTGAAATCTTTGTCTCGACGAGATAGGAGAGACTTAAATACAAACATGCACAAAATTTTTGGCCCTAAGATGCCGCCAAATGCACATGATGTGGTATGATATGAGATGCAAGACAAAGGAAACTGAGGAAAAACGCCCCAGGGGATAACGGAAGTTAAAACACAAAGAAAGGCAGACCCGACGAGGACTACTCAGCAAGATGAGACTCCACGGGGAAGATCTAACTCCACTGGGGGAAGAGACTACCAACTGACAATCACAAGGTAGCTTAGGCAATGATGATGGTTCAAACAATAACTGGTAGCCTAAGCAAATATGTCCATTTGAAATAAAAGGGCGTGTATTACCTACTACCAAACAAATGGTAGCCTGAGCAAGGTAAACACAGAAGGAAAGATGACCTACTACCACCACAGTAGCCTAAGCTAGGCATCTGACCAAATATTGGTATATTACCTACTATCGAACATATGATAGCCTGAGCAAAGGTAATAACCAAATAAGCTTCTGATAATCAAAATAATGATCCAGCTTCTCCTCTGAATACCTTGTTTAGAAGGAGAAAAAAAAATTGAGGAATCTACTGCCAAGGTCTTCTGGAAATCTACTGCCGAGAATAACCAGAGAATATAAAATGAGATACCTACTGCCGAGGTCTTCTGAAAATCTACTGCCGAGAATAACCAGGAAATATAAAATGAGATACCTACTGCCGAGGTCTTCTGGAAATCTACTGCCGAGAATAACCAGGAAATATAAAATGAGATACCTACTGCCGAGGTCTTCTGGAAATCTACTGCCAAGAATAACCAGGAAATATAAAATGAGATACCTACTGCCGAGGTCTTCTGGAAATCTACTGCCGAGAATAACCAGGAAAATAAACGACTGTTTGTCGAAGTTTAATGTAAACCAGGGAATCTACTGCCGAGATCCTGGAAAGAAATGATTGTTTGTCAACATTTGAAATAAACCAAAGAATCTACTGCCGAGATCCTGGAAGCTTCACCGGGGGTCTTCAAAAGAGATGTGGGCCGGCTGACTTGTAAAATATGTCTTCTCAAATAAAGAGTAAGATCATTTGAATCTTCATCAAACTTCTCGAAGAGATGCCATTTGACGGAAGCAAATTGAATTGTGGGCTTACTGGGGAGAATATCACCGAGGAGTAATATTGTTGTAGTTGAAAATCCGTTGAAGTAAGTAAAATTCTTGTAATAGGGATTCTTAAATAAAGAGAATACTTGTAATGTCTTCCACAACTTCCTTTGGAGAATAAGCTGATAATCTTGACAACTTCACCGGGGATAGACAAACTGTCTTGGGGAGACTGCCATTTGCCATCCGAATAGAAAACTGAGCTCAAATAAAGAGTCATCCCTTGATGTCTGGATTTAAATCCCATAATATTGCTGGAGGAACAACTTTGTCTTCTATAGATATCTTTGAATATATTCTTCTTTGGGGAGATAGGGTGCAAAATAAATGCACGCTTGATCTAGGTTCACCAGCCTAGAGATATCCAAAATTGTGATTGTCAGGGACCAAAGTTCAATTCATGGAAAAAACTGAAAAGAAACGGTCAATCAAGACTCTATCCAGTGAGGAATGAACTCAACTGGGATTATCTTTATCCAAAAGGTGGAAAAGAAAACTAAAGTAACCATTTTCCACGAGGATTGAACTCAGTGGGGAATTAGAAATGATACGTTTTCTGCCTAGGGCTGACGACTCTACTTGGAGGGAGGAAACAAACTCGATCACTTGGGGATCAACGCAACCAAAGTGAAAAAATGAACAAACAAACAAAAATGCAAGATGCAAAAAAATAAAATAAAAGCCATGAATGCACATGCAAGGAATGCCATGCTATGCTTATGCTTATGCTGACAAAACAAAGGCAAGAAGCCAACGGGAGATAAAAACAAGCATCTCGATACGAATACTCGGCCAATCTTGGCAATATAGAAGCATCACTGGGGATGAATGGAAAGCCATATATGGAACCAAATCCTGCTTCAAAGCTTCTCTAGGAAAAAGAGAGCACTCCACTTGGGGAGGAACATCGTGATTTCACTTAGGATTGTCAAGATGAACCTTGTGATTCCGTTGGGGGTGAGAAGATTCACTGGGAACGAATCAAACTCATGATCGAAAAGACTTCATGGGGGATAAAATAAATATCCACTGCGAACTGAAGTAGTCCAAACTGGATAAAATAAATATCCACTTCATCGGGGAAGCTGGAATCGATAATAGTTGAAATGTCGGAGATAAAACTTCGAGGGGATGAAATAAACATCAGCCTTTACTGGAGAAGATTAAGATAGTGATAAAATCCAATGAGGAGTGAAATAAACGCTCGCTTCGCTGGGGAAGGTTGAAACCCAGGAGAATCACTGAGGTTTCTTAGGTTGCCGACTGGGGAAATCTTACGTCAAACGTGCCATAACTTCTTGAAGTGGAGATTTACCGAGGAATAATCGTGATTACCTGAAGAAAAACTTACTGGGGATTCGTCACATCATTTAGGATAGAAACCCTTTGAGGTATGAGTGAATAAAGTCGTGAGACTGATGTAACTCTGTATTGATAACCTGCATAGTAGTCTCCATTTTGAACAACAACTGTTGTGGATGAGAAGCAATCTTCACATCTCAAATTGCCCCAGATCACTTGGTTTATAAGAAGAAGTCATCCCAAGAGGATTTTACAGAGAACTTGGCGTCCAACTGTCCCAATGTTTTCAAACTCTTGGAGAGATTGTCGAATCTCGGCATAACTGCCCCAGATTGACGGTGTTCTGTAACCGAATCTTCAAATTCTTTGAGAGATTTACCAAATCTCGACGTAACTGCCCCAGATTGACAGTGTTCTGAGTTTTCAAACTTTGTTCCTTGAGGTCAGACGGCGAAAGAAACAGCTGGGAAACAACTTGCCCCTGCTCAGCAAGGTCTTCAGGTAATGTGCCCCTGGATACTATCATCTCCTTGAAACAGTACTAAATTTTAGCTCATCATTGCCACAGGTATGTTAATTTCTACGATGTCAAGCAATGTTAGCAAGTAGAAAATGTTAATTCTGAAACAGATAATACAACGTATGTTTGTCTTGAAGTTTTATTACCGATTTTATAATGCCAACACGAATTTGAGCATAGCTCATAGGAGTCAGGAAACATCGTCTCATTGAGTATACTTTTGAAATGAACCCTACTTCAATTAGGTCTTTTGAGGGTTGTATTATGGATTGGTTCACGGTTTAAGAAATAAGGGATATAAGGCTCAAAGTTTGTTTGTGCCCACCCAATCTTCGTGATATTTTACTCCATTTTTTTTACTGAAAATTACCCTGCCCCAGGTTAAGAACGAGGGTTTTTGATTTGGAAGAAGAAAACTACTACTTGAGAGGCTCAAAAGGGTTAACGAGGGTATATCTCCCTTATGCCTCCGGTGTTTAGGGATTTTCGAAACAATGCCTTATATCACTAGAAGAGTTTTATTCAAAAGCATACAACAAGAGATCTTGCGTTTGATTTCATCATCCTCCATTCAATTCTTTGCCAAGGCAAGAGATTAGGCAGCATTGGCATTATAAAATAGAAAAAGTGTTCTAAAATGAGTGAAACGAATGGATTTCTTCAAAACAACCATTATCATTGCATTAATTATTCAAAGTAACAAATTCTTACATGTAAAACATGCTTATAATCAAAGAAATAACAATAAGATGCAAGCAAATGAATAGGCAGCTTAATGGCCTTGGGAGTGAGCTCTGCTCTCGATTCCATTGGCTTGGAAGGAACTTCTCGAGTATTCACATCTCTCAGTATAAAGGTGTTCCATTTATAACTGGGATTCCTCTCCTGAAGGTCAACACTTTATTGTCGATCATTTCTTGGACCTTTTCTTGGAAAACTTTACAGTTTTCAATCGAATGCCCCAACACTCTGTCATGAAATTCACAACTGGCATCTGGATTGAACCAAGGAGGGCGAGATTTCATGGCTCTGGTCTTTCTGGGTGCCATCACTGAGTTTCGGGCAAAGTAAGACCACAATTGACTGTAAGTCATTGGGATTAGGTCAAACCAACGAGTCTTTTCTTCTGGACTATTCAGGGGTCTCTGTTGATCCTGATGCTGATTTCGGTGATTCATGGTTTGGTTCTGAGGAGTCAACCTTCGTCGTTTGTACGAACGTCCATGAGGTAGTGATTGCTGGCACTGAACAGGCGCTGCATACCGACGTTCATGATAAGGCACCGGAATTGGAGCTTGAAAAGTTTAAGGAGAATCCAAAATTGCATTAACTTCAACACTCCTTTCTTCTTGGGAATCACTAACAGACTTCTCTTCATCAACTTGACTATTCGAGATATCTTGGATCTTTACACTTTTGAGTGCATTCTCGATGTTTACTCCGACTTCCACAATTTTAGAGAAATCTAATGGCACAACGCCTATCATTCTGAATAATAAGAGCCTGACAGTGTCTTTAGAAACATCTTGGCCAACTCCTTCTCTTGAAGTGGTGGCTGAACTTGGTCTGCCAGTTCTTTCCACCGTTGTGCATATTCCCTGAAGGACTCGTTGTCTCTCTGACTCGTGTTCATCAATTGGTCACTGTCTGGAGCCATGTCCAAATTGTAATTGTATTGCTTCACAAAAGCGTTAGCTAAGTCTTCCCAAGACTGAATTTGGTTCCTTTCTAGCTTCATATACCACATCAAGGATGCCCCAGATAAACTTTCTTGAAAACAGTGAATCATCAGCTTGTCATCGTTAACATAAGTAGTCATCTTTCGACAAAACATTGTCAAATGGTACCTTGGACAACTAACACCCTTGTATACTTCGAAGGCAGGCATTTTGAACTTCGGGGGAAAAACCACGCCCGGAACTAGACACAAGTCAGGAGCTTTAAGACCAGATGCATTAAGTCCTTTCAACATCTTCAATTGTTCTTGGAGGTCACGAAATCCTTTTTCAATTTCTCCCAATCTAGGATCATTCGCGGTTGTCACAGGACGACCGTTCTGGGAATTTGGCATAGACCTCAGAAAACGAGAATCTCTTTCATTAACTTGACCAACCAGGTTATCTTGCACAGGCTGAGGTCGAAAAGGAACATCCACTTGTGGAGCATTGTCTTCAATAGGAAAATCGTACATCGGGTTAGTCATCACTCTGAAGCTTGACATGGGATCCATATTTTGTGTTCCATCCATTATCCCCAGTAATTGCTTCAAGTTCGGTACGAATGCCGGAAGATCAGCTGAGCGACACGAAAATAAGAGACCGAATGAGCTGAGGTAGAGAAAAGACGTATGCAAAATGATGCAATGCGAATGCAACAAGTTTCATGGAACTCAACTATTTATAATTACCAAGGAATATCAAAAGACTCGTTTTTTTATTATTAAAACGGTTACAGCTATTAGTATTGGAATATTAAAAGATTGATTTATTACAAAATTGTTTACAACGTGTCGGTACACTTTCCAAGAGTCATAACGGAAAAGCTAAATAAAAGCTAATAGTGATGGATCTAAGGAGACTCTTCCAACGGCCTTGTTTGTCTTCTTCTTCCAATTGAGCTTCCAAGGTATTGATTAAATACTAGAGTAACTTCTTTCCAAAATTTATCCTTTTTTAGTCATATTAGCTCGGACATTTACCGAAGGTAGTAAATGGATTCTTGTCTTGAATAAGTACTCCATTAGCTGAGAATATTCTTCAAGAGTTGTCACCAATAGTGATGGACTGGAGTAGAGTAGATAGTATTTCCTTATCAATAAGGGCTTCCCCATATAAGGTCCCAAACCTTTCTTTATCCGTTAATAAGGTCTCCAACCCCCTTAGATCGTCCAGGTTATAACTCTTGTAAAGGCACTTCAACGTTTTTTTTTAGATTTTTTCTTTTTAGAGTCCATGATATTCTTATGATGTTTATAAACAAGACTAAGTTCCATGAATCTTTATGATATGATGCTTATGAATGTATGCAACACAAAGCACACTCAAGCAAAACAAACAAGCAAAGAGTCCTAGGTTTAAAAGGTCATAGCATGGAGTCAAGGTCTACCCATCCCATAGGTGTGTACTATAGTTTCAAATGTACCTGCCAAACGGGTTCTACAAAGTTCCCAGAGTCTACAATCCATCTTTCGGATATTATCGATTTTCCAGATCACTTGGTAGTCAATAATATTCTCAAGAGAATCTCGTCTGAGTGTAGTATCGCGTAGCAACTATCACGAAAATAGACTCCCGCATAGTCCCCGCACTACGCCCTAATAGGCCAAGTTGGGTTAAAGGTAACTACGGTCCCTAGTCCCAAGGGCCTTTAGATCGAAACCATATCGTCTTCACAAATGAACTCGTTGGACAAATATTTTATTCGAGAGGGCCTAGACTGAGTGGTAAAGTCTCAATTTACTTTTTCAGGAATCGACTCCCTCAAAGTATCATTGAAGTCTCACCGTTTTCCTATCTTAATTTCACTCTAGTCCGGGTGTAGGACTTTGTCTCACCACACTAAGTAACAACCCAAGCACACATAACAGAATAACAAATATATAACAAAAAACATAATTAATCAAGTTAGGGGGAACCCTCTTATGAGAGTCCCCAGTGAAGTCGCCATTTCTGTCGCGGTGAAAATTGGATAACAAGCTATTAGTTAACTTGTATCGCATATTTTAGTGTCACCACCGGTCTTTGATTTTATCCAAGGGAAGGGAGAAAAACCGAATTCCCATAATGCAATGCAAATGCACTAAGATTCTAAGTTCGGGGGTTGGTTATACCTAGGAAAGGTGTCAGCATCCTAGATATCTGTAGTACTCTACAGGAACCTCTTAATTAATTTTATATTATCTGTTATCTGTTTTGCTAAGGGTTTAAGGGTAGGTAATTTATTATTTTTATTCCTAAGTGTGCTCGACAAGATATCACATCTTGCGCCTACATATCCTGTCAGGAGGGAATCAGAGCACTTGTAGTTCCTTATTAAGGATACTAAATGTTTTAAAGGTTTAGGAGAGGAAGATGAGTCATCATCTTAAGAAACCGCCACAGTTTTTGAAAATGTTTGTATTTGTGGGGTATGGGATTGTATGTCCCTTTCTTTGAGATGATTAACATCTAATTCTCTTGTGTGGAGAATTAGGTAGGCTAAAATTTGATTTAAGAAATCAAAATTTGAGGGGGGACTAACCTAGGAAATCTATCCTAAGTCGTCTAATAATCTTAACTTAAGGGTGTCGATTATGATGCAAATGATTATGTACCATGCACAATAACATGGTTATCATGCATGGGGTTTTCCCTTGGATATTATGCGATTAAATTATTTATTTAGGCGAGTGTGCTAGCAAAGTGATGCTAGACTTGTGTCCAGTGATCGGTAGGTCGAATGCGATGCCTAAAGGCGATCGACTTACATGGGTAGAAAATGGGCTCGACGTTGGATCGAGAGTTTTTTATTATTTTGAAAAGGTTTAAATAGTATATCAAGTAAGCATACATCAAGCAAGAAAATAAGATCAAGTAAGTAAACATACAAGCGACGCACACTCGAGCGTGAGGGATTCTAAATGAGTTTTGATTCACTAAGAAAAGAGAGTTGGTTTGTTTTTAAGGTTTATTAAGAAAAAGTTTATCTTTTTATAAAAGGTTTATTTTTATAGAGATATTTTGTTGAAGATTATTATTAATTTGAAAAAAGGTTTTTATTATAAAAAAAAGGGGGTTAATTTTAACAGTTTTAGTAGAAGGAGTTTTTATTTTTAAAAGGGTTTCACTAATTAAGAAAAGGTTTTAGTAAGTTTCTAATTAGAATGGTTATATTTTATTAATAGAAGTCATAAGAAAAAAAGTTATATTATTCTTTTTTACTATATAAAATAATAAAAGGAAAATATGTTCTTTTAAAAAAGTTATTTTTGTGTTAAAAGCTCTATATTTATTTTTAGTTATTTTAAAAAATTACTTTAAGAGATGAATTATATTTTAAAAGATGTTAAATTAATAAAAAAAAGTTATTTAATTAAAACGGAGGGATTAAGTGTTTGCGAAAAAAAGGTCTATGGTGGAGCTTCAACTTCCAACCGTGGGATATGTGTGCAGTGTGATCAGACGGATAAAATGGTGAGGATGCACGATAGTGTATCGTGGAGTGCATGTGTGTGATTATCAAACGAGCAAAAAAAAGTGAAACAAGGGAACGCAGTCCTCACTCTCTCACCTCCGTCTTCTCTTCTTCACTCTCTCCCCTCCGTCTTCTCTCGTTCAGAACGCTCTCTCTCTCTCTCTCTTGCTCAGAGGGTTTCGAAACCCTAATAATCACTCGCCGTTGAAAATCTCTCACCTCCAATCTCTCTCGTTCAGTCGTTTCTGAAGGAACCCTAAATCTAACACGGAAGGGGAAAAGAAGAACCCTAGCCCCAATCGACCCCCTCAGACCCCAATTCACTAATTTCAGATGATTACAAATTACACAGGATTAAGGCAAAGTGAAAAAAGGGGATCCGGCGACGGTTGATGGTGGAGACACGAACGACTTCCGGACTCTCATTCAAAGATGAGTTCTTTCTTTTCCTTCTATGTGATTTTGATTCTTTATCTGCTTCGTGTCTTTGTCATTGCTTCTACTTGTGGTGTGTGTTGTGCGATTATTGGAGTGGAGAGATTTTTGGTGTAATGCTGCAATCTGACCGCGATTGAGTTTTGAGGTTGTATGTGTGTGTTTGCTTCTGGTATTGTTGATGAACTTGGCACCTTGATGTGTATGGTTGATGAGTTTCTGGTGTAGCGAATTTGTTTCTGGTATATTGTGAATTTGGTTTTTTTGGTGTATATTGATATGATGGATGGTTTGTGTATGGTTTTGATGGTTGGTCGTGCGGCTAGATGTGATGGATTGTTAGTGAGTCGTATTGAGTTGGACTTCTGGTATGCTGCTTTTGAACGGTCTGGTAAATATGTTCTGGTGTGAGATTGGATCTGTAACTTTTGTGTGTATGAGATAGTTTTTTGGAACGTTGATGTTGTGTGTTCTCATACTATGTGAAGTTGTCCCCTTTTGTGAATGATATTGTCTTCTTTTATAGACCTTGCTTAAGACAATGAGTTGATTTCCAAATTGAATGTTGAGATTGCCTTGTCGCTTCTGATTTTGGGATGTTTTTAAATTGTGTCTGACCATGCTTGATATGGTGTTGGAAACAAATTGATGGTGATATTGAATTTTCCTTTTGTGTACGAGCATGTTTGTGATTTCCAATTAAAATGTGGTGAAGATGTTTTCCTTTTTTAACACAACATGTTCAGACTGATTTGGAAAGAAATAGAAACCGTTGAGGTTTGTTTTGGGAAGGGTTGATGAGGTTTGAAAGGCTTTGGAAAATATCGATTAACTTTGATGGGCTTGCTCCTCTGATATTTGACTATTACTGCTTTTGTTAATTCAATCTTTTCATGTCTAGTAGTAACAAGTGATGCTGGCGGTTGATGGAAGGTACGATTGATGATTAAAGTTTTGAGAGCTCCCTTCAATTTTGCAGAACTAAACTCATGGGAAGAACTCTCAACTAGCACAGCAGATGCAACAACTATTCAGTCATGGAAGGCTTCTCGTAGGAAGTGCATTATCCCAAAAGGATTCCAGATCACGTCTTGCATATCAACCAGCTCTTGGGTGAGTTTCGCTTTCCTTGTATGGTGTATACTTAAAGGTGATTATGATTTCCACATATAACTCTACCATGGGCCTTGGTTGTGAGAGTCCTATGATTTTGGATGGGGCAGGGGCTGTTATGCGTGCTCTGCTTTGAAACTTGTCTTGTAACTTTTCTCTTTTCATGGAGGTGTCTATTATTTTTTGTGGATATCCTGTTTGGTTCACACTTGTATGCCTCGATTTTCTTTTGATTTTTCTATATTCTCCTCTTCTATGCAGGTTTGTGAGTTTCCGCTTGCGAAAATATTCAGAGCCGCTCCTACAAAGCAACACATCTTAGTAACACCACCCTCCGTGTCTCAAATAGACTTTGGAAGCATTCGCTCGAAGCTTGATTGAATTATTTAAAGAATTCGACTTGGCTCGGACTCACTCAATTGGTGTTGAAACTGACTTGTTTTCCATTGTCAATGTAGTTAGGAATTTAACATGGTTAGGGTCAGTGTGTGTGTTATCTTGAGGAGCTTGGTGTCCCTTAGTATTGACACTATCTTTGTTGAAATAACAACACAGGACGATGGCAGTCCACTGCTAGCTTAATGTACTTTAGCTTAGGTCGTGCTACTGTAACATGAGGTTTAGGTGCGTACTGGTACGATACAGATTTTGCACCATATTGCTCATTCCGTTTGTACTGTTTCTAGCTTCTGTTTAATTCGAGATATTGACCCTCTTCATTTCCTATTATCACTACCTTTGTTTTCCAGTTTCAAGTTCAGAGCAGGTGAAAAGTTTGGTCTTTGCCTTGAATTTCTTAAAAGAATGCAGATGGTTGCAGGCAACAATGCAAGCCGACAACTTCTCATGTTTCTAGCCACCGTGGTAAATACTGATATAGGTTTCATGTAATACTGATGATTATTGCTAAAATACCGTAGCGCCGGGGTTGTAAATGATCACGAAGCATCTTCTGCAAATTGTTTTGTGCTGAAACTTCTCGTATTGTTTTGCAGGGAAACATGATCGTTGTAAACAATTATGCCAAGGAGCTTGACCTGCTTGAGCATACCAGATGTAACCAATGATCCGGTTGTTACGTGCCGCATACTCGTATTTGTGAAGCTTGACAGGAAACGAATCGAACTATGTAAAATACTGGTGGACATGTTCTCAATTTCATGTTTAGAAAATAGCTCTATCTTATCCATGGTATCAATCAATTTGGTGTGAAGATCTCCAAATGCCTCCTTGTGATTTCTGCTATCATTTCAACATCAGTCATCCACAACAGCACTGCGTTTGCCTCGAAGAAAGTGCATCTATTTCTTTGTAACAATCAGTCAAGGACTTGTTTACATGTTCTATCGTGTTTTGACAGCTTATAATGATTTGACGTTCATTTCCGGTTTCATTGCTTTGCGGGTTGTAGCCTTTGGTGTTCTGTTCAATTCCAAAGCGTCTTTGTCAAGTGTAGTTGGAAAATTTTCCAATAGTACTGATATAACCAATTATATGGCCGTGTCCTGCCGTTAACAGAAAAAAGTAGCTCTACACACACTTAATTTTGGCTTTTATGGTTTCTACTTGGAAGTGTTTCTATAAAACAATTTATAATTTGTATCAAAATTTTATGTCTTCAACCTTGATAATAACTTTTGAACAATCTTGAATAAGATGAGCTTTCCACTCCTTCCAATGAAACAAAATTGGTCCTTTAATTTGTGCAGGATTCTAAAGAGGAAACATAAATGACGTGAAATTGAACTTCATTCTTGATAATACACCCTAACTTGAAATACATCTTCAAGAATTCCCAATCAAAGTTTTGGTTCTAAATTTCAGAACACTCTTGCACTTCCAACTACTTAACTTTGAATCCATGACAACTCGCACCCTTGGAGAGGGACTTGTTCTTAGAAATTCAACATAAATCGAATTTGGATGAATCTTATATGCTTGATCATAAATTTCAATTCAAGATAACTATATGCGCCCCTCGGTACTTAGAATAAAATGAAACCAGAGGTTTACATGGTAATTTGATTAAACCTTGCCATACACATGAACTTGTATTTGATACCTAATCTCGGATTTGGACAACCAATTGGACTCTGAACTTTGTAGCCAAGTCTTGAAAATTTGTGAGAATTTTGAATCATAATTGAAACATGGAGATGATATAGGAACTTTCAAACTTGACCTCGTAGACTAGTGACAATAATGGTTTTGAATTTGCATTCCTGGATCCAAACTTCCAATTCTTCCCAAATCGAACTATTCCTTGATGAACCAACATTTAAGAACGTAGAGCAAACATATATCTTCAAATTGAGGAGCTTACAGAGGGAGAAGGTACCAACTTATAATGTAACTTGCCACATAACCAATGACCAGTCTTAGGGGACCAAATTCCATATCATAGGGTATAAGGACTTAATCCTTGTGGGGGAAAACTGAGGGGTCTTGAGGGGGAAACGGCTCGGTAGTGATTTGGGGACCAAAAAAGGTGAGGGCACAATCTCACAGGACCAGAGAACCTCCACAATCACACACACAACACAGCCTTCAGGACCTTGAGCCCTCTACAGCAGCACCTGTCCTTAAAAAAAGAAATAGACAAAACTAGATAAAGCGGTTAGTCACAAAAAACGCACACCTTAAGATGTTATGCAAAGAACAAAGCGCGGATCTTAGGGTCAAAAATTAGGGTGCGACAAGAACTTACAACACAAAACCAGTCCTTGTATTGTTATCAGAATGATACCAGTTAGGCTCACAAATAACACTCAAAAACCCTAACAAAACACACGTAAGTTCCACACCTGAACTAGGTTTACACCAGTCAATATATAGCATTAAATCTGGACTGGATTGGGCTTCAAAACGTAGCAAAGAGACTGCACACAATTCTGCAAAATAAACTCCAAGAAAATAGGTCTTCAATCTAAAGTTTCCTAATATGTCTCCATATTTAGAAAATGTTGAAAATCCGAAAACCAACACACAAAAACTCAACGCAAAATACTTTGGATGCCACATAGGATAACTAAATATTCACAGAATATTTAGTAACAAATACCAACAACAGAATCTTCCTTTTAAACCAAAATCAGACGCGATGTCCTATGATCCAGGATGGGACATCTTTATCCGACATGTTTAATGCAGAATATTAGAACATCTTGTTTCAACATCTTGCTGCTAGAATAGTTTTAGCAAAATAAATGCCAACCACAAAATCAAAGAAATAACAGTATGCAATCAGTATTGGCAGGTTGTGTCTTTGTATGATTAACATACATGTCATATGACTGCTCAGAATATACAGGCTAAGACTGAATGGTTGGGGAAGCAGTTTAGCCATATTTTAAGGCATAGTTCTAATTTTAAACCAGCTGGTTTAGTTGCCATGAGTTTTGAGAAGTGGGGAGTTAAATTGTCTACTGATCAAGCATACATGGCTAAAAGAAGAGCTATGGAGATTATTCAAGGTGCTGGAAGGGACCAGTTTAGGAAACTAAGAACATATGCAAATGAGCTTCTTGTATCAAACCCTAATAGCAACATAGTCTTGCAATGCTCAGATTCTGCTGTTGGACCTGTGTTTGAAAGAATCTACATATGTTTAGAGGCATGTAAGGTAGGTTTTGCAAACTATTGTAGGCCACTCATTGGTCTTGATGCTTGTTTTTTGAAAGGGGATTTTGGTGGGCAGTTGATGTCAGCTGTAGGAAGGGATGGAAATAACCAAATATTTCCAATAGCATATGCTGTTGTGAAGGCTGAAACAAAGGACTCTTGGGAGTGGTTCCTTAATTTGTTACTTGATGACTTGCAAAAAATTAATCAAAGGGCTTATGCTTTCATATCTGATCAACAGAAGGTAAATGACACTATATTTATTTCAATTTCATTCTTTAACTTGTCAATAATTGTTAACTGATATAAAACTATGAATTGCAGGGACTTGTTCTAGCTGTCCAAGGATTGAGTGAGCATGTGGAACAGAGGTTATGTGTCAAGCATCTGTATGGAAATTGGAAGAAAAAGTATGCTGGTATGGAATTGAAGGAAGCATTGTGGAGTGCTGCAAGGGCCACTACTGTGCAAGGGTGGGAGAGAGCAATGTTGAGGATGAACGGTTTGAAAGAAGCTGCTTGGCAAGACATGAAACAGGTGCCAGCTGAATTTTGGAGTAGGTCTCATTTCAAGACTTACTCTAAGTGTGACCTTCAGGTAAATAACATGTGTGAAGCTTTTAATAGGGCTATCCTAGAATATAGGGATAAACCAATCATCACCCTTTTAGAAGGGATTAAGCATTACCTGACCAAGAGGATTACACAACAAAAAGAATTGATGGTTAAATATGTTGGTGATCTTTGCCCAAGAATTCAAGTAGTTCTTGAGAAAAATAAGAGGTTTGTTGAAAGATGGATTCCAACTTTGCATGGTGATGATGATATGGCAATATTTGGTGTGACTAATGGGATTGAAACATATTGTGTCAACCTTAAGGAGGGAACATGTGCTTGTAGGAAATGGAACCTCTCTGGTATACCTTGCAGTCATCCAATAGCATGCATGTGGCATAACAAAACACAACCAGAAGAATTCGCTTCTGATTACTACAAGTATGATTAAACTATTACCATTTTTAGTGACTTTGTTTTTTATTGTCATTTTATCAACTGAACTTAGTGCTATAATTCTGCATGAAAGCTACTTTCCAGAAAACATATTCACATATCATCTTCCCAACTAATGGTTCTCACATGTGGCCTGTAAATGATGAGCTGGTAGTCAATCCACCTGTGATGAGGAGGGCAATTGGACGCCCAAAGAAAATGAGGAACAAAACCAATGATGAACCCAAAAATCCACATGTGTTACCAAGGAAATTCCAAACTGTGACATGCCACAAGTGTGGTTCCATTGGCCATAACATGAGAACTTGCAAGGGGAAGAGAGCAGCTGATAGGGTGATGCCTAAGGGAGGGAACAAAAAACAAAAAACTGTCAGTAAGCAGAAGAAGCATAAAGATGGAAAGGGTCCAAAGGCAAAGAAGGCAAAGAAGACAAAGAAGCAAAAGAAACAAAATGAGTCAACTCAAGAGATTGGATCATGTTCTCAAGCTCCACAGCCTACCCAAGAATAGGATTATGTATTTTCCTAAGCTGTCATTTTGTAACTGTCATGTTCTCTAAGCCTTCATTTTGTAACTGTCATGACATAAGTTGTCATTTTGGATTAAGTACTTTGTTATGCTGAATTAAGTATTTTGTAACTTTCATAACCTAAGTGTTATGTTGAATTATGTAGCCATTACTGGCTGTACTAAAATTTGATTAAGTATTTTGTAATGAAGCTAGCATTTTGTTATGTTGAATTAATGTTTGGAATTACAAAGCTGGTACTGATATTTACAAAGCTATCATTTAGTGTTGTAGTAATGTTACAAAGCTAATGCTGGTACTAATGTTACAAAGCTTTATAGGTCTATTAATTATAGGTCTGTACTAATATTTACAAAGCTATGCATGCAAAAATTATAGGTCTATTAATTCAACCAAAAATTATATGTTTGTTATTACAGGTCATTATAGGTCATTATCTCTGTTAATTTAACCAAACATTACAGGTCATTATAGGTCTGATAATAGCATGTTTTTAAAGGTATATGTCTGTTAATTCGACCAAAGCTATGTTGCTGTACTGATATTGCTGTACTGATATAGTTCTGCTAATTCAACCAAACATTATAGGTCATTGTTGTACTATATAGTTCTGTTAATTCAACCAAACATCAAAAATTCAACCAAAGAAATAAGAAGCACAAACATAATAATCAAACACAAACATATACACCACAAGTTTGGTTGCAACTTAACATTTTCATTATATATTACAGGTCTGAGATTACAAACTACTTAACATTTTGTTTGAGATTACAACCAAACCTAACACTTAACCATTACAAACTACTTTGTTACATTAGATACAACCCATCCAATCAACACCACTATTGTCATTCCTATAATAACTTTGTTCAACATCTTCAAATATTTGATCTCTAACTTGAGCTCTTCTTCTCTAACAGTAGCGTCAATAAGCTTAACCTTTTCTTGGTTCAATTTTTGATGCAGAGAAGATATAACTTCCTTGGCCCGTTGAGACATTTCTTTATCAAACCAGACAAAGTGAGAACATCTCTTGTATCCATGACTCTAGCAAAATAGATGAAGAAATTAGGGATTTACTTGATTATAAGACAAACAATGGAAGAAATTAGGGATTTCACGACAAACCTTGTACATCCCACAACCAAAAAAACAACGACCTGGGTTTTGATCCTTCCAGGCCGTCATCAATGGCGATGGAATCCCACACTTGCATTCAACGTCAATGGAGCGAGACACAGTGCGCTTGCTTGTAGAAGAATATGCAGACATCCCGGTGAGGGTTGAATGGTGAGGATTGAAACGAAATTAGAATTTGAAAATAATTATAGATTTAGGGTTTCTGAAATTTGAAGATTGGGGAAGAACAAGAGATTTAGGGTTACTGAGTTTTTCAAATGAGGAAGAAGACAGACATGCATAAGTACACGTGAATATGTCTTGGCAATTACTTTAATTAAAATTATTTGTTATATTCAGAATAATAATACTAACATAAAGTTAATATATTAATTATGTAAATGAATATAAAATAATACATAATCCTAGTCAGCTAATCCACATCAGCAAGAAAAATGCCACATACCCTAATTTGGAGGGGGGACCAAAAAAATCCCAAAAAAAATCAAAACAAGGGACCCAAAACCTGGGTTTTTTTAAAGGGGGATCAAAAGTTTAGAAAAATGATACTATGGGGACCAAAAGTGCATTTAAGCCAAAATTTAAAATGATATGGTATTTTATAATTAATATTGATCGTACCTGATCAGAAATGGATCAGCAGCCAGCAACACGTCGTGAGCTCTGTTATTCCCCGGTGATGGAGAAGAGGTGGTGGGTGTACCTGCAAGGTACTCCGATGCCAAAGTCAGAGATGGAGTAAACAGCGCAAATACAGAGAAAGAGTGTAAATAATGGAATACCTGACCCTCTTATGAAAGAGGGTATTTATAGTGTGCCCCCAGCGCAGGGCCAACAATTACTTTGTATTGGGTTGAATCGCAAGGTCCAATACAAGTAACTGTCAGGGCTTACATGGCATAAGGAAGACCAACACGTGGTCTTCGCCCTGGATCAACAGCCTCGTGATCTTCGGAAGGTGAGATGACCAGTTCTTCCAAAAGTGGGTAGTTTCCTGATGACGTGTCCCCAGGTGGGGGGCACGTGGAGTCCATAGGGGAGACGTACGTGGGCTCCCTGGTCATGCAGATGGGTTGGAAATTACTTGGGCCCTCCCCGAAGAAGACTTGGGTTGGGTCGTACCCGACGGTGGGCCAGCCTTAAGGCCAGTCCAGAATAGGAGCCCCCCAAGTCGTTGCTCCGAAGTAGAGGAGTAATGACTTAAGAGTCATCCCAATCGTCGGGGACCCGTCCAGTGGGGCGTCGACGTGCCCGAAACACCGAGCTGGTGAATGATGCGTGTGGCCAGAAGTAGGAGATACTCGACGAGACAGGAGTTCGCGGGGATGTCTATCCGTCAGACGTTTTACATGCCACCTCTCTTCTGGGCATGTCTCCGTTTGGTGCCTCGGTCGACGATGTGAGGGAGGCTGAAGGAAACGTGCATTCCCGGTCCGCGGGCACGAGGGGATGCTGAGAGGACATAGACGGTGTCTTCAGTGCCAGGTGTCATGCGTAATTAATGCCTAGGCCGGCTACGCGTGGGGCACTTGAGTGCCTATGACTGCCTCGTTTCCCATGCTAAGATTATAAATAGGAAGGGGACTCTTTCATTTTCACGCTTCCCTTTAAACTGATCAGAGTTCTCCAAGTCCTTCAAGTTCTTCAGCCCGTGTCTACCGTCACCGCCATCATTATAACATCAAATATATCATAGTAAATCCCACAAGGGCGTCACATTTCGTCATAAAACATCATATAATAACATCCTGCTCCGTAACACGGGTTATAACATCAAAATTAAATCATATACTTCGCAACGGAAAACTCTAAAACATCATAAGTTATAACATCAAAAGGTTTTTAAAACGACTTCAAAACATCATAAATATCATCAATAAAAAAATCACCATGGTTCAACTCAACCGTCCCGACCCGATGTTACATATCAGAGCAAAGCCCTCTACTCGACCAAAAATAACCAAAAATACTTCAAGTAAGATCTTCATGCACCACAAGCTAATCCTGATCACCTGCACGTTACCCACTTGAGGCAACATTCAAACAGGCAGGGTGATTAATAATAAACCATTATACAAGATATAAGATAAGAAATGATAAGGTAGTATGCATCATAATAAAACAACATCGTCATTATACATCATCATCATCATACATCATGAAAATCATGTCATTAACATCATTCATTCACAATCATGCAATGCCACATGATATGAAATGCACAACATAGACTCATGCATGTGGTACCAATTTGTCATATTTAATGGACACTGGGCCATCACCCTCCAAAGACCCCCACCAATAGGATCGATTCTACACAAGAACCGGAAAAACGTCATACACTACAATCCACACAATGGGATTGAAGCCACCACTAGACCGAAGTCCTAAAATCGTCGTTGGACTGAAGTCCTAGAATGCTATGAATGCATGATGCAAACGTCATAATCGTCATCGTCATAAAATCGTCATATTGCATCATCATTCCTAAAATTAAAACATCATATTATCTCCTCAACATCATGCATCAAAAGTCATCATGTCACGCATCATTATATACATAAAAAATCATCATAATATGTCACAATCATCACATATTACTCATCAAAGCACGACACACTAAATTTCCAAGGCCTACGATCAACAAGGCACAAGGCAGCACAAAGCACAAGAAAAGAAAAATAAAATAAAATCATTGCTCCTGCTCGCCTGGAGCTCGCCCGGCAAAGTAGCGCGCTCGCCAGAGTTTTGCCCGGCGAAGCAGGGGCGAGACACCTTCCCCATACAAACTCCAAAAACCCCACTTTCACACTCTCCCTTCGCTTCTATTTTTGCCCAGCAAAGTTGTTCGCTCGCATCCGCTTCGCCCGGTGAAGCAGGAGTGAATCCCACACTCTCATATAAAATCCAGTAGCACTCTTTTCCACCTTTCCTTCGCTTCCAGTTTTTCCCGGCGAGGTTGGGGTGAATTCGCTTCGCCAGGCAAGACGGGAATTTCGCCCGATGAAAGTGTGTGATCCTGCAACTTCTCAGTTGCGATTCTGCACCCTCTTAGACCCCAAAAGGTCTGCGATTTTGATACCCAACAGTCCACAATATTCATAATTCACCATAGAAACAACACAAGAACAATAATACATCATAAATGGTTTTATCCCTAACATCTAATACCTTCCCAAAACCTCAATTATGTCACGAACTCGTCTAATTTACCCGAAAACCCACTACCTACATACATCTACACCTATATCAATTATAATGGTAAAATATTCTCCCTATACCTTAGAAAATTGCTTTCCTATTATTCCTCTTTGAGTTCTTCTGAAAACCCTCTGAGCCCTAGCTTCTTCTCCCTTTCTTCAGAGCTTTCTTTTCCAAATTATGATTGTACAACTGAACTTCTCCACTCTCTCTTTTATTTTTGTCCAACTTACCCCTAGGACCCCTAATACTCCTTTCCAACCTTGTTCTCACATAACTTGTCCAATTTACCACTTTTCCCTTAATGTTCCTCTTATTTATTTATAATAATAATAATAGTATCTATTTCACATAATCCATAATATTATTATCAAAATAATATTAATACATCACATACTTCTAAAATACCCTCAGTATCCCCCCTTAACATCATAATACCCCACAAATCAAGACATCAGTCATCAAAATAATTTATAAAAAATTCACCGGAATTACGAATATTAAATAAATATTCTACTCATTTTTGGGTGTTACAACTCTCTCTCACTTAAAGAATTTTCGTCCTCGAAAATTGCCTAAAGAAAACAGAGTCGGATACGACTCCTTCATCTGATCCTCGCACTCCCAAGTCCAACTCTCACCAGCTGGTCCACCCCATAACACCTTCACCAAAGATATATCTTTACCCCACAGTTGCTTCATTTCTCTTCCATCTATCCGCACAGGTAATGCTTCAACGGTCAGATTATCTCTCACCTGTACGTCATCCATTTGAATCACATGCGATGGATCCGGAATGTACTTCCTCCACTGAGACACATGGAACACATCATGTAAATTCGCAAGCGACGGCGGTAAAGTAATCTGATAGGCTACCTCCCATATCCTCTGCAAAATCTGATATAGACCAATAAAACGTGGAGTGAGCTTCCTAGACTTCAAAGCTCGACCCACACCAGTCACCGACGTAACTCTCAAAAACACGTGATCTCCCTATTGGAATTCAAGTGCCTTCCTTTTCTTATCATGATAACTCTTCTGACGACTCTGTGAAGCTTTCATCCTTTCTTGGATCATCTTAATCTTTTCAATTGTCTCCTACACAATTCCAGGTTCGAGTACAACACTCTCGCCCGATTCATACCAACACAATAGAGTTCTACACCTCCTTCCATACAAAGCTTCATACGGCGCCATCCCAACACTAGCATGAAAACTTTTGTTGTACATGAACTCAATCAATGACAAATGGCTATCCCAAGACCCTCCTTGATCCAACACACAAGCCCTCAGAAAATCCTCCAAAGACTGGATAGTCCTCTTTGTCTGGCCATCCATCTGCGGATGATATGCAGAACTCATCCTCAACTTAGTACCCAAAGCATCTTGTAAACTTTTCCAGAACCTCGACGTAAATCTTGGGTATCTGTATGACACAATACTCGAAGGAATCCCATGCAACTTCACAATTTACTCAATGTACATCTCAGCTAACTTCTGCATAGAATGGTTAATCTTCATCGGCAAGAAATGAGCCGATTTAGTCAACCTGTCTACAATAACCCAGATAGAATTATTCCCTTTTGCAGTCTTCGGCAATCCCAACACAAAATCCATGGAAATAATGTCCCATTTCCATTCTGGAATACTCAATGGCTGCACCATACCCAAAGGCTTCTGATGTTCAATCTTGGACTTCTGACAAATCAAACATGCATAAACAAACTCCGCAATATCCTTCTTCATACCTGGCCACCAAAATAATTTTTGCAAATCCTGGTACATCTTCGTAGCACCGGGATGAATACTCAATCTACTTCGATGTCCTTCTTCAAGAATACTCTTCTTAATTTCAGGAACATTTGGAACACACACTCTGTCTCTGAACTTCATCACACCATTCTCATCAATATGGAATTCACCTCTGTTACCTTGGTTAATTAAAACTGACTGATCAACCAGCTTCAAATCAGATTGTTGTCCCACTCTTATCTCTTCCAGAATACCACTAGTCAACTTCAACATACCCAACTTCACATTGTCAGGAGTCTCTTCACATACTAAACTCAAATCTCGGAATTGCTCAATTAATTCCAACTCTCTCACCATAAGCATGGACATATGAAATGACTTCCTGCTCAATGCATCGGCCACCACATTTGCCTTACCAAGATGGTAATTTAAATCGAAATCATAGTCTTTCAACAATTCCAACCACCTCCTCTGCCTCATGTTTAACTCTTTCTGATCGAATAAGTACTTCAAACTCTTATGATCACTGAACACTTCAAATTTAGAGCCAAAAAGGTAATGTCTCCAAATTTTCAACACGAACACCACAACTGCCTGTTTTAAGTCACGCGTGGGATAATTCCTTTCATGAACTCTCAATTGTCTCGAAGCATAAGCAACAACCTGTCCATTCTGCATCAACACTTCACCAAGACCCATCTTCGAGGGATCACAATACACCACAAAAGATTCATTCAGATTAGGCAAAATCAAAACTAGAGCGGTCGTCAATTTCTTCTTCAATTCCACAAAACTCTCTTCACATGCAACATCCCATACATAAGCCTGACCCTTACGAGTCAACTGCGTCAACGATAACGCCAATCTAGAAAAAAAATTCTATGAACTTGCGATAGTAACCTGCCAACCCAAGAAAACTTTGTATCTTAGTAGCAGACTTCGGAGTCTCCCACTGTAGCACATCATCGATCTTAGAAGGATCAACAACAATTCCATCACTTAAAATCACATGGCCAAGAAAACTCACCTCTTTCAACTAAAACTCACACTTCGACAATTTTGCATATAGCTTCTTCTCTTTCAATACTTGCAACACAGTCCTCAAATGGTCAACATGCTCTCCTTCAGATTTAAAGTATATTAGAATATCATCAATGAAAACCACCACAAACTTATCCAAATACTCATGGAAAATCTGATTCATATACTCCATGAACACACCAGGTCTTTGTGCATCATGTCTTGGCACAGTGTACTCATAGTGACCATACCTCGTCCTGAAAGCCGTCTTCGAAATATCATCAGGCTTAACACAAATTTGATGATAACCAGACCTTAAATCAATCTTACTGAGCACACAAGCGCCTACTAGCTGATCCATCAAATCTTCAATTCTCGGAAGTGGATACTTATTCTTGATAGTCACCTTATGTAACTGCCGATAATCAACACCCAACCTCATGCTACCATTTTTCTTCTTTACTAACAACACAGAAACACCCCACAGAGAAACACTCGGTCGAACAAACTTCTTCTCAAGCAATTCTTCCTGTTGTTTCTTTAATTCACTTAACTCAGAAGCTGACATCCGATAAGGAGCCATTGGCACCGGACTCGTACCTGGTATCAAATCAACCGCAAACTCTACTTCACGTTCCGGAGGCAAATCACTTATGTCATTCAGAAACACTTCTGGGAATTCGCAGACGACAGGTAATTCGACACTCGCAGCTTCACGATCAACTTGCAACGATGCAAACAGCGAAAACATCAAGGCTTTGTCTTCCAAGAGTTCGTATACTTGCTTAGTAGACAAGAACATCAGCTCTATATTATCACCAAACTTGGGAAACTCCACAGTCTTATTATAATAGTTGATGTGAACATAGTTGAACTCCAACCAGTTCATCCCCATAATCACATCGATTTGGTGCAAGGGCAAACACACCAAATCTATCACAAAACTCTTCCCAAAAATCATCAAAGGACATCTCGAACACACAAAAGTAGTGTCATACCCCAAATTTTGACCACTAAGATTCCCATCTTTGTGGAAATCATCATCACAATATGGATGTACTATCTTGCCTCATCAGTCTCCCCAAAGATGGGTGAGCATCTACTACAATCAAAATTAGGGTTTCAAGCCCTCTCAGAGTTCTTAGACAAAGGATCAATCAAGGAATGACATGATCTTTAACTTGTCTAACCTCTCAAATATCCCCAAAGGATCAAGAGGACTCCCACTTCAAGGATTAAGCACAAGGCTGCTCTCTTCTGGGTGGATCAAGCCTCAAGATCACCAGTGTCACCAAATTAGGGTTTTGGTCGACCAGGGCCTCCAGATGGAAATTTTCCTCTGGGAATGAGCCAATGCTTCCAAGCATAACCTATGATGCTCCAAGGGACATCATAAACCCAATCATCAAGTCAATTTAGCCTCAGGGGATGCATACATCAAAAATCAGGAATTAGGGTTTCTTGACCTAATTCACCCCTAAGTTGACTTTTGGGAAAATTCATGAGCCAAGACCTCAAGAGAGGATTTGAGGGTCTCTAATGCACTATATTGATCCATTTGCAACAATGTATTGATCCAAGAAGCTTGAGCAACAAGTCTCAATTTCATCAGAGCCACAATTAGGGTTTTGCGAGAAAAGTCAACTATAGCTTTGACTTTTGACCAGGACATGCTCCCAAACCCTAGGACATTGATCAATATACCCTATAACACCCATGGAACATGTCCATCAAGTTTGGTTTAGGTCAAGGACATGATTTCCTAAAGGATTGCACAGTTTGGAATTCATCTGATAAAAAGTCAACTGTGCACAAAAGTCAACTTTGACTTTTTGAGATTTTTCATAAAAATGGTTTTTTAACCCTAAAATGATGTTAATGTATGATTTGAATCATCATTAATCAAGAAAAATCAAGAAAAGTGGGATAACTTGTAAAAGGGGTAACCATAAAAACTCAGAAAATTTTCTAAGTTATGAAATAAAGTGGCTAGGGTACCAACTTTGGAGGATCATAACTCCTAAACCACAAGGCCATTTTTTCCTATCCAAAGCTTTATTTGTAGATCTCATTACCCTCTACAAAAGCTTAAAATTGACCTCCCTCCAAATTCCCCATGGATTTTGAGTTATGGAATGATCAAAATCACAAATAGTGAAAACGTCACTTTTTTCCAACACTTAGTGAAATTTTCACTAAGTCAGAATCTGCCTTCACTTTTTCCCAAATGTAGGGGGATATTTCACTTGGATCCAAAAGGTATCAAAACCAAATATGATCAAAAAGTTGTTGAATCATATGAGGGCTTTCCAAAGTGACCAAGAACATCACCAAATTCCACTTGAGCCATGAGATATGACAAGGGCAATATGCCTTGCTGAAAACTGCCAAGGCTAGGCATAATTTTGCACTTTTGCTCAATTTGGCAAGATCAGCTAATTCCAAGCCTTGTCATCATCTTGGACACATCTGAGGATCAAATCTAAAGGGGACAAACACTGAGCTAAGCCTTCAAAGTCCTTGGAACCAAAAGTAGCATGCTAAACCTAAAAATCCCTAAAAGAGGGACAAGACTCCAATTTTGGATTGGGGCATTTAATGGATGCACCAAGGTGGAATGGACTGAGCTTCCTTCAACTGAATTTAGTCAAGAATGATCCAACAACTAGGGAACCAAAGGCCTGTGCTCTAACTTCTAGTCAATGGCTAGAGGAGACTTGAGATTCCATTGGACAACATTGGCCAAACCTCTGCTGCAGTTGCCATTCACTATTGCAGCCAAAACAAACTTGTTCTACTATAAATAGAGCTCATTTCTGATCAGTTTGAGTACACCAAAGCCATCAAACATATGTTTTCCCCAAAATCTCTTCTTTCACTCCAATTTTGCCTTCTAAGGCAAGTCACTATCGGGTTTTGAGTTTGAGAGCTTTTCCAATCAAACCAATCACTCACACACCTCATAAACATCATATAGAAGTGATCCAAACACTTAAACAACATCTGGAACACTGATTTCACAAAATCACCAGCCAGTTGCTCAAGTTCTTGACAGATTTGCAGTTGGGGTACCATCTCAAGTTCCAGATCATTTCAATCCATTCCAAGCATCCAGACACACTCCATGGCACCTAGGGAAGCTATCTAGATCATTGGAACCTAGCTGTAACACCTATAACATAAAACACGATCACCAGCTGCAAGAGGTAAGCATGAGCTCTTCTAACTCTATGATCCATGCAATTTTTGCTGCACAATAATTTGGCCATATGTTCACAATCATGCAGGGAATGTCTTCCCTCAATTAATTGCATTGTTTGAATCGTGTGTAGAGTTTCTGAACCTTCATGCAGAAATTAGGGTCCTTGAGGTTTCTCTTTGATTTCATATTCTATGTTAAAAATAAATGAAATTAAAGATCCTAGACATGATCGTGAGGTTAAAACGAGTAGATTGATATGTAGATTTGCATGATATAATCAAGTATTCAGTGAGATTGGATAGAAAACGTAAATCTTTAGAAACAGAGGGTGGCGCGTGTTCTTGCCCTTGTTCTTGGCGCCATTTTTTGAAAATTTGAATATTTGAATTTTGTGATTTTATTTAATTGATTCAAAAATTAATTTCTCTCTGAGTTTTAATGATTTTGAGTTGATTCTTTTTTTAATAATTCACAAAAATGTTAAAATATTTCATTTTACCAAAAAATCCCAAAAATATTATTTATTTCATATAATTGATATTTTTACAAAGAATTAATATTTTAATTGTTTTTGACATTTGAAATGTTTTTTCCTTCTTGATTTTGCAAATTTTTATGATTTCTAATCATTTTGTAGGTCAAAACATGATTTTTGAAACATTAATCCAAGATCATAATTTGTTTTCCATATAGTAAACCCTTTTGATCATTTTAATTGAATTTTATTCAATTAAAATATATTTTGATGAACAAATTAGGGTTTTTGATTAATTCAACCCTCACAAATCATTTTCAAACACTCATGGGCCTCTATTAGAGTGTAAGACCCAACCCTTTGTAAATACAAACAATTTTTGGGCCTCACTTATTGTATAAGTCCCGTTGTATTTCAAAAATTCGGCGTGATCACCGCCCGTTTAAAACAATCATCTGGGCCTCTCCTCGAGCTATAAGACCCATTCAAAAACTTTTTGGGCCTCTAATAGAGTGTAAGACCCAATCCCCTTTTAACCAAAACAATTTTGGGCCTCAGACATTGTATAAGTCCCTCTGCATTAAAAGAAAACCTCGGCACGGTCGCCAGTTAAAAAATCAACCCTGGGCCTACCCTCGTGTTATAAGCCCCATTTCTTTTCTTTAAACACTTGGGCCTCTTGAGAGAGTGTAAGACCCATCCCTTTGTACAGAAAACCTTTCTTGGGCCTCAGTCACTTGTATAAGTCCCTGTACAAATTCAAAACCACAGTGCAATCACTGATAAAACCTTGGGCCTCCCCTTGGGCTATAAGCCCCAACAATCTTTTCAAAGCACTTTCTCCTTTGATTTTGTATATAATATTGTTATCAAAGCTTTCTTTGTTGAACAACTAACCAAACAGCATGGAAGCTCTACAACCGAGTAAGTGTTTATATGCTTTCATTTACTGCTTTCATATACATATAATTGTATTGTGGGGCTATTTCACTGTAAGTCTTCTTTCATAAACTCATATCAACTGTGTAATAATAGTATAGATATTTAGAGTTTCCCCGACAACTACGTCTAGCACTAAGCCCTGTTGATCACTCTTAAATAGACTAAACTAGATCCACATAGGATTACCAGATACAGTCTTCCCTCCTCTTGGGGTTAAACAATATGGAGATGTGAAAGGCAGATTCTTTTTGAACCCTTTCTCAGACTGTCACATTTAGAAGTTGTCAAAGAAACGCTACTCCCCAGAGATGATCTTTTCTCCGTGAATGACATCTCTTGAGTTTCTTCCAAATTCTCGAACTTTCCTGGCTTGATCCATTCTCGGTGAATGGCATGTCTTGAACTTCTCGGGGGTTTGGGGACCCACAGGCTTCCTAAAAGCATCCCGCCTCCTCTTGGGCGTTGTACAAGGACCCGTCAGCTTCTTAGAAGTATTTATAGCCTCCTCTTAGGCTTCGTATAAGGATTCTTCCTTCGGGAAGAGAGCCTCCTCTTGGGCTTCGTACAAATTGTCCCTCGGCTTCTTAAAAGTTTCCAACCTCCTCTTGGGATTCGTACAAATTGTCCCGGTAACCTCCTAGAGGTATATGAACATAAAGTAGTCATCTTAATATAACAGTCTTTCAAAGAGTCTAGATCCTACTGCTGTTTCTCTAAGCATAGTACAAAAGATAAAATTCTAGACGTGGACAGTCTAATTTCCTTGAGTCTTGAAGGCATTCTCAAGCCCCTTTCAAAAATAGGGAAAACACCAGTAGACTCGGACAATACCCTCAGAATTTCCCATTTCCTTAAAAAACAGGAAATAACCCTGATCCTCTGATCAAATCCCAAAGTATAGCTTTACTTTTTATCACTCTCTTTATAAGAACTAATTTTCTCTTTTAACCAACATACTGGACCTATCACTCAACTGAAACAGCCATCCTTTAGCCTCCATCTCGGGCTTCGTACGAGATACAAAGGACTCTCTTGTTGAGTCAAAACTTCCTTTTGCCTCTACCTCGGGCTTCGTACGAGATACAAAATCACTCTCTTGTCGAGTATAAAAGATTCTTTTGGGTTAAACAACCTTTAGCCTCCATCTCGGGCTCCGTACGAGATACAAAGGACTCTCTTGTTGGGTCAAAACTTCCTTTTGCCTCTACCTCGGGCTTCGTACGAGATACAAAAACACTCTCTTGTTGAGTATAAAAGACTCTCTTGTAGAATCAACCCTCTTCAGTCTCCGTCTTGGGCTTTGTACAAGACACAAATCACTCTCTTGTTGAGTATAAAAGACCCTCTTGTTGGGCCACTAGCCTCCTCTTAGGCTTTGTATAAGGAAACCCCGGTTGAGACAATCAACCTTTTAGCATCAAAATCTGTGCCTCGTTCACAGTATATAAACATCAACAACTCATTTTCCTTCGTCCAATCGCTGTAAGCGGCAAGCCTCTGGATTATTTACGTCCACGTCACTATCCCTCTTTTAGCATGAGAAATTCCTAAGGAAAGATAGCATTGCTCTACACTGAGTTAAAGTCTTCTCCTCTAGGTTGAAAAGCCCCTATAAAGGAAATTATGGCATTGCTGGATTCACATATCCCGGTTAAAGTAATTCTCCTTTATAATCAGTCACCCCTGACAAACAGACCACTTTAGAGATGACAAATTTTCTCTAAAGTCAACACCCTTTTAGCTCCACATCTTAGGCTTTGAACAAGATACAAATAGACCCTCCAACTTCACATCTTGGGCTTTAAACAAGATACAAATCACTTTTAGCTTCATGTCTTGGGCTTTGAACAAGACACCAAAACACCATTTCCTCCCATAGAATAGGAGGAACTACGATCGCTCTGATTTCCCTGTTTCGGTAAACGGGAATATGTAGGTATAAGATTGCAAGAAAAATCTTAGCGAGCACACTAATCCAAAACCCAAATCTCGTACCTTCACCCATCAATCGAAAAGCATCAGTCCTAACATCTTACCCATGAACGGTCCCAGTATTTTTCACTCTAAGAAGAAAGAGGCCCCATTACCATATAGCATCTGTAACCTAACAGACCGCTGTTTAAACTCAGTATGCAAGCAAGGTTAGTTGGAAACATCTATTTCCCTTCCTTCATCAGCTTAATAGGATAAAAAATGAATCGACCTGTAGTAACCCCAAAGAGCGACAGTGCTTAAAAACCACGTCCAAAATCGCTCGCTACAAGTAGTAGTAACAGAACCATTAGCAGGAGTCTCTATTACCATTCTACCATTCATATCAGACAATTTCAAACCCAATCTATTAGCACATTCAAGTGAAACAAACGAATGAGTAGCACCAGTATCAATAATAGCAACCAACTCAACGTTATTAATATAACAAGTACCTCGAATCAAGTTATCTTTCTTAGGAACCTCTGAACCACTCAAAGCAAACACTTGTTAGACGATGGCAATTGATCTAAAAGAGGGGTTGAATATATCACTTCTTTTTAATTACGAGTCGGCGCTAAAATTTGTTTTTAAAAATATTTTGCGGAAGCGGCCGAGGATAATTCGTCTACACGAACCGAGTCACTAGAAGAATCGGATATACGTAAGCCAAATGGAATGAAAGGCTCGATGAGATAAATTGAATCGCAACTTAACTATTAATCAATTTATCAACATCACTTAATATGGTGCAATCTCCAATGAACAGTAAAAAATTAAACAAAAAATGACAATATATTGTCGCACCCTAATTTTTGACCCTAAGATCCTCACCTTGTTCTCTGCATATCATCTTAGGTCAATCATTCATGCATAACTAACCACTTTATCTAGAGTTCGCTTGTTTGTTTCATTTGTGAACACAGGTGCTGCTGCAGAAAGTTCAAGGTCTTGAAGGCTGTGATGTGTGTGTGTTTGTGGAGGTTCCCTGGTCCTTGCAAGATGTGTGTGGATTCCTGTGAGATTTATACCCTCATCCTTTTGGTCCCTAAGCCCCTACCGAAGCTTTTTTTTTCCCTCAAATCTCTAAAGTCTCCCCACAGTTACTTTGGTCTTTATACTCACTGATTTTGGATGGTCCCTCAAGACTGATCACTGGTTGGATGGCAGTTTTGGCTACAATATGGCATCTCTTCCCCTCTGTAAATTTCCCAGGTGTGCTTGCTCTATGTTCTTAAGTTTTGGTTTATCAAGGAAAGTTCAATTTGGAAGAAGCAGAAGTTTGATTGCCAAACGCAAATTCAAGTATGTTGTTGTCGAAATCAACAAGATCAAGTTTGAATTCCTACACCATCTCCATGTTCTAATTCACTTTTGGTTCACTCCCTCTACTTCAAAGAGAATATTTATATTCTTGAAACCGTCACGCGTTCTTCAAGCAATTTGAAGACCTTTGAAAATTAAAATGTTCAAGACAATTTGACCATTGGTAGAAGATTGAAATTCTCGTAATTTCTTAAGATTTGGTTACAGAACCCCTGCTCTAAAGTCAGATTTCTAAAATTTAAAATTTAAATGTCAAAAACACAAGTTCATGTTGAGTGGCGAAATTTAAGTTTTATTTGAGTTACAACGTCCATGAGTTTTGCAAGAATTGATCCACCGGATTTGATTACTCCGGGTTCAAATTCAAATCCAGTTCTTCAAAAGAAAAACAAGTTCCAATCAAGCTACACGGAATACTTCCTTTTTTTTAAATTCATGAGTTGTTTGCAAGTATCAATTCACATGGAATATTCACTAACTCATAATCCATTGTGAATAAGGAAGGTGCAAGACTAAGTTATTTCAAGAATTCAAAATGGATAAATAAACTTCAAGTCTAAATTCAAAGATGGTATTTCAAGCACAAGGTTCATGTTTCAAGGTCAAATTCAAAGGGTGATCATGGTGGAATTCCTAAAGTTCAAAAGAAATTCCCATTCGTACAAATCCAAAACTCCAATATAACACATCCTATGTACTCACAAATTGCATAATCTTACAAAAATAAGGATTCTAATTATTATTAATACAAAATATTCGTGGAGCAGTAACCATTTTCCTTCAGAATAACACATCATATTGATTCGCTGTGTTAGATCCTAAAGTTTGGTTCGCCTTGTATCATCCTGGGGCTGACGTTAGACGTACCACAATGTGATATAACTTCTGCTAGCATATTGAAAAACGAGGCATTTTGCTTCAAAGGGCCTTGTTGACATTCAATGGGCCATTGTTGACGGCTTGATGATAAAGACCTAAGAGTTGTTCAAACAGTCTTAAATGTTGATAGGATTGTGGTCCATTCTCACGATGCTTATAGTCAGGCACTTTCCAATTTCACCATAGAGGGGGATCAACATGGTGGATTCATTTGTTTTTATTCTTGGAGGCTGTCCATATGCCAAAGACGCGGTTTTGTTTTGTACATCCATACCGGCATGGTGCGGTGATTGCACTAAAGGCTAGTGATTTCTACATGAGGAGCAAAATTAGCCATAACCATAATTGAACATCCTGTCAACTTCAAAACCACAAGAATCACGTTATAGTTTTGGCAAGGATTTAAAATTAATTTGCGGAATCAAATCATTAATTACAGATACAAAATCAAGGCAAAGCAAATTTTTGTCTAAAATAATTTTGGACGAAAACGGAAGAATATCGGATATGATCAACACCATTAACAGCTAGTAAACGCATCCTAAAACACGATCAGCCAATTTTCAACCTCATTCCAAAACAAACTTCAGACAGCCGTCAATATGTTTCAGACGAAATTCAAAATCTTGCCAAAATAGGTCCAAGGCATAAAACATAGTTTCAAATTTCTTTCCAAAACTACACCAGCCTGTTGATACGGATAAGGAAAGGGACCAAGAATAAAGACGTTTATCCCACAAAATCAAACATTCTACTCAATAATCATTAAAACATTCAGACCATCAAAGACATACCAAGACACGTTTGAAACATTCAAGGCAAGAATTTGAAATATTTCCAAAACGGTTCCAGACATGATAATTCGAAAATGGAAACGAGCGACTACAAATTCATCACACCGACAACTCTGCCCCGACAACTTAATCTCGAGCATTCAAGTTCAAAAAAAATCTGAATCTAATACACTCCGCCTATAAAAGGAGAATACCATATACTCACAGAGACAGCAGACCGCATTCCCACAAAGAACAATCCTACAGTATACCATATTACACCAAGAAACAAGCATACTCACGACATAATACACACAGTATCGTAAAACCACAAAACCTTACACCAGAAACCACTTCAAACTATCAAACCAATTCAATCATTCAATCATAACTCAAGGAATTCATCAAATATCATACCAAACAACAACAGTGCACACTGATAAGCATTGCAAGAGAAGAGGATATCACAAACACACACACACTCGGAGGAGACAAACACGTAAACAGCCTACAACGCAAAGAGGAGAAGAGTCCATTGACTTATCTTTGAGTGAAGAGATCTGAGACCTTGGTTGCCTTCCGTTGCCTTCCTCGCACCTTTATCGCATTTTCTTCTTTTCCTTCGCAAAAATCGATTTGTATCTTGTAATCAAAATAATAATGAGAATTGGGGTATCGGGTTTGATTGGGGATTAGGGTAGATTTAGGGTTTGTGTGTTTTGATCGAGAGAGAAAACAGAAGGAATCGAGAGAGAGAGTGAGTGACGGTGAGAGGGGTTTGAGAGAATGGCAGGGAAAGTTTTTTAGAGTTCTTCTCTCCCCCCTTTTGCGAGAGACGATTGAGAGGAAGGGGGGAGGTTTCTTTTTTTATTCGTCTTTTTTACAATTTAAATAATTATAACCAAATTAAAATCCTTTCTGTTATAATTAAAAAAAAATAAAACCTTTTAATGACTAAAATTAAAATTCTTTCTTTTATAATTATTTTAAAAACCTTTTTAATAATTTCAAATTTTCAACTCTTCCCTCATAATAATAAAAAACCCTTTTCTTTTATAATTAAAATTAAACCTTTTTATATTTAAAACTAGAGCTTTTTTAATTAAGATTAAAACTCTTTTTTTAATTTAATTTAAAACTTTTTCCTTAATAATAATAAGTATAATTAACTTTTTATATAATAATAATTATTTCGGGACCCATTTATGATAATAATTAAAATCAACTTTTGATGATAATTAAAATTTAAATAACAATTGATTTCCTTTTATAATCAATCTTTTTTTTAACGATCAATTCAAAATCTTTTCATAACAAAATAAAACTTTTACAATAATAATTAACCTAACCTTTTTTAATTAATCTTTTTTCCGTTAATAATAATTAAAACCTTTTTATAATAATTAATTCTAATTTAGAGTTTTATAATTAATTTAAAACCTTTTTCATAATAACTATTAAAATCCTTTTAATAACTTTAACTAAAATTAGAATAATAATAAAAACTTTCATAAATTTATTAACACTAAAATCTTTTTAATTAAAATTCTTTTATTTAATCTTTTGTTTAACTCTAAGATTAAAATAATAGTACGTTTTTTTAATTTTTCCTAAACTCCACAATAATAATAATAATAATAATAATCACAAAATATTAAAATAAAATAAAATCTTTTAAATCGTCCCCGGATTAGAAACCTTTCGCTTAGTCCTAGGTTCGTGAACGCTCGTGTGTGAACTTTCGTTTGGTTGCTTGTATGTTCTTTATCTTAATTTATGTTTCTGCTTCAAACCCTTTTCAAAAAACAATAAAAAACCTCGATCCAACGTCGAGCCAATTTTCTACCTATGTAAGTCGATCGCCTTCGGGCATCGCATTCGACCTATTGATCACTGGACACAAGTCTAGCATCACTTTGCTAGCACACTCGCCTAAATAATATAATTAACCGCATAAAATATCCAAGGGAAAATCCCATGCATGATAACCATGTTATTGTGCATGGTGCACATCATTTGCATTGCATAATCGACACCCTTAAGTCTATTAGACAACTTAGGATAGATTTCCTAGGTTAGTCCCCCTCAATTTTGATTATTTAATCAAACTTTAGCCTACCTAATTCTCCACACAAGAGAATTAGATGTTAATCATCTCAAAGAAAGGGACATACAATCCCATACCCCACAAAATACAAACATTTTCAAAACTGTGGTGGTCTTTCTTGAGATGATGACTCATCTTCTTTTCCTAAACCTTTAAACAATTTAGTATCCTTATTAAGGAACTACAAGTGCTCTGATTCCCTCCCGACAGGATATGTAGGCACAAGATGCGATATCTTGTCGAGCACACTTAGGAATTAAATAATAAATTACCTACCCTTAAACCCCTTAGCAAAACAAATAACAGATAATATAAATGAATCAAGAGGTTCCTGTAGAGTACTACAGATATTTAGGATGCTAACACCTTCCCTAGGTATAACCAACCCCCGAACTTAGAATCTTAGTGCATTTGCATTGCATTGTGGGAATTCGGTTTTTTCTCCCTTCCCTTGGATAAAATCAAAGACGGTGGTGACATTAAAAGAAATGCGATACAAGTTAATTAATAGCTTGTTATCCAATTTTCACTGCGACAGAAATGGCGACTTCACTGGGGAATCTCATAAGAGGGTTCCCCCTAACTTGATCTTTTAATTTATCTGTTATATACTTGTTTTGCTGTTTGGAGGGATCCTTGAGTGGTGAGAGTCCTAGACCCGGACTTGAGTGTAATTATAGGAGATGATATGGTCAAGGGTACTTTGACGGAGTCGATTCCCGAAAAGTCGAATTGAGAAAATCATCGCTCAGTTTAGGTTCTTTTGAAATTAATATTGTTTGAACGAGTCCATTCGTGAAAACGGTATTAACTTCGACCAAGAACCCTTAAGACTGAGGACCGTAGCACCTTTAACCCCACTTGGCCTTTTAGGATGTAGTGCGGTGACTATGCGGGAGTCTATTTCCAAATAGTTGTCACGCGATACTACACTTAGACGAGATTCTCTTGAGAATATTATTGACTAACCGAGTAATTTGGGAAGTCGATAATACTCGAAAGATGGGTCGTAGACTCTGGGAACTTCTAGAACCCGTTCGGCAGGTACATTTGAAACCACACTACCTTATGGGATGGGTAGACCTTGACTCCATTCACACTCCTTTGAACCTATGACCTTTCGTTTGCTTGTGTGTGTTTTGTGTTGCATTAGCATCATATCATGAAGATTCATGGAACTTAGTCTTATTTGTAAACATCATAATAATATCATGGACTCTAAAAATAAAAAAAAAAAAAACGTTGAAGTACACTTACGATAGTCATAACTTGGACGATCTAAGGGGACTGAGGACTTTACTGGCAAATGAAGAAAAGTTCAAGACAAAATAAAAAGCTATTATCTCCAATTCATGAGGACTAGTTGATGACTAATTATGAAGAACATTCTCAGCTGGTGGAGTTACTATTTCAGGACAAAGTTCATATTCAAGCTAAGACAACTACAAAAGGAGAATATACTGGAAATAAGCTATTTCTTGCAAAGAAAAGCCCAAAGACGTTTTAATCATCAATCAACACTTCTAGAAGAAGCTCAATTGGAAGAAAAGGAAGAGTCTCCTTAGATCCATCATTATTAGCTTTTATTTAGCTTTACGTTATGACTGTTGCAAGGCGTACGTACGCGTTTTAATTTTTGCATTAAATCAATCATTTAGTATTCTGATACTAATTACTGTAATTGTTTTTTTATGATTACTAAAAATAAGTCTTTTGATATTCCTTGATGATTATAAATAACCGAGTTTCCATGAATCTTGTTGCATTCGCATTGCATCTTTAGCTTTGCATCCTCTTTGCATACGTCTTTTCTCCACCTCAGCTTATTCAGTCCTATCTTTGTGTCGCTCACCTGATCTTCTGGAATTCATACCGAACTTGAAGTGTTTACTGGGGATAATGGATAGAACACAAAGTACGGATCCCATGTCAAGCTTCAGAGTGATGACCAACCCGATGTTTGATTTTCTTCCTGACGATGCTCCACAAGTGGATGTTCCTACTCGATCTCAGCCTGTGCAGAATAACCTGATTGATCAAGTTAATGAAGGAGATTCCCGTTTTCTGAGGTATATGCCAAATTCTCAGAACGTCCGTCATGTGACAACTGTGAATGATCCTAGATTGGGAGAAATTGAAAAAGGATTTCGTGACCTCCAAAAACAATTGAAGATGTTGAAGAAACCTAATGCATCTGGTTTTAAAGCTTCTGACTTGTGTCTAGTTCCGGGCGTGGTTTTTCCTCCAAAGTTCAAAATGCCTACCTTCGAAGTATACAAGGGTGTTAGTTGTCCAAGGTACCATTTGACGATGTTTTGTCGAAAGATGACCACTTATGTCGACAATGACAAGCTGATGATCCACTGCTTCCAGGAAAGTTTATCTGGGGCATCATTTATATGGTATATGAAGCTAGAAAGGAACTGTATTCAGTCTTGGGAAGACTTAGCCAGCGCTTTTATGAAGCAATACAATTACAATGTGGACATAGCTCTAGACAGTGACCAATTGATGAACATGAGTCAGAAAGACAACGAGTCCTTCAGGGAATATGCGCAACGGTGGAAAGAATTGGCAGCCCAAGTTCAACCACCACTTCAAGAGAAAGAACTGGCCAAGATGTTTCTAAAAACACTGTCAGACTCTTATTATGTCAGAATGATAGGCGTTGTGCCATTAGAGTTCTCCAAAATTATGGAAGTCGGAGTAAACATCGAGAATGCACTCAAAAATGGAAAGATCCAAGATGTCTCGAATGGACAAACTAATGAAGATAAATCTATTAGCGGTTATCGAGAGGAAAGAAGCATTGAAGTTAATGCAATTTTGGATTCTCCTCAGACTTTGCAAGCTCCGGTTCCAGTGCCTTATCACAAACGTCGGTATGCACCGCCTGTTCAGTGCCATCAATCACTACCTCATGGACGTTTGTACAAACGACGAAGGTTGACTCCTCAGAACCAACGTCAAAATCTACGAATTCAAAACATCAATCATCAGAATCAGCATCAAGATCAGCAGATACCTCTGAAGAGTCCAGAAGAAAAGACTTGTTGGTTTGACATAATCCCAATGACCTACCGTCAATTGTGGTCTTCCTTTGCCCGAAACTCAGTGATGGCACCCAGAAAGACCAGAGCCATGAAATCTCGACCTCCTTGGTTCAATCCAGATACCAGTTGTGAATTTCATGATGGAGTGTTGGGGCATTCGATTGAAGACTGTAAAGTTTTCCAAGAAAAGGTCCAAGAAATGATCGACAATGAAGTGTTGACCTTCAAGAGAGGAATCCCAATTATAAATGGAACACCGTTACACTGAGGGATGTGAAGACTCAAGAAGTCCTTTCAAGCCAATGGGACCAAGAGCAGAGTTTACTCCCAAGGCCATTAAGCTGCTTATTCGTTTGCTTGCATCTTATTGTTATTTCTTTGATTATGAGCATGTTTTTCATGTAAGAATCTGTTATTTTGAATAATTAATGCAATGAATAATGTTTGCCTTGAAGAAATCCATTCGTTTCACTCATTTTAAAATGCTTTTTCTATTTTATAATGCCAATGATGCCCCAATCTCTTGCCTCGGTGGAGAATTGAATGGAGGATGATGAAACCAAACGCAAGATCTCTTGTTGTATGCTTTTGAATAAAACTCTGCTAGTGATATAAGGCATTATTTCAAAATCCTAAACACCGGAGATATAAGGAGATAAACCCTTGTTAACCCTTTTGAGCCTTTGAAGTAGTAGTTTTCTTCTACAAATAAAAAACCCTCATTCTTAACCCGGGGCAGGGTAATTTTCAAAAAAATGGAGTAAAATATCACGAAGATTGGGTGGGCACAAGCAAACTTTGAGCCTTATATCCTCTGTTTCTTAAACCGTGAACCAATCCATAATATAACCCTTAAAAGTCCTAATTGAAGCAAGGTTTATTTCAAAAGCATACTCATTGAGATATCGTTTCCTGACTCCTATGAGCTATGCTCAAAATTTTTTGCTGGCATTATAAAATCGGTAGTTCAACCACCAAAATATTTTAAATAAAAACTTCAAGACAAACATACGTTGCATTATCTGTTTCAGAATTAACATTTTCTACTTGCTAACATTGCTTGACATCGTAGAAATTAACATACGTGTGGCATTGATGAGCTAAAATTTAGAATTATTTCAAGAAGATGATAGTATCCAGGGGCATGATACCTGAAGACTTTGCTGAGCAGGGGCAAGTCGTTTCCTAGTTGTTTCTTCACAGCCTGACCCCAAGGGGGCAAGTTCGAAGACTTAGAACACCGTCAGTCTGGGGCAATTACATCGAGATTTGGTAAATCTCTCAAAGAGTTAGAAAAATCAGTTATGCATACCACCGTCAATCCGAGCCAGTTATGTCGAGATTAGACAATCTCTCCAAGAGTTTGAAAACATTGGGACAGTTGGACACCAAGTTTTCTGTAAAATCCTCTCGGGATGACTTCTTCTTATAAACCAAGTGATCTGGGGCATTTGAGAAATGAAGATTGCTTCTCATCCACAACAATTGTTGTTCAAAATGGCGACTACCATGCAGGTCATCAATGCAGAGTTACATCAGTCTCACAACATCATTCACTCATACCTCAAAGGGTTTCTATCCTAAGTGATGTGACGACTCCCCGGTAAATCTTAACTTCAAGTAGTCACGACTATTCCCCGGTAAATCTTCACTTCAAGAAGTTATAGCACATTTGATGCAAGATTTCTCAAGTCGGTAACCTAAGAACCCTCAGTGGATTTCCTTACAACTTCAACCTTCCCCAGCGGAGCGAGTGTTTATTTCACTCCCCGTTGGATTTTTCTCACTATTGTAACCTTCTCCAGTGAAGGCGGATGTTTATTTCATCCCCTCGAAGTTTTATATCTGACATTTCCAACTGCTATTGATCCAAGTTTCCCCGGCGAAGCGGATATTTATTTTACGCAATGGATATTTATTTTATCCCCCGTGTAGTCTGTACGATCATGAGTTTGATTCGTTCCCAGTGAATCTTCCTCATTCCCAACAGAATCCAAGGTTCATCTTAACAATCCTAAGGGAAGGCACGATTGCTCATCCCAAGTGAAGTGCTCTCTTTTCCCCAGAGAAGTTTGAAGCTTTGAAGTGGGACGTGCTTCCGTATATGGATCTCCTTTCATCCCCAGTGATGCTTCTTATATTGCCAAGATTGGCCGAGTATTCGTATTGAGTTGCTTGTTTTCGTCTCCAGTTTGCTTCTTGTTGTTGTTTTGTCAGCATAAGCATAGCATGACATCCTTGCATGTAGATTCATGGCATTTGTGTATTTTGCGCTTTGTGTTGTTTGTTTTGTTCCGTCACTTTGGTCGTGTTTATCCCCAAGTGATATGGGTTTGTCTGCTCCCTCCAAGTAGAGTCGTCAGCCCTAGGCAGAAAAAGCACATACTTTCTAATTCCCCACCGAGTTCGATCCTCGTGGAAGATGGTTGCTTTAGTTTTCTTTTCCATTTTTTTTGGATAAAGATAAACCCCAGTTGAGTTCATTCCTCACTGGATAGGTTCTTGTTTGACCGTTTTTTTCCAGTTATTTCCTGGATTAAACTTTGGTCCCTAACAATCACAAATTTCGATATTTATGAGCTTTTGAACCCAGATCGAGCGTGCATTTATTTTGCACTTTGTCTCCCCAGGAAGAGTTTATTCGAAGATCTCTATGGAAGACATAAATTATTTCTCCAGCAGTATTATTACAACATTTTCAAGGGATTTACACCCAGACAACGAGTGGTAGCTCTTTATTTGAGCTCAGTTTTCTATCTGGATGACAAATAGCAGTCTCCTCAAGACAATTTGTCTATCCCTAGTGAAGTTGTCGAGATTATCAGCTTATTCTCCAGAGAAAGTTATTGAAGACCTCCCAGGTGTTTCTCTTTATTTGAGAATCCTTTTTGCAAGAATTTTATTACTTCAACGAATTTCAACTACAACAATATTGCTCCACAGTGGTATTTTCCCCAGCGAGTCCATGATTCAATTTGCTTCCATCAAATGGCATCTCTTCGAGAAGTTTGATGAAGATTCAGATGATCTTTCTCTTTATTTGAGAAGACACATTTTACAAGTCAACCGGCCCACATCTCTTTTGAAGATCCCCAGTGAAGCTTCCAGGATCTCGGCAGTAGATTCCCTGGCTTATTTTAAATTGCGACAAACAGTCGTTTCCTCCCAGGATCTCGACAGTAGATTCCCTGGTTTATTTTAAATTTCAACAAACAGTCGTTTATTTCCTGGTTATTCTCGGCAGTAGATTTCCAGAAGACCTCGGCAGTAGGTATTTCATTCTTGTATTTCCCTGGTTATTCTCGGCAGTAGATTTCCAGAAGACCTCGGCAGTAGGTATTTTCCTGGTTATTCTCGGCAGTAGATATCCAGAAGACCTCGGCAGTAGGTATTTCCCTGGTTATTCTCGGCAGTAGATTTCCAGAAGACCTCGGCAGTAGGTATTTCCTGGTTATTCTCGGCAGTAGATTTCCAGAAGACCTCGGCAGTAGGTATTTCCTTGGTTATTCTTGGCAGTAGATCTCCAGCAGACTTCGACAACAGTCATTTTTTTTGGTGTTTTGGTCAGATGCCTCGCTTAGGCTACCTTGGTGGTAGTAGGTCATCTTTCCTTCTTGTGTTTACCTGGCTTATGCTATCATACGCTTGATAGTAGGTAACACACCTTTTGGTCGGACGCCTTTCCTCAGGCTGCCACAAGTTGGTAGTAGGTGATCCTTCTTCTTCAGTCTATTACCTCTGCTTAGGCTATCGTGGGATAGTAGGTAATAGGTTTGTATTTTGATCAGATGCCTCGCTTAGGCTACCGTGGTGGTAGTAGGTCATCTTTTCCCGTTGTGTTTACCTCGCTTGGGCTATCATATGCTTGATAGTAGGTAACACACTTTTCTTTTGGGTCGGACACCTATGCTTATGCTATTGTGTTTGGTAGTAGGCGATCTTTCCTCCCCAGTTTATTACCTCTGCTTAGGCTATCCTGCGTGATAGTAGGTAATATACACCCTTTTATTTCAATTGGATACCTTCGCTTAGGCTACTAGCTGTTGGTAGTAAGTTATCTTCCTTTCAAGTTTCTTGCCATGCGCTTAAGCTACCCTGTGATTGTCAGTTGGTAGTCTCTTTTCCCCTAGTGGAGTTAAATCTTTCCCCGTGGAGTCTTGCTTTGCTAAGCCGTTCCTCGTCGGGTCTTCCTTTCTTTAGCTGCGTTTCAGCGTTTCGGCGTCAGTTATCCCCTGTGACATCATTCCTCACAGGATTCTCTGTCTTGCATTTCATATTTTTTCATACCATATCATGTGCATTTGGCGGTATCTTAGGGCCAAAAATTTTGTGCATGTTTGTATTTAAGTCTCTCCTATCTCGTCGAGACGAAGATTCCAATCTCCATATCTCCGAATAGGAGAAACTTAAATATGGGGCATCTGTCGCACCCTAATTTTTGACCCTAAGATCCTCACCTTGTTCTCTGCATATCATCTTAGGTCAATCATTCATGCATAACTAACCACTTTATCTAGAGTTCGCTTATTTGTTTCATTTGTGAACACAGGTGCTGCTGCAGAAAGTTCAAGGTCTTGAAGGCTGTGATGTGTGTGTGTTTGTGGAGGTTCCCTGGTCCTTGCAAGATGTGTGTGGATTCCTGTGAGATTTATACCCTCATCCTTTTGGTCCCTAAGCCCCTACCGAAGCTTTTTTTTTCCCCCTCAAATCTCTAAAGTCTCCCCACAGTTACTTTGGTCTTTATACTCACTGATTTTGGATGGTCCCTCAAGACTGATCACTGGTTGGATGGCAGTTTTGGCTACAAGATGGCATCTCTTCCCCTCTGTAAATTTCCCAGGTGTGCTTGCTCTATGTTCTTAAGTTTTGGTTTATCAAGGAAAGTTCAATTTGGAAGAAGCAGAAGTTTGATTGCCAAACGCAAATTCAAGTATGTTGTTGTCGAAATCAACAAGATCAAGTTTGAATTCCTACACCATCTCCATGTTCTAATTCACTTTTGGTTCACTCCCTCTACTTCAAAGAGAATATTTATATTCTTGAAACCGTCACGCGTTCTTCAAGCAATTTGAAGACCTTTGAAAATTAAAATGTTCAAGACAATTTGACCATTGGTAGAAGATTGAAATTCTCGTAATTTCTTAAGATTTGGTTACAGAACCCCTGCTCTAAAGTCAGATTTCTAAAATTTAAAATTTAAATGTCAAAAACACAAGTTCATGTTGAGTGGCGAAATTTAAGTTTTATTTGAGTTACAACGTCCATGAGTTTTGCAAGAATTGATCCACCGGATTTGATTACTCCGGGTTCAAATTCAAATCCAGTTCTTCAAAAGAAAAACAAGTTCCAATCAAGCTACACGGAATACTTCCTTTTTTTTAAATTCATGAGTTGTTTGCAAGTATCAATTCACATGGAATATTCACTAACTCATAATCCATTGTGAATAAGGAAGGTGCAAGACTAAGTTATTTCAAGAATTCAAAATGGATAAATAAACTTCAAGTCTAAATTCAAAGATGGTATTTCAAGCACAAGGTTCATGTTTCAAGGTCAAATTCAAAGGGTGATCATGGTGGAATTCCTAAAGTTCAAAAGAAATTCCCATTCGTACAAATCCAAAACTCCAATATAACACATCCTATGTACTCACAAATTGCATAATCTTACAAAAATAAGGATTCTAATTATTATTAATACAAAATATTCGTGGAGCAGTAACCATTTTCCTTCAGAATAACACATCATATTGATTCGCTGTGTTAGATCCTAAAGTTTGGTTCGCCTTGTATCATCCTGGGGCTGACGTTAGACGTACCACAATGTGATATAACTTCTGCTAGCATATTGAAAAACGAGGCATTTTGCTTCAAAGGGCCTTGTTGACATTCAATGGGCCATTGTTGACGGCTTGATGATAAAGACCTAAGAGTTGTTCAAACAGTCTTAAATGTTGATAGGATTGTGGTCCATTCTCACGATGCTTATAGTCAGGCACTTTCCAATTTCACCATAGAGGGGGATCAACATGGTGGATTCATTTGTTTTTATTCTTGGAGGCTGTCCATATGCCAAAGACGCGGTTTTGTTTTGTACATCCATACCGGCATGGTGCGGTGATTGCACTAAAGGCTAGTGATTTCTACATGAGGAGCAAAATTAGCCATAACCATAATTGAACATCCTGTCAACTTCAAAACCACAAGAATCACGTTATAGTTTTGGCAAGGATTTAAAATTAATTTGCGGAATCAAATCATTAATTACAGATACAAAATCAAGGCAAAGCAAATTTTTGTCTAAAATAATTTTGGACGAAAACGGAAGAATATCGGATATGATCAACACCATTAACAGCTAGTAAACGCATCCTAAAACACGATCAGCCAATTTTCAACCTCATTCCAAAACAAACTTCAGACAACCGTCAATATGTTTCAGACGAAATTCAAAATCTTGCCAAAATAGGTCCAAGGCATAAAACATAGTTTCAAATTTCTTTCCAAAACTACACCAGCCTGTTGATACGGATAAGGAAAGGGACCAAGAATAAAGACGTTTATCCCACAAAATCAAACATTCTACTCAATAATCATTAAAACATTCAGACCATCAAAGACATACCAAGACACGTTTGAAACATTCAAGGCAAGAATTTGAAATATTTCCAAAACGGTTCCAGACATGATAATTCGAAAATGGAAACGAGCGACTACAAATTCATCACACCGACAACTCTGCCCCGACAACTTAATCTCGAGCATTCAAGTTCAAAAAAAATCTGAATCTAATACACTCCGCCTATAAAAGGAGAATACCATATACTCACAGAGACAGCAGACCGCATTCCCACAAAGAACAATCCTACAGTATACCATATTACACCAAGAAACAAGCATACTCACGACATAATACACACAGTATCGTAAAACCACAAAACCTTACACCAGAAACCACTTCAAACTATCAAACCAATTCAATCATTCAATCATAACTCAAGGAATTCATCAAATATCATACCAAACAACAACAGTGCACACTGATAAGCATTGCAAGAGAAGAGGATATCACAAACACACACACACTCGGAGGAGACAAACACGTAAACAGCCTACAACGCAAAGAGGAGAAGAGTCCATTGACTTATCTTTGAGTGAAGAGATCTGAGACCTTGGTTGCCTTCCGTTGCCTTCCTCGCACCTTTATCGCATTTTCTTCTTTTCCTTCGCAAAAATCGATTTGTATCTTGTAATCAAAATAATAATGAGAATTGGGGTATCGGGTTTGATTGGGGATTAGGGTAGATTTAGGGTTTGTGTGTTTTGATCGAGAGAGAAAACAGAAGGAATCGAGAGAGAGAGTGAGTGACGGTGAGAGGGGTTTGAGAGAATGGCAGGGAAAGTTTTTTAGAGTTCTTCTCTCCCCCCTTTTGCGAGAGACGATTGAGAGGAAGGGGGGAGGTTTCTTTTTTTATTCGTCTTTTTTACAATTTAAATAATTATAACCAAATTAAAATCCTTTCTGTTATAATTAAAAAAAAATAAAACCTTTTAATGACTAAAATTAAAATTCTTTCTTTTATAATTATTTTAAAAACCTTTTTAATAATTTCAAATTTTCAACTCTTCCCTCATAATAATAAAAAACCCTTTTCTTTTATAATTAAAATTAAACCTTTTTATATTTAAAACTAGAGCTTTTTTAATTAAGATTAAAACTCTTTTTTTAATTTAATTTAAAACTTTTTCCTTAATAATAATAAGTATAATTAACTTTTTATATAATAATAATTATTTCGGGACCCATTTATGATAATAATTAAAATCAACTTTTGATGATAATTAAAATTTAAATAACAATTGATTTCCTTTTATAATCAATCTTTTTTTTAACGATCAATTCAAAATCTTTTCATAACAAAATAAAACTTTTACAATAATAATTAACCTAACCTTTTTTAATTAATCTTTTTTCCGTTAATAATAATTAAAACCTTTTTATAATAATTAATTCTAATTTAGAGTTTTATAATTAATTTAAAACCTTTTTCATAATAACTATTAAAATCCTTTTAATAACTTTAACTAAAATTAGAATAATAATAAAAACTTTCATAAATTTATTAACACTAAAATCTTTTTAATTAAAATTCTTTTATTTAATCTTTTGTTTAACTCTAAGATTAAAATAATAGTACGTTTTTTTAATTTTTCCTAAACTCCACAATAATAATAATAATAATAATAATAATCACAAAATATTAAAATAAAATAAAATCTTTTAAATCGTCCCCGGATTAGAAACCTTTCGCTTAGTCCTAGGTTCGTGAACGCTCGTGTGTGAACTTTCGTTTGGTTGCTTGTATGTTCTTTATCTTAATTTATGTTTCTGCTTCAAACCCTTTTCAAAAAACAATAAAAAACCTCGATCCAACGTCGAGCCAATTTTCTACCTATGTAAGTCGATCGCCTTCGGGCATCGCATTCGACCTATTGATCACTGGACACAAGTCTAGCATCACTTTGCTAGCACACTCGCCTAAATAATATAATTAACCGCATAAAATATCCAAGGGAAAATCCCATGCATGATAACCATGTTATTGTGCATGGTGCACATCATTTGCATTGCATAATCGACACCCTTAAGTCTATTAGACAACTTAGGATAGATTTCCTAGGTTAGTCCCCCTCAATTTTGATTATTTAATCAAACTTTAGCCTACCTAATTCTCCACACAAGAGAATTAGATGTTAATCATCTCAAAGAAAGGGACATACAATCTCATACCCCACAAAATACAAACATTTTCAAAACTGTGGTGGTCTTTCTTGAGATGATGACTCATCTTCTTTTCCTAAACCTTTAAACAATTTAGTATCCTTATTAAGGAACTACAAGTGCTCTGATTCCCTCCCGACAGGATATGTAGGCACAAGATGCGATATCTTGTCGAGCACACTTAGGAATTAAATAATAAATTACCTACCCTTAAACCCCTTAGCAAAACAAATAACAGATAATATAAATGAATCAAGAGGTTCCTGTAGAGTACTACAGATATTTAGGATGCTAACACCTTCCCTAGGTATAACCAACCCCCGAACTTAGAATCTTAGTGCATTTGCATTGCATTGTGGGAATTCGGTTTTTTCTCCCTTCCCTTGGATAAAATCAAAGACGGTGGTGACATTAAAAGAAATGCGATACAAGTTAATTAATAGCTTGTTATCCAATTTTCACCGCGACATATATCAAACACCTTGTAAGTGTTCAATTTATCGAGCACTTGGAGTGCATAAAACTCCAAGCTAAACCTTCTATGTTAGTTATTGCAGAATTTTCACTAAGCACAATCCAAAATGATTGTGCAATGGTTTTCAAATCAAATTTTCTACACTATACTATACCAGAATTTTTATCAATCAATTGAACAATCACAAGCGTAAACAATTCAAAAATTAAATGAGATAGGGAAAGAGAAACGACACCAAGTTTGTTTAGGCAATTCCCCTTTCGTCCTCGCTTCGGGTACGTCTGCCCCCAATTCTAAATCTAGAATTGAGATATCTATAATCTTGTTTGTAAATTGTTTTTACAAGATAAAACTTAGCTATCACACACTCAAGAAACTCCGTTGATGCAGATACTATGTCTTCTCTTCCGTTGGTTCGAGTCGAATCAAGTGCCTCGAACTTGTTGGATGAACCTCCATTTACCGTTACTAGATTGAAAGAACACACCGGTCTTCAATCACCTTCACTCAGCTGATTCTGATCCACACACAATTCGATCACCAAACCTTGTTGCACAATCCTCTGGTTAATGCTACTAGATCGACAAAACCCACCGTTCTTCGATCACCTTCGCTTGACTGAATTCAATGCACACAAGATCTAATCCAAAAACCCACCCAAATCCAATTGATCTTGGAGGACAAAACCCTAGAGGTTTTATTCAAGAAAAAACCCATTGAAACATTCACCCCAAACAAGCAACAATTCTATGTTTGGACGTTATCACCTCATGATTCAAAGGATCAACAAAAATGGTTATGTGTATTTGTTGAGAAAATGCAAGAATGAAGATGAAGGTGATGAGAGAAAATTTTCAATGTAAATCTTTGACTTTTTCTTGTTGTTGAGTAAAAAAATGAGGAACCAAGTATTTATATGATGCTAGGACCAACTACCAATCATAACAGCATTTTGAACTTTGAAAAATCAGAAAAATGAGTTATATGCAGCGAAGAGTCGACCACAAGTAAATGAGGGTCAGCCTGCGCTGACCCGTGGGCAATCTGTGCAAGTTAGGGAACCATGCATCGACCGCTACAAGGGTCATGCGTCGACGCATGGCTGAAGAAAATGCAGAAACATAAATATTAACAGCATGCGTCGACCATAGGGTTATCGTGCGCTAACCCGATGAAAACTTCAACAATACCAACATGTCATGAGTCGACCAGAGCCTAGTTTAGGTCGACTCAAGCTATCAAAACACCTAAAAAGTGATTTTTGCACATGTTTTCATCTACTTAGGAACTGTTTATGCATACCTAAGACTCATACCATGATCGCATACATGTAATAGATGTGCAAGACTCTTCCTATATGTTTGGACACATGATTATTAATTGTTTTATGCATTGCAAAATAAGAATGCCGACAATGATGAGATGATATGGTCCAAATTACAAACTACGAGCTAGTACATGTTTTGACATCATTAAAATAAAGATCAAGTGAAATACACCTTGCCCTCACAACACTCTGCCATTAATCTGAGCCGTAGTAACAGTCTTCTTCGGCTTCTGACACTGTGTACTGATATGACCTTGTTCACCACAGTTGAAACAAGTCGGACCCTCATCTTTGCAGTCAGTAGCTCTGTGACCTCTCTTACCACATCTGTAGCACCTCAACACACTATTGTTCCAAACTTCAGCACAGTGGTCTTGCTCGCCACACCTGTAATACTTCACAGAAGTGGGAGTTGCTCCCCCACTTGTCTTTTTCCCATTTGAAGCCTTCTGTTTCCTTTTGTCAGCTGGAGTCACATAAGGCTTTCCTTTGAACTGTCCCTTCTGTTTCTTCTCACTAAGATGCTTGTAGTGAGCAGATCAAGCTCGACTATCCTCATCATAGATTCTACTCTTATCCACCAGCTCAGCATACCTTCGAATCTGTTGGTAACTAATACCCTGCTTGATCTCTGGTCTCATCCCATTCTCAAACTTAAGGCATTTAGACATCTCAGCATCAGCACGATTATAATGTGAACAAAACTTCACCAGCGCCTCAAACTTTGTCGAATATTCTGCCACTGACATGTTTCCTTGCCACTTCACCAGCGTCCGTACACCCCATCAATCAGAAGATCTTCTCAATCACCTTGAGCCATTTATGCGCACTCTCCGGATCATGAGTGCCCATGAAAGTTGGCAGATTATTCCTCTGGAATTTCCCCAAAGCACGGAACTCATCAGGAGCTTCACCATTCTGATTGTTCTGAGCCATCACTTGAGCAAGTGATTCCAGCGCGTCAGCAATAGCACGGTCGTTTCTCCCAGCCATTCTGCACACCATTAAACAACATTAGAAGAAACAAAATCCATCGACAGTGTACACACACTCATCGACTGACGGGGAATTGACATCATACAACACCTGGCCGGACAGACCGACCTGCTCTAATACCACTAATGTAACACCCTTCTACCCAACAAACAATCACGACATATATAAACAAATATAGCAGAGTAAATCCCACAAGGGCGTCACATTTCGTCATAAAACATCATATAATAACATCTTGCTCTGTAACACGGGTTATAACATCAAAATTAAATCATATACATCATAAGTTATAACATCAAAAGGTTTTTAAAACGACTTCAAAATATCATAAATAGCATCAATCAAAAGAACACCATGGTTCGACTCAACCGTCCCGACCCGATGTTACATATCAGAGCAAACCCTCTACTCGACCAAAAGTAACCAAAAATACTTCAAGTCAGATCTTCACGCACCACAAGCTAATCCTGATCACCTGCACGTTACCCACGTGGAGGCAACATTTAAACAGGCAGGGTGATTAATCATAAACCATTATACAAGATATAAGATAAGAAATGATAAAGTAGCATGTATCATAATAAAACAACATCGTCATTATACATCATCATCATCATCATACATCATGAAAATCATATCATCAACATCATTCATTCACAATTATGCAATGCCACATAATATGAAATGCACAACATAGACTCATACATGTGGTACCAATTCGTCATATTTGATGGACATTGGGCCATCACCCTCCAAAGATCCCCACCAATAGGATCGATTCTACACAAGAACCGGAGCAACGTTATACACTCCAATCCACACAATGGGATTGAAGCCACCACTGGACCGAAGTCCTAAAACCGTCGCTGGACCGAAGTCCTAGAATGCTATGAATGCATGATGCAAACGTCATAATCGTCATCGTCATAAAATCTTCACATTACATCATCATTCATAAAATTAAAACATCATATTATCTCGTCATCATCATGCATCAAAAGTCATCATGTCACGCATCATTATATACATAAAAAATCGTCATAATATGTCACAATCATCACATATTACTCATCAAAGCACGACACACCAAATTTCCAAGGCCTACGATCAACAAGGCAAAAGGAAGCACAAAGCACAAGAAAATAAAAATAAAATAAAATCATTGATCCTGCTCGCCTGGAGCTCGCCCGGCGAAGCAGGGGCGAGACACTTTCCCCATACAAACTCCAGAAACCCCACTTTCACACTCTCTCTTCGCTTCTATTTTCGTCCAGTGAAGTTGTTCCCTCGTCTGGGCTTCGCCCGGCGAAGCAGGAGCGAATCCCACACTCTCATACAAAATCCAGTAGCACCCTTTTTCCACCTTTTCTTCGCTTCCACTTTCGCCCGACGAGGTTGGGGCGAATTCGCTTCGCCAGCCGAGACGAGAATTTTGCCAGGCGAAAGTGTGTGAACCTGCAACTTCTCAGTTGTGATTCTGCACCTTCTCAGACCATAAAAGGTATGCGATTTCAATACCCAACAGTCCACAATTCTCATAATTCACCATATAAACAACACAACAACAACTATACATCATAAAGGGTTTTATCCCTAACATCTAATACCTTCCCAAAACCCCAATTCCGTCATGAACTCGTCTAATTTACCCGGAAACCCACTACCTACTTACTTCTACACCTATATCAATTATAATGGTAAAATATTATCCTCATACCTTAGAAAATTGCTTTCCGATTCTTCCTCTTTGAGTTCTTCCAAAAACCCTATGAGCCCTAGCTTCTTCTCCCTTTCTTCAGAGCTTTCTTTTCCAAATTACGATCGTACAACTGAACTTCTCCACTCTCTCACTTTTCTTTTTGTCCAACTTACCCCTAGGACCCCTAATACTTCTTCCCAACCTTGTCCTCACTTAACTCGTCCAATTTACCACCTTGCCCTTAATGATCCTCTTATTTATTTATAATAATAATAATATTATATATTTCACATTATCCATAATATTATTATCAAAATAATATTAATACATCACATATTTCTAAAATACCCTCAGCATCCCCCTTAACATCATAATACCTCACAAATCAAGACATCAGTCATCAAAATAATTCATAAAAATTTCACCGGAATTACAAATATTTATAATAAAACAATTAAATAAATATTCTACTCATTTTGGGGTATTACATTTGCCGCGTCATGTTGACGGGGGTCTCTCCGTGGATGAGTCTCTCCGTCAAGGAGGGCTCGCAGTCCTGTGTCGGGGTGAGTTTGCCTGGGCTCTTCATCCCTCTCTTCGCCATTTCACTTGATTTACGGCGGAAGGGTGGATTTGATTTCGAAAGTCGAATTCACGGTTTTCCTCTGCTTTTCAGGTAAAATGATTGTACGGCTCGAGGGGGTAATCCATATAGACGACGAGCCCGAACTCGACGCACCCGTTCAACAAGCCTGGGTCGAGCGAGTCCGTACGCCCGAAGAATGGGCCGGGCACGAGCCTTTTAACATCGAGTCACGCTTTGCTATCGACGACATCGATGCCTTTGCGACAGTCGAGGATATCATCGTGGGTTCTCCTCCAAACTGGATAGTCTACAAACCCAAGGAACAACATCGTATCTGCTCAAGATTCAGGGGGATGAGGTTCCCGATGTATGAGTTTGCATTTTGGGATGCGGGAATCCGTCTTCCCTTCAACGATTTTCAGAGGGGGTATTCCACTGGTTGCGTCTGGCGCCTTCCCAGCTTCACCCCAATGTATTGGCATTTGTGTGGGCATTCGAGTTGGTGTGCGAACATCTTGGTGCCAGGGCCACACTTCCCCTATTTTTCCGTACTTTCCATCTACAAAGGTCATCCGTTAATGGTCTGCATAGCTGGGTATCCTTGGAGCTGCCGAGGAAACTATTTAAAGTATACCAAGATTCCATCTGCACCTTCAAGGATAGATTTTACGTTGTCAACCCCGTCTCGCACACGGTCGTCGACTCCTTATACAACCTTATGTTCGACGAGACTGGCGAAGAGAAATTGGTGTCGAAGTTTCCCCTCGAGTGGGAAGAGGAGCACTTCAAGAGAGGCATAGAAAGATACATCGTGAAGCATGGCGACCTGGTCACTAATGACCAGGAGTCATACAAAAAGATAGTCGACTTTATCATCGGCTTCACCCCCGCCAAATGCGTTAACAAGGATGGGAGTTTCATCCTCGACGATCGCGAGGAAGTTTGTCGTAAGCCTTGATTTATTAAAACTAAGGCCCTCCTCGAATGCGAGTCCCACGAGGGGTCCTTGAGGTTCTTAGGTAGTGATCTCTTGTTTTGTTCCTGCGTCTGCCCTTTTTCTCTCTTTCTTTGTACTGACTTTTTCTATTCACTGTCACAGGTCAAATGTCGAACGTTCACGAACACATCATGAAGCTCGCGGCCACCAAGGGCACGAAGAAGACCAAAATCAGAGTCGTCTAGGTCCAAGAGACAGGGAAGCCCGACGACGGGGTAAGCGACTCTACTTCCCCTCAATACATCCAGTCTCCTCCCCTGCAGGGGACCCCTTCTAAGAGACCGCGAATGGAGGAGCCCATTCTTGTGAACCTCGAGGAGAGTGTGCCCGTAGAGAAGTATGTGCCTCCCCCTTGTCACCTCCAGTGGAATTTTTTCTCCAGGAACCATTCCCCAACTATGGGCGAGGCTGAAACCAAGATGATCATGGGGATCGACAGGGCCGCTAGGAGGAAGGCGTTGACTGAGGACATGGCCGCTATGATGAGGGTCTTTGAGATTGCCTTGGTCCTCAATAACGAAACCAACCCGACTTCTAGGCTGAACAAACTGTGAGATGAGAACGCCGTCTTGGAGGCAGAGAAAAACAAAGTGAATAGTGATCTACAAAAGGCTCAGACGAGGTATAAGGCCCAAGTGCGGCTCCTCCATGATATGAATGAGTTGTAGGATGAGCTGAAGAAGACTAAAGAGGAGCGGGACCTCCTTCTGAATAAGGTAGCTGAGCTCGAAGCTGCTGTCAAGCCTTCCGAGGATGAGACGGAGGAGGAGAAAACTCTTGCGGCTTACGGTGCTCTGGTCGCCTGGATCCGGGAGCTCGAACAAGACTGCTTGGAGGCTCTCGAGGTGGGCTTCAACAACGCTTTGGTGCAAGTCCGGCCAAGAACCCAGGGGTCCAGCTTGTCTTTGAGAGGTTCATTCCCTTCCACCAAGTGGTTGATGGCAGGGTGGTCGTCCCCAGGGAAACTGATGATGGAGTTGGTCGAGGTGATGGGGAATCCTGGTTTAAGGAGGAGGCAGCTGCTTGATTTTCTGCTTAGTTGTTTTGTTCGACCTCCATGTCATAATTTTGTAAATTTACTTTGCCCTGCCTGCGTGCCATGGGTTTGTAATGTTTGAACAATGGGTTTCGCCCGCTCTAATGCGTTGTTTCTTTGTCTTTCATATTTCGTGTGTGCTGCTTGTATGTCGAATATGTTTGATATTTGCATGTTTTCGTTAAGTATTTGGGGCTTTTGCTCGACGTTTTTGGTCCTCGACAGTGTAGGGAACTGGTCGAGTGGTCGGAGTCGGATTCCGACCTTCGACGAAGCTAAGAGCTCGATCGAGGTCTTTGCTCCGAGGCGTGAACTTTCCATCGTGAGCTGGGCATTCTTCCTAGTTGGTACGACAATGGTGGAGCTCGGTGGTGGTGTCCCCGTCAGATCAAGAGTTCGCTCACACACACAAGAGCGGTCCATTGTCTTCTTGTTTCGAGTTTTAGGAATCACGCTTGTACCTTAGTGTGCTCCTGTGGTCGGGATGCGGATAGGTCGCGGGCAGTGTTTAACTGTAGTACTGTTTAAGCTTTTCAGCATTCCATGGTCGAGCAAGTTCCTCCACGTGTAGGTTTTCGAGGTAGTAAGCTTTAGTCCCCGTTTTTGCGCGGACGCGATAGGGGCCCTCCCAGTTCGCGGCGAGCTTGCCTTCGCGCGAATCTTTCTGGTTCCTTCGTAGGACTAGGGTGCCCACCTGAAATTCGCGTTTGATGACTTTGCTGTCATGACGCAAAGTTATCTCCTGTTTGAGTGAGGCTTCGCGGAGGGATGCCCCCGACCGAATCTCTTCGACTAGGTCGAGCTCCTCCCTTAGGTCCTCGTCGTTGGCTTCCTTGTCGAGAGGGGACTCAGTCCTCCTCGAGGGTTCCCTAATTTCTACTAGAATCACTACCTCGGTTCCGTAGGTCAGTCGGAACGGGGTTCCCCTGTAGTCAAGTGTAGGGTCGTCCTGTAGGCCCAGATCACGCTGTGTAACTCCTCGACCCACCTTTTCTTGGCGTCATCCAGTCTTCGTTTCAGGCCTCGCAAGATCACCCTGTTTGTGGCTTCATCCTGCTCGTTCATTTGTGGTTGCTCGACCGACGTGAAGTGTTGCTTCGTGCCCAACTTGGTAACAAAGTTCTGGAAGTTCTTGTCGGTGAACCGTGTCCCGTTGTCGGTGACAATTGCTTAGGGTACGCCAAACCAGGCAAGTATATTCCTCTTGTAGAAATGGAGTATGTTGTGGGTCGTGATTTTGGCCAAGGTTGCTGCCTCTATCCACTTGGTGAAGTAGTCGACACCGACTATCAAATACTTGTTTTGGTACGACCCTATGGTGAAGGGCCCGAGGATGTCCATCCCCCACCAGGCAAATGGCCACAGGGATGAGAGCGTTTTGAGCTTACTGGGTGGGGCCAGGTGCATGTCCACATGTCGCTAGCATTTGTCACACTTCTTGACGTGCTCCTTAGCATCCTGCTGCATCTTGGGCCAGTAGTACCCCGCCCGCAATGCTTTACGGGCTAGGGACCTTCCGCCGAGGTGTTGTGCATTGATCCCTTCGTGGATCTCCTGAAGTATGTCGGGGACGTTAGACTCCTCGACGCATCTGAGGAGGGGGATAGAGAAACCCCGCCGGTATAACTTATCCTCGACGATAGCATATGAGCAGGCACGTGGACTGACTATGCTGACATCCTTGGGGTCGTCGGGTAGTTTCCCTGTGCTGAGGTATTCATATACCGGGGTCATCTAGCAGTGACCGTCGCCGATGGTGTTCACGTCGGCGGTCGAGGTGGATTTCTCAATACTTGACAGTGGAAGCACTTCTTGGATGACGGATCTGTTCCCACCTTTCTTTTCCGTGCTCGCTAGCTTAGACAGGATGTCTGTCCTGGTGTTTTGTTCGCGCGGGAAGTGATTTACTTCCGCTGCTACGAATTTTTTCATCCTCTTTTTTACTAGGGCCATGTATTCGATGAGGCTTTTGTTCTTGGCTTGGTACTCTCCCCGCAACTGGGAGGCCACGAGATGGGAGTCGGTAAATATTTTCACCTCTTTCGCGCCAAGGTCCTCGGCTAGGCATAGTCCGGTGAGGAAAGTCTCGTATTTGGCCTAGTTGTTTGATGTCGGGAAGGACAATGTGAGGGAGACCTCGATCAAGATCCCTTTCTTGTTTTCTAGGATGATGCTCGCTCCGCTTCCCGTTGAACTGGATGCCCCGTCGACATAGATCGTCCACTTCTGGGATCCATCGGTCGAAGGTTCTGGGATGGTCATCTTTACGACGAAGTCGGCTAGTACTTGAACCTTCAGGGCCTTCCTACCCTCGTATTGGACGTCAAACTCAAAGAGCTCGAGCGACCATTTGAGCATCTTGCCCGCCATGTCGGCCCGACCGAGGAGCTGTCTAACGGGTTGGTCTGTCCTTACCACGATCGTGTGGGCCAAGAAGTAGTGTCGCAGTCTTCTGGCCTCTTTGACGAGGGTCAGGGCGACCTTTTTGATCTGCTGGTACCTAAGCTCGGGGTCTTGGAGGGCTTTACTGGTGAAGTATATCAGCTTCTGCCCTTCGGGGGTTTCCCTGATTAGAGCCACGCTGACCGCCTCGGTCGTGACGGCGAGGTACAGGTACAATGTCTCCCCGTCTTCTAGTCACGAGAGGACCGAGGGCTGCGAGAGGACTTGTTTGAGGTGGAAGAGCTCCTGTTCTCACTCCCCATTCCACTCGAATGTGGCCTCCTTGCGTAGTAGTTTAAAAAATGGAAGTGCGTGTTGCGCCGATTTGGCCACAAAGCGGGACAGCGAAGTGAGCATCCCGTTTAGCGATTATATCGATTTCTTTGAGTTCAGTGTCGGGAACTTGGAGAACACCCTGCACTTGTCGGGGTTTGCTTCGATTCCTCATTCTGTGATACAGAAGACGAGGAACTTACCTGCTCGGACGTCGAAGGTGCATTTCTCTGGGTTGAACCTCATCTTGCATCTTCTTGCTGTGTCGAAGACTCTTCGGAGATGGGCAGTGTGATCGACCTCTTCTCTTGATTTTATGATCATGTAGTCCAAGTAGACCTCAAGCATATCCCTAATCCCGACCCAGAAGACTTTGTTCATCATCCGTTGGTAGGTCACACCGGCGTTCTTCAGACCGAAGGGCATTACGTTGTAGTAATAGTTGCCCGACTCAGTCATGAAGGTCGTGTACTGCTTGTCGGCCTTTGCCACGGGGATCTGATTGTACCCTGAGTACGCGTCCATGAACTACAACAATTTAAAACCTGCAGAATTATTGATCAATTTGTCGATATTAGGTAATGGGTATGCATCTTTCGGGCATGCCCAGTTAAGATCAGTGTAATCAACACACATTCTCCACTTTCCATTATTCTTTGAAATTCTGGCCTATGTAGATAGTAGATGTCCTAACAGATGTCAAGACATTGTGCTACAGAATCATTTAAACTCAGAAGCGCAACAACAGACTGATACCTTAAATATCAGAACTGCACAATCACAGATGTCACGACATTTGATCTAACATGTCAGTCAAGAACAATAACAAAACTGTAAATTGCAGAATGTTAAATAAGATAGTATGTGTTAACCAAGTTCGGTGCAATTCACCTACAACTGAGGGATACCAATCCAGGAAGAAGATTTCAATATCTTGTAGTATTACCCTAAAGTTAAACTCCCCCGTTTACAACTTTATCCTAATCACTACCCTCAATGAACATCTTTATCACAACTAAACTCCATCGTTTACAACTCTAATATGAGAGACCTACTTACTTCCTTGATCACAACTTGTGATATCTCTGTCTTTTGCCAATTCAGAATCTCTGTCATGCTTTCTTGACCAACAAGTCATCTTGGACTTGCTTCAAAGCTTCGTCCAAGAACGATACACAGACCATTGCCAAAAGGTTTCTGGATCTGTCCATGTACCTATGCCTTCCACTTTGTATCTCATACTACAAAGGGAGACTTACAACTCCTAAGAGAGCCAACGACTCTCGAACCCTAAACCCATATTCAACACAAGAGAACTAGGTTACAAAGTTACAAGTGATACAAAAAGGTACATTCGATATCAAAATCCTAGGTCTAAGTCTCCTTATATAGTCTTATGTTGGGCTTTCTATCTTTGATCCTGTGATTCCTTGATCTGCTCCTTAATTCTTGCAACAGATTAAAACCTGCTAACTTAGTAAGTCAGTCAGGATGTCGAGTTACCATGCTGGGACATCTCCTTCGACATCTTTTTCTTCTGCAGATTCTTCAATTATATCATCAGAATGTTTTAGCAAAATTTAGTCAAACAACAGGTGCTTTCAATCTCCCCCTTTTGACAAATTTTGGCTAAAACATTTTCTTTTGCTTTCTGCAATCAGCAAGACTCCTACATCAAGACTCATCTTGAGAATTGATTGGAGCTAAGGTCTGAGAGAGTCTCCCCCTCAACATATTCCCCCTCCTTTCAAGGGAGGTCTTGAGAACCAGAAGACTCCTCTAGAAAAGAAACAGCAGTTGTAGGCTTCGTAACACTGAGAGTAAAGATTGCATAACTCAGGTCACAAGACACAGCCTGCTACACAACTCAGATCACAAGACACAAGGAAAATAAGATTGTTAAGATGTCAGAACATCTTAACCAACATTCTTGCAAAACAACTACAGGAATGTACCCAATCCCATACAGCATCAAAAAACCATTCTCCCCCTTTTTAGCCAAAACTTGGCAAAAGTGACCAAGACAGCCCCAAACCCAGATGTAACATACCCAAATTTTGAAAAACCCCATCTGTCACCAACCCAAAGAGAGAGTATTAAGACTAAAGAAGATCAAAGCAATCCTATTTATAGCCGAGCAATTTCCTTAAAAAGTAACGAACCACAGAAAATAACGCTAGTCAATTCAAAAGACCATTAATCGAAGGCAATAACTCCACCAATAGCGCACTGACCAAGAATGCTTTGACTGTTTCTTCTTTTAAGAATGCCGAACAAAGAACCCATTACATGCACACATGTTTTATAACAATGTCCTGGCATCATGTCAGACATTGTCTATTCTTCCCAGATTCTTCTTCTGATTTGACATTGCAGAGACTTCTTCACATAATTATGATCACAGTTTGCAGAGAAAAATAAATTCCCCCAGACTCAACCAATGATTCTTAAGCATTCAATAAGAACCATGTAACTTGTACTGTCAAGTCTCCCCCAACTTGCAACAATACAAGAATGTCAAGACATTCTTCTCGACATCTCATCCTCCCAGGATGGACACATAATCACAGCTTGCTTGACGCACAATACAAGCTGGAACTTCCACTGCACCCCCGCAGTAATACATCTTAGATCAAATAGCAACTCCCCCTATCTAAGATAACCAGCGCTCCTCCACAGAGCACCTAGCCGATGAATGGAAAACACAAGACGCATTTTCATGTCTTCAAGAGCGCACCCTCAGTTCAAACCACCTGCTGAACACAATCATCAACCCTCTTATTGCTTCTTCTGACAAGAACCAATAATCACTCACACATGATCACCATCATGCTACCCGTGAGGAAATAACAGGATAACCATCCTACCATAACAAACTCTTAGATTAAGATCAAAGTCCCATTGATCCCCCTCTTTCTACAACCATCTACCCACCATACAAACTCCTCTTGAATTCTCATGTATAGACCTCCAGCTGCTTGAGGAACAAACCAATTGAGGCAGAATGTTTCACATTCCTCAAAGAGATGCACATGGCCATTTAGTTTGTTAAAACGATGTCAGATATCGTATGCATGCTCCCGAACTTCACAACTGCCAAACTGATCCACTACTAGCATGACTTACAGCCAGGGGCAGTATCCCATTTGCAAGATTTTCCACTGACCTTACCAAGGCCAGCAACAAAGATAGACACCTCATAATCCAAGACAGTCATTGCTTCATCATTCTCCCGTATGATAACCTGGAATACTTCTGATTTTCTGGTGAATATCCACTTCTGAACGCATCAGAAACCAGACCTTCATGCAATCAACCCGTGATCCACTCCAGTCTTCTCCACATCATCCTCCCAAGGCAGTTCTTCTACTTCATCATTCTCCCGTATGACAAGATAGATACTCCTTAGACATGATGTAGTCAACAAGTTCCTAGACCAGAACTTAAGAATCCTCCACCAAGGATAACCAACCCAAAAAAATGTTCTAACATTGTCATACCCCAAATTTTGACCACTAAGATTTCCCATCATTTTGAAAATCATCATCACAATATAGATGAACCATCATGCCTCATCAATCTCCTCAAAGATGATTGAGCATTCACCAGAAACAAGAATTAGGGTTTCAAGCCCTCTCAGAGCACTTAGACAAAGGATCAATCAAGAAATGACATGATCTTCAAATTTTCTAACCTCTAAAACATCCATAAATGATCAAGAGGACTCCCACATTAAGAATCAAGCACAAGGTTGCAGCATTCTAAGTGGATCAAGCCCCAAGATCGCCAGTGTCACCAAATTAGGGTTTTGGTCGACTGAGGCCTCCAGATGGAAATTTTCCTCTGGCCATGAGCCATTGCTTCAAAGCACAACTTAAGATACTCCAAGGGGCCTCATGGACCCAATCACCAAGTCAATTTAACCTCAGGGGATCATTCATCAAAAAGTCAGGAATTGGGGTTTCTTGACCTAATTCACCCCTAAGTTGACTTTTGAGACAAAACCTGAGCCAAGACCTCAAAACATGATTTGAGAGTCTCTAATACACTACATTGATCCATTTGTAACAATGGATTGATCCAAGAAGCTTGATCCACAAGTTTCAATTTCATCAGGACCACAATTAGGGTTTCGAGGGAAAAGTCAACTGTACCTTTGACTTTTGACCCAGGCATGCTCCCAAACCTTGGGACATGATTCAATACATCCTAAAACACCTATGGAATATATCCATTAGGTTTGATTTAGGTCAAGGACTTGATTTCACCAAGCATCACACAGTTTGGATTTCATCCGATAAAAAGTCAACTGTGCACAAAATCAAGTTTGACTTTTTGGGATTTTCCACAATTTTGGTTCTTTGACCCTAAAATCATGTTAACATGTGATTTGAATCATCACTTATCAAGAAAAATTAAAGAAAGTGAGTTAACTTGTGAAAGGGGTAACCATAAAAACTTAGAATTTTTCTAAGTTATGGAACAAAGTGGCTAGGGTACCAACTTCCAAGGACAATAACTTGAGATCCAAGCAACCATTTTGGATGGTCCAAAGCTGGATTTGTAGATCTCATGGCATACTTCAGAAGTGTCAACTACATCTCATTCCAATTCCTCATGGATTTTTAGTTATGGAGTGATCAAAATGGCTGAAAACACAAAAGTGACATTTTTCCAACACTTAGTGAAATTTTCACTAAGTCAGAATCTGCCTTATTTTTTCCCAAATGTAGAGGCATTTTTCATTATAATTCAGGTTGACTCAAAACCAAAGTTGGACATCATGTTGAAATAGGATATGTCAGCTTTCCAAAATGTCCAAGAACTCCATCAAATTCCCTCTGAGCTAGGAGTTATGACAGCTGCAACATGCCTTGCTGAAAACTGTCTTGCCAAGGCAGATTTGTGCATTAGTACTCGATTTGATCAAATTGTGCAATAAAAAGCATGGTTATCCATCTGCACACCTCAAGGGGGAACAAACAAGGGACAAGCACTGATCTATCAGCCTCCAAAGTCCCCAAATCTACAAGTAGCATGCCAAACCTAAAAGAGCTAAAAAGGTGCCCAGACTCCAATTTTGTTTTGGAGCATCCAATGGATGCTTAGAGGTGGAATGTATCAGAGCAAAGATAAACACTTCAGTCAAGCCTTATCCTTGAATCAAAGAACCATAGGCCTGTGCCCTAACCTCAAGTCAATGGCTAGAGGAGACTTGAGATTCCATTTGATCCACATTGGCCAAAGGCCTGCTGCTGTTGCCATTCATTATTTCTTGCAAAACAAACTTGCTCTACTATAAATAGAGCTCATTTGTGCTCAGTTTGAGTACACCAAAGCAACCAAACTGATGCTTTCCTCAAAATCTCTCTCTCTCTCTTTAGGCCAAAATACCTTCTTTAGCAAGGTAACTCTGAGTTTTTGAGTTAGAGAGCATTTCCATCACAGCTCATGATCCAAACACATCCAATATGTCATATCTAAGCTGTCTAAACTCTCATATGTGACCTGTAACACCAAAATCACAAAGTCCCCTCTCAAAACCTCAAAATTGGACTTTTTTGCATTTTTCAAGCCATGTCTTGATTCAGTCACTTTCAAAACCAGATAAAACCTCAAACACACTCTAAATATCATCCTTGAACTATCCCAAATGGTTCCCCACATCTGGAACACCATTTGAGAGAGTTTCCATATTGGTCACTTTTGCCCCTTTTGCAAGAAAGAGCTCAAACTTGTTCCTGAGGATTCCAGCTGGTGGTGACCATTCTAAAAGCTTCTAAGGGATCAATTGAGAGTGACTAAAGCATCAAATTACTTCTGGTACAAGAAACTTGGCAGATTGTACAAAAAGCTCCAAGAGGTAAGTGCATCATCACTTGAACTTTCTGAAATATGCATTGCTTTGAAGTCCACTGATCATAAACATCTCATACATGTTATATATGTTGTGTTTGAACCAATTTACCATGTAATTCTTGCTTGTACCATGTGTTAGTATAGAAAATGCAATTATAGGCCTATTTCAAAAACACTATCGGGTTTTTCAATTGGGACCTCATCTAAAAAAACCAAGACCACCATTGGATTCCTTGTGAAATTCTAGGCAGGATATACCTAAATTTTGTCCCAATCCATGGAGAAATGAGAAAGTTATGGCCTTTACGTTTTTGGTCCAAAACCTTGCCTTGCCCAGGCCTAAAACAAGGCATGCCTTATGTATTTCTAGGGTGGCTTTGATACACGGATGTATCACCACCCCAGTGGTAGAAGGCGCGCACTGCAACCTTGAGGTCTGGGGTTCGAATCCCCCTCGCCCCAGACCCCTTTTTTTTAGCCTTTTTTTCCCATTTTTTTTAATATTTGTCATATTATTTTAAATGATTTGGAAAATTAATTTCTCTCTCAATTTTAATCATTTTTTATTGGTTCTTTTTCTGAAAAATCACAAAAATATTAAAATATTTTATTCTACAAAAAAAATCAGATTTATATTATTTATTTAATATAGTTGGTATTTTTGTGAATAAATTCATTTTTATTGTTTTTTAACATTTTAAAAGTGAATTTTTATCTTGAAAATCAAAATCAAATGAGTTCTAAATCATCTTGTGATTAAAACCTCATTTTTCAAACCTTAACCAAAAATCACAAGTAGTTTAGTTAAACTTATTTGGTATTTTTATCATTTTTTATTGATTTTCTTTAAAGAATTACTTTAAAAAAAATTAAATTAGGGTTTCATTGATTTTGATCTTCATCAAACATTTTCAAAACACTCATGGGCCTCTAATAGAGTGTAAGACCCAACCCCATTTTAACCAAAACCATTTTGGGCCTCAGATATTGTATAAGTCCCTCCGCGTTAAAAGAAAAATCTCGGCGCGATCGCCATTTCAAAACAAAAGATCATCTGGGCCTACCCTCGTGTTGTAAGTCCTATTTCTTTTTTAAAACATCCTTTGGGCCTCTAATAGAGTGTAAGATCCAAACCCCTTTGTAAATAAAACAATTTTGGGCCTCACACATTATATAAGTCCCTCTGTACATTTTCAAAACAACGGTGCGATCACTGTTAAACCTTGGGCCTCTCCTTGAGTATAAGTCCCAACAATCTTTTCAAAAATAACTTCCCTTTTGTTTTAGATTCAAATATACATGTTGTTATCAAATCTTTCTTTAATTTCTTTGAACAACTAACCACACAGCATGGAAGCTTGCTCACCTGTAAGTTTTAACGACTTTCATTTACTCGCTTTCATATATATAACTGTATTGTGGGAATGTATATATACTAGTATAGTTATTTAGAATTTTCCCGGTAACTAGATCTAAAACTAGGTAAAGCCATGTTGGTCACTCTTAAATACAAACAAAACTAGATCCCCATAGGATGTCCAGATATAGTCTTCCCTTCTTTTGGGGTTAAACAATATGGAACAAAGAGAAAGGCAGTATTCTTGGTGAACCTTTTCTCAGACTGTCACCCCTAGAAATTGTCAAAGAAATTCTACTCCCCGGAGTTGATCTATTCTTTGTGAATAGCATCTCCTGAGTTTCTTCAAACCTCAGAACTTTCACTAAATAATCTATTCTCTGTGAATAGCATTTCTTGAACTTTTCTTAGTTTGGGACCCACAGGCTTCCTAAAAGCATCCCCGCCTCCTCTTGGGCTTTGTACAAGGACCCTTCGGCTTCTTAGAAGTTCTCATGCCTTCTCTTGGGCTTAATACAAGGACCCTGAAGACCTCTTAAAAGTATAAGACAAAACTTAGTCATCCTTTGCTAGAGCAGTCTTTCCAGTGTCAAATCACAAACCAATTTAGGGTTGATTCTCATCCCTTAACACCCGCCTTCTTTTAGGCATCATACAAAAGATAAAACTCTTCAACACCAGTAGACTTGGACAGTCTCAAACCCCTTGAGTCTCAAAGACATTCTCAAGTTCCCTATGAATGAAGGAGGGACCTTGATCAACCGATTAAATCCCCAGCTAGGGTCAAAAGGCTGTTAATAACACTATCCCAATTAGAACCTCAGGGTATCTGATATCTCAACTCTTCTGTAACCCTTAGCAAGAGTTGATTCCCCATTTGGACCTGCCTCGGGATCTCAATAGTCCCCAGCAGAAGCTAGCCTCCTCTTAGGCTTTGTATAATGATCCTTCCTCAGCGAAGTTAGCCTCCTTTTGGGCTTTGTACAAATGATTCTCCCCAGTGGAGCTAACCTTTTCAGACTCTCTTGTTGAGTCCACCAACTTTTTAGACTCTCTTGTTGAGTCAATCACTTTTCAGACTCTCTTGTTGAGTCCACAAACTTTTCAGACTCTCTTGTTGAGTCGATCAACTTTTTCGACTCTCTTGTTGAGTCAATCAACTTTAAGCACTCTCTTGTTGAGTCAACCCTTTTAGCCTCAATCTTGGGCTTTGTACAAGACATAAATCTTCCAAAACTTTCTCTTTAGCCTGGGACATACATCTTCCCCAGCGAAGTCACTTCCTCCCAGCCTTCTTTTAGGCTTTGAGAAATGATTTCCCAAGCAGAGTCAAACTCATTTCAGCCCCCGTCTTAGACTTTGTGCAAGACAGATAATACTCTCCCGCAAAGTCAAACTCATTTTAGCCTCAATCTTGGGCTTTGTACAAGACACATAAAAATATCCTCATCCGAGTCAGTTAAAATCCTTTTAGCCTCAATCTTGGGCTTTGTACAAGACACATACAAACCTCCCCAACGGAGTCAAACCTCTTTAGCCTCAATCTTGGGCTTTGTACAAGACAGATAGAACATTTTCCCTGGGAGAGTCAAACTTATAGCCTCCTCTTAGGCTTCGTATAATGATATCCCCAAAGATTTAGTCTCTTTTTTGCCTCAATCTCGGGCTTTACACAAGACACATAAGCACTCTCTTGTTGAGTCAATCAATTCCAGCCTCCTCTTAGGCTTTGAATAAGGACTTCCTCAGCGAAGTCAATCAACCTCTTAGCTTTAACCTTGGGCTTTAATCAAGGCACACAAAAGTCAACAATCCCCTCAGAGGAAGTCCAATCCCTCTTTAGAGATGACAAGTTCTCTCTCAGTCAAACCTTTTAGCTTCAATCTTGGGCTTTGAACAAGACACCAAAACATCTTTTTCCTCCCTTAGAATAGGAGGAACTACGATTGCTCTGATTTCCCGGTTTCGTTTAAACGGGAATACGTAGGCATAAGATTGTGAAATCTTAGCGAGCATACTAAACAAAAACTCTAGGTCCAGTACCTTCACATACTAATAAAAAAATCTAGGTTCAGTACCTTCATACTAATCAAAAAATCTAGGTCTCGTACCTTCATACCAATCAAAACTTAGGTCTAGTACCTTACCAAAAACATCGGAAAAACCCGAACATAAAAAACTCACTCACTCGCTCACATTTACCAAGAAACTTTCCCAACCCATTAACAGATAAACACCATCAATTACAAAGCAAAACCTAAGGCTAATATCCTATGGATAACCACATATAGAATGGGAAATTGACAACTCCCCATTGTACAACCTGACCCCGACTCCCCGAATCTCTTTAAGCATTTGGTCAGTTAAACATTCGCATGCAAGGTTAGTTTTAGATAGCTTCCCTTTCCCTTCCAGCTTCACGGGATAAATAAGAAATCAGAAAGTAGCACCCCCTCCTCATTGCGGTGAGGAAAACCCAGTGATAAGGTGGTCGCGTCACCGACAAAAATCGCTCGCTACAAACATCAGTTAGGACATCCTTCACACATCATAGACACCACACACCATGGTTCTTGATATGCTCCACCACTGGACTTACTATCAGCATAGTAATCCAAACTGAAGATCATCACACAACACTGCGCCACCAGCTTGAACAAAGAGAACTTCAGAAACCTAGAGAGAAATAAACTCTCATCCACTAAAAGAAGGTATACTTCCATCCTCAACCTAGAACTTCTGCCACAAGCTCCAAGAGAACCAGAACCTCCTTATGTTTTCAACTAACTACTCTTTTGCACAAGAGCAATCAGTTTCAAGCATCCTGCTTGAATGCACACTATAAAACCAACCAAATGCCACCTTTTGATTGATCTCAATCTTCTTCAGAATTCCCACAAGATACACTGATCCACCAATGAAATCAGATCTTCAAGTCACATGAACTACTTGCTCCATAGCAAGACATCTTGGATTCACCAAGCCTCTTAGACATGTAACATCTTCCCATCCACAGCTCCCGCAAACTGCATGAGATAGACCTTTTTGAAGCATCCATAACTTCCATTCTCCTGTAGATCACCTTATCTTGAGTTGATGTGCCACATCACCAACTGAGACTCTGATGTTAAGCTAGATGTCAGAATAATCTGATACGACATCCAGCTGCTGAATTCAGCTCCTCCTTCTGCCACTTAGAAGAACCTCCTCCCTTTGTAGAACAAGAGTTCCATGCTCTCATAGACTTGATTCAACAACCAAGTTTGAGTAGACAACCTTCATCCTGCTTTACAACTCCAAAGACTTCACACCTGCCACGTCTGAATCTTTAGAAGATAAGTAGTCCAAGACTACACCATAGCCATACCAAAGAATGCCACTTTCCTTAGTAGAGCAGACTGTAGAAAGTCAGAGATAACTGCCACTTAACTTTGACTTCCAAGAAGAGCAAGATCTATGCTCCAAAGTACCTAGATTAGAAATAAACTGATCCAAGCAGTAACCATCAAGATTATGATGTCTTCATCTCCATCTTCAACAGTATCAAAGTCTAGACTGGTTTCTTGCCAGGAAACTCTCCAAAGAACACATGCTTCTGTCACACCCGACTGAAGCCCATTCTTAGGTCAGTACCTAAGACTAAAACAGATGCTAAAGCGTATGCAGTACCCCTCCCATGATTCTGCACAAACTCTGATGATGAGATGTTTCAACATCTTGTTGAACATCAGCAATCTTGACTTTCAAGGATAATCAATTAAATACTTGTGGACTCCACAAATAGCAATTGATCTTAAATCCTTGTCCAATAACCCTTCTTCAATGTTGTAACTAAGCTCCACCAGATCACTTCATGAACACTTATCAAGTATTTAATCTTTTGCAAGTATCTTCTTTGACAAACAGTGTTGAGATACCAAGGCTGCCACCCTTGACTCAAGTAACTAAGATTCTCTCTGAACGAACCTGATGACTCGATTTTATATCGCACTTTTTGATTCATTTCATGCATTTATACTTGTTGGTTTATCTAGTCATTATCGTTTTAGTTGTTATTTACTTATGTTTTCTTCTGTTTTTACTTGACAGGTGTTGCATCGACAATATAGAAGAAAAGATCGAAAGATGAGCTGAACATGGAAGAAAAACCAACAAAAAGTCAAGTCCTGGCCTCTTCAGAGCAATGGCGCTCGCCATGGCCTGAGGAAGGCGCTCGTCGTGCCCAAAGTGGAGGGAATCCACGTTTTGAAGACATGGAGCTCACCATGATGCCTACGACGGTCGCCGTTTGTGGCGGGAGCAGTTTTGCAGAGGCAGTTTGACAGTTTTGCTTGGTTTGAACTCAAATTCGTGCCAGGCCTTCTTGGAGCCATTTTTCCTCTATATATAGACCCTTGTAGGTCTGCATTTGTATCCAAGAAACCCCGCGGAAGCGCTGCAGAAATTTCCCTAGTCTTACCCATCATATTTACTTTCCAAAGCAGTAATTACTCACACTAAGTGATTGCTGCACTGTTGTACTCTTTTGTTCTGTTGCCGATTGTACGCTTGGATCATTATTATCATAAATAGAAGTCATTTTATTTCAGTTTATTTCAAGTTATTTACATTTCTGTTTTTACTGCATTTGTTTGATTTACATCCTTGCAATCTATTTTGATTTCAAAGTATAAACTTAAATCTGAACTTTTGTTAAAAATCAATTAATATGTATGTTCAAATTTACAGCATGTTTAATATGTTAACTTTAGAAATAAATATGTACGAGTAATTTTGTCGGAGCCCGTAGATTGAGGACCGTCGTTTCGACGGGACTCTGTAGAAACCATCAGTGTTTAACTTAATCGTTTTAAACTCTGGTTTTGGTGTCTAATCTGAATTTAGGCAGTCTTGTCGTGAGAGCGAGGGGCTGGTTAACATCATTTTGTCACGAGAGTGAGAAATGCACCAAGGCGTGTCCGATAGAACGAGAGTTTGAGGTAATCGCCGGATAGTAGACACCGAGCACTGAGCCTAAACACAGCGAGAGCGCTTTAGGCCTCATTTAGGATTTGTTGGTTTTCAAAGTGCACCTTTTAATTACCGAGCGAGTGAGAGCAAAATGTTGGGGTCTTCAGGTGTAGCTTAGTTAATACCGCGAGAGCGTGAGATCGAGTCTTTAAATCGGTATCTCCTACAGAATAACTCTGAGACCTTTGTTAACACCCAGAATTTACGGAGTCCCTTAGGAGCGCGGGAATCACTCTTCGGTCTCAATCTATTGTTTGTTTTGAAATCCCGTTAGAACCAAATTTCTTTTACCGCAAATTCTAGCCTTAGCTTTGCACCGCAATAATTGATCACTCTAGGTTGATTATTAGTCCCTGTGGGTTTGACAACCTTTTAAAACTACGCGATAAGCTGTATACTTGCAGTAGAAATCCGACCAATACGTAAAGTCTCGGTCAAGATTTGCACAAACGAAGAAATCCCAAAATGCCCGCCGCCGAAGTAGAAGTGGTCGGTGAAGACAGGGACAACAAGAGCAGGATCAGAGAAGATTTGGCACGCAGTAGCATTCACACATGTTCTATTTTTCCTTTTTCCACCTTTTATCAAAACATTGAGGACAATGTTTGATTTAAGTGTGGGGGAGGAACTTTATCGCTTTACATTTATCGCTTTTTAGTTTGATTTATTGTTTTTTAGTTTATTTCATGCTTTTAGGAATTTTATCTGTTTTTAATGTTTTGTCGAGTCTTTGCATGTGTTGTCGAGTCTTTATGCGTAGTTTTCAATTGTTATTCAATTTCCCCGAAATTTTAAAAAAATTTAACCTCCAACTATTTTTTGTTTCGATTCATGGCATGACACTCTGAAAGTATATAGGTTGTTTAGGCTGTGTTAGATAGACTTGGGAAAGTTTTGTAAATATCGGTACCGTTCCTACACCTTAGATTCCCTAAGTATGTGATATTGATTTAAATAGACATTATGCCAAAACCTTATCCCTAGTTTCTTAGAAGTAGCCTCTTGATTAGTTTATACTAGCCGTCAGCACCATCCTTATGTACAAACTAAGTAACAAACCGATGCAAATATGTGTTGATCTCAAAAATTTGAATAATGTGATTTTTATAGAAAAAACGAATGAAAGACACGTTCCCGCTAAGTTAGGTGGTCCTCACCCGACCATTTAGCCTAAAGGTTCGGACTCTTGAAATTCGTAAGCAAAAGAAAACATAATGTGCGAAAAAGAGAAAAAAAAAGTGCTGAATGTCGAGATCATATAACACAAACAGGTTCGCTCACCATGTAAGTACAAAGGATAACGGGCTTAATGTGATTGCGCGAGAATGAAAAAGAGGTGAAATAGGATGAAGGATGTAGGTCGCGTTATAATGTCATGATTTGAATTGGTATTGCATAGGAAGGGAGTCTTTGTCCGCAAATGTGGAAATGTGTCGTTACGATATCCTTGTTTTCACTATTTAGTACCTATCGATCAAACATTAGCCTAGCAGCCACGTATGATTAGAGTCTCGTTGTGCCTATGTTTCGAACCGTGCTTATTTTCTTTTTACCGTGTTGGTTGATTGCTTGAGGACAAGCAGTGGTTTAAGTGTGGGGGAGTTTGATAACTCGAATTCGTATCGTATTTTCCGACTCATTATGCGCACTTTTAGTACCGTTTTATCGAGTCTTTCATACTATTTTCTTTGATTTATTATGTTTTCCTTTATTTTTATGTCGACAGGTGTTTAATCGGCAAGTATGAAAAAAAAGCGAAAACAGAGCTGAAGAGTGAAGAAAAACAGCAAAAATGCATGTTTTGGCCTCCCCAACTGAATGGCGCTCGCCATTTGCCCCTAAAGAGGAGAAAGGCGTTCGCCATGTCCCTAAAAAGGAGGGAAATTACCTTTTGAACTAATGGCGGTCGCCATTAGGCATACGGTGGTCGCCGTTTGTGGCGGGAGCAGTTTTCCTGCAACACTTTGGTAGTTTTGTTCATTTCAAATTCAAACTCGAACCTGGAGTTTTGGAGCCAGAATTTCTCTATATATAGGCCCTATTGGAGGCCAGTAGGGGGATCCGGAAGTTGCACGGAAGCGCTGCTGAATCGTGTCTTAGAATTAAGCATACATTTACCGTTCAAAGCAGCAATTACTCACACTGAGGAATTGCTGCAAATTTGTATTTTCTATTTCGATGTACTGCTGTATTACTAAAGAATCAATACAAATATTGCCGCTATTTTTGCATTCGAGTTCAGTTCCATTTATTTTCCCGCATTTACAGGTTCTTTATTTATCGCTTTATTATTATTGTTATCGTATTCTATAATTGTTTAAGCATGATGTCCTTGATTGTATTTACCATGTTTAGTTTGTTTTCATTTAATTGCATGTCTAGTTAATTTGTCTTGAGTCCGATGTATGAGAATTGTCGTTACCGACGGGACTCCGTAGATGTATTAAGTACGAAATCGCGTTTGTATGTCGTTTTGGTTAAAATTTCTATGCATAATTTAAGTAGCTTTGTCATGAGAGTGAGAAGTTATTTAACATTTGTTTGTCATGAGAGTGAGAAGCATATAAAGGTTTGAGCTGAGATTCACGAGAGCGTGAGGAGCGAACCGGATAGTAGAAATTAGGCATCATATCTAAATACAGCGAGAGCGCTTTAGATGTTGATTAGGATATTGTTGGCTTTCAAATAGTGTTTCTTAGTTACCGGGCGAGCGAGAGCAAAATCTTGGGATTAAGAGATATGGCTTTAGTTAAGACCGCGAGAGCGTGAGGCGGAGCCTTTAAGTCGGTATATTCTATAGAATAGGCATATAGTCATAATTAGTACCCGTATTCTACAAGTCCCTTAGGAACACGGAATCCATATTTCAGGCTCGTTTTATCGTTATTTTCAAACCTTTAGTAATTCGCGTTTATATTTCCACTCGTACCATTTTAATCATAGCCTTAGCTTTACAAAGCAACGATAGATTACAGTAGGTTGATATTAGTCTCTGTGGGTTCGACAATATTTTATATTACTTCGATAAATCCGTGCACTTGCGGAGCATCAGAACCTTATTTATCTCAACAATTCTGAACGCTCCAATCAGATTAGATCTACCCTTAGGGTCAAGAGAGATGAATCCTTCCTTGTTGTTTTTGGATGGTGAAAATAAATCACCTCCACTTTCTTCAGATTGTGTTTCAAAGAAACACCTTCTAGTCAGAAGAGTAACTAGAAGACTCTAGATGCACGACTGAGATGCCTTTATGAGTGGACTTGAGAGAATTCTCAAGTATCTTTGATAACCTAGGCGATCAATAATTTATCAAACTCCCAGAGCAAGAACTTGATAAACTTAAACTCAACTCCTCTCCTCTTCAACTGACTTTAACTGCACCAAGAAACCAAGCTTCCAAGTACCAAGTCACCATACCAGATATCTACCAACAACTCCCTTCATTCCATCACTCCTGACTTTGGAATAAAAGAAAATAAATATCTTCACATATAGAAGTCGACGATTGAGATCTTCCACAAACTGTCTTCAGTAACAACTCCAAAATCCCATAATTCTAGAGCTCTTCCATCAGAAACACATGCAGTGGAACCACCAAGGAACAAATCCTGCTTTCCCTAATAAAATGTCAGAACATCTTATAATACACCCCAACAAGAGAACTATCCACTTCTCCTATAGTTGTTGTAGAATCTCCTCAGCAACATGAACAACCTCCGGGTTGCTCCCTTCGATCCAGAACATCCATCTCATCCATTAATACCCTTGAGTATGTCTGAGTTGATTGATCTGATCTTCAAAACTCCTCCTTGTTTAAACGCCAGAAAGTATCTCCCAAAGATCTCATTCACAACTAGACAGGATGCCAACTCTGATACCAATTGAAATTCTAGCCTATGCAGACAACAGATGTCCTAACACATGTCAGGACATTGTGCTACATAATCATTTAAACTCAGAGACGCAACAACAGATTGATACCTTGAATATCAGAACTGCACAATCACAGATGTCACGACATCTGGTCTAACATGTCAGTCAAGAACAATAACAAAACTGTAAATTGCAGAATGTTAAATAAGACAATATGTGTTAACCCAGTTCGGTGCAATTCACCTATATCTGGGGGATACCAATCCAGGAAGAAGATTTCACTATCTAGTAGTATTACCCTAAAGTTAAACTCCCTCGTTTACAACTTTATCCTAATCACTACCCTCAATGAACATCTTTATCACAGCTAAACTCCATCGTTTACAACTCTGATATGAGAGACCTACTCACTTCCTTGATCGCAACCTGTGATATCTCTGTCTTCTGCCAATTCTGAATCTCTGTTATGCTCTCTTGACCAACAAGTCATCTTGGACTTGCTTCAAAACTTCGTCCAAGAACGATACACAGACCATTTCCTAAAGGCTTCTGGATTTGTCCCTGTACCTATGCCTTCCACTCTGTATCTCATACTACAGAGGGAGACTTACAACTCCTAAGAGAGCCAACGACTCTCAAACCCTAAACCCTTATTCAACACAAGAGAACTAGGTTACAAAGTTACGAGTGATACAAAAAGGTACATTCGATATCAAAACCCTAGGTCTAAGTCTCCTTATATAGTCTTCTGTTGGCCTTTCTATCTTTGATCCTATGATTCCTTGATTCGCTCCTTAATTCTTGCAATAAATTAAAACCTGCTAACTTAGTAAGTCAGTCAGGATGTCGAGTCACCATGTTGGGACATCTCCTTCGACATCTTTTTCTTCAGCAGATTCTTCAATTATATCATCAGAATGTTTTAATAAAATTTAGTCAAACAACAAGTGCTTTCATTCTTTTTAACAAGTACAACATTAGAAAGCCAGGTTGTGTACTGGGCTTCCAAAATAAAGCTCGCCTCTAAGAGGTCTTTTACAATCTTTCCAGCAGCCTCTGCTTTCTCGGGAGACTGCCTACGCCTACGTTGTACTACAGCCCTAGCGGTCGGATCTATTGTGAGTGGATGTCAGGCCATATCTGGGTCGAGGTCGGGCATCTCTGCAACGCTCCACGCGAACAGGTCAACATTCTCCTGGAGGCAGACCTTCAGCTGTTTCCTCGCTAGGTCGGGGAGGCCCGTGCCGATCTTCACGCTCCTGTCTGGGTCATCTCCAAGGGTGATGAGCTCGAAGTCTCCATCTGGAATAGGGCGCAAGGGGTGAAGAGGCTGCCCGTTGCCTTCAGTTGGAGAAGTGTGATCCGCTACCTCGTCCTACTCCTATATGCTAGGGAAACGGCTGTCGAGGTCGACCCTGTTGACAAGCGGGAATGGGTTGTACTCTTCATCCAGGGCTGGCTTCCTTGCGGTCTTGGGATTGATGTTGATCGAGTTCAGACCCTTGGTTGCAGCCTCGAAGCATCTCCTGGCGGCCTCAATATTCCCGTGGAGAGTGACGACACGGCCATGGTCGTGTAGTATTTCATCTTCAGATGGATTGTAGATGGTACAATCGTGAGTTCGACTAGAGTCGACCTCCCCAGGATGCAGTGGTACAGAGAAGGGCACTCTACCACCCGGAAGCGGACCTTAACTTGTTAGGCAGTGTCGTTGTTCCCCTATGTGGCCATCAGCTCGACTTAGCCCCACGGTCTGGTGGTGGTGCCGTTGAAACCCTGCAGGTCTGAGCCCACGTAAGGGGTCAGATGTGTCTCGTCGAGCTGGAGGGTGGTGAACAGGTGGGCATACATGATTCCACCGAGCTCCCTTGGTCGACCAAGATGCGGCAGACATTAAAGTTTGCCATCTATGGCCTCATCAGGGGGGATGTTAGAGCTGGGGGTGTAATACCCCATAATTTTGTGAACATTTTGGATAATATTATTATGATCAACTGGGTTCCGGTGTACTTTGAGCAATTATTGGATAAAATAATTAGAGTAAAATGACGAACTCGGACTGATTAGATTAATATTATTTAACTTGGAATTTTATTAATTGGTGCATTTGAGATAATTTGGACATTTAGTAGTATTACCAATTAATGTTTCCTATGTCTATTTTCTTTTCCTTTTCCTTATTTGAAAAAGATAGAAAACTTGGAGAAAGAAAAGGAAAGGAAGGAAAAAGGAAGGGAAAAGAAGAGGAAAATTCTCAAGAGCTCTAGGACTTGAATCATCAACCCATCTTCATCTTTTCATCTCAGCTTCACCCTCCTCATCTTGTAATCCAGGTGGGTTCTAGTTAGATACTTTAGAGTATAGTTTTATTGAGTTTAGAGTTAGTTTTGATATTGTGATAAATGAGTAATTTTGCAATAGAATCATAATCTAACTGCTGGAATTCAATATTTGACTGTGCAGTATACTGGTTATTATGTTTATAACATGTTTTGGTGTGTTTTGATTTGGAAAAATGGAATTTTGGGGTTGAATTTGAGAAACCCGTAGCAGAACTTTTCTGCAGGAAAAATTCTGGGTTTCCTCTGCCCATACGCATATCACGCAAGGAAATACGCGTATTGAGTTGGGCAATACGCGTATGTCAATGAAGGATTTTAGGCGTTACGCGTATGGGAGGGGGCAATACGCGTATGGTTTGAGGTAATACGCGTATTGGAGTTTTAAATGGAATTTTGAAGGAAAATCAGTCTCTGCCCATACGCGTATGACTTTGGGAAATACGCGTATGGTTGGGCGAGTGAGCAAGGCAATACGCGTATGGCTTAGGGCAATACGCGTACGGCCAGGAGGGTGTAGAATTGTGCTTCTTTCGCGATACTATTTCTCGTTATGTCCATAACTTTTGACTCGTTTATCCGTTGTTAACATTCTTGATATCGTTGGACAGCTAACAAAATGTACTTTCTTATTAAAATGGTTTTAAGATTGTTGGCCGATTTAATTATGTCGGGATTTTTGGAATAGTGTCATTTTGTCGACTTTTATCGTTTAATGGTGTGTAATTGTTGTTAAATAGGTATGCATGTTAAAATACGAAATAGGTAGAGTGAGGAACATTACCATAAACAATGTTGGAAAGTGTGAATTGTCATAGTGACAACGCTCGCGCATGAAAGGCCGAGGCGTGTGTCTAGAAATCATAACCAGTTTATCTTACGGTGTAGTTTCATGAGACTCGACCACCTCCTCTGAAACGTATGCACAATTACTTGGCAGGTTTGATTCCCGCGTGTAGTACGAATGGAACCTATATGGTAAAGAGACTTGTGATGGTTAACAGGCCATGAGAAGTGACGGTTCACGGTTAACAGGCCGATGATCCCGAATCCATTTCGTATGCCAAGTAACTACAAGGATCCATGACTCGGGTCGTCTTCTAGACGTAGAAGCGGACGGGAAAAGGGGATGCCTTGGTACGGTTATTGATTAGTGAGATTCTTGAGTTAACAGGCTCAGGACGTACTTTGGTACTAGTGTGAGTTAACAGGCTCACGAGTGTGGATACATTTTTTTAGTGTGTGTACTCATAGTCACTTCCCTTCCCTTTGACTTGAGTTAAGTTTATTAGAACCTTGTAAAGCCAAGAGGACTTTAAGATAGGGAACTCACTGAGATTTGATGTATCTCACCCCACTGTTGTTGTTTACATCACAGGTACTGCAGGTTCCGCGAAGGGTAAGGATAAGGCTGTGTGATTATCCTTACTTATCTTATGGCTTTGCTTCTGTTGTGGAGTTTTTGAGATCATTATTTGATCTAGTTATTAGTATTTGTCTTTGGAACATCTTGTAGATATAGTATGCCGTAGTTTTTTTGTATTAGGCTTTTTGGGCATGTATATGTATAATGTGTTTACTAGGAACTTATTGTATATTTCAGTACCAAAAGTGGAATTCATGTATAATATATGCTTTGATGTATGTATATATATATATGGGCGTTACAGTTGGTATTAGAGCAGGTCGTATCCTCGACCTAGCCATGAAATAGAATAAGTTTTCTTTCCGTTTCATATGCGGCGTGTCGCCATTGGTCTTGCGTGTTATATTTATGGTATTGAGTCTGATCAACTTAATCCTATCTGTATAAAATTCAGGAACATGGCTGACAGGCGCAGAAACAACCGTGGTAGACCGAGAACCACTCCAGTAGGGACTAATCCGCCAGGTGACGAGGGAAATGCCCCTTTATACCAATTTATGCAACAGATGCAGCAACAACAGAATCAGTTTGTGCAACAAATGGTACAACAAATGGCTGGTGGCGTACATCCTCCAGTGGTGGTTCCTGAAGCTGCAGGGGGAACCTTTAGGGATTTCATTCGTATGAATCCTCTGGAATTTCAGGGAGGGTTAGATCCAATAAAGGCTCATGAATGGATATCAGGTATGGAATGGATTTTCCTAATAGTTCAGTGCAGTGAGGAAAACAAGGTGGTCTTCGCTTCTCACTTGTTGAAGGGTCCTGCCATGAGGTGGTGGGAGAGCGCTTCAGCCTTAATGACAATTCAAGAGGTACCAAAGGTATAGGAGCAGTTTAAGATAACTTTTATGGAGAAATATTTTCCAAGTTCCTTGAGGTCTCAGAAGGAATTCGAGTTTCAACAATTAAGACAAGGCAACTTGACTGTGGCTTCTTATGCGGAAAAGTTCGAGGTTATGGCTGCTTATTCTAGACAGGCTATGTATGCTCCTGATGAGAGGTGGAAGATTGATCAGTTTCAGTTTGGTTTAAGGGCTGAAATTTCACATAGCGTATCTCAGAGAGAATTCACTAGCTATGCCAAATTGTTAAGACAGTGTTATGTGGCAGAGCATAGTTTAAAGAAGGTACAAATGGAAGGAGATTTGAGTAGGATGAATTAAAGTGATCGAGGGAGACCGAATCAACAAGTTAGACCAAGGCAGCAATCATTCAAAGGGAAACAAGTTCAGAGTTCTAGGACTAGTGTGCCTCCGGTATGCCGTACTTGTGGGAAGAATCATTATGGTAGGTGCAGTTTGGAGGGAATAAGGTGTTATCAGTGTAATAAGGTGGGCCATATATCGAGGGATTGTCCTCAGGGTAGGAATCATACACAAGGGAAGAATACCGGCCGAGTGTATACCTTGGATGCGAGGAAAGCAAAGAATTACAACTCCTTGATTGCGGGTACGTGTTTCGTAAATGGACATCCTTGTTTTGTTTTATTTGATTGTGGGGCAACGAATTCTTTTGTGTCCACGCGATGCGTGAAGCGACTTGGGTTGCAAGTTGTTCCTTTGTTTCCTCCTATGGTGGTTACTACTGCCATGGATGAGATTGTTGAAACACCGTTGATGTGTGAAAATTGTGTATTATCGGCGAATGAAAGAGTTTTCCAGATTGATCTTATTTGTTTGCCGCTTAAGAAAATGGATGTTGTTCTGGGAATGGATTGGCTTTCCGCTAATTCGGTGTTTATTGGGTGTGAGGAAAAGCTGATCATTATTCCATCCGATGAGGCTACTCCGAAGGATGTGTTAACTACTATTTTAGAAGGTACGGTTGGAATGATTAATTTCTTGTTTGAGGAGGAAAAATATGTTCTTTTGATTCTTACTAAGGAGGAGAGTAGTAACATCCAAGTTTTGAGTATTCCGGTAGTTTGTGACTTTCCTGAAGTTTTCCCTGAGGATATCACTTCTCTTTCTCCAGAGCAGGAAGTGGAATTCTCTATTGACCTGATACCAGGAACGGCTCCAATATCCGTTTCTCCGTATCGGATGGCACCACTTGAATTAAGAGAATTAAAGGATCAATTGGAAGAGTTGTTGGCTAAGCATTTTGTTCGACCCAGTGTTTCGCCCCGGGGAGCTCCAGTGTTATTGGTAAAGAAAAAGGATGGTGGAATGCGGTTGTGTATTGGTTACCGTCAGTTGAATAAGGTCACCATCAAGAACAAATACCCATTACCAAGGATAGACGGCCTGTTAGATCAATTGAAAGGAGCCTGTGTGTTCTCGAAGATTGATTTACGGTCGGGTTATCATCAGATTCGTGTGAACAGTTCAGATGTACCAAAGACCGCGTTTAGAACCCGTTATGGTCATTATGAATTTTTGGTGATGCCTTTCGATGTGAAGAATGCTCTGGCAGTTTTCATGGATTATATGAATCAGATATTTCAACCTTACTTGGACCAATTTGTGGTGATTTTCATTGATGACATTCTTATTTATTCTCGTGATCCTCAAGAGCACGGAGAACACCTAAGAATTGTTTTATCCATCTTACAAGAGAAGCAACTTTTTGCTACGTTAAGTAAGTGTGAGTTTTGGATGTCTGAGGTTAATTTTCTCGGTCATGTCATATCCCAGGGAGGTGTAGCAGTCGATCCATCAAAAGTTGAAGCAGTGATTAATTGGGAGAGACCGAAGAATGCTTCTGAAGTTAGAAGTTTCTTGGGATTGGCAGGGTACTACAGAAGGTTTATCAAGGGATTTCGCAACTAGCTTTACCATTGACGAGACTTACTCGGAAGGATTATTCGTATGAGTGGGATTCGGCTTGTGAAAGAAGTTTTAGGAGTTTGAAGGAGAGATTGATGACCACTCCTATTTTGGTTATTCCTGATTCTAGCAAGTCGTATGAGGTATATTGTGATGCATCGAAGAAGGGATTAGGCGGTGTGTTAATGCAGGAGGGACATGTAGTGGCTTATGCTTCACGACAGTTGAAAGTCCATGAAGAGAATTACCCAACGCATGATTTGGAGTTGGCGGCAGTTGTATTTACTTTGAAAGTGTGGCGTCACTATTTGTATGGTGTACGTTTTGAGATGTTTAGCGACCACAAGAGCTTAAAGTACTTATTTGATCAAAAAGAGTTGAACATGCGTCAGAGGAGATGGATGGAATATTTGAAGGATTATGACTTGGAGTTAAAATACCATCCGGGTAAAGCAAATAAGGTGGCGGATGCATTGAGTAGGAAGGTGTTGCATAATGCCGAGTTGATGATGTTAGAGTATACCTTAATGGAAAAGTTTAGAGATCTAAATCTTCAATTTAACTGGACTCCAAATTGTGTAATTATGGGGAACTTGAATGTCTCTTCTACTCTTAGGGAAGAAATCCAGCAAGAGCAAGGGTTAGATGAGAAGTTACAGGAAGTGTTATTGCAACCGGGTTTTGTGCGAGCTATCGACGGAACTATTTTGTTTAACCAAAGGATTTGTGTTCCGGATAACACGGAGTTGAAACAAAGGATTTTGGAAGAAGCGCATAAGGGTGCTTTTACTATACATCCGGGGTCTTCAAAGATGTATCAAGATTTAAATAGGGACTATTGGTGGCCCGGGATGAAAAAGGGTATTGCGGTGTATGTGTCGGAATGTGCGGTGTGCCAACAAGTGAAGATTGAGCACCAAAGGCCGGGTGGCTTATTGCAACCTTTAGAAATTACGACGTGGAAATGGGATAGTATTTCGATGGACTTCGCAGTGGGATTACCCCGTGCGCAAGGTGGTTATAATTCGATTTGGGTAATTGTGGACCGGTTAACGAAATCCGCGCATTTCTTAGTTGTGAAGACTACCTACAAGGCGAGTCACCTCGCAAGGTTGTTCATTTCAGAAATAGTGAGATTGCATGGTATTCCTACTAGTATCGTTTCGGATAGAGATCCAAAGTTTACTTCTAGATTTTGGAGAGCTTTTCAACAAGCCATGGGAACGAGGTTATGTTTGAACACGTCGAATCATCCGCAAACGGACGGTCAGACGGAACGGACAATACAAACTATGGAGGACATGTTGAGAGCTTGTGTACTTGAAAGTGGAGGAAATTGGATAGAACTTTTGCCGTTGATCGAATTCTCTTATAATAATAGTTATCATGCAAGTATCGGTATGGCACCTTATGAGGTGTTATATGGTAGGAAATGTAGAACGCCATTGTGTTGGGCGGAGGTTGGCGACGATAGAATTTTGGGACCTGAGATTATTCACGAGACCACGGAAAAGATTAGAATGATTCGTGGAAAAGCTAAAAAGCCCAAGATCGTCAGAAAAGCTATGCGGACAACCGTAGGAGACCGTTGGAGTTTGATGAGGGGGATCATGTATTTTTGAAGGTTACTCCGAGATTGAGATTGAAAGGACCATTTAAATCGCGGAAGTTAAGTCCAAGATACGTGGGACCGTATCAAATCTTAGAAAGAATTGGAGAAGTAGCTTACAGATTAGCCTTACCGCCTTCTCTGTCAGAGATGCACGACGTTTTTCATGTGTCTCAGCTTCGGAAATTTGTCCCAGATCCTCTTCAGCCACTTCTACTAGATGCAATTGAGATAGAAGCCGATTTGACATTTGAGCCTCAACCGAGTCGTATCTCAGGAAGAGAAACTAAGGTGTTAAGGAATAAAGAGATTCCTCTTGTTAAGGTCCAGTGGGATGAGACGCATCCGGGCGATGCAACTTGGGAATTGGAATCGGAAATGAGGGAGGTCTACCCTCATCTGTTCAGGTAACCTTTTAAATTCGAGGGCGAATTTCTATTTAAGGGGGGAGGATGTAATACCCCATAATTTTGTGAACATTTTGGATAATATTATGATCAACTGGGTTCCGGTGTACTCTGAGCAATTATTGGATAAAATAATTAGAGTAAACTGACGAACTCGGACTGATTAGATTAATATTATTTAACTTGGAATTTTATTAATTGGTGCATTTGAGATAATTTGGACATTTAGTAGTATTACCAATTAATGTTTCCTATGTCTATTTTCTTTTCCTTTTCCTTATTTGAAAAAGATAGACAACTTGGAGAAAGAAAAGGAAAGGAAGGAAAAAGGAAGGGAAAAGAAGAGGAAAATTCTCAAGAGCTCTAGGACTTGAATCATCAACCCATCTTCATCTTTTCATCTCAGCTTCACCCTCCTCATCTTGTAATCCAGGTGGGTTCTAGTTAGATACTTTAGAGTATAGTTCTATTGAGTTTAGAGTTAGTTTTGATATTGTGAGAAATGAGTAATTTTGCAATAGAATCGTAATCTAACTGCTGGAATTCAATATTTGACTGTGTAATATACTGGTTATTATGTTTATAACATGTTTTGGTGTGTTTTGATTTGGAAAAATGGAATTTTGGGGTTGAATTTGAGAAACCCGTAGCAGAACTTTTCTGCAGGAAAAATTATGGGTTTCCTCTGCCCATACATGTATCACGCAAGGCAATACGCGTATTGAGTTGGGCAATACGCGTATGGAAATGAAGGATTTTAGGCGTTACGCGTATGGGATGGGGCAATACGCGTATGGTTTCAGGTAATACACGTATTGGAATTTTGAAGGAAAATCAGTCTCTGCCCATACGCGTATGACTTTGGGCAATACGCGTATGGTTGGGCGAGTGAACAAGGCAATACGCGTATGGCTTAGGGCAATACGCGTACGGCCAGGAGGGTGTAGAATTGTGCTTCTTTTGCGATACCATTTCTCGTTATGTCCATAACTTTTGACTCGTTTATCCGTTGTTAACATTCTTGATATCGTTGGACAGCTAACAAAATGTACTTTCTTATTAAAATGGTTTTAAGATTGTTGGCCGATTTAATTATGTCGGGATTTTTGGAATAGTGTCGTTTTGTCGACTTTTATCGTGTAATGGTGTGTAATTGTTGTTGAATAGGTATGCATGTTAAAATACGAAATAGGTAAAGTGAGGAACATTACCATAAACAATGTCGGAAAGTGTGAATTGTCATAGTGACAATGCTTGCGCATGAAAGGCCGAGGTGTGTGTCTAGAAATCTTAACCAGTTTATCTTACGGTGTAGTTTCATGAGACTCGAGCACCTCCTCTGAAACGTATGCACAATTACTTGGCAGGTTTGATTCCTGCGTGTAGTACGAATGGAACCTATATGGTAAAGAGACTTGTGATGGTTAACAGGCCATGAGAAGTGACGGTTCACGGTTAACAGGCCGATGATCCCGAATCCATTTTGTATGCCAAGTAACTACAAAGATCCATGACTCGGGTCATCTTCTAGACGTAGAAGCGGACGGGAAAAGGGGATGCCTTGGTACGGTTATTGATTAGTGAGATTCTTGAGTTAACAGGCTCAGGACGTACTTTGGTACTAGTGTGAGTTAACAAGCTCACGAGTGTGGATACATTTTTTTAGTGTGTGTACTCATAGTCACTTCCCTTCCCTTTGACTTGAATTAGGTTTATTAGAACCTTGTAAAGCCAAGAGGACTTTAAGATAGGGAACTCACTGAGATTTGATGTATCTCACCCCACTGTTGTTGTTTACATCACAGGTACTACAGGTTCCGCGAAGGGTAAGGATAAGGCTGTGCGATTATCCTTACTTATCTGATGGCTTTGCTTCCGTTGTGGAGTTTTTGAGATCATTATTTGATCTAGTTCTTAGTATTTGTCTTTGGAACATCTTGTAGATATACTATGCCGTAGTTTTTTTGTATTAGGCTTTTTGGGCATGTATATGTATAATGTGTTTACTAGGAACTTATTGTATATTTCAGTACCAAAAGTGGAATTCATGTATAATATATGCTTTGATGTATGTATATATATATGGGCGTTACAAGGGGCGCCGCCCGGGAGTTCTTCGAGGTAGAAGGTGATGGGGTTCGACCTTCCCTGGACCTTCTCAAAGGTGGCGTTTTGTGCTGAGCTCGCCTCTATCAACTCGTCGAACTTCCGCTTGATCGACCCCACCGAGACCTTATTGAAATCTCCGTCGGATATGACCATGGCGGTGGGGAAGCTTTCCCATGGGCTACGAGCGCTCACAGGCGTGTCGGGCTCGCATGGGAAGTAGAAGTCCTCTGGTCGGGTGACACACAGGGCAACTTGTAGTCCGTTCTCGCCGGGGGGTGGGGTCACCTCCTCGGTCCTTTTCGTCTCCCGGGTTTCTTATCGGGGGGCCTCGTTCCTCTTTGTGTACTGCTTGAGGTGCCCCTCTTTAATCAAGATTTTGATGGCATCCTTGAGGTGGATGCAATCCTCCGTGACATGCCCGTGGCTCCTGTGGAACCTGCATTACTTGGACTTGTCAACGTTTAGTTTAGGGGGTGCTGGCTTCAGGAAGCGGACACCTCCTCTCTGGAATTCCGAGTTGATGCACTCGGCCAGGATGCACTCGCGGGGTGCTGTGAGTGGCGTGTACTCAGTGAAATGGCTTGCGGTCCCTCTTTGTTCTCGGGAATCTCGGGTCGGTCTTCTCTTCTTCTTCCCTGCCTCGTCGGGGAGCGGTGAAATCCTCATGTCTGGAGCTCTTCGATCCCTCTTGATTCCGTGAATCGTGGGCACAGTGGGCGGCCTCTATCTCCTCATACTGGATGTATGCCTGGGCCTTGTGGAGGAGTGTGTCCAAGGTGTTGGGCCTTTCAATGCCAACTACCTTGGCGAACTCGGTGCGAGGTCGCAATCCTCGCTCGATCAAAAATTTCTTCATGTCGTCCGTGGTGGATACCTAGACAGCTTCTCGGTTGAATCTCTCTATGTAATCCCGGAGAGATTCGTCTTTTCCCTGGATGATGGCTTCCAGGGATGCTTCCGTTTTCACGTGGCGTCGGGAAGCGGTGAAATGTTTGGAGAACTGTCTCTTTAGTTCTTTCCAGGAGGTGATGGACTTAGGTGCGAGGCTCTTGTACCACACCATAGAACCCTTCCTCAAGGTAGTGAGGAAGAGACTGCACTTGATACTCCCCGAACGTTCCGGTAGTCGAGCATCGCATCGAAACTTTCGATGTGGTCGTCCGGGTCAGTCGTACCATCATACGTCTCTAAGGGAGGGGGTTTTTCCATCCCGACAGGCAGGGGGTCTCCATGATGTCCCTGGACAGTGGGGTACGCTGGTCGTCCTCGTCGCTCCTAACAGGTGATCACGGCGGGGATTGGTCGCCTCGGCTTTCCTGCTCCGTCGGGGAGGACTCATTGGGGAAACATTGTTTCTTCTGAGGAAGGGACCGGTCGTGCTTCTGGGTGACCATGGGCTGAGGTTGTTCCAGATGTGGGCGGCGCCCAGGATTTCGGGGAGAAGGGCTCCGAGAGTCCTCGTGTCGTGTCCTCAGCGGGGGAGGAGAGGGACTGCGAGAAACGGGGCGACGATGTCTCCGCGGGGGAGAGCGTGATTGTCGCCCCCTCTCGAGCAGCCCTATTCGCTCATTCTATTGGAAGATCATCAGATTTGTCTGATTGATCGCCGCGAATAAATCCACCGTGGTCGGATCAATATTAGGTGGCACAGGGATTGCTTGGTAGACAGTCGGGCTATCAAAGCGTCGTGCGGCGTTGAAGGTCGCGTCTTCAGAGAAGTGAGAGGCGGTGTGCCCGTCCCTGGGGTCGCCTTCTTCGACGTGAGCAATCACGTTGGGGTCGTGATCGATCCTGTTAGTGAATAGGGTGAAGGCGGTGTATAGAGCATTGACGTCATTTCGTGGGCTGGCCATGATCGTCGGAGATTGAAAGTTGCTTTGGTTCTTGAGTTTCTACGGGAGGAAGAACGGGGAAGCAATGGTTCCCATAGACGGCGCCAATGATCGTACCTGATCAGAAATGGATCAGCAGCCAACAACACGTCGTGAGCTCCGTTATTCGCCAGTGGTGGAGAAGAGGTGGGGGGTGTACCTGCAAGGTACTCCGATGCCAAAGTCAGGGACGGAATAAACAGCGCAAGTACATAGAAAGAGTGTAAAGAATGAAATACCTGACCCTCTGTAATACCCCAAAATTTGCTCTCCCTCTTTGTCATCATAGCATGGCATTATCATTTATCATATCATATCCACCTCATTAACATTACATTGCATTTAACATAGAAAATTGGAGCATAGCATCCTTCTTACCATCAGGGCATGTGATCAGGTGGAAGGTGGACAATCAATGGATCCTTCAGAGCACAAAAGGTCAATCAAGTTGGCTCAAGGCAAGCCAAGAGGTCTCTCATGTCTCATACTATCCCAATTGATCTTCCACAACCTCAAGAAGGTGAGATTCAATAGGAGATTGAAGCACTACATCTTTCATTATGTAAGAGGTTCAAAAAACTGAAGGAAAACCCTCAAAAGAGATAGTTCATTGATCCAAAATCATCCTCAAGTGGCATATCTAATCATCCTTTAAGAGGATACACAACATACTCTGAGGAATTTGAATTTGAAGACTGCACTTTTTCCTCCTAACCAGAAGGGGCTGAAATTAGGGTTTCCAATTAAATCAGGGTATCTCTGATTTTTTGGACAAAACTTGATGTCATGGTATTCCATATGTCCCTAAGTGTATGTATGTGGAAAATTACATCTCAATTGGTTTTAGAAGTGGTTCAATTGGAAGAAAGATCAAGAATCAGAGAAATTGGGGCAAAGTCAAATAATCAGAGGAAAAAGTCAACTCTTGACTTTTTGAGGCCAAATTCATAAAATTCATGTTATATGTGTCCAATGTGCAAAATTTGATCAAGAAACTCCAAAGGAATCATGAAAAATCAAGATGTGGAAAGTTGCCATTTTTGGGTGAAGTAGGGTTACTAAAAATAGTAAGTTTTGGCCATTTTGCATCCGAGTATGAACCAAGGCCATTTAAAATTGAAGCATCAAATGAAAATTCCACCAGGCCACAACAAAAGGTCTTGCTTTAAGCTTCAAATCCATGTGTAGAACATCTCAATTGGATAAATATTGAGGGAGATATGATGGATCAAAGTTGGAAGAAAGTAGGCCAAAACTAGGTCATGACCAAGAATTTTCAGGTCACGCGCACATCATTTCCTCAAACAGTTGGTATGCCAAAAGTTAAGCCTAATTTCTCCAAGAAGAAAGCTCCAAATGAGAAAATTTTCAACATCAAAGTTGTTCTTTGTAGTGTCATCTTCAATATTGACGTTGGGAAAATTTTGAATTGATCAAGCTATGAGTGAGTTATAGTGGTCTCAATTTAGTGTGTTCAGACTGAAATTCCATGCACCAAGCTGGCTTGTCAACCGACCAACTGTCTTGCCTACAAACCAGTCCCAAACCTTGATGTTCCAAGTTGCTTTTCACCAATTTCCAAGCCTTAATTCAATTCAATTTTCACCCCAAACTTGTTCCATGATATCTCCTCTTCCATTTGGCATCAATACCTCTTTGTTTCATTCACAAACTAGAGAGAAATTCTTGGTCAAACCATTAAACCTTGGGCTGCTAAAAATCAGAAAAAAGAATGTTGTTGTTATTGTCATGTTTTAATCCACACGCATACAGTCTGTATTCCTTTCCACTTTTAACCAAACACCTTCCTTACACTAGCCTCATCATGTTGCATCATACATGAGAAGGGAACGAATGAAACTTGCTGAACAAGTTTATACTACATAGCCGTGATATTGCAATGTTACTTTTATCACCACCATAGTTTGTCATGTGCTGCCACCACCATATCATTGCTCTCCCTAACTAACTTGACTCAGTTAGTTAGGGATGACTCACTCAAACCATTGTGACTCAGTTAACCTCACTCAGTTTAACCTTGGTTAACTCACACTATAAAACCAAATCTCACCTCACAACTTCATTTTCTACCACATTCTCTCAAAACACTTCAAACTCTCTCTCACATTCTCTCTACTTTCTCTCTGATTTCACACGATTTTCACCATCTTCCATTCACATTTCATCTTCATCCTCATCAAGGTTTCACTTCTGATCAAGAACAAGAGAGAAGAAGTTCAGTTCATCAATGGCAGCTTAGTTCAGTTGAGTTTTTGTTGTGGTTTTCTTCAAGATCTCAAGTTCAGTGGCATTTATTTTGCTCCACTCAAGCTCAAGAGCATAGGAGGATCATCTCAGGTCTTCTGTTACTTTGAAGAACTTCAAATTCAGGTTTCTTCTCCAACCTTCGTTTTCTGAAATTTCACTTGTTTTCTATTGGTTTGAGCTTCTTAGAAGCTATGTTGAATCCGGCTAGTTGATAGGCCTCTTAGAGGCATAGTTTCAAAGCCTAGGGCATGATTGGATCTCCTCTGTTCTTGCTATGTGTGTGTGTTTTGTGATTTTTATGAGCATATTCATGATGTGCATAAGCTTAGCTTTCGATTGGTACACATTTTGTGCATTTTGGTGACGTTTGAAGATTGCAGATGGTGGTGAGTGGCCGGAGAAGGTGACCGGAGGTCCCTCTCCGGCCGGTGGTCTTTATGTTAGGGTTTCTTGCAGTTTGAATGTCAGCCGTGCGATTTTGTTGATCCAAGGGTGGAAAGCTTGCCAGCACATTAAAACGCATGTGCATGTCATGTGCATCATTTCTGAATTCATTTAATCACTGTGTGGTGTAGTGTATGGTATGGAGTGTGCTCACTCATGTGCGTGCGTTGATTTGGACTACTTTGACTTGCTTGTTGACTTGACCTGATCCAAGGGTGATAATTGCTTGACTTGTGTTTGACTGAGGGTGCATGATAATTGATATGGATTGCGCACAAATGGACCTAATCAGATTGCTATCCCCACCCCCTTGTTTAAGGCCCAATTTAATTTGAACTGCATGATTGCTATGTTCACACCTCCCCTTCCCTTTGCATTTCATTTTATTTTTTTTATTTTCCATACACGTTTGCTTTTCAATTTTTAGAAATATCAAATGACATTAGAAAATTCCACAAAAATTCATGGACATCAATAAAACATTTAGAAAATTTTTGGTGATTTTATTTTCTGATTTTATGACATTTTTGCCCCTGCTCTATAATTTTCTTTGAATTTCTTTGGTGTGTATTCTTAATATGGTACATGATATTGTTTAATTTTGTTCTTGACCATAAAAAATTGTTTTGATGCTCTTCTTTTTGCATTGAGTCATTATCATCTTGAGGTATGTTAAGTGATTTTTATTTGATTTTTTAGGTCAGTTTTATGGCATGTTTGGTGTTCACTTTTGTGCTACTTTGTATGATATGTCTATGTGACCTAAGTGCATTGTTTGACATCATTTTGCCTTGGTTCCTTGCATGCTACTTTGATATGTGATCCATCTCTGATTAGTGAACTTCAACACCATGTTTTCATAATTTTCATGAGGCCATTTGATTTTTGTTTGATGCATTTCATTTAAAGCATTATAACATGTTATATCATTGTAATCTTTTGTGCATGTTTACATGTTTTCTTTTGTACATAATGGCATGATCATTTGCATATTTGGTGAGCTACACTCTTGACATTATAGGACATAGATACATATCATATGTCATCTTTGCTTGTTGATTATCATTTGAACCTTGTGCACCTTTAACATGTAGTGTTTGTACTTGTGTTTTCTTTTGAACTTCCATTTCAATTCTACTTCTTCTATTACTTCTTAAATGCTTTGATGTGTCATGCATGAATACTTGTGAGATGTTTGTGAATCATTTTTCATTTCGTTTCAATTCTGGTCCATGGATTACATGTTCCATTTGTGCATATTTCTTCTTTTCTCTTTCATCTTTCATTCTTCCTTTTCTTGTGGTAACATGTTCTAATGCCATTGATGATGTTTGTTGCCTATCCACTTGGACTTGCATGATAGTAACCATTTGTTTCCCATATGATGTACATTCTGGTTGTGGCTCTAGGATTTGGTTTCTCATTTAATTCTTTTGAGTTTTATGATGCATTACATGTTCTTTTACTTCTTATACTTCTTATACATGTTTACTAACCATGTAGGGGCTTTGGTAAGTTTCAATTGAGTGTGGATAAGGAATCCACATTCAACTTCTATCCTTTCTCTTTTACAATTCCATTTTATGTTTTGTTAAGCATTTATGTGCTTTCTTTTAATAACTCATTACTTTCCCTTTTTGAATTACAATTCATCTTCTACTTTAGAAGTGAATTGTTTAATTCATTCCTTCTTTAGACTTTAGGTTTTAAACCTCACAAACCATTAGGATCACTCCCTTAACTAATCAATTAGGACTGAGTCTTAGTTCACATAGATTTTTACCTTTCTCCTCTCTTGAGTCTTTCTTCTTCTCATCTCAAAGAAAATTCAAAATATCTAATAAAGGTAGGCATTTATGGCATTTAGGCCTTTCATACAAAGAAAAGATTATAAGGGGTCTTCTCTTATAATCTTAGAATGTGTAGCATATGGCCCATCTTGGGTCAATGTGTTACATATTTGATCTTGTATGAGGGACTTAAATGCAATACTTGTTGAAAATACAAATAAAGAAAAACACTTCTTCATTTCATAATCAACAAAAACACTTAATAAACACAAGTATGCTAGTGTGTTTGAACCTTAATAATTGGAAATAAGTGTGGGGGTCTTCTTCATGCTTAGTGTACTTTCTTCCTCATTCCATCTTGGAGTGTGAGAATGTACACACTCCAATGACTAAGATTCAGATACACTATCATATGCAAACAAATGAAGAGACTCTTAAAAGACAAAAACCAACAATAACGTCTTTCCTTCGGGAATTCTTTTCTCATCTCATTCATTCTCAACGCACGAACGCGCTTCTACTCGTTCTCTTGCAAGATGGTAACGCACTCGGACCAGCGAGCTTGCAACACCTGAGCTAGAACGTAAGCCGTTCTCTAAAAAACACAAACAATTCATCCCTAGTAAGGGGAACTATGTCGCTCTGATTCTCATGCTCCCGATGAGATACGTAGGCAGTGGGGTAGGGCCCATGCGAGCACTTCTTTTATTTTCCCTACATTTGTTTCTCTTTCTCCTTTCCTTTTTCAGTTCTTTCTCAGTATTCCTTTCCTTACACCCTTCGATCGAGACAAGCAAGCGTGGATCCCATCGGGTACGATGGACGCGTGGGGGTGCTAATACCTTCCCTGCGCGTAACCGACTCCCGAACCCAGATCTCTTGGTCGCGAGACCATGCTCTTTCCTTTCCTTCAGGTTTATGCAGTGTTTCCTTTCCCTCTCTTGGGATAAATACACATTGCTGGCGACTCTGTTTCGGTGCCACTTTCGCGTTTGTACTAGGATGAAAATCCCGGGAGCGACAGCTGGCGACTCTGCTGGGGACGTGGTTGACCTATTGCTGGTCCATCCTAAGCGAGTCAATCCTAGCGCTTGTTTGTTTTTTCATTGGGTGTTTACTGTTGTGCTATATGTTGCTGTTTATTTATTTTACTGCATTTTAGCATTACATATCATATATTATATTGTGTTGCACTGCTTTGTCTGTTTGGCGGGATGGGATTTCTGAGAGATAAGCCCATTACACAGGCTTGAGTATACACTTAGAATTAGAGTAGAGAGTAGTGGGACCTACGTGCCGTTTGGAGTGCGTTGGGTGTTCACGAAATTCACAGCTAGATGAGGCTATCTTGGGACACGTCGTGGCATGCGCATCTTGCGTATTCCAGGATGTAAATCTAGAGAGCTGTCGACTCTAGTGACCGATCATGAGGACCTTAGTGGAAACATCCTTCTTTAGCGGTGACAATGGCAGACCACATTCTGTGGCAAACCCATTCGCACCCGAGGGCCCACTTTGGAACTTGCATAGGATGACTTTTATTTTTTCTAAGGGGAGTCAGTGGACGACCTCTTTGATTGGAATAGCATTGTATCCTACAGGCTGAATGTGCTATTGCTTCTCAAACCTCCGAAGCTGACAAGCCTTATTTTCTAAGAACCACATGTGAGCATGGGCGGGATGTTTACAGGTTTGCAGGAAACCCAGCCTCCTACCTACCTTACTTGTGATTCTATGAGGATTTCAGACATTGTATCCTATGATAGTGATTTGAGTGTTCATTTCAGATATTGCCAGATTCAGTACAGAGACACAGTGCACACAGTTCAATACAGACACCGACACTTGATTACCTGATCACATGCCCTTTTGCATTGCATTATCATATCATAACAGTTATGTTTGTCATTTTCAGGTGCATAATACATTTCTGATTCCAATCCATGGGTTCAACAGAGATCGTTGCCGAGAGAAAGAACAATGTGTCTTACAAGTTTCCAGATCCTGTCTTGGATTCATTGCTCAAAGTTATAGATATGGCTGGTCCGGGTATTCTTGATAGGTTTCAGAAGAGCTACGGGAATTTGGTTGGGATGGTCCGTACAATCACCAAGTATGAACATGATGCTTTGCACACTCTGCTGCAGTTCTACGAGCCTTCGTTGAGGTGCTTTCTTTTTTCAGATTACATTTTGATGCCAACACTGGAAGAATTCTCATTTATTTTGGGAATTCCGATCACGTCGGCAATACCATTCTTCTCTGGTAGTTCTCCCAGCGTAAAAGAAATTGCTGCTGCTTTACAAATGGATCAGGTAGTGATAAAGAGTGGTGTGAGCAGTAAAAATGGAGTTAGCGAATTTCATTTAGAATTTCTGTCTGGACAGGCCCAAGAGGCTGCAAGTGCTAAAAATTGGACGGTTTACAATTCCATTCTGGCTCTCTGCATATATGGCCTAGTTTTCTTTCCCAATCAGCAAGACTTTGTGGATATGCAAGCGACAAGAGTTTTCGTTCTTAAAAATCCAGTCCCTACTTTGTTAGGAGATTTTTATCATTCCGTGCACTATAAGAATGAGAAAAGGAGGGGAGGATCTGTTAGTTGTTGTACTCCACTGCTGAGTCATTGGTTTTTCAAACATTTGCCTCAGACAGGTGCCTTTGTGGAAACCAAAGATGTGGCGAAATGGTCTAAACGATTGATGAGTTTAACTGCTGATAACATTGTATGGTTTGACCACCGGTTATTGAGAACAGAGCTTGTCACAAGATGCGGAAATTTTCCAAATGTGCCTTTGATTGGCAGAAAAGGAGGGATCAATTATAATCCAGTTTTGGCCATCCGACAGTTTGGGTATGCTTCCAGGGATCCTCCTACAGAGCAAGATGTGGAAGAATCTTTATTTTTTACAGGAACTAAAGATGCGAAGGTGGTAGAAGTAGTGAATGCTTGGAAAGATAAGCACAAAATTGGAAAAGCAGTTTTTGGAAAAGGAGATTGTAGATCTTATCCTGAATATGACAGGTGGATTGAGACGAAAGTAAAGGAATTGCTTTTACCCTTTTCAAGGGGACCCCTTTTATGTTCAGTACAGCCAGAACAACCCACCATGGTGGCTATTGAAGAATGTGAGAAGTGGAAGAAAATGGTCAGAGAGCTGCAGATAGAGAATTCTGGAATGAGCAGATGTCTTCAGAAAGCTCTAGCTGACAACAAGGAGTTGGAAAGGAGGGCATTGAAAGCGGAAAAAACCTTGGCTGACAAAGAGGAAGATTTTGATGACAGAGCTCGGTACTTTCGGAAACTTACCTTGGGAGCAGATGACACTAGTCAGGCTCACAAGATTACAAAACAGGCTTTAGCCCGAAGCAAGGATTCATTAGCTCAACTTCGTCAAGCTTGGGATGAAGTCAGAATTGAAAATGCCGAGTTAAAGGATCAGTCGAAGACTAAAGACGAGGAGCTTAAAAAGGCACATGAGCAGAGGAGAAAGTATCGGGAAAGTCTCGGTAAAAGTCAAGAACAGTTAGAAGAAGCTAGAAGCCAGCTGAAGAATACCAAGAAAGAGCTTGAGGAAGCCATGATAGAAAGAGAGATACTCAAGACGCAAGCTGGCGTAAAGAGACACAAAGGAGTGCATGATGACGAAGCTCTTATGCTGCATATAGGTTCTTTAACTGAAGCTCTTGAGAAAAGGGATGTCTTGATCAAAGAAATGATTGAAAAGCCGAATCACCAGCGTACCCGTATACTTTTTGAGGAGATCAAATACTCAAGTGACAGGCTGAAGGATGTGGAATTGTCAGATTGATGTTCTTTTCCTTATTTTTTGTTATTAATGGTTACCATCAGGCTTGTTGATGGATCCATTTTTCCTTGTGTCGCATTTGCGGTTGAACCTTTCTTAAATGTACTTGAATACTTCGTTGAATGAGTATGAGCAGTTTTATTCAGAATTATTCCTTATCAGATAGTTGCACACAAGCACATAACCACGACACGTCTCTTTATATCACGATTTCTGGTCTTCAGATTTCTGTGGTTGGATTGGAATCAGGGTGTAAAGCACTTTGGAAATGATAAGCATAACATTGCATGGCATTGCATAACATTCTGCATTTATGTTACTTGCTTTTCAGGTACTCGTTGCAGGGACTCTAACCTTTATTTGGTTTCAGGCAGTATAGCAGAGAGTCATATTCACCGATATTCGACGCGAAGAAATCAAGTAAGAATCATGGATCAAGTGCAAAGTGATTTGGCCGAAATGAGGGCGCGTATGGACCAGTTCATGACCCTCATGACTGGCATGGCGCAAAATCAGGAGAGATTGAGGCTTCTGGTCGAGCGTCCAGACAATGGGCCCGAAGGTGATCAGCATGACAATTCACAGGGACATGGCATCCCTCCTCCCGGTGGCAACCCTCCTCCTGGTGGTAACAATTGGGGTAATGGAAATGGTAGGCATGCTGGTGTTACTCTTGAAGATACTCTGGAAGACCAGTTTACTCTACTAGATGCTGATGTGGGTAATCAAGGTGATCGAAGGTATGATGAGTTAGCAGAAAAGATCAGGGCCATAGAATGCAAGAACTCTATGGGTATTGATGTTACCAGCTTGGGGCTGGTCTCAGGAGTCAGAATTCCCCCTAAATTCAAACCTCCTACTTTTGATAAGTATCACGGCAATGCGTGTCCCCAAACGCATCTTCAAGCTTACTTTGGGAAGATTTCAGCCCATACGGATGACGAGAAGCTATGGATGCACTATTTTCAGGACAGTCTGGCTGGGGCGTCCTTGACCTGGTATATGAAGTTGAATAGAGCTGCTGTGAAGAATTGGAAAGATCTGGAAGAAGCGTTCCTGAAGCAATACCAATATAATATTGACATGGCGCCCAACCGCACTCAATTGCAGGGGTTGTCACAAAATGCCAAGGAGAGTTTCAAAGAATATGCACAGAGGTGGAGGGAAATGGCTGCCCAGGTTCAACCTCCCTTGTCAGACAGAGAAATGGCAGATATGTTCATGGGCACCTTGCAAGGGGCCTATCTTGATAGATTAGCTGCTTGTCCGTCAACTGGATTTGCTGATATTGTGATTGCGGGAGAAAGAATAGAAAGTCTGTTAAAGCTTGGAAAGATCCAGGATGTGAGTGGGGCTGGCTCTTCGGGGATGAAGAAACCGTTTGCTAGTAACCAGAAAAGAAGAGAAGGTGATACGAATGCTGTGTTTAGAGGACGAGGCAGAGGGCGTTCTCAAGCTTATTATCAGGTAGATGCTGTAACAATCCCCACACCGTCTGTTCAGAAACAACAACCCCAACAACAAGTTCAACAGCAACAACCTTTTTTCCAGCAAAGGTCTAGGCAGAGGGATCGTAAGATGGATCCTCTCCCTATGACTTATGCCGCGCTGTTGCCCCGACTACTCGAGTTAAAGTTGGTAGAACTCCGTACTATGAAAGCTCCGGTTGCTGGAAACCTACCACCTAACTTCGATGCTAATGCTCGTTGTGAGTTCCACTCAGGTGCTCAGGGGCACTCCATTGAAAAATGTTGGGCTTTCCATCATAAAGTACAAGATTTGATTGATGCTAAAGCCATCAATTTCTCTCCTGCTCCTAATATTACTCAGCATCCCATGCCTGATCATAGTGCAGCAAATGTGTACGCTATTGAAGATGGGAGGAGATTGAATCTGGTGACAGATATCCATCAAGTGAAAACTTCTTTGTTGGTTGTAAAAGATCGTTTATTGAAGGGACAGGTGTTCCCGGGCTGTAATCAAGATTGCTCTGAGTGTATGAATCAGGAGAACGGCTGTGATAAGTTGAAGATGGGTTTACAGAATCTGATCGATGAAGGATGTCTACAGTTCGACAGAGTCGTGAAAGACACTGATGAGATATCAACCGTGACCATCTATTACACTCCCGCTGAGATTCAAATGCCGGTCAATGCAGTTCCCGTGGCGAGTGTTGCGCCAGAAAGGCCCAGTCCTGTTACTATCACGGTGCCAGGACCAATTCCGTTCACGTCTACGAAGGCTATCCCATGGCACTATGGGGCAGATGTATATTACGAAGGTAAAAAGCAGGAAGTTGAGTCGTCAGTCAGCCCAAATATTGATAACATAGGGGGTGTAGGGGGTTTTACAAGGAGTGGAAGGTTGTTCGCTCCCCAAACCTTGAGAAGTGATAAAGAGGCAGAAGCCGCAGCAAAGGCTAAAGGTAAACAGGTGGTTGAAAATGCGCCTACACCTGAAGCAGAGACAAAGATTACTTTTGATAAGGAAATGGAAGAATTTATGAAGATAATCAAGAAAAGCGATTATAAGATTGTGGACCAACTGAATCAGACCCCTTCAAAAATTTCAATCTTGTCACTATTGATGTGCTCTGATGCGCACCGGCAGGCGTTGTTGAAAGTATTGAAGAGTGCATACGTGCCACAAGAAATTACTGTTAATCAGCTCGAGGACGTAATCTCTAACGTTAATGTTAGCCATGGCTTGGGCTTTACAAGTAGAGATTTGACTGTTGAAGGAAGAAACCATAATAAGGCTTTGCATATCACGATGGAGTGTAAGGGCGCAGTGTTATCTCATGTACTGGTAGACACTGGTTCATCACTCAATGTCTTGCCCAAGAAGGCATTAATGAAGCTGGAAGTTGATGGTTTGATCTTAAGGCCTAGTGAATTGGTGGTCAGAGCATTTGATGGAACTAGACGATCTGTGTTTGGTGAGGTGGAATTGCCCGTACAAATTGGACCACAGGTATTCAAATCCACGTTCCATGTAATGGACATACAACCTGCATATAGCTGCCTATTGGGGCGCCCTTGGATTCACGGAGCCGGGGCTGTTACTTCTACTCTACATCAAAAGCTGAAGTATGAGTTTGAAGGGCAGGTTGTGATGGTGTGTGGGGAAGAAGACATCTTTGTGAGTCACTTGTCCACGTTCAAGTACATTGAAATGGATGGGGAAATTCATGAGATGTTGTGCCAATCATTTGAAGCAGTCAATATTGACGATGCACCTGAGTCTTCTTCTGTACCAGTTGGGGCCGGTACCTCCATTTCATCTTACAAACAAGCTGTCGAAGTCGTCAGGGCAGGCAACGCCCAAGGTTGGGGCAGGTTGATAGAGACCCCAATGAAGGAAGACAAATTTGGTATTGGTTATCATCCCTCTACAACTTCAGATGCGGGGAGCAGGGGACCCATTACTTTCAATAGTGGGGGAATTATCTACATAGACCAGTCTTGTGCAGCCACAGAGGATAGTGTTGACAGTAATTGTGACCTGGACAACTGGGTACGCCCTCATGCTCCGGGACAACGAGTGCAGAACTGGTCCGTTGAAGAAGTCATCCGGGTTACTCTTCAGACAGAGTAATTTTTCTTTGTTTTTTCTAACCATAATGCATGTCAAAATCTTACGCTCTGCCCAAGGCGTATAGATTCATTTGTAGGGCCACCCTGGTTGCATTTGCAATTTTTAATCATTAATAAAGGACGTTTTGCAATCAAATTTTGTTCTCTGTCTTTCAGTTTTTATTTTTGCACAAAAAAATAAAATGGCAATGTTTCATTTTCTTTTGTTTTGCTTAAAAATAAATTCTAAAATAAGGCATGAACCCGTTCATGCAGACTTGATCCTCCGGATACCACTGATAACGATTTTGATATGGCTATGTATGACTTTGACAATCCGATTTATCAAGCCGAAGAAGGGGATGAGAAAGATTGTGAACTCCCTGAAGAACTGGCCAGATTGTTGAAACAAGAGGAAAGGGTCATCCAGCCTCACCAGGAGACTGTAGAAATCATCAATATTGGGTCCAAGGATGCCAAGAAAGAGATCAGGATTGGTGCCAGCTTGCAAGCAGATGTGAAGAAAACTTTGACGGAAATGTTGCGCGAGTATGTTGACATCTTCGCCTGGTCGTATCAAGACATGCCGGGGTTGGATACGGATATTGTCGTGCACAGGCTGCCATTAAGAGAAGAATGTCCGCCAGTCAAGCAGAAACTTCGTCGGACTCACCCCGACATGGCTTTAAAGATTAAGGAGGAAGTCCAGAAGCAGTGGGATGCTGGTTTTCTTGCTGTGACAAAGTATCCTCCATGGGTAGCCAACATCGTGCCAGTACCGAAGAAAGATGGAAAAGTGAGAATGTGTGTGGATTATCGAGATCTTAATAAAGCTAGCCCGAAAGATGATTTTCCACTACCTCATATTGATGTGCTGGTCGATAATACAGCTCAGTTTTCAGTGTTCTCATTTATGGACGGTTTCTCCGGGTACAACCAGATCAAGATGGCACCTGAAGATATGGAGAAGACCACGTTCATTACTCCGTGGGGTACATATTGTTATAAAGTAATGCCTTTTGGGTTGAAAAACGCAGGGGCAACTTACCAGCGGGCGATGGTGACATTGTTTCATGACTTGATTCATAAGGAGATCGAATGTTATGTAGATGATATGATTGCCAAGTCGAGAACAGAAGAGGAACATCTGATTAACCTGAAAAAGCTGTTTGAAAGGTTGAGAAAGTTCCGTCTGAGATTAAATCCAAACAAGTGCACGTTTGGGGTGCGTTCTGGAAAGTTACTGGGTTTCATTGTGAGCGAAAGAGGAATCGAGGTTGATCCTGCCAAGGTGAAAGCAATACAAGAAATGCCTGAACCGAGAACAGAAAAAGAGGTTCGTGGTTTCTTGGGTAGATTGAACTACATTGCAAGGTTCATATCTCACCTAACAGCCACGTGTGAGCCAATATTTAAATTGTTAAGGAAAGATCAAACGGTCAGGTGGAATGACGATTGCCAATTGGCATTCGATAAGATAAAAGAATACTTGCAGGAACCTCCGATTCTAATGCCTCCAGTTGAAGGGAGACCGCTGATAATGTATCTGACAGTGCTTGAAGGTTCCATGGGTTGTGTTCTCGGTCAACATGACGAGACAGGTAGGAAGGAACATGCTATCTACTACCTGAGCAAAAAGTTCAATGATTGTGAGTTCCGATACTCAATGCTTGAAAAGACATGCTGTGCGCTTGCATGGGCCGCTAAGCGATTGAGGCAATATATGGTTAGGCACACAACCTTGTTGATTTCAAAAATGGATCCTATCAAGTACATTTTCGAGAAACCAGCATTGACAGGCAGAGTTGCACGGTGGCAAATGGTCTTGACAGAGTATGACATTCAGTACACTTCACAAAAGGCCATCAAAGGAAGTATCTTGTCCGACTATCTTGCGCAACAGCCGATTGATGATTACCAACCCATGAAATTTGACTTCCCTGATGAGGACATCATGTTTCTCAAAGCTAAATACTGCGAGGAACCGCTCCCGGAGGAGGGGCCAGACCCTGAATTCAAATGGAGTCTGATGTTTGATGGGGCTGTCAATATGAATGGGTGCGGAGTTGGAGCAGTTCTTATCACGCCGGAAGGTGTTCATATGCCTTTCACTGCCCGAATAACTTTCGGATGCACCAACAATGAAGCAGAGTACGAAGCTTGTATAATGGGGATCGAGGAGGCGATTAATCTACGGATTAAGACCCTTGATATATTTGGTGATTCAGCCTTGGTAATCAATCAAGTGAAAGGGAGTTGGTACACGCACCAAGCAAATCTAGTGCCGTATAGAGATTATACGAGGAGATTGCTGACATTTTTCACAACAGTGAAACTGTACCATATTCCTCGAGATGAGAATAGGTTCGCTGATGCCTTGGCCACTTTGTCTTCCATGATCAAAGTGCAAGGATGGAACCATGTACCTAAGATTGAGGTATCCCGCCTTGACAGACCAGCATTTGTGTTTGCGGTCGATGCAACGTCTGATGACAAGCCATGGTTTCATGACATTAAGTGTTTCTTGAAAAGTCAAGAGTACCCGTCCGGGGCATCGTCCAAAGACAGGAAGACGTTGAGAAGGTTAGCTGGTAGTTTCTTCTTGAACAAAGATGGCGTGCTGTATAAAAGAAATTTTGACACGGTCCTGCTTAGATGTGTGGATAGACATGAAGCAGACTTGTTGATGATTGAAGTGCACGAAGGCTCTTTCGGTACCCATGCCGGAGGACATGCAATGGCTAAAAAGTTGTTAAGGTCGGGATATTATTGGTTGACTATGGAGTCAGATTGTTGCAAATATGCCCGCAAATGCCATAAATGCCAGATCTATGCAGATAAAGTGCATGTACCTCCAAATCCGTTGAGTATCATGTCGTCGCCTTGGCCGTTTGCCATGTGGGGCATTGATATGATTGGAAAGATTGAGCCTACAGCTTCTAATGGTCATCGTTTCATCTTGGTGGCAATTGATTATTTCACCAAATGGGTTGAAGCTGCATCCTATGCCAATGTTACAAAACAAGTGGTAGCTCGTTTCTTAAAACGGGATATCATTTGCCGATATGGAGTTCCCGAAAGAATCATTACTGATAATGGTTCTAATTTGAATAATAAGATGATAGCTGAGTTATGCCGGGACTTCAAAATCAAACATCACAATTCTTCTCCGTACCGCCCAAAGATGAATGGCGCGGTCGAAGCGGCCAACAAAAATATCAAGAAGATTGTGCAGAAGATGGTTGTCACGTACAAAGATTGGCATGAGATGTTACCATTTGCTTTGCATGGGTATCGAACGTCGGTACGCACGTCCACTGGGGCAACCCCATTCTCACTTGTATATGGTATGGAGGCAGTACTACCAGTTGAAGTGGAGATTCCGTCCCTCAGAGTCATGATGGATGTTAAGCTAGATGAGGCTGAATGGGTACGAGCCAGATTTGATCAGTTGAGCCTTATTGAGGAAAAGCGATTGGCGGCTGTATGCCATGGGCAACTATATCAACGCAGAATGAAGCAGGCATTTGACCAGTAGGTGCGTCCTCGGGTTTACAAAGTCGGAGATGTGGTACTCAAAAGGATCCTTCCTCCCAATACAGATCACAGGGGCAAATGGACTCCTAACTATGAAGGTCCATTCGTGGTTAAAAAGGTCTTTTCGGGCGGAGCTTTATTGCTTACAACCATGGATGGCGAAGACTTTTCATCCCCTGTCAACTCGGACGTAGTCAAAAAATACTTCGCATGAATAGACCCGCTGGATAATAAAAATAAAAAAATCCAGGCAAAAAAGGGCATCCCGGCGAACCAAAAACAGAATAAGGTTTGGGCAAAAATTAGGGATATAATTGAAAAAATTGTACACCCGGTACGTTGAAAACCCGAAAGGGCAACTTAGGCAAAAAAGGGTATCCTGGTGGATCGAAAACCTGAAAGGGCGGTCCACACAAAAGAGGGATTTAAGCGAATGACTACGGTCTGAGTTATCTGTACCCCATTGCCGTTTGAACAACTGACGTTCTGAAAGATAGGGATCGGTCTGATCGTTCCTCAGAAGGCAAGGTCGGGGAGTTTTGAAGACATACTGGTCATAACAGAATGGAAACTCAGTGGAATTCCGTTTTCACATTGCCATTAGGATAGTTTCTTTTCTCAATTTTCAGCGATCACCTCTTTCCAGGGATTGCTTCCGGATGTAATTGCCTATTCTGGGCTCTCAGTCAATAAATTGAATTTCAATAAAAAGCCTCCTATTTTTGTTTTATTGCTTTGTTTGCAAAAACGTCCTAATTTTGATAAAACATTGCATTTGAAAACATGGCGGCCTTGCAATAACATGCGCAAAAAAAAAAAAACACATTTGAAATTACTTTGAATGTTGAATATTCCCGGATGGTGGATTCTAGCCACGCAATATTCGGGGCATGTGTGCATATTCTTTTGTTGCTGGTAGTAGGTGCAGATGATGTTAAGCACAAGACCAGTAATAAATCACCCCACGCAAAGGACTGGGGCAATTACGGGTAGGGAGGTTTGCGTTCATCGCTCGGTCGACGGTCGTTCGTAACGGTTCGATATCATTGAATTAAGTTCAACTGGGTACCGTTGTATCTTATTAAGTCGATTCTCTCATACAGTACTTCCAACAACTACAAGCTTTTCTGTGTCGATAACGGTCACAGGTTCCCCAAAAGAGTGGTCTCGTCGACACCGAAACTGATGGTCATTATCCCCAGCGAAGTCACAAGAGTTTGAAGAGGCTAAATCTTCTGTAAAATCCTCTTATGACATCCTCTTCGGGGACGAATTGTTGTTTTGTCCAAGCATGGGGCATGATTGTTTCCCCAGCATGAAGTGTTGATCATCCCCAGTAGAGTTTGAGGACAGTTGGTCTTCTGTAAAATCCTCTCAAAAGGCATTCCCCAACACGAGACGTTTTAAAGCAGTTTCCTCCAGCAGAGTTTGTTATAAACTCGTCATACCTAACGGAATTGTCTAAAGGGAAGCTCGCCTAACAGGGTGCATTGTGGTGCTTATCCTAAGCTCGACAGTCATATTCTTCAGCAGACTACTGTAGATTTGCTTTGGGTTTCCCCAACAGATCTCTAAGGACTCTTTCCTAGCAAGTTGCAGTGGAATGTTCTAACCAGGATTTGCGTATCCCTGGCAGAGTAGCCCTGATCCCCAGCAAGATTGTGTCTCTGGTAATGATCCCCCACAGAGGTCAGCATCGAATCTTGTCAGCAATACTCCCCAGCTGAGTTGTTGTTCTCCCCGCAGAGGTTTATAAGATCGGCAGAATCTATTCCTCAACAAGGATGGCACAGTCTTTCCCCAGCCGGGTCAGAAGGTTGATAACCCCTACAAAGGGTCTTGGATTGGATAGATCCTCAAGCAGAGTTTTTATGACTCTTCCTCCCTAGCAAGACGCCATGCAAAGAAATTCTCATCCCCAGCGGAATCACTGTGACCAGAATTCATTCCCCCAGCAGATGAAGTGATTCCTGGTAGATTTATTATTCTTCAAGTCCAATTTATTTTTGGCGAACTTGACAATTCGAAGCAGACGGATTGTTCATTTATTCTCCCACAGAGATACTATCCTCTCAGGAACCTCTAAAGTCAAGTCATTGATCATTGTTCCTCAGCAAAGCCGGCAGAGATATCTGACACGGATGCAGAGTGCAATCCGTTATTGGAATATTCCAAAAGTCCAACAGTGGATTGGCAAAAGTCCGTCTTCGAGTGGCAAAAGTCCAACAGTGGATTGGCGAAAAGTCCATCTAAGGGTGGCATATTCCAAAAGTCCAACAGTGGATTGGCAAAAGTCCATCTTCGGGTGGCAAAGCAGCTAAAAGTCCAACAGTGGATTGGCAAAAGTCCGTCTTCGGGTGGCAAAAGTCCAACAGTGGATTGGCAAAAGACCGTCTTCGGGTGGCAAAAGTCCAACAGTGGATTGGCGAAAGGTTCATCTAAGGGTGGCATATTCCAAAAGTCCAACAGTGGATTGGCAAAAGTCCGTCTTCGGGTGGCACGAAGCTGCAAAGTCCACCAGTAGCGTGGCAGGCCAGTAGTCGTCTGGAATTGCATAAAAGACATTATTAAAGTCCACCAGTAGCGTGGCAAGCCAGTAGTCGTCTGGCGTCGTTCAAAAGACGTTATCAAAGTCCACCAGTAGTGTGGCAGGCCAGTAGTCGTCTGGCGTCGTTCAAAAGACGTTATCAAAGTCCACCAGTAGTGTGGCAGGCCAGTAGTCGTCTGGAATTGCATAAAAGACATTATTAAAGTCCACCAGCAGCGTGGCAAGCCAGTAGTCGTCTGGCGTCGTTCAAAAGACAGATCTCTCCGACGTTTCATCGAAGATTCAATCCAACAATCTCGTTGGGTTTATATCCCTTTTGTTCTTCATCATCCAGAGCAAATTTTTGGTTATATTTGGTATTCAATCACTATATACCTTGAAAGTCTGAAAGCAACCGCTTTCAGGCATTCAGGTCTACAGCGTTTGAATAGGGGCAGCTGTAATACCCCAAAATTTGCTCTCCCTCTTTGTCATCATAGCATGGCATTATCATTTATCATATCATATCCACCTCATTAACATTACATTGCATTTAACATAGAAAATTGGAGCATAGCATCCTTCTTACCATCAGGGCATGTGATCAGGTGGAAGGTGGACAATCAATGGATCCTTCAGAGCACAAAAGGTCAATCAAGTTGGCTCAAGGCAAGCCAAGAGGTCTCTCATGTCTCATACTATCCCAATTGATCTTCCACAACCTCAAGAAGGTGAGATTCAATAGGAGATTGAAGCACTACATCTTTCATTATGTAAGAGGTTCAAAAAACTAAAGGAAAACCCTCAAAAGAGATAGTTCATTGATCCAAAATCATCCTCAAGTGGCATATCTAATCATCCTTTAAGAGGATACACAACATACTCTGAGGAATTTGAATTTGAAGACTGCACTTTTTCCTCCTAACTAGAAGGGGCTGAAATTAGGGTTTCCAATTAAATCAGGGTATCTCTGATTTTTTGGACAAAACTTGATTTCATGGTATTCCATATGTCCCTAAGTGTATGTATGTGGAAAATTACATCTCAATTGGTTTTAGAAGTGGTTCAATTGGAAGAAAGATCAAGAATCAGAGAAATTGGGGCAAAGTCAAATAATCAGAGGAAAAAGTCAACTATTGACTTTTTGAGGCCAAATTCATAAAATTCATGTTATATGTGTCCAATGTGCAAAATTTGATCAAGAAACTCCAAAGGAATCATGAAAAATCAAGATGTGGAAAGTTGCCATTTTTGGGTGAAGTAGGGTTACTAAAAATAGTAAGTTTTGGCCATTTTGCATCCGAGTTTGAACCAAGGCCATTTAAAATTGAAGCATCAAATGAAAATTCCACCAGGCCACAACAAAAGGTCTTGCTTTAAGCTTCAAATCCATGTGTAGAACATCTCAATTGGATAAATATTGAGGGAGATATGATGGATCAAAGTTGGAAGAAAGTAGGCCAAAACTAGGTCATGACCAAGAATTTTCAGGTCACGCGCACATCATTTCCTCAAACAGTTGGTGTGCCAAAAGTTAAGCCTAATTTCTCCAAGAAGAAAGCTCCAAATGAGAAAATTTTCAACATCAAAGTTGTTCTTTGTAGTGTCATCTTCAATATTGACGTTGGGAAAATTTTGAATTGATCAAGCTATGAGTGAGTTATAGTGGTCTCAATTTAGTGTGTTCAGACTGAAATTCCATGCACCAAGCTGGCTTGTCAACCGACCAACTGTCTTGCCTACAAACCAGTCCCAAACCTTGATGTTCCAAGTTGCTTTTCACCAATTTCCAAGCCTCAATTCAATTCAATTTTCACCCCAAACTTGTTCCATGATATCTCCTCTTCCATTTGGCATCAATACCTCTTTGTTTCATTCACAAACTAGAGAGAAATTCTTGGTCAAACCATTAAACCTTGGGCTACTAAAAATCAGAAAAAAGAATGTTGTTGTTATTGTCATGTTTTAATCCACACGCATACAGTCTGTATTCCTTTCCACTTTTAACCAAACACCTTCCTTACACTAGCCTCATCATGTTGCATCATACATGAGAAGGGAACGAATGAAACTTGCTGAACAAGTTTATACTACATAGCCGTGATATTGCAATGTTACTTTTATCACCACCATAGTTTGTCATGTGCTGCCACCACCATATCATTGCTCTCCCTAACTAACTTGACTCAGTTAGTTAGGGATGACTCACTCAAACCATTGTGACTCAGTTTAACCTTGGTTAACTCACACTATAAAACCAAATCTCACCTCACAACTTCATTTTCTACCACATTCTCTCAAAACACTTCAAACTCTCTCTCACATTCTCTCTACTTTCTCTCTGATTTCACACGATTTTCACCATCTTCCATTCACATTTCATCTTCATCCTCATCAAGGTTTCACTTCTGATCAAGAACAAGAGAGAAGAAGTTCAGTTCATCAATGGCAGCTTAGTTCAGTTGAGTTTTCGTTGTGGTTTTCTTCAAGATCTCAAGTTCAGTGGCATTTATTTTGCTCCACTCAAGCTCAAGAGCATAGGAGGATCATCTCAGGTCTTCTGTTACTTTGAAGAACTTCAAATTCAGGTTTCTTCTCCAACCTTCGTTTTCTGAAATTTCACTTGTTTTCTATTGGTTTGAGCTTCTTAGAAGCTATGTTGAATCCGGCTAGTTGATAGGCCTCTTAGAGGCATAGTTTCAAAGCCTAGGGCATGATTGGATCTCCTCTGTTCTTGCTATGTGTGTGTGTTTTGTGATTTTTATGAGCATATTCATGATGTGCATAAGCTTAGCTTTCGATTGGTACACATTTTGTGCATTTTGGTGACGTTTGAAGATTGCAGATGGTGGTGAGTGGCCGGAGAAGGTGACCGGAGGTCCCTCTCCGGCCGGTGGTCTTTATGTTAGGGTTTCTTGCAGTTTGAATGTCAGCCGTGCGATTTTGTTGATCCAAGGGTGGAAAGCTTGCCAGCACATTAAAACGCATGTGCATGTCATGTGCATCATTTCTGAATTCATTTAATCACTGTGTGGTGTAGTGTATGGTATGGAGTGTGCTTACTCATGTGCGTGCGTTGATTTGGACTACTTTGACTTGCTTGTTGACTTGACCTGATCCAAGGGTGATAATTGCTTGACTTGTGTTTGACTGAGGGTGCATGATAATTGATATGGATTGCGCACAAATGGACCTAATCAGATTGCTATCCCCACCCCCTTGTTTAAGGCCCAATTTAATTTGAACTGCATGATTGCTATGTTCACACCTCCCCTTCCCTTTGCATTTCATTTTATTTTTTTTATTTTCCATACACGTTTGCTTTTCAATTTTTAGAAATATCAAATGACATTAGAAAATTCCACAAAAATTCATGGACATCAATAAAACATTTAGAAAATTTTTGGTGATTTTATTTTCTGATTTTATGACATTTTTGCCCCTGCTCTATAATTTTCTTTGAATTTCTTTGGTGTGTATTCTTAATATGGTACATGATATTGTTTAATTTTGTTCTTGACCATAAAAAATTGTTTTGATGCTCTTCTTTTTGCATTGAGTCATTATCATCTTGAGGTATGTTAAGTGATTTTTATTTGATTTTTTAGGTCAGTTTTATGGCATGTTTGGTGTTCACTTTTGTGCTACTTTGTATGATATGTCTATGTGACCTAAGTGCATTGTTTGACATCATTTTGCCTTGGTTCCTTGCATGCTACTTTGATATGTGATCCATCTCTGATTAGTGAACTTCAACACCATGTTTTCATAATTTTCATGAGGCCATTTGATTTTTGTTTGATGCATTTCATTTAAAGCATTATAACATGTTATATCATTGTAATCTTTTGTGCATGTTTACATGTTTTCTTTTGTACATAATGGCATGATCATTTGCATATTTGGTGAGCTACACTCTTGACATTATAGGACATAGATACATATCATATGTCATCTTTGCTTGTTGATTATCATTTGAACCTTGTGCACCTTTAACATGTAGTGTTTGTACTTGTGTTTTCTTTTGAACTTCCATTTCAATTCTACTTCTTCTATTACTTCTTAAATGCTTTGATGTGTCATGCATGAATACTTGTGAGATGTTTGTGAATCATTTTTCATTTCGTTTCAATTCTGGTCCATGGATTACATGTTCCATTTGTGCATATTTCTTCTTTTCTCTTTCATCTTTCATTCTTCCTTTTCTTGTGGTAACATGTTCTAATGCCATTGATGATGTTTGTTGCCTATCCACTTGGACTTGCATGATAGTAACCATTTGTTTCCCATATGATGTACATTCTGGTTGTGGCTCTAGGATTTGGTTTCTCATTTAATTCTTTTGAGTTTTATGATGCATTACATGTTCTTTTACTTCTTATACTTCTTATACATGTTTACTAACCATGTAGGGGCTTTGGTAAGTTTCAATTGAGTGTGGATAAGGAATCCACATTCAACTTCTATCCTTTCTCTTTTACAATTCCATTTTATGTTTTGTTAAGCATTTATGTGCTTTCTTTTAATAACTCATTACTTTCCCTTTTTGAATTACAATTCATCTTCTACTTTAGAAGTGAATTGTTTAATTCATTCCTTCTTTAGACTTTAGGTTTTAAACCTCACAAACCATTAGGATCACTCCCTTAACTAATCAATTAGGACTGAGTCTTAGTTCACATAGATTTTTACCTTTCTCCTCTCTTGAGTCTTTCTTCTTCTCATCTCAAAGAAAATTCAAAATATCTAATAAAGGTAGGCATTTATGGCATTTAGGCCTTTCATACAAAGAAAAGATTATAAGGGGTCTTCTCTTATAATCTTAGAATGTGTAGCATATGGCCCATCTTGGGTCAATGTGTTACATATTTGATCTTGTATGAGGGACTTAAATGCAATACTTGTTGAAAATACAAATAAAGAAAAACACTTCTTCATTTCATAATCAACAAAAACACTTAATAAACACAAGTATGCTAGTGTGTTTGAACCTTAATAATTGGAAATAAGTGTGGGGGTCTTCTTCATGCTTAGTGTACTTTCTTCCTCATTCCATCTTGGAGTGTGAGAATGTACACACTCCAATGACTAAGATTCAGATACACTATCATATGCAAACAAATGAAGAGACTCTTAAAAGACAAAAACCAACAATAACGTCTTTCCTTCGGGAATTCTTTTCTCATCTCATTCATTCTCAACGCACGAACGCGCTTCTACTCGTTCTCTTGCAAGATGGTAACGCACTCGGACCAGCGAGCTTGCAACACCTGAGCTAGAACGTAAGCCGTTCTCTAAAAAACACAAACAATTCATCCCTAGTAAGGGGAACTACGTCGCTCTGATTCTCATGCTCCCGATGAGATACGTAGGCAGTGGGGTAGGGCCCATGCGAGCACTTCTTTTATTTTCCCTACATTTGTTTCTCTTTCTCCTTTCCTTTTTCAGTTCTTTCTCAGTATTCCTTTCCTTACACCCTTCGATCGAGACAAGCAAGCGTGGATCCCATCGGGTACGATGGACGCGTGGGGGTGCTAATACCTTCCCTGCGCGTAACTGACTCCCGAACCCAGATCTCTTGGTCGCGAGACCATGCTCTTTCCTTTCCTTCAGGTTTATGCAGTGTTTCCTTTCCCTCTCTTGGGATAAATACACATTGCTGGCGACTCTGTTTCGGTGCCACTTTCGCGTTTGTACTAGGATGAAAATCCCGGGAGCGACACCCTCTAGTGAAAGAAGGTATTTATAGTGTGCCCCCAGCGCAAGGCCAACTGTTACTTAGTATTCGGTTGAATCACAAGGCCCAATACGAGTAACTGCCAGGGCTTACGCGTAGGGATGGCAATTTGGCCCATCTCCAGTGGGTACCCACAACGGGTAGGGTAAAAACCCGCAAAAATGGGTAGGGTACGGGCTCGGGTAATTACCCACTTAAATAAGCGGAGATGGGTGCGGGTATGGGCACTTTAGTACCTAGCCCGCCCCATACCCGCACAATATATATTTATATATTTTAATTTATATTATTATATAAGAATAAATGTTTATAAAATTTATAAAAAAAAATTAATTTTAAACTACTACATATTTAATATAAGTGATCATTTATTTCATAATTCAACAATAAAAAATTTTAAAAACTTTTTAATATTTTTAAAAACTTAAAATATTATGATATTTTATACTTGATATATTTAATTTTATTAAAAATGCGGGTAACAGGTACGGGTACGGGCACTTATATACCCATAGGGTACGGGGACGAGTGCCAATTTTGATACCTAAGCGGGTATGGGCTCGGGTACGGGGATTTTTTTTAACTGCGGGTATGGGGACAGATATTATAGTACCCTACCCATACCCTGCCCATTGCCATCTCTACTTACGCGGCGTAAGGAAGACCAGCACGTGGTCTTCGCCCTGGATCAACTGCCCCGTGATCTTCGGAAGGTGGGCTGACCAGTTCTTCTGGAAGTGGGTAGTTGTCTGATGACGTGTTCCCGCGTGGGGGGGCATGTGGAGTCCGTGAGAGAGACGTGTGTGGGCTTCCCGATCGTGCAGATGGGCTGGATATTACTTGGGCCCTCCCCGACGAAGAGTTGGGTTAGGCAGTGCCTGACGGTGGGCCAGCCTTAGGCCCAGTCCAGAACATATATGTTTATTTTTAATAGGAATGCGAAACATATCCATAAAGCAAGAGTACGAGTGCTAACTCTGGCGCCGAAACAAATATGAGATCGAGTACGATAATTTTTTCAAATTGCATATTTGAAAATGGTACTATAATGCCTTGTTCAAAGTCTATTCTTTGTTATCCTAATGGTCATCATCAAACACTCAATCGGTCAGTAGGGGTGGGAATAGGCTGGGCCGAGCTAGGCTTTGCCAAGCCTGAGTCTGGCCTGCTAAAAAATGCAAAGCCTAAGTCTGACCTGTAGCCTATCATAGGTTTATTTTTAGGCCTAAGCCTAGCCTTTTCAAAGGCCTGATTAACCTACTAGCTATTTAAAAGCCTACTTCATTTGAACATCTGTAAATAAGAAATTCAACTAATGTTAAATAGACTAACAAGTTAAAATATCAATGAGATTAAATGTTTGTTTTCATTTTTTCGTTCAAGTTTTTTTATTAGCATAAGTTTTGTGATACTATTTGTTGAAGAGAACTTATGAGAAAAACTTATAACAACCACTTATGACATTGTTTATAATATTTTTTTAACTTATTTTCATAAGTTATTCAAGATAACTGAGTTTTATTTTCGTATTTTAATTCAAAGTACAAAATAGAATATAATAATAATAATAAATTTATTGATTTTTTCTTAAATAGTCCAGCCTGATAGGCTTAAAAGACTTTTCTTACGGCCTGTGGCCTAGCCTCTTTAGCTAAATAGACTTATAAAAAAGCCTAGGCCTTTTCTATTTAAGAAAAAGTCTGGCCTGACCTGAGCCTATGTATGCTAAGCCGTAGGCCCCTGTTAGTTGTTTCGGCCTATTCCCACCCCTATCGGTCAGGGACTAAAAGAATAATTAAAGAAAGAAGAGGGGCGAAAAAGGTAATAAGAAAGTTGGCATGATGCGGTACTACTACGCAACGTGGTTAGCGGTTTTGGCTCCCATATATAAATGCGACTCAGTCGAAAATGGCGTGTATTTTTTATCGTCATCTTTCATTTCGTCTCTTTCTCTTTTGTTTTCGTTTTCAGAACAACACATTTCTCAGAGATTCATTCAGATCTCAAATTTCATTGAGCGAGAACAAACCATTTCTCACACATGGCGACGGTTTCACCTCTCGCCAAATACAAACTCGTTTTCTTAGGCGATCAATCGGTTGGTAAAACCAGCATCATCACCCGTTTCATGTACGACAAATTCGACACCACCTATCAGGTTCCATATTCCTCCTTTTCATTCATTCTCTATCTCGATTTTGATTTTGGTATGGTTTATTAGGTGAAATCAAACTGGAATTGAATGCGTTGATTTTTTGTTGATTTCTTACTTTTATCATAGACAATGACATTTACGATATGCGTTAATATATATGTGCATGTTATTATTACTATCACGTGAATTTATAAGAACTAGTATGATTTTGATCAATGATCACAAGTGATTCATTAGAATTTGGATGATCTATCCCTAAATTTTCATTCAACCAGCTTTTTTAAAAATGCAATATCAATTTGAACGTTCAGGAATCAAGGATCCGTGATTTGAGTCTGTGAAACCCTTGAATGTGTACAAGAGCTTTTGTTAAATTTCCAAAATCTTATAATGCTTATCATTTTTATTAGCATTCACAAAGATAGCTTTAAATGGAGCCTTATTTTCTTTGTTGATTTTTATTTCAACATTCACATTTTCCTTCTCTATGTTGCTTACAAAATTTTTGGTCATATAATTTCAGGCTACTATCGGTATTGACTTTTTGTCAAAAACAATGTACCTTGAAGATAGAACTGTTCGTTTGCAGCTTTGGTAGGATAAGTTCCTTTTCAAATCTTATATGTACAAGCTCAGTCTATATATATGTGTGTTCATTTTTAAAAAGTTGTTTTAGAGGAGACATTAGGTTTTAAAAAACGGTCGTGATTTGGAATACTGATTGCAGTCGTCGCGGTGTGAATTAACTTCAATTTGTTCTTTAACATAAATGCGGTGAATAACGGTATCGGTATCAGCAGGCGCCAATACCGTTTTGTCACGGCCGTTTTCGCGGTTGCGGACCGTTTTTTAAAATTACTACAGGTGTTGTAGCCATGTAGGTGTTTTTTGGTTCACCATTTTATATCTGATCTTAGTATATTTAATTTCCAGGGATACTGCAGGCCAAGAAAGATTTAGAAGTCTCATTCCAAGCTACATAAGAGATTCTTCTGTTGCAGTTATTGTATATGATGTAGCTAGTAAGTTTAATGTTTTTAATGTTAATTTCATTATCTATTTAACATGATGTTAGGTTTTACTTATTTTTTATCTTTGCTGATTTTCTCTTGATGTGGAATTCCAAGACTGAGTGTGTTACTCGGGGAAAAGGATTTTGTAGTAAATGAATGCATTCTTCAATTTATTGGGGTTTGAGTGGGAGCCACTGCTCTGATATTTTCTAGAAACATATTATGTTTTCATGACTCATGAGAACATCTCTCTCCCTCCCTTCCTGGATGTGTGTGCCTGCATTCAAGCATACATCTGTTCTCTTACGACTTCTTTATATCTGAACTATTTTTGAATTTGGATCTGGAAGTTATTTAGCCTGTACAATGCTCATTTTTCAGATAAATAACAGTATATTTAACCTCAATTAGCCATTAGCCCTAAGTAAGCTGTTCTAATGTAGACAGGCAATCATTTCTGAACACTAACAAGTGGGTTGAGGAGGTGCGTCAAGAACGCGGCTCTGATGTTATCATTGTCTTGGTTGGAAACAAAACTGATCTTGTCGAGAAAAGGTGAGTGCTGAGTTACCGAATTCAATCTATGTATTCACAACTAGTTTTCTGACTGGATAGGGTTTAGTTTTTGTGGAATATCATATGGGATTTTTCATATTATGTTTAAAAGCATCTTGTTTATTTGCTCAAATTTTTGGCAAAGAGATTGTTAATAATTTACCATGTTCTTTTTAGTTTTGGTATGATAGTATTGGTGTCTTGCAGTGGAGTGCCTAATAACCGATTCAATTAATTAATTCATTAATTTAATCCACGAAGGTTGATCACAATCAACTTGGTATTATAATACGATCACAATCAACTTGGTATTATAATACATTGATTAAACAGGCAAGTTTCTTACATGTTCGCTTTGTTACTTAACAGGCAAGTTTCTATAGAGGAAGGAGATACCAAGTCCAAAGAGTTTGGAATCATGTTTATAGAAACAAGTGCAAAAGCAGGCTTCAATATCAAGGTGAAAACTAATGAACTTTCATAGTTGTTACTTGCTATGGTGTTTTTGGTTTATTAGAGCATGCTCCTCAACTATCTACGTTCACGTGATCTATAATATCAATGTGCAAAATGCTGATATGATTAACTTAAAAGTCATGACCAACTAGTCTTCATTTTTTCAAGTATATCATTTTTCCCATGTTAGTTCTTGTTTCCTCATTGTTATGTGTCAATGCAAAATTGTAGCCTTTGTTTCGGAAGATTGCCTCTGCCTTGCCAGGGATGGAAACTCTTTCTTCTACAAAACAGGAAGACATGGTTGACGTAAATTTAAAACCCACCGTGAATTCATCCAATACAGAGCAGCAGGGAGGAGGTTGTGCATGTTAGAGGAGATTCTCCTAAGAATCAGGAGATATACATATTCAGTGAGCATAATACTGGGAATGACCTCATAATTGTTATGAGAAGGTAGAGGAAGCGTGCTTTCACATCAATGATCCATCAGTTAATTGGTGCATGGGACAAGTTGCGGTAATGTTTTGACGCGTGACAAAAAAGATTGATAGTTATTTTTTCATTTGTTATGCAATTAGTCCCTGGATGTAAGAATACAGGTAATAAACAAGCTCTCTAAATTCTGTCTTAGATGTATGTTATTTTCTTTTTTTCAAATATTTCATAAAGAATGATTGAATGTATTTGCAAGTGCAAGCCCAGAAATATATCTCTCCAACCAATCCCTTATCGCGATCCTATGAAAAGCTCCTATGAAAAGCAGAGTTGCATACTTTGTTGGGATGATCGTGGATTTTGGCGTTGACTTGAAAATCGACTAATCTGAACCAAACAAAACTATAAAATGAGCTGCGTCGGGAAGGCAGATTATTTTTGTTAAACGTAAAACTATCTTTTTATATGGATTTTAAATTTTATTTTCAGCTTGATTATATCCAAATTTATTTGATCAACCTCATTTTTGCATCATGCAAGTATATTATTTGAAAAATTATTGCAACTACTTTTAACAAGATCTGGCATAAAATGACATTGTCTTGGTAAACATTTAAAAGAAAACATTAATCCAGTAAAACTCCAATGAACTCTATCACAATTAGAATGTATATCAATTAAAGGAAAAAAATAATCAGAACACGGCGTTGCATTGCTACAATTGGAATACAAATTGTGTTTGTTGAATTTAGATGAAAAGGAATGTTTGAACCAGGGTAGGGCCATACCAGAGAATCAAACTAGTTTAATGAGATAAGTCGAGATAAGTTGGTGGAAACAACAAGTGAAAAGGATTGGAATTTTGTTTGAAGAAGATCATAAGTTGGTGGAAACAACAAGTGAAAAGGATTGGAATTTTGTTTGAAGAAGATCATGAATGACGTGATATGACCTAAGAGTATCCACACTCATCAACTACACTTTGGTTCTTTAAATGGGACTCACACAATTTTTTAATATTATAATACACTTCTACATTTTCTAAATAATCCAACTACATTCTCTAAATATCCATACAACTTATCAAAAACTCTAAAATGGGTCCCACAAAATTTCACAATATAACCAACATTTATATTATATAAAAAAAAATAATTGAAGCAGCATAGCCTAGTAGTAATTAAATATTACTTATTTATAAATGAAAAGGAGGACAATATAGGTTTGTTAACGTATGCTAGTTTGTTAACGTTTTTTCTATAAGAACGCAAGCATATGGTAAATATTTATTACACTCTGACAGTCTGGCCTCAAATAGTGTGTAGGAACGGCAAAAAGCAAGCAATAATCATGCTCTAAGAGCATGGTTATCGGTGTTCCAAAGCTACCATGTCGGAGTATGATGGTGCTTGTTTGGCCGAATTCTTTTAGTTTTAATTGGATTAAAATAATATATAATTAAATTTGTAGTGTAAATATATGGTTTAATGAGATTCATTTTAGAGTTTTTAATGAGTTAGATGGATAATTAAAAAATGATGATGAGTTGTTTAAATAATTGAGAAGTATAAAATAATATTAAAAATATAATGAGATCTATTTAAAGAATCAAAATAAATATAATAGATCTGCTCTAAATCCTAAACATTAATTTTCTCCACAAGCAAGAGTATTTTGCTCAATCTACAACTTTAATTTAGGAGTTTAATGTTTACCACTTGATGACAACCATTTTTATATTGTTTTTAAAAATTGAATAAAAATTAACATTTTAAAAAAAATAATATTCTTTTTTGTTGGCTAGATTAATCTCTTGTTTTTATAGATTAATCTTGGAGTTTATTTTGATCATTTAATTTATAAAATATTCATATTAATTATTTAATTCTTCAAAATATTTCAAGTTAATTTTTTTTCTAATTAACAGGAGAAAAAATAAAAAAAAATTTCATTAAATTCGTCCTTAATTAACAAAAAAATTAATATAATACATTTTAAAGAGTTAAAACATTAATATAATTTTTTTTTAGGTAAAATAAAAGAAAATTAAAATTAACATACTGAATCAAATATAGTATTAAACCTTAAAAAAAAAAAAAAAAGCTAAGATACAAAATTTAAGTTGTACGTCCTAATCGTCAACCTAACTTATAAGCCCATAAACAAAAGATTTTGCTACTTTGGAGGCGACGGAGACAACAAAAATTCCTCTACTCAGTAGTATTTCCGCGACTACAACAATAAAAGAGACGCTAGTTGAGATGCGAATCATACTCATGTGATTGTGACCAACGCACGCAGCATCAGAATTCCACAACACTACTAGTCATAAAAAGCTAAAAACAATAAAGGCAGAGAATCTTTAAAAAACGAAAAAATTAGATTAAAAACGGAAAAGTCGAAAGTAGTAGTAATAAAGAAACTAAAAACCACGAAAGGCAAAATTGAAATTTAGGAAAGTGGAAAGTAAAAGAAAGTTATTTGCATTTTAAAATAAGTGATTATTTAAATAAAGAAGCGCAGTTTGGGACGGTGAAAACTATGATGAATCACCAATTATAATAGCATTTCATTCCTTTCTCAATTTTTTTCTCACACATTCCAACCAAAAACCTGAAAATCTCAAAACCAGATCAATTTTCACAACTAAAAACAAAAACCAAGAAATACAATGTCCCACTTGACCAAGAAATACAAACCCTCAGATTCGTTCTTCCCTGGTGGTCTTTTCCTTGACTCTACCACCCTTCCCACGTCCTTCATTACCTCAATTTCATCTTCTTCTTCATCCAATTCATCCACAGTTTCATGTTTTTCTTGGGGTATCAGAAAAAGTGCCGGCACCGAGATTCTCAGGGTAAGTGCCATTAATGGTGGCAGTTGCGTTTTCGCATCCTTGAGTCTGTCAATAAACGGAACCGACGCAGATCATAGTCATAGTCATGGATACACTCGAGAATCCAATGAAGTTTCAGAGCAACACCAGAAAAAAGTGGAAGAAGGTCTGTATCAAGAGATCGAGAAGGAGAGTATTCGGGTTGACGGATCCGGTGCTGTTAACATGACCAAACATCTCTGGGCTGGTGCTTTTTCCGCCATGGTCTCAAGGTCTTCACTTCTTAATCTCTAATAATCACAATACAATAATTAATAATCACTGTTATAGTTTGTCACAACATTGATTCTGATATTGATATCTTAATGGACTCTGTTAGTGTAAATTGTGTTGGTTTTTCAGGACTTTTGTTGCGCCACTTGAGAGACTTAAGCTCGAGTACATTGTTCGCGGGGAACAGAAGAGTCTTGTTGAGCTCATTCAGACGATTGCGGTTTCTCAAGGGTTGAAGGGTTTTTGGAAAGGAAATTTTGTGAATATTCTTCGGACGGCGCCTTTTAAGGCTATAAATTTTTATGCCTATGATACGTATAAAACTAAACTGGTGAGAATGTTGGGGAATGATGAATCCACAAATTTTGAGAGGTTTGTTGCTGGTGCTGCTGCAGGGATTACGGCTACCTTGCTATGCTTGCCCATGGACACTGTGAGTTCAAATTCATCGACTCCGATACTACTTTTTTTTCTTGATATGTGTTTAAGTTTTCTTTGGATTATGATGGAAATTGATTCCCTGCTGTAATTGCATCACATAGTTAGGATCTCGACCGTCTAATTTGATATTTGTATTTCTCGAGGATGCTCCTTGATTGTAGCATAATCATGGTTAAATAACATAACCTTGAAACTTGCATCATGTTATATTATAAAAAAAAAAGCCCGTCTTTAAGATTTTATTTGAATACCAAAAGCGCTGTTGATATTTCATATATATTGTGTCTCATCTTTGAAGACGTAGAACGCATAAAAATTGTAGTTGCATTCTAATAGCGGTTTCTTTCAGATCAGGACAGTTATGGTAGCACCTGGTGGTGAAGCATTGGGAGGTGTAATCGGTGTCTTCCGTCATATGATCAAAACGGAGGGCTTCTTCTCTCTTTACAAAGGTTTAGTACCCTCCCTTATCAGCATGGCACCTTCAGGTGCTGTCTACTATGGTGTTTATGATATTTTAAAGTCGGCATATCTACATTCGCCCGAGGGAATGAAAAGAATCCAATATATGAAAGAAGAGGCTCAAGAGTTGAATGCTTTGGCACAACTGGAATTGGGCACTGTTAGAACTTTATTATATGGTGCTATTGCTGGTTGTTGTTCTGAAGCTGCTACATATCCCTTTGAAGTTGTAAGGAGACAGCTTCAATTACAAGTTCAGGCAACTCGGTTGAACGCGCTGGCGACTTGTGTCAAGATTGTTGAGCAAGGAGGTGTTCCTGCTCTCTATGCAGGATTAACTCCCAGTTTATTGCAGGTATAATCTCTTCTCTGGAATATATATACTTTGTTCTGTGCAGCAAGTTGTACATTAAATTTCAAGTAGTCGCCTATCTGAACCGACATCAAAATTAGATGATTTATGTTTCGACTTTTTATACTGTCAGTCAATCGTAATCGTCAGATCATTAAAAACTCATGATTTAACGTGGTTCTTTCAATTTTGTGACTTTCAGGTGTTACCATCTGCAGCTATTAGTTACTTTGTATACGAGTTCATGAAGATAGTTCTCAAAGTAGAATCAACTTAGGTAGATTATCATACAAGCCAATTCAAACATCAGATATAGTTTGATAATTGAAGATGAGTTTTCTCCACAAATGTGTCGACATCATGGACCTGAAAGATTTGACTGATTTTTCACACATTTTATAACAGTTTGACATACTCGCTGTGAAGGTCCGATGGATTATGCAGCTGGCAATGCTTTGATGAATAGGAGACTCCATGAAAAGATCATGAAACTTTGCCTTGTTTTTTTTTTAGACAAATGTTAGTGATTAGTTTATTAGGATAGGAAAATCTGTTAGTAGTAGAAATTGAACTCTGCACCTTCTTCACAATACTCCTTGAGTGTCTAAGTCATACCTCTAGGCCACATCTCTAGGGACACATCTTAAAGTCTTTGATTTTTTATTTTTTATTTTTATGTTGGTAGCTTTGGATGTTTGGCTGATATGAGTTTACAAATTACAATTCATATCATAAATGAAGTATGAATATGACTTTTACCTTAATAGACAGGTTTCTTTTGAAAATTTGGATGTTTGACTGATATGAGTTTACAAATTAGAATTCATGGTATGAATGAAGTATGAATATGACTTTTACCATGATAGATAGGCTTCTTTTGAAAATTTAGATGTTTGACTGATATGAGTTTACAAATTACACTTCATGGTATGAAGAAGTATGAATATGATTTTTACCTTGATAGACATGCTTCTTTTGAAAATTTGGATGTTTGACTGATATGAGTTTACAAATTACAATTCATGATATAAATGAAGTATGAATATAACTTTTACTTTGACATCAGACTTCTTTTGATAAAATGATAAATTTTAATTAACTATTTATTAATTTCTGTAGACAACTTAAGTGATAAACACCTTAATTAGTTTGAACCTCTTAAGAATTTTTTAATTAGTTTCACCTCTAAGGATGGTTGAATTCCTAATAAAGTGAAAAAAATTAACTACCAAGAATTTATTATTAAAATATATATTATAAACTCTAATTTGTCCCCTAAACAAACTCAATGTGTTTCAAGTATAAAAAATTAACCATTAACAATTTGTCGTTTAAAAAGTATATTATAAACTCTAATTTGTCTCTTAAACAAACTCAAGGTAAAATATTGAATATTTTTAGCATTTATCTTTCAAACTCAAGCATGCCTATAAAAGTGTTTTACTACAAGATTACCAACTAAACTAAACTAATATAAATCCTCTAACTTAAATATTTTGTTTATAAAAGTCTTTAAAGAGATTTTCTTACACTCTTTGTTCATAATAATTGATTTGTTTATAAACAAATTGTTAAAATATATAACTTTTTATTTTGCAATGGCATATATGATTTATATATTTTTCAAGCTAATTAACACCATTATTATTAAAAATGTTATAGATGATTCCAAAAAGGAAAGGTTCCTTAAAGTTTATAGTATCAATTCAAACATAAGTTTAATGTTGAGGAAATGAAATGGTGGTTGGAAGAACATGCAAAGTGTATGACTCATGATCGTCATTTTTGTCTTTGAAAAACGACAAAGAGATGGTCAAAAAGATGTCTTCATCGGATCTAGAACTTTCCACTATGTTGAACACTATTTCTGGGTGGATGATGAGATATTGGAAACCCCGTCTTAGACAGGGTCCGTTTGTTTTGTTTTTTTTTTTTAAATAATTTTTATAGTGTAATATAATTTTGTGGAAAAAAATTTTATAAAGAATTTTTTTATAAAAACTTCAAATAAAAATTTGGTTTGAATAGTTATTCTTAAAATGTTATTTTACGTATTTCATCATTTTATCGAAATTTTTTTTGGATATTAAAATTTCAAAAAATCACTTAATTTTGAAGCTATTTCAAATAGTTTTTCATAAAAATCATTTTTGAAATACAACTTTTTGAAAAAAGTATGATTTTGACATGTTTTGATCTTCAATAATGTATATTAATGTTATAGAGTGTCAAAATTATTCTTTTAATTTATAAAAAACAAATTTAAAAAAATTTGTAATATTTTGAAAAACGTTTTTGTAGAATCCATTTTCAAAATACAAAGAAAAAATTAATTTTTTTAAAGCTAAAACAAACTGCCCCATAGCTTCAAGGGTAGGTTAGAACTTTCGTGCTAGTATGTGGGATCATCCTCACATTAGCAAGTGATTGTTCCCGAAAATGATATGTAAAATTTTAGGCAGTTTGAGGTGTACAGTCTCCCCGTGTATGACTCCCTATATTATCGAATGCAGATCATATTTTTATTCAAAGACTTTGATGTTGATGTTCTTAACCACATGTGGGTTTCCCCTCACAACTACATTCGTCCAACTAGGCATATGTAAAAGTATTTCAATAGTGGCATGCATATAAGAAGAGATGTCCTACGCGGACCCGTTCTTCCATCTATTCCACGTTGTATGGAAGTATGCCGACCTCAACCATCCTCAAGGGCCGGTTTATTTAAAGCAATGTCATAAATTTTTTGAAGTATACATATATTCCTTGAATACTTCAAGGATACGTTTTCATTTGTTGTGCCCCTCAATCTTGTCGCACACAAAATGTAATACTCTAAACCCTGAAACTTATATATTACGCTTAACATGACAATCTAAGATGTCACCAACGACAAAACCTTTAACAAGACAAACATTTAACAATCAACGGAACATTGCAGTGGAATTACTAACGTCAATCAACATCTATCATCGCACGCTCACCTTCACTCATTGCAGCGATATCGTTCCTATTTCGATTTAAATAACAGTCACAACAAGACATTTAGTCTCAAACTTCCACTTAAATAAACGTTTTTCAAAAACCAGAGTTCTCATAAGCAACTCTCAACAACTCCAACCTAGAGCCAATTAAAGGTTTAAAATTCCAACAAAACATAATAATCAAATAACATTCCCAACCCCAATGTTACAAAATCAGAGCAAGACTTCTAACAATGAAAACTAAACGAAGTAACTCACCCAAAAATAATTATAATATTTATTTAATTGATTTATTATGATTATTCATGATTTTCGGTGAGCTTTAACTAAATGTTGTGACGCATGGTGTATTGGTATTGTGTTGTGGGATATTATTTGAGTTAAGGGAATAATGAGAGCATTTTAGAAATTAAGTGATTAATTAGAATTATTTTAGTAGTAATAATAATATAATCATGTGAATAATATTATTTAGATTATTATTATTATTATTTAAAATAAAAGGAGAGGAACACTGAGGGTAAGATGGTAACGTTAGGTGGAATAAGTGAGGGAAATATAGGAAAATCATAATAGGGGTCCAAGGGGTAAGAATGACAAAAGGAAAAGTAGGATTAGGGAAGTTCACTTTGTACGATCGTGAGAAGTTGAAAGAACTGGAGGAAAAAAAGTTAGGGCACAGAGAACCGAGGAAAATATTCGTAGAACGCAGAGGAAGAATCAATTGCTAAGAATTCAAGGTATGGGGGGTGATCAGGGTTGTTATATCTGATACGGGGTTTAAGGTAGATGTAGGTTTTATGTGTTATGTGCCAATTGATGAAAATATGAAGAAATCATATGATAATCATTGTGAATTTGTGTGTATATGATGTCTGCTATGAATTTCGTGTTGAATGTTATCATTGTTATGGAATTCGTATGAGTGTCTGATGTTTCTGTGATGAACTTTCAACTAGATCTGAAATTGTGGGTTTGAGGTTAACGAAATTAGGTTCTAATGGCAGAAAACTGATGAAAACAATGAAGTAGGATTAGAACCTTGAATCTGTAATGAATCGAAAGTAATTTTGGATATGATTTAGGAGTTTGAAGGTGCTGCAATGGGGGAAATTTTGCACAGATGAAATATCAGGGTTTTTGGTGGGCGTCTGGTCATACGTGTATGGAGGAAGGCCATACACGTATGAGGGGGACATTCCCAGGGTGATACGCGTATGGTACGCACCCGTCCCCAGAGCCAGCACGACCCTCTGCTGATACGCGTATGGTGGAGTCGCCATACGCGTATGGCAGGGTCAGTACGCGTATGGGGAGCTTGTGGAAGGGACCATACGTGTATGGACTAGCCATTACGCGTATGGGAAGTTTTGGAGGAGTTTTGAGAAGGGAACCCTATCTGGTCATACGCGTAAGGCTCATGGCGATACACATATGGATGGCCTGGGAAGATGGCCCTACGCGTAAGGTACGCAGGCCAGGGGGTGAGGGAAGAGGGCCATATGCGTATGGGGCATGGCCATACGGGTATGGGCAGAACTATAGCCAAAATTCTCCGTTTTGCTATTTATGTCCCGATTTCGTGTGTAATGTAGTTTCTCTTGAACCGTAAGACTATGATGGTGTAATTGAACATAGGGGAAACTAGTAACGATACTAAACGGGATAAAATATGGGATTTGTGTTGTGATGATTATAATATGATGAATTGTGAAGTATTGTGATGAATTGTGAAGAACGTGATTGGTGATATAATATAATTGTTTGATGAATACTCATGAGTGATGATGCAATTTTGACGATTCTATAATGGTGATTATTATGACGTTTTGCATCATGCATTCATGGCATATCTAGGACTTCGGTCTAGTGACGATGTTAGGACTTCGGTCCAGTGGTGGCTTTAATCCCATTGTGTGGATTGAAGTGTTTTGTGACATGCTCCTATTTTTGTGTAGAATCGATCCTATTGGTGGGGATCTATAGAGGGTGATGACCCAATGCCCATCAACATAATGAATTGGTACCACATACATGAGTCTATGTTGTTGTGTCCCATACTATGTGACATTGCATAATTATTGAGTAATTGACGTGTGGATGATGTTGTGAATTGATTGATGTTTTGTGGTGATTGTGACTTGATAGTATGATGACGTTGTGAATTAGTTAATGATGATATGCGTGACTACTATATCTTTTGCCTTATATCTTATATAATGATTTGTTATTACTTACCCTGCCTGTTTGAATGTTGCCTCCACGTGGGTAACGTGCAAGTGATCAGGATTGGCTCTCTGGGTGCATGAAGACTTAGCTTTGAAGTATTTTGGTTATTTTCGTTGTTTAGAGGGTCTTGCTCTGATATGTAACATGGGGTCTGGACGTTTGAGTCGAACGATTTTGTTCTTTTTCTTGTTGACAATCATGATGTTATGAGCTTCTTATTTTAATACGTTTTGAATTATAAATTGTATTGAGTTTTGATTTTTCCGTTGCGTAACATTTAATTGAATTTATGATAATAGAACCCGTGTTACGGAGCAGGTTGTTATTTTGACGTTTATGACGAAATGTGACACCTTTTTGGTGATGTACTCTGATATAATTGTTTCTATTTATTGTGAATGTTCTTTGGGGTAGAAGAGTGTTACATTAGTGGTATCAGAGCAGGTCGGCCTGTCCAACCAAGTTTTTGTATGATGTCACTCCCTTGTCAGTCGATGAGTGTGAGTACATTGTCGATGATTTCTTTCTTCTAACGTTGTTGAAGGTGTGAAGGATGGCTGGAAGAAACGATCGTGCTATCGCTGATGCGTTGGAATCACTTGCTCAAGCGATGGCTCAGAACAATTAGAATGGTGGAGCTCCTGACGAGTTTCGTGCTTTGGGGAAGTTCCAGAGGAACAATCCGCCAACTTTTGTGGGCACTCATGATCCAGAGGGCATACATAAGTGGCTCAAGGTGATTGAGAAGATCTTTCGAGTGATGGCATGCACTGACGCTCAGCAAGTACAATTTGGTACACATATGTTGTCAAAAGAAGCTTAAGATTTGTGGGATAACACCCATAAGAGACTGAAAGATGTTGGTACTGAAATAACTTAGGTTGTTTTCAAGCGAGAATTTTTGGGGAAGTATTTTCCGGAAGATGTTCGCGGCAAGAAGGAGGTTGAATTCCTTGAGTTGAAGCAAGGAAACATGACTGTGGCAGAGTATGCTGCAAAAATTCGAGGCGCTGGTGAAGTTTTGTCCACATTATAACTGTGTTGATGCTGAGATGTCTAAATGTCTCAAGTTCGAGAATGGGCCATGGCCAGAGATCAAGCAGGGTATTAGATACCAACAGATTCGCTGGTATGCTGAGCTGGTGGATAAGAGTAGAATCTATAATGAGGATATCCGAGCTCGATCTGCTCACTACAAGCATCTTAGTGAAAAGAAAGAGAAGTGGCAATTTAGAGGAAAGCCTTATGTGACTCCAGCTGACAAAGGGAAACAAAAGGCTTCAGATAGGAAGAAGACAAGCGGAGGAGCAGCTCCTGCTTCTGTTAAATGTTACAAGTGTGGCGAACAAGGCCACCGTGCTGAGAGTTACAACAATAATGTGTTGAGGTGTTACAGATGTGGTAAGAGAGGCCATAGAGCTACCGATTGCAAATATGAAGGTCCAATTTATTTCAATTGTGGTGAAAAGGGTCACATCAGTACTCAGTGTCAGAAGTCAAAGAAGACTGCTATTGCTGCTCAGACCAATGGCAAAGTGTTTGCTTTGAGTGGTTCAGAAGTTCCCAAGAAGGATGACTTGATTCGAGGTACTTATTTTATTAACAATGTTGAGTTGGTCGCTATTATTGATACTGGTGCCACTCATTCGTTTATTTCATTTGAATGTGCTAATAAATTGGGTTTGAAATTTTCTGATATGAATGGGAGTATGGTAATAGAAACTCTTGCTAATGGTTCTGTTACTACTACTTTTGTGTGTTCGAGATGTCCTTTGATGACATTTGGGAAGAGTTTTGTGATGGATTTGGGTGTTTACCCTTACACCAAATCGATGTAATCCTTGGAATGAACTGGTTGGAGTTCAACTATGTTTATATCAATTGTTATAATAAGACCGTAGAATTTCCCGAGTTTGGTGATAATGGGGAGTTGATGTTCTTATCTGTTAAGCAAGTAGACGAACTTCTGGAAGATGAAGCCTTGATGTTTTCATTATTTGCATCATTGCAAGTTGATCTTGAAGATGCGAGTGGTGAATTACCTGTTGTCCGTGAATTTCCATATGTGTTTCCGGATGACATAAGTGATTTGCCTCCAGAGCGTGAAGTAGATTTTGTAGTGGACTTGATACCAGGTATGAGTCCAGTGTCAATGGCTCCTTACTGGATGTCTGCCTCTGAGTTAAGTGAATTGAAGAAACAATTGGAAGAATTGCTTGAGAAGAAGTTTATTCGACCGAGTGTTTCTCCGTGGGGTGCTCCTGTACTGTTAGTTAAGAGGAAATATGGTAGTATGAGGTTGTGTGTTGATTACAGGCAATTGAATAAAGTGACTATCATGAATAAGTATCCACTTCCCAGAATCGAAAATTTGATGGATCAGTTAGTAGGCTCTTGTGTGTTTAGCAAGATTGATTTGAGGTCTGGTTACCATCAGATTCGTGTTAAGCCTGATGATATTCCGAAGACAACTTTCAGGACGAGGTATGATCACTATGAATACATTGTGATGCCGTTTGGTGTATTCAGTGCACCAGGTGTGTTCATGGAGTATATGAATTGGATTTTTCATGAGTATTTGGATAAGTTTGTTGTGGTTTTCATTGATGATATTTTAATATACTCTGAATCCGAAGAAGAGCATGCTGAACATTTGAGAACTGTGTTGCAAGTGTTGAAAGAGAAGAAGTTGTATGCAAAATTGTCAAAGTGCGAATTTTGGTTAAAGGAAGTGAGTTTCCTTGGACATGTGATTTCAAGTGGTGGAATTATTGTTGATCCTTCTAAGATTGATGTTGTGTTACAGTGGGAGATCCCGAAGTCTGCTACTGAGATACGAAGTTTCCTTGGGTTGGCAGGTTATTACTGCAAGTTTATCGAAGGCTTTTCTAAATTGGCATTACCTTTGACTCAGTTGACTGTAAAGGGTCAAGCTTATGTGTGGGATGTTGCATGTGAAGAGAGTTTTGTGGAAGTGAAAAAGAGGTTAACGTTCGCTCCGGTATTGATCTTACCTAATCCGAGTGATTCCTTTGTGGTATATTATGATGCGTCGAAGATGGGTCTTGGTGGAGTATTGATGCAGAATTGACAAGTTGTTGCTTATGCTTTGAGGTAATTGAGGGTTCATGAAATGAATTATCCAACACATGACTTAGAGTTGGCAGTTGTGGTGTTCGTGTTAAAAAATTGGAGACATTACCATTTTGGCTCTAAATTTGAAGTGTTTAGTGATCATAATAGCTTGAAATATCTCTTTGATAAGAAAGAATTGAATATGAGGCAAAGAAGGTGGTTGGAATTGTTTAAGGATTATGATTTTGATTTGAATTACCATCCTGGTAAAGCAAATGTAGTGGCTGATGCGTTGAGCAGGAATTCATTACATATATCAATACTTATGGTGAGAGAATTGGAATTAATCGAGCAGTTTAGAGACCTGAGTTTAGTATGTGAAGCGATCCCTGACAGTGTGAAGTTGGGTATGTTGAAACTGACTAGCGGTATTCTGGAAGAAATCAGGGTGGGTCAGTAATCTGACATGAGGTTGGTCCATCAGTTGACCTTGACTAACCAAGGTAACGGAGGTGAATTCTGGATTGATGAAAATGGTGTGATGAGGTTCATAGACAGAGTGTGTGTTCTAGATGTTCCAAAAATTAAGAAGAGTATTCTTGAGGAAGGGCATCGAAGTAGATTGAGTATTCATCCCGGTGCTACGAAGATGTACCAGGATTTGCAGAAATTGTTTTGGTGGCCAGGTATGAAGAAGGATATTGCAGAGTTTGTTTACGCGTGTTTGACTTGTCAGAAGTCAAAGATCGAACACCAGAAGCCTTTAGGTATGATGCATCCGTTGAGTATTCTAGAATGGAAATGGGATAGTATTTCCATGGATTTTGTGTTGGGATTGCCGAAAACTACAAAGGGAAATGATTGAATTTGGGTGATTGTGGATAGATTAACTAAATCGACTCATTTCTTACCGATGAAGATTATTCATTCTATGCAGAAGATAACTGAGATGTACATTGAGGAAATCGTGAAGTTGCATGGGATACCTTCGAGTATTGTGTTGGATAGAGACCCGAGATTTACATCGAGGTTCTGGACTAGTTTGCAAGATGCTTTGGGCACTAAGTTGAGGATAAGTTCTGCATATCATCCGCAGATGGATGGACAGACAGTGATGACTATCCAATCCTTAGAGGATTTGCTGAGGGCTTATGTGTTGGACCAAGGAGGATCTTGGGATAGCCACTTGCTGTTGATTAAGTTCACATATAACAACAGTTTTCATGCTAGTATTGGGATGGCACCATATGAGGCGTTGTATGGAAGAAGGTGTAGAGCTCCATTGTGCTGGTATGAATCAGGCGAGAGTGTTGTACTCGGACATGAGATTGTGCAGGAGATGACCTAAAAGATTAAGATAATCCAAGAAAGGATGAGAGCTTCGCAGAGTCGTCAAAAGAGTTATCACGATAAGAGAAGGAAAACACTTGAATTCCAAGAGGGAGATCACATGTTTTTTAGAGTTATGCCGGTGACTGGTGTGGGTCGAGCTTTGAAGTCTAGGAAGCTCACTCCATGTTTTGTTGGGACACATCAGATTATGCAGAGAATAGGGGAAGTAGCTTATCAGATTGCTTTACTGCCGTCACTTGCGAATTTACATGATGTGTTTCATGTATCTCCAGATCCGTCGCATGTGATCCAAATAGATGATGTATAGGTGAGAGATAACCTGACAGTTGAAGCATTACATGTGCGGATATATGGACGAGAAATGAAACAACTGCGGGGTAAAGACATAGTTTTGGTGAAGGTGTTATGGGGTGGACCAGTAGGTGAGAGTTGGACTTGGGAGCACGAAGATCAGATGAAGGAGTCGTATCCGACTCTGTTTCCTTCAGGTAATTTTTTAGGAAGAAAATTCTTTAAGTGGGGGAGAGTTGTAACACCCATAAATAATTATAATATTTATTTAATTGATTTATTATGATTATTCGTGATTTCCGGTGAGCTTTGACGAAATGTTGTGACGCATGGTGTATTGGTATTATGTTGTGGGATATTATTTGAGTTAAGGGAATAATGAGAGCATTTTAGAAATTAAGTGATTAATTAGAATTATTTTAGTAGTAATAATAATATAATCATGTGAATAATATTATTTAGATTATTATTATTATTTAAAATAAAAGGAGAGGAACATTGAGGGTAAGATGATAACGTTAGGTGGAATAAGTGAGTGTAAGATAGGAAAATCATAATAGGGGTCCAAGGGGTAAGAATGACAAAAGGAAAAATGGGATTAGGGAAGTTCACTCTGTACGATCGTGAAAAGTTGAAAGAACTGAAGGAAAAGAGCTAGGGCATATAGAACCGAGGAAAATCATCCGTAGAACGCAAAGGAATAATCAATTGCTAAGAATTCAAGGTATGGGGGGTGATCCGGATTGTTATATCTGATATGGGGTTTAAGGTAGATGTAGGTTTTATGTGTTATGTGCCAATTGATGAAAATATGAAGAAATTGTATGATAATCATTATGAATTTCTGTGTATATGATGTGTGCTATGAATTTCATGTTGAATGTTGTCATTGTTGTGAAATTCATATGAGTGTTTGATTTTGCTGTGATGAACTTTGAACCAGATCTGAAATTGTGTTTTTGGGGTTAACGAAATTAGGTTCTAATGACAGAAAACTGATGAAAATAATGAAGTAGGATTAGAACCATGAATCTGTAATGAATCAAAAGTAGTTTTGGATCTGATTTAGGAGTTTGAAGGTGCTGCAATAGGGGAAATTTGGCACAGATACGAAATCTGGGTTTTTGGTGGCTAACGTGCAGGTGATCAGGATTAGCTCTCTGGGTGCATGAAGACTTAGCTTTAAAGTATTTTGGTTATTTCCGTTGTTTAGAGGGTCTTGCTCTAATATGTAACATCGGGTCTGGACGTTTGAGTCGAACGATTGTGTTATTTTTCTTATTGACAATCATGATGTTATGAGCTTCTTATTTTAAGATGTTTTAAATTATAAATTGTGTTGAGTTTTGATTTTTCCGCTGCGTAGCATTTGATTGAATTTATGATGATAGAACCCGTGTTACGGAGCAGGTTGTTATTTTGACGTTTATGACGAAATGCGACACCTTTTTGATGATGTACTTTGATATAATCGTTTCTATTTATCGTGAATGTTCTTTGGGGTAGAAGGGTGTTACACCTTTCACTTACAATAGAAAACTCCTGAGTATCTGCAAGATGTCCATGGTGGACAACATGAAGGAAAAAGGGGTGAGAAATAATACACCAATATAAACAATGTAAATAATGATAAAGTAGAGAACACATAACAAACACACATTCATTACACAATCAACAACAACATATTCTCACACCCAATCATAACAACATATACATATTCTCAACCAATCCATAATATAATGAAATATCAACTACATATGCAAACATGTATGCAATGTACTCCACAACTGTTTCATTTGGTAGTACATTGGTACAAAATCCAGGGATGTGGAGTACATTGGTACATATTTTTGAAATATCAACTACATATGCAAACATGTATGCAATGTACACCACAACTGTACTACCAATGTACTCCACATCCCTGGATTAAATACTGATGTGAATTACCATGAGTCACGAAACTCAAATTATGCTTGAAAATGTCTCATTTGGTACAAAATCCAGGGAGCTACTACGGGCACATGTAGCAGCTGCTATGGCCTGTAGCACTCCCCAAGAAAAAAAATCCTTTGGGGCACACCTCTGGTACAAAAACTAGAGGGCTACTATGGCCCATAATAGTGCCCAGAAAATTCAAAATTGCTTGCGATTTTGTGCGATCACTCTTGCTTTTCAGTCATTCATTAAACCCTAAACCCCAAGTTTCGACCTCTAATAGTCCCAAAACATACCATACATCATTGTACATTAAAGCATATAGATTTTTATCATCTCTTAACATCTAAATCAACAATATATCACTCATTTATGACTAACATGTAATTCACTTAATTCATCATGGGTTGACATGTTTTGATCATCAAATTCACAACAACATATTTCAAAAATTCATGAATAACACTCAAACTTTCACACCTTCATCAATGGTAAAACTTTGTGCACTCATATTCCTGATAGCGCAGGCATGGATTTATCATATCAACACATATAAACACAAGACTCGTCAACAATATTTAGAAATTCATCATAAACCATTCATATGAAGAAAAACCTAAGAACCCTAATGAGGTTAAGGACTTCTCATCATTACCCCATCATGCAATACACCTAATAGATAGCTCTTTCTCCCTATTACCTTAGATTTCTAGCAATGATAGTGAAGTGAATTGAACAACTTCTATGAATACATCTTCCCAATTCTAGCTCTCCTTCCCCAAAAGCTCTTGGTTCCTCTTTGCCTCTTATTTCACGTACTGTCAAATGATTCTCTAAACCTAGCTTCCTCCCAAATTTTAAAATATATAGTAACCTTCTTACTTTTGCTTAATCGTTATTTTTGTTCAAATTACTTTTAGCTCGGGTCTTCCACCCCAAACTCTCCTCAAATCCCACAATTGACCCAAAACTCCTATTTAGTCTAATTTCTTACTTTGTTAATAATAATAATAATTAAAATCCTAATTATTATAATTATCTTCAAATTTTCTGTTCCTTCTCACCGCACTCTACTATTTATGCCACACCCCATCAATGCATATTCAAATAATTTATTTTAAATCACACTAACATCCAATAATCAAATAAAAAGAATCCAAATAATTCAATTAAATAATTTAATCGAATTTGGGGTGTTACACAAAAGCTATGTGAGATCCCAGAAGAGACATATATGGATGAGAAGGGGAGGAACGTGACGTGGATGAACATGGAGATAGTTTGGAGGTCATTAAAACAAAGAAAAAAATAGGAGTCATCCATATACATCTCTGATCCGCTGTCGCACACGGGTCAAAAACGAGTTTAGAAAAAGTAGTAACGGGAAGCGACACTCAGATGTCATATCGTAAGGACTCTTAACAAAATTAACCTACTAAAATCAATTTGGGGGGTTGTTTTGGATTAGGGTTCGATTACGAAAATAAGGAAAATAAGTGATTACAGTATCGATTAAAGAGTTAATCTACTGATTTGATTCCTACCTATCATCGACTATTATAAACTTGCAATCCCTTAGTGGATTCTCTATTCCTGTTTGCTCACAAAATCAATCAACAAGCATGAATGAAATTATAAGAATTATGGTTCCTATTTTTCGATCACAAAATCAATCAACAAACGTGAATGAATTAAGCACTCGGTTAAGAAATAAGCGAATTAACGAATTAAGCAAACGATAACACGCAATCAAATTTAAGGAACATGCATCAATCGAACCAAACAAAACTACCATGGGAAAAATCGTATTAAGAAAACGATAATCATACAATAGAATTGAAGGAACATAAAGTATATTGCAAATTATAATAATCTCAAGGTTTCGGAACCTGAATACAGCAGATCAGCTACGAAGGGGTTTCGCTCTCAATATAATCATACAAAGAAAAAAACCGTGAATAATGAAAAAAAGGTGTTCTGAACAGTACCACAGCTGCTTTCTTATACAAAATAAGGATTCCCCTTCTAATTCTAACCGGGTCGAAAAACCTAAAAACTAGCCTAAAACTAGTTATTCTCTAAAGTCTGAAACTTTAACGAATTATTTGATACTACTTCACTTCGAATCAGCTTTTGGCTTCAACACAAAACTTGTAGCTCTTTCTCTTAGCTTTCCAACGCCCATCAGAATGCGTCAATCCAAAACTTGAGTGTTTTTTGTCTGTTTTGTGATGAGGAGATGACCACTATTTATAGGGAAAAGTTGGAGATCAGAATTATGTAGAATGGGAAAGTTTCTCTTGGTTTGGTTGGAAACCAAGTGGTAGTTTCATGATCTTCATGGTTCCAAGACAAGTACAAAACATTTCAAAAGTTGTTGTAAAGTTCAGAGACGTTGTTTCTGAGTTCTAGAAAGGTTTGGTGTAGAAGAAACCAAGTATGGGCTCAAGACAAGTTGACTTGTGATTAGCGTCACTTTATCAAAATGGAAGTGCAATCTTTATGCCCTAAATGGAATGATCCTTTGAACAATGCCTTAATCACTTGGATAATGCATCATTAATCTGTTTAAAGCTCGTATTTTGTTTAAGGGCTTGATCAAGAACATGTCATGGAAATGACCTATAATCAAGTTTGAAGTGCCAACTTTCCTCCTTCGAAACTCCTAGCTCAAGTATGATAATTTTGTATTCTTGGACTCTTTGGAAAGCTTGAAACATCCTCTACAACTTTCATGTTTTGAGTTTTTCTTGAATCAAAATGGATCATGGTGAAAAATGGCCTCAAAGTTGGCTCCAAGACAAGGCAGATTTTGTTGAAAATTTTTCTAAGTGTCTAGGTTCAAAAAGTGTGGAACCTCTAACTTCATGGCTTTATATCTCTCAATCAATGCATTTTTTGGGAATTCACCCTCAAGGACAAAGTTGTAGTATGGAACTAGCTCTTCAAATTGGTCTTTGGAGAAAAGAAAATGGTTACAAGGATTGGAAGTTATGGCCTTGGCAAGTTGAGTAAAAACCATTGAATTTCATAACTTAGAAAAATTATGAAACCCCAATTTTCACAAATCTTGATTCTTTGATGTTTTACTTGATTTTATTGATTGATTATGATCTAAACCACATGTTTTCATGGTCCTTGACTTGAGAAATCCATGTTTGACCAAAAAAGTTAAAAGTCAAACTTGACTTTGATCAATGGTTGACTTTTGTATCAGATGACTAGAACTTTGTGATCTTCAATGAAATCAAACCCTTGGGCTATTTGAACATTATGGATGGACTCCAAAGGTGTCTTTGAGTGTCTTGAATCATGCCCCAAGGCTTGAGATCATGTTTTGGTCAAAAGTCAAAGGTGCATTTGACTTTGGCCCCAAAACCCTAATTTGTGGACCAGATGAATTTGAAACTTGATGAACTTGCAATGAGGCCACGAAACACTCAATTGTTGATGTAGGGAACCCTTGATCATGAGAACTTGATGTATTGATGATGAATCCAAAACTTTGACTGATCAACTAATTCTCCTTGATGCAAACCCTAATTCACAGACAAAAGCAAAGAAAAACAATATCTAGATAAACTTGAAGGTTAGCTATGCATGAATGATAGACCTAGAATGTTTTGGATGCTATGCAAATGATGATGGAATCTAGGGGTAAAATTTGGGGTATGACAGTTGCCCCTTTTTAAATAACTTCACTGAATGGCATGAGTGATGACAATCCTCATGAAAGCAGGGTGAAAGGTTTTTAAATATAGAAAAACCAGAAATTTTGCCCCTAGATGCAATGGCATGTCATGCTATTGGCAAATGAACTTTCTCTATACATGTTGGGGACAATGTTGTGAAATGCAATGAGCTCTAGCATGATGATTTATGATGAATGATAAATGCGATATGTAGAGAAAGATGAAAGAAAAGGATAATGTCAACGACAATGGGTAACAACTCACTGGGGAAACATAAACAAACATGGGGATATCCACAGTGGTTGATCAACAGGTTTAGACATGATTAGGTGACACTCTAGAATATAGTTGACAAGAAGAATGATCTTCACTGGGGATTGAACCAGAAAGATCTTCTAACAAAAGATCAAACCAAAAAAAGGATCATCATTGGGGACCAAGCCAAACATTGAAATGATCTTCTAACAAGAGATTAAACCAAACAAGAATAAGATCTCCTAACAAGAGATCAAACCAAACAAGAAAATATCTTTTGACAAGAGATCAAAACAAACATCGGGGTTTTCTGATCAGAAAACATCCAAGCTGCTGGGATTCATTAACACGAAGAAGTCAAAGTTGCTATTCAGGAAACATCAGAAAAAAATAGGGTAATTAAACTCTTTTGTATGTGCCAAAATAATTGGACTTATATCGCAAGCATAGGTGACACCCAGCTTTTAAAAGGCCGGGGCCAGTAACTACTGGACTTCAAAGGGGGATGTTAGTGACAACCAACTTCAAATACCAAACACATGCTAGGCCACCAAGCTTCCCATTTTGTAATTTATGTGCCTTGAGCCACCAAGCTTCATGCTAGGCCACGATTCCTATCATGCCAAGCCTCACCATTAGCCTATAGCCAATTCAAGTTGCTCCCACCTTCAAGTCCTTATCCTTATGCCAAGTTCATCAAGCACATGAAAAAAGAAGATGAAATGAATGTTAGCAGGAAAGGAAGAAGCAAGAGAAAATGAATACATTTTTGTACTCCAAGTTATACATAAGGAACACAGGTATGTGAGCAAGAAGGGATCCACCACAGTGCATAATTTGTAAACATATGATAGCTGCAGAATTCAAGGGTGGGACCATAACATTCACTAAAGAAAATCACAAGCATTTTACACAATCACGGCAAGGAAACTCTAAATATATAACTATATGCACATGGGACCACAAAATGAAAAATTCAGAAAGGACAAAAAGAGCAAAACAAGCAGAAGAAATTCTTTTCACGCACACAAATGAAAATCCCACATAATCAAGGAAGTACATAGCAGGCAATTGATAACGGATTAATTATCACAGAATTCCACCTCATCATTCCTCTAACAAATTTCCACTCGAGTCTCACAAACCTCACATGAATTTGGCAAACAAAACCAATATATATACACTATTGCTCATACACAAGAAAAGACCTGAAAACCTAGCAAAAAAGTCTCTGCAAAAAATCAAGTCCTCACTCACCCTTACTCACTCAAAACTCTCTTAGAGACCATTTAGAGCTTCAAATTGAAGCTCTAATTCCGGTCAGAGCTTAACCCTTATCCACGTTCTCTCGCAACAAGCAAAAGCACAACAACCACACAACATAGAAACGAGCTCATAAAGTAGAAGAAGGAGAAGCAGAAGGAGTGAAGAACAAGACAAGTACCTTACCTCGCCGGAGCTTGAACATCGGACTAGCTCTGATTTGGTATGTTGACTCCTTTTTAGTGCAATTCAAAGCTATATCTTTGCTCCCCGTGCTTTGTTGATTTGAATCCCTCTGTTAATTGCACAAAATTGTGAGCGTGTAGTAGATCTAGGGTTTTGTTCTGAGTTTTGGGATTTACGTGGTTAGGATTAGAATTTAGGAATTGTGAGTCTAGATTTGGACTCATAAGGTGTTATTTAGTGGGGTTTAGTGTTTAGTTGCATGAGGCAGAAAAAGAGGGACGGCGCCGCCTTGATCGACTGCCGGCCACCATTTTCTCCAACAAGCTGGTCGGAGATAAGTTATAGAGAGAGAGAGAGAGATCATAAGTGAGAGAGAGAGAGGGAGAGGAAGCATGGAGAGAGAGTGTGAAAGATGAAAATGAAACTCAACCTTGTTTTTTTCTTTTTCATAGTCGTTGCCATGATGTTGTTGGTAGCCTGATGTGGCAGTGACATGTGTCACTTCCAGGGACATGTGTCATCGGCCAGGTGACTTCTGCCATATGATTCCACGCGCGCTTTCCACCCTTCCTTTTGTGCACCCTGCATTGATGGCCTTTGGATGAGTCAAAATCTTGACTTTCTTTAGATCAAACGCGTCAAAATGTCTCTTAAGGTCAACTTGGTTTGATTTGGTCCACCACAGACCTTCCCTGCGCCTTGGGCCTCCTTTCTGATGGGTCTGGTGACTTCTGCTAATTGCACTCATCCCTTTACTCTTTGTGGCAAGCCCGTCTTGTTTTGTTTTTCTTTACTTGTTTTTTTATTTATTTGACTACTTTTTTTATATATTTTCTATTTATTTTGTATTTTGTATTTTGTTATTATTTCTCTAATATTAAAAAATACCAAAAATATTTGATTAATTTTTTTAAATATTTTTATTTAATATTAATTAATTATATTAAATATTTATATTTAATTTAATTAATTTTGTTTGTTGTCTTTTTCCTAATATTAACAAATACAAAAAAATGCATCATTAATAATTTTAAATGTATTTATTTAATAATAATTAGTTAATTTATTACTTAATTGTATTAAATATTTATATTTAATTAATGATTTTTATATTGCTTGGCTAATTTTGTTGTGTGATGTTTTATTTTCTTTTGATTATGCTTTTGCTCACATATATTACCTATGCCATGTTGCATCTTGATTTCATTTCTCATTTGCATGGTTAAACCATTCACAAACTAATTCTTGATTTAATATAAAGTCCTTTTCAAAAGACCCTTGTAAGTCGATTGTTTCTACGATTGCCATCAACCTCACATAGCTTACTCTTGGGCTTTCTTACAATGAGACTTGCTTTGCACCTTACACTTTCATTTGCATGCATTTGTTTGATGGACTTAATTTGCATTGGCTTTGTACTATCCCATTTGACAAAATGTACCCCCATTTCCATGACGTGTGATAACTTTTACCGCATTCTCTTTGATTATCCTTTGCTTAGGTAGCTTTAATACAAGAATAAAATCAACCACCTTTTTAAAAAAGAACACAAATAAGCTTTATCCAACATCATTCAATTTTTATAAAACCAATCCAATATCATTTCCATAACCATCAACCCTTAACATATTCCATTCCATTTGCATTCACACTGAACTTGTAAGCCGATTGCTTTTGCATCACCATCAGCCTTTCCATGACCAAGACATTTTCATAATCAATAAATCAAATGCTTGATCCAACGTCAAACAAATTTTCTCAATCAAAGATCAAAAACACTTAACAACTATTAAACACTTTTCAATAAAAGGATGAAAAAAGAGCGGGGTGTAGTCAACGTTTTCCCGAGGGTGAGGATACGAGATGTAGTTCTAGTTTGAGCTCTCGTCATCCTAAAATCAACCAACAAACCGTAGTATCCCAAACTACGAATGCACTGATTTCCTTATTGCACTATGAGGATACGTAGGCACGAGATTGCGTAGTATTGTCGAGCACCCTATTAAAAATAAACCTTTTTGTCCCTTTTTCTTTCGCTCCTAATAAACCAAAAAGCCTAACATGTCTAAGCTAACATTAACACACACAACAAACCAAACGACTCCTGTTGAGTACAACGGACGTGATGAGTGCTAATACCTACCCCTTGCGTAACCGACTCCTGAACTCGACATTTGTTGCGATGACCATGTCTTTTCCTTTCGTTTAGGGGTTTTATCGATGTTTTCCCTTTCCCTATTTAGGAATAAATAAAGTTTGGTGGCGAATCTGTTAGTCCATCCGCGAGCGTGCAATTGCACTTCACGAGGTTGTGTTCTCTTTTCCCGAGGTACGACACAAAGGTTTTATCAATATTTTCCTTTTCCTTCATTGAAATAAATAAAGTTCGGTGGCGAGTTTGTTCGAACTATTTTTTCCGCGACCATCGCGAAGGATCCTATTTTTCGAGGTACGATAGTAATGGGGGTACATTTTTATCAAATGGGATAATATGGTACTAAAAGCGAATAAATAGAAATAATAACAAAAATCTATCAGGCTAAAAAAAGGTCCAAGTCTAAACAAGAAGATAAATAATCTCATTCTAAAAATAAATAGTAGTTTTGTTTAAAAATAATAATTAATTAGATTAATTTAAGTTAATTAATAGAATTAATTAAGTAACATTAATTAATTAAATTAATTAATTCTGATTAATAAAACTAGTTATCTTAAACAAACATTATATCAACAAAGAGATACACAAAAGGACTAAATGGGCCATGAACATAAAACTTTAAATGAAAAGGCCCAAAAGGGCACTGACTTTAGCAGGCAGGGGGTGTTAAAAGGATAAGGGGTGTCTGGCTTGGTTGCTCAAAAGCCTAAGGTGAGAGTCCAAACCTGACTCGAAGGCCCTTAGATGCGCGTATTAAGGAGTCAACAGGTTAATCAGACAGTTTCTAGGTGATGATCAACGGACCTAAGGTGAAAGGGCCCTCACCGAATCCAAAGAAGACAACAACCTCCTTCTGACAAGTGGCCACTGGAGGTGCCACTTGTTATCTCGTTGTCGATCCACCAAATAGTACTAAAATCCCAATAATCTTCATTCTCCCTTATTTTCAAATTCTTTTCTCAATCATCTACTAGTAGAAAACCCGTGCGGACTCCGCACGAGTACAAGAAAAGTATAAGATATAATATCATACATATTAATAGTCGAATTATATTCAAATGAACATTAAGAGCAATATTTATGCATGATTTTTTGTTTGAATCTAACTGATTGTATTCTGTGTCACTTTATAAAGTATTTCAATCACATTTTAAACATTATAGTGAAAAGATTGAAATACATAGTAATCAAGATTTTAGACTTTTTATATTTGAGAGCAATATTTATGCCTGTTTTGTTATTTGAGTCTAATTAGTTATGTTATATGTCACTTCGTAAACCTTTTTATATAACATTGAAAAAAAATGAAATCTAACTGATTCTCTTCCGTGTCACACCATTGAAACCGTATATATTCTTGTTTTCTTGGCAGAATATAACGAGTTGTGTCTGTGCGACTTTATGATGAAAATAAATATTGGAGCTTCCTGTTATGTGTGCCATGATAGCTTTTTAAGATACATACAAGTACATTATTTATTACTTGCACCTGCTTCAATAGGTTATGTCTCATTTTTTGTACTTATATCCCATTCATGTGTGATTTATATATACTAAGATCGATGTGCGTTATATAGAAAAATGTGATTTATATATTAGTAAGCCTTTTCATATAAAAATTGATTCATTTCACGGTTAGTAAAAAAAGAAACACCAAAACAAGTGCCAAGTCAATGTAAGTATGATATTTTATTAGTGGTAATTTTAGATTTTGCAGATAAGAACAGTTATGTAGTAGATGTACATAATAGGTGTGTAATAGTTGTGTGCACAGAGAAAAAGTAGTACATGAGGGAATAATATATTAAACATTATGTAAAGATAAATAAAAGAGAGGAAAGACTATTGTACACTGTGTAAAGTAAGAAACATGTGTAAGATTGGATTTTCAGGGGGTTCAATATCTTAAAATAAGAGATATTCTCTCTACCACTTTCATATTTACCTATACCATGTTGTCAGGTAGTTTGTAATGTTGTTGGTAGTTTGTGTTGAAAGCTTTTACAGAGTAAGAACCATCACCATTTCTTTCATTATTTATTCCCAATTAAAAAAAATAAAGTTTCAATATCTTGCAATGGTGGTACAAAACCCTGTCATGAAAAGCTATAAGTTTTCTTTTAAAAAATTATATCTCTAATATGCTAAAATGCACACGAAAAGGTAGTAAAAAAATCCTCCTCGTGAATCACAGTGAGCATATATTAGCTAACAATCAAATTCATTTAAGATTGTTTATGAAAATGTTTAGATCAAAAAAGAAGATAGAACATAATCTACATAAAACTGATGAAGTAAACAAAAAGTGAAAGGCTTGCATTCATACCAAAAAATATCAAGACATATAGACGTTGCTGAAGCTTTAAGGCAGTAGTTGTAATATGCTCCCTGATGTCTAAAAAACTAAGATGCCACCAAAACAACACCACAAAAAACTAATACCAACCATGACAGAATCCCTGAACCAGCCAAACCAACTATCAAACCCAACTTACTTCTTAACACAACCAGAAAACTATAATAGACGCGATAGAAATACAGAACTAAATACCATGCGATTCCTGCTGCCGACTGACATAAAGGAGCACAAACGATGCAATCGACCGAGCTCAAATCCAAAAATTCCACCCATCAGCAACCAATAACACCCAAGCTCAAATTGACTACCATAATTCAAGCCATCAGAAAACACACAGACAGTTGGATTCAAATAAAACTCTCGCAAATTGATACTACCGCCAGAATTGTCTTTGACTGATGCCAAACTTTAAGGTGCAGTCTATAAAGTTTAAAATAAGCAAGCATATAATAATTTTATAAACTTTAAAATAAGCAGACATAAAATTGATAAACTTTATAAACCCAAACTTTAAAGTTTATAATATATCACTGCAACATATAGTAATTTTATAATATGTCAAAACAAAGTAAAAAGATGCATAACTATAAACTTTAAAATTGATATTACTATATAATTACTATATTATAAATAAGTGATAAGTGTAAAATGTAACTATTTTTGTATATAAGTTTTATTGCACTTATCGATACTTTTTGTTACAAACGTTTGAATAAACCCCGCTTTGTTTGTAAATACGTTTATTTTACGTTATAGTGTATATATTGCATTATCGTGTAAATATCATTGAGTTTAATTGATTTACATTTATTTTTTCAGGCATTCAATCAATTATATCTTGCCATTGTTGTATAGAGCATTGAATAAGCTTTCCAACGCTTCGAACCGGGCGAAAAACAGAGTTACGGTTCAAAAGTTATGGCCAAACAGTGATGGAATTTTGATGTCTACTGTCAGCTGCGCCTCAGCAGGGCCGGGCGACGCAGCGCCGGGCGGTACATTGCAAGGACGGGCGCTCCTGAACAATACTGAAACTTACAAAATAAGCTGCCTTTCGCCGCCGGGCGTCCCAGAACTCCGCTTGACGAAACTGGACGGGCAAAAACACCATATAAGGCATAAAAACACAATTTTTAGAGGATGGTTTTGGGGTTTTGTGATCCCAACTCCATCAAACTTCATTTTTCAGGAGGATTAGCTTGAAAACAACATGAAAGCTTGCATACGGATGAATCGGGGTGGATTGATCGTCGATCGGCTTTGACAATCCGCGAGATGTTTGGTTCATTTCTTTTCTTCTTTGTGTTTTTCTTCTTTGTTGGGTTGTGTATATGTATTTACTATGGTCTCATGTATATTTGTCGCCCATGGCGTTGTATGAAATCTGCTTTACAAATCTTTATTGATGATTATCTCTAATTTTTGCTTTATGCCCAGAGTTTGTGTTGTGTTAGAGATAAACATTGCGAACTTTGATTAGGGATGATTATCTGTTAGTTTCTGGATACTAGAGATAGATTTAGAGCTAACAATCTTCAATAGGCGTCGAAGCTTAATGCCTCAGTGTCTTGAGTCGAGTGCAAGAGTGTCGACGATGGTAGCATGGTTGAGTGTGCCAGAGATGGACATGTGTTGTGAGCGATGCTGGGTGATATTGAGGAGTATTGTAGGTTGAGTATAACTGGTCGGTAAGTTTAAGTTTGTGAAGAGTGAATTATGTGCATGCCGGATAAGTTTCTTCTCTCTGAAGAATGAATTATTTTTATGTTGATATTTACTTTTTTGTTTTCTTGTTTGAAACCATTATAATCCAAACTCATAAACGCGAGAGATTGTCGAACGACATTCTTTCCCTCAAACCGATCTCTATGGACACAACATAAATCCCGGAGGGAATTCTTTCGAAAATAAATATTTTTGCTGCTTCCCCTATTCTGCATTCAACAAAATGGCGTCGTTGCCGGGGGTTGGTTTTGATATTGAATCGCATTGTTATAGTTTCTTTGTTTTTGAGTTTTGAAGATATCGTATATATTTTATATTTTCACTTGTTATACTGATACTTGTAGATTAACGTTTGTTTAAGTGTTTGGTTAGGACACTTGCTTTTGGTTTGCGTGGTGAGGCATCACCATGGCATGAAGGGAGAAAGTTACTAGCTAAGCACAGTAAAGGCGTCGAGCTTATGACGTAAAACAAGCATGGTGTATTCTTTTCTTTTGTTGTTGTTTAGCTTAGGTAGTTTGGTGAACATTTATTAAATAAGTTGTACTCGGATTTTTCGTAAAATTATCAAATCTTCACTTTACAACTTGTTTAATGATTTTTTTGCCGGTTTTTCAGTTTGTTTATATTAATAGTTTTCGTGTTTGTCAATGAACTTGTTTTGAGTAGCTTGAGGAAATTTGGTGATGTTCCAAGTTTAATCGTTTCAACTTGCGGATGTATGGTAATGATGTTGTTAAGTTTTGTACACGTCCAAGGTATGTGTTTATCGCTTTCTTGACTTTAGCATATTCATGATACTTAGGAATTTCACAAACTTCCATGCCATTCATTCTTTTGCATACTTGTTTTTGTTGTGAATCACTTTAGTTCCCACCCTTTTTGTGAGGTAGCCTTCTATTGTTCATATATGCACGGAGTACCAACATTCTTGTTCTAACTGGATTTTATTATGCTTAATCTTTTGTTTGTGTTGATTATATGAAAGCATGAAAAGGATCAAGGCATTTTGTTTCATTTTGAGCACAACTACCTAGCCAAATAGTCAATTCCCCTTGTGAGTGTGTGATCAATTGTAACCCCTTTGAGCCTTTGGTCATTATCCATGTTGTTTGAGTTTGATGCTTGTCTATGAGTGTCAAATTTACTTTTTGTATGGATTTTGATTGATTATTTTTTCTTGAACCCTCAACTTTGTGTTGTGTTATGAATTTTTACCCTGCCTTAGAAAGTAGGGAGTATTCACATGATGATGTGGTTGAATTTAAGTTGGGGAGAGAATGATTATTTACTCAATGGTTGTTTTCTATGAGGATGAAAAAGAAAAAGAAAAAAGAGAAAAATATGAAAAAGAAAAGAAAAAAAATAAAGAAAAAGAAAATCCTTGAGAAAGGAAACAAAAAGAGTTCAAATAATTGTGCTAAATAAGTATTGTGTGTTGTGTAACACTTGGGATTTTGGAAGAAGTTGATTGGAATTTTGTGTTTGAACTTTTGTGAGTTTATCACTCCCTTAGGTTTAGGCAAGTTTTTGTTTCGATTAGCTTTTGGAATTGCCCCTTGTTTGTTTTCCCGACCACATTACAACCTTGAAAAGCCCTTGTGATTCTTGCCTTTATTTGTTCAATGTGAATTTTTGGATGGTTGCATAATTTAGTCTATTGTTTGCATGATTGTTGTGTGAGTGATAAATCCCTCATTTTGCGTTTTTCATCTACCAATGATTATTTTTGCTAGGTGTAATTCACATTGGAACTTGTGTTGTTTTAGAATGTTTGGCATGATTTCTGTATTTTACATTTGTTTCGTGACTATGTTATCGTCGTAGTTTAGTGGTAAGTATTTACTTTGTGTGTTCCGTTTTCATTTGAACCATTCATTTGTCCGATTTTCAAAACCTGTTTATTCGTGATTCTTTGGTTTTTACTCTGTTTCTTTGAGTTGTTTGATTTTTGTTTGAGGACAAACAATTATGTAAGTTGGGGAGAGTTTGATAAGTGCAAAATGTAACTATTTTTGTATATAAGTTTTGTTGCACTTATCGATACTTTTTATTACAAACGTTCGAATAAACCCCGCTTTGTTTGTAAATACGTTTACTTTACGTTATAGTGTATATATTGCGTTATTGTGTAAATATCATTGAGTTTAGTTGATTTACATTTATTTTTGTAGGTATTCAATCAAGGATATCTTGCAATTGTTGTATAGAGCATTGAATAAGCTTTCCAACGCTTCGAACCGGGCGAAAAACGGAGTTACGGTTCAAAAGTTATGGCCAAAATAGTGCTGGAATTTTGTTGTCTACTGTCAGCTGCGCCTCAGCAGGGCCGGACGACGCAGCGCCGGGCGGTATATTGCAGGGCCGGGTGCTCCAGAACAATACTGGAACTTACAAAATAAGCCGCCTTTCGCCGCCGGGCGCCCCAGAACTCCGCCGAGCGAAACTGGACGGGAAGAAACACCATATAAGGCATAAAAACACAATTTTTAGAGGATGGTTTTGAGGTTTTGTGATCCCTACTCCATCAAACTTCATTTTCAGTAGGATTAGCTTGAAAAAAACATGGAAGCTTGCATACAGATGAATCGGGGTGGATTGATCGTCGATCGACTTTGACAATCCGCGAGATGTTTGGTTCATTTCTTTTCTTCTTTGTGTTTTTCTTCTTTGTTGGGTTGTGTATATGTATTTACTATGATCTCATGTATATTTGTCGCCCATGGTGTTGTATGAAATCTGCTTTACAAATATTTATTGGTGATTGTCTCTGATTTTTGCTTTATGCCCGAAGTTTGTGTTGTTTTAGAGATAAACATCGCGAACTTTGATTAGGGATGATTATCTGTTAGTGTCTGGATGCTAGAGATAGATTTAGAGCTAACAATCTTCAATAGGCGTCAAATCTTAATGCCTCCGTGTCTTGATTCGAGTGCGAGAGTGTCGACGATGGTAGCATGGTTGAGTGTGCCAGAGATGGACATGTGTTGTGAGCGATGCTGGGTGATATTGAGGAGTATTGTAAGTTGAGTATAACTGGTCAGTAAGTTTAAGTTTGTGAGGAGTGAATTATGTGCATGTCGGATAAGTTTCTTCTCTCTGAAGAATGAATTCTTTTTATGTTGATATTTACTTTTCTGTTTTCTTGTTTGAAACCATTATAACCCAAACTCATAAACGCGAGAGATTGTCGAACGACATTCTTACCCTCGAACCGATCTCTGTGGACACGACATAAATCCCGAAGGGAATTCTTCCGAAAATAAATATTTTTGCTGCTTGCCCTGTTCTGCATCCAACAATAAGCAGACATATTCAAATTTAGCTACACATAATACGATATGAAAACATTTAGAAAGATAGACACATGACTAATAAAGTCATTTAAGCATTTTTAAATTAATAAAGACATGGAAGCTTTTTGACAAACCTTGATGAAGTATAAGTTGCTGACAAGTCCTTGCTTGTGATTTGCCTAGGACAAAATAGTTGATGAAGTATTAGTTGCTCAGAAAACAATTTGATGATCACAATATTTATTGTTTCCATTCAATACACTTTTGACATTAAGTTATTATTGTCTGATCTTTCTTTATTTGACCCTTCCATCGGTTCCATCCAAGCTCCTCCTCGTGAATCACAATGAGCATATATTAGCTAAAAATCAAATCCATTTAAGATTGTTTATGAAAATGATTAGAACAAAAAAGAAGATAGAACATAATCTACATAAAACAGATGAAGTAAACAAAAAGTGAAAGGCTTGCATTCATACCAAAAAATACCAGGACATTTAGACGTTGCTGAAGCTTTAAGACAGTAGTTGTAATATGCATAACTTTTATCGTATTTCTCTATATGATCCCCAAGTAACTGTATATAGACCAACAATTATAAATAATCCACCTATGATGTTGTTGTTTGTCACATGAGTAGTAAAACCCATAAGAATAATAAGAAACTTTTTTCATGGACCAGTATAAAAAGAAATTTCTAAATGAAATGGAAGAAAAAGGAGGTATATATGCTAGACCTTCCCAAGTAAATTGGAATTCCTTGGAATATCGGAAACAGTATGGCAGAAAAATCAGGTTGAAGTGGATTGTATAGGGCAACCAAAGCTGAACCTAAAATCTTATTGCACCAAGTAATGAGTCCATAGTTAAGAGCAGGTGCAATAGTTCCATGAACAAATAAATGAACGTTTTTGTTGAAATCTACATGTTAAAAACAACCAAAATAATCTAATAGCAGTTTAAATATATCAAAATATTTGCAAGAACACATGACATTCTTCAATCTTTTCCCTCCAATTAATAATCTTGCATTATAGTGTGTATATAGAATTTCATATTAAAAACATGATCTAATTTGGTTAGAGATGATAAATTAAATTTAGTTACAAAGTTGTCCATTAAGTAACATATTCCTAAAAAATTACCTGTTGTACAAATATAGTCTTAAGAGTAAAGCAAATCAACTATACTGCCAAACATGCAATGCAATAATAACACAAAGGTTTCAATGCAACCAAACAACATAAATAGTCATGTTAGTCATAATTACCTGTTGACAACATCACATGAAAATCACCTATGACTCTGGTCTTCTTCTGAGTTTGTGTTACAAGATTAATGCTATCTGAAAACTTCAACTGGCCCTTGAACTTTAATGTCTATATCTTTAGAAAAGCAGGATGAGTGGTGAGAGATCTCACCCAAGACCAATTATGATAATTTGTATCCATTGGGTTAACCATTATAAATACACATTGATTAACGCAATCATTAGGATGCCATATCTCTAAGGTGAAGTTCACATATGGCGGACTGTTATGGTAGTTCTACGAAAAGCTCATAATGACATTGAAAAATCCTCCCTCACTACAAGAAATTTAAAGAATTGACAAACAAATAAGCTGAGTGATCACAAAAAATAAACAAAATTAAAACTATTAAAACACTAAACTATAAAAGCAATCTAATAAAAGGAAGTAAATCAAAGATTAGAGCTTTTATCTTAATTGTAACACCCTGTATAATATATATCTAGAATAATACCATACAAGTGTTTTATTTGGTACTGACACCATCATAAGTGCCTATTGGCATAATTCACATACTTGACCATTATTAAAATATAAATACAACCTATGGTGCAAGACATGGAAATTAGCCAAAACAATAAAATCTAAGATCAATATACAATATCCTCAATTTTATACAACAATTACACAACGGAATACTAACCTAAGCTTCTCTTGAAACATCCAAGCATAGCTCTACTTGTAAATCAAACCTACAAACCACACCTGAAATATAGCAACAATAATGGGGTGAGATATTAAATCTCAGTGAGTTCCCTATCTTATGGATTTTCTTGGCTTTACATGGTTCTAGCCAAATCCTAACTCAAGTCAAGGGGAAGGGAAATGACCTTGAGTTCACAATCTCACACTATTTGGAAACATGTTTATGAGTCCGTTAACTCAAAATTAATTATCACTAATCGGTAACCTTGTCAAGGCATCCTCTTTCTCCCGTCCTCTTCTACGCCTAGAAGTCGGAACGAGTCATGAACCCTCGTAGATTTCTTGGCATACGAGATGGATTCAGAACTAAGGGACACGTTATCACCTTAATTCGTCACTTCACACGGTTCGTACATCATCACAAGTCACTTTACCATATAGGTTTCATTCGTACTATAACATTGGGAATCAAACCTACCAAGAAATCATGCATTCATTCCAGAGGAGCTCGTTACTCATGAAACAACACATAATAGGCTAATGGTTAAGATTTTGTGATTTCACATACAGCCGTAATTGTATTCAATAATTTTAGGCCACAATTTCCTTTAGGCCTCTTTTTCCTTTAGGCCTTTTCTCAAATAATTACCATGGTTTACACATGTTCCATACTAGTGTCTTATTCTTTTCTAGACCATTACTCGGCAAGGATGCACCTTTCTACATCGAATGCATGAGCATCGCCATCTAGGTTATCTACTCTAGACCATTACTCGTCAATGATGCACCTTTCTACATCGAATGCACGAGCATCGCCATTTAGAGTTTCAATCAATTCCTAGCCATTACTAGGTCACAACCTTAAAATATGCCATTTTGTTTTGGGGTAGAGTTTCCTCACTCTTCCTAATTCATATTTTAAACATGCATATTTTCTTTCATTCATAATTCACAATTAGATAGATATGGCATAATATAATTAGTAATGAATTACATGTAATAATTCAACTCATAAAGTTAACACAAATTCTCAGGTTCCCTCCGATTCATTTAATCGGGTATCAAAATTAATATTTCTCACTTTTATCCCATATGATATTTTCACAGCTTTCCATCGACTATTACCATGCTTCGATCGGATTTACAATCCAAAAGATACGGATTTTTAACATATCACATAAACACACATGATAGCATAACATGTCAAACATAATCCACATAGTAGTTCACACACATTTTAAGGCATACAAGCCACTACTATCCTCTACCAAGTATCCTCGGTTAAATCATGGTCTAACATTACCATTTAATAGCACATTGGATTCTATTTCCAAGGCTTCAAGTCCCATATCAATCGGGCTCCCAATTCATGAATTATGGTAGGAATAAGGACCCATACCATTCACATTCATTACATTTCCATCTCTATCTTATCAATCCACGGCATAAATGTAACACTCTTCTAAACCCCGCAGAAAATCTATAAATAAATCAGAGTAAATTAGCATGCATCTCATAAAAGGGTGTCACATATATATTCAAAACATCATACAACACCCGGCATGCTCAATAACACTTAAATGATTTCATGCTTTTCAAAAAGTTTCACATTAGCATGTAGCAGCGGAATCAGTTTCATTAAGAATCTCATCACATTCAAGTCTTAAATAAATTTCCTTCATTAAATCAACTTAGGCATAAAAAGCCACTGCACCATAAAATTCAAATCAAATTAACAAATAAATAGAGTATACAATCGTATCTCTCAAAACATGATCAAACGTTCCCCAGTGTTACATAATCAGAGCACGACTCAACCCAAAATAAATAAGGAAGCTAAACAAGCTACTCCAAATAGCTATCCTCGTACTAGAAAGCAACTCTAATATTCAGTACCTGAGTGATGTCGTATAAAACATCATTCCAACAGAAGGGTGAGAATTCACATCAATATTGAAATTATAAGATTAATGATTATTGTAAAACATATAAACATAAATATAAATAATCTCACACTTCAATATTCATCAACAAGTATCACTCAAGTATCCACACAATTCATATCAAATGCCAATATTCAACAAATCACAATCATTCACATACTTCTATATAACAATCATATATGCGATGCGACTCGATGCAAACTCAATGTAACTCATGCCATGTGGTACCAAAACTTGTTATTTTTTTTCGGTTTTTACATTAAACCGGGTCCGTTCTCTAGACTAATAACACATAAAGCCCGTTCTCTAAGCTTTCAAACCCCTCTCTAGGTTTGGGACAAGTCACTAGATCCCACGGAACTAGCAAGCATTGCCTCTTGACACAAATGATCTGTATACAATCAACAACCATATGCAATTAAGACCATTCTCTAATCTTAATATCATGCATATTTCGAATAATTCATCACACTTGAATTATCACACAATCGTACACACAATTACATTTTCATAATTAGAGTATTCATACTTTAAATATCATCGTCACAATCAATAATTAATACATAAGCACTAATTAGATCTAATCGCAACTCACAAAATAGTTTACCGATTAAATATAGACTAATTAATCAATCACTAATAATTGGATCCAATATCCATAGAATTCTACTATTCAATAATTATTAATCGGTATTTAAATAGACAATCGATAATTAAATAAATAATTGAATATTCCAATAGATAACTTATATTTAATAATTATTCTATATTTACTAAATAATCACTAATTAAATAAATAACTAGTATTTAAGTTAATTAATCAATATTGTAATTAATTAATTAATAAATAGTAGGATGTCTGTTTTTATAAAGATGTTAATAATAATGAGGTATACTAAAAATATGTTGCAGTACATGGATTAATTGGGAAAACTACTAGACCCCACTCTACCGTAAAGCCATGCGCATGGATTATATATATGCATATTTAATTTGGTTCTCATTTCAATACTAATGACCAAGAGATGGTGGTACTAGTCTACACTCTACTTAATGGGCTACAAGACCAATATTAATGTTATCACTACATTGCCTATTAAATAAAATAGTAATAGTTACACATTACAGTTCTTGCGCATGAACAGAAACCAAGGGTAGGCTTCCACAATTCAAAATAGCCACTTTCTACTTATTCTCATTTGCCAACTTAATAATTTAATAGTAAAGAAAAAGAAAGTGAGTTATTCTCCCCCTTCCCAAAACCCATCGCTACACCCAGTGAACAAAAGGATTAACTTTCCATTAAATTCTTAGATAATACTATAATCCTTATATTATACATAGCCAAAAATAGAAGAAAGTTAGTATACTTAAATCTTTATTTTCCTGCGCAAGAATTCTCCAACCAGAAATGAATAGCATCTTTTATCATTCCAGGCCTATTAATTGTTCTAATTAATAAACCACATTTCATAACAGTGAAGCAATGGTAACATTAAAGAAACGAAACAGGGGAACCATCTATCCCCAATTTTCAACTCTATTGGGTATTCTAAATATCAAACGAGTCTCTAAATTATCACCAAAAATTAATTTCTAAACATTCAAAAATTAGAAATTTTCATAAATTAATTTTAACTTAATTAATTTCAGTTTTCACAGAAATTTTTTAGGATTATTCTAATATTACTTCTACACAATAACCATCACCCAAATAACTCCAATATTGAATAAAATCTCACCCTTACCTTGAATTTCTTAGTGAGTTTCCTCTTGTTCTATGGTTTCCTCCTTCTTCTCCTCTTCCTCATTTTTCTTCTATTTTCTGGTTTTCCCCCAAATCTTTCTAACTCTCCTCCTCTAAACCCTACTATTCATTCAATAAAATAGGCCTAACTCAACCAATATTAATTTACTGCTAACACCTCCCTCAAAGCCCACTAATTTCCAACAACTATAATATCATATAAAATAGAATAACTTAAATAGTTTACTAAATACTAACAATCTAATTAAAATAAACAATTAGATAAATTCCACAATTCAATTTATTTTTAAATAATAAATTAAATCACATATTTCAATTTAATCAATTAAATAACATAAATTAAATATATCAATTAATTTATATAAACTCAATAATTTATATAAATCAAATAATTCATATAAATTCACTAAATCAAGTAATTCATTTAAATTAAATATTTCAAATAACTTAGATAAATCACATAAATCAATATTTAATAAAATCACTCAATAATTAATATAAATAGTTAATTAATAAAATAGAGGTGTTACAACTCTCTCCCACTTAAAAGATTTTCACCCTCGAAAATTACCTCAAATGAATAACTCGGGATATGACTCCCTCATCTGGCTCTCAAGCTCCTAAGTCACGTTTCCATCGGCCGGTCCTCCCCAAGTGACCTTCACCAACGTGATCTCTTTACCTCGAAGTTGCTTCAACTCCCGATCCTCAATCCACATAGGTGATGTCTCCACAGTCAAGTTATCTCTCACCTGTACATCATCTACTTGGACTACATGAGAAGGATCTGCAATGTATTTTCTCAACTGAGATACATGGAACACGTCATGGAGATTAGCAAGCGACGGCGGCAAAGCAATTCGATAGGCTACCTTTCCTATCCTCTGCAAGATTTGATAAGGACCAATGAAATGCGGTGTCAACTTACGCGACTTCAACGCCCTTCCGACACCAGTTATCGGAATAACCCGAAGAAACACATGATCTCCTTCTTGAAACTCAAGTGTTTTCCTCCTCTTGTCATGATAACTCTTCTGACGACTCTGAGAAGCCTTCATCTTCTCTTGAATCATCTTAATCTTATCTGTGGTCTGTTGAACTATCTCGTGTCCAACCACGCCACTCTCTCCCGGCTCATATCAACATAACTGCGTTCTACACCGCCGACCATATAGTGCCTCAAACGGTGTCATACCAATACTCGAATGCAAGCTGTTGTTGTAAGTAAACTCAATCAAAGGCAAGTAGCTATCCCAAGCTCCTCCTTTCTCCAACACACAAGCTCTCAAAAGATCCACAAGTGACTGAATCGTCCTCTCAGTCTGTCCATCGGTCTGCGGATGATAAGCAGAACTCAAATGTAACTTCGTACCCAAGGTACCTTGCAAACTCTCCCAAAATATCGAAGTGAACCTCAGATCTCTATTCGACACAATGCTAGATGGAATACCATGCAAACTGACAATCCTCTCAATGTACAACTTTGCCAATCTCTCCAACGGGTAATCCATTCGCATTGGAATAAAGTGAGTAAATTTCGTCAATATATCCACAATAACCTAAATAGCCTCAAAATTGCTCGGTGTTCTAGGTAAACCAGACACAAAATCCATAGATATGCTATCCCATTTCCACTCGGGAATAGATAACGGTTGCATCAAACCCGGCGATTTATGATGCTCAATCTTCAACTTTTTGCAAGTCAAACAAGAATACACAAACTCGGCAATATCCTTCTTCATACGAGGCCACCAAAATACTTTCTTCAAATCTTGATACATCTTAGTAGCACCGGGATGAATACTTAATCCACTACGATGCCCTTCTTCAAGAATACTCTTCTTCATCTCAACAATATCCGGAGCACGAACTCTATCACGACACCTCATGATTCCATTCTCATCAATCCAAAAATCACCACCTTGACCTTGATTGATCAAAGTCAACCGATCAACTAAACTCAAATCAGATTTTTGACCTTCTCGAATCTCATCAAGAATGCCACTAGTAAGCTTCAACATACCGAGCCTAACTCCATAAGAAGTCTTCTCACACACCAAACTCATATCACTGAATTGTTCAATCATCTCCAACTCTTTTACCATCATCATCGATATATGCAAAGATTTCCTACTCAATGCATCGGCTACCACGTTTGCTTTACCCGGATGGTAATTCAAACCAAAATCATAATCTTTCAAAAGTTCCAACCATCTCCTTTGCCTCACATTCAATTCCTTCTGGTCAAAGAGATACTTCAAACTCTTATGATCACTATACACCTCAAATCTCGTACCAAACAAATAATGCCTCCAAAGTTTCAACACAAACACAACAGCGACCAACTCTAAGTCACGCGTCGGATAATTCCTCTCATACACTTTAAGTTGCCTTGAAGCATAAGCTACAACTTGCCAATTTTGCATCAACGTACCTCCCAAACCCATCAAAGAAGCATCACAATACACAACAAATGGTTCTGACGGGTTCGGTAAAACCAAAACAGGAGCTGTTGTCAATCTCCTCTTAAGCTCTTGAAAACTTTCCTCACTCTTTGCATCCCAAACAAAAGCTTGACCTTTCCTAGTCAACTGCGTCAACGGAAAAGATAACTTAGCAAATCCTTCAATGAATTTCCGATAATAACCTGCCAAACCCAGAAAACTTCTAATCTCAACAACTAATTTTGGAGCTTCCCAATGCGATACAACTTCAACCTTCGATGGATCAACTGCAATACCTCTACTCGAAATCACATGACCAAGGAAACTCACTTCCTTCAACCAAAAATCGCACTTAGAAAGTTTAGTATACAACTGCTTCTCTTTCAACACAGATAACACAATCCTCGGATGCTTAACATGATCCTCTTCACTCTTCAAATAAATCAAAATATCATCAATGAACACAACCATAAACTTGTCTAAATAAGGATGGAAAATCATGTTCATGTACTCCATAAATACACCTGGTGCATTAGTCACACCAAATGGCATCACGGAATACTCATAATGTCCATACCTTGTTCTAAAAGCAGTCTTTTGAATATCTTCAGCATTTCACACGAATCAGATGATACCCAGATCTCAAATCTATCTTACTGAAGACACTTGCACCAACCAACCGATCCATCAAATCATCAATCCTCGGAAGTGGATACTTATTCTTGATAGTCACCTTGTTCAACTGTCTGTAATCCATACAAAGCCTCATAGAACCTTCTTTCCTCTTAACCAACAAAACTGGTGCACCCCACAGTGACAGACTCAGACAAATAAACCTCTTCTCAAGCAGATCCTCAAGTTGACTCTTCATCTCTTTCAATTCTGTTGCTGACATGCGATATGGGGCCATCGATACCAGACTAGTTCCAGGAACTAAGTCGATCAAAAACTCCACTTCACATTCCGACGGTAAATCACTTATCTCATCAGGAAAACTTTTGGAAAAATCACAAACAATCGGTAAAGTACTCACTGCTTCACTTCCACTAATACTCAAAGTTTCCATCAACGTAAACATCTCAGCACCATCTTGCACCGACTCATTCACTTGCTTAGCATATATAAACAAGTCTCCTTCATTCTCAGGTTCAAGAAAAATAACCGTTTTATCACATCAATCTGTAAGCACTTGGCTTAACTCCAAACAATTCACTACACACACCATCTAAGCTCGCAAGACACGTCTATTCCATCCAACATGATCCCGTCTACTATCAACAATAGATTAAGGGTGATCAGTTCCTCAATTTGTCAATAGACAGTCGACAATCATGATGGGGGCATAAACCATCTTTACCAACTCTAATAGCGTTCAAAAACTCACTGAGCCACCACTCCACACTTGAAGCATCTTGAAGAAGCACAAGCTTCTCCCCCACTTGTTTCAATCTCACTCCTGCAGACAAAGGTTAGAAATACAAACGTGTACCGACAGTGTTTTCACACACATGTCGCATACTAGGGAATAAACAACATTAGACAACCTGGCCGGATGGACCGACATGCTCTGATACCACTAATGTAACACCCTTCTAAACCCCGCGGAAAATATATAAATAAATCAGAGTAAATTAGCATGTATCTCACAAAAGGGTGTCACATATATATTCAAAACATCATACAACACCTGGCATGCTCAATAACACTTAAATGATTTCATGCTTTTCAAAAAGTTTCACATTAGCATGTAGCAGCGGAATCACTTTCATTAAGAATCTCATCACATTCAAGTCTTAAGTAAATTTCCTTCATTAAATCAACTTAGGCATAAAAAGCCACTGCACCATAAAATTCAAATCAAATTAACAAATAAATAGAGTATACAATCGTATCTCTCAAAACATGATCAAACGTTCCCTAGTGTTACATAATCAGAGCACGACTCAACCCAAAATAAATAAGGAAGCTAAACAAGCTACTCCAAATAGCTATCCTCGTACTAGCAAGCAACTCTAATCTTCAGTACCTGAGTGATGTCGTATAAAACATCATTCCAACAGAAGGGTGAGAATTCACATCAATATTGAAATTATAAGATTAATGATTATTGTAAAACATATAAACATAAATATAAATAATCTCACACTTCAATATTCATCAACAAGTATCACTCAAGTATCCACACAATTCATATCACATTCCAATATTCAACAAATCACAATCATTCACATACTTCTATATAACAATCATATATGCGATGCGACTCGATGCAAACTCAATGCAACTCATGCAATGTGGTACCAACACTTGTTTTTTTTTGTTGGTTTTTACATTAAACCGGGTCCGTTCTCTAGACCAATAACACACAAAGCCTGTTCTCTAAGCTTTCAAACCCCTCTCTAGGTTTGGGACAAGTCACTAGCTCCCACGAAACTAGCAAGCATTGCCTCTTGACACAAATGATCCGTATGCAATCAACAACCATATGCAATTAAGACCATTCTCTAATCTTAATATCATGCATATTTCGAATAATTCATCACACTTGAATTATCACACAATCACATATTTCAATTTAATCAATTAAATCACATAAATTAAATATATCAATTAATTTATATAAACTCAATAATTTATATAAATCAAATAATTCATATAAATTCACTAAATCAAGTAATTCATTTAAATTAAATATTTCAAATAACTTAGATAAATCACATAAATCAATATTTAATAAAATCACTCAATAATTAATTAATAAAATCGAGGTGTTACAATAAACATATGTTTCTACTTCACTATCAAAAATAGCATTGGAGTAGCTTTCCAACGCTTCCGACCGTGCCTCAATCCGAGTTACGGATTAAAAGTTATGAAGGAAACAAAATGGAAAAATCTGGCATGTTCGCTAGGCGAACTCCAGGCGAACATAACAAAATAAAAAGGGCATAAAGTTTGCTAAGCGAACTCTAGGTGAACCTTCGCCTTCCCTTCGCCTTGGGTTCACTAGGCGAACCCTGAATTTCTAGCAGCGCTAATATAGGTCATTTGGGGCCAGAAACTCTCATTTCTTCACCCAAAACACTTCCAATTCATACTCTATCAACCCCAATCATAACCCGACTATACTACGCATTTTATATCGCATTTCATCCATTAGATTTCATTGATTTATCTGTTTAATCATTTTCTCTCAAATCTAACCTAAGTTCTAAACTTATATTTCTAGAACTTAAAGTGTCTAACTAGAACCCACCTTGATAATCGAAGAGGAGTTTGAAGAATATGATGAACACTGATCCAAACTTTCTCTTCTTCTTCCTTGAACTTCTTCTTCTCTTCTCTTTTCCCTTCTCTCTCTTCTCTTACTATCTTTCTTCTTTTCTTTTCGAACAAATATATATATATATAATACCAATATTATATAATATAATCCAATAGAGTAAAACATCTCCAATTGATATTTTATCGTCTCACACCAATTGATCAATTATTAGAGTTACAATAAAATCCTTTCTTGAATAAAAAATAAATATTGATCTGTATCTTTCATCAAATAATTTATCTCTTCAGAGTTTATTAGTTGCTCTATTGAACCCAAATGTCAATACTTAAAGTACTTAGAGGATTCCATAAATCTAATGAACCAAAGATAGAGCACACAAAAGCTCATCTGATATCCAATTGAGTATTTAAATAATATGGGGTATTACACTCTCCCCCCCATAAATTGAAATTCGCCCCCAAATTTCCTCTACTCAATAATAACCACAACTTGTATCGCTGTCTTAGATCCACACTTAACTTTACTTCCATTAGAATTTCTGACGTAATCTAATTCAAACTTGACTACATAGACCACATCCTTATTTCACAAACTAACAACTTCACGTCCATTGTCATACTCTTGTTCCAATATTTAGTTTAACTTTCAACTTGCTTCTCCTTAATTCATCTGTTGTTCCATACAAATCACTTGGTCGCATCTTACTTTCGGCAAAAATGTACCATTCCATATTCCTCTACTGAGTCACGCAACAAAACCGTAACACCTTATCTTGGTTTAGGAACACAAACACTCATCAAATCTTCGCGATGTAAATTTCTTAACGTTCAAAACCACTTCATAGATTGTTAAACAACTCCTTTACTAGTTCCACTTAATCTGATAGTTCATCTCTTTCGTATCACACCAAAAAGGTAACTCACTTAGAACAAGATCTTCTTGTTTCCATACTCCTAAGCAACAGTCTTCAAATCCTTATTATTCTGACTTAACTCTTTCATATGTGTAACCCAAATTCTAACAGTAGAACACCACGAATTCTTGAACACTACCAATTAGCTAACAGTCCACGGAGAAACACACTTATCCACTGGGATCCTTACTAACCAATGGTACAAGAAAATTACTGATGTCCTATGGTAGAACAGTTTCCTCGCCAACACACAATATCTTAACATCGGTCCAAAACTTTCTAGACGGTAGAGGTACATGAGTTATATTGTGGCAACCATAACATATACAACTCCAATTTCATTCTAAACTCGAAACAATATATCCAAAGTATTTTAACAACCTTCGATTATGGCTACCATATTCCATATCAATTCTTCTAAAGGGGTTCTGACTCACTCAATGTTTCTTGTTGGTTCGAGATCTCAATCAATCACATATAACACCATCACAGAACTTCAACATGTACGAATCACCACTTCTTAAAACCCAAACCATCCAAGGCACAATTGTGAGTTTCCACACCACTCACCAATTCACATAGAAAACTCCACATACACCCACACTTTCGAAGGCCATGCCATATTTCTCAATTGAATCCACTTTTCTTAATCGTTTTGTTCCATAAACAATCCAAGTTATATGCTTAACTTTGGAACGTCCTATTCTTACTCGTACTTGGAAGGATAACCTTCAAATTTCTTTCTCTGGGTAAAACACGACTGCACACAACTGGTACCCCTCTCATGGAGCCTAAATCCAATACCATGAACTCGCGGAAGATAACAAATACTAAACTCTGACCAACTACTCATACCTTACTAACACCATAATTAAATTACCTTAATATTCCTAGTGAGGTCAACACTTCATGAGCACCTTCTAAGTTGGCCCTTGAGGCCCTTAATAGTAATAATCAACAATACACTTAAGACTTTCTCACACACATGTTAATCGATTAACCATCTGAGTTAATCGATTAACTCCTTAAAATTCAGCGTAAAACACCATCCTTGCACGTGTTAATCGGTTAACACTGCTGCAACGGCTAAAAAACCAGTTTCTCTTAATTCAAAAGTCATCAATCCGGCTTGCTCTAACCCACACTATCATTCTCAACTCGTGGTTTCTTAACTTATATAACATTCACTAACCATGATCCACTCAAGGTAAAATCGACAAAGTCGACGACACACTCCAACCAAGTGACAAGGCAAAATTTCAAATTCTGACACGATCACACTACAAAACTTCAGCGGGGTAGTTCATTTTTCTGCTCAAACAACTACACTAGCGGGAAGTCAATAATGACGACATTCTAGGGTTTTAGCCATAACTCATACTTGATTCGTCCATAAGCAAAACCCAACACACAACCATTATACGATACCACAAAAACGATGGACATAACATGTCAAGCGTACAACCTTGTTCTCTCACTTGAACTCCTTGGTGGGAAATAAAACAACAACGTTCTTAGTCCAACAAAAGGTAGATTCCGAATATTTTGATTGTTCACAAATACACAAGTTTCTCTATACTTGAAAATAAATCGGGGCAAGGCATCCTCTTGAAGAACCTTTCCATCACTTCGTACACATTAGCCGGGATTTCTTGCCCTTCACTATCCATTACACATCCCACTTACACCAAATTACTTAATGGAAGATTCGCAACCGACAATTCTCATCAACTATTTACAAAACCCTTCCGGTATTAATCGTTCCATGATTTATACTTAGTCCATAATAAGTCCTGATTTGCTTTTCATTGATTTACCGCAATCTTGCTTCTTAGAATACAATACTCACTGTTCCACAAAGTACGTCCCTTCACACTTGTCTCAAGACTAGGAATCCATCACGTACACTTGTGACCACGGTGCTACTACTACACTTGTTCTAAATACCAAGGTGTAACTTTTCCCATTCCATGTCATACTACTAGGGTTCTCGTGGATGAACCATCCTTGATTACATTTCCTTAACTATAGGTTCATCAACACCTTAAAACTCTATTGCTCACTCGTCCAAAATACATTCCGTTGTCACTTCCTCTTAACATACCGTTAATACCGTTTTCCACACTGCATTTACTTCACCCTCCATTGTAATCCTCTTAGGTCCAAATATAAACCCATCTTACAAAAAATTTCCTTGAATCCAAGGTACTTACTCTGTCTCTTAACACAACTCCTTCCGGTCCGTATCACTACACTTTTCGTTACTAAACGAAGCTCATTCTTTCTCCAACACAATACCTTATACGGTTCCTTGGGTAATTTAACAAATTCCAAATTGGTCTCTCACCGAAAACAGAAATTCTGAAGTATTAACCCGAACTTGATCATACACAATTTATCTCATACTCTACGTCCAGCGTACACTTGTTTCACTTGAAGCATGTAAACACATCCTCGTGTTCCTTCACACACTCCTCTACTACTTTAGGTTCCCATAAAATCTGAACGTCCTTAACTCTCAACTTTTAACTAGTTGGAAGACAGTGTTTCGAACATATTCCTTAAGGTACTCTCACCCATTCAAGATACCATAGCGACCTTAGAACTGAAGCACCAATAGTTATCTCACTTTCAGGCCTTACGTCACACGTTCCACAAAACAACCTTTCTTTGTCACGGAATGAGATTACTTGAAATTCTTATCTATATCAGTGGTCAATCCAGCTCTACTAGTGATTTTACATATTCCTCAATATCTTAACCAATCGTCCAATAGGGATTCTTAACTTTCAGACTCCATCCATTCCAAAGGATTACTTGAACAACATATCACTCTTTAATTCCATCCTACCCAAAGCACAACTTCTACTAAGACCTCAACTGAGCTGACCAAAACTCTTCGCTACTAACGCTTGGCTTGAGCCTACCCTCACAATACAAGTTCCAACAACACTTCGGAATCCTCGTGGTCGCTCAACCATGATTCTACCTATCACATACATAGTATTAGGTTGATCAGGCCCAACACTACATAATATGATATTAAGAGTCATGCTGGCAAGACACACTTAAGAGGCAGGAATAGATTTACTTATGATGTTTCAAGGCTAGGTCGAGGACACGACCTGCTCTGATACCAACTATAATGCCCTGTATAATATATATCTAGAATAATACCATACAAGTGTTTTATTTGGTACTGACACCATCATAAGTGCCTATTGGCATAATTCACATACTTGACCATTATTAAAACATAAATACAACCTATGGTGCAAGACATGGAAATTAGCCAAAATAATAAAATCTAAGATCAATATACAATATCCTCATTTGTATACAACAATTACACAGCGGAATACTAAGCTAAGCTTCTCTTGAAACATCCAAGCATAGCTCCACTTGTAAATCAAACCTGCAAACCACAACTGAAATATAGCAACAATAATGGGGTGAGATATTAAATCTCAGTGAGTTCCCTATCTTATGGATTCTCTTGGCTTTACAGGGTTCTAGCCAAATCCTAACTCAAGTCAAGGGGAAGGGAAATGACCTTTAGTTCACAATCTCACACTATATGGAAACATGTTTATGAGTCCGTTAACTCAAAATTAATTATCACCAAGCGGTAACCTCGTCAAGGCATCCCCTTTCTCCCGTCCTCTTCTATGTCTAGAAGTCGGAACGAGTCATGAACCCTCGTAGATTTCTTGGCATGCGAGATGGATTCAGAACTAAGGGTCATGTTATCACCTTAATTCGTCACTTCACACGGCCTGTACACCGTCATAAGTCTCTTTACCATATAGGTTCCATTCGTACTATAACATTGGGAATCAAACCTACCAAGAAATAGTGCATTCATTCCAGAGGAGCTCGTTACTCATGAAACGGAACATAATAGGATAATGGTTACGATTTCATGATTTCACATACAACCGTAATTGTATTCAATAATTTTAGGCCACAATTGCCTTTAGGCCTCTTTTGCCTTTTCTCAAATAATTACCATGGTTTACACATGTTCCATACTAGTGTCTTATTCTTTTCTAGACCATTACTCGGCAAGGATGCACCTTTCTACATCGAATGTACGAGCATCGCCATCTAGGTTATCTACTCTAGACCATTACTCGTCAAGGGTGCACCTTTCTACATCGAATGCACGAGCATCGCCATCTAGAGTTTCTATCAATTCCTAGCCATTACTAGGTCACAACCTTAAACTTTGCCATTTTGTTTTGGGGTAGAGTTTCCTCACTCTTCCTAATTCATATTTTAAACATGCATATTTTCTTTCATTCACAATTCATAATTAGATAGATATGGCATAATACAATTAGTAATGAATTACATGTAATAATTCAACTCATAAAGTTAACACAAATTCTCGGGTTCCCTCCGATTCATTTAATCGGGTATCAAAATCAACATTTCTCACTTTTATCCCGTGTGATATTTCCACAGCTTTCCATCGACTATTACCATGCTTCGATCGGATTTACGATCCAAAAGATATGGATTTTCAACATATCACATAAACACACATGATAACATAACATGTCAAACATAATCCACATAGTAGATCACACACATTTTAAGGCATATAATCCACTACTATCCTCTACCAAGTATCCTTGGTTAAATCATGGTCTAACATTTCCATTTAATAGCACCTTGGATTCTCTTTCCAAGGCTTCAAGTCCCATATCAATCGGGCTCCCGATTCATGAATTATGGTAGGAATAAGGACCCATACCATTCACATTCATTACATTTCCATATCCATCTTATCAATCCACGGTATAAACATATGTTTCTACTTCACTATCACAAAGAGCATTGGAGTAGCTTTTCAACGCTTCCGACCGTGCCTCAATCCGAGTTACGGATCAAAAGTTATGAAGGAAACAAAATGGGGAAATCTATCATGTTCGCTAGGCGAACAGAACAGAATAAAAAGGGCATAAAGTTCGCTAAGCGAACTCTAGGTGAACCTTCGCCTTCCCTTCTTCGCCTTGGGTTTGCTAGGCGAACCTTGCGAACCCAGAATTTCCAGCAGCGCTAATATAAGTCATTTGGGGCCAAAAACTCTCATTTCTTCACCCAAAACACTTCCAATTCATACTCTATCAACCCCAATCATAACCCGACTATACTATGCATTTTATATCGCATTTCATCTGTTAGATTTCATTGATTTATCCGTTTAATCATTTTCTCTCAAATCTAACCTACGTTCTAAACTTATATTTCTAGAACTTAAAGTGTCTAACTATAACCCACCTTGATAATCGAAGAGGAGTTTGAAGAAGATGATGAACAATGATCCAAGCTTTCTCTTCTTCTTCCTTAAACTTATTCTTCTCTTCTCTTTTTCCTTCTCTCTCTTCTCTTACTATCTTTCTTCTTTTCTTTTCTAACAAATATATATATATAATACCAATATTATATAATATGATCCAATAGAGTAAAACATCTCCAATTGATATTTTATCGTCTCACACCAATTGATCAATTATTAGAGTTACCATAAAATCCTTTCTTGAATCAAAAATAAATATTGATCTGTGTCTTTCATCAAATAATTTATCTCTTCAGAGTTCATTAGTTGCTCTATTGATCCCAAATGTCAATACTTAAAGTACTTAGAGGATTCCATAAATCTAATGAACCAAAGATATCGCACACAAAAGCTCATATGATATCTAATTGAGTATTTAAATAATATGGGGTATTAAACTCTCCCCCCCTTAAATTGAAATTCGCCCCTGAATTTCCTCTACTCAATAATAACCACAACTTGTATCGCTGTCTTAGATCCACACTTAACTTTACTTCCATTAGAATTTCTAACGTAATCCAATTCCAACTTGACTTCACAGACCACATCCTTATTTCACAAACTAACAACTTCACGTCCGTTGTCATACTCTTGTTCCAATATTTGGTTTAACTTTCAACTTGCTTCTCCTCAATTCATCCGTTGTTCCATACAAATCACTTGGTCGTATCTTACTTTCGGCAAAAATGTACCATTCCATATTCCACTACTGAGTCACACAACAAATCCGTAACACCTTATCTTGGTTTAGGATAATAAACACTCATCAAATCTTCGCGATGTAATTCATTGATTTCTTATCTTCATGCAATCACTGACGACTATCCTTTCATAAATTTCTTAACGTTCAAAACAACTTCATAGATTGTCAAACAACTCCTTTACTAGTTCCATTTAATCTGATAGTTCATCTATTTCGTATCACACCAAAAAAGTAACTCACTTAGAACAAGATCTTCTTGTTTCCATACTCCTAAGCAACAATCTTCAAATCCTTATTATTCTGACTTAATTCTTTCATATGTGTAACCCAAATTCTAACAGTAGAACACCACAAATTCTTGAGCACTACCAATTAGCTAACAGTCCACGGAGAAACACACTTATCCACTGGGATCCTTACTAACCAACAATACAGGAAACTTACTTATGTCCTATGGTAGAACAGTTTCCTCGCCAACATACAATATCTTAACATCGGTCCAAAACTTTCCAGACGGTAGAGGTACATGAGTTATATTGTTGCAACCATAAGATATACAACTCCAATTTCATTCTAAACTCAAAACAATATATCCAACGTAGTTTAACAAACTTGGGTTCTAGTTACCATATTCCATATCAATTCTTCTTAAGGGGTTCTGACTCACTCAATGTTTCTTGTTGGTTCGAGATCTCAATCAATCACATATAACACCATCACAGAACTTCAACATGTACGAATCACCACTTATCAAAACCCAAACCATCCAAGGCTCAATTGTGAGTTTCCACACCACTCACCAATTCCATACAACACTCCACATACACCCACACTTTTGAAGGCCATGCCATGTTTCTTAATTGAATCCACTTTTCTTAATTGTTTTGTTCCATAAACAATCCAAGTTATATGCTTAACTTTGGAACGTTCCATTCTTACTCGTACTTGGAAGGATAACCTTCAAATTTCCTTTTCTGGGTAAAACACAACTGCACACAACTGGTACCCCTCTCACGGAGCCTAAATCCAATACCATGAACTCGCGAAAGATAACAAATACTAAACTCTGACCAACCGCTCATACCTTACTAACACCATAATTAAATTACCTTAATATTCCTTGTGAGGTCAACACTTCATGAGCACCCTCTAACTTGGCCCTTGAGACCCTCAATAGTAATAATCAACAATACACTTAAGACTTTTTCACACACATATTAATCGATTAACCATCTGAGTTAATCGGTTAACTCCTTAAAATTCAGCGTAAAACACCATCCTTGCACGTGTTAATCGGTTAACCACATTGTGTTAATCGGTTAACACTGCTGCAGCGGCTAAAAAAACCCGTTTCTCTAAATTCAAAAGTCATCAATCCGGCTTGCTCTAACCCACAATATCATTCTCAACTCGTGGCTTCTTAACTTATATAACATTCACTAACCATGATCCACTCAAGGTAAAACCGACAAAGTCGACGACACACTCCAACCAAGTGACAAGGAAAAATTCCAAACTCTGACGTGGTCACACTACAAAACTTCAGCGGGGTAGTTCATTTTTCTGCTCAAACAACTACACTAGCGGGAAGTCAATAATGACGACATTATAGGGTTTTAGCCATAACTCATACTTGATTCGTCCATAAGCAAAACCCAACACACAACCATTATACGATACCATAAAAATGATGGACATAACATGTCAAGCGTACAACCTTGTTCTCTCACTTGAACTCCTTGGTGGGAAATAAAACAACAATGTTCTTAGTCCAACAAAAGGTAGATTCCAAATATTCTGATTGTTCATAAATACAGAAGTTTCTCTATACTTGAAAATAAATTGGGGCAATGCATCCTCTTGAAGAACCTTTCCATCACTTCGTACACATTAACCGGGATTTCTTGCCCTTCACTATCCATTACACATCCCACTTACACCAAATTACTTAATGGAAGATTCGCAACTGACAATTCTCATCAACTATTTACAAAACCCTTCCAGTATAAATCGTTCCATGATTTTTACTTAGTCCGTATTAAGTCCTGATTTGCTTTTTGTTGATTTACTGCAATCTTGCTTCTTAGAATACAATACTCACTATTCCACAAAGTACGTCCCTTCACACTTGTCTCAAGACTAGGAATCCATCACGTACACTTGTGACCATGGTGCTACTACTACGCTTGTTCTTAATACCAAGGTTTAGCTTTTCCCATTCCATGTCATACTACTAGGGTTCTCGTGGATGAACCATCCTTGATTACATTTCCTTAACTATAGGTTCATCAACACCTTAAAACTCTATTGCTCACTCGTCCAAAATACATTCTGTTGTCACTCCCTCTTAACATAATGTTAATACCGTTTTCCACACTACATTTACTTTACCCTCCATTGTAATCCTCTTAGGTCCAAATATAAACCCATCTTACAAAAATTTCCTTAAATCCAAGGTACTTACTCTGTCTATTAACACAACTCCTTCCGGTCCGTATCACTACACTTTTCGTTACTAAACGAAGCTCATTCTTTCTCCAACACAATACCTTATACTATTCCTTGGGTAATTTAACAAATTCCAAATTGGTCTCTCACCGAAAACAGAAATTCTGAAGTATCAACCTGAACTTGATCTCCTTCCTAACTGAAGATACACAAGTTATCTTATACTCTACATCCGGCGTACACTTGTTTCACTTGAAGCATGTAAACTCATCCTCGTGTTCCTTCACACACTCCTCTACTACTTTAGGTTCCCATAAAAGTCGAACGTCCTTAACTCTCAACTTTTAACCAGTTGGAAGACAGTGTTCCGAACACATTCCTTAAGGTACTCTCGCCCATTCAAGATACCATAGCGACCTTAGAACTAAAGCACCAATAGTTATCTCACTTCCGGGCCTTACGTAATACGTTCCTCAAAACAACCTTTCTTTGTCACGTAATAAGATTACTTGAAATTCTTATCTATTTCAGTGGTCAATCCAGCTCTACTAGTGATTTTACATATTCCTCAATATCTTAACCAATCGTCCAATAGAGATCCTTAACTTTCGAACTCCATCCATTCCAAAGGATTACTTGAACAACATATCACTCTTTAATTCCATGCTACCTAAAGCACAACTTCTACTAAGACCTCAACTGAGCTAACCAAAACTCTTCACTACTAACTCTTGGCTTGAGCCTACCCTCACAGCACAAGTTCCAACAAAACTTCGGAATCCTCGTGGTCGCTCAACCATGATTCTACCTATCACATACATAGTATTAGGTTCATCAGGCCCAACACTACATAATATGATATTAAGAGTCATGCTGGCAAGACACACTTAAGAGGCAGAAATAGATTTACTTATGATGTTTCAAGGCTAGGTCGAGGACACGACCTGCTCTGATACCAACTATAATGCCCTGTATAATATATATCTAGAATAATACCATACTAATGTTTTATTTGGTACTGACACCATCATAAGTGCCTATTGGCATAATTCACATACTTGACCATTATTAAAACATAAATACAACCTATGGTGCAAGACATGGAAATTAGCCAAAAAAATAAAATCTAAGATTAATATACAATATCCTCAATTGTATACAACAATTACACAGCAGAATACTAAGTTAAGCTTCTCTTGAAACATCCAAGCATATCTCCACTTGTAAATCAAACCTGCAAACCACACCTGAAATATAACAACAATAATGGGGTGAGATATTAAATCTCAGTGAGTTCCCTATCTTATGGATTCTCTCGGCTTTACAGGGTTCTAGCCAAATCCTAACTCAAGTCAAGGGGAAGGGAAATGACCTTGAGTTCACAATCTCACACTATATGGAAACATGTTTATGATTCCGTTAACTCAAAATTAATTATCACTAATCGGTAACCTCGTCAAGGCATCCCCTTTCTCCCATCCTCTTCTACGTCTAGAAGTCGGAATGAGTCATGAACCCTCGTAGATTTCTTGGCATACGAGATGGATTCGGAACTAAGGGACATGTTATCACCTTAATTCGTCACTTCACACGGTCCGTACACCGTCACAAGTCTCTTTACCATAAAGGTTCCATTCGTACTATAACATTGGGAATCAAACCTACCAAGAAATCGTGCATTCATTCCAAAGGAGCTCGTTACTCATGAAATGACACATAATAGGATAATGGTTACGATTTCGTGATTTCACATAAAACCGTAATTGTATTCAATAATTTTAGGCCACAATTGCCTTTAGGCCTCTTTTGCCTTTTCTCAAATAATTACCATGGTTTACACATGTTCCATACTAGTGTCTTATTCTTTTCTAGACCATTACTCGGCAAGGATGCACCTTTCTACATCGAATGCACGAGCATCGCCATCTAGGTTATCTACTCTAGACCATTACTCGTCAAGGATGCACCTTTCTACATCGAATGCACGAGCATCGCCATCTAGAGTTTCTATCAATTCCTAGCCATTACTAGGTCACAACCTTAAACTATACCATTTTGTTTTGGGGTAGAATTTCCTCACTCTTCCTAATTAATATTTTAAACATGCATATTTTCTTTCATTCATAATTCACAATTAGATAGATATGGCATAATACAGTTAGTAATGAATTACATGTAATAATTCAACTCATAAAGTTAACACAAATTCTCGGGTTCCCTCCGATTCATTTAATCGGGTATCAAAATCAATATTTCTCACTTTTATCCCGTATGATATTTTCACAGCTTTCCATCGACTATTACCATTCTTCGATAGGATTTACGATCCAAAAGATATGGATTTTCAACATATCACATAAACACACATGATAACATAACATGTCAAACATAATGCACATAGTAGTTCACACACATTTTAAGGCATACAAGTCAGTACTATCCTCTACGAAGTATCCTTGGTTAAATCATGGTCTAACATTACCATTTAATAGCACATTGTATTCTCTTTCCAAGGCTTCAAGTCCCATATCAATCGGGCTCCCGATTCATGAATTATGGTAGGAATAAGGACCCATACCATTCACATTCATTACATTTCCATCTCTATATTATCAATCCACGACATAAACATATGTTTCTACTTCACTATCATAAAGAGTATTAGAGTAGCTTTCCAACGCTTCCGACCATGCCTCAATCCGAGTTACGGATCAAAAGTTATGAAGGAAACAAAATGGGAAAATCTGTCATGTTCGCTAGGCGAACTCCAGGCGAACATAGCAGAATAAAAAGGGCATAAAGTTCGCTAAGCAAACTCTAGGCAAACTTTCTACTTCCCTTCGCCTTGGGTTCACTAGGCGAACCCAGAATTTCCAGCAGCGCTAATATAGGTCATTTAGGGCCAAAAACTCTCATTTCTTCACCCAAAACACTTCCAATTCATACTCTATCAACCCCAATCATAACCCGACTATACTACACATTTTATATCACATTTCATCCATTAGATTTCATTGATTTATTTGTTTAATCATTTTCTCTCAAATCTAACCTAAGTTCTAAACTTATATTTCTAGAACTTAAAGTGTCTAACTAGAACCCACCTTGATAATCGAAGAGGAGTTTGAAGAAGATGATGATCCAAGCTTTCTCTTCTTCTTCCTTGAACTTCTTCTTCTCTTCTCTTTTCCCTTCTCTCTCTTCTCTTACCATCTTTCTTCTTTTCTTTTCTAACAAATATATATATATATATATATATATATATATATATATATATATATATATATATATATATATATATATATATATATATATATATATATATATATATATATATATATATATATATATAATACCAATATTATATAATATGATCCAATAGAGTAAAACATCTCCAATTGATATTTTATCGTCTCACACCAATTGATCAATTATTAGAGTTACCATAAAATCCTTTCTTGAATCAAAAACAAATATTGATCTGTCTCTTTCATCAAATAATTTATTTCTTCAGAGTTCATTAGTTGCTCTATTGATCCCAAATGTCAATACTTAAAGTACTTAGAGGATTCCATAAATCTAATGAACCAAAGATAGAGCACACAAAAGCTCATCTAATATCGAATTGAGTATTTAAATAATATGGGGCTTTACATTAATACAAGAATGAAAAGCAAAGCCTATCGCTAGGGAAAAACCTTAGCATAATCAGAATAATCAATTAACCAATACAGTATACTGATTTGCAGCTGAGAAGTCAAAGCCACATTGAAAATAAACATAATATGTATTCACTTTTCTATCAAGCCTTTAAATATTACTCTTCATCACCATCAGTTATTTTTACTTGCTATTCAGTTCAATCCTTATGAAACTATATCATAAACATAAAAAAAGAAAACACCAATTAAGAATCACAAAAATCCAGCAATTCTAGTAAATTTTGAAAAACCTTACAAGATCTTTAGAGGGAAAACAAAAACCCTTACATAAAGAATCAAACAAATAATAACTAAAAACCTAATTAACAATTAACAATCATATAAATTAATCAATTGATATAAAAGAGCTTACTAAAGAGTATTAGGTGGTCTAATTATGGTTACACTCCATTAAAAAATGTTGGCTTCGTCAACCAAACCAGCGGAAAAGCCATTGACGGGGTGTTTGCCAAGATCTGCAACAAAAGTAAGTTAATTAGAACATAACAGAAAATTCACGCAAAAACCTTCATCCAAAAAACCATGATTTTGCAAATAAACACAATTTTGCAACTTTAGCACACAACATGACAACACCACAATATTGTGGCTACCAATAAACCTTCATCCAAAAATACTTGTACATCATTAACCATTTCCCCCCATGAATAAGAAACGAAAGTGAATCATAAACCACATTCCTAAAACTATTCAAAATCAACATCGAAGGTTCTAAAATATCCGTCAAACTATCAACCAAAGGCACACCACTAACCTCTTTTAACGACTAAATATGTTTCATCTCGACACCACACCCATCGGTTTCAAAACTATCCTGTAATGTAGGACCAGACATATGTAATGAACTCCTATTGCAACTAAACCATGAATATATTGTATTGAAAAAGTTTCAATTTTGAATCAAATATCATTGTTAAATGAAAAACAAAAGTTCTGTCAACTTAAACCATATATCCAAGATCTGATTTTGATTTCCAAATCTCACCAAACCATATTAGAATAAATTGATTCCAGAAACAAATCTCATTCATCTTAGAACTTCCAAAAAATCACCAAACCATGTATCGAAAAAGAAAATGAAAATGTCAAAAAATGAAAGCATGAGTAAGTATAGAGAGATTGTTGTAAGACTCAGAAATAATTATGAACATCAAAATGGTGAATGCAAAGATAGTGTTGTAAGACTCAGAAATAGTAATGAACATCAAAACAATGCACTAAAAGCTGAATGAGCAAAAAACCAGAACGTGAAAATGATTCCTCTGAGGGCATCGACCCAATGAGGACAAGCAAGCTGAATGAGCAAAAAAATAGAACAAAATCGATTAACATAAACATTTAACATGAAACCTCTAAGTGAATGGTGTCGGAAATGAAATGAACATGAAACTTTCAACCAAACTCAAAATTATTTGTCGGTAAATCCGGATAAGCTGGAACTGGAAGAAGAAGAAAAAGCAGTTGTTGATGGAGAGAATTTTAGAGGTGTATCAAAAATTATTTGAGGAAATATGAAGATTGAAAGGGGGTTAGAAGATCGATGGTTACAAATGAAGGTTGTTTTGAATTTTACCCGGGTAATAAGGTGTTTGGAAATTGAAAGGGATTTCCCAAATGCATGAGCCATTTGGAAATATAGGACAATTCTATTGGTCAATTATTTAATATTTAGTAAATTACTATAAAGGGCATTTTTATGTGTAAAGTTAATAATGATTAAAGGATAATTTAGAGTGTTATTAAACATGTTCCATTATTAGTTAGGTAGTTGATTAAGTTCTCTCACCCTTCATCTCCGCTCTGCAAAACACGACTAAATTCTTTGTCAAAGGAGCGGTGGCGCGCGGTGTTCGTCACCATCTTCTCTATGGCGCCTAGGGCTGTTTTCGGTCCGGTCCGGACCGGGTATCTAAAGTACCAGAATTTGGACCGATACCCCTATCGGGTAAAATCGGACCTGTCATACCCCAAATTTTGACCACTAAGATTTCCCATCATTGTGCAAATCATCATCACAATATGGATGTACTTACATGCCTCATCAATCTTCTCAAAGATGTTTGAGCATTCACTACAATTAAGAATTAAGGGTTTCAAGCCCTCTCAGAGCACTTAGACAAAGGATCAATCAAGAAATGACATGATCTTCAGCTTGTCTAACCTCTCAAACACCTATAAAGGATAAAGAGGACTCCCACATCAAGAAACAAGCACACAGTTGCAACATTCCAAGTGGATCAAGCCTCAAGATCGCCAGTGTCACCAAATTAGGGTTTTGGTCGCCTGAGGCCTCTAGATGGAAATTTTCATCTAGGCATGAGCCAATGCTTCAAAGCATATCCCAAGATACTCCAAGAAACCTCATGGACCCAATCATCAATTCAATTTAACCTCAGGGGATGCATTTACCAAAAATCAGAAATTAGGGTTTCTTGACCTAATTCACCCCTAAGTTGACTTTTGGGACAAAACATGAGCCAAGACCTCAAGACATAATTTGAAGGCCTCAAATACACCACATTGATCCATTTGTAACAATGGATTGATCCAAGAAGATTGATTCACAAGTTTCATTTTCATCTGGACCACAATTAGGGTTTCAAGGAAAAAGTCAACTGTACCTTTGACTTTTGACCAAGACATGCTCCCAAGCATTGGGGCATGATTCAATACACCCTATGACATCTATGGAACATGTCCATTAGGTTTGATTTAGGTCAAGGGCTTGATTTCACAAAGGATCACGCAGTTTGGATTTCATCCGATAAAAAGTCAACTGTGCACAAAATCAAGTTTGACTTTTTGGAAAATTTTCACAATTATGGTTCCTGGACCCTAAAACAATGTTAATATGTGATTTGAATCATCATTCATCAAGAAAAACCAAAGAAAGTGAGTTAACTTGTAAAAGGGGTAACCATAAAAAACTTAGAACTTTTCTAAGTTATGGAATAAAGTGGCTAGGGTACCAACTTCCAAGGACCATAACTTGAGATCCAAGCAACCATTTTGGATGATCCAAAGCTGGATTTGTAGCTCTCATTTCATACTTTAAAAGTGTCAACTACATCTCATTCCAACTCTTCATGGATTTTAAGTTATGGAGTGATCAAAATGGCAAAAAACATGAAAATGACACTTTTCCAACACTTAGTGAAAATCTGCCTAAATTAGCAGCCTTGAACAACAATGTTCACGATGATTTTTCAATTGGATCTAAGAAGTTTCAAGACAAACTATGATCAAACATGTGTTGTATCATATGAGGGCTTTCCAATGAGCCCAAAAACATGAGAAAACTCCACCTGAGCTAGGAGTTATGATAGCTGCAACATGCCTTGCTGCAAACTGTCTTGACAAGGCAGATTTGTGCATAAGGGCTCGATTTGATCAAATTGTGCAACAACAAGCATGGTTATCCATTTGAACACCTCAAGGGGGAACAACCAAGGGACAAACAGTGATCTACCAGCCTCACAAGTCCATGGATCTATGGTTAGGCATGACACTCCTAAATTCAAAGATGCTTCAAATATTCAATTTTGTTTCAAAGCATTTAACTGATGCATAGAAGTGGCATTCATCAAGACAATGTTATCCAAGTTCAGTCAAGACTTATCCTTGAACTAAAGAACCTTAGTCCTGTGCTCTAACCTCAAGTCAATGACTAGAGGAGGCTTGAGATTCCATTTGATCACAATTGGCCACACACCTGTACCAGTTGCCATACACTATTGATGCCAAAACAAACTTGACACACTATAAATAGACCTCAATTGTGATCAGTTTGAGTACACCAAAGCACCCAAACTGATGTTTTCCTCAAAATCTCCACTTTCACTCTAATTTTGCCTTCTAACTCAAGTCACTATCGGGTTTTGAGTTTGAGAGCAATTCCAACCAAACCAATTACACACACACACACACACACACACACACACCTCACATATAACACATATAAGTGATCCAAACTCTCACATAACATTTGGAACATCAATTTCACAAAATCACCAGCCAACTGCTCAAGCCTTTGACAGATTTATAGTTGAGGTGCCAAATCAAGTTCTAGCTCAATTCAATCCACTCCAAGCATTCAGACACACTCCATAACACCTAAGGGATTTGTTCAGATCATCACAACTCATCTGTAACACCTCCAACTCAAAAATCAAATTGCTCTTGCTGCCACGCCATTCAAGTAAGCCTAAACTTGGTCATCTCATGATTCATGCATATTTCCTCGCACAATAATTTTGCCATATGTTCATAATCATGTATGGAGTGTTTCCCCTCAATTGATTGCTTTATATGAGTCGTGTATGGAATTTCTTAGCCTTCATGCAAAAATTAGGGTTCTTGAGGTTTCTCTTTGATTTCACATTCCATACTTAAAATAAATGAAATTAAAGACCATAGACATGATCGTGAGTTGAAAACGAGCAGATTGATATGTGGATTGTGTGATTTCATCAAGTATTAGTGAGATTGATAAGAAAATGCAAATCAGACAAAAACAGGGCACGCGGGCAAGAACAAGGTGTTCTTAGCGCCCTTTTTCAAACTTTTGAATTTTGAATTTTTATTATTTTATTTAATTGATTCAAAAAATAATTTCTCTCTGAATTTTAATGATTTTGAGTTGATTCTTTTTCAAAATTCACAAAAAAGTTAAAATATTTTATTTTACAAAAATTTCCCAAAAATATTATTTATTTCATATATTTGATATTTTTGCAAAGAATTAATTTTTATTTATTTTTCAACATTTTAAAAATTTTCTTTCTCTTGATTTTTCAAACTTGAATGGGTTTCAATCATTTTGTGGATAAAAACATGATTTTGGAAACATTGACCCAAAATCACAACTCATTTCTCACATGTTTTCAATGATTTTATTAATTTTTTATCAAAATTAATTCCATTTTTAACAAAATTAGGGTTTTGATTGATTTCACCCTCATCAATCTTTTTCAAACACTTTTGGGCCTCTAATAGAGTGTAAGACCCAATCCCTTTTTAACCAAAACCATTTTGGGCCTCAGTGTATTGTATAAGTCCCAATACAGTTTCAAAAATCTCGGCACGATCCCCATTTTCAAAACATTTTCATTTGGGCCTCCCCTCGTGTTGTAAGTCCCATCTTTCTTTGTCAAAACCACATTTGGGCCTCTTGAAAGAGTGTAAGCCCCAACCCTTTTATTAATAAACCTCTTTGGGTCTTAGTCGTTGTATAAGTCCCGATACGATATTCAAAACAACAATGCGATCATTGTTAAAACTTGGGCCTCTCCTTGAGTATAAGCCCCAACAATCTCTTCAAAATGATTTCCCTTTTTGATTTAGATTCAATATATATGTTGTTATCAAAACTTTCTGTAATTTCTTTGAACAACTAACAATACAACATGGAAGCTTGCTCGCTTATAAGTTTTATCAGCTTTCCTTTACATGCTTTAATATATATATATATATATATATATATAACTGTATTGTGGGAAGCTGCGCATAGTTAGTCTTATTTCATACCTTTTTAAAATACATTGTCATATATCAACTGTATATATACTAGTATAGTGATTTAGAGTTTTTCCCGTCAACTAGGTCTAGAACTAGGTAAAACCATGTTGGTCACTCTTAAATACAGTCAAAACTAGATCCCCATAAGATTTCCAGATACAATCTTGGGCTTTGTACAGCTAGGTAAAACCATGTTGGTCACTCTTAAACTAGGTAAAACCATGTTGGTCACTCTTAAATACAGGCTTCCTAAAAGTATCCCCGCCTCCTCTTGGGCTTTGTACAAGGACCCTTCGGCTTCTTAGAAGTTCTCATGCCTTCTCTTGGGCTTAATACAAGGACCCTAACAACCTCTTAAAGGTATAAGACATAACTTAGTCATCCTTTGCTAGAGCAGTCTTTCCAGTGTCAAATCTCAGACCAATTGAGGGCTGATTCTCATCCCTTAAAACACGTGCCTCCTCTTGGGCATCATACAAAAGATAAAACTCTTCCACATCAGTAGACTTGGATAGTCTAATCCCCTCTTGAGTCTCAAAGACATTCTCATGTTGCTTGCAAATATATGAAGAAACCCCGGTCACTCTGGATCAACTTCCAGCAGAGCTGAAACCCTGTCTCTCTCCTAAAAAGCCCCAACCAGGGTCATGTTTATCGTCAAATAACACTATCCCAAATCAAAACCTCAAGGCATCTGATACCTCAACTCTTCTGTAATCCTCAGCAAGAGTTAATTCCCTATTTGGATCTGCCTAGAGATCTCAACAAATCCCCGACAAAAGTTAGCCTCCTCTTAGGCTTTGTATAATGATCTTTCCTCAGCATAGTTAGCCTCCTCTTGGGCTTTGTACAATGATTCTCCCCAGCGGAGTTAACCTTTACAGACTCTCTTGTTGAGTCAATCACTTTTCAGACTCTCTTGTTGAGTGAATCACCTTTTCAGACTCTCTTGTTGAGTCAATCACTTTTCAGACTCTCTTGTTGAGTCAATCACTCTTCAGACTCTCTTGTTGAGTCCACCTTTTTAGCCTAAATCTTGGGCTTTGTACAAGATAGATAAAAAATACTCTCTTGTTGAGTCAATCTTTATCCAGCCTCATCTCAGGTTTGGTATAAAGATTTCCCCTAGCAGGAGCTAGCCTTCTCTTAAATTGTGTAGAATAATTTCTCTAGCTTGTTCAACCACAATCCTGGGCTTTGTACAGGACAGATAAAAGCATTCTCTTATTGAGTCAAACCCTTTTAGCCTCAATCTTGGGCTTTGTACAAGACATAAAACTTCCTCTCTTAAGCTTGGGACCAATATCTTCCCCAGTAAAGTCAATTCCTCCCAGCCTTCCTTTAGGCTTTAAGAAATAAATTCCTGAAGTTGAGTCAAATTCTTTTCATCCTCAATCTTGGGCTTTGTACAAGACAGATACTACTCTCCAGCAGAGTCAAACCTTTTGCAGCCTCAATCTCGGGCTTTGTACAAGCCAAATAAAAATATCCTCACCAGAGTCAGTTAAATTTCCCATTCCAGCCTCAATCTTGGGCTTTGTACCAGACACATACAAACCTCCCCGACGGAGTCAAAATCCTTTTAGCCTCAATCTTGCGCTTTGTACAAGGCAGATAGAACATTTTCCTCGGAAAAGTCAAACTTCTAGCCTTCTCTTAGGCTTTGTATAATGATATCCCCAAAGAGTCAGTCTCTTTTTTGTCTCAATCTTGGGCTTTGTACAAGACACCAATATATACACTCTCTTGTTGAGTCGGTCTTATCCAGTCTCCTCTTAGGCTTTGTATAAGGACTTCCCTAGTGGAGTCAATCAACCTCTTAGCTTTAACCTTGGGCTTTGATCAAGGCACACAAAAATCAACAATCCCCACAGAGGAAATCCAACCCCTCTTTAGAGATGACAAGTTCTCTCTCAGTCAAACCTTTTAGCTTCAATCTTGGGCTTTGAACAAGACACAAATACTCCTTTAGCTTCAGTCTTGGGCTTTGAACAAGACACCAAAACATCTTTTTCCTCCCTTGGAATAGGAGGAACTACGATTGCTCTGATTTCCCTGTTTTGTTTTAACGGGAATACGTAGGCATAAGATTGTGAAATCTTAGCGAGCATACCAAACAAAAACTCTAGGTCCAGTACCTTCATATCAATCAAAACTTAGGTCCAGTACCTTACCAAAAACATTGGGAAAACCCGAACATCAACAAAAACTCACTCACTCACTCATACTTCCCAAGAAACTTTCCCAACCCATTAACGGATAAACACCATCAAGTAAAAAGCGAAACCTAAAGCTAATATCATGTGGATAACCACATATAGGATGGGTAATTGACAACTCCCCATTGTATAACCTGACCCCGGACCCCCAATATCTTTAAAGCATTTGTTCAGTTAAACATTCGCGTGCAAGGTTAGTTTTAGATAACTTCCCTTTCCCTTCTAGCTTCACGGGATAAATAAGAAATCAGAAAGTAGCACCCCCTTCTCCTCATTGCGGTGAGGAAAAATCCAGCAATAAGGTGGTCGCGTCACCGACAAAAATCGCTCGCTACAGTAAAATGGTGACTCTGCTGGGGGGTCATTATCTGTATAGGACTAGGATTATAGCTCTTAAGAGGTCTAGGATGTTAGTTTTAGGGGTAAATATATATATCGCTTTTCCTAATTGATATCCGTGTTTATTTTTCTGTTAATGGGACTGCGGGTGATGCCGCATCTGGAAAGTTTGAGTAACACCTAAGATAAGTGATGGCACTAGATGAGTAATCTTACAGGGAGTGACTCCCAAATAAGAGACCTCGGTCGACCATCGAATCAGTGGAGATACCCTTTGCGGATTCAATGCATATACGACTTCGGTTGTTGAAAGCAGATTGTTCGATTATGGCGTCCATGAAACTGAGGATTTAGTAGGCTGAGACCATGTTACTATTTTGTAGTGCGGAAGCTATCGGAAATAGTTATCACATGATACTACCCTCATTTGAGATTACTCTAAATACTGTAGCTCGCTCGGGTGAACCAGCTTGCTGTTGTTATCCCAAGAGGGGTCAATGATTGTGAGGACAGGTACAAAAAATCACCAGTACAACCTTTGGGGATGGGTAGAGCCATGACTTCATGACCCCGAACCTTTGACCCCATGTTTTTTCTATGTTTTTGTGTGTTGCATTCATGCATTCATTTCATTAAAAAACATTAAACAAAGAAAAATTTTCTCTTCTAGTCTTTCTTTTTCAAATTAAACTAAAACAATGATTGCAAATGTCAGAGAAAAAGATTACGTTATGGATTTCGGTAGAAGAAAGACTCAAAAGTACACCTTCAAGGTTCCAAAATTGGAGGATTTGAGAGGGTTGGCAAGGATGATCACCAACCCTGTTGCTTTCAGAGCTAAGTACGGAGGACTGCTATCTCTGTTAAGGGTCCATGTAATTGAAGGAATCCTGGCTATGCTCATTCAGTTCTACGATCCGGTCTATCACTGTTTTACATTCCCAGATTACCAACTTGCACCGACGCTGGAGGAGTACTCTCACCTAACCGATTTACCCATTACTGATCAAGCTCCCTTTTCTGGACTGGAAGATATTCCAAAGGATCAAAACATTGCAAGAGCTATCTATTTGGACGAGTCAGAAGTCAGGACTCACATGACCACTAAAGGTGGAATCCAAGGTTTGCCAGCCAAGTTTTGGTAAAGAAAGCTCTGTACTTTGCTAGTATAGGGAACGTAACCGCTTTCGAGAGCGTCTTTGTCTTACTCACCTACGGGTTATTTCTGTTTCCCAACATTGATGACTTTGTTGATATCAACGCCATTAAGATTTTTCTAATTGGAAACCCTGTGCCGACCTTACTCACAGATGCTTATCATTTTGTACACTTAAGGAATTTATACAGTGAAGGAATGATCACATGTTGTGTACCCCTGCTATACAAATGATTCACTTCCCATTTACCTAAGTCTGCTGCTTTTTGGGATCATAAGCGTGCTCTACGTTGGTCACAGAGAATCATGTCTCTCACCAACTTTGACATAGACTGGTACAATAGGATCTATGATGGGATACGAATCATTGACCGTTGTGGAAACTTCCCTAATGTACCCCTCATAGGAACTAAAGGAGGAATCAAATATCATCCAGTTTTGGTTTGTCGTAAATTCGGATACCCGATGAGACATGTCCCGCGTAATGTTCATCTGGAAGGTCTTTTCTTCAAGGAAGAAGAAAATGACAGGGCACTAAAGACAGAAATAGTGCATGCCTGGAAACATGTTCACAAGAAAGATAGAGAGTCTCTAGGAAAACCAGACTGTGTCTCTATGGAACCTTATCTCCACTAGATACAAACTAGAGCTCTCAAGCTAAGGATGCCTTACCCTCGTCAATAAGTTCTTCCGTTAAAGGAATTTGTCCTTTACTTTATGTTTGATACGAAAAAACTTCAGGTTACGATCAATAAAGTTCAACAGGAGAAGAAGTCTTGGAAGAACAAGTACCGTATTTTCAGCGTGGAGTGTGACAAAATACAACAACTGTTAAAAGAAAAAGATGCTCTAATCGAGATTTTAGAGCAACATGTTGTAGAAAATCAAGATGACCAAAGGAATTTACTCGCTCCTTTCACTTGGCAAAGGAATGATAACCCGACAACGGCTCAAGAGCCCCGGTTAAAGAAAAGGAAAGTACCAGAACCAGCACATGAGCCCTCCTCATAGAGGACTCAGGATCCATAAGCTTAGATTTTTCCTTTTACAGCACTTTGTAAATTACTGTATTTCCATTTCCGCAATCTTTGAATTCAATAAAACGGGGTTTCCCCATTGTATGATATTTGCAGTCCAATTGTTGAAGTTTCTTTTGATTAAACAAAAAAAAATCTAAATATAATTATTGCATATCATTCATCATTCTCACATAACGCATTCTCTTTCCCTACGAATCTCACATTTGTGCCTCGATTCTAGAGTCAAACTGTCTCATTCGTACAATACTCGGGCCAATCTACAAAAGAAGATGGATAATCTCGAGGAAGAGAACATAGAGTTGAGAGAAGAACTCGACGCTCTGAAAGAAGATATGAGGAAACTTCACAATGACATGCAAGCTCTGGAAGCAGCTCAGATACAAAGGACTGTGATCTCAGAGATCACATCGACGCCCATAGGGGAAAAGTATGATCCTTGGTATAACATGCCTAAAGATCGTCCTTGGGGCATATGCCTATTAACTATATCCCGGAAGGATATATTCCGTCGATCACGGAAGATCCGAAAACTGCAGCAGGAACCACTGGGCCTGAAGGTTACAAACTTCGGGAAAGCGAAGATGCAAGGGGCATGACAACAACTCCTGAAGGTTACAAACTTCAGGAGAGGGAAGTACCAAGAGTCACCGTCGTAATGACTATACCACCACCTGTGGTACACACTGTCCTGGAAGGGCAGATTCCACAGATACCTTCTGTTGGAAATGAAAGTCTGGACAACAGAATGAAGGAGTTCTAAGAATAGTTCCTAGAGATGCAGAAGGAACTGCAAGCCATTTGCGACTAGGATCTATTCGGAAAGGACGCCGCAGACCTTTGTTTGGTCCCCAATGTGAAAGTTCCGCACAAATTCAAGGTGCCCAAATTTGAAAATTACAAGGGTAACTCTTGCCCTCGAAGACATTTAGTGATGTACGCTCGAAGGATGTCAACTCAGACAGAGAACCAACAGCTACTGATCCACTACTTTCAAGATAGTTTAACCGGTGCCGCACTTGAATGGTACATGGGATTAAACCGCACTAAGATCATCACTTTCAGAGATCTTGGCGCTGCCTTCGTTCAGCAGTATAAGTATAACCTGGACATGGCACCGGACAGAGATCAACTCAAAGCCATGTCATAGAAGGGCAAGGAAACCTTTAAGGAGTATGCTCAGAGATGGCGTGAAATTGCCGCCCAGATTTGTCCACCTATTGAGGAAAAAGAGATGACAAAGATCTTCTTGAAAACCTTGAGCTCATTTGACTACGATAGAATGGTCGCCAGTACGCCCAACGAATTCACTGAGATGGTAGGCATGGGAGTTTGTCTTGAAGAAGCAGTTTGAGAAGGACGTTTAGTTAAAGATACCGGACCATCAAGCAGTACCAAAAGATACGGTAGTGCTCTCCCTAAGAAAAAAGAGCAGGACATTGGCAATATCTCTCTCGGAAAGCAAAGGTGGCAGTACCAACCAGTAGCAGCTGTAACTCCTGCTATCAACCCTGCGTCTGTTCCTACGTATCAACCTCCGGTTGCTCAGAGCCAACCGAATCAACAATAATATCAGCAAAGGACACAACAGCCTCTTCAGCAGGCTCGTCCTCAGTACAACAACAACCGTACAACGTGACCACCAGGGTTCGACCCTATATCAATGTTGTACGCAGAACTGTTTCCACTACTACTGGTCAAGGGGCACGTCCAAACCAAGGCTCCTCTTGCGATACCGGAGAATCTGCCTTTTTGGTTCAAAGCGAATCAGACTTGCCCTTACCATCAAGGAGGATCAGGGCATAACATAGAAAACTGTCTCAGTTTCAAATCCGATGTGCATAAGCTTGTTAGGAGCGGGGTCCTATCCTTTAAGGATACAAATCCTAATGTTTAGACGAACCCGCTGCCTCAACACGAGAAAGCTGCGATAAATTTGATAGAGGAAGAGTCTAAGCATGGCTATCAAATTCACGATGTACTCTTATTGGAGACCAACCTGGTCAAGATGCATTACAGACAGAGCGGATACGGGAATGTACCATCTCACAACTATCACCAGTGTGATATCTGCTCTAAAAACGATCAAGGATGTTCTGTGGTGCAATCAGCTCTACAAGAACAGATGGATCTCGGATGGATCCAAGATCACTGAATTCAGGAAGTCAACATGACTTATACGAATTCCAACATCATTCAAAACCATGACATCCGTGTGATGAATGTCAACTTGGTGGCAATCCACTCAAGGCAAAGCCAACATCATGATCTGCCACGGCACGATTATGATTCCTGTCCTATCTGCTCAATAAATGATCAGGGATGCTCTTTTATATAAGAGGCCCTCCAGTGTCAGATGGATCTTGGATGGATTCAGGATTACCACGATAGAAGTCACTATCAAGTTAATATGATTCAAATCTTTGATATTCGCTTGATGAATACCAGCTTGGTGGAGTTACACGCTACACAAGTCTAGCTCAATTTTCTGACTTCGCATGATTATTCGAACTGCAAAGTATGTCGTGGGATTGACCAAGGATGTGCACTCGTTCAAAGAACACTGCAACACTTGTTGAACCACTGGTGGCTTCCGATCTATGTAGATGAAGACACACAATAAGTCAGCATGACCAACGGAAACCCTACTAGGCATTAAAGTCAGGATGTTCGATCAATGGAGACAGATCTAGTAAGGTTACACTGCATACAAAGTGGACGTGGTCGGGTGACACCACACAACTATGAGCGCTGTAGAGTTTGCTCAGAGAATAATCAAGGATGCTACCTCGTGCGAGCAACCCTTCAAAGTCAGTTGGAACACAAAGAGATTCACCCATGTTCAGGCTCTGGTTTAATTAACATAATGTCATACTATCATCCTAATCGAGGCAAAGATGTTATCGTAATCCCTAAAGGAGAAGTGGCTAAAGATGTGTGCGCCATAATCCCTCTACTCCATGAATCAAGTGGAAGAATTCTCAACCTCAAACCAATTGAGGCCGGCTATGATGGTCAGAAAAATCAAAAGGCTCCTGTAGTTATCTATCTGCCAGGACCAGTACCGTATGAATCGACTAAGGCTATCCCTTACAAGTACGGTGCAACATTAATTGAGAATGGAAAGGAAACTCCATTACCCTCCGTCGTGAATATTGCTGACATCAGTCGAGTAACACGGAGTGGTCGGATCTTCAACCGAGGAGTTGGAGAACCCACCAGAGAAAAGGAACCTCCGACAGAAGTTCCTGATCAACCAGTCGGACAATCCAGTAATCTCGACCTTTCAAAAAATAATGATGAGATGTTGAAGCTCATCCAAAAGAGTGAGTACAACATAGTTGATCAATTGTTGCAAACTCCTTCAAAAATCTCTGTACTATCTCTTTTACTCAGTTCCGAAGCTCACCGGGAGGCTCTACAGAAAGTCTTAAAGTAGGCCTTTGTGGAACAAGATGTAACAATAAGATAATTCGACAGCATCATCTCCAACATCACTTCCTGCAACAACTTAGGATTCAGTGATGAGGAACTGCCGAAGAGGGCCAGAGTCACAACATGGTACTCAATATTACTGTCAACTGCCAGGACGATGCATTAGCCAGTGTATTAGTAGACACCGAATCAACTCTAAATGTGATACCAAAGTCTACTTTGATGCGATTATCCTACCAAGGATCTCCGATGCAGGGCAGTGAGGTCATCATCAAAGCATTTGACGGATCCCAAAAAACAGTTATTGTCGAAGTCGACCTTCCCATAACTATCGGTCCTCACACTTTCCAAGTCACTTTCCAGGTCATGGACATCCGGCCAGCATACAACTGTTTATTAGGAAGACCTTGGATACACGAGGCTGGAACGGCCACTTCAACACTTCACCAGAAGCTGAAGTTCGTCAAGAATGACCAACTAGTCACAGTCTGCGGAGAGTAAGCCTTGATCGTGAGTAACTTATCATCGTCCACTTGTGTAGAACCAGAGGAGGTTGTAGGAACTCAGTTCCAAGCACTTTCGGTGAGCAACGACAATCAATCAGAAAGAGGAACGTCAATTTCCTCATACAAAGATGCTCTCGAAGTAATCAAAGGTAACAATGCAAAAGGATGGAGACAGCTTGTCATTCCTACTGATAACAAGACAAAGAAAGGTCTTGGTTTTTCCTCAACCTGTACCCAGACAGCTACTAACAAGGAAAGTTTTCATCCCATTCAGGACTTCTTCCACAGTGGAGGTTCCTTCACCCAATGTCCTAAGAAGTACATACCATCAACGAGGGTGACTCCTTAGATACAGATGAAGAGTGAAAGTCTTATCTTAACGAGGACGATTATTTGTCTCAGGGAGAAGTGCCTATGCCATTTGCTATCCCGCACAAAGTCTGAGATATATACCAAGGTCGGACGTCAAGATGATATACGGAGATTGTGATCCGGAAGGATGCCGGTGGACACTCTGATGAAAGATAACTTTGACCACAACTATTATGGCTCAATGGATGGCCTGCCTATGTGGCAGCCATACCCAGGAGACTCGGGGCAAGAGAATTAGCCGAACGATGCATATCAGCTGAGCATCATTGAAAAGAATACATGCGTCCCCACCGAATCATGGGATCATTACTCAGGGCATTTAGAAAATATCCAGTACAACGATGAATTTGTGAGGATTGCAGAACATCAGTTTCTTAACTATGCTTTTCCCGAGGTCAGCGTCATCGAGAGGGATGACTCCTCTAGTCCCAAAGAAGTGTGGGACACCTTAGGACAACCGAGTGGCAAGTACGACTTCATGGTCAAGTACACCGCTCCTGAAAGCCCTCGTATCAGGCTCGAAGACATCCAGCCAACTGGATAGGGAGATCCACCTGAGAGTGCAAATACTGTGCAAGATACAGCTGAAGAATCCTCCTACGACAACTCTGCCTGGGAGATAGGTTCTAACAATCCTACTCCACCAGAAATCAGCGTTATTTTTGAAGACAAGCGAAGAAAGAAGGTACCAGCTTTGTGATTCACCAAGGAGTTCGCCGCCAATGGGTTGCAGTCAACGTTCCGAAAGTCGTTCATAAGTCTAAGTAATTGCCGTCTTTATCTTAACCTTTCACCCTGCCCAGGTGAAACGGATGTTTTGATAGTGCTCACTTTCTGTAAATGTACCTCTTCGCTTTGCCCAAAGTGACAGAGTTTTGTTTTATAGGGTTGTAGTTTCAAGAATCGACAAAATCATAAACAATATAACGCCGTTCTATAATTTTCGCATTTATTACTGTTTTCTCTTTTTACTTTTTCAGAAAATGGTAATCCTAAAAATAACTCAAATAATAAAAACAAGCATTTTTTAGAAAATACACTGCACTGCACTCTTGCATTTTCTCTATCTCTTCTAAAACCAAATCATCACGTCATGCAGATTGCTTGTTTTAAACCCCATTGAAACATATGATCCAATGCCTTTTCCCAACTTTGAATTCCCGGCATTTGAGGCTGAAGAAGAAAATGATGAAGAAATTCCAGAAGAGATCTCCCGATTACTCAGACAAGAGGAAAGGTCCATTGAACCTCACAAAGAGCCGTTGGAAACGGTCAACTTGGGGTCAGAAGAAGAAAGGAAAGAAGTCAAGATTGGGGCACTGCTCAGTCCGACCGTCAAAGAAAGTTTGATAAAGCTTCTCAAAGAGTTTCCCTATGTATTCACTTGGTCCTATCAAGATATGCCAGGGTTGGATACCAGCATCGTGGAACATCACCTACCGTTGAGATCAGAATGTCCACCGGTAAAACAAAGACTAAGACGGACTCATCCAGACATGGCCATCAAAATCAAAGAGGAAGTACAGAAACAGATTGACGTGGGTTTCCTCGCCACCTCAGAATATCCTCAATGGTTGGCTAATGTAGTACCAGTTCCGAAAAAGGACGGAAATCTCAGAATGTGTGTAGACTACAGAGATCTAAACAAGGGTAGTCCAAAAGATGACTTCCCCCTACCGCACATAGACATGCTGGTAGATAGTACAACAAAGTTCAAAGTATTCTCCTTCATGGATGGATTCTCGGGTTATAATCAAATCAAAATGGCGCCGAAAGACATGGAGAAAACTTCCTTCATCACCCCATGGGGCACTTTTTGTTACAAGGTAATGTCGTTCGGTTTAAAGAACGCCAGGGCAACCTATCAAAGGGCCATGACTACTCTGTTCCATGACATGATACACAAAAAAATAGAAGTGTATGTCGATGATATGATTGCCAAATCTAAAACAGATGAGGAGCATGTGACTCACCTGTCAAAGCTATTCGAGCGGTTGAGAAAGTACAAACTCCGCTTGAATCCCAATAAGTGCACATTCGGTGTCCGTTCAGGGAAACTGCTAGGGTTCATCGTCAGCCAGAAAGGAATTGAGGTTGATCCTGACAAGGTCAAGGCCATTCAAGAAATTCCTTCTCCAAAGACTGGAAAACAAGTCAGGGGATTCCTGGGATGTTTGAATTACATTTCCAGATTTATATTCCTCATGACCGCGACCTGCGCGCCAATAATCAAATTACTTAAAAAGAATCAGGACTGCGTTTGGAAGAAGACTGCCAAACCTCTTTCGACGGTATCAAGGAATACCTGTTGAACCCACCGATTCTATCACCTCCAGTGGAAGGAAGACCACTGATCATATACCTAACAGTCTTGGAAGACTCCATGGGTTGTGTACTTAGCCAACAAGACGAAACCAAAAGAAAAGAGTCTGTCATCTACTATTTGAGCAAGAAATTTACCGACTGCGAGACTCGGTACACTATGCTTTAGAAAACTTGTTGTGCTTTGGCTTGGGTAGCCAAACGTCTTCGTCAGTATAGGATTCGTCACGCTACTTGGTTAATCTCCAAAATGGATCTAATCAAGTATGTCTTTCAAAAACCTGCTCTCACGGGAAGGATTGCCCGTTGGCAGATGTTGCTATCAGTATACGACATCGAGTACCATGCTCAGAAAGCCGTTAAAGGAAGTGTTTTAGCTGATCATTTGGCTCATCAACCAATTGACGATCAGGAATCAGTCGGATTTGACTTCCTAGACGAAGATGTCATGTATTTAAAAATGAAAGATTGCGATAAACCGCTACCTAGTGAAGGGCCGAAACCAGGTTCCCAATGGGGACTTATCTTTGATGGAGCTGTCAATCATTACGGATACGGAATTGGGGTAATCATAATAACACCGCAGGGTACCCACATTCCTTTCACCGCTCGTTTGACATTCAAATGTACAAACAACGAGGCCGAATACGAAACTTGTATCATGGGTCTCGAAGAAGCGATCGACTTAAGGATCAAGAACTTGGATGTATATAGAGACTCAGCCCTGATTATCAATCAGATCAAAGGAGATTGGAACACATACCAATCAGGATTGATTCCTTACAAAGACTACGCGAGAAGGTTGTTACCATTCTTCGACAGAATCGAGTTTCATCATATCCCTTGTGAAGAGAATCACATGGATGATGCATTAGCCACTCTCTCTTCCATGATTAGTGTAGGTCAATGGAATTACATACCTAAGATTGATGTAATGCGCCTTGAAAGGCCCGCTTACATCTTCACTATCGAAGCAATCATAGACGACAAACCTTGGTATCACAATATCAATTGCTTCCTTCAGAAACAAGAATACCCACCCCAGACATCCAGAAAAGACAGAAAGACCCTCAGAAGATTGGTAGGCAACTTTTTTCTGAGCGGTGATACACTCTATAAGAGAAACTTCGACATGGTCTTGCTTTGATGCGTAGACAGACCAGAAGCAAACATGCTGATAAAAGAGATTCACGAAGGGTCCTTTGGCACTCATGCCAATGGACACACGATGGAGAGAAAAATTCTAAAAGCAGGGTACTATTGGTTGACCATGGAATCCGATTGCTACAAGTACATGACGAGATCTCACAAGTGTCAGGTATACTCAGACAAAATCCATGTACCACCAACGCATCTCAAAGTTCTTTCTTCCCCATGGCCTTTTTCCATATGGGGAATCAACATGATTGGCATGATCGAACCCAAAGCTTCAAACGGACATCGGTTCATCCTGGTAGCCATTGACTACTTCACCAAGTGGGTCGAAGCAGTGTCCTACACCAATGTAACCCGACAAGTGGTAGTCCAATTTATCAAAAATAATCTCATCTGCCGTTATGGTGTTCCAAGTCAGATCATTATTGACAATGGATCCAACTTGAACAATAAGATGATGAAAGAGTTATGTGCTGAGTTCAAGATCGAATATCATAACTCATCTCCCTACCGGCCCAAGATGAACTGAGCAGTAGAAGCGGCTAACAAGAACATCAAAAAGATTGTTCAAAAGATGGTTGTAACCTACAAAGACTGGCACAAAATGCTACCCTTTGCTCTTCACGGTTATCGCACATCTGTCCGCACTTCAACAGGGGCAACCCCTTTCTCTCTAGTATATGGCATGGAGGCAGTACTCCCCATAGAAGTAGAGATCCCATCAATCTGGGTATTGATGAAAGCTAAGCTAACAGAAGCCGAGTGGTGTCAAAGTAGGCACGATGAACTAAACCTAATCGAAGAAAAGAGAATGACGGCTTTATGCCATGTCCAGTTGTATCAGCAAAGAATAAAGAAGGCGTTTGACAAAAAGGTCCGACCTCGCGTCTTCAGAAAAGGAGATCTTGTGCTCAAAAAGATACAATCATTCCTCACTGATTCCCGGGGCAAATGGACTCCGAATTATGACGGCCCCTATGTGGTCAAGAAAGCCTTCTCAGGCGGCGCCTTGAGACTTGCAACTATGGATGGAGAGGAATTTGCTTACCCCACAAATGTTGACGTAGTCAAGAAATACTTCGCCTAAATAAATAAAAAAAACGTCTCGGTGGATTGAAAACTCTAAAGGGCGGTCCAGAAAAAAATTAGAGACATAATCAAAAATCATCCCGATGGATTGAGAATCTCAAAGTACAATCCAGGCAAAAGTTAGGGATAATGGCAAGTAACTACGTCCAAAAAAGGGGTAAATCCCCCGGTAGCAGTCATGCCATTCGTCAGGAAAACTCCAGCGAAGGTCATCTTCGACGGAAGCTCAGGATGTCCAGAATTCAAAGTTGGTAGAAGGATAATGGTCGTTATGTTTCAATGTAGCCCACATCCCTTAAATTACCATTTTCTAACTTTGTAAATACTCTATGGAATCACGCGCTTGGCTGATTTCCACCCTATCAATAAAATTTAAGCCCTAGTGCTTTTGTTTGCAATTCTTATTTGTTTTAGCTTTACAGAATGATGTTCGTAACATGATTAACGATTCTTGAAATAAAACAAAAATGAATTTACTTGTCAAAATTTTTTCTGCTTTTAAAATAAAGATGGCAATTTCTTTTGACTGTTGAACATCGAAAGAACATCGATCGCTTCTCTGAAGGCGGTTAAACTTCAAAGTGCATAATCAAAGTACTCATTCTAAACCAGTACGCCTGAATAAAGGATCAGCTATGTCAGATGCGAATATTCCATCCGACATCCCCAACCGAGTTTTATCCTCCTAAGTCTGACCAAGGTTGTTCCCCATATGGACTATTTCTCCTAAGCAAGGCAGACTTGCTATCGTGAACCGAAGATACTTCTTTTTCCCCCGCAGTGGTCGAGTATCCAGTCGTGTTCATCTACTAGTCTGTATGTCGTGTCAGCTTTGTCAGCATAAACATACATACGTCATGCATTATTGATTTGCATTCATATTCATATTGCATCACTATCACTCTAGTCGGTTTTATCCCCTAGTGATAAAAGTCCTCTCAATCAAGCTGTCAGTTCTTTCCTCATCAGGAAAGGTTGCGTCTGAACAATCTCTCCTCCAGTTTATTTCTGGATTGGAGTTGGTCCCTTGACCATTTTGATAACTTGAACCTCTAAAAGACAAGAAGACCATCGACAAATGTCACTCTTCGCCATTGAAGATGATATCTTCGCTTTTCCGGATTAAGGAAAATCCCCAGAGAAAGCCTCTTGATCAAAGATTCAGCAATACAATAGTTTTCTCCAGAAAATTTGCCGATGAAAAGGTCGTCAGCACCTCAAAATTGGATTACATCACATGGCATTTCTCCGAGAAGATCTCGGGGGAAAGTATGATGCAATATCCCTAAGCGAAAAGTAGTCTCTCAAGAGACTCATTTTCCCCAGTAGAGTCAACTAATGGCATCTCTAACAGAGAAGTTTGTGTACCTCTACAGCTCAGACAAATGGGTTCCCCAGCAAGTCTGACATCAAAACTTTTTCCCATCAAATGGCATCTCTCCAGGAAAATTCGGCGAGAAGTTTGGGGAAAACCGCTATCAATAGCATCCCTTGTCAAGAAAGTTTATTGACAAAAGAAACTTAGACTAGTTCCTTGGCTAAAAGCCAGGATCGAGGGGAAGTTTATATCAGAAACTTAGACCAGTTCCGTGACTAAAAACCAGGATCGAGGGGAAGTTTATATCAGAAACTGAGACTAGCTCCTTGGTAGGAAACCAGGATCGAGGGGAAGTTTATTTCAGAAACTGAGACTAGTGTGAGAGCAAGAATTATCTCTACAAGTCAATCTATCTTTTGATGATAACAATAAGTATTTGTGAAAAAACCATTCTATGGTCTAACGTGTGTTGTGTGCAGATCATAAGAACTAAAGACATCAGAACCAACATGCACCAGCTAGATGTACTATGATTGAATATATATATATATATATATATATATATATATATATATATATATATATATATATATATGCGAAGTTACTATGTGTGACTAAAGTCGCGAGAAGCAAGAACGCTTCTTTATCTAGTCATGATCAGCCAGATCCAAGGATGCCAAGATTGCTGTTGCAATGCTCTTGTGGATACTCTCTGAAAGTGATTGAGATTTTGAAGATAGCGAAGCTTCTGAAGAAGTACACTCTAAAAGAACCAAAGTGCGGAAGACTCCTATGACTTGAAGTTCTGATGGCTGAAGGCACTGAAGACCAAGTGCTGAAGTTCTGAAGACTGATTCCTAATGGACTTCTTCAATCGACTGAAGACTTGAAGCATTAGATATTCTGCTAAGAAGACTCTACTCATGCTTCATCAAATTAACATCAGAAGCCACTGAAGTATTTGAAGTCTAGATATTACCGTTGTGAGTTAAATGTACACACTGCCCAAGAAAAGATGTCTGGTCACTGCTCCCTCTGCAAAAAGGAGATATGTCAGTACAACTCATTATATCACAGCGTCTCTTTTCCAAACAGCCAATAGTATTCTCAAATGGCTATATTTCTACTGGCTATTTAATGGAAAGAGTTTTTGCTTCTGATGTGTCGATCACTTGTAGAATCACGAACTGAATATTCATCTACAAAATTGACCAAGTCATTGTGAAGATAGCCAAAACGATGAGTTCTCATTGTAACACTCAGAATATTCAAAAGCTATCATTATTTCACTAATGACAATTATTGTTGAAACTCAAGAAGACAAATCAACACAACAACAACAATTAAGAACAGAAGTTGTTGATGAAGAAGACAACATTGAAGATCTGTCAAGTCATCAACCTACCTTCTCGTCAGGACTACATCGAAGATATGAAGCAAGGAGTTGCTGCTCAAAGCTTGCTTAACCAAGAAGACGAAGAAGAAGAAGATCTACAAGATGTCAACAATTGTAATATTCAAATACATCTTTGTAGTTTCTTAGGAAAGCAAGGATTTGTTGCTCAAATCTTGCTTGAACACATGTATGTGTTCTTTGTACTTAAACTTAGGAGAAACTTGCTTATTAAGAAGCACAATTTGTAATCTCCAGTTTGGCAATTCAACTAAAGGAATTGAGACTCCTCTAGTGAACGTTATATCCTAAATGGATCCCTGAACGGTTCAGCTGTGAGTTGAGGCCCTTGAGTAGATCACGTGGTGATCAGATTCTTGAGATGACAATGACTGAGGGTCATTGTGGAAAATACTAAAATATGGTCAGTAGCGTTATATTCATTGTGACGAATCCCTGAACGGCTAGCTATGAAATCCCAGCAGTGGGTCTGCTCGGTCAATGAATGTTATATCCTGTTGGATCCCTGAACGGTTCATTGGGTTGTTAGTCATAGTGCGGTTAAGCAAGTTATTAGTCACAGTGAGGCTATGCAAATGGTTAGTCACCGACATTGCCCGTGCAAGTGTAATGATGATTTGGTTATAGTGAATTAAGTCCTTGTGCTCAAGGCGAAATCACCTGAGGAGGGTGGACTGGATTAACCCGCGTGGTGAACCAGGATATATCGTGTGTCCTTTACTCTCTTGCTTATTATCTCTATTTATGTTTCTACATTGAATATCAGAACCTCATATTAAGCAAAGTCAGAACCTTGCAGCCTATCTCTGATAAGCTTCCGCACTGCAAGTTCTGAGTATCGTATCTTATGATCAGAACCTATATGGTTCTCATACTCCATAGTTAAGAGATCAGAATCTCTCAACGAACATTGAAGGTTCTTGAGCGTCTCTTTAACAAAATGCGAAAAGTTAATAAAAGAGTAAATTCACAATTCAAACCCCCCTTTCTTGTGTCTTTCTCGCACGTTCAATTGGTATCAGAGCTCCGGTTCTGTTATTGATTCACATCAAACACTTAATAATGTCAGAAAAAGATCCAGATGTGGTACGTAGAAGTACTCTGGGTGAGATTGAAATCCACTTACAATTTCTGTAACAGTTCAGCAGTTGACTGTGTACAAAATTGTAATCAATCTGATTACTTCTTGAGCAATTCACTGATTCTAGGTGAAGTCTCATTAAAAGTGAAGAATCAGCTGATAAAAGAAATTCATCAGATAAGAAACTGTATCTGTTGAATGCTCATTTTGGAAAATACGTGTGGATAAAACCACGTATATGCTTAAAAGATGAATCATCAGAAAGCAAGAAATCTTGTTTGCTGAAGATTAATTCTTTATGAGTTTTTGAGATGTTTTCAAGAAACGGATTAGGTCCACCCTTGACTTTCTCATTTAAAACTCATTTTGAATCTCTTCATGTAAAGAAGAAAGATTGCTGCTCTAAGACTTTGAATTTCAGAATGAAATCTGTCAAAGCCAGAATTTGAAAAATTTAAATTACTAGAAAAGATTTTGAATGAACTCTTAAGCCTTAATTGATTCAGAAATCAATCTCTAACAACTTGAGATTATCCTAGTGGAATCAAGTGTTGATAATCTGATTTTCGTCAGATCAAGTGTTCTCAAGAACCACTTGAGTTATTAAATTAAAAGCTATCAATCCAGACATCTAGGTTCCCTAACTGATTTCTTAAAAGATGACGTTAATGATGTTCTTTTGAAGAAATCAGTTAACTCGTAGATATGTGTGACCAACATCAAATAAGTTGATCAGCATTATGAGAACAAGAAGTTTCATGCAAACCATGTCTAGTGATGTACACATGTGTTGCGTGATGACGTTTTGGTTCTGAACAAGTTCTGAAACAACCTTGAGGAACAAAGTCAGAAGCTGATATGTTAAATTCTTCTTTGTATAACCTCTCAAAGGCTCTCACTAATCTTGTGTATTCAACCATCTTTCAAAGATAATAAATTCTCACAAACGCAAACTGAATTCAAACTATGAAAGGAGAACTCAAACAATTCTCATAGTTTGTCGTTTAAGATTCAGATCCATAACTTAAGAACTGTATCAGAACCAAACAGGTTCTATGGATCAAGGAAGTGAGAAGTGAGAAGCAATTAAAAACAGATGTAATCTGTTGCTTATGAATAGGGTCATGAAATAGAATTTATTGTTCACTCTGTACTGCTCCCAAGCATATGAGTGTCAATTTTATTTCAGAACATTCATTACACCACTTTACCAAAAGGATTACATGTAATTGGCTAAGTTCTGATGAAGTGGTCACTCTGATCATGTCAAGTCTTAATTACTATAACCTAGAGAGTTTATGGACAAGGTTGAACAAGAAAAGAGAGAAAGCTGTAATTCAACCAGGATCACATTCCAAGAAAATATTCATTTTCCTCAAAAGTCAGAACACAAGCGTATCTTGAATAACCCAAGAAACATCTGCAGCTTACTCGGAAATAGGCAGAATCAGAAAGATGCGCAAAGATTCAGAAGTAAAAAAGGAATACTTTCACGAAAATGTTTAGCTAAAAGATTCTCTTCAAAAGTTTAAGCATCCCTAAGGTACACTTTCTCTATGTCTTATAATCTGAAAACCCATAAAATACTTTTATAAATTGTCATGACATATCTTACTAGTTAAATGTTTAGGACTCATTACATACCTCTTTAGGAAAATTATTCCACTAAAAGAATATCTATTAAAACCTAGCTGTAAGAAATTGCTAGATAAAAGAAAATCTTTTAACAAAGTCTACACGCAAAGGAACACCATAATAAATGCGAATCTTTTGAAAAACTTAACATATCTCTGACAAAGTAATAGAGCCTAAGATCTTATGTGTGCATATGTCCTCTAGTGAAATCTGTCCTGAGTAAAAGATTCCTTCCATCAGCGTCTAGTCATATCCTATAACCCATAGGTATGCTTCAGCCAACTCCTCTACTAGAACCTAATCTCTCCTCTCTCTCTTATAGAGTCTTTTAGATAATCCAACAAATATTAAAAATCAAAATGACTAAATTAAATGGTAGTTGTGTACAAAAGGCTTTTCCTTTAATTCTCACTATAAATTTCCTAGCCTTGAAATATGCATGTTAGATGTCAGCCACTTAATTGATAAGCATCAAGGTAGCATGAACTCTCAACTAAGACAATTCACTAAGAAGACTTGATCATTAATTTTTGAATTATATAACAGCAAGATCCTCGCACTACAATATGTGCTTATTCAAATCTTTATGATCTAGGATAAAAACCAAACAACAACCGTACCCTTTTTACCCTCTCTGTAACAAAAGAGTATCTGTTTGTCTTAACTGCCCTACTCATAAAAAAAAAGTCATATTCTATATTTATATTATCCTCAGTTTCTAACTTATTGAAACTCACACTTCTTTAACTCCTGGCTTAATCTCCTCAAAAGACTTCCACACCATTTTCATGGCAAACCAATCCTTGACTCCAAGAACCTTCTTTGGCAACGACAACTCTCTTGAAATCATTAATGAAAAACAACCTAAGCTAATGGATGTTGATCATAATTTTCATCTGAGCACTCATTCACAAAATTGGAATGGGTACATTCATATGCTTAGAGGTCCCATTTATCCAAACATCGTAAAAACCTTTTGGATCAACGCTGCTGTCAGCCATGATGGTTTGACCATTTCTTCAGACATTTATGGTATCCCTCTCTCCTTCAACGCTTCAAAAATCGCTGAAGCCATTGAATGTCCACTGGAAGGTATCACTCCTAGTCATGCATCCATTAGGTGCACTCCTGGCGCAAAATTACACTACTTGTTTGATAAAGGTTCTGCCTTCGAACCAAATAATCCTGAGAAACTCCTGCCCACTGCCAGAGGCTGGTTTAAATTCATTCTGATAAACATCAAACCTCGAAGCACATACAAAAACTTTATGTATCATGATGACAAGCTTCTGATCATGTGTCTTCTTAAGCAAGCTCGTATAAATCTACCCCAAATTATATTTGACCATCTTAAGGACACCATTCTCGTGACAAGAACTACACCTGAAACTACGATTCCTTACGGAAGAGTCTTAACTGAAGTATTTTTCAAAACAGGAGTTTTGCAGACAATTCGCAGAATTAGATGTGGTCCTGATAATGCCTTTGTGGAAAATTCTTGTGAAATTTTTTACAGTAAATGGTTCTCAGAAAACAAATTAGTTGACAGTCTGAAATAGATTAGGATACTAGATATTTAAGTGCATTCCTGTATCATCTATGTTCTTAAACATAGGATATATATAAATCTATGATATCTTCTATCTTACGTTATTTATATTGTCTTGTATCCACTAATAAAAATCTTAATAAACCATTAAATATTGCATAAAATGTCATGTCACTATAAGTTTTTACGGCTCAAGAAATCTTCATTAATATAATCAATAAATGTAAAGCACTTCCCAATAAAGAAGTAACTACTTCAATTCCTTCTCACACATGATTACATCCGTCTGTATACTCAACTAATCATAACATATATAGAAAATAGTAAATTAGATCCGTTACACTAAGATCATTCATCCTAACCTGTCTATAAATACTAGGATTGTCTCTCTCCTCAGATCTACACTCAAATCCATCCTTACCTTCTTAATACTATCCCCTCACTAGAACAATGAATTCTCAAAGGAATGGACCAATCTTTTTTAGAAACAAAGAAAACCTTCACTTTATCTCTGAGAAAAGACCCAACATCAGTCGTCTTAAAGATGATGGTCTAGAAATTATTAGAAGCATGCAAGTTCAATACTGGCAGTGCTATTATGCTTTACTAAACGGTCCCATCTATCCCGACCTAGTTAAGGAATTCTGGTACTATGCAAAAATAAGCAGTGGCGGCAACACTATCTGGTCTGAAGTATACTGTCACCCCATTATCGCTTCTATTGCCTCAATAGAGAATATCATTGGATGCGTCTCTGACGGGGTCACAATTGAAGACTTTCAATCAGATCTAAGTATGGTGAAAAGATGCAGAATCCTATTCGATGACTCAGATACTTATGATCCAAATGATCCTGAGAAACTTCTCTTTACTCCAAAAATGTGGTTCAAATTTTCACTGGCAAATCTCATCCCTCGTGCGTCTGCAAGACACACTATGACACATGATGACAGGATCCTCACTTTTCTTATAACTCACCACGTTAGAATTAACCTTCCCAAAACCATTTTTAACCATATGAGACATGCTATCAAAACTTCAAGAAATCTGATACAGGCTTACATTCCTTACGGAAGGATAATATCTGAAATATTGCTTAAAGAGAAAGTCTGGGGATTAATTAGCAAACTCGGACCAGGACCATTGCCTGCAGTAAACAGATGTGATAGGGTGGACAGAATTGAAGACCTTGATGATTAGATAGGCAATCCTTTAGGACTAAGTTAGTTTAGATTATCTTTTTGATTAACTGGTAACGTTGTCTTCTGTGTTGGGTACTTAAATTTTTATTATGACTGTATGCTATCTATGTTTAAATACAGTTAATCTTTTTAATGAGCTCCTTGTTGGTTATTTATGATTGTTCTTTAGATTAATTAAGTCATAACGAAAAATTAGTAAAATGAACCTAAGTGCTTTTAAAATGCCTGAACACCAGTTTCACGACCGTCACAATTGGCTTCCATTACCTTCAATTGGTATCATTCATCTACTTGATTGAAAGATATATGCTTAGTTGCTCATATGCCCTGACACTTTTTGATGATGTCAAAAAGGGGGAGAAATATAATGATTTTAATTGAGAGAAGGAAATCTGAAAGAATGTGTTACTACTAACGGTTGTTGTTTGATGTTATCCGAGGAACTCTAAACAAGTTCACTAGGCATTCTAAAGACAGGAACAAGCTAAGAAGAAGAACTCTGGTCATATAATAGAAGCTGTCTAAGAATCAGAAGAAGTAAGAAAACTCTGAAAGCAGTCAATACAAAGTACACATTCTCAAGATGCTTACTCAGAGGAACTGTGCAAATCAGAAGCCAAGAGCTGTCTGAAGATCTGGATTGAAGATCCAAGAAAGAAGTCGTTCTGATGTTTACCAGGAACCATTTGAAGTGAAAACGATTTGGTATCAGACTATATCAATAATTGGTAATCAGGCTTAGTACACAAAGACTAGTATCAGACTCATCAATCAGAACAAAGCTGTGAATTATTATCAAATACCTTCATTGGTATCCATTCCCTGCACATCAAGAAACTATTCTTTAAGTCAAAAGAACTTCTTTAGTCAGCACATCACTTTATATCAGCACAAAACAAGGTGTACCAGATTCAAAATCAAGCGTTAATCGATCACATAAATTAACCTGAAATTGGTATCTGATCAGAAATCAAGCTCTGATAAACCACTGAGCTGTGACATTAACAAGATAAGAACCTATGGTCAAATGTCAAACTCTGAAAAGTCATGTTCCACATTGGTGATTAAAATCTTACTACTCGGAATCATGATTCTGAAGATCCCAATATATGACTTATGGTAATTAGGGGGAGACTACCCAGAAGATGAAAATATAAAATAAAAAATCTTCATATAGTCTGAAACTCAGGGGGAATTTCCTTTAAAGACAGTGTCAGTCTCTGATAAATAGCAAGGCTATGACTATCAGTCAAGAATTGTTCTGATCTTATGCTTAATGGAATCTGCTAAAAAGTAGAAATACTTCAGATGTCTCTGAAGATAATATGCTCTGATACGACAACAAAGAAAACTGAGTTCTGAAGATGGAAGTTCTGATGAACTAGTCTAGATGTTAAAGACTCTTTGTTTTCCTAAAGACAAGATAGAGAAGTAACTCGTTTCTATTCCTGTTCTGACAACTCAAGTTGTTACTCTGTATATCTTTGGATTATATAAAATCCTAGATGATCTCAGATAAAGCTTTGAGGATAACTCATTCAGGGGAGCTGTTGTTCCAAACTCTGAATTTGTTTGCTTTGGTGATTACCTTGTATAAAATGTTCAATCAAAATACTTGGTTTTGTCATAATCTAAAAGGGGGAGATTGTGAGAGCAAGAATTATCTCTACAAGTCAATCTATGTTTTGATGATAACAATAAGAATTTCTGAAAGAACCATTTTATGGTCTAACGTGTGTTGTGTGCAGATCATAAGAACTAAAGACATCAGAACCAACATGCACCAGCTAGATGTACTATGATTGAATATATATATATATATATATATATATATATATATATATATATATATATACGAAGTTACTATGTGTGACTAAAGTCGCGAGAAGCAAGAACGCTTCTTTATCTAGTCATGATCAGCCAGATCCAAGGATGCCAAGATTGTTGTTGCAATGCTCTTGTGGATGCTCTCTGAAAGTGATTGAGATTCTGAAGATAGTGAAGCTTCTGAAGAAGTACACTCTGAAAGAACCAAAGTGCGGAAGACTCCTATGACTTGAAGTTCTGATGGCTGAAGGTGCTGAAGAGCAAGTGCTGAAGTTCAGAAGATTGATTCCTAATGGACTTCTTCAATCGACTGAAGACTTGAAGCATCAGATATTCTGCTAAGAAGACTCTACTCATGCTTCATCAAATTAACATCAGAAGCCACTGAAGTATTTGAAGTCTAGATATTACCGTTGTGAGTTAAATGTACACACTGCCCAAGAAAAGATGTCCGGTCACTTCTCCCTCTGCAAAAAGGAGATGTGTCAGTACAACTCATTATATCACAACATCTCTTTTCCAAACAGTCAATAGTATTCTCAAATGGCTATATTTCTACTGGCTATTTAATGGAAAGATTTTTTGCTTCTGATGTGTCGATCACTTGTAGAATCACGAACTGAATGTTCATCTACAAAATTGACCAAGTCATTGTGAAGATAGCCACAACGATGAGTTCTCGTTGTAACACTCAGAATATTCAAAAGCTATCATTATTTCACTAATGACAATTATTGTTGAAACTCAAGAAGACAAATCAACACAACAACAACAATTAAGAATAGAAGATGTTGATGAAGAAGACAACATTGAAGATCTGTCAAGTCATCAACCTACCTTCTCATCAGGACTACATTGAAGATCTGAAGCAAGGAGTTGCTGCTCAAAGCTTGCTCAACCAAGAAGACGAAGAAGAAGAAGATCTACAAGATGCCAACAATTGTAATATTCAAATACATATTTGTAGTTTCTTAGGAAAGCAAGGAGTTGTTGCTCAAATCTTGCTTGAACACATGTATGTGTTCTTTGTACTTAAACTTAGGAGAAACTTGCTTATTAAGAAGCACAATTTGTAATCTCCAGTTTGCCAATTCAACTAAAGGAATTGAGACTCCTCCAGTGAACGTTATATCCTGAATGGATCCCTGAACGGTTCAGCTGTGAGTTGAGGCCCTTGAGTAGATCACGTGGTGATCAGATACTTGAGATGACAATGGTTGAGGGTCATTGTGGAAAATCCTGAAATATGGTCAGTAGCGTTATATTCATTGTGATGAATCCCTGAACGACTAGCTGTGAAATCCTAGCAGTGGGTTTGCTCGATCAATGAACGTTATATCCTATTGGATCCCTGAACAGTTCATTGGGTTATTAGTCACAGTGCGGCTGTGCAAATAGTTAGTCACAGTGCGGCTGTGGAAATGGTTAGTCACCGGTGTTGCCTGTGCAAGTGTAATCATGATTTGGTTATAGTGGATTAAGTCCTTGTGCTTAAGGCGAAATCACCTGAGGAGGATGGACTGGATTAGCCCACGTGGTGAACCAGGATATATCGTGTGTCCTTTACTCTCTTGCTTACTATATCTATTTATGTTTCTGCATTGAATATCAGAACCTCATATTAAGCAAAGTCAGAACCTTGCAGTCTATCTCTGATAAGCTTCCACACTGCAAGTTCTGAGTATCATATCTTATGATCAGAACCTATATGGTTCTCATGCTCCATAGTTAAGAGATCAGAATCTCTCAACGAACATTGAAGGTTCTTGAGCGTCTCTTTAACAAAATGCGAAAAGTTAATAAAAGAGTAAATTCACAATTCAAACCCACCTTTCTTGTGTCTTTCTCGCACCTTCAATTGGTATCAGAGCTCCGATTCTGTTATTGATTCGCATCAAACACTTAACAGTGTCAGAAAAAGATCCAGATGTGGTGCGTAGAAGTACTCTGGGTGAGATTAAAATCCACTTACAATTTCTGTAATAGTTCAGCAGTTGACTGTGTACAAAATTGTAATCAATCTGATTACTTCTTGAGCAATTCACTGATTCTAGATGAAGTCTCATTAAAAGTGAAGAATCAGCTGATAAAAGAAATTCATCAGATAAGAAACTGTATCTATTGAATGCTCATTTTGGAAAATACGTGTGGATAAAACCACGTATATGCTTAAAAGATGAATCATCAGAAAGCAAGAAATCTTGTTTGCTGAAGATTAATTCTTTATGAGTTTTTGAGATGTTTTCAAGAAACGGATTAGGTCCACCCTTGACTTTCTCGTTTAAAACTCATTTTGAATCTCTTCATGTAAAGAAGAAAAATTGATGCTCTAAGACTTTGAATTTCAGAATGAAATCTGTCAAAGCCAGAATCTGAAAAATTCAAATTACTAGAAAAGATTCTGAATGAACTCTTAAGCCTTAATTGATTCAGAAATCAATATCTAACAACTTGAGATTATCCTAGTAGATTGATCCATTTGCAACAATGGATTGATCCAAGAAGTTTGATTCACAAGTTTCATTTTCATCTGGACCACAATTAGGGTTTCGAGGAAAAAGTCAACTGTACCTTTGACTTTTGACCAAGACATGCTCCCAAGCCTTGGGACATGATTCAATACACCCTATGACATCTATGGAACATGTCCATTAGGTTTGATTTAGGTCAAGGGCTTGATTTCACAAAGGATCGCGCAGTTTGGATTTCATCCGATAAAAAGTCAACTGTGCACAAAATCAAGTTTGACTTTTTGGAATTTTTCACAATTATGGTTCCTGGACCCTAAAACAATGATAATATGTGATTTGAATAATTATTTATCAAGAAAAATAAAAGAAAGTGAGTTAAGTTGTAAAAGGGGTAACCATAAAAAACTTAGAATTTTTCTAAGTTATGGAATAAAGTGGCTAGGGTACCAACTACCAAGGACCATAACTTGAGATCCAAGCAACCATTTTGGATGATCCAAAGCTGGATTTATAGCTCTCATTGCATACTTTAAAAGTGTTAACTACATCTCAACCCAACTTTTCATGGATTTTAAGTTATGGAGTGATCAAAATGGCAAAAAACATGAAAATGACACTTTTCCAACACTTAGTGAAAATCTGCCTAAATTAGCAGCCTTGAACATCAATGTTCATGATGATTTTTCAATTGGATCCAAAAAATTTCAAGACAAACTATGATCACACATGTGTTGTATCATATGAGGGCTTTCCAATGAGCCCAAAAACATGAGAAAACTTCACCTGAGCTAGGAGTTATGAAAGCTGCAACATGCCTTGCTAAAAATTGTCTTGGCAATGCAGATTTGTGCATAAGGGCTCGATTTGATCAAATTGTGCAACAACAAGCATGGTTATCCATCTGAACACCTCAAGGGGGAACAACCAAGGGACAAACAGTGGTCTACCAGCCTCACAAGTCCATGGATCTATGGTTAGGCATGACACTCCTAAATTCAAAGATGCTTCAAATATTCAATTTTGTTTCAAAGCATTTAACTGATGCATAGAGGTGGCATTCATCAAGACAATGTTATCCAAGTTCAGTCAAGACTTATCCTTGAACCAAAGAACCTTAGGCCTGTACTCTAACCTCAAGTCAATGGCTAGAGGAGACTTGAGATTCCATTTGATCACAATTGGCCACATACCTGTACCAGTTGCCATACACTATTGATGCCAAAAACAAACTTCACACACTATAAATAGACCTCAACTGTGATCAGTTTGAGTACACCAAAGCACCGCACCCAAACTGATGCTTTCCTCAAAATCTCCACTTTCACTCCAATTTTGCCTTCTAACTCAAGTCACTATCAGGTTTTGAGTTTGAGAGCAATTCCAACCAAACCAACCACACACACGCACCTCATATATAACATATAGAAGTGATCCAAACTCTCACATAACATCTGGAATATCAATTTCACAAAATCACTAGCCAACTGCTCAAGCCTTTGACAGATTTGCAGTTGAGGTGCCAAATCAAATTCCAGCTCAATTCAATCTACTCCAAGCATTCAGACACACTCCATAGCACGTAAGGGATCTGTTCAGATCATCACAACTCATCTGTAACACCTCCAACTCAAAAATCAAATTGCTTTTGCTGCCACGACATTCAAGTAAGCCTAAACTTGGTCATCTCATAATTCATGCATATTTTCTCGCACAATAATTTTGCCATATATTCATAATCATGTATTGAGTGTGTTCCCCTCAATTGATTGCTTTGTATGAGTCGTGTATGGAATTTCTTAGCCTTCATGCAGAAATTAGGGTTCTTGAGGTTTCTCTTTGATTTCACATTCCATACTTAAAATAAATGAAATTAAAGACCATAGACATGATCGTGAGTTGAAAACGAGTAGATTGATATGTGGATTGTGTGATTTCATCAAGTATTCAATGAGATTGATGAGAAAATGCAAATCATACAAAAACAGGGCACGCGGGCAAGAACAAGGTGTTCTTGGTGCCCTTTTTCAAACTTTTGAATTTTTGAATTTTTATTATTTTATTTAATTGATTCAAAAATTAATTTCTCTCTGAATTTTAATGATTTTGAGTTGATTTTTTTTTCAAAATTCACAAAAAAGTTAAAATATTTTATTTTACAAAAATTTCCCAAAAATATTATTTATTTCATATATTTGATATTTTTGCAAAGAATTAATTTTTATTTATTTTTCAACATTTTAAAAATTTTCTTTCTCTTGATTTTTCAAACTTGAATGGTTTTCAATCATTTTGTGGATAAAAACATGATATTTGAAACATTGACCCAAAATCATAACTCATTTCTCACATGTTTTCAATGATTTTATTAATTTTTTATCAAAATTAAATCCATTTTTAACAAAATTAGGGTTTTGATTGATTTCACCCTCATCAATCTTTTTCAAACACTTTTGGGCCTCTAATAGAGTGTAAGACCAAATCCCTTTTTAACCAAAACCATTTTAGGCCTCGGTGTATTGTATAAGTCCCAATACAGTTTCAAAAATCTCGGCGCGATCGCCGTTTTCAAAACATTTTCATTTGGGTCTCTCCTCGTGTTGTAAGTCCCATATTTCTTTGTCAAAAACACTTTTGGGCCTCTTGAAAGAGTGTAAGCCCCAACCCTTGTATAAATAAACCTCTTTGGGCCTAAGTCGTTGTATAAGTCCCGATGCGATATTCAAAACAATGGTGCGATCACTGTTAAAACTTGGGCCTCTCCTCGAGTATAAGCCCCAACAATCTCTTCAAAATGATTTCCCTTTTTGATTTAGATTCAATATATATGTTGTTATCAAAACTTTCTGTAATTTCTTTGAACAACTAACAATACAGCATGGAAGCTTGCTCGCCTGTAAGTTTTGTCAGCTTTCCTTTACATGCTTTAATATATATATATATAACTGTATTGTGGGAAGCTGCGCATGGTTTGTCTTCTTTCATATCCTTTTAAAATACATTGTCATATATCAACTTTATATATACAAGTATAGTTATTTAGTTTTCCCCGGCAACTAGGTCTAGAACTAGGTAAAGCCATGTTGGTCACTCTTAAATACAGTCAAAACTAAATCCCCATAAGATTTCCAGGTACAGTCTTGCCTTCTCTTGGGCTTAAACAATACGGAACAAAGAGAAAGATAGTATTATTCGTGAACCTTTTCTCAGGCAGTCACCCCTAGAAATTGTCAAAGAAATTCTGCTCCCCGGAGGTGATCTATTCTCGGTGAATGGCATCTCTTGAATTTCTTCAAACCTCAGAACTGTTCACTAAATAATCTATTCTCGGTGAATGACATTTCTTGAAATTTTCTTGGTTTGGGACCCACAGGCTTCCTAAAAGCATCCCGCCTCCTCTTGGGCTTTGTACAAGGACCCTTCGGCTTCTTAGAAGTTCTTATACCTTCTCTTGGGCTTAATACAAGGACCCTGACGACCTCTTAAAGGTATAAGGCAGAACTTAGTCATCCTTTACTAGAGCAATCTTTCCAGTGTCAAATCTCAGACCAATTGAGAGTTGATTCTTATCCCTTAAAACACGTGCCTCCTTTTGGGCATCATACAAAAGATAAAACTCTTTCACATCAGTAGACTTGGACAATCTAATCCTCTCTTGAGTCTCAAAGACATTCTCAAGTTCCCTGTAAATATAGGAAGAAACCCCAGTCACTCTGGATCAACTTCCAGCAGAGTTGAAACCCAGTCTCTCTCCTAAAAAGCCCCAACCAGGGTCATGTTTATCGTCAGATTACACCATCCCAAATCAGAACCTAAAGGCATCTGATACCTCAGCTCTTCTGTAATCCTCAGCAAGAGTTGATTCCCCATTTGGACCTGCCTAGGGATCTCAACAAATCCCCGGCAAAAGTTAGCCTCCTCTTAGGCTTTGTATAATGATCTTTCCTCAACATAGTTAGCCTCCTCTTGGGCTTTGTACAATGATTCTCCCCAGCGGAGTTAACCTTTTCAGACTCTCTTGTTGAGTTAATCACTTTTCAGACTCTCTTATTGAGTCAATCACCTTTTCAGACTCTCTTGTTGAGTCAATCACTTTTCAGACTCTCTTGTTGAGTCAATCACTCTTTAGACTCTCTTGTTGAGTCCACCTTTTAAGCCTCAATCTTGGGCTTTGTACAAGACAGATAAAAAATACTCTCTTGTTGAGTCAATCTTTGTCCAGCCTCATCTCAGGTTTGGTATAAAGATTTCCCGTAGCAGGAGCTAGCCTCCTCTCAAGTTGTGTAGAATAATAGCTCCAGCTTGTTCAGCCACAATCCTGGGCTTTGTACAGGACAGATAAAAGCACTTTCTTGTTGAGTCAAACCCTTTTAGCCTCAATCTTGGGCTTTGTACAAGACATAATACTTCATCTCTTAAGCTTGGGACCGATATCTTCCCCAGCGAAGTCAATTCCTCCCAACATTCATTTAGGCTTTGAGAAATTAATTCCCTAAGCTGAGTCAAACTCTTTTCAGCCTCAATCTTGGGCTTTGTACAAGATAGATAATACTCTTCAGTAGAGTCAAACCCTTTTTCAGCCTCAATCTTGGGCTTTGTACAAGACACATAAAAATATCCTCACCAAATTTAGTTAAATTTCCCATTCCAGCCTCAATCTTGGGCTTTGTACAAGACACATACAAACCTCCCCGACGGAGTCAAAATCCTTTTAGCCTCAATCTTGGGCTTTGTACAAGACAGATAGAACATTTTCCCCGAAAAAGCCAAACTTCTAGCCTCCTCTTAGGCTTTGTATAATGATATCCCTAAAGAGTCAGTCTCTTTTTTTCCTCAATCTTGGGCTTTACACAAGACACCAATATATACACTCTCTTGTTGAGTCGGTCTTATCCAGCCTCCTCTTAGGCTTTGTATAAGGACTTCCCTAGTGGAGTCAATCAACCTCTTAGCTTCAACCTTGGGCTTTGATCAAGGCACACAAAAATCAACAATCCCCTTAGAGGAAATCCAACCCCTCTTTAGAGATGACAAGTTCTCTCTCAATCAAACCAATTTTCTGTTCACCAGACCACCACAGGTCAGTTGTAAGACTGATCCTGTTAATCATAGACATAGACCTTTTCATCTTAACTCTCTCAGCCTCATAAATTATCTCACAATCCAATTTAACCTGTTGTCTACTAATCTTTTTGTACCATGGATAAATTTCTTTAAGAAATTCATTAAAAATAACACCTTCCATAACAGAAAAAGGAAATTCATGACCTAGAATCATATGAGCTGCAACTTCTCTAACCCTAGCATGGTTATATGTCCAAGTTGCCAAACTAGGAGTACTATCAGCACCTACATTTAACCTAGACTATGCAACTTCTTTGTCAGTATTACCTCTCAACCTCAGCTTTCTTTGTTACTATATATATATATATATATATATATATATATATATATATATATATATAGTAACATAATTTGTAGTTTTCAGGGTACATTTTTGAGCCCAATACCTAATTCACTTTCTGGCAAAAAAAAAAACACAAAGCCCAATCCATATGACTTGTTCTCAAACCTAGGTATAAAAAGGTTTTACCAACAGGCGAGCGCCTCTCTCTCAAATCAAATAGTAGATTATTTCTTCTCCTCTACCAACAGGCGATTTTCTAAATGAAGAACTCAGGTGATACTTACGATTCATTCGAGTCTTCAGATACATCAGTTTTTCTTAAGGCACTAAAACGTGCGAAGAAAGAAGAGCTTCCTTGGGATGTGCTTAATCTCATCTGCAAAAAACTAGATTTTGACGATCTCTTTCAGTTTTATGGTGTTTGCAAGAGTTGGGGACTTTTCATAAATCAAATTTCTTGTCATCCCAAGAACCATTGCTTGTTCGTAATTTGATGTGTAAGTCTACTATTGAATCATATTCCTTTATTACCGTTCCCAATAAAAAAGATTATGATTTGAAAATCATGAGTTGTTTCCCGTGCCCCGACTTTACCTATGTCAGGCTTCCAGCAAGTATTTCATCATGGTCCACAATGATAGTTCTTTTCATCTATTCAATCCATTTACAAGAATGAAAAAGGTGATAAATGCCAGGTTTCCAGTTAAATCTAGTTGTTCTGAACACGAGATATCGTGCCTTGCTTGCTTTTGAGAAAACCTCTGATGAGGAAGAATTTGTCTTGCTGGTTTTATGCCCCAAGTCTAGAAGTTTGCATGTCTATCAATCTCGACACTATCGTTGGGTTACTTATTACACACAAAACCATAAGTTGTTGTCGATTTTGTGGTTTTGAATAATATTATATATGTAGTCACTAACAATGCCAACATAGGGGTACTCAACTTGAATTATGGAAATATTCAATTTCTAAACCTAAAGAATACTCCCAAAAATATTCCCTCAAGACACTTTTGGTTGGTTAATTGTGATGAGCAACTTTTATTTTTGGATTTGTTAAGAATGGGTGCTTACAAGATAGACTTGTCGATCATGAATTATGTTAGGATGAAAAGTTTGGGTGACATTGCATTATTTTATGTTTCTCATAAACACTGTCAGGCATTGAGCAACCCTAAGAGATTTGGGTATCCGAGCAACTATGTGTATGAAGTTAATATTCTAAGCCATTCTACAAGGTATGATTGGAATAATGGTATTACATCAAAAATATACACACTTCCACGTTCTAAAAGAGATTTTGATTTATTTGATTGGTGTTTCAGACATTTAAAATATCAAGTAGATTACTCTTTAGTTGAATAACTAGTAAGATACCCGTTTGATACAGTATAAAATATATTTAAATGTACATTTGGAACTATATAAAATGTATTTATATACGTGTTTAAATTTAAATTAGCTATTAATTATAAAATAAACAATTATTATATAAATTCAATTATATTAAAATACAAATAGAAAAAAAAGATTCTTGAGATAAAAAATAATATTTGATCATAAGTATTTTATCTTTCAAGTTAAGATAATTATTAATTAAAATAAAATATGTATTGTGTTTATAGTGACCCGTGAAATAGAAAGTTTATTTGATACAATATAAAATGTATTTATATACAAATGTATTAAATAATCATGCAAAAAAAAAACTCGTGAGATGAAGAAAGACAAAAAGAAAATTTTGATGCGATAATGACCCGCGAGATAAATAAATTATTTGGTGCGATATAAAATGTATTTAGATACAAATGCAAAATTTAAAATGACATGCTTAATTGTAAAATGAACAATAATCATATAAATTAAATTATATTAAATAATTACATAAAAAGAAAAAAAAAATTAATCATAAAATGGAGAAAGAAAAAAAAAATATTTAAATATAAGATAATGGTTAATTAAAATTAAATAAATATTATGTTGATAGTGACTAGGGATGACAATGGGCAGGGTATGGGTAGGGTACTATAGTACCCGTCCCCATACCCGCAGTTGAAAAAAAAAATCCTCGTACCCGAGCCCATACCTGCTTGGATATCAAAATTGACACCCATCCCCGTACCCTATGGGTATATAAGTGTCCGTACTCGTACCCGTTATCTGCATTTTTAATAAAAATAAATATATCAAGTATAAAATATCATAATATTTTAAGTTTTTAAAAACATTAAAAAGTTTTAAAAAATTTGTATTGTTGAATTATGAAATAAATGATCATTTATATTAAATATGGAGTAGTTTAAAATTAATTTTTTTATAAATTTTATAAACATTTATCTCGATATTATAATACAAATTAAAATATATAAATATATATTGTGCGGGTATGGGGCGGACTGGGTACTAAGGTGCCCATACCCGCACGCATCCCCGCTTATTTAAGTGGATAATTATCTGAGCCCGTACCCGTACCCATTTTTGCGGATTTTTACCCTACCCGTTGTGGGTAATTTTTTTGGTACCTACTGGAGATGGGCCAAATTGCCATCCCTAATAGTGACCCGTGAGATAAATAAGTTTTTTATTTTATTAAAATTAAAATATAGATTATTAGTATTTTTAGCGATAATAAAAAATATAGTGAAAAAAATTAAAATGAAAGTGAGAAAGTGTGGAAAAAAAGTGAAAATGATTTGAAATTTGAATGAAGAGAGAGAATGAGTGTGTGTAATATTTAATTTGAATGGATAAATAGAAGATAGTAAATAGTAGTCAATGTTAAGTCAAAACATGACATGCAATTGTGAAAAACTATTTTTGATTTTGGATGAATTTGCTAGTTATCAAAATAATTTTTTTATAGTGTATTTTATTTTTGGTAGAAAAACAATTTAGACAATTTATGAAACCTTTTAGTAATGGGTTGAAAGGAGATTTGGCTTGGTTTGAGTTTTGTTAGGGGCATTTGTGTTTATTTTCACGAGTATACGTTCTAATATATTTATATTCAGGAATTGATAATAATATTTTGGTGATGAGACCTATAGATGCGAAAAGTTAGCTATATATGATATTGAACTAAGATATTAAAAAATGGAGTGTCTTCCTATTCTTTTTGTTAAAAGTTACAATTTACATACACTCTTCAAATTAAAATAAACCAACTAAAAATAAATTCCCTTTCCTACGCTTTGTTAATACATGTTCTTAACTTCGGGTGAAATATATAAGCCCAAATTCCGACCGACTTATTTTTTGGTTTTCACGGGTTTGTGTTTAATCGGGTTCGATTAGAAAAATTGATTTTTTTTTCCGGATAGTTGGCCCATTTAAAAATTTAAGCCCAATTTTAAAATCATTCAGATTTTTAATTATTTTTATTTGAGACTGTTGGACATAAAAGTCCAAAACACTAATTTTTTTATTGTTGTTGGGCCATAAATATTTCATACGCAAAACACAATTAACTTTTAATTTTTATTTATTTTATAAATAACTGACTTAATTTTATAATATATAAAAAATTGAGTTTTTTAGATCAGTTTAATCTATAAAAATTGAACTGACATTTGTTACACTTTTTAATTAAATTGGATATTAAATTATCCAAATACAAAATTAAAAATGAAATAAATTCTTACCTTAAATTTTCTAAATAGCATAAATAAAAAATTTAATAAAATATACTACAACATTACAATATCACAATCAATACAAATAATATATTGTCTCTAATGTCTAAATTCATCAATTTCTTCAACATTTGAATTATTTCAAATCCAATAACATTACAACTTTATTTAATATTTAAGGTTAATTAGCATATTGAAATTCAAACTCATAAACTCTCTAATAATATTTTGCTATTTAAACTTAATTAGCATATAAACAATATTTGATTTAACTCTATCATTAAAACTCATGAACTCTAACAAATCAATCCATAAAATACAAATAAAATAAGTTAAAACATTATAAACATCCACATAGATTAGAGTCATGTAAACATATTTTAAAATCCTACATTTATAAAAATATAAAATAAAAATTCAAGCAAAGTATTTTTATGGACCTTTTATTTCTCCTGATATTCAAACCACGAGTATGAATTGTTGTAACCCATGAGAGATAAATCTCTTGATCTTCCATTCTGCAAAAATGGCATAGGTCAAACTTCATTATTACACAAATAAACCAAAATGTAAACAAAACAAAACAATACTAACAATAATAACACTTCAATTAATATTAACGATAAATTAATCCCGAACAAAATTTAAAATTGATAAATAGTAACAATAACTACAATTTTAATGCTATTTAAATTTAATTAGTATATTTATAAACATGATTATACTAAAACTATAAATAATTAAAACGCAAAAAACTCTCCTAACAAATTGATAAAAATGATAAAAATACATCTAAATTGAACCAATGATAGATAAGTTAATCTAATTGAATAAATTCAAGCAATAGAACTATAAGTTTGACATTTCAATAAAAAAACTAGAATAAGAATAAAAATGCATAAACTCTAATCAAATTATTCAGATTTTAATGGTAAAAATTAACATACAGTATTTAGAAAGGTGAAAAAAATTAAATACATGAAATCAGCCTTTGGAAAGCAAATCAGGATCCTGTAAACAATGTTTCCAAACAAAAATCAACCACAAACAATGTATCCAGACAAAAATAAAAGAACACTGGATGTTATAACTTAAACTAACCTTCAAATTTGATTACTGGTGAGTTGAGTATAACCCTGTAAAAGATTTTTTTTCATTAAAGAAAAAAAAGTTAACTTTTTTAGAAGATAACTTATAAACAATACAATGAAGTTTGATTATAACAAAGGTACTCTAAAAAATAATAGAGTTAAGATTACTATGTATAGTAACTAAAATGATAGGCAAATCCTCCATTTTACTCTTTGAACTACTACAATGTATAGTATTTAAAAGTAGTTTTCTAGAAAATATAACAAATACTTTGAAAGAAATGATGATTTGGTACCTGTAAATATGACATGATTGGTTCATTGTAGCCTAATTAATAGCACTATCAACCAAACATACATTGTAGCCCTATCAACCAAACAGAGACACAAATAATAGGATTATCAATGTGTTGTAAGTGTTGTCCACAATATTAATGTGTATACAAATTGTTTAATTTTTGTCATATTGATACCAAATGAATCAACTACTGCAAAAAATTTCCTAAAATGTCATATTTCCTACAATAAGACAACTTATAGTATACCACCATCAACTACTGTCATATTTCCTAAAATTCCTACAAATTCTACAGCACTATAGCACCATACTAGCCGTTATATAACAAGTCTTTCTACTAAACAACTTATAGTGGAACAATAGTGATTCATTTAAATTTTGCTTGCTTTAGCACAACTAAAATCTCTATTAGACAAAACAACATAATAATTCAAGATAGCTAAACCCACTTTATGTCTAAAGTCATTCAACATGAAAACAAACAAATTATTATTTTCATTTGCACGAAAAAATGTTAACTAATGCTCAATAAAAGCATTTAATACCTTTAATTAAATTCCCCTAGAATCTTCAGAAAGGATTCATATGTATTATAGTCTCTATATGTGACAATTGTTTTCAATCTAGACCCTACAAAAAACATGTTTTCAATTTAGTACATATATAACCATTTTGATTTGGCTCTCTTATCGTCGTCTGTTTCTATAAAGCCAAACAACAACAACAATCAAAAGTACAAATATCATAAAAAGTATAGGTAACAACAAGCCAAGCAAATCGTGAAAAAGAAAACAAAAAAAATGAGTGGGAGAAAGAGTAAATAATTAGTGAGATAACCATGGATGACGCGACAATGAGGATGATGGTGATGGCTTGAAGCTTGAAGCGAATCAAGGATGAGTGACGATGAGATGTTGGTTGTGGTGGCGACGATGGTAATACGAACCCTAGGAGAAGACACGATGAGAGGAGTGAGGACGGAGGAGTGAAAATAGGAAATGAAGAAAGACTGAAAGTAACCCTAATTATTAAGAAATTGGGCCAAAACTTTATGGGCCAAATATTTTTGTTACGTTAACTCAAACATAGTTGTGAATCGGTCGGGTCTAGATTCCAATGCGTCCAATATGTAGCACCGAAACCGACTGCCACTACCCAATACTACCCAATTGAATGCTCCGTGATTACCCACAACTCGAAGTAACCCGAACCATTGATCAAAATTCAATTCGGTTTGGTCGGTTATTGTCGCTTTGGTCTCCGAATGTCCACTCCTAATCTCTATATTTATGTTTTATTTCTTGTATTCTAATGTTTATATATATATATATATATATATATATATATATATATATATATATATATATATAAACGAAAAAATTTACATAGAGCAATCAAAGGTTTAATAATGGGGTACTCATCTTAAAAGGAGATGGTTAGATTTGGATGTGAAAATTATTATTTTTTTGTGACAAAAGACATGGTAGAATAGTTTGTATACTAAAGAGATCTTTATATGGTTTAAAGAAGTCTCCAATGTAATGGTACAAGTGATTTGACTCACACGCCTCAAATTGGTCATAGCCGTTGTGAGTATGAATATTGTGTTTAAGTTTGGAGCCTTGATGCGGGCTCTTTTATTTTCATGTTATTGTATGTTGATGATATGTTGATGCTTTTAATCATTTACATAATGTAAATAAACTGAAAATTATGTTACAAAATGAGTTTGACATGAAAGACTTAGGTGTTGCTAAAAAGATTTTGTTTGACAAGTGTCTCCAAACACAAGAGGAGGGTGAATTTTATTGGTTAATTTTTTTTTTGAAATCTTGGTATCCGGCCTTGCGACCGACTAATCTAAGGGGACCAATCCCATCGTCCACTAGCGGGGGACCGTTTAAAGCCGAAGCATTGCTCTGTATGGACTGGCCCAACACAAGGATTAATTGCACCTAGTAGGATTCGAACCTGAGACCTTGAGAGGAGAACACTCTCAAGACCTAAGTCTCCACCACTAGGCCAACCCTTAAGGGTTGAATTGTGTTAGTTAATTAATCGTTGATTAAAAAAACCAAAGTTGAAAAACGGTTTCTAAACAAACAACAAACAAGAGAGAGGTTTTATATCGGTTGAGCTCTGAATCAGGACAGTGTTTTATATTTGCTATCCTTTAAACCAAAACAGGGTTTTACACAAGGATGACCTTTTATACAAGTTAAGATTTTACACAGGTTGATCTCGAACCAAGATGGAATTTTACACGTGCGGATCTTGGATATTGTTGTGGTAGTTTTGGCTTGGGGTATTAGGTGGTTGTATTGGGTTGAAAGGTTATTGGGTGTTAAAGATTGGTTGTTGGTGTTTGTGGTATAAAGTGATTGAGTTGGGATGTACGTGCCTATGGATGGTGTAACGACCCAGTTTTTGTGTGAGTTTTATTTAATCGAGTCGTTTGATTATTTTATTATTATTTTATTTTATTTTTGACTTTTATCTGAAAATATGTTATTTTTCAATGTTGTGATATTTTATCGGGTTTTGGGATCATTTGCGAGATATTTGAGTGTGGGGGTATTTTGGTCATTTTAGGATATTTTTCATTAAGTAAGAAAATAGAAAATAGAAGAGAGAAAAATAGAAAGAAAGAAAGGGAGAAGAAAGAAAAAGGAGAGAAAAGAGAAGAAGAAGAGAAATAGTGAGAAAAGCTTGGGAAATCAAGAAAAATCAACTTCTAGAATCGATTTAATCGGGTAAGGGTGCGAAATTCAATTATTGTATGATTGTGTATGATTATGTATGAGTATTTGTGGTGTTTGTTGGATTGAAATGAAAATATTTAGTAAAACCCATATTGTGTCAAATTGATTAGAAATTGATTAAATGTGTTGGAAATCATGCTTTTAGTGTTCATTATTGTTGGTATATGATAAATACATGTTGCTATGCATTGTATTGGTAATTTTCTGGTGTGTAGGTGAAATTTAGGGTGTTTTGGATTGGAACCCGTAAGCAAAATTATGCAGAAGAAATTTTTCTGGTTTTTCCAGGTCATACGCATATGGGGCATGTTCATACGCGTATGGACCTTGGTAATACGCGTATGGAGGGTGAGTCATGGGCCAATACGCGTATGGAATGTTATTTTGCTCGGCCATCTGCCCATTTGCGTATGATACGCGTAGCATTTCAGGGCAATACGCGTACGGGGTTAGGCATTACGCGTACGGACTTTTACACGTGAACTTTGGGGAAAAAGAGTCTCTGCTCATACGCGTATGGATCAGGGTAATACGCGTATGGACAGGACAATTGCAAAATGGGACTTTTCAAAATATCGTTTTTCGTTTTCTTTCGTAACTTGGGTTCCGTTTATCCGATTTTTACATTCTTGGTATCGTTGTGTAGCTATTGAGCTGTACTTTCTTATTATGATGATTTTGAAATTGTTAGCCGATTTAATTATGTCGGAAAATCGGGAATAGTATCGGTCGTCGACTTTTGTCATTATAACTGTGCGTAATTGATGTGTATTATGCAAGGTGCTGTTGTATGAGGTAAATGTATGTGTTTAGATGGGGTTGTGATGATTTGTGGCCGTATGGAAATTAAATGCATTGTTTTGGGCATAAGTGCAAAGTGTGATTTTGTCGATGTAAATGAATGTATTTATGTGTGCATATTAAAAGTCATGGGTCATTGTATGCCAAGCATCATGATATGCATTGTTGAGAAGTCCTGAGTGACGGTTTGGATTCCAGAGGGAATTCGCTATAACGTCGTGTGCCTTATACAAAGAGGTGTGAGCGATGATTATAGACGATCGTGTGCCCATGTGGGGTGTGAGCGATCGGGTCGTGTGCCTTATACAAAGAGGTGTGAGCGATCCATAAACGTCGTGTTCCTTATACAAAGAGGTGTGAGCGACGGGGAACATCGTATGCCCGACGGGGAGTTACAGTGATGTAACGAGCGATGATTCCAGCAGAGTTCCCGAGTGAACTAGTGATGAGAAACAATGGAAGTCGGTACCGCATGTGCATATGCATGGAGTCGTTGTGTCGGTCTCTTGCATTGCATAAATCATTATGGTTGCTTTATGTGTGGAATTGTGGATAGAATTGATATATGGACATGGGTTGGTGATGGAAATATGAATTATACCTTGTGTTGCATTGTGTTGGAATTATGGTGTGAGTTATGGTGAGAAACATATATATGTGTATTTTTGTGTTATATATGATTGTATGCAATTATATTATGGTTGTTTTTCTCACCCTTCTGCTGTTTTATAATGCTCTATGAGGCATTGCAGATTAGAGTTGCTGGAGGTATTTTTGTGAAGCTTTGCGTCTTCATTCTTTTGTCGGTCGGCTCTGATATGTGACACCGGGTAGTTAGGGAGGCCGTTAGTGATTATTGTGTATTTTGTATATATATCTTTTGGCTTGTGCATGTACAACTCGATGTGTGACAAACTTTTCATGTGATATATATGTATGTTATTCAGTTTTAGATTTTCAGCTTTTATTCTAAATTCTGAAATGTGGGTGTAAGGAACTGAGTTCCTCTGTTGATAGCTACCCCACTGTTGCATATCTTTATGAGCAGGTGTTGTATGAATTGTTTCAATTTGATGTGACCCCTCGGTCTATGCCATGATAATTTAAATATACTCTGACGAAATTTTGAATTTTCTTTTACTGCTTTATTTAATTGGGGGTATAGATTGGGGGTGTTACATTAAGTGGTATCAGAGCCAGTTTGTGTCAGTCCGTGTCAGTTGTGTCAGTCCTTGTTGGTTGTTGTGGTTGGATGAGTTGTTTGTTTAACCATAGTTTCTGTTATTGGAAATGAACAGAATATGGCAGGTAGGAATGATGCTGCTTTGGCTGCTGCTATGCAAGCTATGGCTCGTGCTGTGCAGGGTGCACCTAATGCTGCAGGTAATGATGAGTTCAGGAAGAACAAACCACCTATCTTCAAAGGAAGATATGATCTATATGGTGCACAAATTTGGCTGAAAGAGATTGAAAGGATTTTCCGAGTGATGGATTGTGCTGAAGATCAGAAGGTGAGACTGGGTACTCACATGTTATTGGAAGAAGCTGATGACTGGTGGGTTAGTACTCGTCGTGTGTTGGAAGCTGCAGAGGAGGAGATTACTTGGGCTGTGTTTAGTATGGAGTTTCTGAGGAGGTATTTTCCTGAAGATGTGAGAGGAAAGAAGGAAATTGAGTTTCTGGAACTAAAACAAGGTAATATGTCTGTTGTTGATTATACTGCTAAGTTTGTGGAACTTGTGCAGTTTTATCCTCATTATGCTGAAGCGATTGCTGAATTCTCTAAGTGTGTAAAGTTTGAGAATGGCTTGCGTCCTGAGATAAAGCAGGCAATTGGATATCAGAGGATTCAGAGGTTTTCTGATTTGGTAGATTGTTGTAGGATTTATGAAGAAGACAGTAAGGCTCGTTCTACTCATTACAAGAGTGTGAGCGAGAGGAAAGGGAAACAACAGTTCCGTGGTGGTCCGTATGTGACACCAGCTAATAAAGGTAAACAAAGAGGGAATTTTGAGAAAAGGTCAAGTGGAGGAGGAATGTCTGGTCCTATGAGATGTTATAGGTGTGGTGAAGTGGGGCATCGTCAGTTTGAGTGCAGGAAAGATTTTAGAAAGTGTTCTAACTGTGGAGGTATAGGACACATTGCAGCTGATTGTAAGAAGAACGTGGTGAAGTGCTTTAATTGTGGGGAGCTGGGACATGTTAGTACAAAGTGTCCGAAACCGAAACAAGCTCCAGCTAGTGGGAAAGTGTTTGCATTATCAGGGACTCAGACTTCGAGTGCAGATCGTCTGATCAGAGGTACTTGTTTTATTAATAGTACTCCTTTGATTACCATTATTGATACTGGAGCGACTCATTCGTTTATTTCGTCTGAGTGCGCGAAGCGTTTGAATCTTGTGTTGTCTGTGATGGGTGGTGAAATGGTTATTGATACTCCAGCAATGGGGTCAGTAACTACTTCCTTGGTTTGTCTAAGTTGTCCTTTGACCATTTATGGTAAAGAATTTGAGATGGATTTGGTGTGTTTACCGTTGGAGGGTTTAGATGTGGTCCTGGGTATGAATTGGTTGCAATTCAATCGGGTTCATATTGATTGTTATCATAAGCTGGTACGGTTTCCTTCTCTTGAGGAAGACGAAGACTCGAGTTTCTTAACTACCAAAGAGTTAAAGAAACTTTTGGCGGATGAAGCTTAGTTGTTTGGTTTGTTTGCATCTTTGACTGTGGATAGTCAAGTTTCACTTGATGTGTTTCCTGTTGTGTGTGAATTTCCGGAAGTGTTTCCTAAGGATATTTCAGACTTGCCGCCAGAGAGAGAGGTGGAGTTTTCTATAGATCTAGTCTCTGGTACTAGACCTGTATCTATGGAATCTTATCGTATGTCGGCATCTGAGTTGGTGGAGTTAAAGAAACAGTTGAATGAGTTGTTGGAAAAGAGGTTTGTGAGACCAAGTGTTTCTCCTTGGGGTGCTCCAGTGTTATTGGTGAAAAAGAAGGATGGGAGTATGCGATTATGTATTGATTATCGCCAGTTGAATAAGGTGACGATCAAGAATAAGTATCCTCTTCCAAGAATTGATGATCTGATGGATCAGTTAGTTGGTGCGTGTGTGTTTAGTAAGATTGACTTGAGGTCAGGGTATCATCAGATAAGGGGGAAGGAGGAAGACATTCAGAAAAGGGCTTTTAGAACACGATACGGTCATTATGAATATTATGTGATGCCGTTCGGGGTTTCTAATGCGCCAGGTGTGTTTATGGAGTACATGAATCGTATTTTTCACGAGCATCTGGATCATTTTGTGGTGGTGTTTATTGATGATATCTTAATTTATTCTAAGTCTCGGGAGGAGCATGCAGAACATTTGCGTATTATTTTGCAGGTTTTGAAGGAGAGGAAGCTTTTTGCTAAATTATCCAAGTGTGAATTCTGGTTGTCGGATGTGAGTTTTCTTGGACACATAATTTCAGGTAATGGTATTGCTGTGGATCCATCTAAAGTAGAAGCAGTTCTACAATGGGAGGCTCTGAGATCTGTTACTGAAATTCGAAGCTTTTTGGGTTTGGCTGGTTATTATCGGAGGTTTATTGAAGGTTTTTCGAAACTAGCACTTCCTTTGACCCAGTTGACTTGTAAAGGGCAAACGTTCATTTGGGATATTCGGTGTGAGGAGAGTTTCACTGAGCTGAAGAGAAGATTGACGACAACTCCGATCTTGATTTTGCCGAATCCTAATGAACCATTTGTGGTTTATTGTGATACTTCTTTGATTGGTCTAGGTGGTGTTCTGATGCAGGAAGGTAAGGTAGTGGCTTATGCTTCAAGGCAGTTAAGAGTTCATGAGAAAAATTATCCTACTCATGATCTTGAGTTAGCGGTTGTGGTGTTTGTGTTGAAGATTTGGAGGCATTATCTCTACGGTGCAAGGTTTGAAGTCTTTAGTGATCATAAAAGTTTGAAATATTTGTTTGATCAGAAAGAGCTAAATATGAGGCAACGTAGATGGTTGGAATTCTTGAAGGACTACGACTTTGGCTTGAATTACCATCCTGGTAAAGCTAATGTGGTAGCCGATGCTTTGAGCCAAAAATCGTTACATATGTCCGCTTTAATGGTTAAGGAGTGGGAACTTTTGGAATCGTTTAGAGATTTGAGTTTGGTTTGTGAAGTGACGTCGGATAGCGTTAGGCTTGGTATGCTAACGATTACTAATGATTTTCTGATGACTGTTTGTGAGAAGCAAAAGTTGGATGTGAAACTTGTGGATTTGATGTTGGTTGGAGGAAAAGATGCGAATAGTGATTTTCAAGTGGATGTTAATGGTGTTTTGAGATTTCGAGGTAGGATTTGTATTCCAGATGATGCGGAGTTGAAAAAGATGATTTTGGAGGAAGGACACCGGAGTAATTTGAGTATACATCCGGGAGCAAATAAGATGTACCAAGATTTGAAGAAGATTTTCTGGTGGTCTGGATTGAAAAGAGATGTGGCTCAGTTTATTTATGCATGTTTGACTTGTCAGAAATCGAAGGTGGAACATCTGAGGCCTAGTGGTTTGTTGTAACCGTTGGATATTCCTGAATGGAAATGGGGTAGTATTTCCATGGATTTTGTAACACGGTTACCGAATACTCAGCGAGGGCATAATGCTATTTGGGTGGTTGTTGATAGGCTGACTAAATCGGCTCATTTTATTCCGATTGATATCAGTTTTACTTTGGAGCGGTTAGCTGAGATTTACATAAGTGTGATTGTGAAATTACACGGGGTTCCATTGAGTATTGTTTCTGATCGAGATCCTAGATTTACATCGAGATTTTGAGAAAGTTTACAGAAGGTGTTGGGTTCTAAATTGAGATTGAGTTCGGCTTTTCATCCGCAGACGGATGGTCAGACGGAGATGACGATTCAGTCTTTGGAGGATTTGTTGAGAGCTTGTGTTTTGGAACAAGGTGGTTCGTGGGATAGTTATCTTGCATTGATTGAGTTTACGTATAATAACAGTTTTCATTCTAGTATTGGAATGGCACTGTTTGAAGCATTGTATGGACGAAGGTGTCGGACACCGTTGTGTTGGCACGAATCTGGTGAGCAAACGGTGGTTGGGCCAGAATTGGTGCAACAGACGATGGAGAAAGTGAAGTTTATTCGTGAGAAGATGAAAGCTTCTCAGAGTAGACAAAAGAGTTATCATGATCGGAGACGGAAGGATCTTGAGTTTCAAGAGGGAGATCATGTATTTTTGAGGGTTACGCCGGTAACGGGTATGGGTCGTGCATTGAAATCGAAGAAACTTACTTCTCGGTTTATTGGTCCTTACTAGATATCCGCGAGAGTGGGTACTGTGGCTTATAGGGTGGCGTTGCCGCCGAATCTGTCGAATTTGCACGATGTGTTTCATGTTTCACAGCTTTGAAAGTATGTTCCAGATCCGTCGCATGTGATCCCGATGGATGAGGTCGAGGTAAGGGAGAACCTTACAGTTGAGGCAGTACCAGTTAGGGTTTTGGATCGCGAAGTGAAGCGGTTGCGGGGCAAGGATATTGCACTTGTGAAAGTGGCGTGGGGAGGCGCTGCTGAGGGCAATTTGACTTGGGAGTTGGAGAGTCGGATGCGGGAGTCGTATCCAGAGTTGTTCATCTCAGGTAATATTTTCGAGGACGAAAATTTCTAAGTGGGGGAGAGTTGTAACGACCCATTTTTTGTGTGAGTTTTATTTAATCGAGTCGTTTGATTATTTTATTATTATTTTATTTTATTTTCGACTTTTATCTGAAAATATGTTATTTTTCAATGTTGTGATATTTTATCGGGTTTTGGGATCGTTTGCGAGATATTTGAGTGTGGGGGTATTTTGGTCATTTTAGGATATTTTTCATTAAGTAAGAAAATAGAAAATAGAAGAGAAAAAAATAGAAAGAAAGAAAGGGAGAAGAAAGAAAAAGGAGAAAAAAGAGAAGAAGACGAGAAATAGTGAGAAAAGCTTGGGAAATCAAGAAAAATCAACTTCTAGAATCGATTTAATCGGGTAAGGGTGCGAAATTCAATTATTGTATGATTGTGTATGATTATGTATGAGTATTTGTGGTGTTTGTTGGATTGAAATGAAAATATTTAGTAAAACCCATATTGTGTCAAATTGATTAGAAATTGATTAAATGTGTTGGAAATCATGCTTTTAGTGTTCATTATTATTGGTATATGATAAATACATGTTGCTATGCATTGTATTGGTAATTTTTCTGGTGTGTAAGTGAAATTTAGGGTGTTTTGGATTGGAACCCGTAAGCAAAATTATGCAGAAGAAATTTTTCTGGTTTTCCCAGGTCATACGCGTATGGGGCATGTTCATACGCGTATGGACCTTGGCAATACGCGTATGGAGGGCGAGTCATGGGCCAATACGCGTATGGAATGTTATTTTGCTCGGCCATCTGCCCATTTGCGTATGATACGCGTAGCATTTCAGGGAAATACGCGTACGGGGTTAGGCATTACGCGTACGGACTTTTACACGTGAACTTTGGGGAAAAAGAGTCTCTGCTCATACGCGTATGGATCAGGGTAATACGCGTATGGACAGGACAATTACAAAATGGGACTTTTCAAAATATCGTTTTTCGTTTTCTTTCGTAACTTGGGTTCCATTTATCCGATTTTTACATTCTTGGTATCGTTGTGTAGCTATTGAGCTGTACTTTCTTATTATGATGATTTTGAAATTGTTAGCCGATTTAATTATGTCAGAAAATTGGGAATAGTATCGGTCGTCGACTTTTGTCATTATAACTGTGCGTAATTGATGTGTATTATGCAAGGTGCTGTTGTATGAGGTAAATGTATGTGTTTAGATGGGGTTGTGATGATTTGTGGCCGTATGGAAATTAAATGCATTGTTTTGGGCATAAGTGCAAAGTGTGATTTTGTCGATGTAAATGAATGTATTTATGTGTGCATATTAAAAGTCATGGGTCATTGTATGCCAAGCATCATGATATGCATTGTTGAGACGTCCTGAGTGACGGTTTGGATTCCAGAGGGAATTCGCTATAACGTCGCATGCCTTATACAAAGAGGTGTGAGCGATGATTATAGACGATCGTGTGCCCATGTGGGGTGTGAGCGATCGGGTCGTGTGCCTTATACAAAGAGGTGTGAGCGATCCATAAACGTCGTGTGCCTTATACAAAGAGGTGTGAGCGACGGGGAACATCGTATGCCCGACGGGGAGTTACAGTGATGTAACGAGCGATGATTCCAGTAGAGTTCCCGAGTGAACTAGTGATGAGAAACAATGGAAGTCGGTACCGCATGTGCATATGCATGGAGTCGTTGTGTCGGTCTCTTGCATTGCATAAATCATTATGGTTGCTTTATGTGTGGAATTGTGGATAGAATTGATATATGGACATGGGTTGGTGATGGAAATATGAATTATACCTTGTGTTGCATTGTGTTGGAATTATGGTGTGAGTTATGGTGAGAAACATATATATGTGTATTTTTGTGTTATATATGATTGTATGCAATTATATTATGGTTGTTTTTCTCACCCTTCTGCTGTTTTATAATGCTCTATGAGGCATTGCAGATTAGAGTTGCTGGAGGTATTTTTGTGAAGCTTTGCGTCTTCATTCTTTTGTCGGTCGGCTCTGATATGTGACACCGGGTAGTTAGGGAGGCCGTTAGTGATTATTGTGTATTTTGTATATATATCTTTTGGCTTGTGCATGTACAACTCGATGTGTGACAAACTTTTCATGTGATATATATGTATGTTATTCAGTTTTAGATTTTCAGCTTTTATTCTAAATTCTGAAATGTGGGTGTAAGGAACTGAGTTCCTCTGTTGATAGCTACCCCACTGTTGCATATCTTTATGAGCAGGTGTTGTATGAATTGTTTCAATTTGATGTGACCCCTCGGTCTATGCCATGATAATTTAAATATACTCTGACGAAATTTTGAATTTTCTTTTACTGCTTTATTTAATTGGGGGTATAGATTGGGGGTGTTACATTAAGTGGTATCAGAGCCAGTTTGTGTCAGTCCGTGTCAGTTGTGTCAGTCCTTGTTGGTTGTTGTGGTTGGATGAGTTGTTTGTTTAACCATAGTTTCTGTTATTGGAAATGAACAGAATATGGCAGGTAGGAATGATGCTGCTTTGGCTGCTGCTATGCAAGCTATGGCTCGTGCTGTGCAGGGTGCACCTAATGCTGCAGGTAATGATGAGTTCAGGAAGAACAAACCACCTATCTTCAAAGGAAGATATGATCCATATGGTGCACAAATTTGGCTGAAAGAGATTGAAAGGATTTTCCGAGTGATGGATTGTGCTGAAGATCAGAAGGTGAGACTGGGTACTCACATGTTATTGGAAGAAGCTGATGACTGGTGGGTTAGTACTCGTCGTGTGTTGGAAGCTGCAGAGGAGGAGATTACTTGGGCTGTGTTTAGTATGGAGTTTCTGAGGAGGTATTTTCCTGAAGATGTGAGAGGAAAGAAGAAAATTGAGTTTCTGGAACTAAAACAAGGTAATATGTCTGTTGTTGATTATACTGCTAAGTTTGTGGAACTTGTGCAGTTTTATCCTCATTATGCTGAAGCGATTGCTGAATTCTCTAAGTGTGTAAAGTTTGAGAATGGCTTGCGTCCTGAGATAAAGCAGGCAATTGGATATCAGAGGATTCAGAGGTTTTCTGATTTGGTAGATTGTTGTAGGATTTATGAAGAAGACAGTAAGGCTCGTTCTACTCATTACAAGAGTGTGAGCGAGAGGAAAGGGAAACAACAGTTCCGTGGTGGTCCGTATGTGACACCAGCTAATAAAGGTAAACAAAGAGGGAATTTTGAGAAAAGGTCAAGTGGAGGAGGAATGTCTGGTCCTATGAGATGTTATAGGTGTGGTGAAGTGGGGCATCGTCAGTTTGAGTGCAGGAAAGATTTTAGAAAGTGTTCTAACTGTGGAGGTATAGGACACATTGCAGCTGATTGTAAGAAGAACGTGGTGAAGTGCTTTAATTGTGGGGAGCTGGGACATGTTAGTACAAAGTGTCCGAAACCGAAACAAGCTCCAGCTAGTGGGAAAGTGTTTGCATTATCAGGGACTCAGACTTCGAGTGCAGATCGTCTGATCAGAGGTACTTGTTTTATTAATAGTACTCCTTTGATTACCATTATTGATACTGGAGCGACTCATTCGTTTATTTCGTCTGAGTGCGCGAAGCGTTTGAATCTTGTGTTGTCTGTGATGGGTGGTGAAATGGTTATTGATACTCCAGCAATGGGGTCAGTAACTACTTCCTTGGTTTGTCTAAGTTGTCCTTTGACCATTTATGGTAAAGACTTTGAGATGGATTTGGTGTGTTTACCGTTGGAGGGTTTAGATGTGGTCCTGGGTATGAATTGGTTGCAATTCAATCGGGTTCATATTGATTGTTATCATAAGCTGGTACGGTTTCCTTCTCTTGAGGAAGACGAAGACTCGAGTTTCTTATCTACCAAAGAGTTGAAGAAACTTTTGGCGGATGAAGCTCAGTGGTTTGGTTTGTTTGCATCTTTGACTGTGGATAGTCAAGTTTCACTTGATGTGTTTCCTGTTGTGTGTGAATTTTCGGAAGTGTTTCCTAAGGATATTTCAGACTTGCCGCCAGAGAGAGAGGTGGAGTTTTCTATAGATCTAGTCTCTGGTACTAGACCTGTATCTATGGAATCTTATCGTATGTCGGCATCTGAGTTGGTGGAGTTAAAGAAACAGTTGAATGAGTTGTTGGAAAAGAGGTTTGTGAGACCAAGTGTTTCTCCTTGGGGTGCTCCAGTGTTATTGGTGAAAAAGAAGGATGGGAGTATGCGATTATGTATTGATTATCGCCAGTTGAATAAGGTGACGATCAAGAATAAGTATCCTCTTCCAAGAATTGATGATCTGATGGATCAGTTAGTTGGTGCGTGTGTGTTTAGTAAGATTGACTTGAGGTCAGGGTATCATCAGATAAGGGTGAAGGAGGAAGACATTCAGAAGAGGGCTTTTAGAACACGATACGGTCATTATGAATATTATGTGATGCCGTTCGGGGTTTCTAATGCGCCAGGTGTGTTTATGGAGTACATGAATCGTATTTTTCACGAGCATCTGGATCATTTTGTGGTGGTGTTTATTGATGATATCTTAATTTATTCTAAGTCTCGGGAGGAGCATGCAGAACATTTGCGTATTGTTTTGCAGGTTTTGAAGGAGAGGAAGCTTTTTGCTAAATTATCCAAGTGTGAATTCTGGTTGTCGGAGGTGAGTTTTCTTGGACACATAATTTCAGGTAATGGTATTGCTGTGGATCCATCTAAAGTAGAAGCAGTTCTACAATGGGAGGCTCCGAGATCTGTTACTGAAATTCGAAGCTTTTTGGGTTTGGCTGGTTATTATCGGAGGTTTATTGAAGGTTTTTCGAAACTAGCACTTCCTTTGACCCAGTTGACTTGTAAAGGGCAAGCGTTCATTTGGGATATTCGGTGTGAGGAGAGTTTCACTGAGCTGAAGAGAAGATTGACGACAGCTCCGATCTTGATTTTGCCGAATCCTAATGAACCATTTGTGGTTTATTGTGATACTTCTTTGATTGGTCTAGGTGGTGTTCTGATGCAGGAAGGTAAGGTAGTGGCTTATGCTTCAAGGCAGTTAAGAGTTCATGAGAAAAATTATCCTACTCATGATCTTGAGTTAGCGGCTGTGGTGTTTGTGTTGAAGATTTGGAGGCATTATCTCTACGGTGCAAGGTTTGAAGTCTTTAGTGATCATAAAAGTTTGAAATATTTGTTTGATCAGAAAGAGCTAAATATGAGGCAACGTAGATGGTTGGAATTCTTGAAGGACTACGACTTTGGCTTGAATTACCATCCTGGTAAAGCTAATGTGGTAGCCGATGCTTTGAGCCGAAAATCGTTACATATGTCCGCTTTAATGGTTAAGGAGTGGGAACTTTTGGAATCGTTTAGAGATTTGAGTTTGGTTTGTGAAGTGACGTCGGATAGCGTTAGGCTTGGTATGCTAACGATTACTAATGATTTTCTGATGACTGTTTGTGAGAAGCAAAAGTTGGATGTGAAACTTGTGGATTTGATGTTGGTTGGAGGAAAAGATGCGAATAGTGATTTTCAAGTGGATGTTAATGGTGTTTTGAGATTTCGAGGTAGGATTTGTATTCCAGATGATGCGGAGTTGAAAAAGATGATTTTGGAGGAAGGACACCGGAGTAATTTGAGTATACATCCGGGAGCAAATAAGATGTACCAAGATTTGAAGAAGATTTTCTGGTGGTCTGGATTGAAAAGAGATGTGGCTCAGTTTATTTATGCATGTTTGACTTGTCAGAAATCGAAGGTGGAACATCTGAGGCCTAGTGGTTTGTTGTAACCGTTGGATATTCCTGAATGGAAATGGTGTAGTATTTCCATGGATTTTGTAACAGGGTTACCGAATACTCAGCGAGGGCATAATGCTATTTGGGTGGTTGTTGATAGGCTGACTAAATCGGCTCATTTTATTCCGATTGATATCAGTTTTACTTTGGAGCGGTTAGCTGAGATTTACATAAGTGTGATTCTGAAATTACACGGGGTTCCATTGAGTATTGTTTCTGATCGAGATCCTAGATTTACATCGAGATTTTGAGAAAGTTTACAGAAGGTGTTGGGTTCTAAATTGAGATTGAGTTCGGCTTTTCATCCGCAGACGGATGGTCAGACGGAGATGACGATTCAGTCTTTGGAGGATTTGTTGAGAGCTTGTGTTTTGGAACAAGGTGGTTCGTGGGATAGTTATCTTGCATTGATTGAGTTTACGTATAATAACAGTTTTCATTCTAGTATTGGAATGGCACCGTTTGAAGCATTGTATGGACGAAGGTGTCGGACACCGTTGTGTTGGCACGAATCTGGTGAGCAAACGGTGGTTGGGCCAGAATTGGTGCAACAGACGATGGAGAAAGTGAAGTTTATTCGTGAGAAGATGAAAGCTTCTCAGAGTAGACAAAAGAGTTATCATGATCGGAGACGGAAGGATCTTGAGTTTCAAGAGGGAGATCATGTATTTTTGAGGGTTACGCCGGTAACGGGTATGGGTCGTGCATTGAAATCGAAGAAACTTACTTCTCGGTTTATTGGTCCTTACTAGATATCCGCGAGAGTGGGTACTGTGGCTTATAGGGTGGCGTTGCCGCCGAATCTGTCGAATTTGCACGATGTGTTTCATGTTTCACAGCTTTGAAAGTATGTTCCAGATCCGTCGCATGTGATCCCGATGGATGAGGTCGAGGTAAGGGAGAACCTTACAGTTGAGGCAGTACCAGTTAGGGTTTTGGATCGCGAAGTGAAGCGGTTGCGGGGCAAGGATATTGCACTTGTGAAAGTGGCGTGGGGAGGCGCTGCTGAGGGCAATTTGACTTGGGAGTTGGAGAGTCGGATGCGGGAGTCGTATCCAGAGTTGTTCATCTCAGGTAATATTTTCGAGGACGAAAATTTCTAAGTGGGGGAGAGTTGTAACGACCCATTTTTTGTGTGAGTTTTATTTAATCGAGTCGTTTGATTATTTTATTATTATTTTATTTTATTTTCGACTTTTATCTGAAAATATGTTATTTTTCAATGTTGTGATATTTTATCGGGTTTTGGGATCGTTTGCGAGATATTTGAGTGTGGGGGTATTTTGGTCATTTTAGGATATTTTTCATTAAGTAAGAAAATAGAAAATAGAAGAGAAAAAAATAGAAAGAAAGAAAGGGAGAAGAAAGAAAAAGGAGAAAAAAGAGAAGAAGACGAGAAATAGTGAGAAAAGCTTGGGAAATCAAGAAAAATCAACTTCTAGAATCGATTTAATCGGGTAAGGGTGCGAAATTCAATTATTGTATGATTGTGTATGATTATGTATGAGTATTTGTGGTGTTTGTTGGATTGAAATGAAAATATTTAGTAAAACCCATATTGTGTCAAATTGATTAGAAATTGATTAAATGTGTTGGAAATCATGCTTTTAGTGTTCATTATTATTGGTATATGATAAATACATGTTGCTATGCATTGTATTGGTAATTTTTCTGGTGTGTAAGTGAAATTTAGGGTGTTTTGGATTGGAACCCGTAAGCAAAATTATGCAGAAGAAATTTTTCTGGTTTTCCCAGGTCATACGCGTATGGGGCATGTTCATACGCGTATGGACCTTGGCAATACGCGTATGGAGGGCGAGTCATGGGCCAATACGCGTATGGAATGTTATTTTGCTCGGCCATCTGCCCATTTGCATATGATACGCGTAGCATTTCAGGGAAATACGCGTACGGGGTTAGGCATTACGCGTACGGACTTTTACACGTGAACTTTGGGGAAAAAGAGTCTCTGCTCATACGCGTATGGATCAGGGTAATACGCGTATGGACAGGACAATTACAAAATGGGACTTTTCAAAATATCGTTTTTCGTTTTCTTTCGTAACTTGGGTTCCATTTATCCGATTTTTACATTCTTGGTATCGTTGTGTAGCTATTGAGCTGTACTTTCTTATTATGATGATTTTGAAATTGTTAGCCGATTTAATTATGTCGGAAAATTGGGAATAGTATCGGTCGTCGACTTTTGTCATTATAACTGTGCGTAATTGATGTGTATTATGCAAGGTGCTGTTGTATGAGGTAAATGTATGTGTTTAGATGGGGTTGTGATGATTTGTGGCCGTATGGAAATTAAATGCATTGTTTTGGGCATAAGTGCAAAGTGTGATTTTGTCGATGTAAATGAATGTATTTATGTGTGCATATTAAAAGTCATGGGTCATTGTATGCCAAGCATCATGATATGCATTGTTGAGACGTCCTGAGTGACGGTTTGGATTCCAGAGGGAATTCGCTATAACGTCGCATGCCTTATACAAAGAGGTGTGAGCGATGATTATAGACGATCGTGTGCCCATGTGGGGTGTGAGCGATCGGGTCGTGTGCCTTATACAAAGAGGTGTGAGCGATCCATAAACGTCGTGTGCCTTATACAAAGAGGTGTGAGCGACGGGGAACATCGTATGCCCGACGGGGAGTTACAGTGATGTAACGAGCGATGATTCCAGTAGAGTTCCCGAGTGAACTAGTGATGAGAAACAATGGAAGTCGGTACCGCATGTGCATATGCATGGAGTCGTTGTGTCGGTCTCTTGCATTGCATAAATCATTATGGTTGCTTTATGTGTGGAATTGTGGATAGAATTGATATATGGACATGGGTTGGTGATGGAAATATGAATTATACCTTGTGTTGCATTGTGTTGGAATTATGGTGTGAGTTATGGTGAGAAACATATATATGTGTATTTTTGTGTTATATATGATTGTATGCAATTATATTATGGTTGTTTTTCTCACCCTTCTGCTGTTTTATAATGCTCTATGAGGCATTGCAGATTAGAGTTGCTGGAGGTATTTTTGTGAAGCTTTGCGTCTTCATTCTTTTGTCGGTCGGCTCTGATATGTGACACCGGGTAGTTAGGGAGGCCGTTAGTGATTATTGTGTATTTTGTATATATATCTTTTGGCTTGTGCATGTACAACTCGATGTGTGACAAACTTTTCATGTGATATATATGTATGTTATTCAGTTTTAGATTTTCAGCTTTTATTCTAAATTCTGAAATGTGGGTGTAAGGAACTGAGTTCCTCTGTTGATAGCTACCCCACTGTTGCATATCTTTATGAGCAGGTGTTGTATGAATTGTTTCAATTTGATGTGACCCCTCGGTCTATGCCATGATAATTTAAATATACTCTGACGAAATTTTGAATTTTCTTTTACTGCTTTATTTAATTGGGGGTATAGATTGGGGGTGTTACATTAAGTGGTATCAGAGCCAGTTTGTGTCAGTCCGTGTCAGTTGTGTCAGTCCTTGTTGGTTGTTGTGGTTGGATGAGTTGTTTGTTTAACCATAGTTTCTGTTATTGGAAATGAACAGAATATGGCAGGTAGGAATGATGCTGCTTTGGCTGCTGCTATGCAAGCTATGGCTCGTGCTGTGCAGGGTGCACCTAATGCTGCAGGTAATGATGAGTTCAGGAAGAACAAACCACCTATCTTCAAAGGAAGATATGATCCATATGGTGCACAAATTTGGCTGAAAGAGATTGAAAGGATTTTCCGAGTGATGGATTGTGCTGAAGATCAGAAGGTGAGACTGGGTACTCACATGTTATTGGAAGAAGCTGATGACTGGTGGGTTAGTACTCGTCGTGTGTTGGAAGCTGCAGAGGAGGAGATTACTTGGGCTGTGTTTAGTATGGAGTTTCTGAGGAGGTATTTTCCTGAAGATGTGAGAGGAAAGAAGAAAATTGAGTTTCTGGAACTAAAACAAGGTAATATGTCTGTTGTTGATTATACTGCTAAGTTTGTGGAACTTGTGCAGTTTTATCCTCATTATGCTGAAGCGATTGCTGAATTCTCTAAGTGTGTAAAGTTTGAGAATGGCTTGCGTCCTGAGATAAAGCAGGCAATTGGATATCAGAGGATTCAGAGGTTTTCTGATTTGGTAGATTGTTGTAGGATTTATGAAGAAGACAGTAAGGCTCGTTCTACTCATTACAAGAGTGTGAGCGAGAGGAAAGGGAAACAACAGTTCCGTGGTGGTCCGTATGTGACACCAGCTAATAAAGGTAAACAAAGAGGGAATTTTGAGAAAAGGTCAAGTGGAGGAGGAATGTCTGGTCCTATGAGATGTTATAGGTGTGGTGAAGTGGGGCATCGTCAGTTTGAGTGCAGGAAAGATTTTAGAAAGTGTTCTAACTGTGGAGGTATAGGACACATTGCAGCTGATTGTAAGAAGAACGTGGTGAAGTGCTTTAATTGTGGGGAGCTGGGACATGTTAGTACAAAGTGTCCGAAACCGAAACAAGCTCCAGCTAGTGGGAAAGTGTTTGCATTATCAGGGACTCAGACTTCGAGTGCAGATCGTCTGATCAGAGGTACTTGTTTTATTAATAGTACTCCTTTGATTACCATTATTGATACTGGAGCGACTCATTCGTTTATTTCGTCTGAGTGCGCGAAGCGTTTGAATCTTGTGTTGTCTGTGATGGGTGGTGAAATGGTTATTGATACTCCAGCAATGGGGTCAGTAACTACTTCCTTGGTTTGTCTAAGTTGTCCTTTGACCATTTATGGTAAAGACTTTGAGATGGATTTGGTGTGTTTACCGTTGGAGGGTTTAGATGTGGTCCTGGGTATGAATTGGTTGCAATTCAATCGGGTTCATATTGATTGTTATCATAAGCTGGTACGGTTTCCTTCTCTTGAGGAAGACGAAGACTCGAGTTTCTTATCTACCAAAGAGTTGAAGAAACTTTTGGCGGATGAAGCTCAGTGGTTTGGTTTGTTTGCATCTTTGACTGTGGATAGTCAAGTTTCACTTGATGTGTTTCCTGTTGTGTGTGAATTTTCGGAAGTGTTTCCTAAGGATATTTCAGACTTGCCGCCAGAGAGAGAGGTGGAGTTTTCTATAGATCTAGTCTCTGGTACTAGACCTGTATCTATGGAATCTTATCGTATGTCGGCATCTGAGTTGGTGGAGTTAAAGAAACAGTTGAATGAGTTGTTGGAAAAGAGGTTTGTGAGACCAAGTGTTTCTCCTTGGGGTGCTCCAGTGTTATTGGTGAAAAAGAAGGATGGGAGTATGCGATTATGTATTGATTATCGCCAGTTGAATAAGGTGACGATCAAGAATAAGTATCCTCTTCCAAGAATTGATGATCTGATGGATCAGTTAGTTGGTGCGTGTGTGTTTAGTAAGATTGACTTGAGGTCAGGGTATCATCAGATAAGGGTGAAGGAGGAAGACATTCAGAAGAGGGCTTTTAGAACACGATACGGTCATTATGAATATTATGTGATGCCGTTCGGGGTTTCTAATGCGCCAGGTGTGTTTATGGAGTACATGAATCGTATTTTTCACGAGCATCTGGATCATTTTGTGGTGGTGTTTATTGATGATATCTTAATTTATTCTAAGTCTCGGGAGGAGCATGCAGAACATTTGCGTATTGTTTTGCAGGTTTTGAAGGAGAGGAAGCTTTTTGCTAAATTATCCAAGTGTGAATTCTGGTTGTCGGAGGTGAGTTTTCTTGGACACATAATTTCAGGTAATGGTATTGCTGTGGATCCATCTAAAGTAGAAGCAGTTCTACAATGGGAGGCTCCGAGATCTGTTACTGAAATTCGAAGCTTTTTGGGTTTGGCTGGTTATTATCGGAGGTTTATTGAAGGTTTTTCGAAACTAGCACTTCCTTTGACCCAGTTGACTTGTAAAGGGCAAGCGTTCATTTGGGATATTCGGTGTGAGGAGAGTTTCACTGAGCTGAAGAGAAGATTGACGACAGCTCCGATCTTGATTTTGCCGAATCCTAATGAACCATTTGTGGTTTATTGTGATACTTCTTTGATTGGTCTAGGTGGTGTTCTGATGCAGGAAGGTAAGGTAGTGGCTTATGCTTCAAGGCAGTTAAGAGTTCATGAGAAAAATTATCCTACTCATGATCTTGAGTTAGCGGCTGTGGTGTTTGTGTTGAAGATTTGGAGGCATTATCTCTACGGTGCAAGGTTTGAAGTCTTTAGTGATCATAAAAGTTTGAAATATTTGTTTGATCAGAAAGAGCTAAATATGAGGCAACGTAGATGGTTGGAATTCTTGAAGGACTACGACTTTGGCTTGAATTACCATCCTGGTAAAGCTAATGTGGTAGCCGATGCTTTGAGCCGAAAATCGTTACATATGTCCGCTTTAATGGTTAAGGAGTGGGAACTTTTGGAATCGTTTAGAGATTTGAGTTTGGTTTGTGAAGTGACGTCGGATAGCGTTAGGCTTGGTATGCTAACGATTACTAATGATTTTCTGATGACTGTTTGTGAGAAGCAAAAGTTGGATGTGAAACTTGTGGATTTGATGTTGGTTGGAGGAAAAGATGCGAATAGTGATTTTCAAGTGGATGTTAATGGTGTTTTGAGATTTCGAGGTAGGATTTGTATTCCAGATGATGCGGAGTTGAAAAAGATGATTTTGGAGGAAGGACACCGGAGTAATTTGAGTATACATCCGGGAGCAAATAAGATGTACCAAGATTTGAAGAAGATTTTCTGGTGGTCTGGATTGAAAAGAGATGTGGCTCAGTTTATTTATGCATGTTTGACTTGTCAGAAATCGAAGGTGGAACATCTGAGGCCTAGTGGTTTGTTGTAACCGTTGGATATTCCTGAATGGAAATGGTGTAGTATTTCCATGGATTTTGTAACAGGGTTACCGAATACTCAGCGAGGGCATAATGCTATTTGGGTGGTTGTTGATAGGCTGACTAAATCGGCTCATTTTATTCCGATTGATATCAGTTTTACTTTGGAGCGGTTAGCTGAGATTTACATAAGTGTGATTCTGAAATTACATGGGGTTCCATTGAGTATTGTTTCTGATCGAGATCCTAGATTTACATCGAGATTTTGAGAAAGTTTACAGAAGGTGTTGGGTTCTAAATTGAGATTGAGTTCGGCTTTTCATCCGCAGACGAATGGTCAGACGGAGATGACGATTCAGTCTTTGGAGGATTTGTTGAGAGCTTGTGTTTTGGAACAAGGTGGTTCGTGGGATAGTTATCTTGCATTGATTGAGTTTACGTATAATAACAGTTTTCATTCTAGTATTGGAATGGCACCGTTTGAAGCATTGTATAGACGAAGGTGTCGGACACCGTTGTGTTGGCACGAATCTGGTGAGCAAACGGTGGTTGGGCCAGAATTGGTGCAACAGACGACGGAGAAAGTGAAGTTTATTCGTGAGAAGATGAAAACTTCTCAGAGTAGACAAAAGAGTTATCATGATCGGAGACGGAAAGATCTTGAGTTTCAAGAGGGAGATCATGTATTTTTGAGGGTTACGCCGGTAACGGGTATGGGTCGTGCATTGAAATCGAAGAAACTTACTTCTCGGTTTATTGGTCCTTACTAGATATCCGCGAGAGTGGGTACTGTGGCTTATAGGGCGGCGTTGCCGCCGAATCTGTCGAATTTGCACGATGTGTTTCATGTTTCACAGCTTCGAAAGTATGTTCCAGATCCGTCGCATGTGATCCCGATGGATGAGGTCGAGGTAAGGGAGAACCTTACAGTTGAGGCAGTACCAGTTAGGGTTTTGGATCGCGAAGTGAAGCGGTTGCGGGGCAAGGATATTGCACTTGTGAAAGTGGCGTGGGGAGGCGCTGCTGAGGGCAATTTGACTTGGGAGTTGGAGAGTCGGATGCAGGAGTCGTATCCAGAGTTGTTCATCTCAGGTAATATTTTCGAGGACGAAAATTTCTAAGTGGGGGAGAGTTGTAACGACCCATTTTTTGTGTGAGTTTTATTTAATCGAGTCGTTTGATTATTTTATTATTATTTTATTTTATTTTCGACTTTTATCTGAAAATATGTTATTTTTCAATGTTGTGATATTTTATCGGGTTTTGGGATCGTTTGCGAGATATTTGAGTGTGGGGGTATTTTGGTCATTTTAGGATATTTTTCATTAAGTAAGAAAATAGAAAATAGAAGAGAGAAAAATAGAAAGAAAGAAAGGGAGAAGAAAGAAAAAGGAGAGAAAAGAGAAGAAGAAGAGAAATAGTGAGAAAAGCTTGGGAAATCAAGAAAAAACAACTTCTAGAATCGATTTAATCGGGTAAGGGTGCGAAATTCAATTATTGTATGATTGTGTATGATTATGTATGAGTATTTGTGGTGTTTGTTGGATTGAAATGAAAATATTTAGTAAAACCCATATTGTGTCAAATTGATTAGAAATTGATTAAATGTGTTGGAAATCATGCTTTTAGTGTTCATTATTATTGGTATATGATAAATACATGTTGCTATGCATTGTATTGGTAATTTTTTTGGTGTGTAGGTGAAATTTAGGGTGTTTTGGATTGGAACCCGTAAGCAAAATTATGCAGAAGAAATTTTTCTGGTTTTCCCAGGTCATACGCGTATGGGGCATGTTCATACGCGTATGGACCTTGGCAATACGCGTATGGAGGGCGAGTCATGGGCCAATACGCGTATGGAATGTTATTTTGCTCGGCCATCTGCCCATTTGCGTATGATACGCGTAGCATTTCAGGGCAATACGCGTACGGGGTTAGGCATTACGCGTACGGGCTTTTAAACGTGAACTTTGGGGAAAAAGAGTCTCTGCTCATACGCGTATGGATCAGGGTAATACGCGTATGGACAGGACAATTGCAAAATGGGACTTTTCAAAATATCGTTTTTCGTTTTCTTTCGTAACTTGGGTTCCGTTTATCCGATTTTTACATTCTTGGTATCGTTGTGTAGCTATTGAGCTGTACTTTCTTATTATGATGATTTTGAAATGTTAGCCAATTTAATTATGTCGGAAAATCGGGAATAGTATCGGTCGTCGACTTTTGTCATTATAACTGTGCGTAATTGATGTGTATTATGCAAGGTGCTGTTGTATGAGGTAAATGTATGTGTTTAGATAGGGTTGTGATGATTTGTGGCCGTATGGAAATTAAATGCATTGTTTTGGGCATAAGTGCAAAGTGTGATTTTGTCGATGTAAATGAATGTATTTATGTGTGCATATTAAAAGTCATGGGTCATTGTATGCCAAGCATCATGATATGCATTGTTGAGACGTCCTGAGTGACGGTTTGGATTCCAGAGGGAATTCGCTATAACGTCGTGTGCCTTATACAAAGAGGTGTGAGCGATGATTATAGACGATCGTGTGCCCATGTGGGGTGTGAGCGATCGGGTCGTGTGCCTTATACAAAGAGGTGTGAGCGATCCATAAACGTCGTGTGCCTTATACAAAGAGGTGTGAGCGACGGGGAACATCGTATGCCCGACGGGGAGTTACAGTGATGTAACGAGCGATGATTCCAGCAGAGTTCCCGAGTGAACTAGTGATGAGAAACAATGGAAGTCGGTACCGCATGTGCATATGCATGGAGTCGTTGTGTCGGTCTCTTGCATTGCATAAATCATTATGGTTGCTTTATGTGTGGAATTGTGGATAGAATTGATATATGGACATGGGTTGGTGATGGAAATATGAATTATACCTTGTGTTGCATTGTGTTGGAATTATGGTGTGAGTTATGGTGAGAAACATATATATGTGTATTTTTGTGTTATATATGATTGTATGCAATTATATTATGGTTGTTTTTCTCACCCTTCTGCTGTTTTATAATGCTCTATGAGGCTTTGCAGATTAGAGTTGCTGGAGGTATTTTTGTGAAGCTTTGTGTCTTCATTCTTTTGTCGGTCGGCTCTGATATGTGACACCGGGTAGTTAGGGAGGCCGTTAGTGATTATTGTGTATTCTGTATATATATCTTTTGGCTTGTGCATGTACAAATAGATGTATGACAAACTTTTCATGTGATATATATGTATGTTATTCAGTTTTAGATTTTCCGCTTTTATTCTAAATTCTGAAATGTGGGTGTAAGGAACTGAGTTCCTCTGTTGATAGCTACCCCACTGTTGCATATCTTTATAAGCAGGTGTTGTATGAATTGTTTCAATTTGATGTGACCCCTCGGTCTATGCCATGATAATTTAAATATACTCTGACGAAATTTTGAATTTTCTTTTACTGCTTTATTTAATTAGGGGTATAGATTGGGGGTGTTACAGATGGTCTGGTGTTTTGGAAGTTTGAAGTTGACGAATGGTTACGAGGGTCAAATAGTAATATATTATGTGATAGATACAAATTTGACACAGATATAAACCAAGCCATGTATTCATTGCTCGATTTACATCCTGTGGGCATGATATAGCCTTGCAAGACAATATTGTGGTGGTTTTGCCATTGATGACGCTCTGGTCTTTAATGGTCTTTCCAATTTATAAATTTCCACCTGACGTTGTACTTGTGTGATACTTCTTCATGCACCTAGGTGGACATGGAGTGTCTTGTTGAATGTCAAACTGGATTTTAACCCAATCTGAATGATGCATTTCTACTGTAGCAAAACAGATTAAAAGTGTTGTTGAACTCATCATGTCACTTTCTATTGGATCCTCATCTTCAAGTCCAATATAGGGCCCCCATATAAATTGTTACATAAATTCAAATAATTAGTTAAAAAATTAATGTTAAAGTTTAAATATTAGTAGTTTAATTTTGAAGATATGAATGATGAGGCATTTTTTCCATAATTCATCCCATATGCGGGCCACTTAAAAACAAAATAGTTATTAGAAAATATTTAAAAATATATATTTTATTTTTAACTTACTTGGCCGCATATGAAAAATGGAATGGATTTGGATTGGTTGGTGCCAGTTTCGGCATTCTGGACCATCCCCAAGCTTATAGTAAGAATCCACACCCCACAAAATTATGCGCATCTTTTTTAGCGCATCTGGACAAGTTTCTATAAAGCCACGCCAAAGTTGCAGTGCCTCAACTATATCTACTTATTTTATCCATATCTTCTAATAATGATATATATATATATATATATATATATATATATATATATATATATATATATATATATATATATATATATATATATATATATAACCATTAGTATTTGGAAATAATAAGCTAGCAAAAAGTAATAAACTATGAATTCTAGTTTTTATAAGTTTTTGTTCGATAGTGGGATTCTCGTCTAATTGCATATTGTTGTAATGGGTCTTAAGCCAAGTCATTATAATACTTTGACATTTCCTATCTACGTCTGTCAATTCTACCCCAATAGTTCTTCAACCTTAGTATATGCCACATTTGTTCTTCCAACCACTGTCAAATCATTTACATGTAAATGAAACATGTGTGTTTGTTCCTCCAATATGACTATGCATTCACCGGTAAGAAAATGAAACATGTGTGTTTGTGGTCTCCATCTTTCTAATAATGCAAGAATAAGTTTTTTATCAACATCGTATGAAGTTATTTGGATAAGGTGACCAAATCCCGCTTATATCAAATATGGATGGACTCAGTCGTCAACCTCGATGTGTGCATGGTTACGTGTTCTGAAATAATGTTCATCCTAAAAATAAAAATGGTGAAAATATCGCAAACATTTGTAAGAATAGATTATAAACAAACAAATTATTAAAAAAAATTAACAACACTTATATTCGACGCAATATTTGCTAGTGTCTCTTGATGTGTTTCTCCATAGGTTAGCAGAGACATTTTCTCAACAAATTTGTAAAAAATTGCTAGTAATTTTATATCATGTGGGTAGTAAAATTATTTGTGTGTGATTTTGGAGTGGTAGAGGAAGGTATTTATAGGAGAAAATATTTACAAAAAAAGGGCGCACAATGGAGTGCAGTGTTTGAATCTGGACAAATATTTAAAGAAAATTGCATGAAGGTGATGAAAGAACAAATTGTAAAATCCAACACGCACCAGGTACCAATTTTTGACTACCAGCGTAACATTTTTAGTATGAAGGGGGCGATAGATTATATTTTGCATGATGTTGGAACTAGTACTAATTAAGTTTTTATTTTGTTGTCGAATATCAATTTTAGATTAGAAGCAAGCTTCTAATATGTTGGAACCATTACAAGGATATTTCGCATTTAATATAGATAACAATTTCAAATTTAATATAGATAACAAGATTCCATTTAAAACAAAACAAACAACAGCACGTCTAAAACAATAACACATACAACATATAAAAAAACTTAACAACACAACAAGTCTAAGAGATTACAATAATCAAAACAATATCATATAGTGCAGACATCATATCCCTAACATCATTGTCATCTTTATATCACACTCACATACGTTGGATATCATTGTTGTCTTCCGCAATAAAGATGTACAAAACAAGTCTCTCAATATTTCTAATTCTTTCACCATCTTTAATATCTTTATCTAACCAACGCATAACATTTCAATTGCTTGACCAACAGACGTGCAAAATCTTGGTTAAGATTGCTTTCCACAGCTGAGGAACTTGAGGAGCGACTAGCAACACTCATGCCTCGAGCCTTTACCAATCTTCTCAAAGCCTCCTCAAGATTTTGTTCTTTAATGGCCATGATCTCCTACCGACTGAGAGAAGTGTTGGATGAGGAATCTTTGATTGGTTGATGAGTGATAGCTGCAGCACCAAAGGACTTGGTCACACCAGGTTATGATTCAGCGCTAGGGGCATCTGTAGTTTTTCTTGCTTCATTCTTCGACTCGGTTATAGCATCCTCAAAGTCCTTATCATATTATAATGTCATGTCTTCATAATCCTCAGACAAGGTAGCCAACATTTATGTGTCAGAAGTAATTGGACCCCCAATTGAGTCATCAACATCATAACAATTGTCAGAGTCTTGATCCTCCTTAAGAGGTGGCACATGACTGATCGTTGGTGCTGGATTGGTGATTTGGTTGTCGTCTTTGCTCACATCTTCATCTTTGTTGTCCTTATTAACCTCAGGGTCATAGTCCCCGATGATAGTCAGATGTACAGAGTGAGAGCTAGTGTTGGGAGGCGTCGACCAATCAATGCTAGAAAAAGTGGGTGAACTGTGACCCATGTCGAAGAGTGGATCTCCCTACAAAAAGAAAGAAGAAAACATTAAATTGACACACATAGAGTCATCATGAAAGTCTTAAGAAAGAGGGCTAATGTACTATGGCTCAAGCGAAGGTGTCATCAGAAGATTTCTTCTCTGGCACAAGCTCAGCACTTCCCATTGGCTTGGGAAAGACGTTGGGGCAAACTTCAGTGTTACTTCCTCCAATGCTTATATCAGCCTCGTCTTGAGTTTTTTGTTGAGAGGCATTGATATAACCAGAGATATATGCTTTCTCGAGCTTCTTTTATTTCTTCTGAAGGTTCCATGGTTTATGGATTGGCAACAATTTTGCTAAAACATGGTTCACTATAGGATGTCGTGTGGGATGTTGTAACATGTTGCTCAGCTCATCTTGAGAGCAGATGTCCTAACAGATGTTAAAACATGTTCTACCGGAACATGTATTCTGAATGTTTTAAAATCTTGACAGATTTATTTTGTTTTAATTCTGTGATATTTCTTTTGGATATATCTCAGTAATTTACACAGGTCAAGATGATGCTATCAGGAACAAGATTGCGTATCTCCAGCTATACTCAAAACACTAAAATTGGATGATGAGATGTTTTAGGAAACTTTGAAGATTTGTTCCTGCTATTATGGAGAAGATTCTGCAGGTGGTTTAAAACTGACAAAATGGGAAGAGTCCAAGCCCATTCTGCACGAGGCTATAAAAGGAGACTTACTAAACCTAAAATATGTGTGGAATTATTATTGAAGAAATCGTGTTGGCAAATAAGGGTTTAGGGTTTGAGTTTTCATTTAGTGTGTTGTTGTATTGTGTCACTCTTGTGTCTTCTGATACATTGAGGTAAACTATTTGTGAGTCATTCATTCATCACCTAGACGCTTGAACTGGACTGATGTTATTGAGTTTTAAGTGTCGACTCTATGCTGTTAAGCAATAGTAAATTATACTTGCTTGAAGCTTTTAAGCAAGATTGAGTATTATCTTTGAAGTGTGTCTTCTTTTGATGTTTTGTTATGTTTATCACTGCTATTGGTGACTGGTAAGAAGTGAAAGGGGTTTTTCATACCTAGGAGTGTCTTAGGTAGAAATTACATTAGGTAGGTATTAAATGAGAAGTTGTAAAGTGGGTTGTTTAGCTTTCAATTGATACTACTAATAGTGGATTTCCTTCCTGGCTTGGTAGCCCCCAGACGTAGGTGTTGTTATGCACTGAATTGGGTTAACATCTCTTTGTGTTTTGTTTATTTTCTATACCTTTAACTTTGTGTACCTTGGTCCTTGTGTGTTAAACAGATATCAATGTCTTGACATCTCTTAGGACATCTGATATCTGCATACCAGAATTTCCATTGGTATCAGAGCAGGCATCCTACTCTGTTTCTGGGTGAGATCTTGAGAAGATACTTTCTGGTGCAATGGACAATGAATGAGGTTTTATGAACAGACCACCCATTCTTGATCGAACCAAATATGATTATTGGAAGGTACATATGGTGGCCTTTCTGAAGAATATGGACAACAAGGCTTGGAAGTCAGTGGTTAAGGGATGGTATTCTCCAATGCTTGGAGATATGGATGGTAATATTACTGATGTGCTAAAAGCTGAAGAAGACTGGGATGATGAAGATGACAAGTTAGCTCAGAGAAACTCCAAATCACTGAATGCCATTTTTAATGGAGTGGACAAGAACATCTTCAAGCTGATAAATAATTGTACTGTTGCTAAAGATGCTTGGGAGATTTTGAAGACTAACCATGAAGGAACTTCTAAGGTAAAGATGTCAAGACTTAAACTTTTTACCACCAAGTTGAGAACTTCAAAATGAAGGAGGATGAGAGCATTCATGATTTTCACATGAATATTATTGAGATAGCCAATGCCTTAAGTGCCTTGGGGGAGAAGATTTCAGAAGCTATGTTGGTCAGAAAGATTCTCAGATATCTTCCAAAGATATTTGACATGAAGGTGACTGCCATTGAAGAAGCCCAAGACATAAACAACATGAAGGTTGATGAGCTTATGGGATCTCTCCAAACTTTTGAATTAAGGATCAGTGACAAGGCTGAAAAGAAGAATTGCATAGCTTTTGTGTCAAACAATAAAGACTCAGAGGATAAATTTAACCTGGATACAGATGAAGATATATCTAATGCTATTGTGCTTCTTGGGAGGCAATTTAACAAGGTTTTGAAAAGGGTGGACAAAAGAGGAAGATCAGGTGTCAAGAACATCTCATCCGACATCAGGCACAACAATGACTCTTAAAAGAATGCCAGGTCTAAAGAGAAGTTAAGTCAAGGCAAAGGAATACAATGCTATGAGTATGAGGGTTTTGGTCACATCAAGTCAGAATGTCCCGGTTTTCTCAAGAAACAGAAGAAAGGGTTGTCTGTATCATGGTTAGATGATGATGAGTTAGAAGATGAATCTAATTCTGAGACTAACAACATTGTAACTGCTCTCTCTGGTAGATCGGCTGTTGAGGAAGAATCGTGTGCAGAAAATTTCCTTTATGAAGATCTGGATATGTCATACAAGGAAACCTGTGGCAAGTGTGAATAACATATTAAGACAGAGGAGAATCAGAGGAAGATCATAGAAGTATTAGAAAAAGAGAAGAAAAAACTTCTATGTAATGTTCATCATCTTCAGGATGAGGTAACCTTCCTAAAATCCAAGCTTAATAACATGGCAGACTCATTAAGAAGAATGAGTGACGAATATGATGGGGTGAAAGAGTATAGAAGCGCAGGAGGTGATTATGCTTCTAATGGTCAACAAAACAATAAGTCTGTAGAAGAGTCCCCTCCTTCTGAAATGAAGAAAATGGTCACGATGTCCAACCACATGTTACAACATCTTGGCAGACATGATGTGTCTTCAACAAACTCTAAAGCCTCAACTTGGAGGTGTCATTACTGTGGGGAGTATGGTCACATTAAGCCCTTTTGCTATAAGTTGTATGGAATAAAACAAGCTTCAGCTCAGGCCAAAGTCAATCAGTTAAGTAAGAAAAGAAGGTCTATCAACAAGGATGTGAATCTTATGGCTCACACCTCCTTGAGGGCTTCAACTAGAAAAGACTGGTACTTTGACAATGGATGCTCTAGACACATGACGGGGATTCAGAGGCTGTTAGTGGATATTAGGTCTCAGCCCTCAGGGTCTGTCAGATTTGGTGATGGATTTAAAGAAGAAATTAAAGGAGTAGGAAGATTGATGTGTGCAGGATCTCCTAATTTAGAAGATGTTATGCTGGTGAAAGGATTAACTACTAACCTTATTAGCATTAGTCAGCTTTGTGATCAAGGTTTGTTGGTCTATTTTTCAAAATCAGAATGCATAGTCAAAGATGAGAAATGTGTTGTTCTAATGAGAGGTATAAAGTCCAAAGATAACTGTTATCTATGGGATCCTTAAATAACTGCTTATTCCTCCACATGGTCTATAAACATTGAGGATGAAGTGAAGTTATGGCATCAGATTCTTGGATATCTTCATCCCAAAAGAATGAAGGAACTAATGTTTGTAGGAGCCATTAGAGGAATGCCAGACCTTAAGATTAAAGAAGGGAAAATCCGTGGAGAATGTCAAATTAGAAAGCAGGGTTTGATGCCTCACACAATGTTGCAACATCAGACTACATCCAGAGTGCGGGAACTACTTCATATGGATTTGATGGGACCAATGAAGATAGAAAGCTTGGATGGAAAGAGGTATGTTTATGTGGCTATAGATGATTGTTCTGGGTTAATGTGGATGAAGTTTATTAGAGAAAGATCAGACTTGCTTGAAGTCTTCAAAGATTTGTGTAAAAGTATTCAGAGGGAAAAGAACAATGTGATTGTAAAGATAAGAAGTGTCCATGACAAGGAATTTGAGAGTGCAAAATTCTCAGAGTTTTGTAATTCTAAAAATATCAGTCATGAATTCTCTTCTCTGCTGGGTGGAATTGTTGAACAAAAGACTAGAGGGATACAAGAATCTGCTAGAGTGACGCTTCATGCCAAGCAATTTCCTTTGGTATTTTGGGCTGAAGCTATGAATATTGCGTGCTACATTCATAATAGGGTACATTAAGAGGATGCACTTCAACCACTATCTATGATCTATGGAAAAGGAGGAAACCTACAGCCAAACACTTGCATACGTTTGGAAGTAAATGCTTTGTATTGACTGACAAAGATCAGAATGGTAAGACAACTCCTATAAGTCATGAAGGTATATTTTTTGGGTACTCTTCAAGCAGTATAGCCTATAGAGTTTTTAACTACAAAATTAAAATGATTGAGGAATCTATCAGTGTAATAATTGATGATTTGATTACTAAGTAAAGGTTGGATGGTGAGAACGATGTTGGGAAATTCTCTGTGCAGACTAGAAAATAAGAAAGATGCAATCTTTCTAGCATTGTGACAGATGATCCTCAACTCACTTCAGATCTCTCTGTTAGAGTTCAGGCAGAGCTATCCAAGGAACTCATTACAAGACACCCTTCTGAACATACAAAGAAAATGTCAGACTCTTGTCTTGTCTTTAAGCTGGAACCAAGGATGAGTTCTATCATTCAAGAAAAGAAGCTCTTGAATTACATCATTGAAGCAAGTGTCTATGGTGTATTCTACTCTCATAACACTGAACTCTTGATGAAAGAATCCTACAATGCGAATGAATGTGCTTCTGGGAACACTGTTGAAACTAAATATGGTAAGACAAGAAGACTTTGTTCTCAACTAGTGTGGATGAACCAGATATTGGAGGAATACAATGTCAAGCAGAATGTTATGACATTAGACTATGAAGATCTTAGTTTTGTCAGGTATGTTACTCAACATGGCTGGAGCAAGAGCCTTAATTAGAATCTTGATAAAGGAAAGATGGTTATGTTAAAGTGTGTGGAGTCTAAGGATCAGCTGACTGGTATGTGTACTAAAGCATTTTGTGCACAGCAACTTAAGGACATAAGCAGTGGGCTAAGTACTAGACCTATGAAGAAGTTATAGCAGTTACAGGTATGGAGGAATGCAATAGCTACTGTATCTTTCCTCTATTCTCAGAGGCATGGTATGCCTAAGAAGGTTGTTATTATTGAGAGATTGAAAAAGACAGGGTGTAAGACTGTGGCAAGGGGGTTCAATGTTAACTCTCCTAAGGCTTGTGACAAAAACAAGAAGTGTAGATGGATATTTGACAGGGGCAAGAGGTGGCATAGCACCTGAAGTTGATCAAGTGATGTGTGTTTCCAATTTTTGTGTGTATGCTTGAATACAATGTGTCTAGACATTGTCTCCCTTTGTGTTGTACTATTTAGAGGGAGTTCTGAAATTAGCTTTGTGATGTCAGACAAGATGTCTTAACAAGTTTTTTGTGTAGGGAGTTGATGGGTGTTTCTTTTATTTCGCTGTGTTTGCTTTTGATAACTCTTCGCTGAGAAACTCTTTCTTTGAAGTGGGATTGTGATTGTGATGGATGGTGATGTTGTGTATGAGATATGGAATTTCTTAAGGTGTTTTTACTTGGTCTCCACCTCCAGGGGGAGAATTGATTATGTGTGATAGGGGGAGATGTGTATCTGTCCGCTGTGTTGCTGGTTTGGTACATCCTGTACAAAGCATGCATGATCTCATGCAACCTGGTTTTTGTTTTGTCTCTAGTGAAGGCATAATGTCAGATAAGATGTCTTGACATTGTTCAGTCAGGATGGTTATGCTACTTGATTGCAATATGTCTAATGTAATGTTGTGACATTGTGCTCACTTATTTTGGGCTGATCACTAATGAATTTTCTAGGCAAGGAATTTGTTAGGAAACTTCATGTTTGTAACATGTTGTATGTCTTTGGCTGGATCATAAAAAAAATGTCTATTAGAATGTCAGGACATTGTACCAAGTTGTTTCAGTTAAGACTGTCAAGAGTCTATGTGTGGCCAACATGCCAAAGACGGTGGGTCTAGTCATCAGTGCTCTAATAGTAGGCCTGAAAAAAATGTATTTTTGTGTGCATGCGTAGCGTATTTCTATGACATGGGAAGTGTCTTGATTCATGTTTGGAAAATGAGACCTAGAGTTAATAGATTCATTTCCCACTTGTGGACGGTGGTCCATTTTCAAGGCAGACTTATCTGTTTCCAACATTTCTTTTTTTGACTTGTCTGGCGTTACAAACAAGCAATTTGTGCTATATAAAGACTAGAACCTGCATGTTATTTCATCCTCTCACGTTGTACTTCAAGCATGAGCCAATCCTCCAAATTATCTGATAAGAAGAAGGAACCTTTGAACAAAAAGAAGGATCAGTCAAGTGCTGTGACATCTGCTGGGTCATCAACAGGAGCTGTCCTGATAGGGAAAACTTTTGTGACAAAGGCTACATCCCTAAAGAAGACTCGTTCTAAGGATTTTGTTTCTGGTGGGAATGGTGATGAAGTCTGGGTTCAATTTGTCAACTCAGGAGGTTGGAGGGAATAACTAGTTTTGGTCAGTTTTAAGTGTTAAGTTTTTTTTTTGGTCTTTGGTTGCTTTCTTTGGTGTTTTTTGTGTGTTGCTTCCCTTACTGGGTGTGTGTTTTTGTTCTTGTAGAGTCAGTTTTGTTTACTTGTTATTTGTCAAATTTCAGCTCAAACAGGGGGAGATAAGTAAAATAAATAAGAGTAAAAGTCTCTAAAGGTGGTATTGTTGGTTGGTTTTTGAGATTGTGTTGGGTCTGTGATGTCCTATCAGATGTTTTGTCTTTTTGGACATGCTTTGGGATCTGTTGTACTTCTGCCATATGTGTTTCTAATGATTGTGGCTTCTTCCATGTGTGTTTCTAATGACTTGAACTAGTTTAGTTCAAGCTTGTGTTCATGTTGGTTTTCTTGTGCTTCAGGTTGGTTTTCTTTTGCTTCGGAAAAGTTTCTTCTTCCAATTTGAGAGGGAGATTTATTCCTCCGTGACAAGGACCGGTTATGTGGTCTAGGGGGAGTGTTGTGGATATTCCTGAAGATGCAGGTTATCTTCTTCCTCATGTACACACACACAGTCTCCAGGGTTTATTGTGCAAAAGGTGTTTTAGCCAAAATTTTCCAAAGGGGGGATATTAAAGGTTCCATGGTTTATGGATTGGCAACAATTTTGCTAAAACATGGTTCACTACAGGATGTCGTGTGTAATGTTGTAACATGCTGCTCATCTCATCTTGAGAGCAGATGTCCTAACAGATGTTGGAACATGTTCTACTAGAACATGTATTCTGAATCTTTTAAAATAATGACAAATTTATTTTGTTTTAATTCTGTGATATTTCTTTTGGATATATCTCAGTAATTTATGTAGGTCAAGATGATGCTATCAGGAACAAGATTACGTATCTCTAGCTGTACTCAAAGTGCTAAAATTGGATGATGAGACGTTTTAGGAAACTTTAAAGATTTGTTCCTGCTATTATGGAGAAGATTCTGCAGATGGTTTAAAATCGACAAAATGGGAAGAGTCCAAGCCCATTCTGCACGAGGCTATAAAAGGAGACTTACTAAACCTAAAATATGTGTGAAATTATTATTGAAGAAACCATGTGGGCAAATAAGGGTTTATGGTTTGAGTTTTCTTTTAGTGTTTTGTTGTATTGTGTCACTCATGTGTCTTCTGATACATTGAGGTAGGTTGTTTGTGAGCCATTCATTCATCACATAGATGCTTGAACTGGACTGGTGTTATTGAGTTGTAAGTGTCCACTCTAAGCTGTTAAGCAAGAGTAAATTATAATTGATTGAAGCTTTTAAGAAAGATCAAGTATTTTCTTTGAAGTGTGTCTTCTTTTGATGTATTGTTATGTTTATCACTGCTATTGGTGCCTGGTAGGAAGTGAAAGGGGTTTTTCATACCTAGGAGTGTCTTAGGTAGAAATTGCACTGGGTAGGTATTAAGTGAGAAGTTGTAAACTGGGTTGTTTAGATTTGAATTGATACTGCTAATAGTGGATTTCCTTCCTGGCTTGGTAGGCCCCAGACTTAGGTGTTGTTATGCACTGAATTGGGTTAAGAACTCTTTGTGTTATGTTTATTTTCTGTACCTTTAACTTTGTGTACCTTGGTCCTTGTGTGTTAAACAGATATCAGTGTCTCGACATCTCTTAGGACATTTGATATCTGCATACCATAATTTCATCTTCTTCTCAGTTAATTGAGGCTAAGAGGCGACAACACGAGTTTGTTCAAGCTGACGAACTTCCAGTCGGGTAGGCTTCAGTGATGACTTAGGGTCGTCATCTTCCTCCATCTCTTAGTGTCCTGGAAAAATATAAATAATCTAAGATAGGTGAAGAAGCGATCAAAGGAGAAATAGAGAGTTGAAGGTTCAAACTTGAGTTTTCTTTGACGCTTCAGCATGCGCATCTTTCTTACTTTTCTTCGATGAAGGAAGAGGAGCGATTGCAGTGTTCAGATGCTTTCGACTCAGGAAGAGAGAAGTATTGTTCATGTAAAATGTGTGAGATTTTTCCATTTTAAATAAAAAGAGGTGATATACAAAGTTGTTTTTCTACTTCCTCTTCAACAGGGGCTTCTTCCTTTTGCTCCACTTTCCCTTTAGGGGCACCAGCAGTCGAAACAGTTTCTTTTTTCTGACTCTATAGATTGAAATATGAGTTAGATTACTTCTATCAAGAATTGAAAGCTTAGAAGAAATGCTAGTATTACCTGTGGTGCTGGGCCATACTGGTCACCTATGACGACATCATCCTTCGTGGCTTTCCTTAAGGCACTACTATAATGAAGTGTGACATAGTTAGGCCAAGAGACATAAAATAAGGAAAATTTAATCCCACAATCCTTGATGCCTCACCATTAACAATGTCAGATAAGACTTCGACGTGATTGATGTCGACATAATGGTGACCCCGATAACTATGTATATCATGCTTGATCGGAACCACTATTTGGAAAGTTTTTTTTAAGCATTTTCTATGTCGTTTAAAACATTTCCACAAACAAACCATCTTCGAAATGAGGGAAAAAACGCCAAGTCCATTTAACATGAAGGCAAGGGTGGAAACTTTGTATTATGAAAAAATAAAGCAAAAAGATATTTATCCTCCACATATGAAGGAAATTTTAGCTTTGGTATTTTCTCAATAAGTTTTTCTTTTAAAGTGGCAGTTGCCTCAGAAATGGTTTGGCGACGGTCACGAGGGTTGTACACAGTTCCAAAGTAGAGTTGGAAATCACAAATTTCTCTAATGTGCATACCCATACCTTTCTTAAATTCGGTCTGCAAATAAGTTAAAACTTCAGTTAGATGATACGCCTTGGTCATCACATAAACAAATTTTTCCTTTTGATAGTCCCTTCACCAGGTGTCAACATCTCGAGTACAATAGAAGGATTTTTGGAACTTGAAAGGAGTAAGCTCTAAACTGTCTTCAACTTGTTTGGCAAGGAGTTCAAAATATGTCTCTTCAGACATTGCGACAGTACTCAGGCATAAGTCCTTTTTGTGCTAGAAGTAGGAGTTGAGTTTGAGATGACAAAAACCAAATTGTCGAGCCACAAGGTTAGGTTGTACCCAACAAAACCTAATTAAACTTTTTTGGGCAAAAGCCTTGTTGAAAATAGCTATGGTGTCAAAAAAGCTTTTCAAATTTCATTGGATTCATCTTGGTGTGCAACATTGAGTGCAGTGAATTTTGTAACACCCTATTCCCCCCGCGCATAATTAGACAATAAAATCAGAGTATTCACACAATCAAATGGGATGTCACACATTCTCTTTTCAAAACATACATGCTCTGTAACACTTTATCAAATAAAACATCGCATGTTCACCTTCACTTAGGGTATCATCGTAGCATAATTTCTCATAATAAAGCATGCATTCACTAAATCATTTAAACTTCAAAGACTTTATAACATAAACAAAATCATAAATGTAATATCTTCAAACGTAAAAATATTAAACATGAGAGTATACATCAACTGTCTAACGAAAAGATTAAACAAGATTCACAAAATGTTCCCAGTGTTACATATCAGAGCACATAAACTAAACATAGAAAAAAAATGAATAAAAAGCCTCATGCCTTCCTCTAAGTCTAAAGCAGCTACTCAGTTACCTGGTTATTTGTACCTCGTAGAGGAGCACAAGACACAACAACCACAAAGGGGTTAGAAATCACAAATAATAATAACAAGCATATACTGCAAGGTATGATATCAAACACAACATGTTTTACACAATCTCATTCACAACATATCACAATATGTTCTCACACCCATACTCATCAACCAATCATAACTCAACAAATATGCATATAACTCAATATGCAATGCAACTCGACTATGCAACTATATGCATATGCATGTGGTACAAACTCATATTCAGTTCTCTCTGGAACTGGGTCCCCTCTTCAAAATCCATGAGCCCCCTCTTATGAGCTTGGGACAAGCCACTAGTCTCCTCTCTCAACTAGCAGACATGCCTCTTGGTACAACTCGTATGATGCATGAGCATACACATCAAATCAATGCGTTAAGACCCATATTTGATCCTAACATAAATGCATTGACAACTCGAGTAATCCCCTTTCCAGATTACATCACACCAAAATAAAAAATGCACATTATCAGTCAATGGTGCAACACAAGCATGCTAATAATTCCCCAACAAAATTATATTTCCAACAACACATCAATTTAATCAACTCATTGTGCAAACATAATGATCACAAAAATTAATCAGACAATGTTCCATAAACAACATCAAAACATAAATAGCATACAACAACGTAGTTCCCCCTTCGAACTACCAGCACCAAAACAATAATTATGCATATTCACATACAAGAATCACACAACTCAATTATTCATACACCTTATACAACCAAATTTATGCACACAAAACATCATCTTTCTTTAATTGCATAACAACAACAAATAGCATTATCGAAGTCATGAGGGTTGACGGACGTTACCCAAAACTATGTTTTTTTTCCCACGGACAATTCTTCGCTATTTCCCATAAATCCACGGGTAAATACCCTGAATTTATTTTTCCTACATTTTCCACCATAGAAGCCCTTCCGGACCTTCGATTTCGGTTCCGTAAAAAGACCTGATCTCAAAATTCGACATACTACAATTATCTAATAATTAAAACAAAAATTTAACACCTAAAATTCTCAATTTTCTCGAAAACATATTAACCCCAAAGCTTCAAACCTTCGACAATGGTGAAAAATATTAACAATTTCAAAAAAGTAATCACATACCAAATTATACAGGAAAATACACATCAATTCAGCCCAGCAACGTCATAATATCATAGAAACTCAAAACCTCATGAGCAACCCAATTCCGTATTAGAGATTAAGGACTCCTCTACCCTACCCCTCATTCATAAACCCTATTGAAAGCTATTCTCCCTGTTACCTTATTCTCTTAGCAACAATGGTTGGTTATATTCTTGGTTCTCCTCTCCTTCTATGCTAGCACTCCTTTCGCTCTTTTCTTTGCCCTGGTTCTTTCACTCTTCCAATTCACTTACTATAAAAAACCCTCTAACTCTCTAAATTTATTTTTATAATAACAAAACTCCTAAATTTTAGATTTACCTTTCTATCCTCACTTACTCACAAAAACCCTACAATGTCCTTCCTATTTTATTTCCTATATTTAATTACTCCATTCTTATTATTTTATCTCTATAACAAAATAATTAAATTAAAAAAAATGCCATAACTCATATTATTTCATTTAATAATTAAAAAACTATTATTTTAACAATTTTACCACTTCTACACCATCACCGTACTACTATATTCTTCCCAACCATCTCACTACACTCCACACACATAAAACAATATTCAATTTAAATCAATATATAAAATCATATAACCACGCTAAATCACTTAAATACACAAATTAACTTAATTAAATAATTAAACAAAAAAATTGGGGTGTTACAACTCTCCTCCACTTAAAGGATTTTTGCTCTCGAAAATTATCTTAAGCAAACAGAGTCTGATACGACTATCTCATTTGGCTCCCTAGCTCCCAAGTCACGTTTCCCCTAGCAGGTCCTCCCCAAGCTACCTTCACCAAGGTAATCTCTTGACCACGTAACTACTTCACTTTCCAATCCTCTATCCGCATGGGTGATGCCTCAACAATCAGGTTATCTCTCACATGTACATCATTCACTTAGAGCACATGAGACATATCCGAAATGTATCTCCTCAACTGAGACACATGAAACATATCATGAAGAATAGCAAGCGACGATTGTAAATTAATACGACATGCCACCTCTCCTATTCTTTATAAAATATGGTATGGACCAATGAAACACGAAGTGAGCTTTCGAGACTTCAAAGCTCGACCAACACCAGTTATCAGAGTAACTATAAGAAATACATGATCGCCCTCTTGGAACTCAAGTGCTTTTTTCCTCTAGTCATGGTAACTCTTCTGGCATCTCTGCGAATCTCTCATCTTCTCTTGAATCATTTTAATTTTCTCTGTCGTCAGTTGGATAATCTCAGGCCCAATTACAACACTCTATTCTGATTCACGCCAACACAAAGGTGTCCCACACCTTCTACCATACAATGCCTCAAATGGTGCCATTCCAAATCTGGAATGTAAACTGTTGTTGTAGGTAAACTCAATCAACGGAAAAAAACTATCCCAAGCACCCCGTCTAACCATCTGTCTGTGGGTGGTAAGTGAAACTCAATCGCAACTTCGTACCCAACACTTTCTGTAAGCTCTCCCGAAATCTTAAAATAAACCTCGAATCTCTATCATATACGATACTGGAAGGAATACCATGCAGATTGGGAATCCTCTCAATTAGGAGTGGACATTCGGAGACCAACAGACAATAACCGACCAAACTGAATTGAATTTTGATCAACGGTTCAGGTTACTTAGGATTGCGGGTAATCGCGGAGCATTCAGTTAGGTAGTATTGGGTAGCGGCGGTCGGGTTAGGTGCTACATATTGGAACCATTGGAATTCGGACCCGACCGATTCACAACTATGTTTGAGATAACGTAACAAAAATCTTTGGCCCAGAAAGTTTTGGCCCAATTTCTTAATAATTAGGGTTACTTTCAATCTTTCTTTATTTCCTATTTTCACTCCTCTGTCCTCACTGCTTTCATCCTGTCTTCTCCTAGGGTTCGTATTACCATCGCCGCCATCACAACCAATATCTCATCGTCGCTCATCCTTGATTCGCTCCAAGCTTCAAGCCATCACCATCATCCTAATCGTCACGTCATCCATGGTGTTCCAGACTGGACTAATGGCAATGCATGGTCCAATCTACTTCTGCTTCCAGAATGGCCCAATTGCCTAAGTCCAGCAGGTGTGGGGCAGCATTTACCTTTCTGCCCCTCTATCGGGCATATATGGACAGATGAGCCTCAAGGTCATTTGTTCCTCCCCGACATTCTTTCCCGTTATGCACGACCCCATCATCCAAGAACGATCATGATGCCTGTGCCCGAAACTATGCCTTGGCCCGTGGCAACGGCTAGTTTTGGGCATCTCTGCCCATCATAACGGCTAGTTTTTGGAAGTTACCTATTCTTCAGGAAACGGTTATTCCACCCCGAAAATAGGGACCGTTGGCCATGCGCTAGGGGCATTATAAAAGCCCTCTTGTTTGAGAGGGTCAGGTATTCAAAATCATCCTAAGAAACTCATAATTTTGTACTTGCCTTTCTCTCTCTCGATTCTTACTTTAGCATCGGAGTGCCTTGCAGGTACACCCCCTCCTCATCTCACACATCCAGCATCACAGACGTTCCTCTTGGCCCATTTTAGGATCCGATCAACCTTCATGATCAGTGGCGCCGTCTGTGGGAACCCTGTTAACCCGCCTTAACATCCACCTCAGATTCAAAGACCAAAACAAATTCTCTGTCCAAGATTACGATCATGGCTTCCCAAGATCATGTCCAAGATGCTCACAATCTTTCTTTTCTCCCCGTCAACGAAACTGATGCTGACGGATCTACATCATTCCTCAGAGGAGACGTCCGTCGTCTGAGAGACAGAGCTACTGCGTCTCCCTCCCCCACTCGTACTGACCGTGTTAACGACCAGCCCACGCTGGCCCTCTAGCCCGTTCCAGCTCTACCCAACATCGACCCAGCCATGGTGGCCCTCCTTAAAGCAATCAACAAGACCAACCTCTTAATCCTCCAATAAAATGAGAGGATTAGGGCGTTGGAAGAGTCTTCACGTCCAAGGTCCCCTCAGCCGAAGAAAGACCAACGACAATCCAAAAGTCCACATCCTCGACGGGAAGCTAATCGTCGGGTGCGCCAGGAACTAAAGTCCCATGCCGTTCGAAAGCGTGAACACGTTTCCCCGCGAAACCAATATTCCTTGAGCAACAAGAGAACCCAGAGAGATCAATGTTCACCACCAGTCAGATCAAAGGGCCGGGCACGAACACCATCACCCCATAGAAGTCACCGTCAAGTCCCCGAGCGAAGTATCCGCTCCCCTTCCTGGACCAGCTCCAGCAGCGACGATGAGCCCCACTGCCTATTGTCTCAGGAGATACTGGCTACACGCCTCCCCAAAGGCATGGAGAAACCCCCATCTTTGGGTACTTACGACGGAACAACTGATCCAGATGAGCATATCAAAAACATCGTTGTGCTGCTAGATTACTGTGGCGTCCGGGGCACCATCAAATGTTGTCTATTCCAGACCACGCTCCTGAAAGGGGAAATGACCTGGTACAAACAACTGCCCGAGGAGTCTATCACATCGTGGAAGCAGCTGGGCAGGATGTTTTCCAGACACTTTACGGTATTACGCCGTCATCCAAAGACTGAAGTCTCCCTTGAGGCCATAATTCAAGGGAAGGAAGAGCCTCTCCGGGCATATATTGAGAGGTTTAATAAAAAAGTTGTGCAAGTCCCCACTACCGACGACATGAAGAAATTTCTGCTCGAACGAGGACTTCGCCCGCATTCAGAATTTTCTAAAGCTATTGGCCTTGCACCTCCAAGGAGCCTGGAGGCCTTCCTCCTCAAGGCGCAGGCGTATATTCAGTAGGAGGAAAAGGAAGCGGTCAGCTCCGCCTGGGCCTCACGCCATCAGGAAAATGCTCGGGCCTCCAAAGGCGATGAACCCTCGACATCCCGTCGAGGGGAGAGAAGGCGCGAGGATCGTCCCAGGGAATTCCAAGACAACAAGGGGCCCTCAGGCTGGTTCCACGATTACACTCCCCTGACTGTCTCTAGGGAAAAGATTATCTCTGAATTTGCTAACTCGGAGTTTAAACAGGTGGGAGTTCGGTTCCCCAAGCGGTACCGGCCAAGCCAACGCCGATAAATCAAAATACTACCGTTTCCATAAGAGTCACGGCCACATCACTGTAGATTGCATCCACTTAAAAGATGCCATAGAAATACTGATCAAGGACTGCCACCTGAAGCAGTTTACGAAGAAGAAGGATGCTCCTCGGCAAGACGCCCAGGAGTCAAAGAAAGTAGAAGAAGAGGTGCCTTCCTCAGAAGAAACCAACCTCCAAGTTGCCATGAGTGTAGCGTGAATTTTTTGCGTGGTTGCGAAGCACTATTACTTTGGGGTACTACAGTTCAATTCATTTTTTATCCTGTTAAGCTGTTTAAGGAAGGGAAATAGATGTCTCCAATTAGCCCTGCTTGCATACTGAGTTTGAATAGCAGTCTATTAGGTTACATATGCTATGAAGATTATGGGTCTCTCTTAGGTTATTTGTTAAAAAAATAGAGTGCCTGGACTATTTGTGAGGTAAGATGTTAATGTGTTTAGATTTTATGCTTTTGGGTTGATTTGGTGGAGATACTGGGTTTTGGGTTTTTGATTAGTATGCTCGCTAAGATTTTTCCAATCTTATGCCTACTTATTCCCGTTTAATGAAACAGGGAAATCAGAGTGATCGTAGTTCCTCCTATTCTATGGGAGGAAAAAAAGGTTATTTTGGTGTCTTGTTCAAAGCCCAAGATGTGAAGCTAAATGTGGTTTGTATCTTGTTCAAAGCCCAAGATGTGAAGCTGAAGGGTCTATTTGTATCTTGTTCGAAGCCCAAGATGTGAAGCTAAATGGTTTTGACTTTAGAGAGAATTTGTCATCTCTAAAGGGGGATATTTGATCTGTTTGTCACAATTGTTGGGTGACTGATTATAAAGGAGAATTACTTTAACTGGGATATGTGAATCCAGCAATGCCATAATTTCCTTTATAGGGGATTTTTAACCTGAAGGAGAAGACTTTAACTCAGTTTAGAGCAATGCCATATTTCCTTAGGAATTTCTCATGCTAAAAGAGGGACAGTGGCGTCGATGTAAATAATCCAGAGGCTTGCCGCTTACAGCAATTAGATGAAAGAAAAGCAGTTGTTGATGTTTGTATACTATGAGCAAGGCACATATTTTGATGCTAAAAGGTTGATTGACTCAACCGGGATTTTCTTATACAAATACTAAGAGGAGGCTATTGACCCAACAAGAGAGTGTTTTTATGTGTCTCGTACGAAGCCCGAGAGAGAGGCTAAATGTAACACCCCAATTCCCATCGCGAATAAATAACAATTAATAAAATCAGAGTAACTAAAAATTTATTTTTTTCCGACAGGAAACATGGATGTCACACTTAAATGCACAAAATACAATCCCTGCTCAACATTTTTGATACATAACACAAAGAGAAACTTTTTCCTTACAAAAGGATGGTCAATTATGGAATAAAGCGGAAAGATCCATAACTGACTTGTTTTACAAATAAATGGTTTTAGAACATCAAAATATAAATACAAAATATATTCAACAATTATATACATATAACAAAACGTTCCCCGACTCCCGTGCTACGTATCAGAGCAGACACCACGAACGACAACGGAACGGAGGACTAATCTCCACAAAAGCCTCCAAGCCTCTAAAGCTGACAATCTGCACTATGCCATAAAAAGCATATTCCAGCAGAAGGGTGAGAAATAACAATTATAACAAGATTGCATAATAATATGCCACAACACAAATAAATTCACATAGAAAATATTTCTCACCACAACATCACCTACCAATATATATAGCATGTCACCAAGACATAACATAATTCACAACACATAATCATTTATGCATCCATCACAAAGCATACCAATCATGCTCAATACATTTATCAAAATGCATATCAACTCACCAAAGCTATCACAATCTCAACACATAACTAATCAATACACAACTTCCACATATAATCAATCAAATCATGATTTTCCACACATAATCACATACTCCAATCAAACATATACCATTCAATACAATTCCACATATTTCATCTCATCAATCACAATCACATTTCCATGCCAATTAATTCATGATTTATGCAAATGCACAGAGACCGACACAACGACTCTATGCAAATGCCATGCGGTACCGACTTCCAACCTTGTAATTCATTAGTTCCCCAGGAACTCTTGGAATCATCGCTCGTTACATAGAGTAACTCCCCGTCGGGCCTACGATGTTCCCCGTCGCTATAAACCATTATTTCAGGGCGTACGACGTTTATGGATTGCTTTCGACCACTATTTCAAGGCGCACAATCCGATTGCCATAGTCCACTATTTCAGGGCGCACAATCATTTGTGATTAATCGCTTCTACCATTATTTCAGGGCGTAAGACGATAAAACTGATTCATCTATGAATCTTCCAATGCAAGAATGCATATCATGATACTTGACACATTAATGACTCATGCCAACATCAAATGCTCATGCATTAACAATAATCATGTATTTCAAGTACATATAAAGTAATGCACACAATTGCCCAAAATGGCCACAAACACCAATATACCATACTTAGCATTTTCTTGCCTCTCGGCCACCAATCATCATCACAACAATTACCATAACTTGTCACATGCTTCAACATCATCACATTCCACAAACCACAACAATAAACCACAAACCAACACAACATCATAACCACATACATTGATATTCAATCAAACAATGTATTTACCGCACAACAACAACATTATCACAACATCTCATCATGTATATTCACATCATATAACAGCACACAAGCTACACCTTACATATCAAAAGCATATAGCATAATAACGCATCAATCGCACACATTGTACGCAACAAAACCCGACAACTCAACTAGTTTTCCAAAAACACGAATTAATTAAATCATCTACTGACCTCCAACCTAATTTTAAAAGAAAGAACATTTCGTTAGCTTTCCAACGGTATAAAGAACGTCCCGATCCGAGTTACGGATCAAAAGATATGAATTTCCGAAGTTTCCCCGACAAACCAGATTTTCTGTTTCAGCACAGTAGGTATCGATCCCTAACTCGCATGTATCGATCCCTGCTGTAGTAAAAATTCCATTTTTCCCAATTTTCACAGTAGGGATCGATCCCTGGGATTATGTATCGATCCCTAACCCTGTTTTTCACAAAAAACCAGATTTTCTCCATTACACCTATGCTGTCCTTTTCCGAAACACCCAAAAACTCGACTAAATCGAACATTTTCACCGAAACAAACATATACTCATAAACACCAAATACATAAGAACAATTTAGAACACTTAAACGAAATTTCTACGACGTTCGATTTTTCGATTAAATTTCAACCTTTCAAAAACCAGAATTTTTAAACTTCACCAAATCGAATAAAAAGCACGACATACGACGACCTAACCTTCCTCGATACAACTACGTAATTTATTTCGAATTCTAACCGTGAAAACATCGGTTTCCCACAATTCGACCTAAACGGAAACGACAACGGAAACATACCGAAAACTAACCGAAACATAACCAAACTTCGTGAAACTTCAAACAGCAGCTCACATACATATAACCAACCAACACATGTATTTATACGACTTTCCGACCGTAGAAACATCGGTTTCTATCGATTTCGTCAAATACGGCATAAACGGAAACATATGGAAAACAACCAAAACATTCACCACAAACAACACATATACATACACAAGCAAGATATAATTGAAACTTCTCACCCTTACCCGATTATTCGCGCTTTAAACGGAGTTTTCTCGACTTTTCCTCTCTTTTCCTCTTCTCCCTTCTTTCCTTCTCTTTTCTCTTCTCTTCTCTTTCTATTTTTCTGTTTTCTTTTCTCTCTATTTCTATCTTTCTATTCTATTTAAACAAAATATCTACCCAAATGACCAAAATACCCCTACACTCAAATATCTCGCAAACGCTCTCAAAATGCGATAAAACATAATAACGATGAAAAATAACATTTTTCTAAATAAAAGTCGAAAATAAAATAATATAATAATAAAATAATCAATTAAACTCGATTAAATAAAACTCACAAAAACTGGGGCGTTACAATTCTCCCCCACTTAGACATTTTCGTCCTCGAAAATCTAACCGAGACGAACAACTCCGGACACGACTCTCGCATCCGACGAACAAACCAACATGCCAACAAAAGGCACACCACGAATAACACAACAGACAAACACCTTGCTAACCGTAATTACAACAACACGATACGACGACAACTACAACGACAAGATGCAAAGCCCATACAATGCACTTGACGACCAACTCACAACTCAAGGAAAACCACGATACCAACACACAGGTTCACTCTAGAACCGAAACACAACAAGATCGTTACCCTACCATAGGTAACACTCCCCTAATTCCCCACACAGGAATTAGCTACACACGCTCGAACCATCACCATGGAAACGAGGCAACAATACAACAAGAACATAAAGTTCCACGATACAACATCGTTTAAACAACCTCCACACAACCATACTACAACAATGCTACGATCCACCAATCGAACATATAACCGAAACATCCCTCTACATAGTAGCCCATGGATAACATTTAAACCTTTCACTTATCACTTCCATTTTGAAACGTCCAATGGTCTCACTCTTTCTCTTATTCACCAAAAATCACTGTTCACTTTTAATATTCCTAACCTCACACTCTCCTGTGTTATCTCACACACCAGACACCAGTCTCGGAACTGCTCAAATTATTCTAATTCTCTGACCATCAAAACAGACATACCCTGAAACTTTCGACTTAACTTTCCAAGCAAGACCTTACCTTTACCAACAGGATAATTCCAACTAAAGTCATAACTCATCAAAATTTCCAACCATCCTCATTGTCTCATACTCTATTCCTTCAAACCAACCAAGTACTCTAGACTCTTGCGATTACCAAACACTTCGAGCCGAGAACCATAAAAATAATACCTCCAAATTTTCCAACACAATACAACCGCGACTAATTCCAAATCCAGAATAGTATAGATCCTTTTATGAATCCTTAATTGTCGTAAAGCATAAGCCACGACTTTACTCCCTTACATTAACACACTGACTAACTCATCAAAGACACCTCACAAACGGTTGAACAGGATCACACAGAATCAAAACTGCAGCCGTAGACAAATTCTACTTCAGCTCACCCAAAACTTACTCACAACGAACATCCAAAACAAATGACTCATCCTTTGCAAGCCAACTGAAATAACAGAAGTACGAACTTAGCAAAGTCTTCCATAACCTTTCGTAACAACCGACTGAGCCCAAAAGTTTCTAATCTCCTTAACCAACTTCGGAACCTCTCATTGCAAAACCAGATCCACTTCCGATGGATCCATAACAATACCATTACCTGAAATAACATATCCAAGAAGACTAACCTTTTTCCAACCCAAATTCTCACTTGAATAACTTAGCATAAAACTTCGTCTCTTTCCAACACTTGTGATTCAAATCTCAAACACTCTACCTGTTCTTCTTCCGAGTTTATAACAGATTCGAATATCCTCAATTAAAACCACTACAACTTATCCAATTAAATATGGAAGATACGATTCATATACTTCACAAACATTACGGACACATTACTAACACCAAGCAACATCACCGTACTTTGTAATGTCCAACCAAATTCCAAAAGATATAAATTCTTAAAGCTTTTGCAAAACCTTGCACTGGGTAACTGGCTACTCCCACACAAGCTTAACCGAGTAATTACCAGTCTATTCCGATGACTACAACATAATTATTCACATCAAATCGATCAAAGCCTTAACTCACACAATTCACTATCCTTATCAAACATTTCAAACAATTGCAATTTCACTAAAACTCAACCAAACCATTCCAATCATCCGCTCATGAAAGTGGACACTTATTCTCCACCATTACCTTATTCAACTGTCAATAATCCATACACAATTTCTTCTCTTTACAGTCTAAATTCCATAATTCCCAACATGTAGCAACAACTAATCCAAAAGAACTCTTAAATAATACATCCACACTTAAGATTTTCTCAAAATTTCCATTAATGCTCTAAAATTCCAAAAACTCCAAACCTCTTCGGAACTCTAAGTTTGGCTTTCCATAGTCTCAATACCATTATACACATCATGCTTGTTATTTCGGTCAATCCTCCTTCCTTTTTGTTACTAACAACACTGAAGCTCTCCAAGACGACACACTTGGCCTCACAATTCTCCTTTCCAGTAAATCTTCCAACTGCTCTATCAGTCCGGGTACCTCTAACGCTAACATCCAATATTCCATCCGGGAATACATCTTAAAATCACGCACAACCGGTAACTCATCACTGTGTCCTTCCTGCCAATCTCTAGAAAACTATCGCCACAAACATAAGAACATCTTAGTTTCACATCCTAACAGTTCTTCTACTTACTTAGCAGATCCAAACCTGAAATCCTTACCTTCGTCCAATTTGAGTTCACACTTTTCTCTCTGAGAACCACCATTAACGATGCCCAATCATTCTCTCCCAATGACTTCCCAACTGGACCAACATACCAAAACCTCTAATCCATTTCATCTTCCGATATTAGCATCTTCATCGACTCATCAAAACAATCCGTAATCATTTTCTCAATTCCAAACAATTCATGGCACACACTATCAAAGCCGGAAAGACACATCTATTCCATCCAACATAATTCCCGTCTGCTATCAACAAGAGATTAAGGGTGATCAGTTCCTCAATTTGTCAATAGACAGCCGACAATCATGATGTGGCATAAACCGTCTTTACCAAACTATAATAGTATTTCTTGCATCTTGTGCACAAAACTACCTAAGGCATAAACCTTACCTCCGCATTCCCTCCGGAACCGGGAACCACACTGTCCAAAGAGCACTTACAATCTTGCAACCAACGGTACACTGAGCCAACGCTCCACACCTGAAACAACATGGAGAAGTACCAGCTTCTCCCCCACTTATCTCAATCTCACACCTGAAGACAAAGGATTAGAAAACCAGAAAGCACTGACAGTGTTCCGCACACCAATCACGTACTAAGGGACAAACAACAACGACAATATTCAACTGTCACACCAACTAACTCAACAACTTGGCCGGACGGACCGACCTGCTCTGATACCACTTGTAACACCCCAATTCCCATCGCGAATAAATAACAATTAATAAAATCAGAGTAACTAAAAATTTATTTTTTTCCGACAGGAAACATGGATGTCACACTTAAATGCACAAAATACAATCCCTGCTCAACATTTTTGATACATAACACAAAGAGAAACTTTTTCCTTACAAAAGGATGGTCAATTATGGAATAAAGCGGAAAGATCCATAACTGACTTGTTTTACAAATAAATGGTTTTAGAACATCAAAATATAAATACAAAATATATTCAACAATTATATACATATAACAAAACGTTCCCCGACTCCCGTGCTACGTATCAGAGCAGACACCACGAACGACAACGGAACGGAGGACTAATCTCCACAAAAGCCTCCAAGCCTCTAAAGCTGACAATCTGCACTATGCCATAAAAAGCATATTCCAGCTGAAGGGTGAGAAATAACAATTATAACAAGATTGCATAATAATATGCCACAACACAAATAAATTCACATAGAAAATATTTCTCACCACAACATCACCTACCAATATATATAGCATGTCACCAAGACATAACATAATTCACAACACATAATCATTTATGCATCCATCACAAAGCATACCAATCATGCTCAATACATTTATCAAAATGCATATCAACTCACCAAAGCTATCACAATCTCAACACATAACTAATCAATACACAACTTCCACATATAATCAATCAAATCATGATTTTCCACACATAATCACATACTCCAATCAAACATATACCATTCAATACAATTCCACATATTTCATCTCATCAATCACAATCACATTTCCATGCCAATTAATTCATGATTTATGCAAATGCACAGAGACCGACACAACGACTCTATGCAAATGCCATGCGGTACCGACTTCCAACCTTGTAATTCATTAGTTCCCCAGGAACTCTTGGAATCATCGCTCGTTACATAGAGTAACTCCCCGTCGGGCCTACGATGTTCCCCGTCGCTATAAACCATTATTTCAGGGCGTACGACGTTTATGGATTGCTTTCGACCACTATTTCAAGGCGCACAATCCGATTGCCATAGTCCACTATTTCAGGGCGCACAATCATTTGTGATTAATCGCTTCTACCATTATTTCAGGGCGTAAGACGATAAAACTGATTCATCTATGAATCTTCCAATGCAAGAATGCATATCATGATACTTGACACATTAATGACTCATGCCAACATCAAATGCTCATGCATTAACAATAATCATGTATTTCAAGTACATATAAAGTAATGCACACAATTGCCCAAAATGGCCACAAACACCAATATACCATACTTAGCATTTTCTTGCCTCTCGGCCACCAATCATCATCACAACAATTACCATAACTTGTCACATGCTTCAACATCATCACATTCCACAAACCACAACAATAAACCACAAACCAACACAACATCATAACCACATACATTGATATTCAATCAAACAATGTATTTACCGCACAACAACAACATTATCACAACATCTCATCATGTATATTCACATCATATAACAGCACACAAGCTACACCTTACATATCAAAAGCATATAGCATAATAACGCATCAATCGCACACATTGTACGCAACAAAACCCGACAACTCAACTAGTTTTCCAAAAACACGAATTAATTAAATCATCTACTGACCTCCAACCTAATTTTAAAATAAAGAACATTTCGTTAGCTTTCCAACGGTATAAAGAACGTCCCGATCCGAGTTACGGATCAAAAGATATGAATTTCCGAAGTTTCCCCGACAAACCAGATTTTCTGTTTCAGCACAGTAGGTATCGATCCCTAACTCGCATGTATCGATCCCTGCTGTAGTAAAAATTCCATTTTTCCCAATTTTCACAGTAGGGATCGATCCCTGGGATTATGTATCGATCCCTAACCCTGTTTTTCACAAAAAACCAGATTTTCTCCATTACACCTATGCTGTCCTTTTCCGAAACACCCAAAAACTCGACTAAATCGAACATTTTCACCGAAACAAACATATACTCATAAACACCAAATACATAAGAACAATTTAGAACACTTAAACGAAATTTCTACGACGTTCGATTTTTCGATTAAATTTCAACCTTTCAAAAACCAGAATTTTTAAACTTCACCAAATCGAATAAAAAGCACGACATACGACGACCTAACCTTCCTCGATACAACTACGTAATTTATTTCGAATTCTAACCGTGAAAACATCGGTTTCCCACAATTCGACCTAAACGGAAACGACAACGGAAACATACCGAAAACTAACCGAAACATAACCAAACTTCGTGAAACTTCAAACAGCAGCTCACATACATATAACCAACCAACACATGTATTTATACGACTTTCCGACCGTAGAAACATCGGTTTCTATCGATTTCGTCAAATACGGCATAAACGGAAACATATGGAAAACAACCAAAACATTCACCACAAACAACACATATACATACACAAGCAAGAAATAATTGAAACTTCTCACCCTTACCCGATTATTCGCGCTTTAAACGGAGTTTTCTCGACTTTTCCTCTCTTTTCCTCTTCTCCCTTCTTTCCTTCTCTTTTCTCTTCTCTTCTCTTTCTATTTTTCTGTTTTCTTTTCTCTCTATTTCTATCTTTCTATTCTATTTAAACAAAATATCTACCCAAATGACCAAAATACCCCTACACTCAAATATCTCGCAAACGCTCTCAAAATGCGATAAAACATAATAACGATGAAAAATAACATTTTTCTAAATAAAAGTCAAAAATAAAATAATATAATAATAAAATAATCAATTAAACTCGATTAAATAAAACTCACAAAAACTGGGGCGTTACACTAAAAGGGGTTGCCTCAATAAGAGAGTGCTAACAAGTGACTAACTCAACAAGAGAGTGATTTTATATGTGTCTTGTATGAATCCCAAGACGGAGGCTAAAAGGTTTTGACTCCACATGAGGGTCTTTTATACTCAACAAGAGAGTGATTTTGTATCTCGTACGAAGCCCGAGATGTAGCCTAAAAGGGAAGTGATTCAACAAGAGAGTCTTTTATACTCAACAAGAGAGTGATTTTTATCTCCTACGAAGCCCGAGATGGAGGCTAAACAGGTTTGACCCAATAAGAGAGTCTTTTATACTCAACAAGAGAGTGATTTTTATCTCGTACGAAGCCCGAGATGGAGGCTAAACAGGTTTGACCCAACAAGAGAGTCTTTTATACTCAACAAGAGAGTGCTAAAAGGTTAGCCCCGCTGGGGAGAATCATTGTACAAAGCCCAAGAGGAGGCTATTGTGTTGGTGATTGTTTCAGTTTAGTGACAGGTCCAGTATATTGGATAAAAGAGAAAATCAGTTCTTATGAAGGGAACGATTAAAGGTATTGTTGTGCTTTGGAATTGATCAGAGGATCAGGGTTATTTCCTGTTCTTTAAGGAAATGGAAAATCCAAAGGGTATTGAGACTATCCAAGTCTATTGGTGTTTTGAGAAATCGATTCTCAGGTAGTGAAATGATCTTTGTATGATGCCCAAGAGAAGACTGGTATGTTAAGGGATGAAGGTCAACCCATTAACAGGTCTGACACTTGACTCGGAAAGATAGCTCTAGCAAATTGACGACTAGGTTATGTTCCTATACCTGTAGAGGTCTCTGGGTCCTTGTACTAAGCCCAAGAGAAGGCATGCGAGCTTTTAAGAAGCTGAAGGGTCCTTGTACAACGTCCAAGAGGAGACGGGGATGCTTTTAAGAAGCCTGTGGGTCCCTAAACCCCGAGAAGTTTAAGACATGCCATTCACCGAGAATAGATCAAGCCAGGAAAGTCCGAGAATTTGGAAGAAACTTAAGAGATGCCATTCACGGAGAAAAGATCATCTCTGGGGAGTTAGAGTTTCTTTGACAATTTCTAAGAGTGACAGTCTGAGAAAGGGTTCACCGAGAATGTTGCCTTTCACGTATCTATATTGTTTAACCCCAAGAGGAGGGAAGACTGTGTCTGGTAATCCTATGGGAATCTAGTTTTGTTTGTATTTAAGAGTGACCAATATGGCTTTACCTAGTGCTAGACGTAGTTGCCGGGGAAAACTCTAAATAACTATACTAGTATTACACAGTGGATATATAACGAGTATATAAAAGTTTGTGAAAGAAGACTTACAGTGAGCAGCCCCACAATACAGTTATATATATATATATATATATATATATATATATATATATATATATATATATATATGAAAGCGGGTAAACACTTACTCGGTTGTAGAGCTTACATGCTGTTTGGTTAGTTATTCAAGAAAGAAAGCTTTGATAACAATATTATATTCAAAATCAAAGGAGAAAGTGCTTTGAAAAGGTTGTTGGGGCTTACAGCTCAAGGAGAGGCCCAGAGTTTTATCAGTGATTACACTGTTGTTTGAAATTTGTACAGGGACTTATACAAGTGACTGAGGCCCAAAAAGGTTTTCTGTACAAAGGGATGGGTCTTACACTCTCTCAAGAGGTCCAAAGGTGCTTAAAGAAAAGGAATGAGGCTTATAACACGAGGGTAGGCCCAGATGATTTATTTTTTGAATTGGCGATCGCGCCGAGTTTTCTTTAACATACTCGGTCTTATACAATGCATTGAGGCCCAAAAAGTTTTGGTTAAAACAAGGGGTTGGGTCTTACACTCTATTAGAGGTCCAATGATTTATTTTTGTACAAGTGGTGGGGCTTACAACTCAAGGAGAAGCCCAGATGATTTTGCTAAAAAAAGGCGTCGATCGCGCCGTTGTTTTTGAAAATACAGTGGGACTTATACAATGACTGAGGCCCAAAAAGTGGTGTATTTACAATGGGGATGTGTCTTACACTCTAATAGAGGCACAAAAAGTTTGAAAATGATTTGCGAGGGTGAAAATCAAAGAAACCCTAATTTTGTTTTCCTTTAAAAGTAAATATTTAAAGAAAATCAAATAAAATGATAAAAACACCAAATAAGTTTGAATAAACCACTTGTGATTTTTGTTTAAGGTTTGAAAAAATGAGGTTTTAATCACAAGATGAATTAAACTCATTTGGTTTTGATTTTCAAAGAAAATATTCACTTTTAAATGTTTAAAAACAATTAAAAAGGAATTTATTCACAAGAATACTAATTATATTAAATAACTAATATAAATTTGATTTTTTTGTAGAATAAAATATTTTAACATTTTTGTGATTTTTTGCAAAAAGAACCAATAAAAAAAATTAAAATTGAGAAAGTTATTAATTTTTCAAATAATTAAAAATAATAAGAAAAACAATAAAAAAGTGGAAAAAAAAGCAAAAAGAGGATCTGGGGCGAGGGGGATTCGAACCACAGACCTCTTGTGTATAGGGCGCGCGCCTTACCACTAGGGTGGTGATACATCCGTTGATTGAAATACAACCACAAATATACAAGGCTTGCCTTGTTTTTGGCCTGGCCCAAGGCAAAGCAAGGCAAGACAAGATTTTGGTTGAAAACGTGAAGGCCATAAATTTCTCATTTCTGCATGGTTTGGGACAAAATTTAGGTTTATCCTGCCTAGAATTTCACAAGGAATCCAATGGTGGTGGTGTTTTTTTCAGATCATGCTCCTATTGAAAAACCCGATAGTGGTTTTGAAATAGACCATGATTTGCATTTTCTGTGCCATCTCTTGGTACAAGTATGAATTACATGATAAATTGGTGCAAACACAACACATATAACATGTATAAGAGATGCATGATCAGTGGACATCAAAAGAAAGCATGATTCAAAGAATCCAAGTTGTGATGCTTACCTCTTTTTGGAGCTTTTGTGCAATCTGCCAAGGGATTTGTTCCAGAAATGATTTAATGCTTTGAACAACCTCAAATGATCCCTTAGAAGCTTTTAGGATGGTTGGAATCAGCTGGAAACCTCAGGAACAAGTTTGAGCTCTTTCTTGCAAAAGGGGCACAAATAGCCAAAATAACAACTCTCTCAAATGGTGTTCCAGATGGGGGGAGCCATTTGGGACAGTTCAAGGATGATATTTGGAGTGAGTTTGAGGTTTTATCTGGTTTGGAAAGTGACTGAATCAAGACATGGCTTAAAAAATGCACAAAAGTCATATTTTGAGGTTTTGAGAGGTGACTTTGTGATTTTGGTGTTACAGGTCACTTGTGAGAGTTTGGACAGCTTAGATATGACATATTGGATGTGTTTGGATCATGAGCTATGGTGGAATTGCTCTCTAACTCAAAAACTCAGAGTTACCTTGCTAAAGAAGGTATTTTTGCCTAGAGAAAGAGATTTTGAGGAAAGCAAGTGTTGTAGTGCTTTGGTGTACTCAAAATGAACACAATTGAGCTCTATTTATAGTAGAGCAAGTTTGTTTTGTTTGGAATAGTGAATGGCAACTGCAGCAGAGGTTTGGCCAATGTTGATCAATGAGAATCCAAGTCTCCTCTAGCCATTGACTAGAGGTTAGGGCACAGGCTGCTAGTTCCCTTGGTATTGGATAAGTCTTGACTAAATTCAGTTGGAAATGGCTCAGTCCATGCCACCTTGGTGCATCCATTAAATGCTCCAAAACAAAATTGGAGTCTTGTCCCTCTTTTAGGCATTTCTAGGTTTGGCATGCTATTTTTTGTTCCAAGGACTTGGGAGGCTTATGGATCAGTGTTTGTCCCTCCTTGGTCTCCCCCTGAGGTGTTCAGATGGATAAGTGTGTTTGTCATTTGCACAAATTTGGTAAATCGAGTAAAATGCACAAATCTGCCTTGCTTTGACAGTTTTCAGCAAGGCATATTGCCATTGTCATATATCATGGCTCAAGTGGAATTTGATGGAGTTCTTGGCCATTTTGGAAAGCCCTCATATGATACAACAAGTGTTTGATCATAATTGGTTTTGATACTTTTTGGATCCAAGTGAAAAATTCCCCTACATTTGGAAAAAAGTGAAGGCAGATTCTGACTTAGTGAAAATTTCACTAAGTGTTGGAAGAAAGTGACATTTTCACTTTTTGTGATTTTGATCATTCCATAACTTAAAATCCATGAAGAATTGGAATGAGTCGTGGTTGAAGCTTTTATAGAGGGCCATGAGAGCTACAAATCCAGTTTTGAATGGGGGAAAATGGCCTTGTGGTTTAGGAGTTATGATCCTCCAAAGTTGGTACGCTAGCCACTTTGTTCCATAACTTAGAAAAATTTCTAAGTTTTTATGGTTACCCCTTTTACAAGTTATCCCACTTTTCTTGATTTTTCTTGATGAATGATGATTCCAATCACACATTAACATCATTTTAGGGTTAAGGAACCATAATTGACCAAAAAATCAAAAAGTCAAACTTTGACTTTTGGGCACAGTTGACTTTTTATCAGATGAATTCCAAACTGTGTGATCCTCTATGAAATCAAGTCCTTGACCTAAATCAAACTTGATGGATTGATTTCATAGGTGTTATAGGGTGTATTGAATCATGTGCTAGGGTTTGGGAGCATGCCCTGGTCAAAAGTCAAAGGTACAGTTGACTTTTTCTGCAAAACCCTAACTATGGTTCTGATGAGCTTGAAACTTGTTGATCAAGCTTCTTGGGTCAATCCATTGTTGCAAATGGATCAATGTGGTTTATTAGAGACCCATAAATCCTCTCTTGAGGTCTTGGCTCATGATTTGTCCCAAAAGTCAACTTGGGGGTGAATTAGGTCAAGAAACCCTAATTCCTGATTTATTGATGAATGCATCCCCTGAGGTCAAAATTGACTTGATGATTGGGTCCATGATGTCCCATGGAGCATATTAGGTTATGCTTTGAAGCATTGGCTCGTGCCTAGAGGAAAATTTCCATCTGGAGGCCCTGGTCGACCAAACCCTAATTTGGTGACACTGGCGATCTTAAGGCTTAATCCACCTGGAATGCTGCAACATTGTGGTTGATTCTTGTTGTGGGAGTCCTCTTGATCCATTGTGGATGTTTGAGAGGTTAGACAAGTTGCAGATCATGTCATTCCTTGATTGATCATTTGTCTAAGGCTCAAAGAGGGCTTGAAACCCTAATTCTGATTGTAGTGGATGCTCACCCATCTTTAGGGAGACTAATGAGGTATGATGGCCCATCCATATTATGATGATGATTTTCACAATGATGGGAAATCTTAATGGTCAAAATTTGGGGTATGACAGATGCCCCTATTTAATCTTCTTGGACCCGAAGGTGTGAATGGCGAAGGTATTCGGGCATTCGGGGTGCAAGAGGATTAAATATCAGACTAACCGAAATTTTAATGGTGGTTATGAATGGTAGTTCACGCATCCTTCTTCTTTTGCTAAGCAATGATGCTTAGAAAAGGTAAAAACTTCTCCTCGATCCTGGTCTTCAACAATGGAACTGGTCTCAATTTCTGAAATAAACTTCCCCTCGATCCTGGTTTTCTACTAAGGAACTGGTCTCAGTTTCTGATGTAAACTTCCCCTCGATCTTGGTTTCCTACCAAGGAACTGGTCTCAATTTTTGATGTAAACTTCGCCTCGATCCTGGTTTCCTACCAAGGAACTGGTCTAAATTTCTTTCGTCAATAAACTTTATTGACAAGGGACGCTATGTGTAGCAGTTTTCCTCAAACTTCTTGCCGAATTTTCCTGGGGAGATGCCATTTGATGGGAAAAACTTTTGATGTCAGACTTGCTGGGGAACTCATCTATCTGAATTGTAGAGGGGTGCAAACTTCTCTGTTGGAGATGCCATTTGTTGACTCTATCTGGGGAAAACAAGTCTCTTGAGAGACTGCTTCCGCTTGGGTATATACATCATACTTTTCTCGGGATCTTATCGGAAAACGCCATATGATGTGATCCAATTTTGAGGTTCCGATGACCTTTTCGCCAGCGGATTTTTCAGAGAAAAACTCTTGTATTGTCGAATCTCTGATTAAGAGGCTTTCTCTGGGGATTTTCCTTAATCCGGGAAAGCGAAGATATCATCTTCAATGGCGAAGAATGACATTTGCCGAAAGTTTCTCTGGTTTTCTCAGAGGTTCAAGTTATCAAAGTGGTCAAGGACCAACTCTAATCCAGAAATAAACTGGAGGAGAGAGATAGTTTTGACACAACACTTCCTGACAAGGAAAAGACTGACAACTCGATTGAGAAGACTTTTATTACTAGGGGACAAGACCGACTAGAGTGATAGTGATGCAATATGAATGTGAATGTAAATCAATAATGCATGATGTATGTATGTATATGATCACAAAACTGACACGACATACAGATTAGTAGATGAACATGACTGGATATTCGCCCACAGTGGGAGATAAAAAGTATCACTGATTCAAGATAGCAATTCTTCCTTGCTTAGGAGAAGTAGTCCCTATGGGGGAACAAGCGTTAGTCGGGCTTAGGAGGTAAGAACTCGGTCGAAGATGTCAGATGGAGTATTCGCATATGACATAACCGATCCTTCGTTCAGGCGCACTGGTTTAGAAGGAGTACTTTGATTCTGCACTTTGAAGCTTAATCGCCTTTAGAGTAGAGATTGATGTTCTTTCGATGTTCAACAGTCAAAAGAAATTGCCATCTTTACTTTAAATGCAAAAAAGTGTTGACAAGTAAATTCATTTTTGTTTTATTTCAAGAATCGTTAACCATGTTAAAATGTCGTTCTGTAAAGCTAAAACAAATAAGAATTGCAAACAAAAGTACTAGGGCTCAAATTTTATTGATAGGATGGAAATCAACCAAACGCATGATTCCATGGAGTATTTACAAAGTTTAGAAAATGGTAATTTAAGGGAAAAGGGGCTACATTAAAACATAACAACCGTTATCCTTCTACCAACTTTGAATTCTGGACATCCTGAGCTTCCGTCGAAGATGACCTTGACTGGAGTTTTCCTGATGGATGGCATGACTGCTGCTGGGGGATTTGCGCCTTTGTTGGACGTAGTCACTTGCCATGAATCCTTAACTTTTGCCTGGATTGTACTTTGAGGTCTTCAATCCACCGGGATGATTTTTACTTATGTCTCTAATTTTTGTTTGGACCGCCCTTTCGAGTTTTCAATCCACCGCGACGTTTTTTTTATTTAGGCGAAGTATTTCTTGACTACATCAACATTTGTGGGGTAGGAAAATTCCTCTCCATCCATGGTTGCGAGTCTCAAAGCACCGCCTGAGAAAGCTTTCTTGACCACATAGGGGTGTAGCGAGCGATTTTGGACGTGGCTCTTAAGCGCTGGTCGCTCTCTGCGGTTTGAGCTTAAACTACAGGTCGATTCATTTTTTATCCTATTGTGAGCTGATGAAGGAAGGGAAATAGATGTCTCCAATTAACCCTGCTTTGCATACTGAGTTTAAACAGCGGTCTGTTAGGTTACGAATGCTATCAATGTGGGGGGGACCTTTCTTATGCTATTTTGACAGAATGGTTTCTGGCGGGGAACAAGGATTAGGATGTTAGGACTGATGCTTTTGATAGATGGAGATATGGGATTTTGGGTTTTTGTTTAGTGTGCTCGCTAAGATATTTTCTTTCGATCTTATGGCTACGTATTCCCGTTTACCGAAACAGGGAAATCAGAGCGTTCGTAGTTCCTCCTATTCTATGGGAGGAAATGGGTGTTTTTGTGTCTTGTTCAAAGCCCAAGACGTGAAGCGAAAGCTTGTTTGTATCTTGTTCAAAGCCCAAGATATGAAGCTGAAAGGTCTCGACTTTAGAGAGAATTTGTCATCTCTAAAGAAGGGTTTGTTTGTCACAACTGTCGGGTGAATGGTTTATAAAGGGAGGATTACTTTAACCGAGATACGCGGATCCTAACAATTCCATAATTTCCTTTATAGGGGGTTTTAACCTGAAGGAGAAGACTTTAACTCAGTGTTGAGCAATGCTATCTTTCCTTAGGAATTTCTCATGCTAAAAGAGGGACAGTGGCGTGGATGTAAATAATCCAGAGGCTTGCCGCTTACAGCGATTAGATGGAAGGAGTTGTTGATGTTTGTATACTGTGAACGAGGCACAGCTTTGATGCTAAAAGGTTGATTGGATCAACCAGTGGTTTTCTTATACAAAGCCTAAGAGGAGGCTATTATGTGTCTCGTACAAAGCCCGAGAGAGAGGCTAAAAGGTTTTGGCTCCATGAGGGAATCTTTTCGTATCTCGTATAAAGCCCGAGATGGAGGCGATAGTCTGTTTGACTCGATAAGAACCCTTTTGTATCTCGTACTAAGCCCGAGATGGAGGCGAAAGCGGTGATTGACTCAACGAGAGAGTCTCTTATGTGTCTCGTACAAAGCCTGAGAGAGAGAGGCTAAACGTTGGCTTCCGCTGGGAATAATCTTTGTATAAAGCCCAAGAGGAGGCTATTGTAACTGTTTTAGTTAAGTGACAGGTCCAGTATACTGATTTTAAAGAGAAAATCAATTCTTATATGAGCAACACTGTACTCATGGATTCGATTCAAGGATCCGGGTTATTCCTGTTCTTTAAGGAAGCGGGAAATCCAAAGGGTATTGAGACTGTCCGAGTCTGCGGGTTTCCTTCCTATTTAACGAAGGGGTCACTTGAGAATGTCTTTGAGACTCAAGGAAGTTAGACTGTCCAAGTCTAGAGTTTTATCTTTTGTACTATGCTTTGAGAAACAGTAGTAGACTCTTGAAAGGACTGTTCTATGAGGATGACTAGGTTCCATTCCTATACCTCTAGGAGGTCGTCGGGACAATTTGTAGGAAGCCCAAGAGGAGGCTAGAATCTTTTAAGAAGCCGACGAGTCCTTATACTAAGCCCAAGAGGAGGCTATCATTCCCGGAGGAAGAGATCATTATACGAAGCCTAAGAGGAGGCTGTGAATACTTCTAAGAAGCCGTAGGGTCGTTGTACTAAGCCCAAGAGGAGGCGGGGTTGCTTTTAGGAAGCCTGTGGGTCCTTGTACGATGCCCAAGAGGAGGCTGATGCTTTTAAGAAGCCTGTGGGTCCCCAAACCCCGAAAAATTCAAGGCAAGCTATTCACGAGGAATAGATCAAGTCAGGAAAGTTCGAGAATTTGGAAGAAACTCAGAGATGCCGTTCACGGAGAAGACATCCATCTCTGGGAGTAGAGTTTCTTGACAATTCCTAATGAGGACAGTGTAGCAAAGACTGTATCTGGTGATCCTATTGGGGATCTAGTTGTCTATTTCTACGAACAAACGAAATGGCGTCACTTAGTTCTAGACGTAGTTGCCGGGGAAACTCGAAATATCTATACTATTATTACACAGTTGATATGAGTTTATGAAAGGAGACTTACAGTGAGACAGCCCCACAATACAGTTATATGTATATGAAAGTGGTAAATGAAAGCAATAACCACTTACTCGGTTGTAGAGCTTCCATGCTGTTTGGTTAGTTGTTCAACAAAGAAAGATTGAAAACAACAGTATATACAAAATCAAAGGAGAAAGTGCTTTGAAAAAGAAAGATTTGGGACTTACAGCTCAAGGGGAGGCCCAGGGTTTTATCAGTGAGCGCACTGTTTGAATTTGTACAGAGGGACTTATACAAGTGACTGAGGCCCAAAATATTTCTGTACAAGGGGGTTGGGTCTTACACTCTCTCAAGAGGCCCAAAAAGTTTTAAAGAAAAAGAGTGAGGCTTATAACACGAGGGTAGGCCCAGGATATTTTTCGTTTAAAAATGGCGATCGCGCCGAGGTTTTCTTTTAACGGAGAGGGACTTATACAATAAGTGAGGCCCAAAAATGATCTGGTCAAAAAAGGATTGGGTCTTACATTCTATTAGAGGCACAAAAGTGTTTTGAATGGGTCTTATAGCTCAAGGAGAGGCCCAATGTTATTTTGAAAAGGCGACGATCGCGCCGTTGGTTTTTGACGGTATCGGGACTTATACAATAAGTGAGGCCCAAAAATGATTTGGTCAAAAAAGGATTGGGTCTTACACTCTATTAGAGGCCCAAAAGTGTTTTGAAAATGATTTATGAGGGTTGAATTAATCCAAAACCCTAATTTGTTTTCAAAAATGTATTTAATTGAATAAAAATTCAATTAAAATGATCAAAATTGTTTAACATATGAAAAACAAATTGTGATCTTGGATTAATGCTTCAAAAATTTAGTATTGACCTACAAAATAATTAGAAAGCATTAAAAGGTGCAAAATCAATGTGGAAAAAATATTTAAAATGTCAAAAACAATTAAAATATTCATTCTTTGCAAAAATATCAATTATATGAAATAAATAATATTTTGGGGATTTTTTGGGAAAATAAAATATTTTAACATTTTTGTGAATTATTAAAAAAAGAATCAACTCAAAATCATTAAAACTCAGAGAGAAATTAATTTTTGAATCAATTAATCAAAAATCACAAAATTCAAATATTTGAAAATTCAAAAAAGGCGCCAAGAACAGCTGAAGAACACGCGCATGTTCTGGGTTTGGCTGATTTGCATTTTCTATCCAACCTCCCTGAATACTTGATTATAACATGCAATCCACATATCATTATGCTCGTCTCAACCTCACGATCATGTCTATGTCCATTAATTTCATTTAAATTAAACATAAAACATGAAATCACGAAGAAACCTCATGAACCCTAATTTCTGCATGAAGGCTAGGATTTTTGATACACGATTCAAACAATGCAATTAATTGAGGGAAAACATTCCATGCATGATTACGAACATATGGCAAAATTATTGTGCGAGGAAATATGCATAGATTGAGAGATAACCAAGTTTATGCTTACCTCTAGGCTGTGACAGCAAGTGCAATGTGATTTTTGATTTGGAGGTGTTACAGATGAGTGTTGATGATCTGAACAGCTTCCTTACACCCTATGGAGTGTGTTTGAATGCCTGGACTTGATTGAAAATGGCTGGAACGATTTGTGGTACCTCAGCTGCAACTTGATTGAAAGTTTGAGCAACCAGCTGGTGATTTTGTGATTTTGGTGTTCCAGATGTTATGTGAGTGTTTAGATCACTTCTATATGATGTATGTGAGGTGCGTGAGTGATTGGTTTGATTGGAAAAGCTCTCAAACTCAAAACCCGATAGCTGCCTTGCTAAGAAAGGCATTTTTGCCAAGAGAAAGAGATTTTGAGGAAAGCATCTGTTAGATGGCTTTGGTGTACTCAAACTGATCACAATTGAGCTCTATTTATAGTAGAGCAAGTTTGTTTTGCAAGGAATAGTGGATGTTTGAGAGGTTAGACAAGTTGAAGATCATATCTTTCCTTGATTGATCCTTTGTCTAAGGCTCTGAGAGGGCATGAAACCCTAATTTTGATTGTAGTGGATGCTCACCCATCTTTGGGGAGACTGATGAGGTATGATGGTTCCTTCGTATTGTGACGATGAATGACACAATGATGGGACATCTTAGTGGTCAAAATTTGGGGTATGACAGATGCCCCTATTTAATCTTCTTGGACACGAAGTTGTGAATGGCGAAGGTATTCGGGCATTCGGGGTGCAAGAGGATTAAATATCGGAATACCCAAAATTTTGATGGTGGTTATGAATGGTAGTTCACGCGTCCTTCTTCTTTTGCTAAGCAATGATGCTTAGAAAAGGTAAACTCCCCCTCGATCCCGGTCTTCAGCCAAGGAACTGGTCTTAGTTGCGGAAACTAACTTCCCCTCGATCCTGGTTTCCTACCAAGGAACTGGTCTCAGTTGCTGAAATAAACTTCCCCTCGATCCTGGTTTCCTACCAAGGAACCGGTCTTAGTTTCTGATTTAAACTTCCCCTCGATCCTGGTTTCCTACCGAGGAACTGGTCTTAGTTTCTTTCGTCAATAAACTTTACTGACAAGGGACGCTATTCGTAGCGGCTTTCCTTCAAACTTCTCGCCGAATTTTCCTGGGGAGATGCCATTTGAGTGGAAAAAGTTTTGATGTCAGACTTGCTGGGGAACCCAGTCGTCTGAATTGTAGAGTTGCACAAACTTCTCTGTTGGAGACGCCATTTGTTTCTACCGGAGAAGACGAGTCTCCTGAAAGACTGTTTTCGTTTGGGGTCTCACATCATACTTTTCTCGGGATCTTCCCAGAGAAATGCCATATGATGCGATCTAATTTGAGGTGCCGATGACCTTTTCATTAGCGATCTTCTCGGAACGAGACTGGCATGCTGTCGAATTTCTGATTACGAGGCTTTCCCTGTGGATTTTCCTTAATCTAGGAAAGCAGGGATATCATCTTCAATGGCGAAGAGTGATGTTTGTTGAAAGTTCTCTCTGGCTTTTCAGAGGTTCAAGTTATCAAAGTGGTCAAGGACCAACTTCTTTTCAGAAATAAACTGGAAGCGAGGTTGTTCAGACGCAGCATTTCCTGACGAGGCAAGAACTGACAACTCGATTGAGAGAACCTCTACCACTAGGGGACAAGACCGACTAGAGTGATAGTAATGCAATATGAAATGTGAATGCAAATAAAAAATGCATGATGCATGTATGTTTATGCCGACAAAACCGACGCGACATACAAACTAAAGATGAACATGACTGGATACTCGGCCATCGCGGGGCGTGTAGAGATATCGCTGGTTCAAGATTGCAATTCCACCTTGCTTAGGAGAGATAGTCCCTGCGGGGAATATCGTTGATCGAGCTTAGGAGACGAGAACTCGGTCGAGGCGTGTCAGATGAAACAAGGTCTCTGACATAGTTGATCCTTCATTCAGGCAAACTGGGTTAGAAGGAGTACTTTGATTCTGCACTTTGAAGTTCGCTTACTTCTGAAGAAGCGACCGATGTTCTTCTGATGTTCAACAGTCAAAAGAAATTGCCATCTTTATTTAAAAGCAGAATAAGTTTTAACAAGTAAATTCATTTTTGTTTTATTTCAAGAATCGTTAATCATGTTAACAACGTCGTTCTGTAAAGCTAAAACAAATAAGAGTTACAAACAAAAGCACAAGGCTCAAATTTTATTGATAAGATGGAGATCAGCCAAACGCGTGATTCCAAAGAGTATATACAAAGTTTGAAAATGATAATTTACAGGGAAAAGGGCTACGTTGAAACATAACGACCACTATCCTTCTACCAACTTTGAATTCGGGGCATCCTGAGCTTCTGTCGAAGATGACCTTGACTGGAGTTTTCCTCCGATGGATGGTGTAACTGCTGCTGAGGGACCTGCCTCTGTTGAACATAGTTACTTGCCATTATCCCTAATTTTTTCCTGGATTGTACTATGAGATTTCCAATCCATCGGGATGATTTTTTTTCATGTCTCTAACTTTTGCCTGGACCGCCCTTTCGGGTTTTCAATCCACCGAGACGTTTTTTTTTAGGCGAAGTATTTCTTGACTACATCAACATTCATGGGGTAGGCAAATTCCTCTTCGTCCATGGTTGCAAGTCTCAAGGCGCCGCCTGAGAAAGCTTTCGTGACCACATAGGGGCCATCATAATTCGGAGTCCATTTACCTCGCGAATCAGTGAGAAATGACTGAATTTTCTTGAGCACGAGGTCTCCTTTTCTGAAAACACGAGGTCGGACCTTTTTGTCAAACGCCCTCTTCATTTTCTGTTGATACAACTGACCATGGCATAGTGCCGTGATTCGCTTCTCTTCTATCAGATTCAATTCGTCGTGTCAACTTTGACACCATTCAGCTTCGGTGAGCTTAGCTTCCATCAATACTCGGATTGACGGGATTTCTACTTCTATGGGGAGCACTGCTTCCATGCCATATACTAGAGAGAAAGGGGTTGCCCCTGTTGAAGTGCGGACAGATGTGCGATAACTGTGAAGAGCAAAGGGTAGCATTTCGTGCCAATCTTTGTAGGTTACAACCATCTTTTGAACGACCTTCTTGATGTTCTTGTTAGCCGCTTCTACCGCTCCGTTCATCTTGGGTCGGTAGGGAGATGAGTTATGGTGTTCGATCTTAAACTCTGCGCACAACTCCTTCATCATCTTGTTGTTCAAGTTAGATCCATTATCAGTAATGATCTGGCTCGGAACACCATAACGGCAGATGATATTGTTTTTGATAAATCGGACCATCACTTGTCGGGTCACATTGGCGAATGACGCTGCTTTGACCCACTTAGTGAAGTAGTCAATGGCTACTAGAATGAACCGGTGTCCGTTTGAAGCCTTGGGCTCAATCATGCCAATCATGTCGATTCCCAATATCGAGAATGGCCATGGGGAAGAAAGAACTTTGAGATGTGATGGCGGTACATGAATTTTGTCGGAGTATACCTGACACTTGTGACACCTCCTCATGTACTTGTAGCAATCGGATTCCATTGTCAACCAATAGTACCCTGCTCTTAGAATTTTTCTCGCCATTGTGTGTCCATTGGAATGAGTGCCAAAAGATCCTTCATGAATTTCTTTCATAAGTATGTCTGCTTCTGGTCTGTCGACGCATCGGAGCAAAACCATGTCAAAATTCCTCTTATAAAGAGTGTCACCGCTCAGGAAGAAGTTTCCAGCCAATCTTCTGAGGGTTTTTCTGTCTTTTCCAGATGCCCCAGGTGGGTATCCTTGTTTCTGAAGGAAGCATTTGATATCGTGATACCAAGGTTTGTTATCTATGACTGCTTCGATCGTGAAGATGTAAGCGGGTCGTTCAAGGCGCATCATGTCGATCTTAGGTATGTCATTCCATTGACCTACACTAATCATAGAAGAGATAGTGGCTAATGCATCAGCCATGTGATTCTCATCACGAGGGATATGATGAAACTCAACTCTATTGAAGAAAGGTAACAACCTTCTTGCATAGTCTTTGTAAGGAATCAATCCTGATTGGTATATGTTCCAATCTCCTTTTATCTGATTGATAACCAAGGCTGAATCGCCATATACGTCCAAGTTTTTGATCCTTAAATCAATTGCTTCTTCGAGACCCATAATACAAGCTTCGTATTCGGCCTCGTTGTTCGTACATTTGAATGTAAGTCTGGCAGTGAAAGGAATGTGGGTACCCTGAGGGGTAACAATGATTTCCCCAATTCCGTTTCCATAATGATTAACTGCTCCATCAAAGATAAGTCCCCATTGGGAACCTGGTTCTGGCCCTTCACTGGGTAACGGTTCATCGCAATCTTTCATTTTTAGATACATGACATCTTCGTCTGGGAAGTCAAACCCGATTGATTCTTGATCGTCAATCGGTTGATGAGCCAAATGATCGGCTAAAATACTTCCCTTAACGGCTTTTTGAGCATGGTACTCTATGTCATATTCTGATAACAACATCTGCCAACGGGCGATTCTTCCCGTGAGAGCAGGCTTTTCGAAAACATATTTGATTGGATCCATTTCTGAGATCAACCAAGTAGTATGCCAAATCATGTACTGGCGAAGACGTTTGGCTGCCCAAGCCAAAGCGCAACAAGTTTTCTCAAGCATCGTGTACCGAGTTTCACAGTCGGTGAATTTCTTGCTTAGATAGTAAATGGCAGACTCTTTCCTTTTGGTTTCGTCCTGTTGGCCAAGTACACATCCCATTGAGTCCTCTAGAACTGTGAGGTAAATGATCAGTGGTCTTCCTTCCACCGGGGGTGATAAAATTGGAGGATTTAACAGATATTCCTTGATACTGTCGAAGGCGGTTTGGCAATCTTCTGACCAAATGCAATCCTGGTTCTTTTTCAGTAATTTGAAGATCGCCGCACAAGTAGCGGTCATAAGGAATATGAATCTGGAAATGTAATTCAAACGTCCCAAGAATCCTCTGATTTGTTTTTCAGTTTTCGGAGAAGGCATTCCTTGAATGGCCTTGACCTTGTCGGGATCAACTTCAATTCCTTTCTGGCTAACGATGAACCCTAGTAGTTTCCCTGAACGGACACCGAAGGTGCACTTGTTGGGATTCAAGCGGAGCTTGAATTTTCTTAGACGTTCGAACAATTTTGACAGATGTTCAACGTGCTCACTCTCTGTTTTTGATTTTGCAATCATATCATCGACATATACCTCGATTTCTTTGTGTATCATGTCATGAAACAGAGTAGTCATGGCCCTTTGATAGGTTGCCCCGGCATTCTTCAAACCGAACGGCATTACCTTGTAACAAAAGGTACCCCATGGGGTAATGAACGAAGTTTTCTCCATGTCTTTCGGTGCCATTTTGATCTGGTTATAGCCCGAGAATCCATCCATGAAGGAGAAGACTTTGAACTTTGCTGTATTGTTTACCAGCATGTCAATGTGTGGTAAAGGAAAGTCGTCCTTTGGACTAGCCTTGTTCAGATCTCGGTAGTCGACACACATTCTGACCTTTCCGTCCTTTTTTGGAACGGGTACGATATTGGCTAACCATTGATGATATTCAGATGTAGCGAGGAAACTTGCGTCGATCTGTTTCTGTACCTCCTCTTTGATTTTGATGGCCATGTCCGGGTGAGTGCGTCTCAACCTTTGCTTTACTGGCGAACATTCCGATCTTAACGGTAAGTGATGTTCCACGATGCTGGTATCCAACCCTGGCATATCCTGATAGGACCAAGCGAATACATCGGGGAATTCTTTGAGAAGCTTTATCAAACCCTCTCTGGCAGTTGGACTGAGCAGTGCCCCAATCCTGATTTCCTTTCTCTCTTTTTCTGAACCCAAGTTTACCATTTCCAACGGCTCTTTGTGAGGTTCAATGGACCTTTCCTCTTGTCTGAGTAGTCGGGAGATCTCTTATGGAATTCCGTTGTCAACTTCTTCTTCAGCCTCGAATACCGGGAACTCAAAGTTGGGAGAAGGCCTCGGATCGTATGTTTCAACTGGGTTTAAAACAAGTAATCTGCATGACGTGATGATTCATGTTTAGAAGAGATAGCGAAAATGCAAGTGTGTGCAGTGTTTTACTTTACTGCTTGTTTTTATTTGAATTGTTTTTTAGGATTACCATTTTCTGAAAAAGCAAAAAGAGAAAACAGCAATTAATGCGGAAATTACAGAACGACGTTATTTTATTAATGAACAAGTCGATCCTTGAAACTACAGCCCTATAAAACAAAACTCTGTCGCTTCGGGCAAAGCGAAGAGGGAAATTTTACAGAAAGCGAGCCCTATCAAAACATCCGTTTCACTTGGGCAGGGTGAAAGGTCAAAGATGGCAATTACTTTGACTGATGAACGATCCTCGGAACCTCGACGGCAACCCATTGGCGGCGAACTCCTCAGTGAATCACAAAGTCTGGCACCTTCCTCGATTTGTCTTCAGAAATAACGCTGATTTCTGGTGGAGCAGGATCATTGGAATCTGTCTCCCAAGCAGAGTTGTCGTAGGAGGATTCCTCTGTTGCATTTTGCATAGTATTTGTGCTCTCAGCTGTATCTCCCCATCCAGTTGGCTGGATATCTTCGAGCCTGATACGAGAGCTTTCGGGAGCGGTGTACTTGACCATAAAGTCGTATTTTCCACTTGGTTCTCCCAGAGTGTCCCAAACTTCTTTGGAACTGGAGGAGTCATCCCTCAGGAAAAGCATAGTTGATGAATTCAAGTCCTGCAAACGTTACAAATTCATCTTCATGTTGAGTAGTTTCTGAATGACCCGAGTGTTGATCCCATGACATGGTGGGGACACAGGCATTCTGTTCAATGATGGTCAGCTAAGTTTCATTGTTCGGCTGACTTTCTTGCCCCAAATTTCCTGGATAAGGTTGCCACATTGGCAGACCATCCATTGGGCCATAGTAGTTGTAGTCAAAATTGTCTTTCATCGGAGTGTCTTCCTCTAATGAATTTGGCGGAGCACGACATCCTTCCGGATCACAATTTCCGTATATCATTTCGACATCTGATCTTGGTATAAACCTCGGACTTTCCGTAGGAAAGAAAAAAGGTATAGGCACCTCTTCTTGAGACATATAACCGTCCTCATTAAGATAGGACTTCCATTCTTCATCTGTGTCAGAGGGATCTTCCTCGTTGATAGCATGTACCGCTTGAGATACTGGGCGAAGGAAACCTCCACTGTGGAAGAAGTTTTGAAGTGGATGAAGACTTTCGTCGTTGGCAGCTGTCTGGGTACAGGTTGCAGAAAAACCAAGACCCTTCTTTGTCTTATTGTCAGTGGGAATGACAAGCTGTCCCCATCCTGTCGTATCGGTACTCTCGACCGCTTTGATAGCATCTTTGTATGAGGAAATCGAGGTTCCTCCTTTGAAATGATTGTCCTTGCTCACCGACAGTGCTTGGAACTGCGTTCCAATAACCTCCTCAGGTTCTACACAAGCAGATGATGATAAGTTACTCACAAGCAAGGCCTGTTCTCCACAGACTGTGATGAGTTGGCCGTTATGGACGAACTTTAGCTTTTGGTGGAGGGTTGAAGTAACCGCTCCAACCTGATGTATCCAAGGTCTTCCTAATAAATAACTGTATGTTGCCCGGATATCCATGACCTGGAAAGTGTGAGGACCGATAGTTATGGGAAGATCAACTTTGCCGATAACTATTTTTCTGGATCCGTCGAATGCTTTGACGACAACCTCACTAACCCTCATCGGAGGGCCTTTGAATGATAATTGCATCAAAGTGGACTTCGGCATAACATTCAGGGCTGACCCTGTGTCCACCAGTACACTGGCTAAAGCATTGTCCTGGCAGTTAACTGTGATATTGAGCGCCATGTTATGACGGCGACCCTCGTCAGGTAATTCCTCATCGCTAAATCCCAAATTGTTGCAAGAAGTGATGTTAGAGACAATGCTATCGAACTGTCTAATTGTTACATCCTGTTCCACAAAGGCTTGCTCCAAGACTTTCTGTAGAGCCTCCCAGTGGGCTTCTAAACTGAGTAACAGTGATAATACCGAGATCTTTGAAGGAGTCTGTAACAGTTGATTGACAATGTTATATTCACTCCTTTAGATGAGCTTCAGCATCTCATCATTATTTTTTGAAAGGTCGGGATTACTGGATTGACCGACTGATGGATCGGGAGCTTCTGTCTGAAGTTCCTTTTCCTTGTTAGGTTCTCCAACTCCTCGGTTGAAGATTCTACCACTCCGTGTTACACGACTAATGTCTACAATATTTACGACAGAAGGTAATGGAATTTCCTTTCCATTTTCAATTGTTGTCGCACCGTATTTGTAAGGGATAACCTTAGTTGATTCATACGGTAATGGTCCCGGTAGATAGATGACTACGGGAGCTTTCTGATTTTTCTGACCATCGTAAGTAATCTCGTTTCGTTCCTGGTTGGGAACCTTAGATTCTTCAAGTAGAGGGATAATGGCAAAAACATCCCTGGTCCTGTGATGACCAGAGATTGTGACAACATCCTCAACTTGATTGGCAAGGTAGTTCGGTGTCCAGTTGACGGGTCCAGAACCCGGATATGGGCGAATCTCTCCACGGTCCACCTGACCCTGAAGAGCTGCTCTCACAAGGTAACACCCTTGGTTACTTTCCGAACAGACACTACAACGGTCATAATTGTGTGGTGGCACCTGGCCACGCCCACTTTGAATACAATGTAACCTCCCTAGGTTAGCTTTCACAGATCGGACATCCTGACTCTGACGCCGAGTGGGGTTTCTGTTATTGATACTAATTTGCTGAGTATCTTCATCCATATAAATTGGCATCCACCAGTGATTTAACAAGTGTTGAAGTGCCTCCTGGACAAGGGTACAACCTCGATCGTTTTCGCAACTTGCCTTACAGCTTTGGTAGTTATGTGATATTAAGAATCCGAGTTGGACCTACTCAGCATGCAACTCTACTAAGTTGGTATTCATCACGCGAATATCGAAAATCTGAACCATGTTGATCTGATAGGAATTCCTATCATGGTAGTCTTGGATCCATCCAAGATCCATCTGACGCTGGAGGGCCTCTTGTATGAAAGAGCATCCCTGTTTGTTTACCGAGCAAGTCAGACAGGAATTGTAATCGTGCCGCGGCAGATTATGATACTGGATTTGCCTTGAGTGCATTGCCACCAAGTTGACACTCATTACACGGACATCGTGGTTCTGAATGACGTTGGAATTCGTGTAGACCATGTTAACTCCACGAACTCGGTGCTCTTGGATCCATTCGAGATCCATTTGTTCTTGCAGAGCTACTTGCACCATAGAACATCCCTGGTTGTCTTTAGAGCAGATATCACACTGGTGATAGTCATGAGGTGGCACATGGCCATATCCACTCTATCTACAATGCATCTTGACCAGATTGGTTTTCAACAAGAGTACATCGTGAATTTGATAGACGTCGTTAATCTCTTTCTCAATCAGATTGACTGCAGCTTTCTCTTGTGGAGGCAGCGGGTTTGTGAGAACATTAGGATTCGTATCTTTGAAAGATAAGAGCCCGCTCCTAATAAGCTTTTGCACGTCAGACTTGAAATTAAGACAAGTTTCTATGTTATGCCCTGGACCTCCTTGATGATAAGGGCACATTTGATCCATCTTAAACCAAAAAGGTGGATTTTTCGGTACTGTAAGAGGGGACTTAGTCTGAATGTGCCCCTTGGCTAGCAGTAATGGAAACAGCTCTGTGTACGTTATGGGTATAGGATCGAACCCTGGTGGCCGTGTTGTACGGTTGTTGTTGTATTGGGGACGAGCCTGCTGAAGAGGCTGTTGTGTCCTTTGTTGATCAGGTTGGCTCTGCGCAACCTGAGGTTGATACGTAGGAATAGGCGCAGGGCTAATAGCAGGAGTCACAGCTGCTACAGGTTGATAACGTCGCCTTTGCTTTCCGAGAGAGATATTCCCAATATCTTGCTCTTTTTTCTTATGGAGAGCACTACCATATTTTTTAGTACCGCTCGGTGATCCAGTGTCTTTTACCAAACGTCCTTCTCGGACAACCTCCTCAAGACGTACACCCATGCCCACCATTTTGGTGAAATCACTGGGTGCACTGGCAACCATTCGGTCATAGTAAAATGAGCTTAAGGTTTTTAAGAAGATCTTTGTCATCTCTTTTTCCTCAAGAGGTGGACAAATTTGAGCGGCAATCTCACGCCACCTTTGAGCGTACTCCTTAAAGGTTTCCTTGTCCTTTTGTGACATTGATCTGAGTTGATCTCTGTCAGGTGCCATGTCCAAATTGTATTTGTATTGTTGGATGAAGGCAGTACCAAGATCTCTGAAAGTACTGATCGTATCATGGTTTAAACCCATGTACCATTTGAGTGCGGCACCGGTTAAACTATCCTGGATGTAGTGAATCAGTAGGTCCTAATTCTCCGTCTGAGCTGACATTCGCCGAGCGTACATCACCAGATGGGTTTGAGGGCAAGAGTTACCCTTGTATTTTTCAAATTCGGGCACTTGGAATTTATGCGGGACTTTCACGTTGGGAACCAAGTAGAGATCTGCGGCGTCCTTTCCAAATATATCCTGACCGCGAATGGCTTGCAGTTCCTTCTGCATTTCCAGGAACTGTTCCTGGAATTCATCCATTCTATCGAACATAGTTTCCTTCTTACCAGAAGGTGTTGGTGGAATCTGTCCTTTCGGGACAGTGTGCACCACAGGGGGTGGTACCGTGACTACGGCAGTAAATCTTGGTGTTTCCCGAAGTTTGTAGCCTTCAGGAGTCTTCAGTATGCCCCTGGCATCTTCGCTTTCCCGAAGTTTGTAACCTTCAGGCCCAGCGGCTTCTGTTGTGATTCCCTGATCTTCAGTGATCGGCGGAACATATCCTTCCAGGATATAGTTAACAGGCATACCCCAAGGACGATCTTTCGGCATTTGATACCTAGGATCATACTTCTCTACGATGGGCATTGAGGTGATCTCTGAGATCACAGTTCTTTGTAGTTGAGCTTCTGCCATGACTTGCATGTCGTTACGAAGCTTTCTCATATCCTCTCTCAGAGTGTCGAACTCTTCTTTCAACTCTCATGTTTTCTTCCTCAAGATCATCCATCTTTTTCTGACGATTGGCCCGAGTATTGTACGAATGAGACAGTTTGACTCTAGAATCGAGACACAAACATGAGGTTCGTAGGCAAGAAAAATACGCGATGTGAGAATGATGAATGCAATGATTATATTAATTGTTTTTTAGTTTAAAATAAACTTCGACAATTAGATTGAAAATATCAAACAGTGGGGAAACCCCTTTTTATTGAAATTCAAAGGATTACAGAAATGGAAATACAGTAGATTACAAAGTGCAGAAACAGAAACCTAAGCTAATGGGTCCCGAGTCCTCTCTGAAGAGAAATCGGGTGCTGATTCTGGTATCTTCCTTTTCTTCGACCGGGGCCCTTGGGCCGTTGTCGGGTTGTCATTCCTTTGCCAGGTGAAAAGAGTGAGCAAATTCCTTTGGTCATCTTGATTCTCTACAGCATGTTGCTCCAAAATCTCAATCAGAGTATCTTTCTCCTTCAGTAATTGCTGTATTTGGTGCACTCTATGTCGAGGGTGCGGTACTTGTTCTTCCAAGACCTTCTCTCCTTCTGAACTTTGTTGAGAGTAACCTGAAGCTTTTCAGTTTCCGTCATGAAGTACATGACAGATTCCTTTGGCGGAAGAATTCTGTAATGAAGATAAGGTATTTTTATCTTGAGAGCTCTAGTTTGTTTCCAGTGGAGATAAGGCTCCACCGAGACACAGTCTGGTTTTCCCAGAGACTCTCGTCCTTTCTTATGAATGTGTTTCCAGGCGTGCACTATTTCCATCTTTAGTGCTCTGTCATTTTCTCCTTCTTTGAAGAAAAGACCTTCCAGATGAACACCCAGTGGGATGTGTCTCATCGGGTATCCAAATTGACGGCGAACCAATACCGGATGGTAGTTGATTCCTCCTTTAGTTCCTATAAGGGGTACGTTGGGGAAGTTTCCACAACGATCAATGATTCTGATTCCATCATAAATCCTATTACACCAATCTATATCAGAGTTGGTAAGAGACATGATCTTCTGTGACCAACGTAAGGCACTCTTACAATCCCAAAAAGCAGCAAACTTGGGCAAGTGAGATATAAACCATTTGTAAAGCAGAGGTACACATCATGTGATCTCCCCTCCACTGTACAAATTTCCTAAGTGTACAGAATGATACGCATCTGCGAGCAAAGTCGGCACAGGGTTTCCAATGAGAAAAACCTTAATGGAGTTAATGTCAACGAAGTTATTAATGTTGGGAAACAAACATAACCCGTAGGTGAGCAAGACAAAGATGCTTTCAAAAGCAGTTGTGTTTCCTATACTGGCGAAATACAGGGCTTTCTTCGTCAAGAACTGGGCTGGCAAACCTTGGATGCCACCCTTAGTAGTCATGTGAGTCCTGACCTCAGACTCGTCCAAATGGATTGCTCTTGCAATGGTCTGATTCTTTGGAATTTCTTCCAGTCCAGAAAATGGAGCTCGATCAGTGATATGTAGATCAGTCAGATGAGAATACTCCTCCAGTATTGGTGCTAGCTGGTAATTCGGGAATGTGAAACAGTGATAAACCGGATCGTAAAACTGAATGAGCGCATCCATGATTCCCTCAATCACATGGACTCTTAACAGTAGTAGCAAACCTCCGTGCTTGGCTCTGAAAGCCTCTGGGTTAGTGATCATCCTCGCTAACCTTCTCAAATCCTCTAGTTTTGGAACCTCGAAGGTGTACGTATGAGTTCTCCTTCTACCGAAATCCATTAGCGTAATCCTCTTCTCTGATATTTGCAATCACAGTCTTAGTTTAATTTGAAAAATAGAGAGACTAGAAGAGAAGTTTTTTGAATGTTTAAATGTTTTTTTTTTAAATGAATGCATGAATGCAGCACACAAAAACATAGAAAAAACATGGGGTCAGAGGGTCGTTGTCATGAAGTCAAGGCTCTACCCATCCCCAAAGGTTTATACTAGGGTGATTTTTGTACCTGTACTCATTATCATCAGCTCCTCCCAGGAAAGCAAAACAACAAGCGGATCGCCAGGGAGTTGTAGTGCAATCTTAGAGTAAGTGCCATTCACCGAGAATAGATCACCAGCCTCAAATGAGGGTAGTATCGCGTAACAACTATTTCCGATAGTTTCCGCACTACAAAAGGGTTTGGCTCCTCAGCTTCTCAGACTTAACAACCGGCCCATTGTCTAGGTGAGAGAATGGGTTGTGTTGGTCAGCCTCCACTGAGGTTGATGGTCGACCCCGTCGCCATCACTTATCTTAAGTGTATACTCAATCTTTTCACATACGGCATCACCCGCATTCCCATTAGCAGAAAAATAAACATGTATAGCAATTAGGAGAAGCAGTATATATATTTGTCCTAAACATCCTAGACCTTTAAAGCTAAGGATCCTAAGTTCCTGATAGAAAATGGGTTCCCCGGCGGAAGCCCCAATCTGTGGTATTCACATAAGTGAAGAGAAAAAGGTTTAGAAGTAGGCCCCACGGTGGGCGCCATTTTTCTGTAGCGAGCGATTTTGGACGCGGTTCTTAAGCGTTGGTCGCTCTCTGCAGTTTGAGCTTAAACTACAGGTCGATTCATTTTTTATCCTATTGTGAGCTGATGAAGGAAGGGAAATAGATGTCTCCAATTAACCCTGCTTTGCATACTGAGTTTAAACAGTGGTCTGTTAGGTTACGAATGCTATCAATGTGGGGGGGCCTTTCTTATGCTATTTTGACAGAATGGTTTCTGGCGGGGAACAAGGATTAGGATGTTAGGACTGATGCTTTTGATAGATGGAGATATGGGATTTTGGGTTTTTGTTTAGTGTGCTCGCTAAGATATTTTCTTTCGATCTTATGCCTACGTATTCCCGTTTACCGAAACAGGGAAATCAGAGCGTTCGTAGTTCCTCCTATTCTATGGGAGGAAATGGGTGTTTTTGTGTCTTGTTCAAAGCCCAAGACGTGAAGCGAAAGCTTGTTTGTATCTTGTTCAAAGCCCAAGATATGAAGCTGAAAGGTCTCGACTTTAGAGAGAATTTGTCATCTCTAAAGAAGGGTTTGTCTGTCACAACTGTCGGGTGACTGGTTTATAAAGGGAGGATTACTTTAACCGGGATACGCGGATCCTAGTAATGCCATAATTTCCTTTATAGGGGGTTTTAACCTGAAGGAGAAGACTTTAACTCAGTGTTGAGCAATGTTATCTTTCCTTAGGAATTTCTCATGCTAAAAGAGGGACAGTGGCGTGGATGTAAATAATCCAGAGGCTTGCCGCTTACAGCGATTAGATGGAAGGAGTTGTTGATGTTTGTATGCTGTGAACGAGGCACAGCTTTGATGCTAAAAGGTTGATTGGATCAACCAGTGGTTTTCTTATACAAAGCCTAAGAGGAGGCTATTATGTGTCTCGTACAAAGCCCGAGAGAGAGGCTAAAAGGTTTTGGCTCCATGAGGGAATCTTTTCCTATCTCGTATAAAGCCCGAGATGGAGGCGATAGTCTGTTTGGCTCGATAAGAACCCTTTTGTATCTCGTACTAAGCCCGAGATGGAGGCGAAAGGGGTGATTGACTCAACGAGGGAGTCTCTTATGTGTCTCGTACAAAGCCCGAGAGAGAGGCTAAACGTTGGCTTCCGCTGGGAAGAATCTTTGTATAAAGCCCAAGAGGAGGCTATTGTAACTGTTTTAGTTAAGTGACAGGTCCAGTATACTGATTTTAAAGAGAAAATCAATTCTTATATGAGCAACACTGTACTCATGGATTCGATTTAAGGATCCGGGTTATTCCTGTTCTTTAAGGAATCGGGAAATCCAAAGGGTATTGAGACTGTCCGAGTCTGCGGGTTTCCTTCCTATTTAATGAAGGGGTCACTTGAGAATGTCTTTGAGACTCAAGGAAGTTAGACTGTCCAAGTCTAGAGTTTCATCTTTTGTACTATGCTTTGAGAAACAGTAGTAGACTCTTGAAAGGACTGTTCTATGAGGATAACTAGGTTCTGTTCCTATACCTCTAGGAGGTCGTCGGGACAATTTGTACAAAGCCCAAGAGGAGGCTAGAATCTTTTAAGAAGTCGACGGGTCCTTGTACTAAGCCCAAGAGGAGGTTATCATTCCCGGAGGAAGAGATCATTATACGAAGCCTAAGAGGAGGCTGTGAATACTTCTAAGAAGCCGTAGGGTCCTTGTACTAAGCCCAAGAGGAGGCGGGGTTGCTTTTAGGAAGCCTGTGGGTCCTTGTACGATGCCCAAGAGGAGGCCGATGCTTTTAAGAAGCCCGTGGGTCCCCAAACCCCGAAAAATTCAAGGCAAGCTATTCACGAGGAATAGATCAAGTTAGGAAAGTTCGAGAATTTGGAAGAAACTCAGAGATGCCGTTCACGGAGAAGACATTCATCTTTGGGAGTAGAGTTTCTTGACAATTCCTAATGAGGACAGTGTAGCGAAGACTGTATCTGGTGATCCTATTGGGTATCTAGTTGTCTATTTCTACGAACAAATGAAACGGCGTCACTTAGTTCTAAACGTAGTTGTCGGGGAAACTCGAAATATCTATACTATTATTACACAGTTGATATGAGTTTATGAAAGGATACTTACAGTGAGACAACCCCATAATACAGTTATATGTATATGAAAGCGGTAAATGAAAGCAATAACCACTTACTCGGTTGTAGAGCTTCCATGCTGTTTGGTTAGTTGTTCAACAAAGAAAGATTGAAAACAACAGTATATACAAAATCAAAGGAGAAAGTGCTTTGAAAAAGAAAGATTTGGGACCTACAAAATAATTAGAAAGCATTAAAAGTTGCAAAATCAATGTGGAAAAAATATTTAAAATGTCAAAAACAATTAAAATATTAATTCTTTGCAAAAATATCAATTATATGAAATAAATAATATTTTTGGTATTTTTTGGGAAAATAATTTTTTTAAACATTTTTGTGAATTATTAAAAAAAGAATCAACTCAAAATCATTAAAACTCAGAGAGAAATTAATTTTTGAATCAATTAATCAAAAATCACAAAATTCAAATATTTGAAAATTCAAAAAAGGCACCAAGAACAGCTGAAGAACACGCGCGTGTTCTGGGTTTGGCTGATTTGCATTTTCTATCCAATCTCCCTGAATACTTGATTATAACATGCAATCCACATATCATTATGCTCGTCTCAACCTCACGATCATGTCTATGTCCATTAATTTCATTTAAATTAAACATAAAACATGAAATCACGAAGAAACCTCAAGAACCCTAATTTCTGCATGAAGGCTAGGATTTTTGATACACGATTCAAACAATGCAATTAATTGAGGGAAAACATTCCATGCATGATTACGAACATATGGCAAAATTATTGTGCGAGGAAATATGCATAGATTGAGAGATGACCAAGTTTATGCTTACCTCTAGGCCGTGACAGCAAGTGCAATGTGATTTTTGATTTGGAGGTGTTACAGATGAGTGTTGATGATCTGAACAGCTTCCTTACACCCTATGGAGTGTGTTTGAATGCCTGGAATTGATTGAAAATGGCTGGAACGATTTGTGGTACCTCAGCTGCAACTTGATTGAAAGTTTGAGCAACCAGCTGGTGATTTTGTGATTTTGGTGTTCCAGATGTTATGTGAGTGTTTGGATCACTTCTATATGATATATGTGAGGTGTGTGAGTGATTGGTTTGATTGGAAAAGCTCTCAAACTCAAAACCCGATAGCTACCTTGCTAAGAAAGGCATTTTTGCCAAGAGAAAGAGATTTTGAGGAAAGCATCTGTTAGATGGCTTTGGTGTACTCAAACTGATCACAATTGAGCTCTATTTATAGTAGAGCAAGTTTGTTTTGCAAGGAATAGTGAATGACAGCTGGTAAGTAGGTTTGGCCAATGTTGGCAAATGAAAATCCAAGTCTCCTCTAGCCATTGACTAGAGGTTAGGGCACAGAGCTTTGGTTCCCTTGGTCTTGGATAAGTCTTGACTGATTTCAGATGAGAATGGCTCAGTCCATGCCACCTTGATGCTTCCATTGAATGCTTCAATCCAAATTTGGAGTCTTGTCCCTATTTTGGCCATTCTAGGTTCAACATGCTATTTCTTGTTCCATGGACTTTGGAGGCTTGGCTCAGTGATTGTCCCCTTTAGATTCAATCCTCAGATGTGTCCAAGTGGATAGGAGCATTTGAATTTGGCTGATTTTGGCAAATCGAGCAAAATTGCAAATTCTGCCTTGCCTTTGACAGATTTCAGCAAGGCAACTTGCCAATGTCATATCTCATGGTGTAAGTTGAATTTGGTAATGTTCTTGACCATTTTGGAAAGCCCTTACATGATACAATAACTGTTTGAACATGTTTGGTTTTGATCTATTTTGAATCCAAGTGAAAAATCCCCCTACATTTGGCAAAAAGTGAAGGCGGATTCTGACTTAGTGAAAATTTCACTAAGTGTTGGAAAAAGTGACATTTTCACTTTTCAGCCATTTTGATCACTCCATAACTCTAAATTCTTAATGAATTGGACTTAGGTCTAGTTGAAGTTTTTGTAGAGGGTAATGAGAGCTACAAATCCATCTTTGGATTAAAAAAAATGGCTTTGTGGTTTAGGAGTTATGATCCTCCAAAGTTGGTACCCTTGTCACTTCATTTTTAACTTAGAAAATTTTCTAAGTTTTTATGGTTACCCCTTTTACAAGTTATCCAACTTTTCTTGATTTTTCTTGATGAACGATGATTCAAATCATACATTAACATCATTTTAGGGTTAAAAATCCATTTTGGTGAAAAATCTCAAAAAGTCAAAGTTGACTTTTGTGCACAGTTGACTTTTTATCAGATGAATTCCAAACTGTGCAATTCTTCAGGAAATCATGTCCTTGACCTAAATCAAACTTGATGGACATGTTCCATGGGTGTCATAGGGTATATTGAGGCATGTCCTAGGATTTGGGAGCATGTCCTGGTCAAAAGTCAAAGTTACAGTTGACTTTCCTCGCGAAACCCTAATTGTGGTACAGATGAAATTGGAACTTGTTGCTCAAGCTTCTTGGATTAATCCATTGTTGTAAATGGATCAATATGGTATATTAAAGACCCTCAAATCATGTCTTAAGGTCTTGGCTCATGATTTGTCCCAAAAGTCAACTTAGGGGTGAATTAGGTCAAGAAACCCTAATTCCTGATTTTTGATGAATGCATCCCCTGAGGCAAAATTGACTTGATGATTGGGTCCATGAGGTTCCATGGAGTATATTAGGTTATGTTTTGGATCATTGGCTCATGCCTAGATGAAAATTTCCATCTGGAGGCCCTGGTCGACCAAAACCCTAATTTGGTGACACTGGCGATCTTGAGACTTGATCCACCTAGAAGGGAGCAACCTTGTGCTTAATCCTTGAAGTGGGAGTCCTTTTGATCCATTATGGATGTTTGAGAGGTTAGACAAGTTGAAGTTCATGTCTTTCCTTGATTGATCCTTTGTCTAAGGCTCTGAGAGGGCTTGAAACCCTAATTTTGATTGTAGTGGATGCTCACCCATCTTTGGGGAGACTGATGAGGTATGATGGTTCCTCCATATTGTGATGATGAATGACACAATGATGGGACATCTTAGTGGTCAAAATTTGGGGTATGACAAGGGGCCGTCATAATTTGGAGTCCATTTGCCCCGGGAATCAGTGAGAAATGATTGTATCTTCTTGAGCACAAGGTCTCCTTTCCTGAAAACGCGAGGTTGGACCTTTTTGTAAAACGCCTTCTTCATCCTTTGCTGATACAACTGACCATGGCATAATGCCGTTATTCGCTTCTCTTCGATCAGATTCAGTTCGTCGTGTCGACTTTGACACCATTCAGCTTCTGTTAGCTTAGCTTCCATTAATACCTGGATCGATGGTATCTCGACTTCTATGGGAAGCACTACCTCCATGCCATATACTAGAGAGAAATGGGTAGCCCCTGTTGAAGTGTGGACAGATGTACGATAACCGTGAAGAGCAAAGGGTAACATCTCGTGCCAGTCCTTATAGGTTACAACCATCTTTTGAACGATCTTCTTGATGTTCTTGTTAGCCGCTTATACCACCTCGTTCATCTTAGGTTGGTAGGGAGATGAATTATGGTGTTCGATCTTGAACTCAGCATACAACTCTTTCATCATCTTATTGTTCAAGTTGGATCCATTGTCAGAAATGATCTGGTTCGGAACACCATAACGGCAGATGATATTGTTTTTTATAAATCGGACCACCACTTGTCGGGTTACATTGGCGTATGACGCTGCTTTGACCCACTTGGTGAAGTAGTCAATGGCTACCAGGATGAACCAATGTCTGTTCGAAGCCTTAGGTACAATCATGCCAATCATATCGATACCCCATATGGAAAAAGGCCATGGGGGAGAGAGAACTTTGAGATGTGTAGGCGGTATATGGATTTTGTCTGAGTATATCTGACACTTGTGACACTTCTTCATGTACTTGTAACAGTCGGATTCCATGATCAACCAGTAGTACCCTGCTCTCAGAATTTTTCTCGCCATTATGTGTCCATTGGCATGAGTGCCAAAGGATCCTTCGTGAATTTCCTTTATCAGCATGTCTGCTTCTGGTCTGTCTACACATCGGAGCAAGACCATGTCGAAATTCCTCTTATAGAGTGTATTACCACTCGGAAAGAAACTACCTGCCAACCTTCTAAGGGTTTTCCTTTCTTTCCTTAGTGCCCCAGGTGGGTACTCTTGTTTCTGAAGGAAGCATTTGATATCGGGATACTAAGGTTTATCATCTATGACTGCTTCAATCGTGAAGATGTAACCGGGCCTTTCAAGGCGCATTATGTCAGTCTTAGGTAAGTCGTTCCATTGACCTACACTAATCATGGAAGAGAGAGTGGCTAATGCATCCGCCATGTGATTCTCATCACGAGGGATGTGATGAAACTCGATTCTGTTGAAGAAGGGTAACAACCTTCTTGCATAGTCTTTGTAAGGAATCAGTCCTGATTGGTATGTGTTCCAATCTCCTTTGATCTGATTGATGACCAAAGCTGAGTCGCCATATACATCCAAGTTCTTGATCCTCAAATCAATTTCTTCCTCGAGACCCATAATACAAGCTTCGTATTCAGCCTCGTTGTTTGTACACTTGAATGTAAGTCTGGCAGTGAAAGGAATGTGGGTACCCTGAGGTGTTATAATGATTTACCCAATTCTGTTTCCGTAATGATTGACAGCTCCATCAAAGATAAGTCCCCATTGGGAACCTGGTTTTGGCCCTTCACTGGGTAGTGGTTCATCGCAGTCCTTCATTTTTAGATACATGACATCTTCGTCTGGGAAGTCAAACCCGATTAATTCTTGATCGTCAATCGGTTGATGAGCCAAATGATCGGCTAAAATACTCCCCTTAACGGCTTTCTGAGCGTGGTACTCGATGTCGTATTCTGATAACAACATCTGCCAACAGGCAATCCTTCCCGTGAGAGCAGGCTTTTCAAAGACGTACTTGAATGGATCCATTTCTGAGATTAACCAAGTAGTATGACGAATCATGTACTGGCAAAGACGTTTGGCTGCCCAAGCCAAAGCACAACAAGTTTTCTCAAGCATAGTATACCGAGTCTCGCAGTCGGTGAATTTCTTGCTCAAATAGTGGATGGCAGACTCTTTCCGTTTGGTTTCGTCTTGTTGGCCAAGTACACAACCCATGGAGTCCTCTAGGACTGTTAAGTAGATGATCAGTGGTCTTCCTTCCACTAGAGGTGATAAAATTGGTGGGTTCAACACATATTCCTTAATACTATCGAAGGAGGTTTGGCAGTCCTCTGTCCAAACGCAATCCTGATTCTTTTTGAGTAATTTGAAAATCGGCGTGCACGTCGCGATCATGAGGAATATGAATCTGGAGATGTAGTTCAAACATCCCAGGAATCCCCTAACTTGTTTTTCAGTTTTCGGAGAATGCATTTCTTGAATGGCCTTGACCTTGTCAGGATCAACCTCAATTCCTTTTTGGCTGACGATGAACCCTAAAAGTTTCCCTGAATGGACACCGAAGGTGCATTTGTTGGGATTCAAGCGGAGTTTATACTTTCTCAACCGCTCAAATAGTTTTGACAGCTGGGTCACATGCTCCTCTTCTGTTCTAGATTTGGCAATCATATCATCGACATATACCTCGATTTCCTTGTGTATCATGTCATGAAACAGAGTAGTCATGGCCCTTTGATAGGTTGCCCCGGCGTTCTTCAAACCGAACGACATTACCTTGTAACAAAAGGTACCCATGGGGTGATGAAGGAAGTTTTCTCCATGTCTTTCGACACCATTTTGATTTGATTATAGCCCGATAATCCATCCATGAAGGAGAAAACTTTGAACTCTGTTGTAGTGTCTACTAGCATGTCAATGTGCAGTAAAGGAAAGTCATCCTTTAGACTAGCCTTGTTCAGATCTCTGTAATCGACACACATTCTGACTTTTCCGTCCTTTTTTGGAACGGGTACGATATTGTCTAACCATTGAGGATATTCTGACGTGGCGAGGAAACCCACGTCAATCTGTTTTTGTACCTCCTCTTTGATTTTGACAGCCATGTCCGGGTGAGTCCGTCTCAACCTCTGTTTTACTGGCGGACATTCCGATTTCAATGATAAATGATGTTCCACGATGCTGGTATCCAACCCTGGCATGTCCTGGTAGGACCAAGCAAACACATCGGGAAATTCTCTGAGAAGCTTTGTCAAACTCTCTTTGGCAGTTGGACTGAGCAGTGCCCCAATCCTGATTTCTTTTCTCTCTTCTTCTAAACCCAAGTTGACCGTTTCCAACGGCTCTTTGTGAGGTTTAATGGAACTTTCCTCTTGTCTGAATAGTCGTGAGATTTCCTCTGGAATTTCTTCGTCATCTTCTTCTTCAGCCTCAAATACCGGGAATTCAAAGTTGGGAGAAGGCATCGGATCGTGTGTTTCAACGGGGTTTAAAACAAGCAATCTGCATGACGTGATGATTTGTGTTTAGAAGAGATAGAGAAAATGCAAGTGAGTGCAGTGTATTTTTTTTTTGAAAAACTGCTTGTTTATTTTGAATTATTTTTTAGGATTACCATTTTCTGAGGAAAGCGAAAATAGAAAACAGCAATTAATGCGGAAATTACAGAACGACGTTATTTTATTTATGAACAAGTCGATTCTTGAAACTACAGCCCTATAAAACAAAACTATGTCACTTTGGGCGAAGCGAAGAGGAATATTTACATAAAACAAGCCCTATCAAAACATCCGTTTCACCTGGGCAGGGTGAAAGGTTAAAGACGGCAATTACTTTGACTTATGAACAATCTTCGGAACATCGACTGCAACCCATTGGCGGCGAACTCCTCTGTGAATCACAAAGTCCGGTACCTTCCTTGATTTGTCTTTAGAAATGATGCTGATTTCTGGCGGAGCAGGATCATTGAAATCTGTCTCCCAGGCAGAGTTGTCGTAGAAGGATTCCTCTGTTGCATTTTGCAGAGTATTTGTGCTCTCAGGTGGATCTCCCCATCCAGCTGACTGGATGTCTTCGAGCCTGATGCGAGAGATTTCAGGAGCGGTGTACTTGACCATGAAGTCAAATTTTCCACTTGGTTGTCCTAAGGTGTCCCACACTTCTTTGGAGCTGGAGGAGTCATCTCTTTCGATGACGTTGACCTCTGAAAAGCATAGTTGATGAATTCAAGTCCTGCAAACTTTGTGAATTCATCGTCGTGCTGGATATTTTCTAAATGACCTGAGTGTTGATCCTATGACATGGTGGGGACGCATGTATTCTTTTCAATGATGTTCAACTGATTTTCATTGTTCGGCTGATTTTCTTGCCCCAAGTCTCCTGGATACGGCTGCCAGATAGGCAGGCCATCCATTGGGCCATAATAGTCGTGGTCAAAGTTGTCCTTCATCAGAGTGTCTTCCTCTAATGAGTTTGGTGGAGCCCGGCATCCTTCTGGATCATAATCTCCGTATATCATTTCGACATCTGACCTCGGTATAAATCTCAGACTCTGTGCGGGATAGTAAAATGGCGTAGGCACCTCTTCCTGAGACATATAACCGTCCTCATTGAGATAGGACTTCCATCCCTCATCCGTATCGGAGGGATCCTCCTCATTGATGGTATGGACTGCTTGAGGCACTGGGTGAAGGAAACCTCCACTGTGGAAGAAGTCCTGAATGGGATGAAGACTTTCATCGTTAGCAGCTGTCTGGGTGCAGGTTGCAGAAAAACCAAGACCCTTCTTTGTTTTATTATCAGTAGGAATGACAAGCTGTCCCCATCCTTTTGCATTGTTATTCTTGATCACTTCGAGAGCATCTCTGTATGAGGAAATCGAGGTTCCTTTCTCTGATTGATTCTTATTGCTCACCGAAAGTGCTTGGAACTGAGTCCCAACAACCTCCTCGGGTTCTACACAAGAAGATAATGACAGGTTACTCACGATCAAGGTTTGTTCTCCACAGACCGTGACGAGTTTATCGTTCTTGACGAACTTCAGTTTCTGGTGCAGTGTCGAAGTTACTGCCCCAGCCTGGTGTATCCAAGGTCTTCCTAATAAGCAATTGTATGTTGCCCGGATGCCCATGACCTGGAAAGTGATTAAGAAAGTGTGAGGACCGATAGTTATGGGAAGGTCAACTTCGTCGATAACTGCTTTCCGAGATCTATCAAAGGCTTTGATGATAACCTCACTGCCCCTCATCGGGGACCCTTTGAATAATAGTCGCATTAAAGCGGACTTCGGCATAACGTTGATGGCCGATCCTGTGTCTACCAGTACGCTGGCTAAAGCATCGTCCTGGCAGTTAACTGTGATATTGAGCGCCATGTTGTGACTTTTACCCCCCTCTGGCAAATCCTCATCACTGAATCTTAATTTGTTGCAGGAAGTGATGTTAGAGATGATGTTATCGAACTGTCGTAGTGACACATCCTGTTCCACAAAGGCCTGCTCTAAGACTTTCTGTAGAGCCTCTCTGTGGGCTTCAAAACTGAGTAAAAGTGATAGCACTGAGATCTTTGAAGGAGTTTGTAATAGTTGATCAACAATGTTGTATTCACTCCTTTGGATGAGCTTTAGCATCTCATCGTCGTTCTTTGAAAGGTCGGGATTACTGGATTGACCGGCTGGTGGATCAGGAGCTTCTGTCAGAAGTTCCTTTTCTTTGTTAGGTTCTCCAACCCCTCGGTTAAAGATTTGACCGCTCTGTGTTACTCGACTGATGTCTGCAATATTCACGACGGAGTGTAATGGAATTTACTTTCCATTCTCAATTATTATTGCACCGTATTTGTAAGGGATCGCCTTAGCTGATTCATACGGTAACGGTCCCGATAGATAGATAACTACAGGAGCCTTCTGATTTTTCTGACTGTCGTAAGTAACTTCAATCAGTTTCTGGCTAAGAACCTTTGATTCGTCCAATAGAGGGATGATGGTACAAACATCCTTATTCTGTTGATGATCAGAGATTATGACAACGTCTTTGATTTGATCAGTGAAGTAGTCCGGCGTCCACTTGATTGGCTCAGAACTCGGACACGGGTGAATCTCCTCACGATCTAACTGTCCTTGAAGAGTTGCCCGCACAAGGTAGCATCCTTGGTTACTCTCTGAGCAGACTCTACAACGTTCATAGTTGTGTGGTGGCACCTGGCCACGCCCGCTCTGAATGTAGTGCAACCTTACCAGGTTTGTTTCCATAGATCGGACATCCTGACTTTGATGCCAAGTAGGGTTTCCATTAAGCATAGTGATTTGTTGCGTGTCTTTATCCAGATAGATTAGAAGCCACTAGTGGTTTAATAAGTGTTGTAAAGTTCTCTGAACGAGAGCGCATCCTTAGTTACTCTCATAACATCCTTTACAGCTCAGATAATCATGTGAAGTGAGAAAACCGAGTTGGACCTACCTGGCATGTAAATCCACCAAGCTGGTATTCATCAAACGAATATCAAAGACTTGAATCATGTTGATCTGATAAGGATTTCTATCATGGTAGTCCTGGATCCATCCAAGATCCATCTGAAGCTGGAGGGCCTCTTGTACAAAAGAGCATCCCTGTTTGTTTACCGAGCAAGTCAGACAGGAATTATAACCGTGCCGCGGTAGATTATGATATTGGCTTTGCCTTGAGTGCATCGCCACCAAGTTGACATTCATTGCACGGATGTCATGGTTCTGAATGATGTTGGAATTCGTATAGGTCATGTTGACTTCACGAACTCGATGCTCTTGGATCCATCCGAGATCCAATTGTTCCTGTAGAGCTGCTTGCACCACATAACATCCTTGATTATTTTAGCGCAGATATCACACTGGTGATAGTTATGAGGTGGCACATGGCCATATCCGCTCTGTCTACAATGCATCTTGACCAAATTAGCCCTTAATAAGAGTACATCATGAATTTGATAGATGTTGTTAGACTCTCCCTCTATCAAATTGATTGTAGCTTTCTCGTGTTGAGGCAGCGGGTTTGTGAGAAAATTAGGATTCGTATCTTTGAAATATAAGACCCTGCTCCTAACAAGCTTTTGCACGTCGGATTTGAAACTGAGACAGTTTTCTATGTTATGCCCTGATCCTCCTTGATGGTAAGGACACGTCTGATCCGCTTTGAACCAAAAAGGTGAATTTTCCGGTACTGTAAGAGGAGACTTGGTTTGGACGTGCCCTTTGACCAGTAATAATGGAAACAGTTCTGTGTACAACATGGGTATAGGATCAAACCCTGGTGGTCGCGTTGTACGGTTGTTGTTGTACTGAGGACGAGCCTGCTGAAGAGAATGTTGTGTCCTTTGCTGGAATTGCTGTTGATTTGGTTAGCTCTGAGCAACTTGAGGTTGATACGTAGGAACAGGCGTGGGATTGATAGCAGGAGTTACAGCTGCTACTGGTTGATATCGTCGCCTTTGCTTTCTGAGAGAGATATTCCCGATATCTTGCTCTCTTTTCTTAAGGAGAGCACTACCGTGTCATTTTGTACTACTTGATGATCCAGCGTCTTTAACCAAAAGTCCTTGCCAGACCGCTTCCTCAAGACGAACTCCCATGCCCACCATCTCGGTGAGGTCACTGGGCGCACTGGCGACCATTCTGTCATAGTAAAATGAGCCCAAGGTCTTTAAGAAGATCTTTGTCATCTCTTTTTCCTCCAGAGGCGTAGAAATCTGAGCGGAAATTTCATGCCATCTCTGAGCGTACTCCTTAAAGGTTTCCTTGTCCTTTTGTGACATTGATCTGAGTTGATCTTTGTCCGGTGCCATGTCCAAATTGTATTTATACTGCTAAACGAAGGCAGCGCCAAGATCTCTGAACGTGTCGATCGTAGCGCGGTTTAAACCCATGTACCATTTTAATGCGGCACCGGTTAAACTATCCTGAAAGTAGTGAATCAGTAGCTCCTGGTTCTTTGTCTGAGCTGACATTCGCCGAGCTTATATCACCAAATGGCTCTGAGGGCAAGAGTTACCCTTGTACTTTTCAAAGTCAGGCACTTGGAACTTGTGTGGATCTTTCACATTGGGGACCAAGCAGAGGTCCGCGACGTCCTTTCCAAATAGATCCTGACTACGAAGGGCCTGCAGTTCTTTCTGCATCTCCAGGAATTGTTCCTGGAATTCATTCATTCTGTCGATCATGCTGTCGTTTCCACCAGAGGGTATCTGGGGAATCTGTCCTTCCGGGACAGTGTGTACCACGCAAGGTTATGAAAATCAGACCGGACCGACCGGTTCAACCGGTTAGACCGGGAACCGGGCCTATATCCGGTCAATTAAAGCCTTAAAATCGGCCTGTCAAGGAACCGGGGCAAAAACCGAAAAACTGGGTGGAAACCGGGAAAACCGGTCAAAACCGGGGGTTCCATGGATTGAACCGGATTTTAACTTTTTCAACTTTTTTTTTAATTTATTTAAAATAAAAATACAATAAAAGATGAAAAAAAAAAACAATTTAATACTATTTAACCAAATTGATCTTATAATTGAAGACTTCACTTTAACCCATTCAAAATTTGGACTTTCTTGATAATAAGGCTTAGAATTCTTTTTATAAATAATATTCTCCAATTTATTTTCTAAGGATTTGAGTGTCGGACATAATTCATTAATAGTATTATGATCACACTTTCACAAAGTTTACAGTGCTAAAAAAACATATTTCTTCTTAAATTCTAATATTCTTTGGCCTAAATCAAGCACCATCTAATATATTTTACATAAGATACAAAATTTTAGCATTTTTTAATTCTTTCTCAAACTGATTCTAGTTAAAAAAATTATAGGAAATAAAAGTCACCAATTTATATGATAAAGAACTAGTACTAAATCATATAACATATACAATAACAGTCCGACCCTCGGTCCGACCCGGTCAGACCTTAAAACCTTAAACCCCAGCCTATACCGGTTCAATAGTCGGTCCGGTTTTAATTACCTTGGTACCACGGGTGGTGGTATAGTCATTATGGCCGAGACTCTCGGTGCCTCCCGAAGTTTGTAACCTTCAGGAGTTGTTGTCATGTTCCCGGCATCTTCGCTTTTGCGAAGTTTGTAAACTTCAGGCCCAACGGTTCCTGCTGCGGTTCCTTGATCCTCAGTGATCAGCGGAACATATCCTTCCGGGATATAGTTAAGTGGCATGCCCCAGGGACGATCTTTCGGCATTCTGTACCTAGGATCATACTTCTCCACTATGGGTGTTGATGTGATCTCTGAGATCACAGTCCTTTGTTGTTGCATTTGAGCTTCTGCTAAAGCTTGCATGTCGTTATGAAGCTTCCTCAGATCCTCTTTTAAAGTGTTGATCTCTTCTCTCAACTCTCTGTTTTCTTCCTTGAGATCATCCATCTTTTTCTGACGATTGACCCGAGTATTGTACGAATGAGACACCTTGATTCTAGAATCGAGACGCAAACTTGAGATTTATAGGTGTCGCTCCCGAAAGATTTGCATCCAACGGTACAAACGCGAGAGTGGCGCAAAAGACACAGAGTCGCCAGCAAAGTGTATTTATCCCGAGAGAGGGAAAGGAAACACTGCGCAAACCTGAAGAGAAAGGGAAAGAGCATGGTCTTGCGACCAAGAGAACGGGTACGGGAGTCGGTTACGCGAAGGGAAGGTGTTAGCACCCAGCACGTCCATCGTACTCGACGGGATCCACGCTTGCTGTCTGCATCAAAGGGTGTCGTCGTCTGGAACTCCACTGCTGCTGGATCGACAAAGAAATGAGAACGGAAAGAACGGAGAAACGAAGAATAAAAGAAAAAAGAAGTGACTCGATAGGACGGTATTGTTGTCCTAGGCCTACGTACTCCCTCAGTGCAATGGGAAAGTCAGAGTCAACGTAGTTCGGACGGGAACTGTGGGGGACGGTTTGCTCGCCAAGACATCGCCGTCTTGTGCCTACGTATCCTCAATCGGACGAGAAAGAGGAAATCAGAGCAGTCGTAGTTCGACCTACGGGTCGAAAAGAGACAAAGAGGTGATAAAGAAAGGTTGTGCTCGGAGAGATCTCGCACGATCTCCTGCCTACGTATCTCGCTCGCGCGCGAGAATCAGAGCGACGTAGTTCCCCTCACTAGGGAAGAAAGGAAAGGTGGAAGGGTCTCAATCACAAGGGTGTGAGAGAAGGGTCTCGATCGCAAGGGTGCGAGAGAAGAGTGCTCGCCAAGGATAGGGATCCTCGTGCCTACGTATCCTCAATCGGACGAGAGAGAGGAATCAGAGCTCACGTAGTTCGTGGTAACGACCACGAATTGGGAAAGCGGGATCAGCCTCGATCGCACGGGTGCGAGAGAAAAGAGTCGGGACTCACGGAAAGTCTAAGGGGAAACTCGGTCCTACAAGTTATCATGCAAAGTGGCCCTAAGGTCAAGGATTAGAAGGGAGCTAACCTAATGTTGTCATGCTTGGATTGAGAGCCTAATGTCTATCCTACTCCGAGCTTAATCAGAAATTAATTCGGACTAGGAGCCTTAAGGGAGCACGTGAATACAAAGTAATCAACAAGTAAACACAAAGCAGCTCAATCACAAAGAGAGAATCACACAAGAGACAAGTCAAGTATTTAATCAGGAATTAGTCGGAATAAGCATCCAAAATCAAGCTCAACAATGACTTAAAACATCCAAGTTAAAATTAAAGTGCTAATTAAAAAGAAGATTAAATTCTAAGTAAAAGCTAAAATTAAGGATTAATTAAAAAATTAGATCTAAAATTAATTCAAGTTAATTTCTAAAAATCTAATATCTAACCAATAAAATTCAATTAAAAGGAATTAATCAAAACCACATTAAAAGTTAATTCTAAAATTAAAATCCAATTAAAACTAAGTTCTAATTAAAATCTAATTAAGATCTATGATTAAAATCCAAAGTTAATTGTCTAAACCAAAATTAACTATTAAAACCAATTAGTTAAAACCAAATTATTAAAACTAATTACACTAAAACAAAACAATCAAAAGGGGGTGCAACAAAAATATTCAAGGGTGCAAACAAATAAACAGGCGCATGGGCCTAAGCCAAAGGCCCAATGTTCTTTATTGTGTCTCAGGAGGGTGCAGGAATTACTTCTGGGAGTGTAAGTAAAAGTCCAGGCGTTGGGCTTACAGGCTGCCGTCCCAATGGTTTCATATGCAACCAAAGGGGGTTCGCTTGTGAAAACAAAGGGTGTGAAAACCAAAAAACAATGTGGCATTGAAGCCCGACCCAATATGCCAAAACCTAAAATACTCCTAACACTCTCAGCATCATCTTCTACTCTCCACAAACTCACCGTCTTCCTTCTCCTTTGCTTCCGCCGTCAAACCCTCTCCACTTCTCCAATCGCGCCACACAACCATCGATCCTCTTCGCGAACGCCATCTTCAACTCTTCTCCTTCAATCTCTCTCCGAAACAGAGCCACAACCTCTCTCCTTCACCTTCCGTTCGCACTCTCCACCACCGCGATTCACGGTCAAAACACGATACAAACCATACGACGACTTCGAATCGCAAAATCCATCAAATCATCGCAAAATGTAAATACAAGCAGAATAAACACAAATCGACAATCAACAACATCATGAAATCAGAGTTTCAATCGAGGACGTACCTATCGGAGTGCGTCCGATGCGCCTTCAAATTGACGAAGATGAACAGAAAATTAGAGGTAACATCATTTCCACTTCACTTATGATCCTTTCATGTGAACGTATTCAAATCTCGCGAGCTCCTCTTCTCAATTCGCCTCTTGCTGCGTGAGTAATCACTGTTGGTTGTTGTTGCTCATTCAGAATCGTAGGTGATGATGAAAGCGAAGATGCGTAGTAGCCGAGATACCTTAGTGAAAATCCTGCAGATTTTGGTGATACTACATGGCTTTTTGATTCAAAGAGAATTGGTGCTTGATCTCCTTCTTCTATTTGCTTCAATCGCTGTTTTGAACTTGGTTGTAGGTTTATTATGGTGAATTGAAGGCCACGACTAAAGCTTGTGAAGGTTGTGATTGATGAAAATGAAATGATGGAGAAGCTTTAGAAGGAGTAGAGCTCTAGGTTGACGCAGAAGAATTGATGAAGGCCTTTGTGGTGTTCGTCACTTTTGAAAAATGGAAGAATGAAGAAGAAAAAGTGGGCTCTGCATAATGAATATTTGTCGTCTTTTATAACAGAACTAGGGAGGGTATGATAGGTATTCAACTTGAAATTCTGTTAGAGTGAGCTGTGATTTTCTGTTGTGAAATTGGTCACGAATTTTCTTGGTAGCAAGGTGTGTGCATTGTGAATTTTTGTCAATCGTTTTCTCCCCACGTCTTGTACTTTTGCAGGTGATTTAGAATCATGTGGGGTCATGTGGTTATGGTATGGTGGGCTGGCTTTTAGTAGTATAAACACATGAGTTCTTTTTCGATTTTTCTTGGCAATTGGTGAGATGAATGTATTATTGTGTAAATGGGCTTGTATGAATCTTGGTAAAAAGACTTAAAAATGATTAATGGCAAATTGGATGTGGCTTAAGAAATGGATTAAAATATAAGTTTGGATATGGACTAAGGAAGAAAGAATTTGAATAAGAATGAATATGGATATTGGTAATATGGATAAAAAAATTAAAAATGGTTGATGGATTTAAAACAATGAATTTGGATATGAATTATGGATAGAAAATTAAAAATGAAATTGGAGTTGGATTTGGAAAAGTGGACATAGAAATTGATTTGTGGATTTTGGTTAGGAATGGATAATGAAATGGACATTAAACAAAATGGATATTTATGGAATATGGATTGGATGTGGGTAATTGAATTTGAAATGGATAACTGAAATAAATGGAATTAGATGAAATGGATTAAATTGAAAGGTGGATAAAAAAGATAAAAGATTATTTAGAAAAAGATGTAAATTGGATGGAAATGGGTATTTGGAAGGTGATTTGTACATGGACAAAGAAAAATGGTTCTAAAAAGTGGCCAACCACATTACGCCAATTCCAAACTTTTCACCATATCACGACATCCCTTGAATGCAACCACAACTCGCAACCGAAACAACCGTCATCTGATGATTGAAACAAACTCCCCATGAATTAAGATTTGATGACCTGATGACCTACAACTCAACCAATGAACCTCTGACCAAAAGGCTTTGATGGATCCACTGAATAAGAATATTACAAGGACCAGACTTCAAACTCTTGCAACTAGAAAACCCTTCGATCCCGTTTCTTAGGAATCCAATGCAAATGATTATGAGTATGACCTAAAGATGCAAAAATGAGAAAGAAACATAAGCCAGAAAAAAAGTAGGGCAAATTTTGGGGTGCTACAGCTGCCCCTATTCAATCGACTTGAACCTGAAGGGATGATAGCAACGGCTTTCAGATATTCAAGGTAAAAGGTGATTGAATACAAAAAGAACCCGGAAATTTGCAACCTGTGGGGATGATGAAAAAAGTTGTTTACGAGGACGGTCATAGACGAACTCGAAAAGGGTAGACCAACCGAAGGCGGACTACGCTGGGGGATATAAAGGTAATACGAGGCCATGCCGAAGGTGGGCTCGAAAAGGAAAGACCATGCCGAGGGTGGGCTTTCAAAGAAAGACTAAGCCGAAGGTAGACTTTCAAACAAAAGATATGAGACCATGCCGAAGGTGGGCTCAAAAAGAAAGACCAAGCCGAAGGTGGACTCTCAAACAAAGGATATGAGACCATGCCGAAGGTGGGCTCAAAAAGAAAGACCAAGCCAAGGGTGGGCTTTCAAAGAAAGACTATGCCGAAGGTATACTTTCCTGGGGATATCAAGATAACAGCGAGTGCGAGGACGGCCGAAGGCGAACTCGAAAAGGTAGAAAAACCCAGCCGAAGGTGGACTTTCAAACAACGATATGTAGAATCAATAGCTATACAAAGATGACTCCGCCGGGGACAAGAGAAATCTAAACAGATAACTCTGCGGGGGGAGTCAACTCAACATCGTCAAGGAATTGACGAAGATAACACATTGTCATAGGGATGACAGAAAGAAGATGAAACCCAAGAAACACCTCGTCAAAGGGTTGACGGGAAGAAAACCTAACCGAAGAGAACGCATTGTCATAGGGATGACAGGAAAAAGATGAAACCCATAGAAAGAAAAGTGCACCCCAGAACCGCACCGATTATTTATCCGAAGAACCACATTGTCATAGAGATGACAGAAAGAGACCGAAAACCCGACTGAAGGGACACATTGTCATGGAGATAACACATTGTCATAGGGATGACAGAAAGAAAATGAAACCCATATCCGAAGAAACACCTTGTCATAGGGATGATAGAAAGAAGATTCCACCGTAGGAACACATTGCCATGGAGATGACAAAAAGAGGATGAAACCCAAGAAACACGTTGTCATAGGGATGATAGAAAGAAAATGAAAATTCCACCATAGGAATACATCGTCATGGGGATGACGGAAAGAAGATGAAACCCAAGAAACACATTGTCATAGGGATGACAGAAAGAAAATGAAAATTCCACTGCAGGAATACATCGTCATGGAGATGACAAAAAGAGGATGAAACCCGAAGAGAACTCCCACTCCATTGGGGATTACGAATAACAACTTTGAAGATGGAACCCAAAGATCCGATACGGAAGAGGTGCCAATAACCATTGGACTTGGAACCTGCCGGGGACGTCAACCACTGTTGATCAAGCCATTGAGATGACTATCACCAAACTCTGCTTGGGGAATGGAGTCAATAACACCGAACCTGCCGAGGAATATCATTGAACTTAGCATGTGGTCGAGGAAACGCCCTTAACCTGCTGGGGAGTACCAGCCACCACCAAGTAATCTGCTTGGGGAACGATGTTTGACGACATCAACTCTGCTAGGGGATAACATCGAGATTACTCCTCTGTTGGAGACTTACTTCTTACCCTTACCCTGTTGGGGAGATGGGAACAACTTTACTGCAAACATGGGGTAGTTCAAACCCAACACTCTTACCCTGTACGAGAATACAAACTCTGGCTGAAGAGTAACAAATTTTACCGATTTGGCTAGGGGAGAGCGAACTCCTGAACTCTTGCTGGGGAGCAATAACCTTCATGATGCTCTGCCGAGTGATAAAACTTCAGCTGTCTCTGCTAGGGAGAGAGACCTACTGGGGACGTCAGATGAATCTTGCAGATCTGACCAAAAGAATGTGCCCTGATGCAGCACAACCCATAAAGAACTTGTCTTCGAGAGGTCTCATGAAGATCTGACATATCTTGCCCCATGACTTTGATTAACCGTTCTCCAGAGAGAATAACCTTTTGCTTTAGGGGTGGCCTGCCCCAGCCTTGAAGTGATTTTGCCCTTGACTGGCTGATCTGTGAAGGAGTACCTCTGACTGACTGACCTTCGAGAGATTTTTTGAATCTCGGCCTGATTGCCCCAGATTGGCTGAATCTTGAAATGAATTGCCCCTTTGAAATGACATGCCCCTGCTCAACGGAGTACTCAGGCACTTTGCATCTTATCTTGATCAATCCTTCCATTGCAGAAACTTTCCCGAGTCAAGTACTTACTCGCAAGTAAAACAAATCGTTTTGAAAATGACAATTTTAATGCAATGCATATGACAGTTTTGAAATCCAAGTCTGTTCACTGGAAAAAAACTGTGACATATAGTGAATGAATCACTAATCAAAGTGTCGCTGATACCAACACGAATGGTAAGAAGATCCTCTTAGGAGTTAGGTTCGGCGCGATCTTTACCGAAGTATACTTTCGAAACAACCTTGCTTCAATTAGGTCTTTTAAAGGTTGTAACGTGGCCTGGCTCACGGTTTGAGAAAGAAAGGATATAAGGCTCAAAGTTTTGTTTTAACCCACCCATTCTCCTTGATGTTCTCCAGTCCTACATTCAGCTAACTCGACGCAAGCGCTCACCTATCAAAAAGGTTAATGAATGACAGGAGGATAGAAGGAACCCACACGATTTTCGGAGTGACAGTCACCCATTTCGCCTTTGGTGTCTGTAAACACACGACTTGTTCTTTATTTGAGGACTTTTATTTTTCCATTTTTTCGCTTTTTATTCTTTTGCTTTTCCCTGATTTTGCCTAGACTAACTCTTTTGAATTTTTCGATTTCGAAGTCCAGCGGGATGCCCTAACTTTTGCCTAAGTCACTTGTCTTCAAGTTTCGACTTAGCGGGCTTTCTTTTTCTCTTTTTTTTTTGAACAAATCGTGTGACATTGGCTTGTTTGACTTGTTTGAAAGGGATGTGACTGCCTCACTCTTCGGTTGGTGAGGGATAACCATAGATTTGATCCTCGAATGGGACACTCCTTTGAAATTTGAACGCTTGGTCAAATTAACTGACACCTACCCTGCCCCAGGTTAAGATTGAGGGTTTTTTTCATTTTCAGAAAGAAACTCCTACTTCTAGGCTCAAAGGGGTTGACAAGGGATTATCTTCCTTATATCTCCGGTGTTTGGGGAAGTTGAAACAATGCCTGTACATCATCAGCAAGGTTTTGTCCCAAAAGCATACCATCAGAAGTTCTGCGTCTTTGAATTTCATCATCCTCCCTCAGATCCTGCTTAAACAAGGGTTAGATATCAATAAAGAAAATATGAATGAACACATATGGATTTAATCAAAACATGCATATTCATTTCATTATCATTATCAACTGAAAACAGACGAGTTTTACAAATGAGTTTGCACTTTAACAGAAAAGAAACTACAAATGCAAAGAAATGACATGATCTAAAAGATTGCCAGCTTCGGGGAACTGGGCTTTCCAAGCTTGACTTGCTACTGAACTAGCCATCTTCAGAATTGCTCATCGAAGTCAGTCTGATAAAAACTAGCACCACTGCTCTCGGTGTCTTCTTCCATAACCTGAACTGATGAACCCACCTGACTGGATGAAGGAGAATCATGGATCTGAATACCCTGAGGCGTGAATGAGAACATATTGGAGTCAAGAAGAGTCTGAATCTTGCTCCTAAGCACCTTACAGTCTTCGGTTGAATGCCCATGTGCCCCAGCATGGTAGTCACAACGGGCGTTGACATCAAAACCTGGTGGATATGGAGGAATTACTGGCTTCAATCCCTTCGGCACTATCAATCCACCTCTTATCAAATCCGGCAGCATCTGACGATATGACATTGGTAACTGAGTGAAATGCCTCTCTGGCTTCCTAGGTCTTTGTCGAGCGTGCTGACGCGGCTGACGGCGGTACGACCGTTGATTCTGAGATCCAGAAGATTGCTGACTCTGAACAGTTGATGCATCTGAATATTGAGGATGAGATGGTGGATGTTCCCAGATGGAATTACTTTCTTCCTCCCATTCTTCTTGAGAACTGACAACTGATCCATTTTCGTTAGCTGGGAACTTCGAGGTATCTTGAATCTTTCCACACTTAATACCGACCTCAATGCGTTCTCCAAGTATTACCAGGTCAGAGAATTTTGATACAGTAATCAACTTCTTGAAGTATGATCTTTGCAAAGTATCCTTGAACATATCAACCAATTCTCTTTCCAAAAGTGGTGGTTAAACGCGAGCAGTTAACTCTCTCCATCTCTGAGCATACTCTCTGAATGATTCGTTAACCGCTTTAGATAAACCTAGCAACTACAGGCGGCTGGGAGCCATGTCAAGATTATAACTGTATTGCTTCACAAAGGCGTTGGCTAGATCTGACCATGATCAGATGCTACCACTTTCCAACTGCATATACCAACTCAATGATGCCCCACTCAGACTGTCCTGGAAACAGTGAATCATGAGCTTATCATTATAGACATGAGAGGTCATTCTTCGGCTAAACATCACCAAATGTAGCTTCGGACAGCTATCCCCTTTGTATTGCTCAAACTTCGGCATCTGAAACTTTGGAGGTAACACAAGGCCGGGCACCAAACACATGCTCGCAGCATCCAAATCAAGGGTATCACGCTTTATTAAGGCATCAAGCTTCTCTTCCAACACACGACATCTTTCATCAAACTGAACAACCCGCGGGTCCTTAGGTTTAATCTTTGGAGGTTTCATATTTGGAACAACCCCTTGGAAATTTGGCACAGAGAAGGCAAAGCTCTGATAGTCTGTGGCATTAAGAGAAGAAGAATGCCCATCTCGGACGATGGCACGCTCGTGTATAGCTTGATTTTCAGCATGGATTCGCACATGCTGAGGTTGAGCAACATTGTTCACTGGAGGTGGAATGACATTCCCCGTAACTGAAGTCCTCTGAACATTGGCCTCTCCCCTATTCATGGCTGCCATAGCTTCCACAAGTTGATCCAACTGACTCTTCATCAATTCAACATCGGCCCTAGTTACAAACTGATTCTGTTCCCCTGAATTCATGATGATCTCCCCAAAAGCTGATTCAAGTCCGATGAGAAAGTCTAGAAATCAACTGCGGTTCAGACAAAGGATGGATGAGCACTCTGATCAGGCCAGAGACAGATATGCAAAAATGACGCAAGATGTAAATGCAAATGCAATATGAATGCAGCAGACATGGGATCAAAGCTTCCATAAATTCTGAATAACTGCTGTGCTGCTGACTGAATAAGTTCACAAGTCTGCTCTGAAGAGAATACCAGAATACTGGAATACCGGATGATCAGAATACCAGAATACCAGCATATCAGCATAATCAGAATACCCGGCTGATAAGTTTGCACTGATAAGAGAACTAGAATACCAGGTAGGATGAAAGTCAAGATTACCTGCAAACCTGTAAACAAACCGCCCCTCTCACATGTGGGTGCTAAGATCCCCAGCAGGTCTGGTGGTGAGTGGTATCCCCAGCAGGTCTTAAGGCCAATCATTTTTGGCAGGCGTTGAAGCCAGGTTCTAAAGTGTTTGGTCATCCCTAGCGGAGGAATTTCCATCTTCAATATTCATCTCCCTCCCCAGCTGAGTGGGCATTTTCTCGGAGCTTCGTCCATCTCCAGCAGAGTTGTTGATCTTGATATTCCCCAACAGAGTGGATATTCTCTCGGAATTTCGTCCATCTCCGGCAGAATTGGTGTTTGTGATCTTCCCTAGCAGGGTGAAGTTTTCCTCAACAGGATTTCCTTGGTTTCAGTGGCAATTTAGTTTGCCATCCCCAACAGAGTCGCCAGCTGTCGCTCCCGAAAGATTCGCATCCAAAGGTACAAACGCGAGAGTGGCACAAAAGACACAGAGTCGCCAGCAAAGTGTATTTATCCCGAGAGAGGGAAAGGAAACACTGCGCAAACCTGAAGAGAAAGGGAAATAGCATGGTCTTGCGACCAAGAGAACAGGTACGGGAGTCGGTTACGCGATGGGAAGGTGTTAGCACCCAGCACGTCCATCGTACTCGACGGGATCCACGCTTGCTGTCTGCATCAAAGGGTGTCGTCGTCTGGAACTCCACTGCTGCTGGATCGGCAAAGAAATGAGAATGGAAAGAACGGAGAAACGAAGAATAAAAGAAAAAAGAAGTGACTTGATAGGACGGTATCGTTGTCCTAGGCCTACGTACTCCCTCAGTGCAATGGGAAAGTCAGAGTCAACGTAGTTCGGACAGGAACTGTGGGGGACGGTTTGCTCGCCAAGACATCGCCTTCTTGTGCCTACGTATCCTTAATCGGACGAGAAAGAGAAAATCAGAGCAGTCGTAGTTCGACCTACGGGTCGAAAAGAGACAAAGAGGTGATAAAGAAAGGTTGTGCTCGGAGAGATCTCACACGATCTCCTGCCTACGTATCTCGCTCGCGCGCGAGAATCAGAGCGACGTAGTTCCCCTCACTAGGGAAGAAAGGAAAGGTGGAAGGGTCTCAATCACAAGGGTGCGAGAGAAGGGTCTCAATCGCAAGGGTGCGAGAGAAGAGTGCTCGCCAAGGATAGGGATCCTCGTGCCTACGTATCCTCAATCGGACGAGAGAGAGGAATCAGAGCTCACGTAGTTCGTGGTAACGACCACGAATTGGGAAAGCGGGATCAGCCTCGATCGCACGAGTGCGAGAGAAAAGAGTCGGGACTCACGGAAAGTCTAAGGGGAAACTCGGTCCTACAAGTTATCATGCAAAGTGGCCCTAAGGTCAAGGATTAGAAGGGAGCTAACCTAATGTTGTCATGCTTGGATTGAGAGCCTAATGTCTATCCTACTCCGAGCTTAATCAGAAATTAAGTCGGACTAGGAGCCTTAAAGGAGCACGTGAATACAAAGTAATCAACAAGTAAACACAAAGCAGCTCAATCACAAAGAGAGAATCACACAAGAGACAAGTCAAGTATTTAATCAGGAATTAGTCGGAATAAGCATCCAAAATCAAGCTCAACAATGACTCAAAACATCCAAGTTAAAATTAAAGTGCTAATTAAAAAGAAGATTAAATTCTAAGTAAAAGCTAAAATTAAGGATTAATTAGAAAATTAGATCTAAAATTAATTCAAGTTAATTTCTAAAAATCTAATATCTAACCAATAAAATTCAATTAAAAGGAATTAATCAAAACCACATTAAAAGTTAATTCTAAAATTAAAATCCAATTAAAACTAAGTTCTAATTAAAATCTAATTAAGATCTATGATTAAAATCCAAAGTTAATTGTCTAAACCAAAATTAACTATTAAACCAATTAGTTAAAACCAAATTATTAAAACTAATTACACTAAAACAAAACAATCAAAAGGGGGTGCAACAACAATATTCAAGGGTGCAAACAAATAAACAGGCGCATGGGCCTAAGCCAAAGGCCCAATGTTCTTTATTGTGTCTCAGGAGGGTGCAGGAATTACTTCTGGGAGTGTAAGTAAAAGTCCAGGCGTTGGGCTTACAGGCTGTCGGCCCAATGGTTTCATATGCAGCCAAAGGGGGTTTGCTTGTGAAAACAAAGGGTGTGAAAACCAAAAAACAATGTGGCATTGAAGCCCGACCCAATATGCCAAAACCTAAAATACTCCTAACACTCTCAGCATCATCTTCTACTCTCCACAAACTCGCCGTCTTCCTTCTCCTTTGCTTCCGCCATCAAACCCTCTCCTCTTCTCCAATCGCGCCACACAACCATCGATCCTCTTCGCGAACGCCATCTTCAACTCTTCTCCTTCAATCTCTCTCCGAAACAGAGCCACAACCTCTCTCCTTCACCTTCCGTTCGCACTCTCCACCACCGCAATTCACGGTCAAACCACGATACAAACCATACGACGACTTCGAATCGCAGAATCCATCAAATCATCGCAAAATGTAAATACAAGCAGAATAAACACAAATCGACAATCAACAACATCATGAAATCGGAGTTTGGATCGAGGACGTACCTATCAGAGTGTGTCCGATGCGCCTTCAAATTGACGAAGATGAACAGAAAATTAGAGGTAACATCATTTCCACTTCACTTATGATCCTTTCAAGTGAACGTATTCAAATCTCGCGAGCTCCTCTTCTCAATTCGCCTCTTGCTGCGTGAGTAATCACTGTTGGTTGTTGTTGCTCGTTCAGAATCGTAGGTGATGATGAAAGCGAAGATGCGTAGTAGCCGAGATACCTTAGTGAAAATCCTGCAGATTTTGGTGAGACTACATGGCTTTGTGATTCAAAGAGAATTGGTGCTCGATCTCCTTCTTCTATTTGCTTCAATCGCTGTTTTGAACTTGGTTGCAGGTTTATTATGGTGAATTGAAGGCCACGGCTAAAGCTTGTGAAGGTTGTGATTGATGAAAATGAAATGATGGAGAAGCTTTAGAAGGAGTAGAGCTCTAGGTTGACGCAGAAGAATTGATGAAGGCCTTTGTGGTGTTCGTCACTTTTGAAAAATGGAAGAATGAAGAAGAAAATGTGGGCTCTGCATAATGAAGATTTGTCGTCTTTTATAACAGAACTAGGGAGGGTATGATAGGTATTCAGCTTGAAATTCGGTTAGAGTGAGCTGTGATTTTCTGTTGTGAAATTGGTCACGAATTTTCTTGGTAGCAAGGTGTGTGCATTGTGAATTTTTGTCAATCGTTTTCTCCCCACGTCTTGTACTTTTGCTGGTGATTTAGAATCATGTGGGGTCATGTGGTTATGGTATGGTGGGCTGGCTTTTAGTAGTATAAACACATGAGTTCTTTTTCGATTTTTCTTGGCAATTGGTGAGATGAATGTATTATTGTGTAAATGGGCTTGTATGAATCTTGGTAAAAAGACTTAAAAATGATTAATGGCAAATTGGATGTGGCTTAAGAAATGGATTAAAATATAAGTTTGGATATGGACTAAGGAAGAAAGAATTTGAATAAGAATGAATATGGATATTGGTAATATGGATAAAAAAATTAAAAATGGTTGATGGATTTAAAACAATGAATTTGGATATGAATTATGGATAGAAAATTAAAAATGAAATTGGAGTTGGATTTGGAAAAGTGGACATAGAAATTGATTTGTGGATTTTGGTTAGGAATGGATAATGAAATGGACATTAAACAAAATGGATATTTATGGAATATGGATTGGATGTGGGTAATTGAATTTGAAATGGATAACTGAAATAAATGGAATTAGTTGAAATGGATTAAATTGAAAGGTGGATAAAAAAGATAAAAGATTATTTAGAAAAAGATGTAAATTGGATGGAAATGGGTATTTGAAAGGTGATTTGTACATGGACAAAGAAAAATGGTTCTAAAAAGTGGCCAACCACATTACGCCAATTCCAAACTTTTCACCATATCACGACATCCCTTGAATGCAACCACAACTCGCAATCGAAACAACCGTCATCTGATGATTGAAACAAACTCCCCATGAATTAAGATTTGATGACCTGATGACCTACAACTCAACCAATGAACCTCTGACCAAAAGGCTTTGATGGATCCACTGAATAAGAATATTACAAGGACCAGACTTCAAACTCTTGCAAATAGAAAACCCTTTGATCTCGTGTCTTAGGAACCCAATGCAAATGATTATGAGTATGACCTAAAGATGCAAAAATGAGAAAGAAACATAAGCCAGAAAAAAAGTAGGGCAAATTTTGGGGTGCTACAGTAGGGAAGAAGAATGCGTTTATGAGAATGATGAATGATATGCAATGATTATATTAATTTTATGTTTTCGTTTATTCAAAGTAAACTTCGACAATTGGATTACAAATACCAAACAGTGGGGAAACCCCGTTTTATTGAATTCAAAGTATTGCGTAAATGGAAATGCAGTAGATTGCAAAGTGCTGAAAAAGGAAATCTAAACTAATGGATCCTGAGTCCTCTCTGAGGAGAGCTCAGGTTCTGGTTCTGGTACTTTCCTTTTCTTTGACAGGGGCTCTTGGGCATTTGTTGGGTTGTCATTCCTTTGCCAAGTGAAAGGAGCGAGCAAATTCCTTTGGTCATCCTGATTTTCTATAGCATGTTGCTCTAAAATCTCAATCAGAGCGTCTTTTTCTTTTAATAGTTGCTGTATTTTCTTACACTCCACATTGAGGATACGGTACTTGTTCCTCCAAGACCTCTTTTCCTGCAGAACTTTGCTGAGAGTAACTTGAAGTTTTTTCGTCTCAGACATAAAATAAAGGGCAGAGTCCCTTAATGGAAGAACTTCCTGACGAGGGTAAGGCATCCTCAGCTTGAGAGCTCTAGTTTGTACCCAGTGGAGATAAGGCTCCATCGAGACACTGTCTGGTTTTCCTAGAGACTCTCGTCCTTTCATATGAACGTGTTTCCATGCGTGCACTATTTCCGTCTTTAGTGCCCTGTCATTTCTCCTTCTTTGAAGAAAAGACCTTCCAGATGAGCATTATGCGGGACATGCCTCATTGGGTATCCAAATTAACGACGAACTAACACCGGATGATAGTTGATTCCTCCCTTAGTTCCTATAAGGGGTACATTTGGGAAATTTCCATAACGGTCAATGATTCTGATCCCGTCGTAGATTCGATTATACCAATTGATGTCAGAGTTGGTAAGAGACATGATTCTCTGCGACCAACGTAAAGTATTCTTTTGATCCCAAAATGCAGCAGACTTGGGCAAATGGGAAGTGAACCATTTGTACAGCAAGGGTACACAGTACGTGATCATTCCTCTATTATACAAATTCCTTAAGTGTATCGAATGATACGCATCTACGAGTAAAGTCGGTACGGGGTTTCCGATCAGGAAAATCTTAATGGCGTTGATATCTACAAAGTTATTGATGTTGGGAAACAAAAATAACTCGTAGGTGAGAAAAACAAAGATGCTCTCAAAAGTAGCCACGTTCCCTATACTAGCAAAGTATAGGGCTTTCTTTGTCAAGAATTGGGTTGGCAAACTCTGGATGCTACCCTTAGTGGTCATGTGAGTCCTGACTTCTGACTCGTCCAAATAAATTTCTCTTGCCATTGTCTGATCCTTTGGAATTTCTTCCAGTCCAGAAAAGGGAGCTTGATCAGTAATATGTAAATCAGTCAGGTGAGAATACTCCTCAAGCGTTTGTGCAAGCTGATAATCCGGGAATGTGAAATAGTGATAGACCGGAACGTAGAACTGGATTAGTGTGGATAGGATTCCTTCAATTACGTTGACCCTTAACAAGGACAGCAGTCCTCCATACTTGGCTCTGAAAGCCTCGTGGTTGGTGATCATTCTCGCCAAACCTCTTAAATCCTCTAGCTTTGGAACCTTGAAGGTGTACTTATGAGTTTTCCTTCTACCGAAATCCATTAGCGCAATCTCCTTTCTCTAATATTTGCAATCATTGTCTTAGTTTAATTTGAAAAAGAGAGACTAGAAGAGAAGATTTTTTTTGTTTTAATGTTTTTTAAATGAATGCATGAATGCAGCAGACAAAAACATAGAAAAAACATGGGGTCAAAGGGTCGGTGTCATGAAGTCAAGGCTCTACCCCCCCCCCCCCCACACAAAGGTTTATACTGGTGATTTTTTGTACCTATCCGCAATATCATTGACCCCTCTGGGATAACAACAGCAAGCGGATCGCCAGCGAGCTGATGTATCCTAGAGCGATCTCAGATGAGGGTAGTATCGTGTGACAACTATTTTTGATAGTTTCCGCACTACAAAATGGCTTAAGTCTACTAGAAACCTCAGCTTCTCAGATAACCCAGTCGACCACACTACTTTCAACAACCGAAGTCGTATAGGCAATGTATCTGCAAAAGGAGTCTCCACTGAGTTTGATGGTTGATCGGGGGCTCTTAACTGGGATTCACTCCCCACAAGATTACCCGCATTGCCATCACCTATCTTAGGTGTATACTCAAACTTTCCACTTGCGGCATCACACGCATTCCCATTAGCAAAAAAATAAACACAGATATCAATTAGGAAAAGCAGTATATATATTTGTCTTAATCATCCTAGACCTCTAGTCTTATGATCCTATACAGACAATGACTCCCCAGCAGAGTCGCCATTTCTGTGACAATTTTTTAAGGTTACTACCTAAGAGATGGGAAGAGAACAAGATCTCGTGATTCCTAGTGGAGTCACCATTTCTCTGTAGCGTGAATTTTTTGCGTGGTTGCGAAGTACTATCGCTTTGGGGTACTACAGTTCGATTCATTTTTTATCCTGTTAAGCTGTTTAAGGAAGGGAAATAGATGTCTCCAATTAACCCTGCTTGCATACTGAGTTTGAACAGCGGTCTGTTAGGTTACAGATGCTATGAAGATTGTGGGTCTCTCTTAGGTTATTTTGTTAAAAAAAATAGAGTGCCTGGACTATTTGTGAGGTAAGATGTTAATGTGTTTAGATTTGATGCGTTTGGGTTGATTTGGTGGAGATACTGGGTTTTGGGTTTTTGATTAGTATGCTCGCTAAGATTTTTCCAATCTTATGCCTACGTATTCCCGTTTAACGAAACAGGGAAATCAGTGTGATCGTAGTTCCTCCTATTCTATGGGAGGAAAAAAAGGTTATTTGGTGTCTTGTTCAAAGCCCAAGACGTGAAGCTAAATGTGGTTTGTATCTTGTTCAAAGCCTAAGATGTGAAGCTGAAGGGTCTATTTGTATCTTGTTCGAAGCCCAAGATGTGAAGGTAAATGGTTTTGACTTTAGAGAGAATTTGTCATCTCTAAAGGGGGATATTTGATCTGTTTGTCACAAATGTTGGGTGAGTGATTATAAAGGAGAATTACTTTAACTGGGATATGTGAATCCAGCAATGCCATAATTTCCTTTATAGGGGATTTTTAACCTGAAGGAGAAGACTTTAACTCAGTTTAGAGCAATGTCATCTTTCCTTAGGAATTTCTCATGCTAAAAGAAGGACAGTGGCGTGGATGTAAATAATCCAGAGGCTTGCCGCTTACAGCAATTAGATGAAGGAAAAGGAGTTGTTGATGTTTGTATACTGTGAGCAAGGCACAGATTTTGATGCTAAAAGGTTGATTGACTCAACCGGGGTTTTCTTATACAAAGCCTAAGAGGAGGCTATTGACCCAACAAGAGGGTGTTTTTATATGTCTCGTACGAAGCCCGAGAGAGAGGCTAAAAGGGGTTGCCTCAACAAGAGAGTGCTAACAAGTGACTGACTCAACAAGAGAGTGCTTTTATATGTGTCTTGTACAAAGCCCAAGATGGAGGCTAAAAGGTTTTGACTCCACATAAGGGTCTTTTATACTCAACAAGAGAGTGATTTTATATCTCGTACGAAGCCTGAGATGGAGGCTAAAAGGGAAGTGATTAAACAAGAGAGTCTTTTATACTCAATAAGAGAGTGATTTTTATCTCATACGAAGCCCGAGATGGAGGCTAAACAGGTTTGACCCAACAAGAGAGTCTTTTATACTCAACAAGAGAGTGATTTTTATCTCGTACGAAGCCTGAGATGGAGGCTAAACATGTTTGACCCAACAAGAGAGTCTTTTATACTCAACAAGAGAGTGTGAAAAGGTTAGCTCCGCTGGGGAGAATCATTATACAAAGTCCAAGAGGAGGCTATTGTGCTGGTGTCTGTTTCAGTTTATTGACAGGTCCAGTATGTTGGATAAAAGAGAAAATCAGTTCTTATGAAGGGAACGATTAAAGGTATTGTTGTGCTTTGGAATTGATCAGAGGATCAGGGTTATTTCCTATTCTTTAAGGAAATGGAAAATCCAAAGGGTATCGAGACTGTCCAAGTCTACTGGTGTTTTGAGAAATCGATTCTCAGGTAGTGAAATGATCTTTGTATGATGCCAAAGAGAAGGCTGGTATGTTAAGGGATGAAGGTCAACCCATTAACTGGTCTGACACTTGACTCGCAAAGACAGCTCTAGCAAATTGATGACTAGGTTCTGTTCCTATACCTGTAGAGGTCTCTGGATCCTTGTACTAAGCCCAAGAGAAGGCATGAGAGCTTTTAAGAAGCCGAAGGGTCCTTGTACAACGCCCAAGAGGAGGCGGGGATGCTTTTAAGAAGCCTGTGGGTCCCCAAACCCCCGAGAAATTCAAGATATGCCATTCACCGAGAATAGATCAAGCCAGGAAAGTCCGAGAATTTGGAAGAAACTCAAGAGATGCCATTCATAGAGAAAAGATCATCTCTGGGGAGTTAGAGTTTCTTTGACAATTTCTAAGAGTGACCGTCTGAGAAAGGGTTCACCGAGAATGCTGCCTTTCACGTCTCCATATTGTTTAACCCCAAGAGGAAGGAAGATTGTGTCTGGTAATCCTATGGGGATCTAGTTTTGTTTGTATTTAAGAGTGACCAACAGGGCTTTACCTAGTGCTAGACGTAGTTGCCGGGAAAAACTCTAAATAACTATACTAGTATTACACAGTGTATATATGACAAGTATATAAAAGTTTGTGAAAGAAGACTTATAGTGAGTAGCCCCACAATACAGTTATATATATATATATATGAAAGCGGATAAAGAAAACGGGTAAACACTTACTCGGTTGTAGAGCTTCTATGTTGTTTGGTTAGTTGTTCAACAAAGAAAGCTTTGATAATAATATTATATTCAAAATTAAAGGAGAAAGTGCTTTGAAAAGGTTGTTGGGGCTTACAACTCAATGAGAGGCCCAGAGTTTTATCAGTGATTGTACTGTTGTTTGAAATTTGTACAGGGACTTATACAAGTGACTGAGGCCCAAAAAGGTTTTCTGTACAAAGGAATGGGTCTTACACTCTCTCAAGAGGCCCAAAGGTGCCTAAAGAAAAGGAATGCCCAAAGGTGCCTAAAGAAAAGGAATGGGGCTTATAACACAAGGGTAGGCCCAGATGATTTATTTTTTGAATTGACAATCGAGCCGAGATTTCTTTAACATACCGGGTCTTATACAATGCATTGAGGCCCAAAAAGTTTTGGTTAAAACAAGGGGTTGGGTCTTACACTCTATTAGAGGCCCAATGATTTATTTTTGTACAAGTGGTGGGGCTTACAGCTCAAGGAGAGGCCCAGATGATTTTGCTAATAAAAGGCGTCGATCGCGCCGTTGTTTTTGAAAATACAGTGGGACTTATACAATGACTGAGGCCCAAAAAGTGGTGTATTTACAATGGGGATGAGTCTTACACTCTAATAGAGGCCCAAAAAGTTTGAAAATGATTTGCGAGGGTGAAAATCAAAGAAACCCTAATTTTGTTTTCCTTTAAAAGTAAATATTTAAAGAAAATCAAATAAAATGATAAAAACACCAAATAAGTTTGAATAAACCACTTGTGATTTTTGTTTAAGGTTTGAAAAAATGAGGTTTTAATCACAAGATGAATTAAACTCATTTGGTTTTGATTTTCAAAGTAAATATTCACTTTTAAATATTTAAAAACAATTAAAAAGGAATGTATTCACAAGAATACTAATTATATTAAATAACTAATATAAATTTGATTTTTTTGTGGAATAAAATATTTCAACATTTTTGTGATTTTTTGCAAAAAGAACCAATAAAAAATAATTAAAATTAAGAAAGTTATTAATTTTTCAAATCATTAAAAATAATAAGAAAAACAATAAAAAAGTGGAAAAAAAAAGCAAAAAGAGGATCTGGGGCGAGGGATTTTTGAACCCCAGACCTCTTGTGTATAGGGCGCGCGTCTTACCACTGGGGTGGTGATACATCTGTTGATTGAAATACAACCACAAATATACAAGGCTTGCCTTGTTTTTGGCCTGGCCCAAGACAAGGCAAGGCAAGATTTTGGTTGAAAACGTGAAGGCCATAACTTTCTCATTTCTCCATGGATTGGCACAAAATTTAGGTCTATCCTGCCTAGAATTTCACAAGGAATCCAATGGTGGTGGTGTTTTTTTCCAGATCATACTCCTATTGAAAAACCCGATAGTGGTTTTGAAATAGGCCATGATTTGCATTTTTTGTGCCATCTCTTGGTACAAGCATGAATTACATGATAAATTGGTGCAAACACAACACATATAACATGTATAAGAGATGCATGATCAGTGGACATCAAAAGAAAGCATGATTCAAAGAATCCAAGTTGTGATGCTTACCTCTTTTTGGAGCTTTTGTGCAATCTAACAAGGGCTTATTTCCAGAAATGATTTGATGCTTTGAACAACCTCAAATGATCCCTTAGAAGCTTTTAGGATGGTTGGAATCAGCTGGAAACCTCAGGAACAAGTTTGAGCTCTTGCAAAAGGGGCAAAAATGGCCAAAATAACAACTCTCTCAAATGGTGTTCCAGATGGGGGGAACCATTTAGGACAGTTCAAGGATGATATTTGGAGTGTGTTTGAGGTTTTATCTGGTTTGGAAAGTGACTGAATCAAGACATGGCTTGAAAAAATGGCCAAAAGTCCTATTTTGAGGTTTTGAGAGGTGACTTTGTGATTTTGGTGTTACAGGTCACTTGTGAGAGTTTGGACAGCTTAGATATGACATATTGGATGTGTTTGGATCATGAGCTGTGGTGGAATTGCTCTCTAACTCAAAAACTCAGAGTTACCTTGCTAAAGAAGGTATTTTTGCCTAGAGAAAAAGATTTTACGGAAAACAAGTGTTGTAGTGCTTTGGTGTACTCAAACTGAACACAATTGAGCTCTATTTATAGTAGAGCAAGTTTGTTTTGGCTACAATAGTGAATGGCAAATACAGTAGAGGTTTGGCCAATGTTGATCAATGAGAATCCAAGTCTCCTCTAGCCATTGACTAGAGGTTAGGGCACAGGCTGCTAGTTCCCTTAGTCTTGGATAAGTCTTGACTGAATTCAGTTGGAAATGGCTCAGTCCATGCCACCTTGGTGCATCCATTAAATGCTCCAAAACAAAATTGGAGTCTTGTCCCTCTTTTAGGCATTTCTAGGTTTGGCATGCTATTTTTTGTTCCAAGGACTTGGGAGGCTTATGGATCAGTGTTTGTCCCTCCTTGGTCTCCCCCTGAGGTGTTCAGATGGATAAGTGCGTTTGTCATTTGCACAAATTTGGCAAATCGACCAAAATGCACAAATCTGCCTTGCTTTGACAGTTTTCAGCCAGGCATATTGCCATTGTCATATCTCATGGCTCAAGTGGAATTTGATGGAGTTCTTGGCCATTTTAGAAAGCCCTCATATGATACAACAACTGTTTGATCATAATTGGTTTTGATACTTTTTGGATCCAAGTGAAAAATGCACCTACATTTGGAAAAAAGTGAAGGCAGATTCTGACTTAGTGAAAATTTCACTAAGTGTTGGAAGAAAGTGACATTTTCACTTTTTGTGATTTTGATCATTCCATAACTTAAAATCCATGAGGAATTGGAATGAGTTGTGTTTGAAGCTTTTGTAGAGGGCCATGAGAGCTACAAATCCAGCTTTGAATGGGGAAAAATGGCTTTGTGGTTTAGGAGTTATGATCCTCCAAAGTTGGTACCCTAACCACTTTGTTCCATAACTTAGAAAAATTTCTAAGTTTTTATGGTTACCCCTTTTACAAGTTATCCCACTTTTCTTGATTTTTCTTGATGAATGATGATTCCAATCACACATTGACATCATTTTAGGGTTAAGGAACCATAATTGACCAAAAAATCAAAAAGTCAAACTTTGACTTTTGGGCACAGTTGACTTTTTATCAGATGAATTCCAAACTGTGCGATCCTCTATGAAATCAAGTCCTTGGCCTAAATCAAACTTGATGGATTGATTTCATAGGTGTTATAGGGTGTATTGAATCATTTCCTAGGGTTTGGGAGCATGTCCTGGTCAAAAGTCAAAGGTACAATTGACTTTTTCCGCGAAACCCTAACTGTGGTTCTGATGAGCTTGAAACTTGTTGATCAAGCTTCTTGGGTCAATCCATTATTGCAAATGGACCGATGTGGTTTATTAGAGACCCTCAAATCCTATCTTGAGGTCTTGGCTCATGATTTGTCCCAAAAGTCAACTTGGGGGTGAATTAGGTCAAGAAACCTTAATTCCCGATTTTTGATGAATGCATCCCCTGAGGTCAAAATTGACTTGATGATTGGGTCCATGATGTCTCATGGAGCATATTAGGTTATGCTTTGAAGCATTGGCTCATGCCCAGAGGAAAATTTCCATCTGGAGGCCCTGGTCGACCAAACCCTAATTTGGTGACACTGGCGATCTTAAGGCTTAATCCACCTGGAATGCTGCAACATTGTGCTTGATTCTTGCTGTGAGAGTCTTCTTGATCCATTGTGGATGTTTGAGAGGTTAGACAAGTTGAAGATCATGTCATTCCTTGATTGATCCTTTGTCTAAGGCTCAAAGAGGGCTTGAAACCCTAATTCTGAGTATATCACGACCGAAGGATTTCTACGTTTCGGATGAGCTCAGCGCTCCCACATATTTCGCAGCCCACAGCCCATGGGAAACTTTCCCCTCTGCAATGGTCGTCTCTGGAGGGGGCTTCAACAAAGTCATTGTGGGCTCCATAAATAAAAAGTTCGAACACCTGATCAGCACGAGCTTCAGCAAGGTGACGACGCTCGACAAAGCCCAGAAGGGATCAGTCCCCATCTCCTTTTACCGGGAAGAACTCCTCGGAGGGGCCCCGAACTAAAGTATTCCACTGCTCGTTAGAGCCCAGATGGCAAATTTTGATGTTCGCAGGATCTTGGTCGACCAGGGCAGCTCGATCGACATTATGTACTCACAACTATTCTCGACTCTCCACCTGGACGAATCGCACCTCACTCCCTACGTGGGTTCTGACATTCAGGGTTTCAGTGGGTCGGTCACGAAACCCTGGGGGTACGTCAAGTTGATCATGACCTTTGGATCTGCGGAGACAGCCAGGTCTGTTAAAGTTCAATTCCTGGTAATTGACTACCCGTCTCTCTATCAGTGCATATTCGGCCAGCCAACTTTGGCCGAGCTGGTAGCTGTGCCATCAACCGTCCATCTCAAAATGAAGTACTGTACTTCGAAAGGTATGGTAGCTACATTACACGGGGACATCGAAGCTACGCTACGATGCTTCGAAGCGGCCACCAAGGGACTCAACACCATCGCTGCCAAGCCAGAGACGTCCAGCAAACCAGCCTTTCCCAATAGCTCAGAGCAAGCCAAGCCACTGCCACGTGTCAACTCCGTCGACCTCGACAGCCGCTTCACCGAATATGACCAGAAGGAGGACCAGGTTTGCCCGAGCAGCTCATCTGCCTCGACCAATAACAGCTCTTATCCAATGCGCCTTATCCCGGATGGCGACTTCGAGCTCGTCTTGCTCGGCGACGATCCTCAGCGAGGAGTAAAGATAAGGACCGGCCTCCCCGATATCGCGAGGAAACAGTTCAAGGCTTGTCTTCGAGAGAACTCAGACTTGTTCGCCTGGAGTGCCGCAGAAATGCCCGACTTAGATCCTGTTGTCGCCTGCCATCAACTCACGATTGACCCGACCGTCAAAGTAGTAGCACAACGTAGGAGAAAGCAGTCTCCTGAGAAAACGGAGGCTGCAGAACATGCTGTAAAAGACCTCCTCGAGGCAAAATTTATCTCGGAAAATGCAAATCATGGCCTATTTCAAAACCACTATCGAGTTATACTCGTGAAAAAATCTAATGGAAAATGGCGCATGTGTGTTGATTATACTGATCTCAATAAGGCATGCCCAAAAAATGCCTACCCCCTCCCCAATATTGATAAACTTGTTGAAAACTCTGCCGGTTTTAAACTCTGTCGATTTTAAACTATTATCATTCATGGACACCTATTCTGCTACAATCAAATATCAATGGCGAAAAGTGATAAAAAATACACGGCCTTTATGACCAAATCGGGCAATTATTACTATAACGTAATGCCCTTTGGCCTGAAGAACGCTGGCGCGACCTATCAAAGGATGATGAACAAGGTCTTCCGGGGAGAGATAGACGACATGCTCGAAGTCTATATGGACGATTTGATCGTGAAATCCCGCGAGGAGACCGATCACACGGCCTATTTAAGAAAAGTCTTCGAACAAGCCAGGAAATAGCAATGTGTTTCAACCCAGAAAAGTGCACGTTCAGAGTACAGGTGGGCAAGTTCCTCGGCTTCTATCTGACAGAGCGAGGAATCGAGGCCAACCCCGACAAGTGCATGGAATCCTCTGGATTTCCAATGCCTAACTCAAAGAAATCCATCCAATCCCTCGATGGGATGCTCGCTTCTCTGTCCCGTTTCGTGTCCAAGTCTGCCCAGCATGCCTTGCCCTTCTTCAAACTCCTTCACAAAGAAGTTGCGTTCGAATGGACAGAGGAATGCGACAGGCTCTCCTCCATCTAAAACAGGCACTATCGGCACCACCAGTCCTCTCTCAACTAGATAACGACAAAAATCTATACCTCTATCTCTCCGTAGCAACCGAGGTCGTTAGCGCCACCCTCATCCGTGAAATGCCCGACGGGCAAAAGCCTATATACTTCACAAGCAAAGTGCTCCAGGGATCAGAGCTAAGATACCAGCAGATAGAGAAGGTCGTGCTAGCCCTCATTAACTCTGTACGAAGACCGAGGCACTACTTCCTCGCCCACACGATCGTGGTCCGAACAGACCAACCCGTGAAGCAAATGCTGGGGCGACCAGATATGGCCGGCAGAATGCTCAAATGGTCATTAGAGTTGTCCGAGTTCGACATTCAGTATGAAAGCAGGAAAAACCTCAAAGCCTAGGCTTTGGCTGATTTCTTCGCAGAGATGACATTTGCAGATTCCCCCACCTGCGGGGAAAACAAGTGAACCATCTTCATTGACGGAGCATCCAGCATGGCAGTGAGCGGGGTAGGTATCATCTTGGAGATCGACGAGGGAGTCATCGTCGAAGTATCGCTCACCTTATCCTTCCTCACATCTAATAAACAAGCTGAGTACAAGGATTTCCTCGTCGGTCTGCGCCTGGCCGAAGACCTAGGGTCAGAAGAAGTCGTCATCTGCACAGATTCAAAACTCGTGGCCCTTCAAGTTCGAGGAGAATACCAGGCCAAAAACGACAACCTATCAGAATACTTAGCCCTGTTCAAAGAAAAAATGACAAAGTTTGCTACAGTAGAAGTAAAGCATGTTCCCCGTGAACATAACGCCAGAGCAGACATTTTGTCTAAACTAGCGAGCACGAAGAGAAAGGGGGGAAACAAGTCTGTCATCCAAGAGGTGCTTCCTCAACCCAGCATCGAGACGACACCCACGTTCCTCGACGTGCAGGTCATCGGCGACAGTAACTGCTGGATGACCCCCGTTTATAACTACCTCACTAGGGACGAACTCTCGTCCGACCCCAAAGGGGCCAGCACGGTCAGGCGCAGGACTTGCTTCTACGTCTCGGTCGAAGATAACCTATACAGGCGAGGGTTTTCCATCCCTTTATTAAAATGTGTCGAGGAAGAGATGGCCGCCCACGTCCTGCGCGAGATCCACGAAGGATTCAACGCCCAACATCTCAGGGGAAGATCCCTCGCCTGGAAAGCCCTTCGAGTAGGGTACTACTGGCCCACCATGCAGCAGGATGTAAAAGAGCACATGAAGAAATGCGACAAATGCCAACGGCACGGGAACATGCACCTAGCTCCACCTAACGAGCTCAAAGCTATGTCCTCCCCGTGGCCGTTCACCTGGTGGGGTCTGGACATCCTATGCCCACTCGTAGTAGGATCAAACCAGAACAAGTACTTAATAGTAGGCGTTGACTACTTCACAAAGTGGATAGAGGCGGAGGCTCTGGCCAAAATAACGGCCCTTAACATACTTCGTTTATACAAGCGGAACATCCTTGCACACTTTGGCATTCCCCAAGCAATAGTCACAGACAATGAGACACAGTTCACAGACAGGAAGTTCTAGGATTTCGTCGCCCAACTGGGCACGAAACAACACTTTGCATCCGTCGAACACCCCCAGACTAATGGGCAACCCGAAGCAGCAAATCGAGTAATTCTATGAGGCCTCAATCGAAGGCTAGACGAAATGAAGAAAGCTTAGGTCGAGGAGTTGCACAAAATTCTATGGGCATACCGCACGACTCCATACTCTTCGATCGGGGAAACTCCTTTTTGCCTGGCCTACGGGACTGAGGCAATAATCCCCATCGAAATACACGTACCATCCAGGAGGACTGAGTCACCCCTGGATGAGGAAATGAACGACGAGGCACTAAGGGAGGAGCTCGACCTCGTCGAAGAGGTTCGGTCAGGAGCAACTCTCCACGAAGCCTCATTAAAGTAAAAAATTGCAATGAGGCATAATGCCAAAGTGATACGGCGAGAATTCCTAGTGGGCAGCCTTGTCTTGAGAAGGAACCACAAGGACTCTCGAGAAGGCAAATTCGCCGCTAACTGGGAAGGACCTGTCGCATCCGAGCAAAGACGGAGAATGGGGCCTACTACCTAGAACACCTCAACGGGGAAGAACTTGCTCGACCATGGAACGCCGAAAAGCTAAAACAATACTATAGCTAAGGCCCTAATTGTCGGTTTGCTTCATCGAAACAGTGAACATAACATCCCGACTACGATGCGCGCCCAGGTACAACCGTTGCATGCCAGCCAAGATAGGACCCCGCTCAGGATCGAGCTGGGTCTCTTCCCAACAGCGGTTCCTCAACCAAGTCCGTCGTCGTCAAAGTACCATAATAGGCAGAACACCCAACTCGTGATGGGAGGTTCACGCCGCGAACTCAGGCCTCAAACGCAACCTGAGCTCCACTATCATGCCCAGAAATTCGCCAGGCCGTTCGACCAGTCCCCCTCACTGCCGAACACATCTAAGTCAAGCAATTCCCTGAAAATATTAAACAAGCCGAAATCATCCCTATTACGAGCACACACGTGTATCGAACAATGATATAACACTTAGCAAAAATAATCATCAAAGAAAGCCATGCGCGAATGTACAACATACAAAACCGGCCACGATGGCCGGATACATACATATAATCAAGTAACATAAAATTCTCACGCGAGGGGATGCCCAGAGGAAACCCCTCCTGTGCATACAGGGAAATCTCCCCGACCTACTACCCAGTTTCCAGTTGAAGTTCCACTGGAAAACTCATATGTTCATCAGAAAGTTCATCAGAGCACCAGGAAACTCCAGAACTCCGCCGGTTGCGCTCAAGTCGTCATCGCAATGGCGCCATAAAATGGCCTAAGTGTACAATCTCTAAGAAACTCTGGAGACCACAACAACAGCAGAAGGTGGCCAAGCCACCGTCTACCACCAACAGCCGCCAGAAAACACGACAGTCCTACCTAAGTTCAACCTAGCCACATGCATTCTAACAAAACAGAAACGTAAAAAGCTAGAAATGAAGCTGAATAAAGTAACTTATGTGGTCGAAGAGAATATAGAGGACCGAAGAACTTGCTCGAAGCTTCGTGCGGCAGCGGATGCGGCGGTTGACGACAGCGGCGGGCTGAAAGCTTTGAGAGAAGAACGAAGAAGGAGAGAGAAGCGAAAAGCATAAATGAGCAACTCTCCCCTCTATATATAGATAGTCTGAAAGCACATGCACGAGCACGCATGGCTAGGGGCATCATCATGACCCTAACCTAGCCATCATGACGCAGTTAATGGTGCATAAGGATCGAGACACACGTGGTATCACGTCTCTTCATAATACCTCAATTGTTGGCCTCCCCACATGCCGGGCAGCCCAAAAAAAACGTTACGTATCCCGGCGGGCACTAGACCCCTCGGGCATCCAAGGAAAATTCTGTCTCATCGACAAACGACGACTCCTTCAGAGTTCCCTCGGGGCTTCGAGCTATCCTTAAGTCATCACTCCCATGCTCGGGAGCAACGAATTGGGGGGACTCCTGTTCTAGACTGGACCAATGGCTATGAATGGCCCAATCCACTTCTGCTTCCAGAACGACCTAATTGCCTAAGTCCAGTAGGTGTGGGGCAACATTTACCTTTTTGCCCCTCTACCGGGCACATATGGCAGATGAGCCTCAAGGTCATTTGCTCCTCCCCAACATTCTTACCCGTTACGCACAGCCCCATCATCCAAGAACGGTTATGACGCCTGTGCCCTGAACTATGTCTTTTCCCGTAGCAGCGACTAGTTTTGGGCATCTCTGCCCGTCATAACGGCTAGTTTTTGGCAGTTACCTATTCTTTAAGAAACGGTTATTCCACCCCGAAAATAGGGACCTTTGGCCACGCACTGGGGGTATTATAATAACCCTCTTATTTGAGAGGGTCGGGTATTCAAAATCATCCTAAGAAACTCATACTTTTGTACTTGTCTTTCTCTCTCTCCCGATTCTTACTTTAGCATCGGAGTGCCTTGCAGGTACACCCCCTCCTCATCTCACACATCCAGCATCACAGACGTTCCTCTTGGCCCATTTCAGGATCTGATCAGCCTTCATGATCACATGGTTATCTTAGTAAGTATTTACTCTCCCACTAATTTTTTGTTTTCTTTTTCACGATTTGCTTGGCTTGTTGTTACCTATACTTTTTATGATATTTGTACTTTTGATTGTTGTTATTGTTTTTTGGATTTATAGAAACTGGCGGCGGTAAGAGAGCCAAATTAAAATGGTTATATATGTAAGAACTACATTGAAAACATGTTTCTTGTAGGGTCTAAATTGAAAACAAATGTCACATATAGAGACTATAATATATTTGAATCCTTTTTGAAGATTCTAGGGGAATTTAATTAAAGGTATTAAATGTTTTTGTTGAGCATTGGTTAGCATTTTTTTCGGTAAATGAAAATAATAATTTGTTTGTTTTCATGTTGAATGACTTTAGATATAAAGTGGGTTTAACTATCTTGAATTATTATGTTGTTTTGTCTAATAGAGATTTTAGTTGTGCTAAAGCAAGCAAAATTTAAATGAATCACTATTGTTTCACTATAAGTTGTTTAGTAGAAAGTCTTGTTATATAACTGCTAGTATGGTGCTATAGTGATGTAGAATTTGCAGGCATTTTAGGAAATATGACAGTAATTGATGGTGGTATACTATAAGCTGTCCTTATTGCAGGAAATATGACATTTTAGAAAAAAATTTGCAGTAGTTGATTCATTTGGTACCAATATGACAGAAATTAAAAAATTTGTATACACATTAATATTGTCGACAACACTTACAACACATTGATAATGCTATTATTTGTGTCTCTGTTTGGTTGATAGGGCTATAATGTATGTTTGGTTGATAGTGCTATTAATTAGGCTAGAATGAAGCAATCATGGCATAGGGAGAATGATTCTATCTGAGTCTCATATTTACAGGTACCAAATCATCATTTCTTTCAAAGTATTTGTTATATTTTCTGGAAAACTACTTTTAAATACTATACATTGTCGTAGTTCAAAGAGTAAAATGGAGGATTTGCCTATCATTTTAGTTACTATACATTGTAATCTTAACTCTATTATTTTTTAGAGTAACTCTGTTATAATCAAACTTCATTGTATTGTTTATAAGTTGTCTTCTAAAAAAGTTAACTCTTTTTTCTTTAATGAAAAAAATTCTTTTGCAGGGTTATCCTCAACTCACCAGTAATCAAATTTGAAGGTTAGTTTAAGTTATAACATGCAGTGTTCTTTTATTTTTGTCTGGATACATTGTTTGTGGTTGATTTTTGTTTGGAAACATTGTTTACAGGATCCTGATTTGCTTTCGAAAGGCTGATTTCATGTATTTAATTTTGTTCACCTTTCTAAATACTGTATGTTAATTTTTACCATTAAAATCTGAATAATTTGATTAGAGTTTTTGCATTTTTATTCTTATTCTAGTTTTTTATTGAAATGTCAAACTTATAGTTCTATTGCTTGAATTTATTCAATTAGATTAACTTATCTATCATTGGTTCAATTTAGATGTATTTTTATCATTTTTATCAATTTGTTAGGAGAGTTTGTGAGTTTTAATTATTTATAGTTTTAGTATAATCATGTTTATAAATATACTAATTAATAGGCAACAACTGCTAATTTAGTATGAGTGATAAAAATGATAAAAATCAGGTTTAATTAGCAGTTATTTATAGACAACAACGGCTAATTAAGCTTAAATTTAAATAAGCTTAAATAACAAAATATTATTATAGAGTTTATGAATTTTTATGAGTTTGAATTTGAGTTTTAATTTTAATATGCTAATTAACCTTAAATAATATTAAATAAAGTTTTGATGTTACACGATTTGAAATAATTCAAATGCTAAAGAAATTGATAAATTTAGACATTGAAGACAATTTATTATTTGTATTGATTGTGATATTGTAATGTTGTAGTATATTTTATTAATTTTTTTATTTATATTATTTATAAAATTTAAGGTAAGGATTTATTTCATTTTTAATTTTGTATTTGGATAATTTAATATCCAATTTCAATAAAAAGTGTAATAAATGTCAGTTCAATTTTTAAAGATTCAACTGCTCTAAAAAACTCAATTTTTTATATACCAAATAGTATCACAACCCTTCGCCATCCTCGACAATCCAGACACAAAATTCATTGAAATGCTGTCTCATTTCCACTCTGCAATATACAACAACTGCATCAAACCCAACAAATTCTGATGCTCTACTTTTGACTTCTGGCAAGTCAAACACGCATACACGAAACTAGCAACATCTTTCATTCATGACCACCAAAAGATCCTCTTCAAGTCTTAATACATCTTAGTGGCACCGGGATGAATGTTCAAGCCACTTCTATGACCTTCATCAAGAATACACTGCTTAAGCTCGGGTACATCCAAAACGCACAGAGGATCTCGAAATCTTATCACTCTATTCTCGTCGATTCTAAAATCACCACCTTGAATTTGATTAATTAAAGTTAACATATCAATCAATTTCAAGTCCACCTTCTGACCTTCTCTAATTTCTTCAAGAATATCACTAGTAAGCTTCAACATACCTAACTTCACACTCTGTGGTGTGACTTCATAAATCAAACTCAAATATCTAAACTCTTCGATCATATCTAACTCTTTAGCCATCAACATCGACATATGCAAGGTCTTGCGACTCAAAGCATCAGCTACGACATTGGTTTTACCAGGATGGTAACTCAAACCAAAGTCATAATCCTTCAGAAATTCAAGCCATCTTCTCAGTCTCATATTCAACTCTTTATGGTCAAAAAGATACTTCAGACTCCTGTGAATACTGTACACCTCGAATCTCAAACCAAACAAATAATGTCTCCAAATCTTCAACACGAACACAACCGCATCCAGCTCTAAGTCATGTGTCGGATAATTCCTCTCATGCACTTTGAGTTGCCTTAAAGCATAAGCTACGGCTTGATGATTCTGCATCAACACACCTCCAAGTCCGATTAAATAAGCATCACAATAATAACAAAATACTCAGTCAGACTCGGCATAATCAGAACAAGATCCGACGACAACTTTTTCTTTAGCTCTCAAAAGCTTTCTTCGCACAAAGGATCCCAGAAAAAAGCTTGAACTTTCCTCGTTAGTTGAGTTAACAACAAATCTAACCTAGAAAAACCTTCAATAAACCAGTGATAATAACCAGCCAACTCAAGAAAACTTTGAATCTCAATAACAGACTTCGGAGTCTTCCACTGTAACAGCGCATCAACCTTCAAAGGATCAACATCAATACCTATACTAGAAATCACATGACCAAGGAAACTCACTTCCTTTAACCAAAACTCGCATTTAGACAATTTATCATATAACTTCTTCTCTTGAAAAATCTCCAATACCAATCTCAGATGATCTGTCTTCGAATAAATCAGGATGTCATCGATGAACACAACCACAAACTTGTCTAAATACTGATGAAAGATCTTGTTCATGAACACACCAGGAGAATTAGACACACCAAATAACATCACTGAATACTCATATTGACCATATCTCGTTCTAAAAGCAGACTTTGGAATATCTTTATCCTTTACACGAATCTGATGGTAACCAGATCTCAAATCAATCTTGCTAAAAACACAAGCACCTGTTAACTAGTCCATCAAATTATCAATCCTCAGAAGTGGATACCTATTCTTAATAGTTACTTTGTTCAAGTGTCAGTGGTTGACACACGACCTCATACTACCATACTTCTTCTTGACTAACAACACTGGCGCACCCCACAGTGAAACACTCGGATGAATAAACTCCTTCTCAATAAAATCCTCTAATTGCTTCTTTAGCTCACTTAACTCTAAAATCGACATTCGATAAGGAGCCATTGACACTGGATTCGTGCCTGGTACCAAATCTATAGGAAACCCAACCTCACGCTCTGGCGGCAGACCATTGATGTCTTTAGGAAACACTCCTCAGAAATCACAAACAACAAGAAGATCACCAACTACTCCCTTGCCTTTGGCTTCTAATGAGGCCAACATCACCAACACTTACGCACCATCCCTTAAGGAATTCCTTACTTGCTTAGCCGATACAAATATATCATCATCTTCAACAAACTCTGGAAACAACACTGACTTATCCAACAATCCGCACTCTTGCAACCGACGACATGATGAACCAATCCTTCACACCTAAAACATCTCAGAGAAGCAGAAGCTTCTACCCCACTTATTTCAATCCCGCTCCTAAAAGTAAGCGGTTAGAAAAATAATCGAGCACCGACAATGTTTCACACACATGTCGTGTGCTAGGGAACAAACAAAAATTACAAAAAATTGACTTGATGGACCGACTTGCTATGATAAAAACTATGTAATACCCTATTTCCCCCACGCATAATTATACAATAAAATCAGAGTATTCACACAATCAAATAGCATGTCACACATTCTCTTTTCAAAACATACATGCTCTGTAACACTTTATCAAATAAAACAACAATCGACACCTTCACTTAGGGTGTTATTGCATGCTCACCTTCACTTAGGGTATCATCGCAGTGGAATTTCTCATAATAAAGCATGCATTAACTAAATAATTTAAACTTCAAAGACTTTATAACATAAAAGAAATCATAAATGCAATCTCTTCAAACGTAAAAATATTAAACACGAGAGTATACATAAACTCTCTAACGAAAAGATTAAACAAGACTCGCAAAACGTTTCCAGTGTTACAGATCAGAGCACGTAAACTAAACACAAAAAGAAAATGAAGAAACAACCTTATGCCTTCCTCCAACTCTAAAGTAGCTACTCAGTTACCTGCTTATCTGTTCCCCGAAGAGGAGCACAAGCCACAACAACAACAAAGGGGTGAGAAATCACAAACAATAATAACAAGCATATACTGTAAGGTAGGATATCAAACGCAGCATATTCTACACAATATCATTCACAACATATCACAATACATTTTCACACCCATACTCATCAACCAATCACAACTCAACAAATATGCATATAACTCATTATGTAATGCAACTCGACTATGCAACTCTATGCATATGCATGTGGTACCAACTCAATATTTGGTTCACTCTGGAACCATGTCGCCTCTTCTAAACCCATGAGCCCCCTCTTTTGAGATCCAAGCCCCATCTTTTGAGCTTGGGACAAGCCACTAGCCCTCTCTCTGAACTAACAGATATGCCTCTTGACACAACTCGTATGATGCATGAGCATACACATCAAATCAAAATATGTTAAGACCCCACTCTGTCCTAACATAAATGCAATGAAAACTCGAGTAATCCCCTCTCTGGATTACATCACCCCAAGATCACAAAAATGCACATTATTAGTCAATGGTGCAACACCAGCATGCTAATAATTCAACTTAATAGAATTATATTTCAAACAACACATCAATTTAAACATCTCATTGTGCAAACATAATGATCACAACAATTAATCATACAATGTTCCATAAATAACATCAAAACATAAATAGCATACAACAACATACTTACCCTTTCGAACTACCACCACAACAACAATTATGCATATTCACATACAAGCATCACACAACTCAATTATTCATACACCATATACAACCAAATTTATGCATACAAAACATCATCTTTCGTTAATCACATAACAACACCAAATAGCATTATCGATTTAATTATAACAATTAAATAATTTTACTAACTCAATTATTAACACTCAACAACCCAATGTAGACATGCAATTAATTAATTTAATTCACCCAAAATATGACCAAGAACAATTAACATGAATTGCATGACAACACAACACATAAAACCCAGCTCAGCAGTTAGAAGCACAACCACCGACATTACACCTTAAGTAAAATAGTATATTCATGTCATTAAGTGCACATTCAGCCTCTTAAGGCATCACCATGAGATATTAATACGTGTTAGCTTTCCAATGCTTCAAACCATGTCAGAAATAGAGTCACGAATCTCAAGTTATGATATTTTTCGTTAGGCATAATGGAAGTCATGAGGGTTGACGGATGTCACCCAGAACTGGGTTTTTTCTAACGGCCAGTAGTTGGTTGCGGAATAGCGGCAAGCAGCAAAAATATTTATTTTCGGAAGAATTCCCTCCGGGATATATGTCGTATCCACAGAGATCGGTTCGAGGGAAAGAATGTTGTTCGACAATCTCTCGCGTTAATGAGTTTGGGTTAAAATGGGTTTAAAGTAAATGCAGAAAAGTAAACATTAACATAAAAAGAATTCATTCTTCAGAGAGACGAACTTATCCGGCGTGCACATAATCCACTCCTCACAAACTTAAACTTACCGACCAGTTGTACTCAACCTATAATACTCCTCAATATCACCCAGCATCGCTCAAAACAAAGGTTATGTCTAACGCAAAGTTGAGATAACAACTGTGTTACCATCGTCGACACTCTCGCACCCGACTCAAGACACTGAGGCATTAATCTTCGACGCCTATTGAAGACTGTTAGCTCTAAATCTATCTCTAGAGTCCAGAAACTAACAGATAATCATCCCTAATCGAAGTTTGCGAGGATTATCTCTAACGCGACCCAAACCCCGGGCATAAAGCAAAAATCATAGACAATCACCAATAGAGATTTGTAAAGCAGATATCATACAACGCCATGGGCGACAAATATACATGAGTTCAAAGTAAGTACATATACACAACCCAACATGGAAGAAAAACACAAAGAAGAAAAGAAATGAACCAAACATCTCGCGGTTTGTCAACGCCGATCGATGATCAATCCACCCCGGTTCATCCGTATGCAAGCTTCCATGTTGTTTTCAAGTTACCTCTACCAAAGAATGAGGTTGATGAAGTTGGGAGAGCAAAAATCACCCCTAAACAACATAACCTAACAAAAATGAAGTAAAATGAATTATATACAATATCCTGTCTCAGGCGCTTCGCCCGGCGAAGCTCTTTATTACACTCACATCAGCTGCATACTTAAACAGTCTGGCAACAAATATCTAAATTAGCCCGGCGGAAAAAGCTTCGCCCGACAAAAGCTCAAAAACATGGAATGCTACTGGAATTTTCTTATTTCCTCTCGCCGCTGCTTCGCCCAGCGAAAGGCAGTTTCGGCCGGCGGAAGGAAGCTTCACCTAGCGGAAAATCACAGTCAGCAAATCTTCTGGTGTAACTCGCCCAGCAAAAGGCAGTATCGCCCAGCAACACTAGCTTCACCCAGCGAAATCTGGCTGACTGCACTTCTTTATTTTGGCTTCCAGCTTCTACAATGGCTTTCTATCTTTGCCTTCTTCCTTTTATTGATCTAAATGGTACATCCTGGAGCTTTTATTACTCATTGCTCCAACAATGCTTAATTACCTACAAAATGAATGGAAAACTATTAATCGTTACATAAATGAATCAAAAACACAAGTATACACTAACTAATGTAAAGTAAATGTATTTATAAACAAATCGGGGTTTATTCGAACGATATTAACCAAAAAGTATCGATAAGTGCAACAAAACTTATATAAAAAATAGTTACATTTTGCACTTATCAAACTCTCCCCAACTTAAACTTGTTTGTCCTCAAACAAGAATCAAACAACTCAAAGAAACAGAGTGACAACCAAAGAATCACGAATCAACAGGTTTTGAAAAATGGAACAAATGAATGGTTCAAATGAAAAACGGTACACACAAAGTAAATACTTACCACTAAACTACGACGATAACATAGTCACGAAACAAATGCAAAATACAAAAATCATGCCAAACATCCTAAAACAACACAAGTTCAAACGTGAATCACACCTAGCAAAAACAATTATCAGTAGATGAAAAACACGAAATGAGGTACTTATCACTCACACAACAATCATGCAAACAATAGACTAAATTATGCAACCATCCAAAAATTCACATTGAACATACAACGGCAAGAATCATAAGGGCTTTCAAGATTGTAGCATGGTCGGGTAAACAAACAAGGGGCGATTTCTAAAGGTAATTGAAACAAAAACTTGCCTAAACCTAAGGGAGTGATCAACTCACAAAGACTCAAACACCAAAATTTCAATCAACTTCTTCCAAAATCCCAAGTGTTACACAACACAATACTTATTTAGCACAATTATTTGAACTCTTTTTGTTTCCTTTCTCAAGGATTTTCTTTTTTTTTCTTTTCTTTTCTTTTTCACAACCTCATAGAAACTAATCATATAAGTGAGCAAACATTCTCTCCCCAACTTGAATTCAACCACATCATCATGTGAATACTCCATACTTTCTAAGGCTAGGCAAAAATTCATACAACAACACAAAGTTGAGGGTTCAAGAAAAACAAAACCCATTCAAAAATAAGTGAACTAAATACTTATAGACAAGCATTAAGTTCAAATAAAACATGGATCAAAAAGCTCAAAGGGGTTACAAATGATCACACACTCACAAGGTGAATGACTATTTGGCTAGGTAGTTGTGCTTAAAATGAAACAAAATGCCTTGATCCTTTTCATGCTTTCATATAATCAACACAAACAAAAGATTAAGCATAATAAAATCCTGTTAGAACAAGAATATTGGTACTCCGCATATATGAACAATGGAAAGCTACCTCACAAAAAAAGGGGGAACTAAAGTGATTCACACAAGAACAAGTATACAAAAAAATGAATGGCATGGAAGTTTGTAAAATTCTTAAGTATCATGAATATGCTAAAGTCTAGAAAGCGATAAACACATACCTTGGACGTGTACAAAAATTAACAAAATCATTACCATACATCCGCAAGTTGAAACGATCAAACTTGGAACATCACCTTAAATTTCCTCAAGCTACTCAAAACAAGCTCATTGACAAACACAAAAGCTATTAATATAAACAAACTAAACGAACGGCAGAATAATCATTAAACAAGTTATAAAGTGAAGATTTGAGAATTTTACGAAAAATTCGAGTACAACTTGTTTAATGAATGTTCACCACACTACCTAAGCTAGAATGAAAAAGTAATAACAAAATAAAAAAAATAAAACATGCTTGTTTTACGTCGTAAGCTCGACGCCTTTACTGTGCTTAGCTAGCAACTTTCTTCCTTCATGCCATGGTGATGCCTCATCGCGCAAACCAAAAGCAAGTGCCCTAACCAAACACTTAAACAAACGTCAAAATGTACAAGTATCAATATAAACATGTAAAAATATACAAAATGTACGATATCTACAAAACTCAAAAACAAAGAAACTATCGCAATGCCATTTAATATTAAAACCAATCCCTGGCAACGACGCCATTTTGTTGGTTGCGGAATAGCGGCAAGCAGCAAAAATATTTATTTTCGAAAGAATTCCCTCCGGGATTTATGTCGTGTCCACAGAGATCGATTTGAGGGAAAGAATTTCGTTCGACAGTCTCTCGCGTTAACGAGTTTAGGTTAAAATGGGTTTAAAGTAAATGCAGAAAAGTAAACATTAACATAAAAAGAATTCATTCTTCAGAGAGACGAACTTATCCGGCGTGCACATAATCCACTCCTCACAAACTTAAACTTACCGACCAGTTATACTCAACCTATAATACTCCTCAATATCACCCAACATCACTCACAATAAAGGTTATGTCTAACGCTAAGTTGAGAGAACAACCGTATTACCATCGTCGACACTCTCGCACCCGACTCAAGACACTGAGGCATTAAGCTTCGATGCCTATTGAAGATTGTTAGCTCTAAAGCTATCTCTAGAGTCCAGAAACTAACAGATAATCATCCCTAATCGAAGTTTGCGAGGATTATCTCTAACACAACCCAAACCCCAGGCATAAAGCAAAAATCAGAGACAATTACCAATAGAGATGTTTAAAGCAGATATCATACAATTCCATGGGCGACAAATATACATGAGTTCAAAGTAAATACATATACACAACCCAATATAGAAGAAAAACACAAAGAAGAAGAGAAATGAACCAAACATCTCGCGGTTTGTCAACGCCGATCGACGATCAATCCACCCCAGTTCATCCGTATGCAAGCTTCCATGTTGTTTTCTAGCTACCTCTACCAAAGAATGAGGTTGATGAAGTTAGGAGAGAAAAAATCACCCCCAAACAACATAACCTAACAAAAATGAAGTAAAATGAATTATATACAAAATTTTGTCTCAGACGCTTTGCCCGACAGAAGAATGGCTTCGCCCGGCGAAGCTCTTTATTACACTCACATCAGTTGCGTACTTAAATAGCCTGGCAACAAATATCTAAATTTGCCCGGCGGAAAAAGCTTCGCCCGGCGAAAGCTCAAAAACATGGAATGCTACTGGAATTTCCTTATTTCCTCTCGCGCTGCTTCGCCCAACGAAAGGCAGTTTCGCCCGGCGGAAGAAAGCTTCACCCGGCGGAAAATGACAGTTAGCAAATCTTCTGGTGTAACTCGGCGACGAAAGGCAGTATCGCCCAGCGACACTAGCTTCGTCCAGCGAAATCTGGCTGACTGCACTTCTTTATTTTGGCTTCCAGCTTCTACAATGGCTTTCTTTCTTTGCCTTCTTCCTTTTATTGATCCAAATGGTACATCCTGGAGCTTTTATTACTCATTGCTCCAACAATGCTTAATTACCTACAAAATGAATGGAAAACTATTAATCGTTACATAAATGAATCAAAAACACAAGTATACACTAACTAATGTAAAGTAAACATATTTATAAACAAATCGGGGTTTATTCGAACGATATTAACAAAAAAGTATCGATAAGTGCAACAAAACTTATATACAAAAATAGTTACATTTTGCACTTATCACCAGTTCGTCGCTAAGTCCCAGAATTCGCGGGTAAATACCTTGAATTTATTTTTCTGTGTTTCCACCATAGAAGCCCTTCCAGACCTCCGATTTTGATTTCATAAAAAGCCTTAATCTCAGAAATCGACGTACTACAAGTATCTAATGATTAAAATAACAAATTAACACATAAAATTTTTAATTTTCTCGAAAACATATTAACCCCAAAGCTTCAAACCTTCGACAATGGTGAAAAGTATTAACAATTTCAAAATAGTAATCACATACCAAATTATACACGAAAATACACATCAATTCAGCCCGGCAACATCATAATATCATAGAAACTCAAAACTTCATGAAAAATCCAATGCCCTATTAGAGGTTAAGGACTCCTCTACCCTACCCCTCATGCATAAACCCTATTGAAAGCTATTCTCCCCCTTACCTTGTTCTCCTAGCAGCAATGATTGGTCATATTCTTGGTTCTCCTCTCATTCTATGCTAGCTCTCTTCTTGCTCTTCTCTTTTCCCTAGCTCTTTCACTCTTCCAATTCACTTACTGTCAAAAACCCTTTATCTTTCTAACTTTCTTTTTAAAATAACAAAACTCCTAAATTTTGGATTTACCTTTCTATCCTCACTTACTCACAAAAACCTAACAATGTCATTCCTCTTTTATTTCCTATATTTAATTACTTTATTGTTATTATTTTATCTCTAATAACAAAATAATTAAATTTACTAAAAATGCTACTACTCATATTATTTCATTTAATAATTAAAACTCTATTATTTTAATTATTCTACCACTTCTACACTATCAACATACTACTATATTCTTCCCAACCATCTCACTACATCCCACACACTTAAAGCAATATTTAATTTAAATCAACATGTAAAATCATATATGAAGGTGGCAAGAAACACAAGAAAGAGGAGTTTGAATTGGGTTTCCAAGATTAAAACTTTTTAGTGCCTAAACACCTGAAGTAAAACCAAGAGTAAAAATAAATGAATAAAATAATTTTTAGACTGGTTCACTTTAAACGAAGCTAATCTAGTCCATCCGCCAAGGTAATTCTGCTTTCTCAAAAAGGAATTAATCCACTATAATCACCAGATTACAGACACACAAAGACGACCCGTCTTTATCTTCTCAAGAATCCTGACCAAAACCCTACTCTCTCAAGGAATACAATCTCAAACAAAGAGATACAAGTATTGTGTTTACGAAGTTGCTTCAAGAAAGCAGATTACGCAAAGTTTAAGTACAATGAAATAATGAACAAAAGCTATATGTGTGCTTTCTATCTATATTCACAATGATAGTATGTTCAGCAAAAGAGTGTAGCATGAATAGAGTAGCAGGAATTAGCACCTTCATTCATTCTTCCAAGTCTCCTTTATATAGGCATGAAAGTATTCGTCGGAGGGTAGAATGGACATCTTCATAAATGAGCTGTCACCTTGCATAATAGTCTGCAGAGGTGGGAGATAAAAAGTTACAATAGTATAATCCTTACTCCACGAAATTAACATAGTGGAAGAAATATTTGATCTTGTATTGTGTACTATTTTTCTCACATAAAACCTTTTGATCTTATCTTTTAATATTCAGAGGCTTCTAAGTAAATGTTGTTGAAGCATGTTTAAAAGGATCAAGAGACTGGTTGAGAGAAGCTTCAGAACCTTGTCTTCAGAGTCTTGACACAGTTCCTCAGAAACCGGTGTCGCTACGCGAAAAAATAACCGGCGAAGACAGATAGTCACCATCGAAATTTATTTATTCCAATGGGGAAAGAAAAACATCAAGAAAACCTCAGAAGGGAGAGAACATGGTCTCGCAACCAAATTTGGGGTTCGAGATTCAATTACGCAAGGGGAAGGTATTAACACCCATCACGTATGTTGTACTCAATGGGATCAACTCTTGTTGTTCTAATCAAAGGGTGTGTATATCTAAATCTTACTTGCTAAGGGGATGCATGAATGAAAAGGGGAAACAAAAAGGGGGTTCGCCAGGATCTCGCAATCCTGTGCCTACGTATTCCCTCGTGCAATGGAAAAGTCAGATCAATCGTAGTTCGGAAGACTATAGTGAAAAAAGTTTGATCTGCTTAGCGTTTTTTATGGACGATACTAACGTTCACATTCTAGCAGTTAGGTGTTTTCCGCTCGTTGCGTGAGGACTTACGCTTTACCTGTTTGCGGTAGAACGGAAATAACATGTCCTTTCTAAAAATGTTTTGAAGAGAAAATCCAGAAGGAAAATGATTTGCGTTTGTTGGAGTGTTTTTATTAAATTTTGAAAAAAGTTTGAGACGCGTATTGTACTAAAGTCTATGACAATAGGAGCAAGTATTGTGTACAAATGATCCAGGCGTCTCACGTACAAAATACTCTAGAAGAGATAAGGAAATACTCTCGTTCATCTTTTCCCATGTACTTATGGCTGGTGACGTACTATACGCATCACATTTATTAAGTATTTTGGATTTTGATCCAAGAAAAGATTTTTGTCTTAAGAGATGCAATGCAAAAAGGAAATAAAATCTAAAGGAAACTCAATCCTAAATGTTATCATGCAAAATGGCCCTAAGGTTAGGATTAGAAGGGAAATTCCATCCTAATATGATCATGCAAGATAGACCTAAGTTGAGGATGAAGGGAAATTATACCCTAATGTTGTCATGCTTGGATAAACATCCTAATGTCTACCTCTAATTTAATTAATCAAATTAAACAACTTAATAAAATTGAATCAAAGGATTCCTAAGGGATCATGCAAAAGAAATAAGCAAGCTAGCAAGAGAATCCATAAAAGCAATAACATGAATCAACAAGTTCAAACAACAAGTTCAAGCAAGCAAGTTCAAGCAAGTATTAACATGCAAATGAAAATCCATAAGCTTAAACAAGCAAATAATGTAAATATGCAAACAAATTGATAATCAATCCATGTAGGTACTGTAAAAAGATGCTAAAGAGCTCAAGAAATATCTACAAATATCAACCATATCAAGTAATGGAGGATAGAAGTGGAATGACCAAAACAGCAATAAAATCACAAAAATCAACAGGAGTAACTGGTTACCTGAATCTGGGTAACCGGTTACCACATACAAAAATTTAGTTCCAGGGCGCGCTGCAAAGGTAGTAACTGGTTACCTGAATTTGCGTAACCGATTACACTGTGTATAAAACAACAAAACAGAGCTGAAACAGATTTTTTCTAGAATCACTTATTTGCTCAACTTCAGAATGATAGGGCATGCAATTGTATGCGAAAATCACAGCAATTATGAGCAAACAAACACCAATACAATCAAGCATGTAAACCAATGGATCAATTAACACATAAATCACAAGAGACTACATTGTGAAAAATGCAAATTAAGCTAAAACAATATTAGATCCAAGAATTACCAACCTACAAGGCTGAGATTTGCCTTGGTACTTGTTGCAAAAAGAAATTGATGAATGTAGTTAAGAAAACCAGAGATCCAAATAGATCCTCACAAGAACATGGAAGAACAACGTAATAAACTGATCGAATTTGGATTTGCTTCGAAATCACTTCAAGAATTAATTTCCAAGCTTAGATCTAATGGAGAATCCTCTGTTACTGCAGAATTTGATGTTGAGGAAGTAATGTGATGAAGGTTGAGCTCAAAGATTAACAAACTTCAATGAAAAGCTTTGTTAAATTTAATGGTGGAGCTTTGGTAAGGTTAGGGAGGATGATGAAAATGGAGTGAGTGAGTGAAAAACTCAACAAAAATGAGAGAGAATCAAGAGTATGATGTGTAGAAAATTCAGAAATTTTGTGAATGGTTGGTTCTCCTTGCAAAAATGAGAGAGGTTTGTTTAAATACAAACTAGGTATGGAGCAAAATGTGGCTTGGAATTTGGTTTGGAAGGAGGTTTTGATTTAGGTATGAAGTTAGTTAGACTCAACTCAGTGATTTGAGTCATAACTCGGTTAGTTATGAGTCAATTCGGTTAGGGCTCAAATGCAAATCACAAGATCAATTGGTTTAAAATGAGGGTGTATGGTGAAATTTATTTGAAATAAAGTGGGGGGAAAAAGTGGGACTGATATTTGCTATGATGTAGCATGTTTTAGAATATTCCCATGATGCATGAGTGAAGCATGAAAATGAATTGAAGTATCAACTGCTGCAGCACTTGAAAAACACTATTTTTGGCAAAATTTATCAGGTGTAATCGGTTACCTGAAATAGGGTAACCGGTTACATGTTCCAAAAATTGAATTTTGGGCCTTTTATAGGGGGAGTAATCGGTTACCAAAATCTGGGTAACCGGTTACCACAGTGCAAAAATGTGAAAATTGTCCTGTTGCAACCTGTTCTGAGCGTGACTTTGCATTTGAACCTTAGCCTTTAATATTGACCTTGAATAATGCTTGAAATATGAGGGGTATCCTGTCCTGAACCCAGAATAACCTCAAGCTTGTTTGAATTCCAACTAATCTCATCCGGTCTCTGAGTAAAATAAATGCCAGAAATTTCTGATGCTGTTGTTTTAGCTTTGAACACCTGAATTAACGTCTTGGCATGAACATAAGGAATTTGGAATTTTGATTCCTTTGCGTTTGCTTGCACACTCTAAGTAGAGAAAACTTCGCATCACAAGAAATTCCCTTGATTTCATGTCTTGGGAAACCAATGAAATGCATGATTATGAGTGTTATGACCTAATGGAGATGTATATGAATGAGAAGCATAAGCCAGTTAGGGTTAGCAACAAGAGGGAAAATTTTGGGGTGTAACAACTGGTCTTTACAGTCTCTAGTGCTTGTTCTTTAGAGTCTTGAGAGATTGATAAACCTTTAGAGGCTCTTCTATCAGAGTCACGGTTAGAAGCTTTAACACAAACGTTCATCAGAACCGTTGTCTAATATAATTCAAGAACTTGATGTAATCTTGAAGCGCACGTTTGTATTTCTTCATTGTCAAAGTGTGTTGAGTCCGGAGTCTGATGACGTCACACACCAATTCTTCTGAGTCATAACCTTTTAGCAAAAACTACTCACTAGACAAAACCATTATGGTACAAAATTGTTCTCTAAGAAACAATGTATTGTTATCATCAAAACTAAATGCCAGATGTATAGCCAAATCTTGTTCTTACAATCTCCTCTTTTTCGACGATGACAAAACCATGTATTTAGATGAACAATTTTTACTTGTTTAAATCATATAAAAACATCATAGTGATGTTTGTAAGCTCCCCCTAAATTTTATACTATTAAAATTATTTTTCATCTTAGAATTTCAGAGTTAGGTTTGCAAGCTCCCCATGAATTTAAGACTTTAAAATAATTAACATATAAAAATCTCAATCAGCATGAAAGAAATAACTTCCCAGAAAATCTGGTTACAGAAGTAAAGGCCTGGTTGTTGAGGTATTTCAGAGTTGACTTTGTCTTGAGTATCAGAAGTTCTAGTTATCAGCCTCGTATCAGATCATGATCTGCCATAACTTATATATGCTTGATTATAAGCTTGGTTGTTATCAGAACTTGTATATCAACCTGATTAAACTCTTCTGAAGAATTCTCAACACATAGAATAGTTGTCAACACACATCTTCGTTAATGTCTTCTGAAGAATGCTTAGCAAACAACCTGACTCATTTGATCAAATTCTTAATTCCTGAAACATTTGGTTAACATGATGAACTTATTCACAGTTCTCAGTCAGAATTAAGATTAAGAAGGGAAAATGTTTGGCTTTCAAAATGGCAATAGGTGTATCAAAATCATATCATTCTTCTCCTCCTTTGTCATCAATAAAAAACGATAATAAAAGATAGACAAAGTGAACCCCTTACATACCCTAGATTTTCCCTTAGTTTTTTTCCTTTTCACCCTCATAGCATATCATGATCATCCTATCTCATTGGTCATGAATATTCATCGTATCATGGCATTTCATTTAAATAGATTGCATTACATTCATATCAAGAATTACTTTCTAATTTCTAAGCCTTATGCTATTCACTTTGCATCAAGGCTCAAGGTTTAGGTTGGTAACAATCAAGGGCATTGTTATTTGAACCTTTACAGAAGTTTTAAATGTCTTGATGTTCATGTGACAGATGTAATTGGCCTAGGAGTTGTCTACTTTACATGAATTTCTTTAATCATGTACACGTGCGTTTGAAGAACTAGATCAATAATCCAAGAGTGATTATTTGTTCCTTTTAACTCATAATTCATCAATACTTGGTTTTTCATGAGCATGTTGTAAATGGGAGTCACATGTCAATTTTGGTTATGTTGGTCCTTGTGTTTGGTTCGTTTTGCTCCACTCTTATTGTTTGCATTTTACTTGCATTGTCATGGGCATACATTAGCATGGATTACAAACAAGATACCAAGATTAGAGGTGGCCCTTTGGCGCCAGCCTCTATTTGGTTATTTATGTTTCAATTTAAAATTTTGATTAAGACATAAGCAAAAGTTGGCAAAAAAGAGAGTTTTTCCATTGATCATTTCTTTGAAGTCGTGTTAAATAAATACAAGCATAGCCTTTGGTATAAGGTCCATAGCATTATAAGCTTTGCTGTTATTCAATACATCATGACTTAATACATAACCATAAAGGCATAGTGCAAAAAGAAGAAAAAGAGGAAATTTGTATGAGCCAAGTCTTCATGTGGCAGCTTCATCTTTCCAAGTTGCTTCAAGGCGCACTCACAACTTTGCTACCATCTCCCAAGGTCCATCCTCGAGCCATGCTTCTTGCCAAGCCTTATCAGCCAATTCAAGTGCTCCCATTTCTATGACCTTCAAGTCCTTGAACCAACACCATAAAACTCCATGAGTAGCCACGGTTTCCTTATCCTCGTGCCACACTCCAATAAGCACGTACATGGAAAAGGGGAGGAGAAAATAGGACATTAGCATGTATACACAAGCAGCAGAGAATGATAAACAAAATGATGTTTTGCACATATGAGACAAACATAAAATGAGGTCATAATTCTGCAGCAGCAGGAACAAGAAAAAGAGAGAATAAAATTGTCATGGCAAGGTATAGACAAAGTTCAGGATACCAAGTACATAGGACCAGAACATTCACAAGGAATTCACAAAACATTTCACAGTTTGACAGCAAGGCAATTTTAAATAACTATCTGCACGTGGGGCCACCAAACCAAAAATGCAGAAAGGACAAAACAAGTAAAGTTAACAGAGAGAATTGCTTCACACGCAGTAACAGAAATCCACACAATTCCATTCCAAAAATCCCTCGAAATCAGGGCAAGGCAAGCCAACTCCTAACGGATTGATTCCTTCAGAATTACACCTCAAAAAAATTTCATAGAAGTCCACACATCTCACACGTATTTTGCAAAACAAACCTACAGTATATATACACCACTATTCATTCACAGAAGGACACCTGAAAACCTAGCAGAACAACCACACTGCAGAAACAAAATTCATCCCTAACCCTAATTACTCTAAAGCTCTACAATTCTAAAAATTACTCAAGAGTTTCTCATTGACTCCTTTTGCTTGATTTCTTGTTGATATCTTCACTCTGAGTAACCTAGCTTTCCTTTCCTTGCTTTAATTGCACAATTCTGTTGAGTTTGGGATTTAGGGTTTTGATTTAGGAACGAGCCTGATCTGGTAGATTTAGGCCGTTTTAGACAATTCTGGGTGTAGGTTTGGATTCTCCTTTGAAAATAAGGGCGGGTTGGTGTTGAATTTGTAAGGTTTTGGATGACCTTGCCGGAGAAGAAGACGGCGGCCACCGCGGCCAACATCTTCTCCGCACGCTTTAGGGTTCCGGCGAGCAAATTTGCAGAGTCAAGGGGAGAGTTGAAGTGAGGAGAGAGAACGCAATTGAGGAAATGAACTCAGATTTGGATTTTGTTCATTCTTAATGAGTGACCATGGTGAGGTGGCCAGAATGGCGGTGACAAGTGTCTCCACTTGTCCACGGTGTGGCGTCCCCCGTGTTGATTCCATGTGCGCCTTCCACCCTTCTTTTCGTGCACGCCCCTCTCCCTTGGATGAGTCAGCTCTTTGACTCCCATCAGATTTGACGCACCATATCATGCCCTGAAGTCAACGTGAGTTGACTTGGACCACCATGGACCCCAGGCGCCCTAGGCCTCCTTCTTGGTGGGCCTTGGCATTCTCACTATTTACACCTCCTTCTTTCTCATTTGCAGGCCCATTGACTTGCTTTTATTTATTTTATTTTCTTTTCTTTATTTATTTTCTTTTCATTTTATTTCTTAAATTCTATCTATTTTTTTTATTTATTTTTCTAATATGCTTAAAAAATACCAACAATTTTTTTTAATTATTTTAAATATAAATATTTAATATTAATTTATTAATTAATTTTATTAAATATTTATAATTTTGTTTTGTTGTTTTCTTTCCTAATACTCAAAAATACAAAAATATGTATCATTAATAATTTTAAATGTATATATTTAATACTAATTAATTAATCTATTAATTAATTTTATTAAATATTTATATTTAACTTAATTAATGATCTTTTTTTACATTGCTTAGTTGATTTAATTGTATGATGCTTAATTTTTACTTTGATTATGATTTTGCTCATATATTACCTATGCCATGATACATCTTGATTTCATGTTCAAACCCCCTTTGCATGTTCAAACCATTTTGAAACTAATTCTTGATTGAATATCAAGTCCTTTTCAAAACACTTTTGTAAGTCGATTGTTCCTACGACCGCCATCAACCTCACATAGCTTACTATTAGGCTTTCTTACAATGAGACCTGCTTTGCACCTTACACTTTCATTTGCATACATTTGTGTGATGAATTTAATTTTCCATGGCTTTGTATTATCCTCATTTGACAAAATGTATCCCCCTATGGATCCTAAGGTATTCCTGAAGAAAGTTCAGGTGCTGGTTGCTGAATTTTTCTCTTCTTTGATTGGGCCCCTTCAATCGTTGTAGGGTCGATGATCCTTTGCCATGTGAAAAGAGATAGTAAATTTCTTTGTTCCTCTTGACTTTCTATAGCATGCTGCTCCAATATCTCAATCAGAGTATCCTTTTCTTTCAATAGCTCTTGGATTTTTGTGCATTCCAAGCTGACAATCTGGTACTTGTTCTTCCAAGAGTTCTTCTCACGTTGGACTTTGTTGAAAGCGACCTGAAGCATTCATGAAGTAAAGAATAGACTCTTTCAGGGGAAAAATTTCCTGACAAGGGTAAGGCATCTTCAATTTGATGGCTCTAGTTTGCACCCATTAGAGGTAAGGCTCTGCAGAGATGCGGTTTGGCCTTCCTAAGGATTCTCTTCCCTTCCTGTGAACATGTTGCCAGGCATGCACAATTTCTTTCTTTAGTGCTCTGTCATTTTCTCCTTCCTTGAAGAAAAGACCTTCCAGATGAATGTTATGTGGTACATTCTTCATCGAGTATCCAAGTTGACGACGAGCTAAAATTAGATGATAGTTGATCCATCCTTTAGTACCAATGAGGGGGTACATTGGGGAAACTTCCACATTTGTCAATGATTTTTATTTAATCATAGATCTGATTGTACCAATCTATGTCAGAATGAACGAGAGACATAATCTTTTGTGACCATCGCATACCACTCTTGAGATCCCAAAAAGCAACAGACTTGGGTAAGTGGGAAATAAATCATTTATAGAGTAATGGTACACAGTATGTGATCATCCCTCCACTGTACAAATTCCTTAAATGTATTGAATGATAAGCATCCACGAGCAAAGTTGGGACTGGATTCCCAATTGATAATATCTTGAAAGCGTTGATATCGACGAAGTTGTCAATGTTGGGAAAGCGAAATAACCCATATATGAGCAGAACAAAGACATCCTCGAAAGCATTTATGTTTCCTATGCTGGAAAAGTATAGGGCTTTCTCCATCAGGAATTTAGCTGGTAAATGTTGGATTCTCCCCTTGGTGGTCATGTGAGTTCTGATATCTGACTTTTCCAAAGAGATAGCTCTTACAATGGCCTGATCTTTGGGAATTTCTTCCAGTCCAGAAAATGGATCTTGATCGGTGATAAGTAAATCAATCAGATGAGAGTACTCTTCCAGTGCCGGAGTGAGCCGATAATCTGGAAATGTGAAGTAGTGGCATACTGGATCATAGAATTGAACCAATGTAGACAGGACTCCTTCCACCATGTTGACCTTCAAAAGAGACAACAGTCCTCCGTGCTTAGCTCTGAAAGTTTCGGGATTAGTAATCATTCTTCCCAATTTTCTTAGGTCTTCCAGTTTTGGAATTTTGAAGGTGTACTTGTGCATTTTTCTTATACCGAAATCCATAGCACAACTTCTGGTATTTGTAACCTTTGTTTTAGTTCTTTTAGAAAAAGATATTTTTAATAATTTTTTTTAATGAATGAAATGCATGGATGCATGAATGCAGCAAACAAAAACATTTGAAAACATGGGTTTAGGGGTTCATCGTCACGAGCATGGAGTCATGGATCTACCCACCCCCAAAGTGTGTACTAGGGTCAAATTTTTGTACCTATAGAACTGGTTCTAACAAAGGTTCCCAAAATCGTTGACCCCTCTTAAGAATATTAACAGAAAACCGACTGACTCATGAGAGTTGTAATATCCCCAAGATGAATCTCATTTGAGTGTAGTATCGCATATCAACTATTCCTGATAGTCACCGCACTATGTCCTAACAAGGGTTAAGTGGTTAAATGTCTACTAATCCTCAGTTTCAAGGGTGCCCAGTGGAAAAGGTAATGTTTTCACGACTTCCTTGTTCAACATCAGTAATTCCAAAAGGGTACCTCCACTGATTCGGTGGACTTTCAAGTTAGCTTGGTCGGGACTCACTCCCTATAAGCCTTCCTGAGTCTGCCACCTCTTATCTTAAAATGTTCTCTCGGACTCACCACATGTGTATTAATCATATTCCCAGATAACAGTAATTTAAACAAGTATAGCAGATAAACAGATAGTATGACAGCAAATGATATAAAATAAGAAAGCAACTAAAATAGTAGAAAAAATAAATGCAATGCAAGGATTAAACCTCTTAGGGGATTAAAAATCCCCAGCATAGTCGCCATTTTTCTGTAGCGCTCAGTTTTTTGTGACGCGACCAATACCGCTCTTGGAGCTACTTTCTGATTTCTATATTTATCCTATGAAGCTTAAAAGGAATGGGAAGATATCTTAAACTAACCCTGCATGCAAATGTTTTCCTTACAAATGCGAAGAGATTTGGAATCGAGGTTTGGTTATACAAAGGGAAGCTATTAACACCCAGAGTATCTATAGTAATCTATAGGAACCTTCATTTACACATATTTTCTTACTATTTGAAATGCTTTCTTAAGTCTATCTGCTATTTATTGGGGAAAGTTTCTCCTTTATGAGGGCTGAGGGAATGTTTTTGTTGTTTTTGGGTTTTTTTATTATTTTTGGGTAGGTGCTTGACCTAAGATTTTTTATTTGTGTGCTCGCTAAGATTTCGTAATCTTATGTCTACGTATTACCGTAAAGAGATTTGGGAAATCAGAGAAATCGTAGTTCCTCCTATTCTATGGGAGGAAAAAAAAGCTTGTTTGATGTCTTGTTCAAAGCCCAAGATTGAAGCTAAAAGAGTATTTATGTCTTGTTCAAAGCCCAAGGTTGAAGCTAAAGGAGTATTTGTGTCTTGTTCAAAGCCCAAGCTTAAAGCTAAAGGTTTGACTGAGAGAGAATTTGTCATCTCTGAATGGACATATCTCACATATTCATCACAAATGTTGAGTAATTGGTTATAAGGGAAGTTACTTTACCTAGGATGTGTGGAATCCAGCAATGCCATATCCTCCTTTATAAATCTTTGCATGCTAAGAGGGGGACATTGGCTTGGATGTGTAGAATCCAGAGGCTTGCCACTTACATCAGTTAGATGAAAGAGAAATTTTAGCCATGATAAAGGAGGGACTCCAGCTTGGATTTTGAACCAACAAGTGTGCCATTTACATCAATTATCTGGAAAAAGTTTTGATTATTTATTTTGATATGTGATGTATAGAGGAAATGTCCTCCTACAGAGAGGACTCATGGTCTCATCTGAGGGGATGACGGATTTTGTGCCTTGATCAAAGCCCAAGGTTGAAGCTAAAAGAGGTTGACTCCATTGGGTGGAGTTTTATATCTGTCTTGTACAAAACCCAAGATTGAGGCTGAAGTGTTTAAGTATAATCTTAAAGAAGACTAACTCAACTGGGAGAGTGTTACATCTGTCTTGTACAAAGTCCAAAATTGAAGCTAACTAAAAAAGATTCTTATATGAAGCCTAAGAGGAGGCTGCGGGGAATCCTGAAGAGAGAAGGACTCTTGTTGAGGGATTCTAAATATTAAGAGAATGTTCAAACTGAAAGCACCTTTGGTTTGATAAATTTTGGTAAAACACATTGATGATAAAGATGAATAAATCTGGACTGAACAAAGATGTCATAACCTAAAGTCATGACATCCTGAAGTACTGCACTGATTTAGCAAGTGGATAATGCGCATGGATCAAGGAATCAACGAACAGAAGACTGAAGCCCAATGAAGCAGAAGACACTATAAATAGAAGACTTAGACCTAGGTTTTTGTTATGCCTTATAACGCCTATTGTAACCTTGTTTTTCTTGTGTAAGAAACAAGGGTTTAGGGTTTTAAGAGTCGTTGGCTCTAGGTTGTAAGCCTCCCTTTGTATCAGTTGATACATTGTGGTAGATATAGGTGTCACACAGATCCATAAGCCTTGAGGTATTGGATTGTGTATTGTTCTTGGATGAAGCTTTTAAGCAAATCCGAGTTAGCTTGTTTGTCAAGTAGGCTTGACAGATTTCTGTATTAACAAGGATGATGTAGAAATCACAGTTGTTGGTTGAGGGAAGTGAGTGGGGTATCTCGTATCAGGGTTCTAAATGTTTGAGTTTAACCTTGGTAAAGATGTTCATGGGGTAGATGTTAGGGATAAAGTTGTAAACGTGGGAGTTTAACTTTGTAACAGTCTACACGATAGTGAAGCCTTCTTCCTGGATTGGTATCCCCCAGATGTAGGTGAGTTGCACCGAACTGGGTTAACAATTACTGTGTTCTTTATCATTCTGCAGATCTACATTTTCTGTTAGGGTTCATGATGAACATGTTAGATCATATGTCATGACATCTGTGATTGTGCAGTTTTGATATTCAAGGTATCATTCTGCTGTTGCGCCTCCAAGTTTAAAAGATTATGTTGCACAATGTCTTGATGTGTGTTAGGACATCTGCTGTCTGCATAGGTCAGAATTTCAATTAGTATCAGAGCAGGCATCTTGTCTGGTTCTGGATGAGATCTTTGGGAGATACTTTTTGGCGTTTAAACAAGGAGGAGTTTAAAGATCAGATCAATCAACTCAGACATACTCAAGGGTATTAATGGATGAGATGGATGTTCTGGATCGAAGGGAGAAACCCGGAGGTTATTCATGTTGCTGAGGAGGTTCTACAACAACTACAGGAGAAGTGGCTAGTTCTCTTGTTGGTGTGTCTTATAAGATGTTCTGACATCTTATTAGGGCAAGCAAGATTTGTTCCTTGGTGGTTCCGCTGCATGAGTTTCTGATGGAAGACCTCTAGAATTATGGGATTCTGGAGTTGTTACTAAAGACAGTTGGTGGAAGGCCTCAATCGTCGGCCTCTATAATTGAAGGTATCTGCATTCTTTTATTCCAAAGTCGGGAGCGATGAAGTGAAGGAAGTTGTGGTCAGATATCTGGTATGATGACTTGGTACTTGGAAGCTTGGTTTCCTGGTGCAGTTTGGAGTCAGTTGAAGAGGAGAGGAGTTAAGTTAAAGTTTATCAGGTTCTTGCTCTAGGAGTTTGATAAATGTTTGGTCGGCTAGGTTTTCAAATATACTTGAGAGTTCTCTCAAGTCCACTCATAAAGATATCTATGTCGTGTATCTGGAGTCTTCTAGTTACTCTTCTGACTAGAAGGTGTTTCCTTGAGACACAATCTGAAGAACGTGGAGGTGATTTATTTTCACCATCCAAAACAGCAAGGAAGGATTCATTTTTCTTGACCCTAAGAGTGAATCCAATCTGATTGAAGATTTGTTGAGGTAAATAAGATTTGTTCAGAGAAAGTCTTAGTTACTTGAGTCAAGGGTGGCAGCCTTGGTATCTCAACATTGTCATTGAAGAAGATACTTGCAAAAAGATTGAATACTTTATAAGTGTTCATGACATGATCTGGTGGAGCTCAGCTACAACAGTGAAGAAGGGTTATTGGACAAGGATTTAAGATCAATTGCTATTTGTGGAATCCACAAGTATTTAATTGATTATCCTTGAGATTCAAGATTGAGGATGTTCTGTCAGATGTTTTAACATCTTTTCATCAGAGGTTTGAAGAATCATGGGAGAGGTTTTACATTCGCTCAGAAGCCTCCTAGGTGCTGACCTAGGACTGTTGGCTTAGCGTCTGTTCTTAGAAAGTATTGTGAATGACTTGTCCAGATAGTGAGGTTGTTGAAGATGGAGATGGAAGACTATGATAACATCATAATCTTGATGACTACTTGGATTGGTATATTTCTAATCCAGGTACTTTAGGGCATTCCATAATGCTCATCATGGAGTTCAGATAGGTGGCAATATCAGCAACTTCGTGAAGACGACTTTACTCAAGGAAATGTGGCATCCTTGGTACAGCTATGGGGGGTAGTTTCTAACTATTCCTTCTGAAGATTCAGACAGTGGCAGGTTTGAAGTCTTTGGAGAAGCACTGGCAGGTATTCATCAAGGTGTGAGCTTGTATGACATAACTGCAAATCAACAGAGTAGAGGTTGTCTACTCAAACTTGGTTGATGAATCAAGTCTATTAGAGTATGGGACTCTTGCTCTATTAAGAGAGGAAGTTCTTTCAAGTGGCAGAAGAAGGAGCTGAATTCAACAACTAGATGTCTTATCAGATTGTTCTAACATCTAGTCCAACATCAGAATCTCAGCTGGTGATGTGGTACATCAGCTTAAGATAAGGTGATCTACAGGAGAATGAGAGTGATGGATTCTTCAAAAAGGTCTATCTCATGCACTTTGCGGGAGCTGTGGATGGGAAGATGTTACATGACTAAGAGGCTTGGTGGATCCAAGATGTCTTGCAATAGGGCAAGTAGTTCGTGTGACTTGAAGATCTGATTTCATTAGTAGATCAGGGTATCTTGTGGAAGTTCTGAAGATGAGTGAGGTCAATCAAAAGGTGGCATTTGACTGGTTTCACAATGTGCGTTCAAGCAGGATGCTTGAAACTGATTATTCTTATGCATAAGAGTAGTTAGTTAAATTTGTTTGAAGGTTCTAGTTCTCTGGGAGCTTGTGGCAGAAGTTCTGGGTTGAGAATGGAAGCATACCTTCTTAGTGGTTGAGAGTTTATTTCTCTCTGGGTTTCTGAAGACTTCTTTGGCTCAGTGTTGTGTGAAGATCTTCAGTGTGGATTACTATGCTGATAGTAAGTCCAGTAGTGGAGCATATCAAGAACCATGGTGTGTGGTGTCTATGATGTGCAGAAGATGTCCTAACTGATGTTAGAACATCTTTGGGTTGGATATCCTTGGTGAAGGATTTCAGGTTCTGTGATGAACTGGTTACTTGCATCGTGTCCAAGAAGTATCTACGTGATCATCCGAGAGAATGATGGAGTAGAAGGGTTTCTTGGAAGGAGGATGTAAGGGTTTGTGAAGACTGAAGTGGATCACGTGTTGATTGCTTGGAAGTCTATTTCCTGAATGCGTTCAGAAGTAGAGATTCACCATAAATCAGAAGTATTCCAGGTTATCATACGGGAGAATGATAAGGAATGACTGTCTTGGATTGCGGGGTGTTTATCTCTAATGCTGGCCTGGTGAGGTCAGTGGAAAATCTTGCATACGACATTTGAGCCCTGGGAGTAAGTCATGCTAGTAATGGATCAGTTTAGCAGTTGTGAAGTTCTGGAGCATGCATATGATAGCTGACATCGTTATAACAAACTAAGGGGCCCTGTGCATCTCTTTGAGGAATGTGAAGCAATCTGATTCAATTGGTTTGTGCCTTAAGCAGTTGGAGGTCTATACATGAGAATTCAAGAGGAGTTCGTGTGGTGTGTAGATGGTTGCAGGATGAGGGGGATCAATGGGACTTTGATCTCAAGCCAAGAGTTTGTTATGGTTGGTATACACTTCCTCACGGGTAGCATGATGGTGATCATGTGTGAGTGATTATTGTTTCTTGTCAGAGGGAACAATAAGAGAGTTGATGATTGCATTCAGTAGGTGTGTTGAACAGAGGGTGCACTCTTGAAGACATGAAGATGCGTCTTATGTTTTCCAGTCATTAGCTTGGGTGTTCTATGGAGGAGCATCGATTACCTTAGTCAGGGGGAGAGGCCTCTTGATCTAAGATGAAGTTCCAGTTTGCATTTGTGCATCAAACAAACTGAGATGTCAAGGAGGATGGCTTGACATTATTGTTGAAGATCCAGTTTGCACTTGTACGTCAAGCAAACTGAGATGTCAAGAAGGATGGCTTGACATTATTGTTGAACTTCCAGCTTGCATTTGTGCATCAAGCAAGCTGAGATGTCAAAGAGGATGGCTTGACATTGTTAAAGTTCCAGTTTGCATTTGTACGTCAAGCAAACTGAGATGTCAAGGATGTCTTGACATTGGAGTATTGTTGAAAGTTGTGGGAAACTTGGCAGTGCATATTTAATGGTTCTTATTGGATGCTTAAGAATCATTGATTGAGTCTGGGGAATTTATTTTTCTGCAGACTGTTATCACAAAACTGTGAAGATTCTCGTCAATACAAAAGCTTTCTTGGAGAACAGTGTCTGACATGATGTCAAAACATTGTTAAGGACATGCTTGATGGGAAGTAGGTCTTTTGGTAGGTGGGTCTTACATTATGCGCGTGCTAAACATGTTCATCGTTACTCACATTATTGTTGGACGGTTTCCTTGAAGAAGAAACAGTCAAAATATTCTTAGCCGGTGCACATTTGGACTTGGTAAAGTTACAACCTTAGAGTAATAACTACATTGAATTTCAACAGATCGTTACATTCGAAGGAAAAATTCTTGGCTATTTAAGGATGTTTCTGGAGCAGGTTTCCTCAGATTGTGGTACTCTTTGTGATTCAGTCAAAATGTCTTTTGTTCAAGTCTGGTTATGTGTCGGTTGGGTATGGGAATACCTTGGTTTCTTTTGCCAATTTTTGGCTAAAAAGGGGGAGTATGATTCACTAGGTCAAGGGATTCAAAGGGTGTTAAGGTTGTTCTTGCAGTTGCTTTGTAAGGATGATAAACAAGATGTTCTAACATCCTGTATGTATGTCCTTTGTGTCTTGTGACTTGATTTAAGAATCAAGTTGTGTCTTGTGACCTGAGTTACATGTTTTATATGCTCATATTCAAGAAGACTACAACTGATCTCTGGAGGGGGAGTGTTTTTCAAAAGAATGTCCTATGTTATTTGATTTCAAAGTTCTTACTAACTTCTTTAGAAGTTTCTATTGCCTGGACAATTATCAAATTCACTCATCCTGGTTTACTACTTTCCTCAAGAGTGGCAGTACCATCTCATTGGTTAAGGGGGAGCCAGAGTTATCTTCTTCCTCATGTACATCAACACAGACTCAGTTTGTACAGTATTCCAATCATAGCCGCTACTCAGGGTGAAGAGACGTTCAAAATGTGTTTTAGCCAAAATTTGTCAAAAGGGGGAGATTGAAAGCACCTTTGGTTTGATTAATTTTGGTAAAACACATTGATGATAAATATGAATAAATATGGACTGAGCAAAGATGTCAACGAAGATGTCATAACCTAAAGTCATGACATCCTAAAGTACTGCACTAATTTAGCAAGTAGATAATGCGCATGGATCAAGGAATCAACGAATAGAAGACTGAAGCCCAAGGAAGCAGAAGACACTATAAATAAAAGACTTAGACCTAGGTTTTTGTTATGCCTTAGAACGCCTATTGTAACCTTGTTTTTCTTGCGTAAGAAACAAGGGTTTAGGGTTTTTAGAGTCGTTGGCTCTCTAGGTTGTAAGTCTCCCTTTGTATCAGTTGATACACTGTGGTAGATATAGGTGTCACAGATATCCATAAGCCTTGAGGTATTGGATTGTGTATTGTTCTTGGATGAAGCTTTTAAGCAAATCTGAGTTAGCTTATTTGTCAAGTAGGCTTGACAGATTCCTGTATTGACAGGGATGATGTAGAAATCACAGTTGGTGGTTGAGGGAAGTGAGTGGGGTATCTCGTATCAGGGTTCTAAACGTTTCAGTTTAACCTTGGTAAAGATGTTCATGGGTAGATGTTAGGGATAAAGTGGTAAACGTAGGAGTTTAACTTTGTAACAGTCTACACGATAGTGAAGTCTTCTTCCTGGATTAGTATCCCCCAGATGTAGGTGAGTTGCATTGAACTGGGTTAACAATTACTGTGTTCTTTATCATTCTGCAGATCTACATTTTCTATTAGGGTTCATGATGAACATGTTGGATCAGATGTCGTGACATCTGTGATTATGCAGTTATGATATTCAAGGTATCAGACTACTGTTGCGCCTCCAAGTTTAAAAGATTATGTAGCACAATGTCTTGACATGTGTTATGACATCTGATGTATGCATAGGCCAAAATTTCACAAACTGCTTGGGGAGTCAGGAAGGGATCTAACTCTTAATGGAGATTTAGAAGAGAGTTGATTTATCAACTGCCAGAAAGGCTTTGATTCTTCTAGGGTTCATTGATTGTGATTTAACCCTGGCTGGGGATTTTTAAGGTGAAAGTCAAGCCTTGTCGAGGATCAGAAGGGATTTAAAGATGAGTTTGAATGCCTTAGAGGTTTCAACTCTCCTGGGAATGGATGTATTAATAAATATGATCAGAATTTATCCTATGCTTTTAGGAAGCCTGAGGGTCCTTGTATGAAGTCCAAGAGGAGACTATGGGGATGAGACTTTCCAAGTCTACTTGTATGAAGCCCAAGAGAAGGCTAAGACTACCCAAGTCTCTTAAGATGAGGCAAACTCTAGTTGGAGAAAGATCTTTGTATGATGCCCAAGAGGAGGCTAAGGGTTCTAGAGATGAAGATCAACTCTTGAATGATTGGATTTTCTAGAGTTTTTTACTTTCCTGAGGATTGAACTGGCAGAGATGACTAAATTATATCCTATGCTTTTAGGAAGCCTTTGGGTCCTTGTATGAAGCCCAAGAGGAGGCTATGGGGGAACTTCTAAGAAACCTGTAGGTCCAAGCCTAAGAAAAGTTCAAAAAAGGTTTCACCGGGAACTAATCATTTCTTTGTTGAACAGTTCTAAGGTTTGAAGAAATTCAAAAGAGGTTTCACCGGGAATTAATCCTCTATGGGGAAATGAATTTCTTTGTATAAGAATAAACTAGTTGATTGAATTGAGTTGTAAGTATCCTACTGTTTGTCCTAAGTGTGAACTGAGGATGACCTAACTGTTAAGGGAACCCTAAATAGATAAGCACAGGTATATATACAGATATATGAACAAGTATGAATTGAATTAAAAACGGTATTGGGTCTTATTCTCAGGGAGAAGCCCAGGTGTGTTGTGATTGATTAGATGTTTTCTCCAAGATGGGATTAGTGTTTTGAGAAATTAAAGAAAGTTTTGAGAAAACTTTGAATTTGAATTTGAATCAAAATAATGTTGTTGTTATTTGAATGAATTGAAAAGAATGTTTGGGGCTTATAACTCAAAGAGAGGCCCAAGTGGTCTAAGAGCAGTTTCACCGGGAATAATGCTCCTCTTAGTACCAGTGTAATTTGAATCTTATTTTTATTATAAAAAAGGAAAAAGGATGGGACTTACACTCTATTTAAGAGGTACAAGTTAATGTATTTTTGAATGAAAGAACAATATTGGGTCTTATACTCGGGGAGAGGCCCGAGTGTTTTCAAACCGTTTAAAACAGACAGATGATTTTGAAAAACAGAGGTATGGGGCTTACAACTCAGGGAGAGAGGCCCATGGAGGTTTTTTATTGTTTAAAATAAAGTTTATGTACAAAAGATTGGGGCTTATACTCAAGGAGAGACCCAGATGATTTATTTGAAAACAGTGATCACACCGTGATACCGAAAAACGTTGTGGGACTTATTCTATAGCAGAGGCCCAAAATTTATTTATGTACATAGGGGGGTTGGGTCTTACACTCTAATAGAGGCCCAAGTGTGTTTGAAATGAATTTTTGAAAGATTGAATCCAAGAAAACCCTAATTTCATTTTTTAAAGATATTTTTCAAGGAAAAATCAATTAAAAATGATAAAAAAATACCAAAAAATTCAATAAACATGTTATGAATTATGATTAAGGTTTAAAAAATGTGGTTTTATTCACATGATGATTTAAAATTTAATTCGTTTTGAAAAATCAAGAGAAAGAAATTATTTAACATGTTTAAAACAAATTAAAATAAAATTCTTTAAAATATTAAAAAAGTTATCAAATAAAAAAATATTTTTTTGATTTTTTTGGGGAATAAAATATTTAAATGTATAAAGGATTTATGTTTAAAAAATCACTTGAAAAAGATTAAAATTGAAAGAGAAAATAATTTTTGAAAATAATTAAGAAAATAATTAAAAATTCAAAAATTTGAATAAAATTTGAATTATGGCGCCAACCGTCATCTTTTTCCTCGCGCGTGCCCTCCATGACCGTTTTGTAAAACCTCTCATATCTCCCTCAATACGTAATGATTTTGCACGATGTAAACATGAAAGTTGTTTGTTTTTGAACAAGGATTTCAATGGTACCAATTAATTTCATTTCTTTTAAGTGTAGAGTGAGATATCATGTGAAGAACAGATGAACCCTAATTTTTGCAAGAACACTATGAAATCCTATACACGATTGATACATAGCAATTAATTGAGGGAAAACATTCTACTTAAGTGGAGAAACATGTTGGTAACTTGAAAATAAATTTATGATGCATGGATCATAGAGTTTGAGAAGTTCAGGCTTACTTGTGCAAGAGGAATTTGAATCCTCAGTTCTAGGTGTTAAAGAAGTGTTTTAATGATCTGGACAGCTCCCTTGGACCTCAACTAGTGTGTTGAGATGCTTGGAATGGATTGAAAACCTCTGGATTGGTGGGCACAACTCCAACTACAGATGGCTTTGGGATGAGGTATGAACTTGATGAATCTGGTGTTACAGATGTTGTTCAAGTGTTTAGATCACTCATATATGATGTATGTGAGGTGTTAGGACCATTGGTTTGAGTTGAATTTCTCTCTATTTCAAAACACGATTCTCACTACTTTGGAAATGGATTTTTGATGCACAAGAGGGAAATGGTGGAAAACATATGCTGTGATGTTTTGGGGTGGTTTGATCAACCAGAAATGACCTCTATTTATAGTAGAGGAAGTTTGTTTTGCAAGGAATAGTGAATGGGGGCTGGATCACCCTATTGTCCAATGGATATGGCTAGGTGTTCAAAGTCTCCTCTAGCCATTAACTTGAGTTGAACTTGTAGGTTTTAGGTCCTTTGATTCTTGGATAAGTCTTGACTCATTTGGACTGGTATGAGCTGGTTCATGCCACCTCAATGCATCCTTTCAATGCCATATGACAAAATTGGATTTTGGATTTGTAACATTGATGATCACATGCCAAAGGGATATGGTTCTTGACTTATTGGCCTTATAGTTTAGATTCCTCATCATTTATGTTAATATTGGACATAAATCCAATGATGCAAGTGTCCGAAATTGGCTCAAGAAATCGTGGGATACAAGTTATGTGCCAATGCTGTCAAAAAATCAGTTTGTATCAACGCATGTTGTGAGGTCCATAACTCCTTGCTCAAGTGGAATCAATGGATGTTCTTGTACTCTTTGGAAATCTTGCATATCATACTTCAACTTTTATGTTTACATTTGGTCTTGATTCCTTTTGGATCATAATGAAAAATACCTCCAAAGTTGGACAAAACATGAGACAAATTCTGCCTAAAAAATTTTCTAAGTATCAAAGTTAAAATCCCATGAAACCCTAACCTTATGGCCTTATAACTCAAAATCTATGCATTTTTTGACCATGGATCAGTAGGACACTTTTGTAGTATGTAATGAGAACTTTCATTTGAGCTTTGGATGGGAGAAAATGGTTGTTTGAATCACAAGTTATGGCCTTGCAAAGTTAGGTAAAAAACCATTATTTTCCGTAACTTAGTGAAATTTCAAGTTTCTCAAGGTTGCCCTTTTTGCAAGTAACCTCACTTTTCTTGATCCAAATCACAAGTTAACATTGTTTTTGACTTAAAAAGGCCATGTTTGCCAAAAAAATTCCAAAAATCAAACTTGGTTTTGATCACAATTGACTTTTTGTATCAGATGAATTTTGAACTTTGTGATCCTTTATAAAATTAAGTCCTTGGACTATATTGAACCTAATGGATGGGTTCCATAGGTGTCTGAGAGTGTCTTGAATCATGTCCCAAGGTTTGAGATCATGTTTTGGTCAAAAATCAAAGGTATGGTTGACTTTTTCCCAAAAACCCTAATTTGTGGTTCAGATGAATTTGAATCCTTGCATTGCTTATGAACCGGGTTTTTTGAATCAATTCAAACTTGTGAATGGGTCAATATGGTTTATTTGAGGTATTTAAAGCAGATCTTGAAGTTTTAGGTCATGCCTTGCTCCAAAAGTCAGCTTAGGGACTAGATTAAGTCAAAACCCTAATTCCTGATCTTTGATGGATGCATCCCCTGAGACTATTTTGAACTTATGAATGGACTTATGAGGTTCTATTAAGCTTCTTGAATCATATGTTGAATTATTGGCTCGTGCCCAGATGAAAATTTCTCTCTGGAGGCCTTGGTCGACCAAAACCCTAATTTGGTGACACTGGTGATATTGAGGCATGATCAACTTGAAATGTTGCATTCTTGTGTTAGATTCTTGATGTGGGAGACCTCTTGATCCTTCATGGATGTTTAAGATGTTTGACAAGTTAAAGATCATGTCAATTCTTGATTGATCATTTGCCTGGATGCTCTGAGAGGGCTCAAAAACCCTAATCCTTGGTTGAGGTAAATACTCAACAATCTATGAAGAAGTTAATGGGGGTATGAAAGTACATCCACATTGTGGTGATGATTTGCACAATGGTGTGAAATATTATGGTCAAAATTTAGGGTATGACAGGACGGTCTCGAACCTTTGATTTTTCTCCTCGATTGTTTGGGTATGAGTAGCTTTACTCACTAGTCAAACAATTCTCATCTCTACAAACATCTAATCCGATTCACTTCAAACCATTTTCATAATAAACCGAATAAAACCTATTTTCTTAAGGACTTAAATGAAAAAGATAGTGGTCTAGAGCCTTCTATTCTCTCTCTCTCGAATGCTTGGATACGAGGATATTTCCTTGGCCATTCGAGTATTCGTCATCCACTTAAAATAATTTGACTATATTGAACCCTTTCACAATTAAGGGTGAAAAGGGAGATGGTCTCGAGCCTTCGATTCTTCTCCTAGATTATTTGGATGCAAGTAACCTTACTCAAGCATCCGAGTAATCGTCATCCAAACAAAACATCCAACATATTAACTCAACTTCTCACCCCGCGCGATTAATAAACCTTTCAAAAACGAGTATGCTTTATCCATATCGACGTGAAACAACAAAGACTTTAGCCTCCAAGAGCGAGCAAATGAAACTTTATTCACTCGATATGTCTAAAGGATCACTCCTTAAAACTAACCAAAAATTCGTAGTCCCCCGAAATACAAAGCGCTGATTTCCTTATTACACTATAAGGATACGTAGGCACGAGGTTGCGAGATCTTGGCGAGCCACCTTCTACCTTTTTTGCTTTTCCTTTTTCCCCGTAGTTCTCCAAACTACGAATGCTTGATTTCTCATTTCACAATGGGACTACGTAGGCACAAGGGCCCTAATCCTTGGTGAGCACACTAATAAAAAAATAAACCATTTCCCTTAGCAGATAACCTTAGCATAAAACCTTTTGCTACCCCTTTCTATTCCCTTTCGCATTAGAAGGAAACAAATAGCATAAGTTAACATTCAATTACAAATTAGACAAAGAGGTTCCCATTGAGTACAACGAACGTGAGGGGTGCTAATACCTCCCCCTTGTGTAATTGACCCTCGAACCTAGAATATGCCTGGGACGACCATTTTCTTTTCTTAAGGGTTTTATCAATATTTTCCCTTTTTCTTCCTAGAATAAATAAAGTTTGGTCGCGACTATGTTCGAACTAATTTTCCGCGATTCATTTTGCGAAGGATTGTATTTTTTCGAGGTACGAAAAATACCAAACAAAATTTTATTTCATGATTGCAAGGGTACAGAAACAGAAATGAAAATAAAACACTTAGAAACTAAAGAAAACAACAAGTTTTAAAAATAGGGTTTCTAAGAGGATGACAGTCTGTATAGAATGGCTTTCATTATTCCTCCAATCTTTGAATTGGACCCAGCTTGAGCTTTGAACATCTCATCCTTCTTGTTCAACCTTTCTCAAATGACCGTATTCTCAGCCTTCATCTCTTGCATCATCTTGCGAACTAAGGAAGGAGCAGAGTCTGAGTCTCTAGCAATCACAACTTTTTTAGATCCATAAGTGGATCCCAATTTTGTAACAAATGGAGAAGGATGAGGTTTCACAACAGGTGCAGGGAGCTAAAAGGTTGGAGGGACCTTGTGAAGCAAAGGTTCGAGTATACCAGAGAGTCTGGCATGGAAGTTCCTTTGTTCTTCCTTCAAGCACCAGAATTCCAGCTCTTCAGAACTGAAGTCAACCCATTTTCTGAAATTGTTGCACAGATTGTGAACTTCAAAAAGGTTTGCATTAGATGCACAACTTTTAGTGAGAGAGTTTAACCTAGCAACATCTTTATTCTCAAACTATGAAAACAAATCATCCAAGGGTGTTGGGAGGATGTTTGTTTTGTGGGTATATTGGTTGGAGTATTGAAGGGGAGTTCTATCTAGTATGGCAATAATCACAACATCATACTCAGAGTCAGAATCAGAAACATTTGATTCAATAATGGGAGTGTCCAGGTGAGTGAAGCTTTTTGGTTGAATGATTAAGGATAGGAGTGATGGTGAAAGTTGAGGTTAAAGAGATGGTGTGATGATGGATTAAAGGATTTCAGAGGGTGATGGTATGGGTGGTGGAATTTTTTGTTTAAAAATTAAAGTGAGTTGTTGAAAAGTATCATTTGGATTTGAAGTGAAGGGAGAAAAAATTGTTTGGAAGTGAACTTGTTCAGAAATATGAGCAGGTTCAAAGTGAACTTGTTCAAAAATATGTGGAGGTGGGAAGTGAACTAGTTCAGAAATATGGATGGGTGGAAGAGCAGTAGTAGAGGATATGGATGAACTGTTAACAAAAAAATGAGAAGGAGTTTTAGAAGGAATTGACTTACCCAAGACAGTTCCAATAGAGATAGAAGCAACATTAGTTATCAGTTCTTCAACAGAAGGGTCCAAAGACTTGATAGCTTCATTATATCTCTTAGGCATTCTCTCAGAATATTTCTTGGCAAGCATCCTCTTCTTCTCCACCGTGGGTTCAGAGGTTGTGAGAGCAGTATTGGCTTGATGACTATCACGGTAGCTTACCACAATATCTAGAGGCTCTGGACATGAGAAGACATGGAAGTCTTTCAAAGGTATCCTATTGCTGCATATGTCTTCCTTGGGAATTTGAACAGGAGGACTGGTTAATTCAGTTATAATGCCCATGTGCTTCAAACTTTTGGCATTAAACAACCTTCCAATTAGAGGTTCCAGCCCTTTGATCTTCTCAACATCTTTTAAAGAGTCTACCAGCTTACTCTCCATCAGAATGTATGAAATAAGCCTACCAAACGGAATCCAGTTCCTCATCTTCCTGCTTCAATTTCTAGTTTCCTTCATAATATCCCTTAAGTGCTGAAAAAAAAGTGCAGGGAGGTTCACCTTCTTTTCAGTAGAAATATAATAAAGAACATATTGTTGATCAACGTTGATGTAGTCAGAAGAATTTGTTGCCCTTCTGTGATGGACACATCCAAGAAGAATCCTGGCCCAAATTCTAAAAAAAAAGGTGAGGATTCTTGATCTTTTTTTAATGACTTTCAGACATGAAAATCACTTTTGAGACTTCAATTAGATCAGACCTTCTTTTCGTCATTTGTTCGCACCTTATTCCACACTCATCGTGACCAATGAGTTTCGCTATCAGCTTCTCAGTAATGACAATCTTCTTTCCAAAAACTAAAGAAGTAACTTGGAGGGTAGAAGTCTTAGCATGAATCCATAATTCTCTAACAAGATGAAAGAAAATTGGATCTTGAAGACGTTGAGAGAACTTTTCCTAACCTTGAAATGTTACAGCAGGTAAAAGATCGAAATCGTTATCTTTCATGTTGTCAAACTCAACCAATAGTTCACAGAGAACTTCCAAATCTTCTCCAGGAGTAGATAGTGTGAGTTCAGGATTATCATAAGCATTTTTAGTGAACACGTATTTGCCAGATCCTGAAGTAGATTTTGTCGAATAGGTTTGGAGGAGATGAGGAATATGTTATGGTTATTGTCAAGATGAAGAACCACGAACATTCTTTTGAGTAGTTGCAGTACGTTATTATTAACCTCGTTGCTTATCTTGTTCTTGTTGAGCTGATTGTTGTTGAGAATCCATTGTTGATGAAGAACGAGTTTAGAGTTTGAGAGAACTTTTGAAATTTGAAAAGAAGAAAGTGTGGGAAGTGAAAGTAGCGAGGGTGTGTGAAGTGAGTGAAGTGGGTTTATATAAATAAAAAAATGCAATCATGAGTAAAATCTTGAATAGTGAAAAAAATATGACAAAGGGTTAAAGCGTGGAGATTTTACCTAATCCCAAGATTAATGAATTCACCCAATATGTCACTCAGACATTAGAAACGATTCAGTTTTCTAAGACAATTGTCTTTAAAAACTATTCCACTTTCCAAGACTGATTGACACTTCATTAATGCTAAAATTGTTCAATATCCAGAAATCAGAACGTTCAATAATGAGGTTCTGACTGGATACTTATGTGCATATGAAGCCTTCTCACTTCAAAAGACTCACATGTTTAGAGTCAAAATATCTCAGAGTCTCATTAAACCATTCTGAGAAAATAAACATTTTGAGATAATCATTTGTTTCATTCTGGACATGTTTCCATAGATGAATGTTTCAGAATAAAAATGAATCTATCTTAAACAAGGGGTTTTGTAAAGATATCATCCCATTAATGGTCTACATCCATAAATTTTAAGTTTAAAATACCCTTCTGAACATAGTCACGTATGAAGTGATGTTTGATTTCAATGTGTTTAGCCCTAGAATGCAAAATGGGATTCTTAAACAAACATATAGTAGAAGTATTATCATAGAGGATAGGAATGTTACTCTCATACATCTGAAAGTCTTCTAGCTGACTCTTCATCCATAGCATCTGAGTGCTGCATCCAGAATCTGCAATGTATTCAGCTTCAACAGTTAATAATGCTATGATTGATAGCCTTTTGTTGGACCATGAAATCAAGTTGCCTCCTAGAAACTGACAGCTTCCAGAAGTACTTTTTCTTTCAAGTCTATCTCCAGCGTAATCAGCATCACAATAGCCAACAAGCTTGTACTCTTTAGATTTTCTATAACACAAGCCAAGGTTAATTGTACCTTTTAGATACCTGAAAATCCTCTTAACAACTGTTAAATGGGATTCTCTATGATCTGATTGGAAGCAAGCACATAATTAGACACAAAACAAAATGTCAGGTCTATAAGCAGTTAAATATATGAGAGAGCCAATCATGCCTCTGTATACCTTTGGCTCTACCTTACCACTTACCTCATCCTTCTCAAGGATACATGTAGGATGCATATGAGTCTTTGAAATCTTGCATTCTAACATGTCAAACTTTTTCAGAAGTTCTTTAGTGTACTTGCTCAGATGGATGTAGGTTCCTTCTGAACTATGGTTGATCTGAATCCCCAAAAAGAACTTGAGTTTTCCCATCATACTCATTTCAAATTCTACCTGCAAAGACTTAAAAAAATTCATTGCATAAAGCATCATTAGCAGAACCAAATATAATATCGTCAAGGTAAATTTGAACAACAAGAATATCATTTTTGAATGTTTTATAGAACAGAGTTATATCAACCTTCCCTCTGGTGAAATCATTTTCCAGAAGAAAATTTCTTAGTCTTTCATACCATGCTCTGGGAGCTTGTTTCGGACCATACAATGATTTCTTTAGTTTGAAAACAAAATATGGGTTTTTATGGTTTTCAAAACTAGGAGGTTGGTGTGCATACACCTCATCAGTTATGTAACCATTCAGAAATGCACTCTTAACATCCATCTGACACAAGATGATGTTATGATTTACAACAAAGAAAATCAAGAGACTCATAAACTCTAACCTAGCAACTGGTGCAAAGGTTTCAGTACAGTCAATCCCTTCTTGCTGACTATAACCTTCTGCAACCAATTGAGCCTTGTTTCTTACTATCTCTCCTTGTTCGTTCAACTTGTTTCTGAAAAGCCACTTAGTTCCAATGACGCGAATTCCTTTGGGTCTAGGCACTAGAGTCCACACATCATTTCTGGAGAATTGGTTCAACTCTTCTTGCATGGCCAGAATCCACTTTGTGTATGCCATACTCTAAATTTTACCTTGAGTTTTTTATTCGCATCTGCATAGTGCAAAATGTTCATTTTATCATGCATTCTTTCAGTCAAAAGCATTCATCAGGTTTTAGACGAAAAGTCAGGAGTTATGGCATTTTTATCCAGTCTTGATATGTTCATTCAGTCATCTATTGATTAAGAAGTCAAAAGGATTAATTTCTTAGTCTCACTGCACCGTTCATTCCATTGCATCATGTTTTTGGATGTCCAGAGGGTGACAATTGAGTATTGTCGTCATCTGAATCTTTGTAGAGTTTTAATTATAATTGAGAATCAGAAGTAAATGGTTTAAGAGTGATTCCTTTGCATCTGATTGTCTATTCATGATTATTTAATTTGTAATTCAATGTATTTACAAGACATCTGCATTTTTTCACCTATCACAACATACATTTTATTTCGTACAACGTTTAAAATGTCAACTAGATTAATTTTCCGGATCTATAGACAGACCGGACGAATCTTTTATCAACTACACATTGAATTAGCGAGCGAAAAATTTCAAAATAGAGCTTGCAAACTCTAGTTTTTTTTATTCTACGATTCTCTTAGTTTAACCTGATGTGCTCGTTTTAATTTTTTGACTACTTTTTCGGTCGCATTTTTGTCCGCCTGAGCCTTTTAACCGATCGATTTTTATTTCAAAATTTGATCAAAACCTTTATGTTTTTGAGAAGTTCATTTCGTAGGGATCATTTTAATGCATTAAATTTAATTTTTTTGGATATCTTTGCGTCAGATTTTTTTATCTGATTGTTTTTGTTTTTTGTCAAAATAATTAGTAGAATTATGTAAGTATGTTGTTTGACTTTATCGTGTTATTTTATTTTTTAATCTAATTACTAGATCCATTTTAAAAATTAATAATAAATGATGAGAAATAAAATAAAAATAAAAGATAATAAAATAGAAAATTTCTCCCTCCATGGAGAAGGTGACACGCGCCTAAGGGAGCGCTCTCTCACGAAAATCAAACCCAACAACTTTTCTCTCCTTCATTTTTGTCAACTTAAACTCATAAAATGTATCTCCTCTTATTCACCTTACTAATCCTCTATTCACCTTACGTATCCCGTACCGGTACCTGTACCCGCACCAGGTACGTACCCGCACCCACACCGGGTACGTACCCGCACCCGCACGAAGTACCCGTACCTATGCATCATAGCAAAAATGTAAAAACAGAATCAGAAAGTATTGAAACTAAAAACACATAATTCCCTTATTACTACAGTAGAAACAACTTTCAATAATTTTATCGAATATCAGTATGACTGTATTATTCATAAATTTGATACTGTAAAACATATGATACAACAAATAAATTGATATAATCACTCAGCACATACAAACATTTTTAAAAAAAAATCTTAGTGTTCTAAAGTAGGATGCCTTTGAACAAAATATTAACGGTTTCTTTATGATCAAGAAACACACAAGGGTTAGGGTTAAAGGAAAAACAAGGGAAAAACAACAAGGATTGGTTATAAAATGCTATTCTTTCCTTTCTCCTTAAAACAAGGATTACAAGTATACAAGAATAACAAACTAACCTCTCTCACCCTTATTAGGTTTTGTCACACTTTGGAATGAGAGACTAGTATGCTATTTATAATAAAACATAGCACACTAAACTAATGGGCCTTTAACAAATTACCCATTACAAGCTAACTTAGGGTACAAGCTAACTTAAACAATTGGGCTTACAAGCAAGGCCCAATTCAATATGCTAACAAACCTAGCAATATTGACTAATGCATATTAGAACAAACTTCGACTATAACACGCATTACTCCGACAGAACACATGCAAACAAACTTCGACCTCATGCTTAATTCCTGTCGAACAAGAAGCTACCTTTCGACCATACTAGAGTTCGATCCAATATCTCACACTTAGAGTAATTAGAAGATTTAATAGTAAAAACTAACCTTTTGATTTCTTCAACACTAATATAAGTTATAGAAACTTGAGACCTTTTACCAAAATACAACTAGAATACTCTTTGAGGCAATTAAGCCTTCTTATCCACGTGAGCTTTCATTACATTTTCTTCTCTATTTTCTCCTTGATGTTAACAGAACTCAAGGAGTAGAAAAAATTAGGAGTGAGCAAACACTTGCACTACGGTTGCCGTTTGAGATTAAAATTGTCATGAGAAGAGAATTTTGTATGATGAAATCCATGTTTTGAATAACAAAGTTTGGCTAAACAAAACTTTTAAGAGTCGAAAAAATGAATAATAATTTCTTTCAAAGCTGAGTTATACCTTCATTGATTTCAAACTCATCGTCGTCGTCTTCGAAGGGATCGACAATAAATTTATGATTGTTTAAACCGTGACACCCATAAGGAGGATAGATAGGGAAAATTTAATTCTTTTACTGCAATGACAAAGAAAAAAGAATAATATGAAGAATCACAGACTTAAAAAAACTTTATGAACTACAAAGATAACAACATTACCTTTCTTTAAGTTGAGCAGTGTATAAATAAAGAAACAAAAAATATAAATAAAAAAAAAAACAAAATTAAAAATTAAAAATTCATTCAAAATAAAATACACACACCAAAAAATCTTTTCTAAAGAAAAAGAAAATTTTCATTAAAAGGAACATATCTTTTATAAAGACAAAATAAGTACCTATCTCATTCAACGCGAAGAAGAAGGCGAAGGCAAAAAAGAAAAAGACCGCAAAATATGGCAAAATAGGGTTAGTGACAGATGTTTCAAAACAACACAGTCATTACAGCGATGATGTTAAGACAGAGGAATCAACAAAATTTGCAGGATGCTCAAACGTGATGAATCTGAAACACCTGAAAAGATAAAATAATGAAACATCTCGAAAGAAATATTGACTTTCGTTCATACCTTATCACGAAGGAAGCAAGAAGATGTTTGGAAGCTTCAACTTTGATTTTTGTTGGCTTTCTTGTCAAATCCAGATTTAGGATCAGATTCGGATTCAGAAGATGAAGGTTTAGGGTTTGAGTTTGGACTGGTGGTGGATGATTGAAGAAGGTGGATGGTTTTTCGAAACTGGTGATGGATGATTTTAATCTTGCTACAAATAGAATACAAAGGTAAATGAAGAGGAAGTGTTTAATGGTAGAGAAATTCTTTGGCATTGCATTGCTTCATATAATAGGTAGCCTCTTCGTTTTCCACTGAATAGATAATTATGCAGAGAATTTTGGAAAAAGTAAATACTAATTGAACTTAATAAAATCTGTCAAAGAAAGCGTGTAAAAGCATTGGTAACATTCTAAAGGGAGCAGATCTTGGAATTTAATGATTAGGGGTGTCAAATTACAATTAAAGACACAAAATAAGTGTTTTAATTAGGTTTGATAAGGTTATTCAAATAATTTCATATGTATATTTAATTCTTATATTAAAAGTAGATAACAAATATATTAATTACATTTGTATAATTCATATGGATTGTTATCATTTTACATATAAAATTTTTGTAATAAAAGTAATAGATATACTTAATATACTTAATTATTTATTAATAAATTTTATATATAATAAAAAGTGTTTAAATTATTTAAAATCTTATTAAATACAGAAAAGTTTACTATAATAGCATAGATATATGATGAAAATATCTTTACTAAAAATTTATTTTGCGATTCCTTAAATATTACCTTAAAAAAACTCAATAATTAGTAAACATCAACAAAAATTAAAAATGAAAGAAGATATAAAGGGAATAATATATTTAATAAAAAATACATAATTAATAGATAGCAAATGAAGTGAAAAACAAAGACAAAACATAGGAATTAATTAGTAACTTTCTTTATTAATTAATAATAATAAACCACTTATTTTGATTAGTTATTCTAGGTTAGTATAAATAATAATAATTAATGAAATTAATAATAAAAGATAATATTAATAATTGATGGAAGTTTTTATAAGAGCTAATCTAACTTATGTAGGGAGAATTAGTAGGATTAGTGGATTAATTATTAACTAATAATAATAATAATAATAATAATAATAATAATAATAATAATAATAATAATAATAATAATAATAATTATTATTATTATTATTATTATTATTATTATTAATTGATATTAAATAAAATTAATTATAATAAATAATAATTTACGAGTATTTTTATATAAACTAATGTGAGGAGAGTTAATGGAGTTAGTGGATTCTATTAATTAATCTATTAGTTTATGAATCAAAATAAATAAATAAAGTAGCATATCAATAGAAGAAACAACAATATGAACTGATCCTTAATCACGTACAGTTTTTTGAAGGGTTTATATTTGCTAGTAATGGAGTAGTGGGTTACTTAAGTATCTTTAAATATTTGGAATTGTGATAGTTTTATTTATTTATTAAAGGATTTGGCAGGAAATTTGGTGGGAAGAATTTCAAAGATTATAATTTAGTATGATTATAATTTAGTATGATGATATGTATAATAATCATGTATTTGTCTATTCTCTACTTTGGTGTTTGAAAATTGATCTTATCTAATCAAATCCACAACTATTATACCTAATTCATACAAAAAATTCAGCTTATATACTAAGCAATCCAACAGCAATACAAACATTTAAAACTAGTTCATCTGGCTTCTCTAGTACTATATTCTTTTATATCAACACCATCCATCAATATACACATCTGTATACCTAATTCATACAAAAAATTCAGCTTATATGCTTGGTAATCCAATAGTAATACAACATTTATAACTAGTTCATCTGGCTTCTCTAGTACTATATTCTTTTATATCAACACCATCCATCAATATTATGGGTGTTCAAAAATATGGTTGTAATACCCCGTAAATTATTTTACTCTGGATAATATTGATTGTGATCAACTGAGTCCCAGTGTGCTCTGAGAAATTATTTGCAGAGATAATTAGGGTAACTGTTGAGCTTAGAGTAAATCCAATTAATATTATCTGACTCTGAGATATTTAAGTATTCGAACTTTAGAGACTTTTTGGACAATTAGTAGTATTCCTAATTGATGATATTTTTCCCTATATCATTTCTTTCCTTTCATTTTCCAAAGAAAAAGATAGAAAGGATTTTGGAGAGAAAGAAAAGAGAAGGAAAGGAAGAGAAACAGAGGAAAAGTCCAAGAACAAGATCATCAAGAACATCATCAAATCTTCATCAAATCATCTTCCCATCTTCACCATCATCATCTATTCAAGGTGGGTTCTAGATAGAAACTTAAGTTTAGAGTTAGAAATGATTTTTAGCTTAAGTTAGGTTTTATGAGAAATTGCTTAAATTGGTAATCGATGAAATTTAACGGTTGAAATATGTTAAAAACTGAGTAGTATAAGCTATATAGGTGTAGAATCATCTGTGTTTGATTATTGGATGTTTGGATGTGTTTGGGTAAAGTTTTGGACCCATGGGAACTCAGCTGTTACGCTGCCGAACATCTGCATTTTCCCAGATTTGCACTGCGAATCCCCTAGCGAAGGGGAAATCGTGCACTCGCTGGATGTTCGCACGGCGAATGGAAAGGCGAACGTTTGCCAGACATTCGCCAGTGGTTCGCACTGCGAACTTTAGCTTGTTTTGGTTCTGCCACTGTTCGCCAGACGTTCGCACTGCGAATGGTGCAGCGAACAAGTGTTGGCTAGGCATTCGCTGGGAGCTTCGCACTGCGAATGAGTAGCGAGCACTCGCTTGCTCCTTCGCAATGCGAACATGACAGATCCCCCATTTTGTTTCTTCCATAACTTTTGACTCGTTTATCCGATGTGAGTATTCTTAGTATGTTGTGAAGCTATGAACATCCTCTAGCTAATGGTAGTGAGAAACATATGTTTATTGCCCGATTAAATAAATCGAAGGGAATCATGAATTGGTGTAATGTGTGATATGTTGCATTACGTGTTTCCATTATGTGATTGACAAATATATGCCTATGCTATTGTTGTTAACATGTTTGAATATGTATGCATGTTAAAATACGAAATAGGTAGAGTGAGGAATATTACCGTAAACAATGGTCGGTTAGTGTGGAAATGGCATAGTGACAACGCTCGTGCAGGAGAGGCCGAGGCGTGTGTCTAGTAATCATAACCAGTTTATCTTACGGTGTAGTTTCATGAGACTCGAGCACCTCCTCTGAAACGTATGCACAATTACTTGGCAGGTTTGATTCCCGTGTGTAGTACGAATTGAGCCTATATGGTAAAGAGACTTGTGATGGTTAACAGGCCATGAGAAGTGACGGTTCACGGTTAACAGGCCGATGATCCCGAATCCATTTCGTATGCCAAGTAACTACAAGGATCCATGACTCGGATCGTCTTCTAGACGTAGAAGCGGACGAGAAAAAGGGGATGCCTTGGTACGGTTATTGATTAACGAGATTCTTGAGTTAACAGGCTCAGGACTTACTTTAGTACTAGTGTGAGTTAACAGGCTCACGAGTGTAGATCCATTTATGGCGTGTGTGTACTCAAAGTCACTTCCCTTCCCGTTTGACTTGAGTTAGGATGTTAGAACCTTGTAAAGCCGAGAGGACTATAAGATAGCAAACTCACTGAGATTTGATGTATCTCACCCCACGTTGTTGTTTACATCACAGGTACTACAGGTTCGGCGAAGGGTAAGGACAAAGTGGTTTGACTTTTCCTTACGGATCGTAGCTTTTGAGATGGCATGGCTTCCGCTATGACGTTTTTTGAGATCATTGTATTGATCTAGTTCTTAGTGCATTTTGGAACATCTTATATATGTTATGCCGTAGACTGTAGACTTTGTATTTAGGGCGTTTAATGTATATAATGTGTTAACTAGGAACTTATAGTATTTCAGTACCAAATACTTAGATTCATGTATAATATATATATATATATATATATACTTTGATGTATGTTGTTATATATATGGGTGTTACAATGTTTAACTGAATTGTATACTTGAATTGAACTGCATTGCACTATAAAAAAACTGAACCACTTAAATGGTTAATGAACCTGAACCATTTAATAAAAACAATTCAAATTCAGTTTAAAACCGGTTCAGAACCAATTTTCTTTTATAAACTGGTTTAATTATATAAATTAATTAGTTTTAAATAAAAAGAATAAAAAATAAACTGAGAGTAAAAAAAAAATTCTGAAAATGAAAAAAATAATATTTTTTTCAAAAATTAAAAAAAAATTCTAGAAAATATATTTTTTATTTCCTGAAAATAATTCTTTCACTGAAAATAAAAAAAAAACTAATATCGATTATGACCGAAAAATCAATTTTTTTTTTCAAAAATACGAAAAATCAATTTTTTTCGGAAATACAATATATCGACATTTAAAAAAAAAAAACGAAAAAAAATTCGAGTTTTTTTGAAAATACAGAAAATCGAGTTTTTTTCGGAAATATGAAAAAAATTGAGTTTTTTCGGAAATATGAAAAAGACGAATTTTTTCGGAAAAATGAAAAACTCGAGTTTTTTCGAAAATATGAAAAAGTCAAATATTTCCAGAAATATGAAAAAAGTCGACTTTTTTCAGAAATATGAAAAAGTCGAGTTTTTTCAGAAATATGAACAACTCAAGTTTTGCGGAAATATGAAAAAAAAATAGAGTTTTATCAGAAATATGAAAAAAATCGAGTTTTTTCTGAAATACAAAATAGTCGAGTTTTTCAAAAATATGAAAAAGTCGAGTTTTTTCGTAAATATGAAAAAGTCGAGTTTTTTCGAAAATATGAAAAAGTCGAGTTTTTTTCGAAAATATGAAAAAGTCGAGTTTTTTTTCGTAAATATGAAAAATTCGAGTTTTTTCGAAAATATGAAAAAGAAGACTTTTTTCGAAAATATGAAAATGTCGAGTTTTTTTTCGAAAATTTGAAAAAGTCGAGTTTTTTCGAAAATATGAAAAAGTCGAATTTTTTCGAAAATATGAAAAAGTCGAGTTTTTTTTTCAAAAACATGAAAAAGTAGGGTTTTTTCAAAAATATGGAAAAAGTCTACCTTTTCAGAAATATGAAAAAGTCGAGTTTTTTCAAAAATATGAAAAAGTCGAGTTTTTCGAAAATATAAAAAAATTGAGTATTTTCAGAAATATGAAAAAAGTCTAGTTTTTTTCGAAAATTTGAAAAAGTCGAGTTTTTTCAAAAATATGAAAAAGTTGAGTTTTTTTCGAAAATATGAAAAAGTCGAGTTTTTTTTCGAAAATATGAAAAAAGTCAGGTTTTTTCGGTAATATGAAAAAAGTCGGGTTTTTTCGAAAATATGAAAAGACGAGTTTTTTTGAAAATATGAAAAAATCGAGTTTTTTCGAAAATATGAAAAAATCGAGTTTTTTCAAAAATATGAAAAAGTCAAGTTTTTTCAAAAATATGAAAAGTCGAGTTTTTTCACAAATATGAAAAATTCGAGTTTTTTTTTCGGAAATATGAAAAAGTCGAGTTTTTTCGAAAATATGAAAAAGTCAAGTTTTTTCAAAAATATGAAAAAAATCAAGTTTTTTCGAAAATCCAAAAAAGTCGATTTTTTCGAAAATATGAAAAATAGAGTTTTTTTTTTCGAAAATATGAAAAATTCGAGTTTTTTCAAAAATATGAAAAAATAGAGTTTTTTCGAAAATATGAACAAGTCGAGTTTTTTCGAAAATATGAAAAAGTCAAGTTTTTTTTCGAAAATATAAAAAATTTGGGTTCTAAATTGTAAAATGATTATAATTGGTTTAAAATTTTAAACTAATTATAAACTAGTTTATAAATATAAAACTAGTTTTAAACTAGTTTTAAATTGAATTAAAACCATTTTAGCAGTTAACTGAATTTTTAATTAAGTGGTTATTGAAAACTGAACCAAACCATAAATGTGGTTTGGTTCAATGCAATTCATGAACCATGAACACCCCTAATCAATATACACAGCTGTATACCTAATTCATACAAAAAAAATTCAGCTTATATGCTTAGTAATCCAACAGTAAACTAGTTCATCTAGTGCTATATTCTTTTATCAAAACCATCCATCAATATTCACAGCTGCATACCTAATTCATTAAAAAAAACTGGCTTCTGTGGTAGTATAGTAAGATGATTGCCCGCCTTGCAATGTACAATATCATTTAGAGAGTACTGCAATAAACAAAAAAAAAAAAAAAAAAAAAAAAATATATATATATATATATATATATATATATATATATATATATATTTGTTATCCACTATTACTTAACAAACAAGAAATAACATATATCATAATATTATGTAGTTTAGATGTAATTCAAAAAACAGTGAGAATGTTACTTAGCATTTGGATGATTTGCATTTGCATTTTGATTATCCAAGAGAATGTTCAAAATGTGATCCAACATCGAAAGGATTTCTTGCATATCAACCTTCTTTTTCTTTTTCTTCTCCTTCAATTTTTTTGGTCTTTTCAGTTCTAGCACTAGCCTTAGCCTTTCTAGCACTAGCCTCTTCCATTGAAGCAAGCTTACCCTTTGTCTTATGTAGGGAGCTGTCAGAGTTCATCTCGCTCTCGCTTTCAGATGGAGTCATTTAACAAAAGAAAAACAATGTCATAAAAAATACAGTTTTGTTATTTTTACACCAAGGTGTACACTTACACCGTATATGAACAGTGCAAATATATTAAAAAAATTGATAAAGTGAGAAGCTTGGTACTTGATGTTGAATCAGTATTTGCTTTTGTGGGCCATAACTAAATGAAGTAATTTATTGTTTCTCTCTTAACCTCAACCACATACATGATGTACTTTGTAACATAAAGTATTGGAACAGATTCTTCTTCTTGTTCTTGATCATTCGCGTCCTTCTTTATCATCTCATCTCCAACTTTTCTTTTCATTTCATCTCCAAATTTTCTTTATTTAGCATCATTATGTTATGAAGATGAAGATTTAACTAAGTAAGTTTCTAGATTAATGATTGTTCACATGTTTTTAGATTTAGCACAATGTTAACCTAGTTTTCTTTACTGATATTGATTTCATGTTTATTCACGATTATTCATTAACCAAGTTCTGAAGAGTATTGCAGTACTTTACTCACATCATTAACCATGTTTACCTACTACTAAACGATTTCATATATTTACTCCTGTTGGTTTGTTAACCAATTTGGAAAATGTATAACCAACTTTTGTCACACCATTAACTAACTTCATAATAAACAATGTTATAAACCTGCCCACATGTCTGGGCATTTATTAACCAAGTTATAGACAATATTAATCATAATTTTGAATTATATTAACCAACATAGTTTTAAATTTATACTATACATAATATTGACATTTATGTGCAGTTATTGAGTCATAATGGACAGTTCAAGCATTTTGATAGAATGTGATAGTAGCCAAAGGGAAGATGTAGAAGTTAATCACGGTGATGGTGATGAATCACTTTGGGTTCCTGCAATTGGGATGTGGTTTTCTTGTCTAGAGGAAGTTAAAACATATTATCAAGAGTATGCTTTGAAAAAGGGGTTTGGATAGAGGATTAAATCATCGAAAAAAGGAGACGATGGGAGCTCAATTACTTGATACTTTCATGTTCAAGAGAGGGGTCTAACATTTCAAAAATTTCATGCACGTTGAAGACACTTCCATCTAGAGCAAAAAATTGTCCTGCCAAGATTTGTATTAAATTGAAAGAAGATAGTTTGTGGTACATTACACAATTTGAGGCAAACCATTCTCATGAGACTAGTCCCACAAAAGCAAGATTGTTCAAGGCTATCAAGAAAATGAACTTACATGTGAGGAGAACAATCCAAATCAATGATGATACGGGAGTAAGGATCAACAAGACTTTTCAATCGCTTGTTAAAGATGCAGGAGGGCATGAAAATATTCCGTTTTGTGAAAAAGATGTGAGGAATTATATTAACAAAGAGCGTCGTGCGATTGGAAAAGAAGGTGATGGTAAGGCTTTGATAATTTATTTTTGTAAAATGCGGGAACATAATATAAATTTCTTTTATGACATAGATTTGGATGATGATTTTCATGTGAGGAATGTATTTTGGGCGGATGCAAGAAGCAGAGCCGCGTACGAATACTTTGGAGACGTTGTAACTTTTGACACAACATACTTGACTAACAAGTATGACATGCCTTTTGCTACATTCGTGGGTGTGAATCACCATGGTCAATAAATTTTACTTGGTTGTGGATTTCTATCAAGTGAAGACACAGATTCTTTTGCGTGGCTGTTCAAGTCATGGCTTCATTATATGCTAGAAAAAGCACCTTTGGGTATTGTGACCGATCAATGTAAGGCTATGAAAAATGCTATTGAGTTAGTATTCCCTACAACTCGTCATAGGTGGTGTTTATGGAATATAATGAAAAAAGTTCTAGAAAAGCTTAGCGGATATGGGGAATACAAAAGGATCAAGTATGCAATGAAAGAAGCAGTCTATGATACATTCACAACCGATAGTTTTGAACAAAAAGGGTGTTCGTTCATAGAAAAATTTGATCTCCATGAAAATGATTGGTTGGGTGGGTTGTATGCTGAGCATCATAGATGGGCACCAACGTTGTTAAGGAAATATTTTTGGGCTGGTATGTCAACTACGCAACGTAGTGAGAGCATACATGCTTTCTTTGATGGATATATCAATTTTACAACAAGTCTAAATTAGTTTGTGAAATAATATGATAATGCTCTTAGAAGTCGTGCATAAAAGGAATTTGAAGTTGATTTTAATTCGATGGACACAACAATTCCATGTGGGTCAAACTCGTCCATTGAGAAGCAATTCCAAAGTGAGTTTACTAATGCCAAATTCAAGGAAATTCAAGAGGAATTTTGATCTAAGATGAATTGTTCTGCCTCATTAAATAGTGTGGAAGGTTGCCTTGCTACGTATCATGAGTTATAGGAGATACTAGTTGGAGACTTACGCAAAGAACAAGTCTTAAAAGTTGTGCTTAATAAGGAAATTCATGATTTCAAATGTGAATGCTCATTATTTGAGTTTCGAGGTATTGTATGTTGGCATGTGTTATCCGTGCGTAGTCAGGAGAGGATTATAAGTCTTCCAGAGAAGTATGTTTTATCTAGATAGAAGAAAAACATTAAAAGGAGGCATTCATATTTCAAGACTAGTTATGGTGTAACAGAGCTGAAGCCACAAAGGGGCAGGTTTGACAAATTATGCAAGCATTTTTATGAGGTTGCTGAAGTAGCTGCTGATTTGGAAGAGACTACCGAAGACCTCCATGAAACATTACGTTTGTTTAGCTCTAATATGTCCACAAAGGATAGTACACTTATTGAAGAAAATGTTAATGAGGATTCTAATGCAATCAATAGAAATAGAATTCGCAGTCCAAAACATATCAAGCGCAAAGGTCGTCCTCCATCTAAAAGAAAGACATTTATCGCTGAAATCATTTGTACTATTTGAGGAATTTGTTGTGTTTTAAATTTGAGGAATTCGTGTGTACGAGTTGCAGAAAACATATGTAGTTGTTGCGGATAAATTATGTGTAATCATTGTAATACTAATTTATTATGCATTTGATTTTATACACGTCATATTTTAGATTTTTTGTATGTTATTGTACATGTTGGAAATTGTATGTCATTCATGGATATTTTGATAACATGTGAAACATCCTTGACGGGTTCATCCCAAGTTTGTACAAATTTATGATGATCTTTGGGAATTTTGGGTTACTGACAAGTGGAATGTGTATTTTGGGAAGAGTGTCACATATATATACTATTTTGATAAATTTGACATGATTGTATGGTGTTAAAACATTTTTTTATCTTGTTCAAAACATTGCATACACTAACAATAGTTACATTTGGTGGTGCAGGTGGAATATTCAAGTTCAATGTTGCAAGATTGTAAATGTACTTTTAGAGTGTAAATGTTGCAATATTGTAAATTTACTTTTGTCATTATAACAATTGTACTAAACTTTGTTGGTGTATATAATATATAAAATTATTTTGTTAATACAGTCCCAGACTTGGTTAATACATTGTTGGAACTTGGTTAATGCATTGTCAAACTTGGTTAATGCAGTCCCAGACTTCAAAACAACCGAAATTATAAAAAACAAACTTGGTTAATACATTGCTGGAACTTGGTTAATGCAATCCCAGACTTCAAAATAAGAGAAATTATAAAAAAAAACAAACTTGGTTAATACATTGCTGGAACTTGGTTAATACGTTGTCAAACTTGGTTAATGCAACCCCAGACTTCAATACAAGAGAAATTGTTTGAAACAAACTTGGTTAATACATTGCTGGAACTTGGTTAATACATTGTCTAACTTGGTTAACGCAGTCCCAGACTTCAAAACAAGGGAAATTGTATTGTCTCAGACTTGGTTAATACATTGCTGGAACTTGGTTAATACATGTCAAACTTGGTTAATGCAGTCCCAGACTTCAAAACAAGGGAAATTGTATTGCCCCAAACTTGGTTAATACATTGCTGGAACTTGGTTAATAGATGTCAAACTTGGTTAACGCAGTCCCAGACTTCAAAACTAGGGAAATTATTTACATATTCATACTTCAAAACCAAACTTGGTTAATGCAATTTCAGACTTCAAAATAAGGGAACCTAAACATATTCAACACATTAACACAATAATGAACATAAACAACACTTTAAATACAAAATGAACTATATTAATTTCAACACATTGTGCACATAAACAACCGAAGACTCACATAAACTAGAAACTACAGTGTTATAAACAGCAAGTCCCCAACTCAATGTATCAAGTGAGTCAAGATCATCCAATTGCTTAATAAATCTGGTAAAGACCTTATTCCCTGTTTTGGGAAAGTAAAACTCCGCAAATGCAAGTAATATGTAAAGTCTAACAAAATTAACTAATTTTTTCTTGTGGGAACGAAGTTGTTTGCGAATATTGTGAATGGTTACCTCAGCCCCTTTAAATAGATCTAATGTTTGACTTTGTTGGTCTTCTTCTACTACTAGAGACTTACCAACAACAAATAATCCAAGCGTAAAACAAACACAAACCGGAGTAAAGGGAACTGTCATATCCCTAACCCTAAATCCTCTACTACGTACGTCCCACCTACTTACTAAGTCCCATAATAAACCACTTGATATTGAGAAGTTGTTCAAAATATTCATTGCCCATTTGAATGGGGTGTATTCGATGTGGGCTCATTGAGATGGTGTTAACTTTTCATTGATTATGCTCAAATTCACCGGGATACAACTATGCCTCATTCGTACCTTAAATTCACAGAAAAAATTAATTAATTAAACTAATAAATAAGATCCAACATTCCAACCATAATAACAAAACAAATAAAAACTTGATTACTTACATCAGTTTCATTTAGATTTCTTGGTGATGCCATAGTTTCAGCAATAAAAAACTCAGCCTAATAACAATCCAAAACAAAATAAAAACACTATCAGTAACCTAAAGAGAAATCTATTACAACCTTGAATTGAGAAATCTATTACAATGACCTAAAAAGAAAAAACCCTAAACCTTAATCTTCTTTCAGTTTTCCTCATTGAACAACAGAACATCTAACAAAAAATTAAAAGGAAATGCATTTTCATGTGAGAAGAACAACTAACCTTAAGATACCAAAGAAATCGTTTGGTGAGAATTGCTCGTGTCGTCGTCGAACCGTGATATGATGAGAGCAGAGAGAAATTGATGCGTAAAAAGAGCACTGTCATTGGTCGTCGTTCTTCGCACGTTGAAGAGCGTCGTCATTGTGTCAAGGTATCGCCAGTCGTCGTGGTTTGAAGGACGGTCGGGATGAACAGTGTGAGTGACAGAGATTTTCTTTTAAGAGGAAATATTGGAACAGATGCAGCATACACCAAGGTGAAAGAGAACAATACACTCAGTTACTTTACCCTAGCACTCAAAACAAAGTTATTAAATTGCCCTTATATGTTAGTTAAATTATAAAAAAACCAGTACATTGGAAAAACACATACGGTGTAGGTGTACAACCTTGGTGTCAAGGTATTATTTCTGTAAAAAAATAACCTAAAAAAAGATTGAAAAAGAACAATAAATGTCTGTACAATTAAACAACCTTCTGTTTGGCCTTGTCCTTGGCCAGCCTCTGTGCGTAATCGTCAAGTGCTATTTTGCATGCTTTTTCTTTTATGGCCCGAACAGTTATATTCGAAAGGGCTTCGTAAAACTCTTCTTTGATTTTCTTCCAAAGAATACCATGTTTCTTAATTCCTTTAACCAGTGCTAATGATTCGGTCTCGGACCATAGTTCAAACCCCATCCCTGCCATCCTGCACAAAATAATTCATCCAAATAACAAAATTACTAATTCAAATAACAGACATAATCCAAAAAATCTGATAAAAGAATCGTAATAATGTAACAAAACTCGATTGAAAACCTAAATTAGAATACTAAAGACACAACATAGATTTTAACCTGGAACTAATAAAAATCAAGTAATTCATTCAAATCTAACCCTAATTAAATTGAATTTTAACAAAGAAATCACACATTGAAGCACCGAAACTTAAAGAATTAACCAAATCTATTTGAAACCTAAAATATATTATTAAAGAAACAAAAAATAAGTAACGAAACTCGATTGCCAAGAAACAGAGATTTTAACCTAGAACTGATAAAACCCTAACTGAAATGAACTATAACCTAGAACCGAATATGAATCTTAATCGTAACTTAAATAAAGAAATCATACAATGTAAACAATAAAACCCTTATCATTACGGAGTGTTATAGAAAATTCAATTATTCCAACTATTTAATTAATTACAAATTTTAATTAAATGTGAGAAAAATTAAACGAAACAGAAAACCTTCCCTCACTCAAAAACAGAATCAAAACAGAACTATAATTCACTAAAATAAAATGTAAAAACAGAATCAGAAAGTATTGAAACAAAAAATACATAATTCCCTTATTATTACAGTAGAAACAACTTTCAATAATTTTATCGAATATCAATATGACTGTATTATTCATAAATTTGATACTGCAAAACAAATTATACAACAAATAAATTGATATAATCACTCAGCACATACAATCATTTTATTTAAAAATCTTCGAGTAATTAGAAGGTTTAATAGTAAAAACTAACCTTTTGATTTCTTCAAAACTAATATAAGTTATAGAAACTTGAGACCTTTTTCCAAAATACAACTAGAATACTTTTTGAAGCAATTAAGCCTTCTTATCCTCGTGAGCTTTCATTACATTTTCTTCTCTATTTTCTCCTTGATGTTAACAGAACTCAAGGAGTAGAAAAAATCAGGAGTGAGCAAACACGTGCACTACGATTGCCGTTTGCGATTAAAATTGTCGTGAGAAAGAGAATTTTGTATGATGAAATCCATGCTTTTGAATAACAAAGTTCGGTTAAACAAAACTTGTAAGAGTCAAAAAAATGAATAATAATCTCTTTCAAAGCTGAGTTATACCTTCATTGATTTCAAACTCATCGTCATCGTCTTCGAAGGGATCGACAATAAATTTGTGATTGTTTGAACCGTGACACCCATAAGGAGGATAGATAGAAAAAATTTAATTCTTTTACTGCAATGACAAAGAAAAGAGAATAATGTGAAGAATCACAGACTTAAAAACATTTATGAACTACAAAGGTAACAACAATATGATACCTTTCTTTAAGTTGAGCAGTGTATAAATCAAGAAACAAAAATAAATAAATAAATAAAAACAAAATTAAAAATTAAAAATTCATTCAAATAAAATACACACACCAACAAATCTTTTCTAAATAAAAAGAAAATTTTCATTAAAAGGAACAAATCTTTTATAAAGATAAAATAAGTACCTATATCATTCAACTCGAAGAAGAAGGCGAAGGCAAAAAAGAAAAAGATCGCAAAATAGTGCAAAATAGAGTTAGTGATAGATGTTTTAACACAACACAATCATTACAGCGATGATGTTAAGACAGAGGAATCAACAAAATTTGCAAGATGCTCAAACGTGATGAATCTGAAACACCTGAAAAGATAAAATAATGAAAAATCTCAAAAGAAATATTGAGTTTCGTTCATACCTTTTCACGAAGGAAGCAAGAAGATGTTTGGAAGCTTCAACTTTGATTTTTGTTGGCTTTCTTGTCAGATCCAGATTTAGGATCGGATTCAGATTCAGAAGATGAAGGCTTAGGGTTTGAGTTTGAACTGGTGGTGGATGATTGAAGGAGGTGGATGGTTTTTCGAAACTGGTGGTGGGTAATTTTAATCTTGCAACAGATAGAATACAGAGGTAAATGAAGAGGAAGTGTTTAATGGTAGAGAAATTCTTTGGCATTGCATTGCTTCATATAATAGGTAGCCTCGTCGTTTTCCACTGAATAGATAATTATGCAGAGAATTTTGGAAAAAGTAAATACCAATTGAACTTAATAAAATCTATCAAAGAAAGCGTGCAAAAGCATTGGTAACATTCTAAAGGGAGTAAATCTTTGAATTTAATGATTAGGAGTGTCAAATTACAATTAAAGACACAAAATAAGTTTGATAAGGTTATTCAAATAATTTCATATGTATATTCAATTCTTATATTAAAAGTAGATACCAAAATTATTAATTACATTTGTATAATTCATATAGATTGTTATCATTTTACATATAAAATTTTTGTAATAAAAGTAATAGATATACTTAATTATTTATTAATAAATTTTATATATAATAAAAAATCTTTAAATTATTTAAAATCTTATTAAATATAGAAAAGTTTACTATAATAGCATAGATATAAGATGAAAATATCTATTTTGTGATTCCTTAAATATTACCTAAAAAAACTCAATAATTAGTAAACATCAACAAAAATTAAAAATGAAAGAAGATATAAAGTGAATAATATTTTTACTAAAAAATACATAATTAATAGATAGAAAATGAAGTGAAAAACAAAGGCAAAATATAGGAATTAGTAAATTTCTTTATCAATTAATAATAATAAACCACTTATTTTGAATAGTTATTCTAGGTTAGTATAAATAATAATAATTGATGGAAGTTTTTATAAGAGCTAATCTAACTTATGTAAGGAGAATTAGTGTGATTAGTGGATTAATTATTAACTAATTATTATTATTATTATTATTAATTAGTATTAAATAAAATTAATTAAAATAAATAATAGTTTACGAGTATTTTTTTATAAGCTAATGTGAGAAGAGTTAATGGAGTTAGTGGATTCCATTAATTTATCTATTAGTTTATGAATCAACAAAAAAAAAAAAACATATCAATAGAAGAAACAACAATATGAACTGATCATTAATCACGTACAGTTTTTGAAGGGGTTTATTTTTGCTAATAATGGAGTAGTGGGTTACTTAAGTATCTGGAAATATTTGGAATTGTGATAGTTTTTTTTATTTATTAAAGGATTTGGCAGGAAATTTGGTGGGAAGAACTTCTAAGATTATAATTTAGTATGATGATATGTATAATAATTCTGTATTTGTCTATTCTCTACTTTTGGTGTTTGAAAATTGATCACATGTAATCAAATCCACAACTATCTATTATCTATTATAATATATTAATTCTGAGCCACAAACCATTTAATTGACAACGTATCATCTTTTATGTCACGGCAATTAAAATCATATGTGGCATTCTTCAAAACTTATCAATATAAAACTCTTAATATTCATTTTAGCATAATGTAAAACTTTCAACTCATAATTATTTAAAAAACACCATTATTTATAGATTTTACAAGTCATTTCTCTATTTTACTTTTCATATACTAATCATTAATTTTATTTCTTGGATGTCTATCATCTTTTTTTCAAACAAAAATACATAATATTAGTATTTTACTCCCTAAAAATTATAAATAAAAGTAATAAAATAAAAAGAGTATTACATTGCTTAAAATATAATGGTTAAATAATGCTTTCAAATATAACTTATAACTTTCAAATAGACAAACAAATGCCTCACATTTTTTCTAAAATATAATTCTGAATTATTATTGTAATTATATGTTAAAAAATTAAACATCATGTTATAAAATTAAACAATCAATTTTTAGCCTATTATATATAAATGTGCTATAATATGTTAGTAAAATTATAAATAATTAATATAAAAATAAATTACATATAAATGTCCTATAATATATTAATTATTTATAAATAATTAATATAAAGATAAAATTCAATTGATTTAAATCAATTGTATATATTAAAATTATTGGTATAATGAGAAACAATTACACAAAAATAACATTTTTATATTTACTTTAATACACGGTTTATCATCAAACTCAGAAACATATTTAACTATCATACTCATTTCATTTTTAAACTACCAAGACATCACAAATTGGAGAAAAATAATAAAAATTATTCTCGAAGTTGTTGAGAAAATAAAAAGTGAATGAATAGAAATGCTCTACATTCGAATGTGCAACATATGTAATACACAAAATGATGATAATTTATTCTTGGAGATGTTGGAGAGCATATTCAGCTATCATGCTCATTTCATTATCAAACTACCAAAACATCACAAATTGGAGAAAAATGATAGAAAATTATTCTCGAAGATGTTGAAAAATTATAAATAAAAAAAAAGAATAGAAATTTCTTACATTCAAATGTGTGAGATATTTAATACACAAAATGATAAAAAAATTATTCTCGGAGATGTTGGAGAAATGAAAAATGAAGGAATGGTTTTTTTTTTTTGTAAATTTTATACACGTATTTTAAATTTTTCAATTTTAATTTTGATGTCTTATCTTACATCTCCATAATTTTTTTTTATGAAAATTATAAATTGGATATTTTTATTGAAAAGAAAATATCATTCATGTTTATTAGTTTTAAGAGCATAATAAAAATAAAAGAGTATCAGATTACTTAAAGTAAAATGGTCAAATAATACTTTCAAATAAAACTTATAACTTTCAAATAGAAGGATAAATTCCTCACATTCTTTCTGAAATAATTCTTAGTTATAATTGTAGTTACATGTTACAAAATTAAACTTCGAATATAAAATTAAACAATTAATTTTTAACCCATTATATATAAATATCATACAATATATTAAAATATATATAATTTAAATATCTCTTCTAAATCCCGCGCATTGCGCGGGTCTTAATCTAGTTATACCTAATTCATACAAAAAAATCCAGCTTATATACTTAGCAATCCAACAGCAATACAAACATTTATAACTAGTTCATTTGGCTTCTCTAGTACTATATTCTTTTATATCAACACCATCCATCAATATACACATCTGTATACCTAATTCATACAAAAAATTCAGCTTATATGCTTAGTAATCCAACAGTAATACAACATTTGTAACTAGTCCATCTAGCTTCTCTAGTACTATATTCTTTTATATCAACACCATCCATCAATAATTCAATATACACAGCTGTATACCTAATTCATTCAAAAAAAAAATTCAGCTTATACGTTTAGTAATCCAACAATAAACTAGTTCATCTAGTATTATATTCTTTTATAAAAACCATCCATCAATAATCACAGCTGCATACCTACTTCATTAAAAAAAATTGGCTTCTGTGGTAGTATTTTAAGACGATTGCCCGCCTTGCAATGTACAATAACACAATAGCATTTAGAGAGTACTGCAATAAAAAAATATATATAGTTGTTATCCACTATTACTTAACAAACAAGAAATAACATATAAGATAATATTATGTAGTTTAGATGTAATTCAAAAAACAGGAGTACTGCAATAAAAAATATATATAGTTGTTATCCACTATTACTTAACAAACAAGAAATAACATATATGATAATATTATGTAGTTTAGATGTAATTCAAAAAACAGTGAGAATGTTACCTAGCATTTGGATGATTTGCATTTGTACTTTGATTATCCAAGATAATGTTCAAAATGCGATCCAACATTGAAAGGATTTCTTGCATATCAACCTTCTTTTTCTTTTTCTTCTCCTTCAATTTTTTTGGTCTTTCCCAGTTCTAGCACTAGCCTTAGCCGTGCTAGCCTTAGCCTTTCTAGCACTAGCCTCTTCCATTGAAGCAAGCTTACCCTTTGTCTTATGTAGGGAGCTGTCAGAGTCAATGTTTTAAGAACCGGACCGGAGCTCAAACCGGCAAGGCTTCTGGTTCAAGGTTCAATCGGTTAAACCGGTTCAACCTACGGTTGAACCGTTTACTAAATATATAAATAAATAATAATAATAATAATAATATAGAACTAAATTTCAGAGATGAGTCAAACTCAATTAAGTCTTACACAATAATAAGTTTACAACTTAATAAATCAAAAGTGTTAAAAACCATAACAATTATAACAAAAAAATCCATGACACTGTTTTAATTCCATAACAAAGACAAGTCTTCATAATTATAAAATCAAACATGACACTGTTTTAATTCCATAACAAAGACAAGTCTTCATAATTATAAAATCAAACTTCAAAACAATCAATTTTAAGAACCATGTGAATTAATTGGGTCAATATCATCACTATAACAACCAACATCCTCTGGTGGAAATGAATCTAAATCAAGTTCTTCATCCTCAACTCCATTAACAGGTGCCTCTACATAAATAAATAATTAATAATTAGTAAAGAAGTATATCATATTCATCATCTAACATACAATAACTTTAATATCTCACCTTCATCTTTGTCTAACCCAAATTTAGGAATTGAGTCCTCATTATAAAGTATATTCTCCATCTCTGTATAATCAAGAATAGAGGTAGTATCTTCTTCCATGATCCAAAATTCAATGTCATTTATGTTTTCATAATCAATAGGATCATATGCTTTGTTTTTATTGAAGGCCCTAACCAATGAAAAGTGTATTAATTAAGAAGTAATATTCAAATTATATAAATAAGCAAATGTATAGGACTCAATTTAAAGATTTAAAATCACATACCTATTTTTTAAACGCAAGTTGAAATGCACAAATACAAGATCATTCAACCTTTGATGCTCTAATCTATTCCTCTTTTTTTTGTGTATTCTTTCAAATACACTCCAATTTCTTTCACAGCCAGATGAAGAAGTAGTTTGACTAAGTATCTTAACTGCCCATGCTTTCACGTTTGGTGTACCATTTCCAAAAGTCTTCCACCACATGTCTACCAAAATTGTAATATATTTGCAGCCATGTTAAAAATGAAATTTAAACTTTAAAGTAGATACACAAAATTTTAAAAGAATTATATAAAATATACTTACCAGGACGCATAGTCTTTGTAGACTTTAGTGCTAACAAACGACCAAAATCGCCAACCTTTTCACGGTAGAGCTCAGTTTCTCTCAAGAAATCAGTTTGGTTAGCATCAACTTGTGAAGTCAACACATCAAGAAATCCTGCCATAACCTCAGGCTTGCGAGACAGGTTCTCATTATCATAGAAGAATGCAGGGTTTAAAACATAAGCAGTAGCATGCAATTTTTTACGAAGGTGTTTATCCCACCGTTGCTTAATAATCCTTGTATAAGGTTTGTACAAGGATTTTTTATGCCTGAATGTGCTCTTAATAGCTTTCTTTGCTCTATGCATCCCATCATACACATAAGCAAGTGATGGCTTATCATCTCCATCAACAATCCTTAACAATCGAATAAGTGGTGCAACAATCTTGATAATAATCCCAACATCATTCCAAAATATAGAATCTAAGATAGTAGCAATGAAATCTCTAGCTTTTGAGTCTCTATAGTATCTAGACTCAACAAAAGATACACTAGTTACCAAATTTTGAAGATCATGTTGGTGTTGGTGAATACTCTTTAATGCTATGAAGGTTGTGGCAAAACGTGTTGGACGGGATGTATTATTTCTGTCAACCCTTCCTTCTTCCTCAACTAAGCTAACAAGAATCCGTGATTATATACAAACTTTGTAATCAATGATGCACGTTTTGCTAGGCTTGCGACAAGTTCCATTTTTCCTATATCACCTAAAATCAAATTTAGGCAGTGTGCAGCGCATGGTGACCAATAGATATTAGGATACTTATCATGTAACTTTTGTCCAGCAGATTTATAATTAGCTGCATTATCTGTGACAAGATGCACAACATTCTTTGGCCCAACATATTCAACCAACTCAACAAATAGATTACAAAGAGTGGTTGCATCTTTAACAACATCAGAAGCATCTACCGATCTAATAAAACTTATTCCTTTGGGGCAATATACTAGAAAATTAATCAACTGTCTGTTTTTTTGATCTTGCCATCCATCGGCCATGATAGTACATCCTGTTTCTGCCCAAATACTACGACAATAATCTACCAACAACTGAACATTCTTTTTCATATTAGACAATAGATTAGTTCTCATAGCATGATAATTCGGCCCTTTATAACCAGGTCCAAAAGATGCAATTGCATCAATCATTTGCTGATAAGAATTTGAATTTAAAGCATTCATAGGGATGCAATTTTCAAAGAAAAATGTTGCAATAGCAAGTTCAACCTTATGCACAACTTCTTTACCTGCAAGCACACTCTTAATGGTTGGTTGGGCTCCAGGTGTAGTTCTGGGAGCAAAGTAATTACTTGTTTCAATTGGCCTCTTTTTTGCTCGTTGTGAGGCGGGAGGTATTGTCGTGTTAACCCTTGCTTTAGCAACTTGTGGAGGGGTATTTTGTCAATGTCATCCCCATCGAACTCCATAACATTAGGACCAAATGTATGTTCATCATCCCATGTATCTACACTTTTTTTTTCTTGCTGCAATTTCCTTCAAGTTCTCTTCCATTCTATATCTAGTATCTCCATCCACTTTTTTACAACTTAGTACATCACCACTTTTTCCAGCAATATGTTGTTTTATTCTATTGATTCCTCCACCTCTAAACTCTTTTGCACAATGCACACATGTATAAACCTTCTTCCCTCCTTCCTCTATGGTCAACTTGCAATGATTCCAAGCGGGGTCTGTTTTTTGTCTAGTGAACTGAACATTTTGTGGTTGAGTACATGATTGTGAAGATTGAGTTTCCGATGATTGGCCAACAGACCCTGATGCTGATGTTGACATGATTTCTAAAATAAAAACATGACACTATTAGTATTACAAAATGAAACTACTTCATACAACAACAAAAAAACATTCGTAAACAGCAACAACAGACATTAATATTCCATAATGATAACTTTATAAAGCTTTGATAAAAACTTACATGAATATAAATTAATATGATTGAAAAAATTATGATAAAAATTTCTATGAAATAGTATTATATAATAGAAAGGTATATGAATATAAAACACGTTACTAGTATCAGAAACTTACTACTTACATATTGTATGCATATATACCAAGAGTATTGTATCAGAAAAAAATGCTTCGAATGTTTGGTGTTACAGCGGCGCGGAATGACGGCAAGCTTCAGGAAGAATGCACTAATTAAAAAGAGAAGTAGAAATTAGGGTTTTTAGCTGTACTTTTAATTAACGTTTAAAAAAATGGGCCATTAGTGTTGACCGCCCGGTTTCATATAACCCGTTCCGGTTTGGCGGTTTGGACGGTTCCAAGCGGGTTTTACCAGTTTTTCTGGGTTTTTGGCGGTTTTGGCCCATCAGCGGGTTTTTAAGCCTAACCGGACCAGTTCCAACTCCGGTTCCCGGTTCAACCGGTTGAACCGGCCGGTCCGATTTGATTTTTAAACCATCGGTCAGAGTTCCTCTCGCTCTCGGATGCAGTCTTTTAACAAAAAAAAACAATGTCATAAAAAATACAGTTTTGCTATTTTTACACCAAGGTGTACACCTACACCGTATATGAACAGTGCAAATATATTAAAAAAAACTGATAAAGTTGAGAAGCTTAGTACTTGATGTTGAATCAGTATTTGCTTTTGTGGGCCATAACTAAATGAATTAATTTATTGTTTCTCTCTCTTAACCTCAACCACATACATGCTGTACTTTATAACATAAAGTATTGGAACAGATTCTTCTTCTTGTTCTTGATCATTCGCGCCATTCTTTATCATCTCTTCTCCAACTTTTCTTTTCATTTTATCTCCAACTTTTCTTGATTTAGCATCATTATGTTATGAAGATGAAGATTTAACTAAATAAGTTTCTAGATTCATGATTGTTCACATGTTTTTAGATTTAGTACAATGTTAACCTAGTTTTCTTTACTGATATTGATTTCATGTTTATTCACGATTATTCATTAACCATGTTCTGTGAATTTTAGTGATTTGTGTCGATGTCGGTGATTTTGTGAAGTTTTGGTTATTTAATTAAATAATAGTATATATTACGGAATATATTGTATTATTATTTATTTTAAATAATATTAGAGGAATTAAGGGCGAAGTGGACATTTGAGGAGAATTAGTGAGGGCATTATGAAGAAAGCCCAATTTTGAGGCCCAAGGGTTAGGGTGAATATAAAAGGAGGATTTTGAGAATAGGATTCATTTTTTTGGTGAACCGTGAAAAGAATGAGAGCTCTGAGGAAAAAAAAAGGAAAAAAAGCGAGGATTTTCGTGAAGGTTTCCAAAAGTTCAAGAGAGAACACATCGGATTCACAATCTAAGGTATGAGGAGTAATTACCTTTCATTGTTTTCATTATAGGATTCGATGTAATTGAAGTGGATGTTTCGTATTTGAGGGTTTATGGGGTTTTTGTGACGAATCGGTGATTTGAGGGTATTTTTTAGATTGATTAATAAGAATTGAATTTAATCGGATAAAAATAGACCTTGGGGCTGATTTCCCCGTCGTTGTTGTTTCAACCTTGTGGTGAAGGGATTTATGGAGTTAATGGGAAGCTTGAGAGTTTTGAAGGTTTAGGGGATTTAAGGTTTCCCATATGGTCACGAATCGACCTAATAGACGTAGGTTTTATGTCTTTGATTCCCATGATGCATTAGGACTGTGGTAGGGATGTTTTTGGGTCATTTGGGGCTGTAATCGCATGTACTTTTGAGGTTGTGGAGCTACTGATGTATAGCAGCGATTTGCCATAATCGCAGGTTCGCTAAGCGAACCATTCCTTCGCAAGGTGAATGTTCGCAGGGATCGCAAAGCGAGCAGCACAGCGAGTGCACGATAACATGAGTGTGGGTCTGAGATGATCCTGGAGTGGAATTGGGGATTCGCTGGAAGTCTCGCAAAGCGAATGAACCTGCGAGTGGGTTCGCAAAGCGAATAAACCAGCGAGTATGACTGATGATTGTGTTTCTGGTGTTTTACTGTGGTGACTGTGGGATTCGCTGACCGCTTCGCAAAGCGAAGGTTTTAGCGAACTGGTTCGCCTAGCGAACCCTGGAGCAAATGTCTGTTGTTCGCGATGGTTTATTTATGTGCTGTGCTGTTTTGATGCCTTGATGTCGTGATTTTTATGATGATTTTTCCATGACGTTACTGATGATTATATGATGATGTTTTGGTGATTATTTGACGAATATGTGATGACATGACGTATATGAGAATTGATGAATGATGATGCACATTATGATGTTTATTAGATGATAATGATTAGTGATGTTGTGTATCATACATTCATATGCATACTCTGTGACGACGCTTTATTCCCATTGTGCGGATATGAGGTAATTATGACGTGCTCCGGTTCCTACGCAGAATCGATCCTATTGACGGGGATCTTTGGAGGGGTGATGGCCTAGTGTCCATCGATTATGACGATTGGTACCACAAGCACGAGTCCTGTCGAGCATTGCATTTATGTGGCATTGATGTGATTTTGATATAGTGATTCCTGATGTTTTCCTTGATGATGACCCTGATGATGTTGTATATGAAGATAATGCCATTTTTTATATATCTTGTTTTATAATGATTATTATGAATTGTGATTACTCACCCTGCCTATTTGAATGTTTCCTCCACATGGGTAACGTGCAGGTGATCACGTTTAGCCGTGGATGCCTTCGAGGACCTTGAAGTTTATTTGCTTTTGGTCAATTTAGAGGGTCTTGCTCTGATAGTGTAACATTGGGTTGGGGTCCTTTGAGTCGACCTATGTTGTTTCCTTATTTTGTTGTCATTTAATGATGTGGTTTTATTTTGACTATTACGATGTTTGTTGAAAACCTTTTAATTGAGAATTTGAGTTCCGCTGCCATGTGAAGGCTTTTGATTTATTTTGAGGAAAACCCTTTTGTTTACAGCGCAAGTGTATTATTTTGATTTAAATGAAAAATGTACACCCTTTTGAGGGGATTTTTGATGCTTTACTCTGATATTTGAGTTGTTTCTGCTGCAACATTATGGGGGTAGAAAAAGGTGTTACATTAGTGGTATCAGAGCAGTTCGGCCCGTCCGGCCAGGTTTTTACACGATATATGTCCCTGTCAGTCGACGAGTGTGTGTACACTGTCGATGTTTTAGTTCTTCTAACCTTGTTGGTGGTGTGCAGGATGGCTGGAAGAAATGACCGTGTAATTGCTGATGTGTTGGAATCTATTGCTAATGTGGTGGCGCAGCTGAATCCAAATGGTGGAGCTCCTAATGAGTTTCGTGCTTTGGGGAAGTTTCAAAGGAACAATCCATCGACTTTTATGGGTACGCATGATCCAGTAAGTGCACACAAGTGGCTGAAGGCAATCGAGAAAATCTTCTGGGTGATGGGGTGTTCTGATGAGCAATAGGTTCAGTTCGAAACGCATATGCTGGAAGAAAAGGCTGAGGACTGGTGGGATAACACCCGTCAGAGACTTACCGATGTGGGCACCGTGATAACTCGGGCCGTGTTTAAGCAGGAGTTTCTGGGGAAGTATTTTCCAGAGGATGCTCGTGGCAAGAGGGAAGTGGAATTCCTTGAGCTGAAGCAAGGAGATATGACTGTGGCAGAGTATGCCGCGAAGTTTGAGGCTTTGGTGAAGTTCTGTCCGCACTACAATCGTGTTAATGTTGAGATGTCTAAATGTCTCAAGTTCGAGAATGGGCTGAGACCTGAGATTAAGCAGGATATTGGGTATCAGCAGATCCTCAGGTATGCTGAGTTGGTTGACAAGAGCAGAATCTACGATGAGGATAGTCGAGCTCGGTCTGCTCACTATAAGCAGTTGAGTGAGAAGAAAGGGCAGTATAGGGGTAAGCCTTATACAACTTTAGCTGACAAGGGGAAGCAAAAGGCTTTAGATGGGAAAAATACAAGTGGGGGAGCAACTCCCACTTCTGGGAAGTGTCATAAGTGTGGCGAGCAAGGTCACTGTGCTGATGTGTGCACCAATAATGTGCTGAGGTGTTATCGATGTGGTAAGAAGGGGCATAGAGCTACTGACTGCAAAGATGAGGGTCCGGCCTATTTCAATTGTGGTGAGAAAGGTCATATCAGTATTCAATGTCAGAAGTCAAAGAAGACTGCGATTGCTGCTCATACCAGTGGCCGTGTGTTTGCTTTGAGTGATGCAGAAGTGCCAGAGAAGGACAACCTGATTTGAGGTACTTGTTTTATTAATAATATCGAGTTGGTTACTATTATTGATACTGGTGCTACTCATTCTTTTATCTCGCTTGAATGTGCTAATAGATTGGGTTTGAAGTTATCTGATATGAATGGTAATATGGTAATAGAAACTCCAGCTAATGGTTTTGTTACTACTACCCTTGTGTGTTTGAGATGTCCTGTGATGATTTTTTAGAAAAGTTTTGTGATGGATTTGGTGTGCTTACCCTTGCACCAAATTGACGTGATCTTTGGAATGAACTGGTTGGAGTTCAACCGGGTTCATATCAACTGTTATAACAAGATTTTAGAGTTTCCTGAGATTGATGATAGTGGGGACTTTATGTTCTTATCTGCAAAGCAAGTAGACAAACTTCTAGAAGACGAAGCTTTGGTGTTTGCAATGTTTGCATCGTTGCAAATTAATCGTGAAGCTGCGAGTATGGAGTTTCCTGTTGTCTGTGAATTCCCATATGTGTTTCCAGATGACATCAGTGATTTGCCTCCAGAGCGTGAAGTAGAGTTTGCAGTAGACTTAATATCAGGTACGAGTCCACTGTCGATGGCTCCTTATCGGATGTCAGCTTCTGAGCTAAGTGAATTGAAGAAACACTTGGAAGAGTTTCTTGAGAAGAGGTTTGTTCGACCAAGTGTTTCTCCGTGGGGGGCTCATGTGTTGTTGGTAAAGAAGAAGGATGGAAGTATGAGGTTGTGTTTGATTATCGGTAGCTGAATAAAGTGACTATCAAGAATAAGTATCCGCTACCGAGAATCGACGACTTGATGGATCAGCTAGTAGGTGCTTGTGTGTTTAGTAAGATTGATTTGAGGTCTGGTTATCTTCAGATTCGAGTTAAGTCGGATGATATTCTGAAGACGGCTTTTAGAACGAGGTATGGACACTATGAATACACTGTGATGTCGTTTGGTGTATCTAATGCACCTGGTGTGTTCATGGAGTATATGAATCGGATTTTTCATGAATATTTGGATAAGTTTGTGGTGGTGTTTATCGATGATATCTTGATATACTCTAGATCTGAAGAAGAACATGCCGAGCATTTGAGGACTGTGTTACAAGTGTTGAAAGAGAAGAAGTTGTATGCAAAGTTGTCCAAGTGTGAGTTTTGGTTGATGGCAGTGAGTTTCCTTGGCCATGTGATTTCAAGTGGTGGTATTGTTGTTGATCCTTCTAAGATTGATGATGTGTTACAGTGGAAGACTCCGAAGTCTGCTACTGAGAAATGAAGTTTTCTGGGATTGGCGGGTTATTACCGCAAGTTTATTGAAGGCTTTTCTAAGCTGGCATTACCTTTGACTCAGTTGACTCGAAAGGGTCAAGCTTTTGCATGGGATGTAGCTTGTGAAGAGAGTTTTTTGGAATTAAAGAAGAGGTTGACGACTGCTCCAGTGTTGATTTTGCCTAATCTGAGCGAATCTTTTGTAGTGTATTGTGATGCGTCGAAGATGGGTCTTGGTGGAGTTCTGATGCAAAATGGACAAGTTGTTGCCTATGCTTCGAGACAACTGCGAGTTCATGAGAGGAATTATCCTACGCATGACTTGGAGTTAGCCGCGGTAGTGTTTGTATTGAAGATTTGGAGACATTATCTGTTTGGCTCTAAATTTGAGGTGTTCAGTGATCATAAAAGTCTGAAGTACTTATTTGATCAGAAGGAATTAAATATGAGGCAGAGGAGGTGGTTAGAGCTGTTGAAGGACTTCTATTTTGATTTGAGTTATCATCCGGGCAAAGTAAATGTAGTGGCCAATACGTTGAGCAGAAATTCATTGCATATCTCGATGCTTATGGTGAAAGAATTAGAACTAATTGAGAAATTCAGAGATTTGAGTCTGGTATATGAAGCGACTCCGGACAATGTGAAGTTGGGAATGTTGAGGTTGACAAGTAGTATTCTGGAAGAAATAAGAGTGGGACAACAATCTAATTTAAAGTTGGTTGAGTAATTGACTTTGATTAACCAAGGTAACAGAGGTGACTTCCGGATTAACGAGAATGGCGTAATGATGTTCAAAGACAGGGTGTGTGTTCCAGATGTCCCAGATATTAAGAAGAGCATTCTTGAAGAAGGACATCGAAGTAGGTTGAGTATTCATCTTGGTGCTACGAAGATGTACCAAGATTTGAAAAGGTTGTTTTGGTGGCCAGGTATGAAAAAGGATGTTACGGAGTTTGTCTATGCATGTTTAACTTGTCAGAAGTCGAAGGTTGAGCATCAAAAGCCTTTAGGTTTGATGCAGCCATTGAGGATTCCAGAATGGAAATGGGATAGTATTTCCATGGATTTTATGGTGGGATTGCCGAAGACTGCTAAGGGAAATGATTCAATTTGGGTGATCGTGGATAGATTAACTAAGTCGGCTCATTTCTTGCCGATGAGGATTAATCATTCTATGCAGAAGTTAGCCGAGATGTATATTGAGGAGATTGTGAAATTACATGGGGTACCTTCGAGTATTGTATCGGATAGAGATCTGAGGTTTACATCGAGGTTCTGGAAGAGTTTGCAAGATGCCTAGGGTACCAAGTTGAGGATGAGTTCTGCCTATCATCCGCAGACGGACGGTCAGACAGAAATGACCATCCAATCTTTAGAGGATTTACTGAGGGCTTATGTGTTGGATCATGGAGGATCATGCGATAGCCATTTGCCGTTGATTGAGTTCACGTACAATAATAGTTTTCATACTAGTATTGGAATGATGCCCTATGAAGCTTTGTATGGGAGAAGGTGTAGGACTCCTTTGTGTTGGTATGAGTCGGGAGAGAGTGATGTACTCGAACCTGAAATTGTGCAAGAGATGACTGAGAAGATTAAAAGGATACAAGAGAGAATGAAAGCTTCGCAGAGTCGTTAAAAGAGTTACCATGATAAGAGGAGGAAAGCACTTGAATTCCAAGAGGGAGATCACATGTTTTAGAAGGTGACGTCAGTGACTGGTGTGGGTCGAGCTTTAAAGTCTAGGAAGCTCACTCCACGTTTTATTGGTCCATATCAGATATCGCAGAGGTAGCCTATCGAATTGCTTTACCACCGTCACTTGCAAATTTACATGACGTGTTCCATGTGTCTCAGTTGAGGAAGTACATTCCGGATCCATCGCATGTGATTCAGATGGATGATGTACACGTGAGGGATAATTTGACTGTAAAAGCATTGCCTGTGCGTCTCGATGGTCGAGAGACGAAGTAATTACGGGGTAAAGACATAACTTTGGTGAAGGTGTTGTGGGGTGGACCAGCTGGCGAAAGTTGGACTTGGGAACATGAAGATCAGATGAGGGAGTCGTATCCGACTCTATTTCCTTGAGGTAATTTTCGAGGGCGAAAATTCTTTAAGTGGGGGAGAGTTGTAACACCCCAAATTTTGTAGAATATTTATTTAATTTATTTAAATATTATATTCGTGAATTTCTGTGAATTTCGGTGATTTGTGTCGATGTCGGTGATTTTGTGAAGTTTTGGTTATTTAATTAAATAATAGTATATATTATGGAATATATTGTATTATTATTTATTTTAAATAATATTAGAGGAATTAAGGGCGAAGTGGATATTTGAGGAGAATTAGTGAGGGCATTATGGAGAAAGCCCAATTTTGAGGCCCAAGGGTTAGGGTGAATATAAAAGGAGGATTTTGAGAATAGGATTCTTTTTTTATTTGGTGAACCGTGAAAAGAATGAGAGCTCTGAGGAAAAAAAGGAAAAAAAAAGCGAGGATTTTTGTGAAGGTTTCCAAAGGCTCAAGAGAGAACACATCAGATCGACAATCTAAGGTATGGGGAGTAATTACCTTTCATTGTTTTCATTATAGGATTCGATGTAATTGAAGTGGATGTTTCGTATTTGAGGGTTTATGGGGTTTTTGTGACGAATCGGTGATTTGAGGGTATTTTGTAGATTGATTAATAAGAGTTGAATTTAATCGGATAAAAATAGACCTTGGGGCTGATTTCCCCGTCGTTGTTGTTTCAACCTTGTGGTGAAGGGATTTATGGAGTTTATGGGAAGCTTGAGAGTTTTGAAGGTGTAGGGGATTTAAGGTTTCCCATAGGGTCATGAATCGACCTAATAGACGTAGGTTTTATGCCTTTGATTCCCATGATGCATTAGGACTGTGGTATGGATGTTTTTGGGTCATTTGGGGCTGTAATCGCAGGTAACTTTGAGGTAGTGGAGCTACTGATGCATAGCAGCGATTTTCAGCATTCGCAGGTTCGCTAAGCGAACCATTCCTTTGCAAGGCGAATGTTCGCCAGGGCTCGCAAAGTGAGCAGCGCAGCGAGTGTGCCATAACATGAGTGTGGGTACTGAGATGATTCTGTAGTGGAATTGGGGATTCCCTGGAAGTCTCGCAAAGCGAATGAACCAGCGAGTGGGTTCGCAAAGCGAATAAACCAGCGAGTATGACAGATGATTGTGTTTCTGGTGTTTTATTGTGGTGACTGTGGTTTTAGCGAACTGGTTCGCCTATCAAACCCTGGAGCTAACGTCTGCTGTTCCCGATGGTTTGTTTATGTGCTGTGCTATTTTGATGCCTTGATGCCGTGATTTTTATGATGATTTTTCCATGACGTTATTAATGATTATATGGTGATGTTTTGGTGATTATTTGACGAATATGTGATGACACGACGTATATGAGAATTGATGAATGATGATGCATATTATGATGTTTATTAGATGATGATGATTAGTGATGTTGTGTATCATACATTCATATGCATACTCTGTGACAACGCTTCATTCCCATTGTGCGGATATGAGGTAATTATGACGTTCTCTAGTTCCTACGCGGAATCAATCCTATTTACGGGGATCTTTGGAGGGGTGATGGCCTAGTGTCCATCGATTATGACGATTGGTACCACATGCATGAGTCCTGTCGAGCATTACATTAATGTGGCATTGATGTGATTTTGATATAGTGATTCCTGATGTTTTCCTTGATGATGACCCTGATGATGTTGTATATGAAGATAATGCCATTTTATGTATATCTTGTTTTATAATGATTATTATGAATTGTGATTACTCACCCTGCCTGTTTGAATGTTTCCTCCACGTGGGTAACATGCAGGTGATCAGGTTTAGCTGTGGATGCTTTCGAGGACCTTGAAGTTTATTTGCTTTTGGTCGATTTAGAGGGTCTTGCTCTGATAGTGTAACATCGGGTTGGGGTCCTTTAAGTCGAACTATGTTGTTTCCTTATTTTGTTTTCATTTGATGATGTGGTTTTATTTTGACTATTACGATGTTTGTTGAAAACCTTTTAATTGAGAATTTGGGTTCCGCTGCCATGTGAAGGCTTTTGATTTATTTTGAGGAAAACCCTTTTGTTTATAGGGCAAGTGTATTATTTTGATTTAAATGAGAAATGTGCACCCTTTTGAGGGGGTTTTTGATGCTTTACTCTGATATATGAGTTGTTTTTGCTGCAACATTATGGGTTAGAAAAGGGTGTTACATATTTCCCTACTTTACTCACATCATTAACCATGTTTACCTACTGCTAAACGATTGCATATATTTACTCACGTTGGTTTGTTAACCAATTTGGAAAATGTATTAACCAACTTTTGTCACACCATTAACCAACTTCATAATAAACAATGTTATAAACTTTCCCACATGTTTGGGCGTTTATTAACCAAGTTATAGACAATATTAACCATAATTTTGAGCTATATTAACCAACATATTTATAAATTTATACTATACATAATATTGACATTTATATGCAGTTATTGAGTCATAATGGACAGTTCAAGCATTTTGATAGAATGTGATAGTAGTCAAAGGGAAGATGTAGAAGTTGATCACGGTGATGGTGATGAATCACTTTGGGTTTCTGCAATTGGGATGTGTTTTTCTTGTCTAGAGGAAGTTAAAACATATTATCAAGAGTATGCTTTGAAAAGGGGGTTTGGATGGAGGATTAGATCATCAAAAAAAGGAGACAACGGGGAGCTCAATTACCTGATACTTTCATGTTCAAGAGAGGGGTCTAACATTTCAAAAATGTCATGGATGTTGAAGACACTTCCATCTAGAGCGAAAAATTGTCCTGCCAAGATTTGTATTAAATTGAAACAAGATGGTTTGTGGTACATTACACAATTTGAGGTAAACCATTCTCATGAGACTAGTCCTACAAAAGCAAGATTGTTCAAGGCTAACAAGAAAATGAACTTACATGTGAGGAGAACAATCCAAATAAATGATGATGCGGGAGTAAGGATCAACAAGACTTTTCAATCGCTTGTTAAAGATGCAGAAGGGCATGAATATATTATGTTTTGTGAAAAAGATGTGAGGAATTATATTAACAAAGAGCGTCATGCGATTGGAAAAGAAGGTGAAGGTAAGGCTTTGATAATTTATTTTTGTAAAATGCGGGAACAAAATACAAATATATTTTATGACATAGATTTGGATGATGACTTTCATGTGAGGAATGTATTTTGGGCGGATGCAAGAAGCAGAGCCGCGTATGAATACTTTTGAGACGTTGTAACTTTTGACACAACATACTTGACTAACAACTATGACATGCCTTTTGCTGCATTGATGGGTGTGAATCACCATGGTCAATCAATATTACTTGGTTGTGGATTGCTATCAAGTGAAGACACGGATTCTTTTGTGTGGCTGTTCAAGTCATGGCTTCATTATATGCTAGAAAAAGCACCTTTTGCTATTGTGACCGATCAATGTAAGGGTATGAAAAATGCTATTGAGTTTGTATTCCCTACAACTCGTCATAGGTGGTGTTTATGGCATATAATGAAATAAGTTCCAGAAAATCTTAGCGGATATGGGGAATACAAAAGGAACAAGTATGCAATGAAAGAAGAAGTCTATAATACATTCACAATCAATAGTTTTGAACAAAAAGGGTGTTCGTTCATAGAAAAATTTGATCTCCAGGAAAATGATTAGTTGGGTGGGTTGTATGCTGAGCATCATAGTTGGGCACCAACGTTGTTAAGGAAATATTTTTGGGCTGATATGTCAACTACGCAACGTAGTGATAGCATACATGCTTTCTTTTATGGATATATCAATTCTACAACAAGTCTATATCAGTTTGTAAAACAATATGATGATGCTCTTAGAAGTCGAGTAGAAAAGGAATTTGAAGCTGATTTTAATTCGATGGACACAACAATTTCATGTAGGTCAAACTCGTCCATTGAGAAGCAATTCCAAAGCGAGTTTACTAATGCCAAATTCAAGGAAATTCAAGTGGAATTCGGATCTAAGATGAATTGTTCTGCCTCATTAAATAGTGTGGAAGTTTGCCTTGCTACATATCATGTGTTAGAGGAGATACTAGTTGGAGACTTATGCAAAGAACGATCCTAAAAGTTGTGCTTAATAAGGAAAACCATGATTTCAAATGTGAATGCTCATTATTTGAGTTTCGAGGTATTGTATGTCGGCATGTGTTATCCGTGTGTAGTCAGGAGATGATTATAAGTCTTCCAGAGAAATATGTTTTATCGAGATAGAAGAAAAACATTAAAAGGAAGCATTCATATATCAAGACTAGTTATGGTGTAACAGAGCTGAAGCCACAAAGGGACAGGTTTGACAAATTATGCAAGCATTTTTATGAGGTTGCTGAAGTAGCTGCTGAGTCGGAAGAGACTACCGAAGACCTCCATGAAACATTACGTTTGTTTAGCTTTAATATGTCCACAAGATAGTACACTTAATGAAGAAAAATGTTGATGAGGATTCTAATGCAATCAATAGAAATAGAATTCGCAGTCCAAAACATGTCAAGCACAAAGGTCGTCCTCCATCTAAAAGAAAGACATCCGTCACTGAAATCATTTGTACTATTTGTGGAATTTGTTGTGTTTTAAATTTGATGAATTTGTATGTACGAGTTGCGGAAAACATATGTAGTTGTTGCGGATAAATTATGTGTAATCATTGTAGTACTAATTTATTATGTATTTGATTTTATACACGTCATATTTTAGATTTTTCGTATGTTATTGTACATGTTGGAAATTGTATGTCATTCATGGATCTTTTGACAACATGTGAAACACCCTTGACGGGTTCATCCCAAGTTTGTACAAATTTATGATGATCATTGGGAATTTCTGGTTATTGACTAGTGGCATGTGTATTTTGGGAAGACTGTCACATATCTATACTATTTTGATAAATTTGACATGATGGTATGGTGTTAAAACATTTTTTTTATCTTGTTCAAAACATTGCATACACTACCAATAGTTACATTTGGTGGTGCAGGTGGAATATTCAAGTTCAATGTTGCAAGATTGTAAATGTACTTTTGGAGTGTAAATATTGCAATATTGTAAATTTACTTTTGTCATTATAACAATTGTACTAAACTTTGTTGGTCTATATAATATATAAAATTATTTTGTTAATACAGTCCCAGACTTGGTTAATACATTTATGGAACTTGGTTTATGCATTGTCAAACTTGGTTAATGCAGTCCCAGACTTCAAAACAAGGGAAATTATAAAAAACAAACTTGATTAATACATTGCTGGAACTTGGTTAATGCAGTCCCAGACTTCAAAATAAGAGAAATTATAAAAAACAAAATTGGTTAATACATTGCTGGAACTTGGTTAATACGTTGTCAAACATGGTTAATGTAGTCCTAGACTTCAAAACAAGAGAAATTGTTTGAAACAAACTTGGTTAATACATTGCTGGAAGTTGGTTAATACATTGTCAAACTTGGTTAACGCAGTCCCAAACTTCAAAACAAGGGAAATTGTATTGTCCCGGACTTGGTTAATACATTGATGGAACTTGGTTAATACATGTCAAACTTGGTTAATGCAGTCCCAGACTTCAAAACAAGGGAAATTGTATTAACCCAAACTTGGTTAATACATTGCTGGAACTTGGTTAATACATGTCAAACTTGGTTAACGGAGTCCCAGACTTCAAAACAAGGGAAATGGTTTACATATTCATACTTCAAAACCAAACTTGGTTAATGCAATTTCAGACTTCAAAATAAGGGAACCTAAAAATATTCAACACATTAACACAATAATGAACATAAACAACACTTTAAATACAAAATGAACTATATTAATTTCAACACATTGTGCACATAAACAACCGAAGACTCACATAAACTAGAAACTACAATGTTATAAACAGAAAGTCCCCAACTCAATGTATCAAGTGAGTCAAGATCATCCAATTGCTTAATAAATCTGGTAAAGACCTTATTCCCTGTTTTGGGAAAGTAAAACTCCGCAAATGCAAGTAATATGTAAAGTCTAACAAAATTAACTAATTTTTTCTTGTGGGAACGAAGTTGTTTGCGAATATTGTGAATGGTTACCTCAGCCCCTTTAAATAGATCTAATGTTTGACTTTGTTGGTCTTCTTCTACTACTAGAGACTTACCAACAACAGATAATCCAAGCGCAAAACAAACACAAACCGGAGTAAAGGGAACTGTCATATCCCTAACCCTAAATCCCCTACTACGTACGTCTCACCTACTTACTAATTCCCATAATAAACCACCTGATATTGAGAAGTTGTTTGACATATTCATTGCCCATTTGAATGGGGTTCATTCGATGTGGGCTCGTTGAGATATTGTTAACTTTTCATTGATCATGCTCTAATTCACCGAGATACAACTATGCCTCATTCGTACCTTAAATTCACAGAAAAAAAATTAATTAATTAAACTGATAAAAGGATCCAACATTCCAACCATAATAACAAAACAAATAAAAACTTGATTACTTACATCAGTTTCATTTAGATTTCTTGGTGATGCCATAGTTTCATAAATAAAGAACTCAGCCTAATAACAATCCAAAACAAAATGAAAACACTATCAATAACCTAAAGAGAAATCTATTACAATAACCTAAAAAGAAAAAACCCTAAACCTTAATCCTCTTTCAGTTTTCCTCATTGAACAATAGAACATCTAACAAAAAAATAAAAGGAAATGCATTTTTATGTGAGAAGAACATCTAACCTTAAGATACCAAAGAAATCGTTCGGTGAGAATTGCTCGTGTCGTCGTCGAACCGTGATATGATGAGAGCAGAGAGAAATTGATGCGTAAAAAGAGCACTGTCGTCGGTCGTCGTTCTTCGCATATTGAAGAGCGTCGTCGTTGTGTCAAGGTATCGCCGGTCGTCGTGGTTTGAAGGGCGGTCGGGATGAACAGTGCGAGTGAGAGAGATTTTCTTTTGAGAGGAAATATTGGAATAGATGCAGCGTACACCAAGATGAGAGAGAACAATACACTCAGTTACTTTACCCTAGTACTAAAAACAAAGTTACTAAATTGCCCTTATATGTTAATTAAATTAAAAAAAAAATAACCTAAAAAAAGATTGAAAAAGAACAATAAATGTATGTAAAATTAAACAACCTTCTGTTTGGCCTTGCCATTGGCCAACCTATGTACGTAATCGTCAAGTGCTATTTTGCATGCTTTTTCTTTTATGGCCCGAACAATTATATTCGAAAGGGCTTCGGAAAACTCTTCTTTGATTTTCTTCCAAAGAATACCATGTTTCTTAATTCCTTCAACCAGTGCTAATGATTCAGTCTCGGACCATAGTCCAAACCCCATCCCTGCCAGCCTGCACAAAATAATTCATCCAAATAACAAAATTACTAATTCAAATAATAGATAGAATCTGTAATACCCCGTAAATTATTTTACTCTGGATAGAATTGGTATGATCAACTGGGTTCCAGTTTACTCTGAGAATTTATTGGATAAAATAATTAGAGTAAACAGATGAGCTTAGAGCAGATCAAATTAATATTATCTGACTCTGAGATTTTAATTGTTGGAGCTTTAGAGACTATTTGGACAATTAGTAGTGTTACTAATTAATGATATTTTACTATATCAATTCCATTCCACCCTTTTTCCACTTAGACACAAAGGAAGATAAAGATAGAAAGAAGTTGGAGAGAAAGGAAAGGAGAGGAAAGAAGAGGAAAAAGCTCAAGAACTCAAGATCATCAACCATCACCCATTCTTCATCAAATCATCTTCCAATCTTCATCATCATCATCTATTCAAGGTGGGTTATAGATAGAAACCTTTGTTTTAGATTTTCTTGAATTCTAGAACCTAGGTTAGAATTGTGAGAAAAATGAATAATCTTGCAAATCTTGAATTTAACGGTTGAAATGCGGTATAAACTATGCAGTATAATCATTAGTCATGTATGATCATCTGTTAATACATGTTGTATGTTGGGTGAAGTTTTGGGATGGGATTTTGGTCCCAAAGCTCTGTTTTCATGCTGCTGGAAAACCCAGTTTTCGCAGGTTCGCACTGCGAATCCCCTAGCGAAGGGGAAAGCGAGCATTCGCCGGCTATTCGCATGGCGAAGGTGAGGGCGAACGATTCGCCAGAGGTTTGCACTGCAAACTTTACCTCGTTTCAGTTCTGACTTGGTTCGCCAGACGTTCGCACTGCGAATGGGACAACAAACCCAGTGTTGTTTAGGCATTCGCTGGGAGCTTCGCACTGTGAATGAGAAAGCGAGCATTCGCTGGCTGCTTCGCATTGCGAACATGACAGATCTTCCAACTTGTTTCTTTCATAACTTTTGACTCGTTTATCCGATTTGAGTATTCTTGGTATTGATGTGAAGCTATGAAAATCCTCTATATAATGGAAGTGGAAAATGCTGGTTTTGATGCCCGATTAAATAAATCGGAGGGAACCGTGAATTAGTGTAATTGGTGGCATGTTGAATTATGTGTTTCCATTATGTTATTGATGACTATTTGCCTATGCTCTTATTGTTAAACATGTTGAGTATGTATGCATGTTAAAATACGAAATAGGTAGAGTGAGGAATACTACCGTAAACAACGTAGGAAAGTGTGGAATGACATAATGACAACGACCGTGCGTGCGATGCCGAGGCGTGTGTCAGATACTAATGTCATAGAATGAATAAACATTAGTATGGAACATGTGTGTGAACCTTTGTGGTTGTGTAGCGAGCGATTTTGGACGCGGTTCTTAAGCGCTGGTCTCTCTCTGTGGTTTGAGCTTTGACTACAGGTTGATTCATTTTTTATCCTATTGTGAGCTGAATAAGGAAGGGAAATAGATGTCTCCAATTAACCCTGCTTTGCATACTGAGTTTAAACAGCGGTCTGTTAGGTTACGAATGCGATCAATGTGGGGGGGCCTTTGTACTGGTTATTTGTATTTTCGCCAATACTGTTTTCTTTCTTTCTAGGACTTTCTAGCTGGGAACAAGGATTAGGATGTTAGGACTGATGTTTTTGAATTACTGCTTTTTGATTGATGGAGATATGGGATTTGGGTTTTTTGTTGATTGCGCTCGCTAAGATCTTTTCTTTCGATCTTATGCCTACGTATTCCCGTTTACCGAAACAGGGAAATCAGAGCGTTCGTAGTTCCTCCTATTCTATGGGAGAAAATGGGTGTCTTGTTCAAAGCCCAAGACGTGAAGCGAAAGGTGGTTTGTATCTTGTTCAAAGCCCAAGATGTGAAGCTAAAAGGTCTATTTGTGTCTTGTTCAAAGCCCAAGACGTGAAGCTGAAAGACCTCGGCTTTAGAGAGAATTTGTCATCTCTAAAGAGGGGAGAAGGAGAATTACTTTAACTGGGATACGCGGATCCGGGCAATGCCATAATTTCCGAAGAAAGGGTTTTAACCTGAAGGAGAAGACTTTAACTCAGTGTAGAGCAATGCCATCTTTCCTTAGGAATTTCTCATGCTAAAAGAGGGACAGTGGCATGGATGTAGATGATCCAGAGGCTTGCCGCTTACAGCGATTAGATGAAGGGGAAGGAGTTGTTGACGTTTGTGTACTGTGAACGAGGCACAGCTTTGATGCTAAAAGGTTGATTGGATCAACCGGTGGTTTTCTTATACAAAGCCTACGAGGAGGCTAATTTCTGCTAGGAAAATCATTATACAAAGCCTAAGAGGGGGCTATTTTGTATCCCGTACAAAGCCCGGGAGAGAGACTAAAAGTTTTTGACCCGGCGATGGAGTCTTTTGGTATCTCGTATAAAGCCCGAGATGGAGGCTATTTTGTGTTTGACTCCGCTAGGGGGAGTCATTGTACAAAGCCCAAGAGGAGGCTATGTCAGTTAAGTGACAGGTCCAGTGTACTGATTTTGAAAGAGAAAATCAGTTCTTATATGAGCATCACTGTACTCATTGGTTAGATCTGAGGATCGGGGTGGTTTCCTTTCCTTTGAGGAAACGGGAAATCCAAAGGGTATTGAGACTGTCCGAGTCTGCGGGTTTCCTTCCTATTTAACGAAGGGGTCGCTTGAGAATGTCTTTGAGACTCAAGGAAGTTAGACTGTCTGTGTCTAGAGTTTTATCTTTTGTACTATGTTGTGAGAAACAGTAGTAGACTCTATGAAAGGACTGTTCTATGCATATGACTAAGTTCTGTTCCTATACCTCTAGGAGGTCGTCGGGATAATTTGTACGAAGCCCAAGAGGAGGCTGGAAACTTTTAAGAAGCCGACGGGTCCTTGTACTAAGCCCAAGAGGAGGCTATCATTCCCGGAGGAAGAGATCATTATACGAAGCCTAAGAGGAGGCTGTGAATACCTCTAAGAAGCCGTAGGGTCCTTGTACGAAGCCCAAGAGGAGGCGGGGTTGCTTTTAGGAAGCCGGTGGGTCCTTGTATAATGCCCAAGAGGAGGCCGGTGCTTTTAAGAAGCCCGTGGGTCTATCATCTCCTTTCCATTAGGAGAGATAACTCTTTTAAAGATAAAAACCACTGGTAAACGTGTGAGGTTTACTATCCAGCGATTTTTAGCTCTTAAAGAGGGTTCCTTAGTTAAGGTCCAAGATTATGACCGTAGTGGGTAGCCAAACCCCGAGACATTCAAGGCAAGCTATCCATAAGGAATAGATCAAGTCAGGAAAGTTCGAGAGTTTGGAAGAAACTCAAAGATGCCATTCATAGAGAATACATTCATCTTGGGGAGTAGAGCTTCTTGACGATTCCTAAGGAGGACAGCCGAAGAGAAGATGTATCTGGTGCTCCTATTGGGGATCTAGGCGTCTATTTCTACGAATAAATGAAACTGCGTCACCTAGTTCTAGACGTAGTTGCTGGGGAAACTCGAAATATCTATACTATTATTACACAGTAGATATGAGTTTATGAAAGGAGACTTACAGTGAGCAGCCCCACAATACAGTTTATAATATGAAAGCAGTAAATGAAAGCGATAACCACTTACTCGGTTGGAGTGCTTCCATGCTGTTTAGTTAGTTGTTCAACAAAGAAAGATTGAAAACAACAGTATATTCAAAATCAAAGGAGAAAGTGCTTTGAAAAAGAAAGATTTGGGGCTTACAGCTCGAGGAGAGGCCCAGGGTTTTATCAGTGAGCGCACTGTTTGAATTTTATACAGAGGGACTTATACAAGTGACTGGGGCCCAAAATGGTTTTCTGTACAAAGGGATGGGTCTTACACTCTCTCAAGAGGCCCAAAAAGGTTTAAAGGAAAAAGAGTGGGGCTTATAACACGAGGGTAGGCCCAGGTTTATTTTAAAAAGGCGACGATCGCGCCGTTTACTTGTACAGAGGGACTTATACAATGAATGAAGCCCAAAGAGTTTTTGTACAAGGGAGATGGGTCTTACACTCTCTCAAGAGGCCCAAAAAGGTTTAAAGGAAAAGAAATGGGTCTTACTACTCGAGGGTAGGCCCAAATGATTTTTCGTTTAAAAATGGCGATCGCGCCGAGGTTTTCCTTTTAACGCGGAGGGACTTATACAATAAGTGAGGCCCAAGATGTTTTGGTTAAAAGGGGGATTGGGTCTTACACTCTAATAGAGGCCCAAAGTGTTTTTAATGGGTCTTATAGCTCAAGGAGAGGCCCAAGGTTATTTTTCAAAAGGCGATGATCGTGCCGTTTATTTGAAAATGTACAGGGGGACTTATACAACGAATGAGGCCCAAAATATTTCTGTACAAGTGGGTTGGGTCTTACACTCTCTCAAGAGGCCCAAGGTGTTTTTGAAAATGATTTATGAGGGTTGAATTAATCCAAAACCCTAATTTGTTTTCAAAATGTGTTTAATTGAATAAAAATTCAATTAAAATGATCAAAAATTGTTTAACACATGGAAAACAAATTGTGATCTTGGATTAATGCTTCAAAAATTAAGTATTGACCTACAAAATAATTAGAAAGCATTAAAAGTTGCAAAATCAATGTAGAAAAAATATTTAAAATGCCAAAAACAATCAAAATATTAATTCTTTACAAAAATATCAATTATATGAAATAAATAATATTTTTGGGATTTTTTGTTAAAATAAAATATTTTAACATTTTTGTGAATTATTAAAAAAAGAAACAACTCAAAATCATTAAAACTCAGAGATAAATTAATTTTTGAATCAATTAAACAAAATCACAAAATTCAAATATTTGAATTTCTAAAAATGGCGCCAAGAACAAGCTGAAGAACACGCGCGTGTTCTTGGTTTCTCAGATTTTCATTTTCTATCCAATCTCCATGAATACGTAATCATATCATGCAATCCACATATCATTATGCTCGTCTCAACCTCACGATAATGTCTATGTACTTTAATTTCATTTAAATTAAACATACAACAAGAAATCACGAAGAGACCTCAAGAACCCTAATTTCTGCATGAAGGCTAGGATTTTTGATACACGATTCAAACAATGCAATTAATTGAGGGAAAACATTCCATGCATGATTATGAACATATGGCCAAATTATTGTGCGAGGAAATATGCATAGATTGAGAGATGACCTAGCATGTGCTTACCTCTAGGCCGTGACAGCAAGTTCAAAGTGATTTTTGATTTGGAGGTGTTACAGATAAGTGGTGATGATCTGAACAGCTTCCTTACACCCTATGGATTGTGTTTGGATGGTTGGACTTGATTGAAATTGGCTGGATCATTTTGTGATACCTCAGCTGTACTTTGGTTAAAACCTTGAGCAATCAGCTGGTGACTTTGTGAAATTGATGTTTCAGAAGTAATCTAAGTGTTTGATCAGCTCATATGTGATGTATGTGAGGTGTGTGAGTGATTGGTTTGATTGGAATTGCTCTCAAACTCAAAACCCGATAGTGACTTGCCTTAGAAGGCAAAATTGGAGTGAAAGAAGAGATTTTGAGGAAAGCATCTATTAGATGGCTTTGGTGTACTCAAACTGACCACAATTGAGCTCTATTTATAGTAGAGAAAGTTTGTTTTGCAAGGAATAGTGCATGGCAGCTGGTAAGTAGGTTTGGCCAATGTTGGCAAATGAAAATCCAAGTCTCCTCTAGCCATTGACTAGAGGTTAGGGCACAGAGCTTTGGTCCCCTTGGTCTTGGATAAGTCTTGACTGATTTCAGATGAGAATGGCTCAGTCCATGCCACCTTGATGGTTCCATTGAATGCCTCATTCCAAATTTGAAGTCTTGTCCCTATTTTGGCCATTCTAGGTTCAACATGCTATTTCTTGTTCCATGGACTTTGGAGGCTTGGCTCAGTGATTGTCCCCTTTAGATTCAATCCTCTGAGGTGTCCAAGTGGATAGGAGCAATTGAATTTGGCTGATTTTGGCAAATCGACCAAAGTTGCAAATTCTACCTTGCTTTGACAGATTTCAGCAAGGCAACTTGCCAATGTTGTATCTCATGGTGTAGGTTGAATTTGGCAATGTTCTTGGCCATTTTGGAAAGCTCTTACATGATACAACAACTGTTTGAACAAGTTTGGTTTTGAAATATTTTGATTCCAAGTGAAAAATCCCCCTACATTTGGCAAAAAGTGAGGCAGAATCTGACTTAGTGAAAATTTCACTAAGTGTTGGAAAAAGTGACATTTTCACTTTTCAGCCACTTTGATCACTCCACAACTCAAAATCCTTAATGAATTGGAATGACTTGTAGTTGAAGTTTTTGTAGGTGATAATGAGGGCTACAAATCCATCTTTGGATGAGAAAAAATGGCCTTGTGGTTTAGGAATTATGGTCCTCCAAAGTTGGTACCCTTGCCACTTTATTTTTAACTTAGAAAAATTTCTAAGTTTTATGGTTACCCCTTTTACAAATTATCTCACTTTTCTTGATTTTTCTTGATGAATGATGATTCAAATCATACATTAACATCATTTTAGGGTTAAAAATCCATTTTGGTGAAAAATCTCAAAAAGTCAAAGTTGACTTTTGTGCACAGTTGACTTTTTATCGGATGAATTCCAAACTGTGCAATTCTTCAGGAAATCATGTCCTTGACCTAAATCAAACTTGATGGACATGTTCCATGGGTGTCATAGGGTATATTTAGGTATGTCCTAGGGTTTAGGAGCATGTCTAGGTCAAAAGTCAAAGTTACAGTTGACTTTTCCCTTAAAACCCTAATTGTGGTGCAGATGAAATTGAGACTTGTTGCTCAAACTTCTTGGATTAATCCATTGTCCCAAATGGATCAATATGGTATATTAGAGACCCTCAAATCATCTCTTGAGGTCTTGGCTCATGATTTGTCCCAAAAGTCAACTTAGGGGTGAATTAGGTCAAGAAACCCTAATTCCTGATTTTTGATGAATGCATCCCTTGAGGCAAAATTGACTTGATGCATGGGTTTATGAGGTTCCATGAAGTATATTAGGTTATGTTTTGGATCAATGGCTTGTGCCCAGATGAAACTTTTCATCTGGAGGCCCTGGGTGATCAAAACCCTAATTTGGTGACACTGGCGATCTTGAGGCTTGATCCACCTAGAAGGGAGCAACCTTGTGCTTAATCCTTGAAGTGGGAGTCCTTTTGATCCTTTGAGGATGTTTGAGAGATTATACAATTTGAAAATCAAGTCATCTCTTGATTGAGCCTTTGTCTAAAGCTCAGAGAGGGCTTGAAACCCTAATTTTGATTGTAGTGGATGCTCACCCATCTTTGAGAGAGATGGTGAGGCATGATGGTTCATCCATATTGTGATGATGATTTGCACAATGATGGGAAATCTTAGTGGTCAAAATTTGGGGTATGACAGATGCCCCTATTTAATCTTCTTGGACCCGAAGGTGTGAATGACGAAGGTGTTCGGGCATTCGGGGTGCAAGAGGATTAAATATCGAAATACCCGAAATTTTGATGGTGGTTATGAATGGTAGCTTACGCATTCATCTTTTTTAGCTAAGCGATAATGCTTAGAAAAGGTAAACTTCCCCTCGATCCTGGTCTCCTACCAAGGATCTGGTCTTAGTTTCTTTTGTCAACTTCCCCTCGTTCTTGGTTTCCTACCAAGGAACTGGTCTTAGTTTCTGATTTAAACTTCCCCTCGTTCTTGTTTTCCTACCAAGGAACTGGTCTTAGTTTCTGATTTAAACTTCCCCTCGTTCTTGGTTTCCTACCAAGGAACTGGTCTTAGTTTCTGATTTAAACTTCCCCTCGTTCTTGGTTTCCTACCAAGGAACTGGTCTTAGTTTCTTTTGTCAATAAACTTTACTGACAAGGGACGCTATTCGTAGCGGCTTTCCTTCAAACTTCTCCCCGAATTTTCCTGGGGAGATGCCATTTGAGTGGAAAAAGTTTTGATGTCAGACTTGCTGGGGAACCCATTCGTCTGAATTGTAGAGGTACACAAACTTCTCTGTTTTGGAGATGCCATTTGTCGATTCTACTGGGGAAAGCGAGTCTCTTGAGAGACTGTTTTCGTTTGGGGTTACATCACACTTTTCTCGGGATCTTCCCGGAGAAATGCCATATGATGGGATCCAATTTTGAGGTGCCAATGACCTTTTCATTAGTGGTTTTTCGGAGCAAAACTGGCGTGCTGCCGAATCTCTGATCACGAGGCTTTCTCTGTGGATTTTCCTTAATCCGGGAAAGCAAGGATATCATCTTCAATGGCGAAGAGTGATGTTTATTGAAAGTTTTCTCGGGCTTTTCAGAGGTTCAAGTTATCAAAGTGGTCGAGGAGCCAACTTTATTCCAGAATTAAACTGGAAGCGAGGTTGTTCAGACACAGTATTTCCTGACGAGGCAAGAACTGACAACTCGATTGAGAGGACTTCTACCACTAGGGGACAAGACTGACTAGAGTGATAGTGATGCAATATGAAATGAATACAAATAAAAAATGCATGATGTATGTATGTATATGCTGACAAAACAGACGCGACATACAGACTAATGGATGAACACAATTGGATACTCGGCCATCGCGGGGCGAAGAAGTACCGTTGATTCAAAATAGCAATTCCACCTCGCTTAGGAGAGATAGTCCCATTGGGAGCTATGTTGATCGGGCTTAGGAGATGAGAACTCGGCCGAGGATGTCAGACGAAACATGGTCTCTGACATTATTGATCCTTCATTCAGGAGTACTGGTCTAGAAGGAGTACCTTGATTCTGCACTTCGAAGTTCGCTTACTTCGGGAGAAGCGATCGATGTTCTTCTGATGTTCAACAGTCAAAAGAAATGCCATCTTTAATTTAAAAGCAGAAAAAGTTTTAACAAGTAAATTCATTTTTGTTTTATTTCAAGAATCGCTGATTAAGTTTAAACAATGTCGTTTTGTAAAGCTAAAACAAGTAAAGAATTACAAACACAAGCACAAGGGCTCAAATTTTATTGATAAGATGGAGATCAGCCAAACGCGTGATTCCAAAGAGTATATACAAAGTTAGAAAATGGTAATTTACAGGGAAAAGGGCTACGTTGAAACATAACGACCACTATCCTTCTACCAACTTTGAATTCGGGACATCCTGAGCTTCTGTCGAAGATGACCTTTGACGGGAGATTTCCTCCGATGGACGGTGTAACTGCTGTTGAGGGATTTGCCTCTGTTGAACATAGTTACTTGCCATTATCCCTAAGTTTTGCCTGGATTGTACTTTGATGTTTCCAATCCAACGGGATGATTTTTTTCATGTCTCTAACTTTTGCCTGGACCGCCCTTTCGGGTTTTCAATCCACCGAGACGTTTTTTTTTAGTTTAGGCGAAGTATTTCTTGACTACATCAACATTCGTGGGGTAGGCAAATTCCTCTCCGTCCATGGTTGCAAGTCTCAAGGCGCCGCCTAAGAAAGCTCTCGTGACCACATAGGGGCCATCATAATTTGGGGTCCATTTGCCCCGAGAATCAATGAGAAATGATTGTATCTTCTTGAGCACGAGGTCTCCTTTTCTGAAGACACGAGGTCGGACCTTTTTGTCGAACGCCCTCTTCATTCTCTGTTGATACAACTGACCATGGCATAGTGTCGTGATTCGCTTCTCTTCGATCAGGTTCAGTTCGTCGTGTCGACTTTGACACCATTCAGCTTCGGTGAGCTTAGCTTCCATCAATACCCGGATTGATGGGATCTCTACTTCTATGGGGAGAACTGCCTCCATGCCATATACTAGAGAGAAAGGGGTTGCCCCTGTTGAAGTGCGGACAGATGTTTGATAACCGTGAAGAGCAAAGGGCAGCATCTCGTGCCAATCTTTGTAGGTTACAACCATCTTTTGAACGATCTTCTTGATGTTCTTGTTAGCCGCTTCTACCGCTCCGTTCATCTTGGGTCGGTAGGGAGATGAGTTATGGTGTTCGATCTTGAACTCTGCACACAACTCTTTCATCATCTTATTGTTCAAGTTAGATCCATTATCAGTAATGATCTGGCTTGGAACACCATAACTCGGACCACCACTTGTCGGGTTACATTGGCGAATGACGCTGCTTCGACCCACTTGGTGAAATAGTCAATGGCTACAAGGATGAACCGATGTCCGTTTGAAGCCTTGGGCTCAATCATGCCAATCATGTCGATCCCCCATATGGGAAAAGGCCACGGGGAAGAAAGAACTTTGAGATGTGATGGCGGTACATGAATTTTGTCGGAATATATCTGACACTTGTGACACCTCCTCATGTACTTGTAGCAGTCAGATTCCATGGTCAACCAATAATACCCTGCTCTCAGAATTTTTCTCGCCATCATGTGTCCGTTGTCATGAGTGCCAAAGGATCCTTCATGAATTTCTTTCATGAGCATGTCTGCTTCTGGTCTATCGACGCATCGGAGCAAGACCATGTCAAAATTTCTTTTATAAAGAGTGTCACCGCTCAGGAAGAAGTTTCCAGCCAATCTTCTGAGGGTTTTCCTGTCTTTTCTGAGTGCCCCAGATGGGTACTCTTGTTTCTGAAGGAAGCATTTGATATCGTGATACCAAGGTCTGTCGTCTATGACTGCTTCAATCGTGAAGACGTAAGCGGGCCGTTCAAGGCGCATGATGTCGATCTTAGGTATGTCATTCCATCGACCTACACTAATCATGGAAGAGAGAGTGGCTAATGCATCAGCCATGTGATTCTCATCACGAGGGATGTGATGAAAGTCGACTCTGTTGAAGAAGGGTAACAACCTTCTTGCATAGTCTTTGTAAGGAATCAATCCTGATTGGTATGTGTTCCAATCTCCTTTTATTTGGTTAATAACCAAGGCTGAATCGCCGTATACGTCCAAGTTTTTTATCCTTAAATCAATCGCTTCTTCGAGACCCATAATACAAGCTTCGTATTCGGCCTTGTTGTTCATACATTTGAACGTAAGTCGAGCGGTGAAAGGAATGTGGGTTCCCTGAGGGGTAACAATGATTGCCCCAATTCCGTTTCCATAATGGTTGACTGCTCCGTCAAAGATAAGTCCCCACTGGGAACCTGGTTCTGGCCCTTCATTGGGTAGCGGTTCATCGCAATCTTTCATTTTTAGATACATGACATCTTCGTCTGGGAAGTCAAACCCGATTGATTCTTGATCATCAATCGGTTGATGAGCCAAATGATCGGCTAAAATACTTCCCTTAACGGCTTTCTGAGCGTGGTACTCTATGTCATATTCTGATAGTAACATCTGCCAACGGGAAATTCTTCCCGTAAGAGCAGGTTTTTCGAAGACGTACTTGATTGGATCCATTTCGGAGACCAACCAAGTAGTGTGACGAATCATGTATTGGCGAAGACGTTTGGCTGCCCAACCCAAAGCGCAACAAGTTTTTTCAAGCATTGTGTACCGAGTCTCGCAGTCGGTGAATTTCTTGCTTAGATAGTAAATGGCAGACTCTTTCCGTTTAGTTTCGTCTTGCTGGCCAAGTACACATCCCATTGAGTCCTCTAAGACTGTGAGGTAAATGATCAGTGGTCTTCCTTCCACTGGAGGTGATAGAATCGGAGGATTCAACAGATATTCCTTGATACTGTCGAAGGCGGTTTGGCAATCATCTGACCAAACGCAATCCTGATTCTTTTTGAGTAATTTGAAAATCGGCGCACACGTCGCAGTCATAAGGAATATGAATCTGGAGATGTAGTTCAAACGTCCCAGGAATCCTCTGACTTGTTTTTCAGTTTTCGGAGAAGGCATTTCTTGAATGGCCTTGACCTTGTCAGGATCAATCTCAATTCCTTTCTGGCTGACGATGAACCCTAGTAGTTTCCCTGAACGGACACCGAAGGTGCACTTGTTGGGATTCAAGCGGAGCTTGAATTTTCTTAGACGTTCGAACAATTTTGACAGATGTTCAACGTGCTCATCCTCTGTTCTTGATTTTGCAATCATATCATCGACATACACTTCGATTTCCTTGTGTATCATGTCATGAAACAGAGTAGTCATGGCCCTTTGATAGGTTGCCCCGGGGTTCTTCAAACCGAACGACATTACCTTGTAACAAAAGGTACCCCATGGGGTAATGAACGAAGTTTTCTCCATGTCTTTCGGCGCCATTTTAATCTGATTATAGCCCGAGAATCCATCCATGAAGGAGGATACTTTGAACTTTGTTGTGCTGTCAACCAGCATGTCAATGTCTGGTAAAGGAAAGTCGTCCTTTGGACTTGCCTTGTTCAGATCCCTGTAATCAACACATATTCTGACCCTTCCGTCCTTTTTGGGAACGGGTACGATGTTGGCTAACCATTGAGGATATTCAGATGTAGCGAGGAAACCTGCGTCAATCTGTTTCTGCACCTCCTCTTTGATTTTGATGGCCATGTCCGAGTGAGTGCGTCTCAACCTTTGCTTTACTGGCAGACATTCTGATCTCAATGGTAAGTGATGTTCCACGATGCTGGTATCCAACCCTGGCATATCCTGATAGGACCAAGCGAATACATCGGGGAATTCTTTGAGAAGCTTTATCAGATCTTCTCTGGCAGTTGGACTGAGCAGTGCCCCAATCGTGATTTCTTTTCTCTCTTTTTCCGAACCCAAGTTTACCGTTTCCAACGGCTCTTTGTGAGGTTCAATGGACCTTTCCTCTTGTCTGAGTAATCGGGAGAAGGCATCGGATCGTATGTTTCAACGGGGTGTAAAACAAGCAATCTGCATGACGTGATGATTCGTGTTTAGAAGAGATAGAGAAAATACAAGTGTGTGCAGTGTTTTGATTTTACTGCTTGTTTTTATTATTGAATTATTTTTTAGGATTACCATTTTCTGAGAAAAGCGAAAAGAGAAAACAGCAATTAATGCGGAAATTACAGAACGACGTTATTTTATTAATAAGTAAGTCGAATCTTGAAACTACAGCCCTATAAAACAAAACTCTGTTACTCTGGGCGAAGCGAAGAGGGAAAATTTACAGAAAGCGAGCCCTATTAAAACATCTGTTTCACCTGGGCAGGGTGAAAGGTTAAAGATGGCAATTACTTTGACTGATGAATGACCTTCGGAACCTCGACGGCAACCCATTGGCGGCGAACTCCTCGGTGAATCACAAAGTCTGGCACCTTTCTTGATTTATCTTCAGAAATGACGCTGATTTCTGGTGGAGCAAGATCGTTGGAATTTGTCTCCCAGGCAGAATTGTCGTAGGAGGATTCCTCTGTTGCATTTTGCATAGCATTGGTGCTCTCAGCTGTATCTCCCCATCCAGTTGGCTGGATATCTTCGAGCTTGATACGAGAGCTTTCGGGAGCAGTGTACTTGACCATAAAGTCATATTTTCCACTTGGTTGTCCCAGAGTGTCCCAAACTTCTTTGGAACTAGAGAAGTCATCCCTCTCGATGACGTTGACCTCGGGAAAAGCATAATTGATGAATTCTAGTCCTGCAAACGTTGCGAATTCATCGTCATGTTGAGTAATTTCCGAATGACCCGAGTGTTGATCCCATGACATGGTGGGGACATAGGTATTTTGTTCAATGACGCTCAGCTGAGTTTCATTGTTCGGCTGCCTCTCTTGCCCCAAGTTTCCTGGGTAAGGCCGCCACATTGGCAGGCCATCCATCGGGCCATAGTAATTGTGGTCAAAGTTGTCTTTCATTAGAGTGTCCTCTCTAATGAATTTGGCGGAGCACGACATCCTTCCGGATCACAATCTCCGTAGATCATTTCGACATCTGATCTTGGTATAAATCTCAGACTTTCTGTAGGAAAGCAAAAAGGCATAGGCACCTCTTCCTGAGACATATACCCGTCCTTGTTAAGATAGGACTTCCATTCTTCATCCGTGTCAGAGGGATCTTCCTCATTGATAACATGAACTGTCTGAGACACCGGGTGAAGAAAACCTCCACTGTGGAAGAAGTTTTGAAGGGGATGAAGACTTTCATCGTTGGCAACTGTCTGGGTACAGGTTGCAGAAAAACCAAGACCCTTCTTTGTTTTATTGTCAATAGGAACGACAAGCCGTCCCCATCCTGTCGTATCAGTACTCTCGACTGCTTTGATAGCATCTTTGTATGAAGAAATTGGAGTTCCTTCTTTGAACTGATTGTCCTTGCTCACCGATAGTGCTTGGAACTGAGTTCCAATAACCTCCTCGGGTTCCGCACAAGTAGATGATAGGTTACTCACAAGCAAGGCTTGTTCCCCACAAACCGTGACAAGTTGATCGTTCTTGACGAACTTTAGCTTTTGGTGGAGGGTCGAAGTAACCGCTCCAGCCTGATGTATCCAAGGTCTTCCTAATAAACAACTGTATATTGCCCAGATGTCCATGACCTGGAAAGTGATTTGGAAAGTGTGAGGACCAATAGTTATGGGAAGATCAACTTCACCGATAACTGTTTTTCTGGATCCGTCGAATGCTTTGACGACGACCTCGCTGACTCTCATCGGAGGGCCCTTGAATGATAATTGCATCAAAGTGGACTTCGGCATAACATTTAGGGCTGACCCTGTGTCTACCAGTACGTTGGCTAAAGCATCGCCCTGGCAGTTAACTGTAATGTTGAGCGCCATGTTATGACGACGACCCTCTTCGGGTAATTCCTCATCACTAAATCCAAAATTATTGCAGGAAGTGATGTTAGAGACAATGCTATCGAATTGTCTGATTGTTACATCCTATTCCACAAAGGCTTGCTCCAAGACTTTCTGTAGAGCCTCTCTATGTGCTTCTGAACTGAGTAACAGTGATAATACTGAGATCTTTGAAGGAGTCTGTAACAGTTGATCAACAATGTTGTATTCACTCCTTTGGATGAGCTTTAGCATCTCATCTTTGTCTTTCGACAGGTCGGGATTACTGGATTGACCGACTGGCGGATCAGGAATTTATGTCTGAAGTTCCTTTTCTTTGTTGGATTCTCCAACCCCTCGGTTGAAGATTCGACCACTCCGTGTTACACGACTGATGTCTGCAATATTCACGACGGAGGGCAATGGAATTTCCTTTCCATTTTCAACTGTTGTTGCACCGTATTTGTAAGGGATCGCCTTAGCTGATTCATACGGTAACGGTCCCGGTAGATAGATGACTATGGGAACCTTCTGGTTTTTCTGACCATCATAAGTAATCTCGATCCGTTCCTGGTTGGGAACTTTAGATTCGTCAAGTAGAGGAATGATGGCAAAAACATCCCCGGTCCTATGATGACCAGAGATTGTGACAACATCCTCGACTTGATTGGCAAGGTAGTTCGGCGTCCAGTTGATGGGTCCAGAACCTGGATATGGACGAATTTCTCCATGATCGACTTAACCCTGAAGAGCTGCTCTCACAAAGTAACACCCTTGGTTACTTTCCGAACAGACGCTACAACTGTCATAATTGTGTGGAGGCACCTGGCCACGCCCACTTTGAATACAATGTAACCTCACTAGGTTACCTTCCATTGATCGGACATCCTGACTTTGACGACGAGTAGGATTCCTGTTATTGATACTAATCTGCTGAGTATCTTCATCCATGTAGATTGGCATCCACCAGTGATTTAACAAGTGCTGAAGTGCCTCCTGGACAAGGGTACAACCTCGATCGTTTTCGCAACCCGCTTTACAATTTTGATAGTTATGTGATATTAAGAATCCATGTCGGACCTGCTCAGCATGTAACTCTACCAGGTTGGTATTCATTACGCGGATATCAAAGATCTGAACCATATTGATCTGATAAGGATTCCTATCATGGTAGTCTTGGATCCATCCAAGATCCATCTGACGCTGGAGGGCCTCTTGTATGAAAGAGCATCCCTGTTTGTTTACCGAGCAAGTTAGACAGGAACTGTAATCATGCCGCGGCAGATTATGATACTGGCTTTGCCTTGAGTGCATCGCCACCAAGTTGGCATTCATTGCACAGATGTCGTGGTTTTGAATGATGTTAGAATTCATGTAAACCATGTTAACTCCACAAACTCGGTGCTCTTGGATCCATCCGAGATACATCTGTTCCTGTAGGGCTGCTTGCACCACAGAACATCCCTGATTGTCTTTAGAGCAGATATCACACTGGTGATAGTTATGAGGTGGCACATGGCCATATCCACTCTGTCTACAATGCATCTTGACCAGATTGGTTTTCAACAAGAGTACATTGTGAATTTTATAGACATCGTTAGTCTCTCCTTCTATCAAATTGACTGCAACCTTCTTGTGTTAAGGTAGCGGGTTTGTGAGAACATTAGGATTTGTATCCTTGAAGGATAAGACCCCGTCCTAACAAGTTTTTGCACGTCGGACTTGAAATTGAGACAAGTCTCGATGTTATGCCCCGATCCTCCTTGATGATAAGGGCATGTTTGATCCACCTTAAACCAAAAAGGCGGATTTTCCGGTACTGTAAGAGGAGATTTAGTCTGAATGTGCCCCTTAACCAGTAGTAATGGAAACAGCTCTGCGTACGACACGGGTATAGGATCAAATCCTGGTGGTCGTGTTGTACGGTTGTTGTTGTATGGAGGACGAGCCTTGTGAAGAGGCTGTTGTGTCCTTTGCTGATTAGGTTGGCTCTGCGCAACCTGAGATTGATACATAGGAACATGCGCGGGGCCGATAGCAGAAGTAACATCTGCCACTGGCTGATAACGTCGCCTTTGCTTTTTGAGAGAGATATTCCCAATATCTTGCTCTTTTTTCTTAGGGAGAGCACTACCATATTTTTTAGTACCGCTCGTCGATCCAGTGTCTTTTACCAAACGTCCTTCTCGAACGGCTTCCTCAAGACGTACGCCCATGCCGACCATTTCGGTGAAATCACTGGGCGCACTGGCAACCATTCGGTCATAGTAAAATGAGCTTAAGGTCTTTAAGAAGATTTTTTTCATCTCTTTTTCCTCAAGAGGTGGACAAATTTGAGCGGCAATTTCACGCCACATTTGAGCATTCTCCTTAAAGGTTTCTTTATCCTTTTGCGCATCGATCTGAGTTGATCTCTGTTGGGTGCCATGTCCAAATTGTATTTGTATTGTTGGACGAAGGCAGTGCCAAGATCTCTGAAAGTGCTGATTGTAGCACGGTTTAAACCCATGTACCATTTGAGTGCGGCACCGGCTAAACTATCCTGAAAGTAGTGAATCAGCAGGTCCAGATTCTCCGTCTGAGCTGACATCCGCCGAGCGTACATCACCAGATGGCTCTGAGGGCAAGAGTTACCCATGTATTTTTCAAAGTCGGGCACTTGGAACTTGTGCGGGACTTTCACATTTGGGACCAAGCAGAGGTCTGCGGCGTCCTTTCCAAATAGATCCTGACCGCGAATGGCTTGCAGCTCTTTCTGCATTTCCAAGAACTGCTCCTGGAATTCATCCATTCTGTCAAACATAGTTTCCTTCTTACCAGAAGGTGTCTGTGGAATCTGTCCTTCCGGGACAGTGTGCACCACAGAGGGTGGTACCGTGACTACGGCCGTAAGTCTTGGCGTCTCCCAAAGTTTGTAACCTTCAGGAGTCTTCAGTATGCCCCTGGCATCTTCGCTTTCCCGAAGTTTGTAACCTTCAGGCCCAGCGGCTTCTGTTGCGATTCCCTGATCTTCAGTGATCGGCGGAACATCTCCTTCCGGGATATAGTTAATAGGCATGCCCCACGGACGATCTTTCGGCATTTGATACCTAGGATCATACTTTTCTATGATGGGCGTTGAGGTGATCTCTGAGATCACAGTTCTTTGTAGCTGAGCTTCTGCCATGGCTTGCATGTCGTTACGAAGCTTTCTCATATCCTCTCTCAGAGCGTCGATCTCTTCTTTCAACTCTCTGTTTTCTTCCTCAAGATCATCCATCTTTTTCTGACGATTGGCCCGAGTATTATACGAATGAGACAGTTTGACTCTAGAATCGAGACACAAATGTGAGATTCGTAGGTAAGAAGAATACGCGATGTGAGAATGATGAATGCAATGATTATATTAATTGTTGTTTTTGTTTTTGTTTAATCAAAATAAACTTCGAAAATTAGATTGCAAATATCAAACAGTGGGGAAAACCCTTTTTATTGAATTTCAAAGGATTACAGAAATGGAAATACAGTAGATTACAAAGTGCAGAAACAGAAACCTAAACTAATGGGTTCCGAGTCCTCTTCTTTGACCGGGGCGCTTGGGCCGTTGTCGGGTTGTCATTCCTTTGCCAGGTGAAAGGAGCGAGCAAATTCCTTTGGTCATCTTGATTCTCTACAGCATGCTGCTCCAAAATTTCAATCAGAGCATCTTTCTCTTTTAGTAGTTGCTGCATTTGGATACACTCTACGTCGAGGGTGCGGTACTTGTTCTTCCAAGATCTTCTTTCCTTTTGAACTTTGTTGAGAGTAACCTGAAGCTTTTCAGTTTTCGTCATGAAGTACATGACAGTCTCCCTCGGTGGAAGAATTCCATAACGAGGATAAGGCATCTTTAGCTTGAGAGCTCTAGTTTGTACCCAATGGAGATAAGGCTCCACCGAGACACAGTCCGGTTTTCCCAGAGACTCTCGTCCTTTCTTATGAACATGTTTCCAAGCTTGCACTATTTCCATCTTTAGTGCTCTGTCACTTTCTCCTTCCTTGAAGAAAAGACCTTCCAGATGAACACCCAGTGGGATGTGTCTCATCGGGTATCCAAATTGACGAAGAACCAATGTCGGATGATAGTTGATTCCTCCTTTAGTTCCTATGAGGGGTACGCTGGGGAAGTTTCCACAACGTTCAATGATTCTGATTCCCTCATAAATCCTATTATACCAATCTATATCGGAATTGGTGAGAGACATGATCTTCTGCGACCAACGTAAGACACTCTTGCAATCCCAAAAAGCAGCAGACTTGGGCAAGTGAGAGATAAACCATTTGTAGAGCAAAGGTACACAGCATGTGATCTCCCCTCCGCTGTACAAATTTCCCAAGTGTACAGAATGATACGCATCTGCGAGCAAAGTCGGCACAGGATTTCCAATGAGAAAAACCTTAATAGCGTTGATATCGACGAAATTATTAATGTTAGGAAACAAAAATAACCCGTAGGTGAGCAAGACAAAGATGCTTTCAAAAGCAGTCGTGTTCCCTATACTAGCGAAGTACAGGGCTTTCTTTGTCAAGAACTGGGCTGGCAAACCTTGGATGCCACCCTTAGTGGTCATGTGAGTCCTGACCTCAGACTCGTCCAAATGAATTGCTATTGCAATAGTCTGATTCTTTGGAATTTCTTCCAGTCCAGAAAATGGAGCTCGATCAGTGATATGTAAATCAGTCAGATGAGAATACTCCTCCAGCGTTGGTGATAGCTGGTAATCCAGGAATGTGAAACAATGATAAACCGGATCGTAGAACTGAATGAGCGCGTCCATGATCCCCTTAATCACATGGACTCTTAACAGTGGTAGCAAACCACCGTGCTTGGCTCTGAAAGCCTCTGGGTTAACGATCATCCTCGCCAACTTTCTCAAATCCTCTAGCTTCGGAACCTTGAAGGTATACTGGTGAGTTCTCCTTCTACCAAAATCCATTAATGCAATCTTTTTCTCTGATATTTGCAATCACAGTCTTAGTTTAATTTGAAAAACAGAGAGACTAGAAGAGAAGTTTTTTGAATGTTTTAATGTTTTATTAAATGGATGCATGAATGCAGCACACAAAAACATAGAAAAAACATGGGGTCAAAGGGTCGTTGTCATGAATTCAAGGCTCTACCCATCCCCAAAGGTTTATACTAGGGTGATTTTTGTACCTGTACTCATTATCATCAGCTCCTCCCAGGAAAGCAAGACAACAAGCGGATCGCCAGCGAGTTGTAGGACAATCTTAGAGTAAGTGCCATTCACCGAGAATAGATCACCAGCCTCAAATGAGGGTAGTATCGTGTAACAACTATTTCCGATAGTTTCCGCACTACGAAAGGGTTTGGCTCCTCAGCTTCTCAGACTTAACAACCGGCCCATTGGCTAGAAGAGTGAATGGGTTGCGTTGGTCAGCCTCCACTGAGGTTGATGGTCGACCCCGTCGCCATCACTTATCTTAAGTGTATACTCATTCTCACCACATGCAGCATCACACGCATTCCCAGTAGCAGAAAAATAAACACATATAGCAATTAGGAAAAGCAGTATATATATTTGTCCTAATCATCCTAGACTTATAAAGCTAAGAATCCTAAGTTCCTGACAGAAATGGCTCCCCGGCTGAGTTACCACTCTGTAGTTTTTCATACAAGAGGTGAGATGCCCCACGGTGGGCGCCATTTTTCTGTTGGCGGCCACCGCCATGAAAATGACTTACCCAAGGTTTAAATTGTAAGAAAGAAAGAACCGGCCCCACGGTGGGCGCCATTTTTCTGTAGCGAGCGATTTTGGACGCGATTCTTAAGCGCTGGTCGCTCTCTGCAGTTTGAGCTTTGACTACAGGTCGATTCATTTTTTATCCTATTGTGAGCTGAATAAGGAAGGGAAATAGATGTCTCCAATTAACCCTGCTTTGCATACTGAGTTTAAACAGCGGTCTCTTAGGTTACGAATGCGATCAATGTGGGGGGGGGCCTTTGTACTGGTTATTTGTATTTTCGCCAATACTATTTTCTTTCTTTCTAGGACTTTCTAGCTGGGAACAAGGATTAGGATGTTAGGACTGATGTTTTTGAATTACTGCTTTTTGATTGATGGAGATATGGGATTTGGGTTTTTTGTTGATTGCGCTCGCTAAGATCTTTTCTTTCGATCTTATGCCTACGTATTCCCGTTTACCGAAACAGGGAAATCAGAGCGTTCGTAGTTCCTCCTATTCTATGGGAGGAAATGGGTGTCTTGTTCAAAGCCCAAGACGTGAAGCGAAAGGTGGTTTGTATCTTGTTCAAAGCCCAAGATGTGAAGCTAAAAGGTCTATTTGTGTCTTGTTCAAAGCCCAAGACGTGAAGCTGAAAGACCTCGGCTTTAGAGAGAATTTGTCATCTCTAAAGAGGGGAGAAGGAGAATTACTTTAACTGGGATACGCGGATCCGAGCAATGCCATAATTTCCGAAGAAAGGGTTTTAACCTGAAGGAGAAGACTTTAACTCAGTGTATAGCAATGCCATCTTTCCTTAGGAATTTCTCATGCTAAAAGAGGGACAGTGGCATGGATGTAGATGATCCAGAGGCTTGCCACTTACAGCGATTAGATGAAGGGGAAGGAGTTGTTGACGTTTGTGTACTGTGAACGAGGCACAACTTTGATGCTAAAAGGTTGATTGGATCAACCGGTGGTTTTCTTATACAAAGCCTAAGAGGAGGCTAATTTCCGCTAGGAAAATCATTATACAAAGCCTAAGAGGAGGCTATTTTGTATCCCGTACAAAGCCTGAGAGAGAGGCTAAAAGTTTTTGACCCGACGATGGAGTCTTTTGGTATCTCGTATAAAGCCCGAGATGGAGGCTATTTTGTGTTTGACTCCGCTAGGGGGAGTCATTGTACAAAGCCCAAGAGGAGGCTATGTCAGTTAAGTGACAGGTCCAGTGTACTGATTTTGAAAGAGAAAATTAGTTCTTATATGAGCATCATTGTACTCATTGGTTAGATCTGAGGATCGGGGTGGTTTCCTTTCCTTTGAGGAAACGGGAAATCCAAAGGGTATTGAGACTGTCCGAGTCTGCGGGTTTCCTTCCTATTTAACGAAGGGGTCGCTTGAGAATGTCTTTGAGACTCAAGGAAGTTAGACTGTCCGTGTCTAGAGTTTTATCTTTTGTACTATGTTGTGAGAAACAGTAGTAGACTCTATGAAAGGACTGTTCTATGCAGATGACTAAGTTCTGTTCCTATACCTCTAGGAGGTCGTCGGGACAATTTGTACGAAGCCCAAGAGGAGGCTGGAAACTTTTAAGAAGCCGACGGGTCCTTGTACTAAGCCCAAGAGGAGGCTATCATTCCCGGAGGAAGAGATCATTATACGAAGCCTAAGAGGAGGCTGTGAATACCTCTAAGAAGCCGTAGGGTCCTTGTACGAAGCCCAAGAGGAGGCGGGGTTGCTTTTAGGAAGCCGGTGGGTCCTTGTATAATTGATAAGTGCAAATTGTACCTATTTTTGTATATAAGTTTTGTTGCACTTATCCTTACTTTGTGTTAAAATTGGTTGAATAAACCCCATTTTATGTGTAAATACGTTTACTTTACGTTTTCGTGTGTATAGTGCGTTACCGTGTAAATATCATTGAGTTTAATCGATTTTCATTTATTTTTGTAGGTGTTCCAGCAATGGGATGTTTCCATATTCATAAAGAGCATTGAATAAGCTTTCCAACGCTTCAAACCGTGCGTCAATCGGAGTTACGGTTCAAGAGTTATGAAGAAAACAAATTCTGGTTTTCTGTCATGCTCGCTAGGCGAGCCCCCGTAGCGAACACTCGCTAGCTTGTTCGCTAGGTGAACCGGGGCGAACGAAAAATTCCAGAATCGTGAAAAAACTCAACAGAAAGGCGGTTTACGTTCGCCTAGCGAACGGGGACTCGCTAGGCGAACCTGGAAAAGCAGAATTGCCCATTTAAGCCATTTTTCATCATTTTTTAGTTATGGGTTTGATATTTTTAGTTCCAAATCCATCCAATAGCATTTTTTGAGTGTAATTAGGCTAGAAAACACATTGGAGCATGAATTAGGATGATCCGGAGTCGAATCCTTCATCAATCGGAGCCGACAACTTTTGAGATGTTTGGTTTTTCTCCATTTCTTCTCTATGTATTTCTCTATTTTGTGGGTTATGTTTGTATTGTTACTCTAAACCTATGTACATGTATTGATCATGGTTGTATAATATATATGCTTTACAAATCATTATCGATGTTTTCCTTGATCTTTTTGCATTTATGTTTGGATTTGTGTTGTGTTAGAGATAAACATCATGAATCTTGATTAAGGATGGATATCTATTGTCTAGACTCTAGAGATAGATTTAGATAATAATCTTTATGGTGTCGGAACTTAATGTCTTCCGTGTTTCGAGGCGTCGTGCGCGAGAGCGTCGACGAGAGTAATACGGTTGCTCTCTCAACTGTGCGTTAGACATAACCTTTGTTGTGAGCGATACGTGATGATTTTGATGAGTATTGTATGTTGAATGCAACCGATCGATAGGTTTACGTTTGTTCTGAGTAGTGTATATTCATGCTTGATAGGTTTCTTCTCTTCAAAGAATGTATTCTTTTTATGTTTTAATATTTACTTTTCTATTTTCTTGTTTGAAACCATTTAATCCAAACTCATTAACGCGAGAGATTGTCGAACGGCATTCTTTCCCTCGAACCGATCTCTGTGGACACGACATAAATCCCGGAGGGAATTCTTTCCGAAAATAAATATTTTTGCTTGCTTGCCCTATTCTGCATTCAACAAAATGGCGCCGTTGCCGGGGATTGGTTTTGATATTGAATCGCATTGCGATAGTTTCTTTGTTTTTGAGTTTTGTATATATCGTATATATTGTCTATTTCCATTATGTTTGTTCAAGTGTTGTATACATTTTTTTCCCGTAACCGTTTGTTCATATGTTTGGTTAGGACACTTACTTTAGGTTTGCGCGGTGAGGCATCACTATGGCATGAAGGAAGTGAGTTTGCTAGCTAAGCAATGTAAAGGCGTCGAGCTTACGACGTAAAACAAGCATGTTGTATTATTTTTTTTGGTTGTGTGGTGAACTTTCATTAAACAAGTTGTACTCGGATTTTTCGTAAACTTCTCAAATCTTCACTTTACAACTTGTTTAATGAAATTTCTCCCTTTCTTTTCGTTTGTTTATATTAATAATTCTTGTTCTCGCTAAGCGAGTTCTGGCGAAGTCGCCAGCGAAGGTTCGCCTGGCGAACGTTGGCGAGGGAGTGGCAGAAAGTATGCAAAACCCTTCAGTAGGAAAACTGGGTAAATTCGCTGGGCGAGGGAGCCAGCGAATGCTCGCTGATGTGTTCGCGAGGCGAAGGTGCCAGCGAGGGGGGTGGCAGAAACTTTCACTTTTGAAAACACCCAAACTTCGCTGGGGCGAAGGATGTAGCGAAGGCTCGCATAGCGAATGATTCCTTCGCTAGGCGAAGGCTGCTAAGATTTTGGTTGTTGTTTGCTCACAGATTTTGATTGATTTATTTGAGGATGCTTTTGTGATTTTCCAAGTTGGTGCATTTCAACTTGCGGATGTATGGTAATGATATTGTTAAGTTTTGTACACGTCCGAGGTATGTATTTATCGCTTTCTATACTGTAGCATATTCATGATACTTAGGCATTTTACAAACTTCCATGCCATCCATTCTTTTGTATACTTGTTCTTATTGTGAATCACTTTAGTTCCCACCTTTTTGTGAGGTAGCCTTCTATTGTTCATATATGCGCGGAGAACCAACATTCTTGTTTAACTGGATTTTATTATGTTGAATCTTTTATTTGTGTTGATTATATGAATGCATGAAAAGGATCAAGGCAATTGTTTCATTTTGAGCACAACTACCTTAGCCAAATAGTCAATTCACCTTGTGAGTGTGTGATCATTTGTAACCCCTTTGAGCCTTTGGTCATTATCCATGTTGTTTGAGCTTGATGCTTGTCTATGAGTGTCAAATTCATATTTTTGTGTGGATCTTGATTGTTGTTTTTACTTGAGCCCTCAACTTTTTGTGTTGTTGTATGAATTTTTTCCTTGCCTTAGAAAGTAGGGAGTATTCACATGATGGTGCGGTTGAATTCAAGTTGGGGAGAGGATGATTGTGTGTACTCATTGGTTGAATTCTATGAGGATTGAAAAAGAAAAGAAAAAAGAGAAAAATATGACAAAGAAAAGTAAAGAAAAAAGTGAAAAAGAAAGAAAAAAGAAAAATCCTTGAAAAAGGAAACAAAAAGAGTTGCAATAATTGTGCTAAATAAGTATTGTGTGTTGTGTAGCACTTGGGATTTTGGAAGAAGTTGGTTGAAATTTTGTGTGTGAATCTTTGTGAGTTTTCACTCCCTTAGGTTTAGGCAAGTTTTTGTTTCAATTACCTTTAGAAATTGCCCCTTGTTTGTTTACCCGACCACGCTACAACCTTGAAAAGCCCTTGTGATTCTTGCCTTTGTATTTTCAATGTGAATTTGTGGATGTATGCATAATTTAGTCTTTTGTTTGCAAGATTGTTGTGTGAGTGAAAGAACCTCATTTTGTGTTTTTCATCTACCGATGATTGTTTTTGCTAGGTGTGATTCACATTTGAACTTGTGTTGTTTTAGAATTTTTGGCATGACTTTTGTACTTTGCTTTTGTTTCGTGACTATGTTATCGTTGCAGTTTAGTGGTAAGTATTTACTTTTTGTGTGTACCGTTGTCATTTGAACCATTCATTCGTTTCCGTTTTTCAAAACCTGTTGATTCGTCCTTCTTTGGATATTTCTTGCGCATTTTCAAGTTTGTTTGATTCTTGTTTGTGGACAAACAATTATGTAAGTTGGGGAGAGTTTGATAAGTGCAAATTGTACCTATTTTTGTATATAAGTTTTGTTGCACTTATCCTTACTTTGTGTTAAAATTGGTTGAATAAACCCCATTTTATGTGTAAATACGTTTACTTTACGTTTTCGTGTGTATAGTGCGTTACCGTGTAAATATCATTGAGTTTAATCGATTTTCATTTATTTTTGTAGGTGTTCCAGCAATGGGATGTTTCCATATTCATAAAGAGCATTGAATAAGCTTTCCAACGCTTCAAACCGTGCGTCAATCGGAGTTACGGTTCAAGAGTTATGAAGAAAACAAATTCTGGTTTTCTGTCATGCTCGCTAGGCGAGCCCCCGTAGCGAACACTCGCTAGCTTGTTCGCTAGGCGAACCGGGGCGAACGAAAAATTCCAGAATCGTGAAAAAACTCAACAGAAAGGCGGTTTACGTTCGCCTAGCGACGGGGACTCGCTAGGCGAACCTGGAAAAGCAGAATTGCCCATTTAAGCCATTTTTCATCATTTTTTAGTTATGGGTTTGATATTTTTAGTTCCAAATCCATCCAATAGCATTTTTTGAGTGTAATTAGGCTAGAAAACACATTGGAGCATGAATTAGGATGATCCGGAGTCGAATCCTTCATCAATCGGAGCCGACAACTTTTGAGATGTTTGGTTTTTCTCCATTTTTTCTCTATGTATTTCTCTATTTTGTGGGTTATGTTTGTATTGTTACTCTAAACCTATGTACATGTATTGATCATGGTTGTATAATATATATGCTTTACAAATCATTATCGATGTTTTCCTTGATCTTTTTGCATTTATGTTTGGATTTGTGTTGTGTTAGAGATAAACATCATGAATCTTGATTAAGGATGGATATCTATTGTCTAGACTCTAGAGATAGATTTAGATAATAATCTTTATGGTGTCGGAACTTAATGTCTTCCGTGTTTCGAGGCGTCGTGCGCGAGAGCGTCGACGAGAGTAATACGGTTGCTCTCTCAACTGTGCGTTAGACATAACCTTTGTTGTGAGCGATACGTGATGATTTTGATGAGTATTGTATGTTGAATGCAACCGATCGATAGGTTTACGTTTGTTCTGAGTAGTGTATATTCATGCTTGATAGGTTTCTTCTCTTCAAAGAATGTATTCTTTTTATGTTTTAATATTTACTTTTCTATTTTCTTGTTTGAAACCATTTAATCCAAACTCATTAACGCGAGAGATTGTCGAACGGCATTCTTTCCCTCGAACCGATCTCTGTGGACACGACATAAATCCCGGAGGGAATTCTTTCCGAAAATAAATATTTTTGCTTGCTTGCCCTATTCTGGATTCAACAATAATGCCCAAGAGGAGGCCGATGCTTTTAAGAAGCCCGTGGGTCTATCATCTCCTTTCCATTAGGAGAGATAACTCTTTTAAAGATAAAAACCACTGGTAAACGTGCGAGGTTTACTATCCAGCGATTTTTAGCTCTTAAAGAGGGTTCCTTAGTTAAGGTCCAAGATTATGACCGTAGTGGGTACCCAAACCCCGAGACATTCAAGGCAAGCTATCCACAAGGGATAGATCAAGTCAGGAAAGTTCGAGAGTTTGGAAGAAACTCAAAGATGCCATTCACGGAGAATACATTCATCTTGGGGAGTAGAGCTTCTTGACGATTCCTAAGGAGGACAGCCGAAGAGAAGACTGTATCTGGTGCTCCTATGTGGGATCTAGGCGTCTATTTCTACGAATAAATGAAACGGCGTCACCTAGTTCTAGACGTAGTTGCCGGGGAAACTCGAAATATCTATACTATTATTACACAGTAGATATGAGTTTATGAAAGGAGACTTACAGTGAGCAGCCCCACAATACAGTTTATAATATGAAAGCAGTAAATGAAAGCGATAACCACTTACTCGGTTGGAGTGCTTCCATGCTGTTTGGTTAGTTGTTCAACAAAGAAAGATTGAAAACAACAGTATATTCAAAATCAAAGGAGAAAGTGCTTTGAAAAAGAAAGATTTGGGGCTTACAGCTCGAGGAGAGGCCCAGGGTTTTATCAGTGCGCGCACTGTTTGAATTTTGTACAGAGGGACTTATACAAGTGACTGGGGCCCAAAATGGTTTTCTGTACAAAGGGATGGGTCTTACACTCTCTCAAGAGGCCCAAAAAGGTTTAAAGGAAAAAGAGTGGGGCTTATAACACGAGGGTAGGCCCAGGTTTATTTTAAAAAGGCGACGATCGCGCCGTTTACTTGTACAGAGGGACTTATACAATGAATGAAGCCCAAAGAGTTTTTGTACAAGGGGGGATGGGTCTTACACTCTCTCAAGAGGCCCAAAAAGGTTTAAAGGAAAAGAAATGGGTCTTACTACTCGAGGGTAGACCCAAATGATTTTTCGTTTAAAAATGGCGATCGCGCCGAGGTTTTCCTTTTAACGCGGAGGGACTTATACAATAAGTGAGGCCCAAGATGTTTTGGTTAAAAGGGGGATTGGGTCTTACACTCTAATAGAGGCCCAAAGTGTTTTTAATGGGTCTTATAGCTCAAGGAGAGGCCCAAGGTTATTTTTCAAAAGGCGATGATCGTGCCGTTTATTTGAAAATGTACAGGGGGACTTATACAACGAATGAGGCCCAAAATATTTCTGTACAAGTGGGTTGGGTCTTACACTCTCTCAAGAGGCCCAAGGTGTTTTTGAAAATGATTTATGAGGGTTGAATTAATCCAAAACCCTAATTTGTTTTCAAAATGTGTTTAATTGAATAAAAATTCAATTAAAATGATCAAAAATTGTTTAACACATGGAAAACAAATTGTGATCTTGGATTAATGCTTCAAAAATTAAGTATTGACCTACAAAATAATTAGAAAGCATTAAAAGTTGCAAAATCAATGTAGAAAAAATATTTAAAATGCCAAAAACAATCAAAATATTAATTCTTTACAAAAATATCAATTATATGAAATAAATAATATTTTTGGGATTTTTTGTTAAAATAAAATATTTTAACATTTTTGTGAATTATTAAAAAAAGAATCAACTCAAAATCATTAAAACTCAGAGAGAAATTAATTTTTGAATCAATTAAACAAAATCACAAAATTCAAATATTTGAATTTCTAAAAATGGTGCCAAGAACAAGCTGAAGAACACGCGCGTGTTCTTGGTTTCTCAGATTTGCATTTTCTATCCAATCTCCATGAATACGTAATCATATCATGCAATCCACATATCATTATGCTCGTCTCTACCTCACGATCATGTCTATGTACTTTAATTTCATTTAAATTAAACATACAACAAGAAATCACGAAGAGACCTCAAGAACCCTAATTTCTGCATGAAGGCTAGGATTTTTGATACACGATTCAAACAATGCAATTAATTGAGGGAAAACATTCCATGCATGATTATGAACATATGGCCAAATTATTGTGCGAGGAAATATGCATAGATTGAGAGATGACCTAGCATGTGCTTACCTCTAGGCCGTGACAGCAAGTTCAAAGTGATTTTTGATTTGGAGGTGTTACAGATGAGTGGTGATGATCTGAACAACTTCCCTACACCCTATGGATTGTGTTTGGATGGTTGGACTTGATTGAAATTGGCTGGATCATTTTGTGATACCTCAGCTGCACTTTGGTTAAAACCTTGAGCAATCAGCTGGTGATTTTGTGAAATTGATGTTTCAGAAGTAATCTAAGTGTTTGATCAGCTCATATGTGATGTATGTGAGGTGTGTGAGTGATTGGTTTGATTGGAATTGCTCTCAAACTCAAAACCCGATAGTGACTTGCCTTAGAAGGCAAAAGTGGAGTGAAAGAAGAGATTTTGAGGAAAGCATCTGTTAGATGGCTTTGGTGTACTCAAACTGACCACAATTGAGCTCTATTTATAGTAGAGCAAGTTTGTTTTGCAAGGAATAGTGCATGGCAGCTGGTAAGTAGGTTTGGCCAATGTTGGCAAATGAAAATCCAAGTCTCCTCTAGCCATTGACTAGAGGTTAGGGCACAGAGCTTTGGTCCCCTTGGTCTTGGATAAGTCTTGACTGATTTTAGATGAGAATGGCTCAGTCCATGCCACCTTGATGGTTCCATTGAATGCCTCATTCCAAATTTGAAGTCTTGTCCCTATTTTGGCCATTCTAGGTTCAACATGCTATTTCTTGTTCCATGGACTTTGGAGGCTTGGCTCAGTGATTGTCCCCTTTAGATTCAATCCTCTGAGGTGTCCAAGTGGATAGGAGCAATTGAATTTGGCTGATTTTGGCAAATCGACCAAAGTTGCAAATTCTGCCTTGCTTTGACAGATTTCAGCAAGGCAACTTGCCAATGTTGTATCTCATGGTGTAGGTTGAATTTGGCAATGTTCTTGGCCATTTTGGAAAGCTCTTACATGATACAACAACTGTTTGAACAAGTTTGGTTTTGATCTCTTTTGATTCCAAGTGAAAAATCCCCCTACATTTGGCAAAAAGTGAGGCAGAATCTGACTTAGTGAAAATTTCACTAAGTGTTGGAAAAAGTGACATTTTCACTTTTCAGCCACTTTGATCACTCCACAACTCAAAATCCTTAATGAATTGGAATGACTTGTAGTTGAAGTTTTTGTAGGTGATAATGAGGGCTACAAATCCATCTTTGGATGAGAAAAAATGGTCTTGTGGTTTAGGAGTTATGGTCCTCCAAAGTTGGTCAAACTTCTTGGATTAATCCATTGTCCCAAATGGATCAATATGGTATATTAGAGACCCTCAAATCATCTCTTGAGGTCTTGGCTCATGATTTGTCCCAAAAGTCAACTTAGGGGTGAATTAGGTCAAGAAACCCTAATTCCTGATTTTTGATGAATGCATCCCTTGAGGCAAAATTGACTTGATGCATGGGTTTATGAGGTTCCATGAAGTATATTAGGTTATGTTTTGGATCAATGGCTTGTGCCCAGATGAAACTTTTCATCTGGAGGCCCTGGGTGATCAAAACCCTAATTTGGTGACACTGGCGATCTTGAGGCTTGATCCACCTAGAAGGGAGCAACCTTGTGCTTAATCCTTGAAGTGGGAGTCCTTTTGATCCTTTGAGGATGTTTGAGAGATTAGACAAGTTGAAAATCAAGTCATCTCTTGATTGAGCCTTTGTCTAAAGCTCAGAGAGGGCTTGAAACCCTAATTTTGATTGTAGTGGATGCTCACCCATCTTTGAGAGAGATGGTGAGGCATGATGGTTCATCCATATTGTGATGATGATTTGCACAATGATGGGAAATCTTAGTGGTCAAAATTTGGGGTATGACAGGTTGTGATAAGGCGTTATGGCCTTGTGATCGTCGAATACGATCACGTTTGTGAGTGTGATCACGTAATCGTAACCGGTTATCTTTGAGTTGCAGTTTCATGAGTCTCGAGCTCCTCTGAAACGTATGCATGACTACTTGGCAGGTTTGATTCCCGCGTGCAGTACAAATGGCGCTCAAGGAGCGTATGCTTTTGACGGTTAATGGCCCGTGTAAAGTGACGGTTCATAACGGTTAATGGTCCGTAGAACCCGAATCCATTCGTATGTCAAGTAGGTTACAAGGATCCATGACTCGGGTAGACTTCTAGACGTAGAAGCGGACGGAAAAAGGGGATGCCTTGGTATGGTTATCTATTAGTGATATTGTGAGTTGATGAACTCATGACATGTTTCCATATAGTGTGTGTGAGTACTCAAAGTCATTTCCCTTCCCTTTTGACTTGAGTTAGGATTTTTAGAACCTTGTAAAGCCGAGAGGACTTTAAGATAGATAACTCACTGAGATTTGATGTATCTCACCCCATGTTGTTGTTTACATCACCGGTACTACAGGTTCGGCGAAGGGTAAGGACAAAGTTGTTTGACTTTTCCTTACGGATCATAGTTTTTGTATGGCAAGGCTTCCGTTATAGAGATTTTGAGATCATTAGTTGATCTAGTTCTTAGTTTTATCTTTTGGAACATCTTGTATATATAACATGCCATAGTTGTTGTATTAGGTTTTTGGGCATTTATATGTATATTGTGTTACTAGAAACTTGTATATTTCAGTACTAAACGTATTATTCATGTATAATATATGCTTTGATGTATGTATTTATATATGGGCGTTACAAAATCCAAAAAATATGATAAAAGAATCGTAATAATGTAACAAAACTCGATTGGAAACCTAAATTAGAATACTAAAGACACAACAGAGATTTTAACCTGGAACTAATAAAAATCAAGTAATTCATTCAAATCTAACCCTGATTAAATTGAATTTTAACAAAGAAATCGTACATTGAAGCACTGAAACTTAAAGAAATCATACAATGTAAACAATAAAACCCTTATCATTACAGAGTGTTATAGAAAATTCAATTGTTCCAACCATTTAATTAATTACAAATTTTAATTAAATATGAGAAAAAAATAAACGAAACAACAATCCTTCCCTCGCTAAAAAACAAAATCAAAACAGAACTATAATTCACTAAAATGCTCTGAAGCATTGGTACTTCTAAAATGATGAAGTACCCGTACCGAGTACGCACCCGTATCGGGTACTCGTACCGTACTCGTGGTACTTCATTTTTTCTCAATATTCGATTTTAAATAAAATTTGTAGTCTTCTCAAATATCAATATAATATATTTATGTGTTTTAATTTTTTTGTTATTATATCTTATCATTATTTTTTATTTTTCAATTTTTTAATAGTTGTATTTCGTTATGAAACTAACAATCTAGATCTCTACTCATACATTTTATAGAAAAAAATTATTTCTTATTAACGTACCCGTATCTTTATTTTTTTTTTTAAAATGGCGTATCCCGTACCGGTACTAGTACCCGCACCGGGTACGTACTCGTACCTATGCATCATAGCTAAAATGTAAGAACAGAATCTGAAAGTATTGAAACAAAAAATACATAATTCCCTTATTATTACAGTAGAAACAACTTTCAATAATTTTATCGAATATCAGTATGACTGTATTATTCATAAATTTGATACTGTAAAAACATATGATACAACAAATAAATTGATATAGTCACTCAGCACACACAAACATTTTTTTAAAAAACTTAGAGTAATTAGAAGGTTTAATAGTAAACACTAACCTTTTGATTTCTTCAACACTAATATAAGTTATAGAAACTTGAGACCTTTTTCCAAAATACAACTAGAATACTCTTTGAAGCAATTAAGCCTTCTTATCCTCGTGAGCTTTCATTACATTTTCTTCTCTATTTTCTCCTTGATGTTAAGGGAACTCAAGGAGTAGAAAAAATCAGGAGTGAGCAAACACTTGCACTACGGTTGCCGTTTGAGATTAAAACTGTCGTGAGGAAGAGAATTTTGTATGATGAAATCCAGGCTTTTGAATAACAAAGTTCGGTTAAACAAAACTTTTAAGAGTCGAAAAAATGAAATAATAATTTTGTATGAACTGCATTGCACTATAAAAAAACTGAACCACTTAAATGGTTAATGAACTAAACCATTTAATAAAAACAATTCAACTTCAGTTTAAAATTGGTTCAAAACCAATTTTCTTTTATAAATTGGTTTAATTATATAAGTTAATTAGTTTTAAATAAAAAGAATAAAAAATTAATTGAGATTAAAAAAAATCTAAAAATGAAAAAAAAATCATAAATTAAAAAAAAAATCATGAAAATATATTTTTTATTTCCTGAAAATAAATTTTTCACTGAAATATTAAAAAAAAACTAATATTGATTTTTGACCGAAAAATCAATTTTTTTCGAAAATACGAAACATCAATTTTTTCGGAAATAAAATATATCGACTTTTTAAAAAAAAAAAAAAAAAAAATCGAGTTTCTTCGAAAATACAGAAAATCGAGTTTTTTTCGAAAATATGAAAAAATTGAGTTTTTTCGAAAATATGAAAAAGTCGAATTTTTTAGGAAATATGAAAAAGTCAAGTTTTTTCGAAAATATGAAAAAAGTCAAACTTTTTCAGAAATATGAAAAAAAGTATACTTTTCCGAAAATATGAAAAAGTCGAGTTTTTTTTCAGAAATGTGAAAAAGTCGAGTTTTTCGGAAATATGAAAAAAATAGAGTTTTATCAGAAATATGAAAAAAGTCAAGTTTTTTTGGAAATATGAAATATTTGAGTTTTTCGAAAATATTAAAAAGTCGAGTTTTTCTGAAAATATGAAAAATTTGAGTTTTTTCGGAAATATGAAAAAGACAAGTTTTTTCGAAAATATGAAAACGTCAATTTTTTTCAAAAATTTGAAAAAATAGTTTTTTCGGAAATATGAAAAAAATGAGTTTTTTCGGAAATATTAAAAAGACGACTTTTTTCGAAAATATGAAAAAGTCTAGTTTTTTGGAAAATATGAAAAAGTCGATTTTTTTCGAAAATATGAAAAAGTCGAGTTTTTTTTAGAAACATGAAAAATTAGAGTTTTTTCGGAAATATGGAAAAAGTCAACATTTTTTATAAATATGAAAAAGTCGAGTTTTTTCAGAAATATGAAAAAGTCGAGTTTTTTCGAAAATTTGAAAAAGTAGAGTTTTTTCAAAAATATGAAAAATTCTAGTTTTTTCGGAAATATGAAAAAGTCGTGTTTTTTCGGAAATATGAAAAAGTTGGGTTTTTTCGGAAATATGGAAAATCGAGTTTTTTCGAAAATATGAAAAAGTCGAGTTTTTACGAAAATATGAAAAAAAAAAAGTCGACTTTTTTCGGAAATATGAAATAGTCGAGTTTTTTTTCAGAAATGTGAAAAAGTCTAGTTTTTCGAAAATATGAAAAAAATAGAGTTTTATCAGAAATATGAAAAAAGTCAAGTTTTTTTGGAAATATGAAATAGTCGAGTTTTTCGAAAATATGAAAAAGTCGATTTTTTTTGGAAATATGAAAAAGTCGAGTTTTTTCCGAAATATGAAAAGGTCGAGTTTTTTCGGAAATATGAAAAATTCGAGTTTTTTCGGAAATATTAAAAAGACGACTTTTTTCGAAAATATGAAAAAGTCGAGTTTTTTCGAAAAATATGAAAAAGTCGAGTTTTTTCAAAATTTTGAAAAAGTCGATTTTTTTCAAAAATATGAAAAAGTGGGGTTTTTTTTTAGAAATATGAAAAAGTAGAGTTTTTTCGGAAATATGGAAAAAGTCAACATTTTTCATAAATATGAAAAAGTCGAGTTTTTTCAGAAATATGAAAAAGTCGAGTTTTTTCGAAAATTTGAAAAAGTCGAGTTTTTTCAAAAATATGAAAAAGTCGAGTTTTTTCGGAAATATGAAAAAGTTGTGTTTTTTTCGGAAATATGAAAATGTCGGGTTTTTTCGGAAATATGAAAAATCGAGTTTTTTCGAAAATATGAAAAAGTCGAGTTTTTTCGAAAATATGAAAAAAAAAAGTCGACTTTTTCGGAAATATGAAATAGTCGAGTTTTTTTCAGAAATGTGAAAAAGTCGAGTTTTTCGAAAATATGAAAAAAAATAGTTTTATCAGAAATATGAAAAAAGTCAAGTTTTTTTGGAAATATGAAATAGTCGAGTTTTTCGAAAATATGAAAAAGTCGATTTTTTTGGAAATATGAAAAAGTCGAGTTTTTTCGGAAATATGAAAAGGTCGAGTTTTTTCGGAAATATGAAAAATTTGAGTTTTTTCGGAAATATTAAAAAGACGACTTTTTTCGAAAATATGAAAAAGTCGAGTTTTTTCGAAAAATATGAAAAAGTCGAGTTTTTTCAAAAATTTGAAAAAGTCAAATTTTTTCGGAAATATGAAAAAGTCGAGTTTTTTTTAGTAATATGAAAAAGTAGAGTTTTTTTGAAAATATGGAAAAAGTCAACATTTTTCATAAATATGAAAAAATCGAGTTTTTTCAGAAATATGAAAAAGTCGAGTTTTTCAAAAAAATATGAAAAATTTTGAGTTTTTCGGAAATATGAAAAAAGTCTAGTTTTTTCGAAAATTTGAAAAAGTCGAGTTTTTTCAAAACAATGAAAATTTGAGTTTTTTCGGAAATATGAAAAAGTCGTGTTTTTTCGAAAATATGAAAAAGTCGGGTTTTTTTCAGAAATATGAAAAAATCGAGTTTTTTCGAAAATATGAAAAAGTCAAGTTTTTTCGGAAATATGAAAAAGTCGAGTTTTTTAAAAAATATGAAAAAGTCGACTTTTTTCAGAAATGTGAAAAAGTCGATTTTTTTTCGAAAATATGAAAATGTCAAGTTTTTTCAAAAATATGAAAAATTCGAGTTTTTTCAAAAATATGAAAAAGTTGAGATTTTTCGAAAATATGAAAAAGTCGAGTTTTTTTTTAAATATGAAAAAATCGAGTTTTTTCAAAAATATGAAAAAGTCGAGTTTTTTTGGAAATATGAAAAAGTTGAGTTTTTTAGAAAATATGAAAAGTAGAGTTTTTTTTCCAAAATATGAAAAATTCGAGTTCTAAAATTGTAAACTGATTATAATTGGTTTAAAATTTTAAACTAATTATAAACTAGTTTATAAATATAAAACTAGTTTTAAGGGAAAACTTCTGGAAACTCAGACTACAGGAATATTCAGAACTTGAAGGTCGCTACTCTCATCCTTAGTGAGAACCAAAAGAACATATTTTTCCTTCTCAAACAAGAAATTTATCATTCCCACCGTACCTTCTAAAATAGTTGTTAACACATCCTTCGGAGTAGCTTCAACAGATGGAATGATGATTAGCTTTTCCTCACACCCAATAAAAACCGAATTAGCAGAAAGCCAATTCATTCCCAAAACAACGTCTACTTTCTTAAGCGGTAACCAAATAAGATCAATCTGAAAAACTCTTCCATCCACAGATAAAACACAATTTTCACACATTAAAGGTGTTTCAACCATCTCTTCCATGGCAGTAGTGACCACCATGGGTGGAGACAAGGAATAGCTTGCAACCCAAGTCGCTTCATACATTGTATCGACACAAAAGAGTGTGTTGCCCCACAATCAAATAATACAAAACAAGGATGTCCATTAACGAAACACGTACCCGCAATCAAAGAGTTATCACCCTTTGCTTTCCATGCATCCAATGTATAAACTCGACCGGTACTCTTTCCTTGCGTCTGCTTCCTATTCTGAGGACAATCCCTCGTCATATGACCCACTTTCTAACATTGATAACACTCCACTCCTTCGAAGCGACATCTACCAAAATGCATCTTACCACAAGTACGACACACAGGAGGTGCACTAGTCCTAGGCCTAAACTGTTGGCTTGACCTCCCACAATCATTCTGATTCAACCTACGCGAATCCCCTTCTGTTTGAACTTTCTTCAAACTATTCTCTGCCACATAACATTGCCTTAGCGACTCAACATAAGCAGTTAGTGCCACACTACCTTGCCTCGACTGTTGGAATTCAAACTCTCTTCGGGTCCTCAAAGAACTGGGAAGGTACTTTTCCATAAAGGTAGCCTTGAATTGTTCCCACACCTTAGGCACACCTTGCATAGTCATAAAAGCTGAAGCAATGCCCCACCGCCTCATACTTGGTTCACTTGAAGCATGTAACACATTCTTGTGTTCCTTCCCACACTTCTCTACTACTTTAGGTTCTCATAAAGCCGAACGTCCTTAACTCTCAACTTTTAGCCTGTTGGAAGACATTGTTCCGAACACATTCCTTTAGGTATTCTCGTCCATTCAAGACACCTTAGCGACCTTAGAAACTGAAGCACCAATAGTAATCTCACTTCCGGACCTTACGTCACACGTTTCACAAAAACAACTTTTCTTATTCACAGAATGAGATTTCTTGAAATCCTCATTCATGCCAGTGGTCAATCCAGTTCTACTAGCGACTTTACATATTCCTCAATATCTCAACCGATTGTCCAATAGAGATCCTTAACTTTCGGGCTCAATCAATTCCAAAGGACTTCCCGAACAGCTCACACTATTCAATTCCATGCTACCCAAAGCACAACTTCTACTAAGACCTCGCTGAGCTGACCAAAACTCCTTACTACTAACTCTTGGCTTGAGCCTACCCTCACAGCACAAGTTCCGACAACACTTCGGAGTCCTCGTGGTCGCTCAACCATGATTCTACCTTACACATACATAGTATTAGGTTGATCAGGCCCAACACTAGATAGTATGATATTAAGTTTCATGATGGCAAGACACACTTAAGAGGCAGGAATAGATTTACTTATGATGTTTCAAGGCTAGTTCGAGGATACGGCCTGCTCTGATACCAACTGTAACGCCCTGTATAATATTTATCTAGAATAATACCATACAAGTGTTTTATTTTGTACTGACACCATCATAAGTGCCTAATGGCTTAATTCACATATTTGACCATTCTAAAAACATAAAACAATCTATGGTACAAGATATGGAAATTAGCCAAAACAATAAAAACTAAGATCCATATACAATATCCTCAATTGTATACAACAAATACACAGCGGAAAAACAAAAGCTAATCTTCTCTTGAAACATCCGAGCATAGCTCCACTTGTAAATTAAACCTGCAATTACCTCCTGAAAATAATCAACAATAGTGGGGTGAGATACATCAAATCTCAGTGAGTTCCTTATCTTATGGATTCTCTCGGCTTTACAAGGTTCTAACCAAATCCTAACTCAAGTCCAAGGGAAAGGGAAGAGGACTTTGAGTTCACATTTCAAATCTCACAATCTCACACTATATGGAAACACGTTACGAGTCCGTTAACTCGAAAGTATCACTAATCGATAACCTTATCAAGGCATCCCTTTTTCCCGTCCTCTTTTACGTCTAAAAGTAGGAGCGAGTCATGGATCCTCGTAATTACTTGGCATACGAGATGGATTCGGAGCTAAGGGACACATTATCGCCTTAGTCGTCACTTTACACGGTCCGTGCACCGTCACAAGTCTCTTTACCATATAGGTTCCATTCTTACTATAACATTGGGAATCAAACCTACCAAGTAATGGTGCATCAGATCCAGAGGAGCCGTTACTCATGGACCGCACTATAGAGGAAAATGGTTACGATTTCATGATTTCCTCATGCAACCATAATTGCATTCAATATTTCTAGGCCACATTAGCCTTTAGGCCTCTTTTGCCTTTATCAATTAACATAAATAAAAACACGTGTTCCATACTAGTGTTCACTCTCTCTTAAACCAATACTCGTCACGGATGTACCTTTCTACACCAAGCGTCCGAGCATTTCCATATAGGTTATCTACTCTAGGTCGGGACTCGTCAAGGATGCACCTTTCTACATCAATGCACGACCGACGCCATACAGAGTTTCTATCAATTCCTAGCCATTACTAGGTTCCACTATTAAGTTGTTATGGGGTAAAGTTTCCTCACTCTACCTAGTTCATATTTTAAACATGCATATTCTTCAATCAGGGTTAACATTAATATTAGGCAAAGCATATTACAAATGCACATTTTGAATTACATATAATAATTCCATCACAAGTTATACAAAAGCATATTACAATTGTAAAATAGAATCACCTATAATGATTCATCACATAAAACATAACTTTTGGTTCCCTCCGATTCATTTAATCGGGTATCGAAATCAATACTTTCATTTTCATACTAGCATACATAATCACTCGCAATCACAATAAGTCAACAATAGGATAAGTAAGGCATGCCACAATTGCACAATAGAACACAATTAATAATTTATCAATATTGTACCACTTCGGGTCTCCTCCAATTATTTAATCGGGCGATAAAACCGACATCTTTTACCATCATCGTAAAGATTATTTCCACAACTTTCTATTGATATCAAGAACACTCAAATCGGAACTACGGTTTGGGAGTTATGATTTTTTAAAGAAAATAACTAGTTTCTTTGTTCCAGGTCGCGCTAAGCGCGCCCTACCCGCACTAAGCGCGCTACTCACTGCCTCGAAGGGGTGAAAGTTTTCCAGATGGCGCTAAGCGGGCATACCCACGCTAAGCGCGCTCTGCGTTATGTAGAAAAATAACCCTTTTGACAGCATAATTTCCAACTTCCAATTCATTCTCAACACCACATCCAACAACCAATAGAGGTATATTATCATGTTTCTATCATGGTTCATCCATCAAACTTCATAAAACATGGTTCCAACAAAATTGCATAGTTTCTACACAAACCCTAAGATTTTCAATATAATCAAACCAATCCAACCTTCATAACAATTATCAATAGATGTTTCTACATGTATAATGATCATGCTACACAATTCCTATCACATTTCAACCGTTAGATTCTTTGATTTTGCCAAAAAGACCCATTTTTCCCAAAATCCAACCTAACTCTAAAACCTCAAGAAATTATACTCTAAAGTCTCTATCTAGAACCCACCTGATAATCGAAGAGGAGTTCGAAGAAGATGTTGATGATCCATGAGCTTTTCCCAAGTTTTCCCTCTTTCTCTTCTTCTTTCTCTCTTCCTTCTCTTCTTCCTCTTCTTATCTTATAACATATATATATATATATATATATATATATATATATATATGTGTGTTCTGGACTGGGCCGTGGTTTCCTACAATCAAACAGGCCCAATCCATACAACTTGAAGAAGCACAATAAAGTCCTAGAAAAGGACACACGACTGCCATACGCAAGACCAAAGGTATGTCGGACACCTGACTCCTTGACAGTGTCTAGCACCTGAGGACAAACAGGAAAGGAGGACACCACACCCTGATGAAATGGACCTCCTCGACAGATTAACTCCTCCCCGCGAGAATACTCCCAATCCCCGTTGACTCATGGGTCCTCGACAAACATGGTTCGCCTCCACTAGGTCATGTCCAAACCACAACCACCACATCTCCTCGACATTATAGACTCTCCCCCGAGGAGTCTACTAACGGTCTTATCTACGCAGATATGTTTCATGTAACCGTCTACTAATGGCATTAAAAGGACGGTTACACTAGGGTGTTGACCACGAGATGGTCATTATTACTACACGTAAGCCCTAGCAGTTACTTGGAACGGGTCACACGCTGGTCCCACCCGTTGCAAGCAACCGTTGGCCACGCGCTGGGGGTCTCCTATAAATACCCTCTCACTTGAGAGGTTCAGGATAAGTTAACTTCTTACTCTCACTCACTTTCTCTGTATTTGTGGAGCACTCACTGACTTAAGCATCAGAGTGTCCTGCAGGTACACCCCCCGCCATCTTTCTTCATCATTGAAATAACTACAAGTCCAGACGTCGTTGGCCATCTTCAATTGTCTGATCCAAGTACGATCAGTGGCGCCGTCTGTGGGAACTCATATGCTTCCCCGTTTTTCCCTCGCGATAAACCAAAGCTTCCTCATTCAACTACCAGTAATGGCCAACCCGTCAGCGAATCAAGCTATAGATAATGTCATCACACAACTTGGTGGTAACACCCATGGCGACAACAATGTTCTTTAGCCTGTCGTGGAGGATGATGTCAGAGATGGAATCACCACCTCCCCATCTTCCGATGAGGTGGAATACGAGACTGCTCAACAAGATGGACAGGAAGCAATCTTCCAGCCCACCTACCATCCTGTGGATCCACCACCAAATGCAGATCCGAACACTGCTGCCTTGTTTGCGTTGATCAATCAGACCAATCAAATGATCTTCAACCAAAGCTTACGGATCGAGAAGCTGGAAAAAGGCCGTGGTCAAACTTCCCCGCGAAGACACCCACCACCTCCTTATCCCGGACATCCACAATCTCCAGTGGAATCTCGCAGCCCCTCTCCAGTAAATAGAGGTCGCAGGCCACGTTTGGAGCATAACCAGACCGAGCATCCACAAAAGCATCATCGCTCCCCACCACCAAAAGGGCCCACTCGTCCCTTGAAGGCTAAGAGGAGTAAGCCTGATGTCGAGGAGCCAAGAGGCCGTCATAAGGAAAACTCCCCGAGACGTCACTATGTTCGTGGTCATAATTCTCCTTCTGTATCCCCGGGAGGCAGCGATGATGACGACTACCGGACTCCTCTATCCAGACAAATAATGGAAGCTCCTATTCCTAAAGGCTTGGAGAGACCTCCATCCTTGGGGACTTACGATGGAACATCTGATCCAGACGACCATGTCTAGAGCTTCAAGGCTCTTCTCGACTTTAGAAACGTCTCCGGTGCTATCAAATGTCGATTATTCCCTACGACTCTTCGGAAAGGGGCCATGGCTTGGTATAAAAACCTGGCACCTGAATCAATAGCGTCGTGGAAAGCTCTAAGAGAACATTTCAGGAAGCATTTTACAGCTTCTCGAAGACATCCAAAAACTATATCCTCCTTGGAGGCCATTTTCCAAGAAAAGAGAGAATCTCTCCGGAGCTACATAGAGAGATTCAACAAAGAAGCGGTCGAGGTCCATACGACCGACCATATAAAATTATATCTCATCATCAAAGGACTGTGGGTTGGTTCCAAGTTCGCAGAATCTGTCGGATTACACCGTCCTCGCAGCTTCGAAGGTTTCCTCGAACGAGCTTAATCACACATTGAGTTCGAGGAAGCAGAAGCAGCCCAGTTTGTCCTTGACTTAAGAAGCAGAGAAGGCCCCCGCGGCCGGAACAGGGAAGACTCCCCTCCCCCTAGGCGAGGAGGGGATATGAGAAAAGAAGATTCCCCTCCACCTAAGCGAGGCGGGGAGAGGAAAAAAGAAAACCAGAATAAAGAAGCCCGCGAATCTCGGGGACCTGCCGGTCTTTTCAAAGATTACACTCCACTAAACGTGACCCGTGCACGCATTTTCAGTGAATGTACAAATTCGGAGTTCGTGAAAGGGGGAATCTGCTTCCCAAAACCAACAGCTCCCAAACCAAATACTGATAAATCCAAGTACTGCCGGTTCCATCGCAGTCACGTGCATGTTACTGAGGATTGCATCCACCTTAAGGACGCAATCGAAACGTTGATTAAAGAGGGCTACCTGAAAAAGTACGCCAAACAAGACGAGGCTCCTCGTCCCACCGGCCAAGAAGCTCTAAATACCGAGGAGTCAAACCATCCGGACACCGGAAAACTACAGGTTGCCCTAAGCATCACACGACCTGAAGACTTAGGTTTCCGAGGAAATGTTAGCGATGCCGAAGCTGTTCGAAACATGTGGAAGAGCTTCCCGGCAGAAGAACTAGTAAGTGTTCGCAGTACCTGGGAAAGTTTCCCCCAAGCCCTAGTCATATCAGGTGAAGACCCTGAACGAGTGACCATCGGTTCAATAAAGAGGAAGTTCGACGAACTAAGGACATCCACTCCTCGAGACCCTACTCTCAGCTTATCTCGTGGAAAATCATGCCCTATAAGTTTCTATCTCGAGGAATTACCAGGGGGATCCCCGAATGCTAATATACCCCTCCTAATTCGGGCACAAATGGCCAACTTTGATGTGCATCGGATTTTGATCGATCAGGGAAGCTCAGTGGACATCATGTACACTCACCTCTTCAACACTCTCCAGCTTATGAAGCATCACCTGTCCCCATATGTGGGATCCGATCTACAAGGCTTCAACGGCGCGTCTACTATACCTCAAGGTTATGTAGAATTGTTGGTCACATTCAGAGCAGGTGAAATAGCTCGACAGGCGAAGACGTGTTTCCTAGTGGTCGACTGTCCTTCTCTCTACAACTGCATCTTGGGAAGGACCACTTTGGCTGAAATAACAGCTATACCATCCACTGTCCACCTAAAAATGAAGTATTATACGTCTCGAGGACGTGTGGTAACCCTGCACGGGGATATTGAAGCAACTAGAAGATGTTTCGATGCAGCAATCAAAGGTCTAAGTGTCGTCGGTGGCGTCCACCCCCAAAAGGGCAGCTTCAGATGTCGTACAGGTGCCACTACCGCCGGTCAGCGCGGTTGACCTTGATAGCAGGTTCTCTGGGGAACACGAAGAAGTCGCTGACAAAGACCTCCCAGTTGAAGTCAATGGGCAGCCTCTCTACCCAACGCGCCCCATCCCAGACGGAGATTTCGAGCTGATCCCTCTTGGCGACGACCCAAAGCGAACTGTGAAGATTGGCCATGGACTCCCCGACCTGGCGAGGAGGCAGCTGAAGGCATGTCTCCGAGAGAATGCAGATTTATTCACTTGGAGCGCTTCGGAGATGCCTGGATTAGATCCTCAAGTGGCTTGTCACCAACTGGCCATAGATCCAAATGCTAGGGCTGTAGCTCAACGTAGGCGTAGGCAGTCTCCAGAAAAAATGGAGGTTGCTGAGAAAGCTGTAAAAGACCTCCTAGAGGCAAACTTTATTTCGGAAGCCAAGTACACCACTTGGTTGTCCAATGTTGTACTTGTTAAAAAATCTAATGGAAAATAGAGGATGTGCATTGACTACATGGATCTTAATCGGGCATGCCCAAAAGACTCTTACCCATTGCCTAACATTAACCGACTGGTCGACAACTCTACAAGATTTAAACTGTTGTCTTTCATGGACGCTTATTCGGGATATAACCAAATTGCCATGGATGAGGCCGACAGAAAGCATACAGCTTTTATGACTGAGTCAGGCAATTACTATTATAATGTAATGCCTTTTGGTCTGAAAAATGCTGGCGCCACATACCAACGAATGATGAACAAGGTCTTTCGAGCAGAAATTGGTGACATGCTCGAAGTCTATATGGACGACATGATCGTCAAATCCGCAGAAGAAGTCGACCACGCTGCTCATCTTAAAAAGGTGTTCGACACGGCGAGGAAATGTCGCATGAGATTCAACCCCGACAAGTGCACTTTCAGTGTTCGAGCAGGGAAATTCCTCGGCTTTTACCTTATGGAAAGAGGAATTGAAGCGAATCCCAACAAATGTAAGGCCTTTTCCAAGATTCCTACTTCGAACTCAAAGAAGTCGATACAATCACTTAATGGGATGCTAACTGCTCTCTCTCGTTTTGTCGCTAAATCTGCCCAATACGCGCTCCCATTTTTCAAACTTCTTCGACCGAAAACAGCATTTGAATGGAGTGAAGAATGCGAACAAGCTCTCCTCCATCTAAAACAAGTCTTATCACAACCCCCGGTCTTGTCCCGACCAAATGACGGGGAAACACTTTTTTTGTACCTGGCCATCACCAGTGAAGCGGTAAGTGCTGTCCTCATACGGGAGACCCCCGACGGACAGAAAATGGTTTATTTCACGAGCAAAACTCTCCAGGGTCCCGAGCTCAGATACCAACAGATTGAAAAAGTCACCTTGGCCCTCGTAACTGCAGCTAGAAGACTACGCCATTACTTCCTGGCCCACACAATTGTGGTAAGAACTGAGCAGCCTATCAGACAGCTCCTTAGTCGGCCAGATATGACGGGGAGAATGCTCCGGTGGTCTCTCGAGCTATCCGAGTTCGACATTCGATACGAAGAAAGAAAAGCCTTGAAAGCTCAGGTACTGTCCGACTTCGTAGCAGAAATGACAGTCCCCGAATCCTCGGCCAATGGCTCCCAAAAATGGACAATCTACGTCGACGGAGCCTCAAGTGCAAAGGGCAGCGGGGCAGACATTATCCTTGAAAACGAGGAGGGCATCTTGATAGAAGTCTCACTAGAGATATCTTTCAAAACATCAAATAACCAAGCTGAGTATGAGGAATTCCTCGCAGGACTTCGACTTGCAGAAGACCTCGGCGCAAAAGAAGTCAAAATCTTTACAGACTCTTAGCTCGTAGCATCACAAGTTCGGGGAGAATTTCAGGCCAAAAATGATAGTCTCATTGAATACCTAACCTTGGTACAAGAAAAGTTGAAGAAATTTGTCTCCGCGGAGGTGGCTCACATCCCGCGCGAGCATAACACCCGAGCAGACGTGCTCTCCAAACTAGTGAGCACCAAGAAGAAAGGAGGGAACAAATCAGTGATCCAAGAGATACTAACCCATCCGAGCATCAATAAACCTACCTCGACCATGGAAGTAAATGTTATCGGGGACGCAAACTGTTGGATGACTCCAATTTACGAATACCTGATGACGGGCATATTGCCCGAAGATCCTAAAGAAGTCGGGATAGTTAAGAGACGAGCATGTGCATACACCATAGTCGAAGGTAAGCTATATCGCCGAGGATTCTCAATCCCTTTACTCCAGTGCGTCGAGGAAGGTAAAGTTTCAGAGATTCTCCAGGAAATACATGAAGGAATCAACGCACAACATCTAGGCGGAAGATCCTTGGCTTGAAAAGCTATCCGAGCAGGATATTACTGGCCCACTATGCAACAAGACGCAAAGGAACACGTTAAAAAGTGTGACCGTTGTCAGAGGCACGCAGACATGCATCTCGCTCCTCCAAACGAGCTTAAATCATTGTCATCCCTGTGGCCCTGTGCATGGTGGGGAATGGATATCCTCGGACCATTTGTCGTAGGATCATACCAAAATAAGTACCTCATCGTCGGGGTAGATTACTTCACAAAGTGGATCGAGGCAGAAGCATTAGCCAAGATCACTGCTTTCAATATATTACGTTTTTACAAGAGAAATATACTCGCCCGATTCGGCGTACCTCAGGCCATTGTCACGGACAATGGGACACAGTTCACCGACGGAAACTTCCAAGACTTCGTTGCCAAACTGGGTACAAAACAACATTTTACGTCAGTCGAACACCCATAAACCAACGGGCAAGCTGAAGCAGCGAACAGAGTAATACTCCGAGGACTCAAACGACGACTCGGCGAAGCCAAACAATGGTGGGTCGAGGAGTTACACAGCGTCCTCTGGGCATATCGGACTACCCCTCATTCCACGACCGGGGAGACCCCGTTCCGGTTAACATATGGAACCGAGGCAGTAATCCCCGTGGAAATCAGGGAACCGTCGAGAAGGACAGAAGCTCCTCTTGACAAAGAAACGAACAACGAAGCCCTTTGCGAAGAACTCGACCTGGTCGAAGAAATAAGGATGGGTGCATCCCTCCGAGAAGCCTCTTTAAAACAAAAAATAACTTTGCATTATAATGACAAAGTCATCAAACGAGATTTCCAAGTAGGCAGTCTTGTCTTACGGCGAAATCAGAAAAATTCACGTGAAGGAAAGCTGGCCACAAACTGGGAGGGCCCCTACCGCGTCATTGCAAAGACGGGGACAGGTGCTTATTACCTTGAAAACCTCCAAGGTGAATAACTTGCTCGACCATGGAATGCTGAGAAGCTTAAACAATATTACAGTTGAACACTGCATGTAACTATACAAAAGTTACCGTTACGGGGAGCGTGCCATGGTGCGAGCACGACACCTCTATATGATAACGAAGGTCAAAAGTCATGTTGTGTGTGCGTCGAACTTTTGGCCCGGCGAGGAGTACTCTATCGAGCTCCGTCATCGACGTACCTTGTAGGCAGAACACCCAGCTCACGATGGGAAGTTCACGCCATGAAACTAAGACCTCGATCGACCTCTTAGCTTCATTGAAGGTCGGGGTACAACCCCTGACCGCTCGACCAGCTCTCTTCGCAGTTGAGGATCACTAGAGTCGAGCAAACTCCCAAGTATCCAGCAATTTCAAAATAACTTAGATAAAAATAAGTAAAATACCACACACAGAGCAGATAAAGAGGAAAAATGGAAATTCTATATCGGGCAAGCCCATTGTCAAAATATTATATAAAGCCCTGGCCCTTAGGCCGGGCAAATCAACAAGTTCGGCACGCAGGCCAGTCAATACAAAAAATTGGCATGCAGGCCAAACTGACTACACTATCAATCCGCAGCAGCATCAACTGCCTCGGGATTCTCCTGCTCCCCGCTTCCCCCATCAGCGTGTACTGTTTGTCTGGACAACACAATCTGGCCGTCAACCACCTCAAACTTAGAATCAGCTCCATCGGTTACAAGGTCCGGATTCAGGAGTTTAAGCTGCGCCACAGCGTTCTGGAACCCGACATCTGCAAACTCTAGAGCATCATCTTCAGCCAACAGAAGATCCTTCTCGACTTCCCTGAGCTTGGCTATCAGGGCTGCTCGAGAAGTCAATAGTTTGTCCTCCTCGGTTTCATTCTCGGCTGGCCGAATAGCCTCTTCTAGTTCAGCCATCCTGTCCTTAAGACGTTGTTCTTCCTCTTCCAATGCAGTGATCCGAACAAGATAGCCCTTCGCCACATCCTCAGCCTCCTTCAACTTTTTCTCCGACTGTTTTTGCTACTCACCTTATTCTCTGTTCAGCCCCCTGCATTCTTTCAAGTCTTTCTGCACGCCGAGCAGTTCAGTATCCAAAATCTGAAGTCTTTCTTTCAGTCGAGAAAGCTCAGCAGTAGAGCAACTCTCGCCATTCAGAACGAGGGCAGCCGAACAGAGCCGCATGACGACAGACATATCCTCGACAATTATCTTCCTTCTCGCTTCCGAAGTACTCCCCAACAAAGCCTGGACTTCAGCAGGGGCAACACGAGGACAAGAAACCTCAGAGAAATAGCGACGCTGGAGATAACATGGAGGAATATCGAAGCTTGCAGGAGGGGGAGGGGAACTCCTTTCCACATTAACAATGGGCGGCCCAGCAGTCTTTGCCCGCTTAGATGCCCTTTGGGTCCCCGGGGACTGATTCTCAGAACTCACAGTTGCAGTTAAAACAGCAAGAGATTACTCAGAACCCTCGGGCACTGCAGTAGAGGGAGCACTCTCAGGCACTGTCGTTGAAGAGAGATGCTGAGGGGTGCTTTGTTCGGTCGGACGAGACTGTTCTTCCCTAGCTCTCTTTGCCCTTAACCTCGAATATCTTTCTGCAGCTTTGACCATTTTCCCTACAAAAAGAAAGAAAAATATTAGTTAAACAAGATACACAAACAAGAGACAAATCTAACTTGAGGATCATTGCACCACCTAAAAGCTCGACAGCCTCCTCATCGGAGAAAGTCTCGAGTAGAACACGAGTATTAATCAGGCGACGGGTCTTCGTCACCTGCTCATCACCACCTGTCGAGGTCTCTCCGCCCTCGGATACGCTTGAGATTTTATTCAAACTCTCCACGTACTCGACAATCTTGTTATAAGACTCGCGATCCTCGACATTGAGCTTATTATGTCTTACTTTATATTTGTCTACCCCCCTTTTGTAATGCTCTTCTGTCCAGTAGAAGGGGAATTTTGGCACCATCACTTCTGTAGACAGCCCATCCACTTCCTGAGTCACCCGATCATATATCGAATTAATGGCCTCGGGAGTGACCGGCTTCACAAAATAATAACGCCACTTGAAATCTCAAACAGAGTCCAAGTAGGTATGAAATAAAGCTTTATTTTGTTTGAACGACACCCAGCCGTGTCGACCATCAGTTGTAGACCGCTGCAGATGAAAAATTCGTAAGAAAAGGGACACTGTAGCCCTGATCTCCAAATATTTGCAGACGAGCTCAAAAGCCTGGAGAAAGGCCAATGAGTTCGGGTGGATTTGTGATGGAGCCAATTTTAACCATTTAAAGACCCCCTCTTGGAAGTCTGTGAAGGGGAGCCTCCACCCCGCCTCTTGAAACATAAACTCATACACCGGGAAGCGCATTCCCATATAAGGTGTACATATACGCTGGTCCTCGTTGGAACGGTACACTTTCCAGGATTGCTCAGAACCGAGCAACCTATGCTCAACAGTGCAAAACCCATTTTTGTCGGGGAATGTGAAGACGGACGACATAGTGAGGGCCTCATCACACACCCAGTCCTCAAACGGACGCTCTTGCCTAAAAGCCATATGGGCCATCGGAATTTCAGCTTGGTTATCCTCCTCGAATTCACCTATGGCCACTTCAGCAGCCAATCTGTCCATCAACCTGAAAAGCAGAAGGGAACAGGTGAATTCGACGAGTCATACCAAACTAGCCAGTCGGAGACGAATAACAGATGTCCCCGGGAAACTCATCGCTTCCCCGGATAATCTTGCCCCTTTCCCCATGAAATCAACGAAAAAGAGTAATTGTTGGGGACCCAAAACATTATCAGGTCCCCGCGATGTTCATCACACTCCCCAGAAAGTTTCTACAAGTCCCCGAAATATTCATCCAGCTCAGTTTTATTCAACGGAAACAAAAACAGAGAAAATTTCACACACTCTTTCTCTTGAAACAGCCAAAGATCCCTGCCGTACTCGCCAGGAATCCTTCCATTTCTCATGAGAACTTCATCAGTTCATCAGAGAAATGATTTCAAGCAAGTCAAACTTAAAGAAGATACCAGAAAAAACAACAGTTTTGAAGAAAATACCTTGTAAATGGAGGAATAGGGTTCAGGCACGGCGTAGCACGGCGGTTCACGGCGAACTTGCGGTGGTTGACGGTGGCAAACGGAGGATGAGAAAATGGAGAAAGAAGAGGAAACGATTCTTGAACGAAAGAGCGAAAAATGAGAAATGAAGGGAAGAGAGAGTATTTATAGATAAATCACAGAACTCGAGAAGCCTGCGACACTCGAGTACTCTACCCTAGGCAGCCACCCTATGCAATAATGACTAGTGACATGTGGTGCACTGACACCGGTCAAAAAATCCACGCGTGTCCTTTCGTCGTCCCATCGTTTCGAACGGAAACTTCTCATCTCCCCAACACTTCAACCAGATGCAACTCTTCATTGCCCGTAAGCCGTCAGTGCCCGCCTCATGATAATTGTCCGCAAGACATCATTGCCCGACGTCATGAAAATTTCGACTATGCTGATATCCTCCTCGGATCACCCCTTGGCATTTCCCCGACACGATTATTGACCCTCAAGTCATTACTCCCAATCCCCGTTGACTCATGGGTCCTCGACAAACATGGTTCGCCTCCACTAGGTCATGTCCAAACCACAACCACCACATCTCCTCGACATTGTAGACTCTCCCCCGAGGAGTCTACTAACGGTCTTATCTACGCAGATACGTTTCATGTAACCGTCTAATAATGGCATTAAAAGGACGGTTACACTAGGGTGTTGACCACGAGCTGGTCATTATTACTACATAAACCCTAGCAGTTACTTGGAACGGGTCACACGCTGGTCCCACCCGTTGCAAGCAACCGTTGGCCACGCGCTGGGGGTTTCCCATAAATACCCTCTCACTTGAAAGGGTCAGGATAAGTTAACTTCTTACTCTCACTCACTTTCTCTGTATTTGTGGAGCACTCACTGACTTAAGCATCGGAGTGTCCTGCAGGTACACCCCCCCCCCCCCCCCGCCATCTTTCTTCATCATTGAAATAACTACAAGTCCAGACGTCGTTGGCCATCTTCAATTGTCTGATCCAGGTACGATCAATATATATATATATATATATATATATATATATATATATATATATATATATAATACTAATATTATATAATATAATCCAATAGAGTAAAATATCTCCAATTGATATTTTATCGTCTAACACCAATTGATCAATTATTAGAGTTACCTTAAAATCCTCTCTTAAACTAATAATTATTAATCTGTATCTTTAATAAAATAATTGATCTCTTCATAGTTCATTAGTTGCTCTACTAATCCCAATTATAATACTTGAAGTATTCAGAGGATTCCATTAAATCCAACTTACTAAAGATAGAGCACACAAAAGCTCATCTGATATCCAATTGAGCATTTAAATAATATGGGGTATTACAATACTCTCCACTCGGAGCAACATAAAGTAACAAAACGCAGATGATGGTCCCTAAGGGATTTCACAATTTACACACATGTTAATCGATTAACCATCCGAGCTAATCGGTTAACTCCTCAAAATCAGTGCAATGCGTCATCCTTGTACATGTTAATCGGTTAACCCCATTGCGCTTGTCAGTTAACACTACTGCAGAATCCAAAAACCAGTTTCCTCTTAATTCAAAGCCATCCCTACTCAAACCATCAATCCACCTTGTTCTAACTCGCGATATCAACCCTAACTCGCAGCTTCTTAACTTATATAACATTTGCTAACCATGACCCACTCAAGGTAAAACTGACAAAGTCGACGACACACTCCAACCAAGTGACAAGTCAAAATTCCAAATTCTGACGCGGTCACACGACAACACTTCAGCGGAATAGTTCATTCCCTGCTCATAGAACTACACTAGCCAGAAGCTAAAAGACGATGACATTCTAATGCTTAAGCCATAACTCATACTTGATTCGTCCATAAGCAAAACCCAACACACAACCATTACACAATACCACAAAAGCGATGGACATAACATGCCGAGCACACAACCTTGTTCTCTCATTTGAATTCCTTGGTGAGAACTAAAACAACTACGTTCTTGGTCCAATAAAAGGTAGATTCTAAATATTCTGATTATTCACAAATACAAAAGTTCTCTATACTTGAAAATAGATCGGGGCAATGCATCCTCTTGAAGAACCTTTCCATCACCTCGTACACATTAACCAGAATTACTTAATAGAAAATTCGCAACCAACAATTCTCCTCAACTCTTTACAAAACCTTTCCGGTATAAACCGTTCCATAATTTACACTTAGTCCGTAATAAGTCATGAATTGATTTTCGTTGTTTTAACGCAATCTTATCTCCTCAAATGCAATACTCACTATTCCACAAGGTACGTCCCTTCACACTTATCTCAAGAATAAGAATCCATCACGTACATTGTGACTACGGTGCTACTACTACGCTTGTTCTAAATACCAAGGTGTAACTTTTCCCATTCCACGTCATGCTACTAGGGTCCTCACAGGTGAATTATCCGTGATTACACTCCCTTAGTTTTAGCTTCAACAACAATTTAATAACTATGTTGCACATTCGTCCAAATACGTTCCGTTATCACTACACTTTCTGTTACTAAATAAAGTCCAAACTTCCTCCGACACAATACCTTATATTGTTCCTTGGGTAATTTAACAATTTCCAAATTGGTCTCTTACTGAAAACAGAAATCCTAATGTAATATCTCGAACTTAATCTCTCTACATAACTGAATATACGCAATTCATCACACACTCTTCGTCCGGCACATGCTTGTTTCACTCTAAACATGTAAACACATCCTTGTGTCCCTTCACACTTCTCTACTACTTTAGGTTCTCATAGAAGACGAACGTCCTTAACTCTGAACTTTTAACCAGTTGGAAGACATTGTTCCGAACACATTCCTTAAGGTACTCTCGTCTACTCAAGATACCATAACGACCTTAAAACTGAAGCACCAATACTTATCTCACTTTCGGACCTTACGTCACACATTCCACAAAACAACCTTTCTTTTCCACGGAATGAGATTACTTGAAATCCTTATCCATATCAGTGGCTAATCCAGCTCTACTAGCGACTTTACATATTCCTTCCTACCTTATCCAATCGTCCAATAGAGATCCTAAACTTTCGGACTCCATCAATTCCAAAGGATTTCCCGAACAGCTCACCACTATTCAATTCCATGCTACCCAAAGCACAACTTCTACTAAGACCTCAACCGAGGTGACCAAAACTCCTCACTACTAACTCTTGGCTTGAGCCTACTCTCACAGCACAAGTTATGACAACACTTCGGAGTCCTCGTGGTCGCTCAACCATGATTCTACCTATCACATACATAGTATTAGGTTGATCAGGCCCAACACTAGATAGTATGATATTAAGTTTCATGATGGCAATACACACTTAAGAGGCAGGAATAGATTTACTTATGATGTTTCAAGGCTAGGTCGAGGACACGACATGCTCTGATACCAACTGTAACGCCCTGTATAATATTTATCTAGAATAATACCATACAAGTGTTTTATTTGGTACTGACACCATCATAAGTGCCTAATGGCGTAATTCACATATTTGACCATTCTAAAAACATAAAACAATCTATGGTACAAGATATGGAAATTAGCCAAAACAATAAAAACTAAGATCAATATACAATATCCTCAATTGTATACAACAAATACACAGCGGAAAACAAAAGCTAAGCTTCTCTTGAAACATCCGGCATAGCCCCACTTGTAAATCAAACCTGCAAATACCTCCTAAAAATAACCAATAATAGTGGGGTGAGATACATCAAATCTCAGTGAGTTCCCTATCTTATGGATTCTCTCATCTTTACAAGGTTCTAACCAAATCCTAACTCAAGTCAAAGGGGAAGGGAAATGACTTCGAGTTCATAATCTAAATTCTTACACTATATGGAAACATGTCACGAGTTCATTAACTCAAAATATCACTAATGGGGTATGTCCTGAGCCTGTTAACTCAAGAATCTCACTAATCGATAACCTTACCAAGGCATCCCTTTTTCCCGTCCGCTTCTATGTCTAGAAGTCGACCCGAGTCATGGATCCTTGTAGTTACTTGGCATACGAAATGGATTCGGGAACATCGGCCTATTAACCGTGAACCGTCACTTCTCATGGCCTGTTAACCATCACAAGTCTCTTTACCATATAGGCTCCATCCGTACTACACGCGGGAATTAAACCTGCCAAGTAATTGTGCATACGTTTCAGAGGAGGAGCTCGAGTCTCATGAAACTACACCTCAAGATAAATGGTTACGATTTCGTGATCATATACATAACGTGATTGTATTCGACAATCACAAGGCCGCATTCGCCTTAAGGCCTCTTTTGCCTTTTCTCATAAATCACAATGGTTCACACATGTTCCATACTAGTGTTTACTCTCTCCTAGACCAATACTCGTCACGGATGCACCTTTCTACATCGAGTGCCCGAGCATCGCCATCTAGGTTATCTATAACAATCCTAGTCACAACCTAGAATTATACCATTTTATTTTAGGGTAAGGTTTCCTCACTCTTCCTAATTCATTTTAAGCATGCATATTCTCTCATTCATACTTAACAACAATTATATAGACATGTTATAACATAATTTGCATATAACAATATTCACCATAAAACACACATGATAACATAACAAGTCAAACATAATCCACATAGTAGTTCACACACAAGTTTAAGGCATACAAGCCACTACTATCCTCTACCAAGCATCCTTGGTTAAATCATGGTCTAACATTACCATTTAATAGCACATCACATAAAACGTCACTTTTGGCTCCCTCCGATTCATTTAATCGGGTATCGAAATCAATACTTTTCACTTTCATTGTATAGAATATTTTATTAGCTTCACATCGATATAAGGAGAGCTTGAATCAGATAAACGAGTCAAAAGTTACGGATTTTTGAAGAAAAGAAAATTATTGATAACAGCCAGATTCGCCTGGCGAGTTCTGATTTCGCCTGGCGAATCCCCCTTCGCCAGCACTTTGCCTGGCGAACTACTGCCGAATCCCCAATTCTTAGAAAACCCAAAAGTTCCAGTAGCTAAGATATTTCTGTCTCTTCAATTTCGCCTGGAGAATCTGGATTTCGCCTGGCAAATCCCTTTCGCCAGTCCTTCGTGGCGAGACCCAATTCGCCTGGAAAATTCTGATTCGCCTGGCGAATCGCACCAGAACCAGAATTTCTTCCCTACGGGTTTCATGGTTCCAAGGGTCCAAAATTCATCCTTTCACAACCCAATCAATTCCAAACAGCATAAACAAGCATCAACAATGTTCATATGCATATTATGATCATACCATACAATTCATATCAATTTTCAACCGTTAGATTTCATTTATTTGTAAATTTGTTCATTTTTCTCAAAACCTAACCTAACTCTAGAAACTCAAGAAATCTGCAACTAAAGTTTCTATCTAGAACCCACCTGATAATCGAAGAGGAGGTTGAAGAAGATGATGAATCAATGAAGAGATGATGAAGATCCAAGCTCTTCTTCTTCCATGAGCTTTTCTCTTCTTTCTCTCCCTTTCTCTTTCTCTGTTCTTTTTCTTTCTCTTACTATATATATATATATATATATATATATATATATATATATATATATAACCTTATTATATATTATAAATCCAACAGGGTAAAATATCTCCAATTGATATTTTATCGTCTAACACCATTTGATCAATTATTAGAGTTACCTTAAAATCCTCTCTTAAACTAATAATTATTAATCCGTCTCTTTAATAAAATAATTGATCTCTTTAGAGTTCATTAGTTGCTCTATTGATCCCAAATTATAATACTTAAAGTATTCAGAGAATTCCATTAATCCAACTTACTAAAGATAGAGCACACAAAAGCTCATCTGATCTCATCTGATATCCAATTGACCATTTAATAATATGGGGGTATTACAGTCGACATGATTTATTGGTGCTTTAAAATACCCCTGATCAGCTTCAATGTTCTCGACTATGCCATCTGGCCTCTAGATGGTGATTCGTTGATGCATCGAAGATGGCACTGCACCAATGCCAAGTATCCACTCTCATCCTAAGAGCAGATTGTAGTTGACTTTTGTTTCCACTACCATGAAGACAGTAGGCCTAGTGATTATCCCAATTGTTAAGTCAACTTGTATCACACCCAGTGTAGAGCCAACTTTTCCTTCGTAATTTGAAAGAACCATGTTGCGTGGCTTAGTATCAGTATCATACTTGCCAATCTTGTTCAATAAGAAATGTGGTATCAGGTTTACTGTTGCGCCACAGTCAACTAATATCTTGTTTACTGGTATGTTCTCCACTTTTCCAGTAATATAGAGGGGATTTAGGTGGCCTTTCATCGCCTTTGTAGGTCACTCGAAGAAGGCGTTCTGCTCTTCAACACACCCATTATTCATAATATAGTAGCACACAGGCTTGTGTGTTGCCATCTCTGCTTCAATGCAAGCATATAAATCTTCGACCTCTGTAATTTGGTCGAACTCCCTAGGCATTACAGACACCACATTGACTATGATGTCGAGAAAAGCATCAGACTCATATTCGAAGTTGTCTATCATTTCTTCATCATCTTCGACAGACTTTTCATGTTTGTCCTCTTGAGAGGAAAATAATTGTAATACCCCGTATTTTATAAAATATCTTTGGATAATATTAATTGAGTTCAATTGGGTTCCGGAGTACTCTGAGAATTATCTGTTCAGATAATTAGAGCAATTGATGAGCTCAGATTTAATAGATTAATATTATCTGACTCTGAGGTTTTATTAATTGGTGCATTTGAAATAATTTGGACATTTAGTAGTGTTACTAATTAAGGATGTTTCTCTATATCATTTAATTTCCCTCATTTTCCAAGATTAGAAACAAAAGTGGAAAACATAGTAAGAAGTAGAGAGAAGGAAGAGCAAAAGAGAAGGAGAAAGAAGAAGAGAAACACTAATGAAGGAAAAGCAAGAATCATCCTCTACCCTTCATCAATTCATCTCATCTTCTTCATCATCATCCTCTAATCCAGGTGGGTTCTAGATAGAAACTTTAGTTGTAGAATTTCTTGAGTTCTAGAGCTAGGTTAGATATTTTGAGAAAATGAGTAATTTTGCTAAATCAAAGAATCTAACGGATGAAATGTGATATAAATTGTGTGGTATGATCAATATATGTGTGGAATCATCTATTGATAATTGTTATAGTGTTTGATTATGTTTGAATGAGTTTGAGATGGAAAGGTATCCTTGAAAATAAGAATTTTTGGTTCAGCGCCCAGAGTAACCGGTTACCCTCTAGTGAGTAACCGGTTACCCTTTGAAAAATGGTGTTCTGCGCAGAAAATGAGCGAAGTAACCGGTTACCTTATCTCGAGCAACCGGTTACCCAAAAGTGTCTCTAACTCTCATTTTGGCTCTGTGTGAATAGTGCAACATGAGTAACCGGTTATCCTCTGGTGAGTAACCGGTAACACTATTGTGTTTTGAAAAATACCTTTGAAAATTAATATCTTTTTAACCGTGCTTCCGATCGAGGAGTTCTTGGTACCGATGGAAAGTTATGAGACTATTCTTCGTAATGGAAGTGAAAAATATCGGTTTCGATGCTATAATCAGAGGAAAAACCCAAAATGTGCATAATGTATGATTGATGTATTATTATGTACTTATTGTATAATTGTGTTATATCTTGCCTAATCTATTATTGTTGAACATGAATGAGAGATATGCATGTTTAAAATATGAAATAGGAAGAGTGAGGAAACCTTAACATGAAACTATAATAGAATCTAGTATTGTGACTAGAAATTTATAGAGAACTCTAGATGGCGATGCTCGGCCATTCGATGTATAGATGTGCATCCTTGACGAGTAATGGTCTAGACGAGAGTGAAACACTAGTATGAAACATGTGTGAACCTAGTATAGGTGAAAAGGCGAAAGGGCCTTTAGGAGAATGTGGCCTTGTGATTGTCGAATACAATCACGTTTATGTGTGTGATCACATAATCGTAACCGTTTTCCTTTGAGTTGCAGTTTCACAAGTCTCAGACTCCTCTGAAACGTATGCATAATTACTTGGCAGGTTTGATTCCCGTGTTTAGTATAAATGGAGCCTATATGGTAAAGTGACTTGAGATGGTTAACATTCCATGAGAAGTGACGGTTCACGGTTAACGGGCCGATGATCCCGAATCCATTTCATATGTCAAGTAAGTACGAGGATCTATGACTCAGGTCGCCTTCTAGACGTAGAAGCAAACAGGAAAAGGAGATGCCTTGGTAAGGTTATCGATTAGTAATATTTTGAGTTGATGAACTCATGAACATGTTTCCATATAGTGTGAGAATTGAGATTGAGAACTCGAAGTCCCTTCCATTTCCCTTGGACTTGAGTTAGGATTGGTTAGAACCTTGTAAAGCCGAGAGAATCCATAAGATAGGGAACTCACTGAGATTTAATATCTCACCTCATTATTGTTGATTATTTTCAGGAAGCGATTGCAGGTTTGATTTACAAGTGGAGCTATGCTCAGATCTTTCAAGAGAAGCTTAGCTTTAGTTTCTCCGTTGTGTATTTGTTATATACAATTAAGGATATTGTATATTGATCTTAGTTTTTGTTGTTTTGGCTTATTTCCATATCTTGTACCATAAATTGTTTTATATTTTTTAGAATGGTCAAATATGTGAATTACGCCATTAGGCACTTATGATGGTGTCAGTACCAAATAAAACACTTGTATGGTATTATTCTAGATAAATATGATACAGGGTGTTACAACAATTTTTGCCCCACTGACACTTTTTCACTAATCTTCATTTGATTCCCTCCGTTATTATCAGTAGGGACATTAGTATTGGACTCTCCTTGATCCTTCGACTGAGCCTCCCTGAGAGCCTTCCTTCTAAGTTGTTTTCTCCTCCATTGAGTTCGCGACATCGGGTTCTTCCCTTTATAGTTTTCAGAGACATAAGCCGACCTATTGGAAGTCTGAAACTCCTTTCGATACTCTATTGAAGAGCCTCTGTCCACATCAAACTTCTGCCATTTTTTTTGACCTTTTTCCCTTCCTTCGACAGGTTTCATCCAGCTTCCCACTGGTGCATTACTTGTTGGTTTGAAGGTGTTGGGTCTAGCCCCTGGGAACTGTGTTTTTCCTCCCACTTGTTTTGAAGAGGGCTTTCTGGGATCGAAACCCCTTTGACCATGAGATGTTTTCTGCTCCCTTCTTTCCCTAGCCTTCCTAATCCCCTCAAGATTCTGAGCAGCCTTTTGATCGAAGATTGCGCTGCATCTGGGGCATAGCATGACACTTGATCCCTTCTTTTAGCAGCGATGAAGAAATTCAATGATAGTCTTATCCTGTTTTGGATACGCCACTTTGTTACGCTCTTCTTGGCAGCTTGCTTCATCAACCTCCATGGTCTTATGTTGTGTAATCTCGACCAGATTTATGTCCATATCGACATCAACACTAAGATTCAAATTGCAGAAGTCAACATCAAGGCCTTCAGCAGCCTTGTCCATCTTAACGAAACTATCAGCAGTTTCTTTGGTAATCAGCATCATGTTGGAATCTTCAGTGATCCCATCATCTAAGCCATTCGTAGCTTTGTCGAAGCCGTCAGCAGCCTCACTCATGAGTTTCTCCATGGTATTGATGTCAAGGTCTTCAGTAACCTTGGCCAAAACAATATCATTGGCGAAATCTTCAGTAATTTCCACCATATTGATTGAACAGTCGAAGTCATCAACAACTTCAACCATATGTACTTCTGTGGGATCAGCATAATGGGCATCCACTGTTTGCAACAGGTCAGAGTCAATTTTCATTTGACCTTTGCTCTTCTCTCTGAACTTCAGCCTGCCCTCCTGGATAGCGTTTTGCACCAAATCCCTGAAAAGAAAACACTGAGAAGTTTTATGACCCAGAAATTATGGTACTTACAAAACCCTCTCTTTTTTCTTTGTTCTAAAGGTGGCATTTTAGCGCCAGCAGACACTATCACTTGTCCATCTTTAACTAACAAATCAAAAAATTTGTCACACTTAGTGATATCGAAAGTATATGTTTTTTTTCGAAACCTATCATTCTTCTCAGATTTGACATAATTTTTTCCATTTAAAGGAGCTAACATTTTACAAGCATACGGAGGATCTTGCTTTAATTCTGCAACATCTATCTCATTTTCATCGAAATACAATGGTTCATCATATAAACCTTCGACATCCTCATTATATTCAACGTAGGCTACCTTTTTACTCTTATTCGCCTTAGCCTTTTCGTCTTTCAGACGTTCTAACTGTCGAACCCTATCAGCTAGTTGGGCCATATCTCTTAGATACTGGGTATCCAACTTTTTTCTGATAGAGTAATCAAGGCCACCAGCGGCCATTTCGACCAATTTATGTTCTGGCACTTATGTAAAACACCTAGCCTTAAGTAATCGAAACCTATTTAGGTAATCGTCTATTGGCTCAGTAAACTTTCGTTTTATGCTAGCCAATTCCTTCAAACTAATCTTGGTTTGTCCCATGTAGAATTGTTCATGGAATAAACGTTCTAACTGGGTCCAATTACAGATTAAGTTAGGAGGTAGGGTTGTAAACCAAGTAAAAGCATTCTTGGTGGGAGAACTTGGAAAATATTTTATCCTAAGACTTTCTTCATTTGCAATCTCTCCAGCCTCAATCATATACCAGGCTACATGTTCGACAGTAGATTCAGTGGTATCTCCTGAGAATTTGGTAAACTTTGGGACCTTCGTCCTAAGAGGTAATTCTGATTGGAGAATGTAATCTACTGTCAGTGATGTATAGTTTGGCCTTGTAAAACCAAAATTTACCCCATTTCGAGCCATTATCCTTTCGACCATGGCTGCTAGGTCGTTATCTGCTGCTACATTGTTACGTCGAACCTGTTGTACAACATGGTCAGCATCTTGGTTTCTATTTACTATAACTACCCCTTGTTCCCTCCCTACAAGAATTAGCACTTGGTTCCTAGGTGGTTCAACTCTAGGGGGTTCGAGTCTAGGGGGTTCGACTATCCCCTGGTTTTCTAAATTCGCCTCAGGTATGTTCCCTAGGTTCCGTCGTGGAATGTTCTCCACAGCAGTCGCACCTCATACAAGGGCTGGTACACCCATAAATTCTGCCATGCGTGCCAATTGCGCTGCTTATTGTTGGTTAGTTTGGCCAGTGTTCTGGATCAAGGGCTGGAAAATTTCCCCCATAGTTTGGGACAAGGTGTGTACCATTTGTAGGTTACTCTCATCCATTTGCTGTCTTAAACATGCTATAGAAGTATTTGTCAGACTAGGACCTTGAGTGGAATATCCCACACCTACACTTTGACTGTTTCGACCCACATTTATCCCAGATTCTGACCCTTGTAATGGAGAAGACATTACATTTTCTGAGAATACTGGGGGGACATTTTGGAGGCTTTGCATTATTGACGTTGGCATTCCATAAGGTGGATTCCTTGGTAATGGTTGTGAAAATCCTGGAGGGGGAAAATGCCTAAACGTCGAAGTTCCTCCTGGTGGAGTTTGGGGATTAGATCTTTGTGGCCCAATGTACTCCAAAATGGGTTGAGTGTAAGGCCCTGTATATGTCGACCCTGAACCTTCCATTGATGGCATTGGTTCAGACATAACAGGAGGCGGTATTGGCTCTCCTGTCGAAGGGACTGGGGGTGGCACCACATCGTTCCTAGACACATTTTGAGGGTTAGTGTTACTAGGCTGGGCATTTGAATTACTTGATTGAGGATTAGAATCACTCCCTTAAGGGTTTGGATTGTTTGAATGACTAGTGTTCGTCGCTATTTTCTTGTGTATCTTCTCCTTGGTCTCTCTTTGTTTGTAGTGGCTACCTTACCACTTCTCAATAACATGCAACGAATTTTTTTAAGAAGGAAAAGATTGATGAATATAGATTTTCAAATTTTAGAAAGATCTTTATAGAGTTAGCACTGTCCCACCGGGTGTGCCAATTTGTTTACCGTGAAAATTGGTAAACAACCGCTGATCTTCCAAATCTAACTTTGGTGACTCACAAGATCGATCAGATTGATCTTAGAACATGTGCTAACAATTGATTTAAAGTAAACTCTAAAAACTAAACACTTCGACAGTGTTCATAAAGAGAAGTTTATCTAAAATGTGGTTTTTAAAAGAAGTGCAAGAACTTTAAGTCGAAAAGGATGAAGACATCACAGAAAGGCTGGAAATATAAAGGTAAGACACAATGCTGAAACGTAACTTGCAATAAAGTAAAAGATATATTCTTGATAAAAGGTTGAAGTAAATTGCATTGAAAAAAGAAAATGGTGTTTACATCACGTACATTCTCACAAGACTCGTTTCTCTACACGCGGATACTTTGAGTAAATTTGGAGTAACTTGTACAAAGTGAATACAACACACCGAATCCTATTGCTAGAACTCCTATTTATAATAATAAAACTAACTGCTGTTAACTCCCTAAAACAATTAACACACGACAAGTGTCACGCTGCATGCTTCTGTCCCTTGGATGTGCACCACTTGTCTTTTTCAGGAGCGGACAAGAATAACTACTCCCTCCTTTATTTGAATTTGAATCCCTTAGTGTCAGACATCATCAGTAATATCGGTCGAAGGTTATTTCCAAATTCTTGGAAATATTTCTACGTCCCAAGCATATCCTTTCCTTATACAAGCATCTTCGACTTAAGTTCAACATGAAGATCCAGTCGAACACTCCTTTGGACCTCTTCAAAGAATTTTAACACCAATTAATTCCTCCAACTTAATACAGGCGTCGAATTTATGATCTAACATGGATTAAATGTAACACAATACAATAGCATAACAAAATTGCACATAGTAATTCAATTCATAAAATTAATACATTCTTTTTAATCGGAGGAACAAAACCGACAATTTTCACTTTCATTGTGTAGAATATTTCCACAGCTTTCCATCGGTACCAAGGACGCCTCGATCGGAATCAAGGTTCGAAAGATATTAATTTTTCAAACATTTTTCAAAAACACAACAGTGGTAATCGGTTACCTCAGAATGAGTAACCGGTTACCCATTCTCACTGCGCATTCCAGTAGCCAAAATTTGATCAGGTAACCGGTTACTCAGTTCATTTTTGCATAAAAACTGCTATTTTCCTGCAAGTAACCGGTTACCCTAAAATGAGTAACCGGTTACTACTGAACCAGAAGCCAAAAAACTGCTATTTTCAGCATAAAATTCAATGGAAACCCATCCAAAACTCATAGGAACATCAAGCAAGCATATCAAGTTCAAAATACACAAAACCCGACTATATTACCCGACTAATTCCAAATTTTAACCATTGAAAACATCGATTCCATAATATTATTCACAATCCAACATTTCTAAACTAAACTCTAACATTCCAAAATTTCTAAAACTAAAATTCTAACTAGAACCCACCTCAATACAAGATGGAGATGAAGATGGAGAGATGATTTGATGAAGAATGAAGAAGTTCCAAGCTTATTCTTCAACTTCTTGGTTTTCTTTCTCCTTTCTCCTTTTGCTCTTCCTTCTCTCTACTTTTTCTCTCTATTATTTCTATTTTTGTTTCAAATGAAGAGGAAAGGAAAATGAGATGATATGTAGAAATATCATTTAGTTAGTAACACTAACTTAAATCTCCAATGTGTCTCTAAAGTATCACTTAATAAAACCTAAGGGTCAGATAATATTAATTTGATCTATTATGAGCTCATCGGTTACTCTAATTATCTCTGCAAATAATTTCTCAGAGTACCCCGGAACCCAGTTGATCAGAACTAATATTATCTAGAGCAAAATAAAAATATGGGGTATTGCTGTAACACCCCCAAAATTTGCCCTCTTGTTGTTGCCTAGCTTATGTTTCATTGCATTGCATTTACACCTCATTGCATCTCATAGCATACATCTTGCATAAGGGCATGTGATCAGTGATTTTCAGAGTATTGATCATTCAAAGCCATAGAACAAGAGCCAAGGGTCTACCAATAAGTCTCAAGGGTCTCTTACATCTCATATGATCTCAATTGATCCCACAAGTCATTGGAAGATGGGAATTCATCAAGAGGTTGGACAGTTCATCATCTCCTAACCAAAAAAAGTCCAAATTAGGGTTTGTGATCTAAGCATTCTCCTGATGAAATTTTGGTTCAAACTTGATCTCAATGTTTTCTACATGATATTAAGTATCTAAGGATGGAATATTGCTCATTGGTTCATTTCAGAAGAGGTTCAATTGGTCAGTTGCTTGAGAATCAAGAAATTGGGGAAAAAGTCAACTTTGTAGTGGAAAAAGTCAACTCCTGACTTTTTAAGGTCAAATTCATGAAATTCAAGTTACATATGTTCATTGGACAATATTTGATCAAGAAATGATGGAGGAATCATGAAAAATCAAGAAATGTACAAAGTTTCCATTTTTAGAAACTTAGGGTTTCCAAAAATGGCAAGTTTGGACCATTTTGCACTACACTTTAAGGCTTCCTTTCTTCATGATAAAAGCTCCAAACTTTAGGCCCAAGTTGAGCCAATTAAAGATCACATTTTAAGCTTCAAATCCATATAAATAACTCTTCCATTGGATCAAAATTGAGGGAGTTATGATCAATCAAAGTTTGGTAAAATCAAGGTAAAACCAAGTCATGGCAAGGCAAGTTCAGGCCCGCAGGCCATAATTTCATCAAACACTTGGTGTGCAAAATGTCAAGCCATTTTTCTCATAGAAGAAAGCTTCAAATGAAAAAATGTTGAACATCAAAGTTGTTCATCTCAATGTCCTCTTCAACTTTGATGTTGGACATTTTTCCATTTGAATAAGTTATGAATGAGTTATATGGGTACAAAGGTAATGGCTTCACTCTGAAAGTTCACAAGTCATGTTGCCATGTATGCCAACAAGCTGCCTCGCCCATGATGCAGTCTCACCTCTATGTGTTCTAAATCATTTTTCACTACCTTAGAGGTATTGTTTTACTTTGACTCAAACATCAACATTGTTCTTCAATGTCTCCTCTCTTCATAGACTCCAAGAGCACTCATTTATATGCATCATGCTTGGGGAAATTCATCTGCAAACATCCATGGTCACATAGGTGCATTGACTGGTTTGTTGAAAGTTTCATACATGGTTTTGGTTCAGGCTTACCACAAACACATTCTTGCACGCATACCAGTCCACTCTTTACTTCTTTAAGCCAAACACACTCTCTTACACATGCCATGCGATGTTGCTATCATACATACAAGAGGAAAATGAACAAAACTTATCCAACAAGCTTGCTGCTACACTACATAACCTCATCACTACCAATGATCAGTTAAACCTCACCATGAGCTGTAGAAACTTCTCCACACCATAGCCAAGCTCCCCAACTCGAGCTTAACTAACTTGACTCAGTTAGTTAACTCAAACTCACTTAACCAACTCACTTAACTCTCTTTCTAACTGTCAACAACACTAGTTAACTTCTAACTCAACCTATATAAGCAAACTCTCACAGAATTTTCAACAACACTTCATTTTTCACACATTCCACAAATCATTCTCACACTTTCTCTCTGAAAATTCTCTCTTCATTCTATCTCTTTGCACAAGTGTTTCCACAAACTTCATCATTTTCTCATCATCAATCATCATCCAACACCATTGATGGATTGAAATCAAGCTCAACACCACCACTGCAGATCAAGATCTACTCTACTTCTCTCTGAATTTTTGCATTCCAAAGCCTTTATTTGGCCAAATCTTGAGCTCAAGAATTCAAGAAGGAACCTCTGGTATTCTTACAACATTCATCTCATCAGTTTCAGGTTTCATCAGTTAACCTCTTTCTCTCTAATTCAAGCTACTTTGAGTTCATTTTTGCTTGTTTGAAGTTCATTAGGAACTATATGCATCTCCGGCTAGTGATAGGCTCATTAGGAGCGTAGTTGTGTTTTTTAGGGCAAAATGTTTGTGATTGTTTCTTGCTGTGTGTGCATGGTTTGATGATTTCAATGGTAGATTCGTGATGTGCGTGAGTTCCTCTTTCGAATGGTGTATGGTTCGTTGATTTCTTGAAACATGTGACATTTGCAGTGGCCGGAGATGGCTGGAGAAGATGACCGGAGGTCTTCTCCGGTCGGTGAGACGCGTTTAGGGTTTTAGGCCAGATTAAAACACTACTATCCGATCATTTTTAATCCAATGCTTGATAAGGTGACAATGCATAAATGAGCATCATCTCACTCACGTGACTTCATTTTTTGCTTCAGATAATCACATGTGTGTGCGTGCGTGATAATTACCGTGTGCTAGCTCTATGATTTGTTCATCTTGCTTACTTGCGTTGATTGATTTAGTTGACTTAATCGTGTGGTTGTGATTGCATCAAACATGTGACTGAACATACACCATAATACACACACACGCATGACTTTATGGATTGGGTTGTTAAGTTGCTATCTGCACACCTCTTTTTTAAGCCCAAACTCATTTCAACGTGACTTTTACTTTCGCCACACCCCCTGCACTCTTTTACTTGCATTTTAATTTTCTTTTTTTATGCATGTTCCATTTTATTCTTTTAAAAATACCAAAATGCATTAAATAATTCTACAAAAATTCGTGAGACATTTTTAGACATTTAAATAATTTTCTATATTTTTTATTTCTGATTTTCTTTTATTTTTCCATTATTTTCATATTTTGCCTTTAATTTCTTTTTAAAGTGCATTCTTCTTGATGTTTGGTTCATTCTCATTTTTATTGAGCTAGTTTCTTTATGATTTTTTGAGTGATATTTGGTATGATCCTATTAAATGTCTTGATGCATTTACTTCATATTTTTGTTGATTTTTAAAGTCATTTTATCTTGGAGTTTAGAGGTGATCTTTGTGCATCAATAATGTTTGATCTTTGTAAATTGTGAGGCATGTTTGAATATGTTCCTTAAAAGGTTTTGACCTATATTTTTGTGATGTGTTTGCTCACTGGTTGTAATACATGTGACATGATTCTTGTAAATTGTTATCATTTTTCTAATGTGTTTTGGTTCACTTTGATTGCATTGATACATGTTGATCCTTAAGTGGATTGTCTTTGAACTTTGCATTTGGTTTGAACAAGTTGCTTTGCATTGATAGTTGAGATGTTTTATAGGTCTTTTCTCTGACATTAAATTCATATTATATCATGATTATAGGTCATCTTGATTTGTGTTTGCCTTGGATATGTGTTTGTGCATTTTAACTTGCATTTTTGTCCTATTTCCACATCTCTTTTCTTCTTGTGCTCTACATGAGTTGTGTTTGCATTGAACATGCCATTTCACTCATGTCATTTGCATATCATGAATTGTATGCTACTGGTCTATATGCATTCATACTCCTTTCATTTGTTATGCATCTTTAACATGTGAATTTGTGCACCTAATTGAAGCTTGTTTCTTTCCTTTTCATTCCTTCTCATCTTGTCTTTTCTACTTGAATTATTTCATCCATATTTGTATGATTGTTCATATGCATTATAAGACATTCATAAATGATGTGTTCTTCTGACCTTGACATTTCATTAAGCATAAATACATGTTTATCTTGCACTTGTATTCATCTTTCATCAACTACTTTCATGTGGCACTTCTTTGGTGTTTAAAGTATTGTTTGTGTATACTCCACTTGTGTTTGATATCTTAACCTTAGAGAACATTCTTATGGTTTAGGTTCTGACCTTGAGTGCTTTTCAACCTTTAGGACCTTTATTCTTTAGTTCTTAACTTGTTTGGTCTTTACTTGTTAACCTTTCCCTATTTCTTTTCTTGTAAATGGTTTTGCTAACATTTTCAGGGGCTAATGGTAAGTCAAGTGTGTGGGGATGCACCCACATGCAACTTCTTTTCTCTTATCTCTTTAAGCTTTCAAAGTGTGATTGTAATAAGCATCTAATGCTTTCTTTGTTCAATCTCTTTCATCCCCTTTGAGTTCTTAACTTAGCTTCCATCTTGGAAGTAAGTTAGAACTCACTCATCTTCTATTTTCTTTTAGAGTTAGGTTTCTAAACCACACTTAACCATTAGGAACATCCATGTATGACAACTTTAGGGTTTGAGCCTTAGTCTCCCTCATTAGATTTTACCTTTCTCAACCATTTGAGTTTCTTTTCTTCTCATCTCCAAACAAAAAGTAAAAAACACTTAATAAAGGCATAACATACATTGTATTTGAGCCTTTCATGTGAGAATAAGATAGTGAGGGGTCTTCTCTCACTTTCTTAGAATGTTTAGCATACGTCCCGTCTTGGGTTGATGTGCGAGGCATTCGATCTTACGTGAAGGACTTAAATACAATATGCGTTACAAAACACAAAAATAATCAAAACACTTCTGCTTAAAAAAGACAAAAAACAAACAAACAAATTTTCTTCTCATCTCATTCACTCCTTTCTTAAGGACTCGTCATGTCCGTTCTACCGCAAACAGGTAACGCCTAAGTCTCCATACAGCGAGCTGCAACACCTAATTGCTGGGACGCGCACTCTGACGTTTCCATTAAAAAATACAAACAAGCAACCTTTGTTGAGCCGAACTACGTTTGCTCTGATTCTTCTTTTTCGTCTGATTGAAGATACGTAGGCACGAGTTGCGATATATCGACGAGCAACCTTTCCCCGTAGTCCGTCGAACTACGTTGACTCTGACTTTCCCATTGCAGTGAGGGAATACGTAGGCCTAGGACAATGATAAGGTCCTATCGAGTCACTTCTTTCCTTTTTCCCCTTCTCCTTTCTACCTTTCATTTCCGGTTCTCTAGTTAGCAGTTGATATCCAGTTTCCTACACCCTTTGATCGAGACAGCAAGCGTGGATCCCATCGGGTAGGATGGACGCGTGGGGGTGCTAATACCTTCCCTGCGCGTAACCGACTCCCAAACCCAGTTCTCTTGGTCGCAAGACCATGCTCTATCCTTTCCCTCAGGTTTACGCAGTGTTTCCTTTCCCTCTCTTGGGATAAATACACATTGTCGGCGACTCTGTTTCGGTGCCACTTTCGCGTTTGTACTTGGATGAAAATCCCAGGAGCGACAGCTGGCGACTTCACTGGGGATCTTTGGTTCCCTAAGCGAGTCAATCCTGGCGCTTGTCTGTTTGTCTTTCATTGGGTGTTTACTGTTGTGCTGTATGTTGCTGTTTTACTGTATTGCTATTTACTGTATTATTACTTTACTGTATTACTGTTTTACCACACTTATTGCATTTTCATTTCATTATTATACTGGACTGTGCTGTGCTGGTTTTCTGTTTGGCGGGATGGGTATTCTGAGAGATAAGCCCATTACACAGGCTTGAGTACACACATAGGCTTAGAGTGGAAAGTAGTGTGGCCTACGTAGCGTCTTGTTATGTATGGTTTACACGAAATCCACAACCAGACGAGGTTTTCTTGGGAGATGTTCTGATTTACGCGTCTTGTGCATTTCGGGGTGTTAACCTAGGAAGTTGTCGACTCTGGTGACCGATCATTGAGGACCTTAGTGGAAACATCCCTCTTTAGTGGTGACAGTGGTAGCCCACATTCTGTGGCAAACTCATTCGCACCCGAGGGCCCACTTTGGAACTTGCATAGGATGACCTTATTTTTGAGGTGAATCAGATGACGATCTCTTTGTTTGGCGATAGCATTGTATCCTACGGGTTGAATGTGCTATTGTTTCTCATTCCAGGATCCGAATCCGAGGATCCTACTTTTTAGTACCCACATGTGAGTATGGGCGGTGTTTACATGTTTGCAGGTAACCATGCCTCCTACATACCCTGATACTCCAGTATTTTCACAGACAGATAACGTAACCTATTACAGTTATTAGGTTTCTATCTACAGTAATATTCCCGGATTTGTACAGACACCGTGCACACAGTCCAGCACAGACACAGAACACGCTGATACCATACCCTTTTGCATTGCATTATCATGTCATAACATTCATGTTTGTCATTTACAGGTGCTTATTACACTTCTGATTCCAATCAATGGGCTCGACAGAAACGGTTGCCAAGAGAAAGAACAATGTTGCTTACAAGTTCCCAGAACCTACTTTGGATTTACTGCATAAGGTGATAGCTATGGCTGACTCGGGTGTTCTTGTCAACTTCCAGAAGAAATATGGGAAATTGGTGGAGATGGTCCGCAGAATCACACAGTATAAACATAATGCTCTTCACACTTTGCTACAGTTTTATGAACCTTCGTTGAGATGCTTTCTCTTTCCTGATTACATTTTGATGCCTACTTTGGAAGAGTTCTCATTTATTTTGGGAATTCTGGTCGAATCAGCAGTACCATTCTTTTCTGGTAGTCACCCTAGCATAGAGGAGATTGCAGCTGCGGTACAGGTGAAAGATTCAGTGCTGAAGGGAAATGTGGCTATCAAAAATGGGGTTAAAGGTTTTCACCTAGGATTTCTTGCCGATCGAGCTCAAGAGGCTGCTGGATCAAAGGATTGGGCGGTTTACAATTCCATCATGGCATTGTGCATCTATGGTATCGTTCTTTTTCCTAATCAACAGGATTTTGTGGATATGCAGGCTATAAGAGTTTTTGTTCTCAAAAATCCGGTTCCTACTTTGTTAGGATATTTTTACTACTCTGTGCACTTCAAGAATGAAAAAAGAAGGGGAGGATCTGTCAACTGTTGCACTCCGCTTTTATCTCATTGGTTTTTGAAGCATTTACCTCAGACAGGTGCTTTTGTAGATACAAAAGATTCTCTAAAGTGGTCCAGGCGGATAATGGGATTAACTGCTAATAACATTGTCTGGTTTGATCGTAAGTTGCTGGGAATAGAGATTATCACCAGTTGTGGGCGGTTTCCCAATGTGCCTCTAATTGGCAGGAAAGGGGGAATCAATTATAACCCGATCCTGGCCATTAGGCAGTTTGGATATGCTTCCAGGTATCCTCCCACCGAGAGGGATGTTGAGAAATCTTTGTTCTTCACGGGGACTGAAGATGAGGAAATGCTGAGAGAAGTTGTGAATGCTTGGGGGCACTGGCGTAAAACCGGAAAAACAGTTTTTGGAAAGATGGGTTGCAGATCTTATCCTGATTATGAAAGATGGATTAAAATGAAGGTAAATGAGTTACTCTTGCCTTTTTCAAGGGAACCCCCTCTATATCCCGTAATGCCAGAGCAACCTACTACGGTAGCCATCGAGGAATTTAACAAGCTGCAGAAGTTGGTGAAGGAGCTTCGGGTGGAGAATTTCGATCTGAGTAGTCTTCTTCAAAATGCTCTACATGCCAACAAAGAGTTAGAGCATAAAGCCCAAGACGTTGGAAAGATCCTAGCTGCAAAAGAGAAAGATTTTGCCAAAAGAGCTCAACATTTCTAGAAAATTAGTAAGGGTGCCGATGCTGCCACTCAAGCTCATAAGAAGACCAAACAGACCTTGGCCCAGACTAAGGACACGTTAGCCAAGCTTCAACAAGCCTGGGATGAGGATAAACTCGAAAACGCAGAGTTGCAGGAACAGCTAAAGCTTAAGGATGACGAGCTTCAAAAAGCACACGAACAACGGAGGAAGTATAGGGAGAACCTTGGCAAGAGTCAAGAGCAATTGGGAAGCGCCAGAGAGGAGCTGAAGATTTCCATGAAGGAGCTAGAAGAGGCTATGGTAGATATGGGGAAACTCAAAATGCAAGCTGGCGTGAAAAGGCATAAAGGGGTCTGTGATGATGAAGCTCCCCTGATGCATATGGGTTCGCTGACCGAAGCTCTCATGAAAAGAGACGTTCTGATTAAGGAGTTAATCGAAAGACCAAATCACCAGTGCACTTGCATACTCTTCGAGGAGGTCAAGTATTCAAGTGAAAAGTTGAAGGATTTAGAGTTGTCAGATTGACATCTTTTTCTCTCTCTTTCTCTTGATGTAATTTTGTTGATGGATATCATCAGGCTTGTTGATGAATCCATTTTTTTTTATGTATGATGTTTGAACTCATTGCTGAACGCTCTGCATATGTCTGTCTTCTTTTTAATTGAAATGAGCAGTTTATTCAGAAATATTCTCCTTGGCAGTTATCTGTACACAAGCACATAATCACGACATGTTGTCACTCCCAGGATTTTCATCCAGGTACAAACGCGAAAGTGGCACCGAAACAGAGTCGCCAACAATGTGTATTTATCCCAAGAGAGGGAAGGGAAACACTGCATAAACCTGAAGGGAAGGAAAAGCATGTTCTTACGTCCAAGAGAAAGGGTAAGGGAGTCGGTTACGCGAGAGGAAGGTATTAGCACCCCCTCGCGTCCATCGTACCCGATGGGATCCACGCTTGCTTGTTTCAATCAAAGGGTGTAAGGAAAGGATACTGGAGAAAGAACTGAAAGATAGAAAGGAGAAAGAAAAACAAATGTAGGGACACTACGCCAAAAATATGATTAGACAGCACCAAAAAGACAGCGCTTTTATGCAAAAGCGCTGCTAAAAAGAATAAAAAAATTTTGCTAAAAAAAAGCGCCTTAAAAGAAAGGCTTTAGAAAGCGCTTTTCAAAAGCGCTGTAAAAGAGTGTAAAAGAGTGCCACCTTAGACAGCGCTTTCCAAAAAGCGCTGCTATAGGTATTACTTTAGAGAGCGCTTTTTAAAAGCGCTCTCTAAAGGCCACCTTAGAAAGCGCTTTCATAAAGCACTCTAATAGGGCTCAATTTCTTTTCACTTTAGAAAGCGCTTTCTAAGGAAAAGCGCCCTCTAAAGTCATTTACTAATTAAAATATAAAACAATTCTAAACATTTTCAGAGACAGCGCTGTTTTTGTTGTTTGACACAATTATACTGAAAAACATCAAGAATCACAAAAAATGGCAAAAGGGGGGGTCGAACCCACGCCCTTTAGGTAAGGAAAGAAATTTTAAATTATATTAATATATCAAATTATATTTAATATATTTAAATTATATATTTTAACTTATTTAAATTATATTTAATATATATAAATTATATTAATATATAATTTAAAATATACTTTAAATTATATTAATATATCAAATTATATTTAATATATTTAAATTATATTAAATTATATTTTAATTTATTTTAAATTATATTTTAAATTATTCAAATAATATATTTAAATATATATGTTTTAAATACAAACATTTTAACTTATTTAAATTATATTTAATATATATAAATTATATTAATATATAATTTAAAATATATAAATTTAAAATATACTTTAAATGATATTAATATATCAAATTATATTTAATATATTTAAATTATATTTAAATTTATTTTAAATTATATTTTAAATTATTCAAATAATATATTTAAATATATATGTTTTAAATACAAACATTTTAACTTTTTTAAATTATATTTAATATATATAAATTATATTAATATATAATTTAAAATATATTAATTTAAAATATACTTTAAATTATATTAATATATCAAATTATATTTAATATATTTAAATTATATTTAAATTTATTTTAAATTATATTTTAAATTTTTCAAATAATATATTTCTAAAAAAAAGGCTAGAATTATAACTTAATTTCTAAAAAATCATATCTAACTAAAATTAATTGTCAAAACTAACTGTAGAACTAAATGATTAACAAAAACAAATAAATTACAATAAGTAAGAGAGAGAGGGTGCAGTAGTGGATTTAAGGCGTGTGGGAAGAGATTTCCATGGGGGTGCATGGATGAAAATATAGGGTGCAACAGCCAGTCCATTGCGTTTGAGGTCCAAACCGGTCCAAAAAGTAAACTACTAGGGCATATGAACATCAGGATTCAACATTACACTATCACTCTCTCTCGTTTCATGTAGCCGCCGCGAAAACATTGTCGGCGATATCTTCTTCTCCGTCTCACTCTTCTTTTCCAATCACGATCCGATTCGTTTAAATCATCCTTTCACAAACAAGATTCGAAACCTATTACCACGAGAACGACGAAGAACGGTTGTGAATGGAGATGTTTACCTGGACGCGAATCTTATTCAGGTATGAATTCAATCCTTTGTTGTTGCCATTACTTCGACTCCGTTCTTGTTTTTTATTCTGAATGTTCCTTCTTTTATTTTCTTTTGCGATGCTTCAATTGTCGTTCTTTCAATCTTATTGATTTTTTGCAGGTTTATGAATTGGGGAAGATGAAAATGATGCGTGAAGAATGCAGAGTTTTGCACTTGTAGTGGCGCTGTGACTTGTGATGCCAGTCGAGAATTTGCGGTAAAAGATTGAAGAAAACTATGGTGTTAGTTGGTTTTTGTATTATCAGTTATGAGATTTTCTGGTGTAAAATGGTTAGGATAAGTTACTTCTGTTATAGTTAGTTGGTTAGATTGAAACTGTTAGAGTTTGTGTTAGTGATTGGAGAGAATTTGGTTAGAGAAGTTGAGAATTCGGTTATGAGCCTTTGTAAGTTTTTTTTGTTTCTGTTATGTGAATTCTCTGTTATCTGCTAGTTTCTGGTGTGTAACAAATCCAACAATAGAGCTATACTTAATTATTTCTGTGACATTGTATATTTAATTATTTTTGTGACATTGTTCTAAGTTTACGTTTTTCTTTTATAGAGCTATACTAGTGTACCGTGCACAAAGAGAGATTCGAGTAGCACGGGCTACTTCGTTTTGAGGTTCATGAGAGAAATCATTCAAATGGAACAATTGGAGATTCCTATCACGATATGTATGGTTTTATAACTTAGGATTTATTTTAATATTTATCTGATATGTCATATAATTTATTATTTTTAACTAAATAATGCATATTTTGTTTTGTTATGTAGTATTTCGATGATATGACGTGTTCGTATTACACAAGGAAACAATTGAATTATATTATGGGAGAATTGTGCGAATTCTTTATTCAAAGAATAATTCTTTGAATGTATAGTTTTGTGAATGTAAATTCTAGTTTTCTGAATATAAGGAAATTTTGTTACAAGAATAATTCTGTTATAAATTGTAGTTTTGTGAATAGAAGGAAATTCTATTGCAAGAATTCTGGTGTAAGAATTCTGTTTTAAATTTTAGTTTTGTGAATTCTATGTTTATTGAAATATAAGAATTTTGTTGATTGAAATGTATATTGTAATAATTCTTACAACAGGTTTCTATTTATATGAATTCTGTATGAATTCTAGAATGCTTGTAAGAATTCTGTGTTTATTGAAATGTATATGAATTCTATGAATTCTGTTGAGAAAATATGCAGGTTTAAAAATATGCAGGTTTGAAAATATGCAGGTTTCTGCATAAAAAAATGGTTAAAATTGGATTTTTAAAAAAAATCTTTAAAATTATACGTAGACAAAAGACAGCGCTTTTGAGAAAAAAGCGCTTTCTTAAGGTATAGGAAAAAATTCAAAAAAATTATAGGTATACTTTAGAGAGCGCTTTTAAGGAAAAAACGCTCTCTAAAAGTATATAAAAAAAATTTAATACGTATACATTAGACAGCGCTTTAAAAAGCGCTGTCTAAAGTCCCCTTTAGAGAGCGCTTTTAAGGAAAAAGCGCTCTCTAAAGGTATATAAAAAAATCATTTTACGTATACTTTAGAAAGCGCTTTTGAAAAGCGCTGTCTAAAGCCCACTTTAGAGAGCGCTTTTGAAGGAAAAAGCGCTCTCTAAAGTTTATACAATTTTTTTTTTAATTTTAAACGTATACATTAGACAGCGCTTTTAAAAGCGCTGTCTAAAGTCCCCCTTTTAGAGAGCGCTTTTTCATAAATAAAAAAGCGTTGTCTTTACCTACGACAGCGCAGGCTTAGACAGCTCTTTTAAGCGCTTTCATAGGGTAAAAAAAGCGCCCTCTTTTCCCTCTTTTCTCGTAGTGGGAAAATAAAAGAAGTGCTCGAATGGGCCCTACCCCACTGCCTACGTATCTCATCGGGAACATGAGAATCAGAGCGACGTAGTTCCCCTCACTAGGGATGGATTGTTTGTGCTTTTTTTAGGAACGGCTAACGTTCTAGCTCAGGTGTTGCAGGCTCGCTGGTCCGAGTGCGCTACCATCTTACAAGAGAACGAGTAGGAGCACGTTCGTACGTTGAGAATGAGTGAGGTGAGAAAAGAATTCCCGAAGGAAAGACGTTATTGTTTGTATTTGTCTTTTAAGAGTTTTTTCATTTGTTTGCATATGATAGTGTATCTAAATCTTAGTCATTGGAATGTATACATCCTCACATTCCAAGATGGAATGAGTAAGAAAGTACACTAAGGGTGAAGAAGACCCTCACACTTAGTTCCAATTATTAAGGTTCAAACACAATAGCATACTTGTATTTATTAAGTATTTTTGTTGATTATGAGATGAAGAAGTGTTTTTCTTTATTTGTATCTTCAACAAGAATCGCATTTAAGTCCCTCATACAAGATCAAATGTTTAACACGTTGACCCAAGATGGGGCATATGCTACACATTCTAAGATTACAAGAGAAGACCCCTTATAATCTTTTCTTTATATGAAAGGCCTAAATGCAATAAATGCCTACCTTTATTAGATAGTTTGTATTTTCTTTGAGATGAGAAGATGAAAGACTCAAATGGGAGAGAAAGGTAAAAAACTATGTGATCTAAGAATCAATCCTAATTGATTAGTTAAGGGAGTGATCCTAATGTTTGTGAGGTTGCAAAACCTAAAATCTAAAGAAGAAATGAATTAAACAATTCACTTCTAAAATAGAAGATGAATTGTAACTCAAAAGGGAAAGTAATGAGTTAATCAAAGAAAGCACATAAGTGCTTAACAAAACACAAGGTTGAATTCTAAAAGAAATGAAAGGAGAGAAGTTTGAATGTGGATTCCTTATCCACATTCAATTTCAACTTACCAAAGCCCCTACATGGTTAGTAAACAAAGAAACATGTATAAGAAGTAAAAAGGAACATTTAATGCACATTAAAGTTCAAAAGAATAAGATGAAGAATCAAATATTAACATCATAACCAGAATGTAAATCACATTGACAACAAGTGATTGTCATCATGCGAGTTCAAATGAATAAGCAACAATCATCATCTATAGCATTTAAACATGTTATCATAAGAAAGGATAGATGAAAGATGAAAAGAAAGGAAAGGAACATGCATAAATGGAACATGTAAATCAACAACCAGAATTGAAACTAAATGAAAAATGGTTTATAAACATCTCAAAAGTATTCATGAATCAACATCAAGACATTCAAGAAGTAATAGAAGAAGAAGTGAAGTGGAAATTCAAAAGGAAAGTGCAAACAATACATGTTAAGGATGCACAAAGTTCAAGTTGAAATGAACATGTAAAGATGACCTATAAGGTGTACCAATGACCTATAATATCACATGAATGGCTCATAAAACATGCAAATGATCATACCAATATGCACAAAAGAATTCATGCAAACATACACTAAAACTAGAATGATATGACATGTTATTATGCTTCAAATGTAATGCATCAAACAAAAATCAAATGGACTTATGAAAATTATACAAGAATAGTATTTGAATGCCTAAGTAAGAAGAAAATCATACATCAAGATGGCATGTCAAAATTCAAAGCAAAATGACTTCAAACAATGCAATTAGGTCAAGTTGAAACATTATGCAAAGTGGTGCAAAGATAAGCATCCAAACATGTCATAAAGTGACCTAAAAAATCAAACAAAAATCATCTAACATGATTCAATGTACTAGTGAATCAATACAAAAAGAATCAGGTCAAAACAATTTGTAATGAGCAAGAACAAAATTCCACAAATTCATGTATCATATTTGGAATGCATACAAATGGAAATTCAAAGAAAATTATGAAACAGGGGTAAAAATGTCATAAAATCATTAAATAAAAATATCAAAAATTTCCTAAATGTATTTATAACACTCATGAATTTTTCTAGAATTTTATAATGTTGTTTGGTAATTTTTATCAAAATAAAATTGAAACTATATGTGAAAGAATTAAAATGCAAATGGAATTGGCAAGAGGGGGGGGGGGGGGGGGGGGGGGGGGGGTGCAACAATAGTCATTCTTTCTAGTGTAAAAACATGGGCCTAAAAAAAAGCGGGGTGCGAAAACACTTTTGTCCAGTCTCTACAGCGCACAATCAGGTGTGATAGTGTTTATTTTCAATTCCATAGACCTCAGAATCCAACCGCATGATCAAGTTAGACTATCCAAATCAATGGCTACTGATGCGAGCTCACACAACCAACCGTACACTCTCCCACACGCGTTTTTCTGAAGGGACCAAAGCTCATGTCACGTGAGAACCACTTGGATCATTAATGCGCTGCTTGCATGTGATTGGCCAGCCGCAAAGCAACATGGATGGACCAATTAAAACTCGCCATTCATTCTCTCTCTCTTTCTAATCATCATTCCATCATCCATTAATCAATGTTCTCATCATTATTTAATTATTCAAGTGCAAGAACATGACCAACAGTATGCTGCCACATCGCCATCTTCATCATAACTCATGCAAAGTGCAAATAAACTCACACAACAACACAAAACGCAGATTTTTTTCCCAAACGTCTACACCACATAACTTCCTCAAATCTTAATGAAAATTAACAAAATAAGATACCTAACTGAAGCCCAAACTTCATAGATCATGAATATACCAATTAAATCTAAAAAAGATCATTCTAACACCATGAAAAATGGCACGAAAGTGACACATTCAATATGAATTTCACAAAAATCACAAAATCACATAAACTTCAAATTAAACAACAGTGGTGTGCCATCATTTCAGGACTTCCAGATGCAATTTTTTCGTTTAGAAATCTAATAACTTCTTGCAAGATCTTCAAATCAACACTTTGTGCCAAATAAAGGCGAAAACCAGATCCAATACTTGCTTGGAGTAGAAATTGGAAGTGATGAGTGAAACTTGAGATTTTTCGATGGTGGATTCAATCGAATCTAATGCATAAAGTAGAAAGAGGAGATTATGGAGATGATTCTGCTTCAAAGATCTTCGAAAATGATGAAGAAACGAAAGAGAAATCTGGATCTGAATTCTTGAGAGTGAAAGAGAAATTTGAGATTTCTTGAGAAATTGTGATGAAAAGTGTGAGAAATGTGTGAGATTAGAGAGAAATTTGAGAGAATGATTGAGAATGAGTTCTGAGAAATGTGGAAAAAATGAGAGAGAGAGAGAGAGAGAGTTGAAATTGTGTGTAAACTTGTTTATATAGTTAGGGTTAAGTGTGTTTAACCATGGTAAACTGAGTGGGTTAAGTGAGTTAGAGTTGGGTTAACTGAGTGGGCTCTAACTAACTGAGTCATGACAGTTAGAGGTGAGTTGGGAAAATTTATTATGGTGTGGGTGAGTTTATGAAGTGTATGGTGGGGTTTAAAATGGAGGGTGGTGATGTAAGGAAATTTTTAGTTTAATAAAATGGAATGTGGAGTGGTGTGTAGTATGTATATGAGTATTTGAATTAGCAATAACAACAATGTTATTTTTCTGGTTTTATAGCAGCATAAAATCAATTAAAACAAGGAAGTTTGGTGATGAATTTCTCTCACTTTAATGAATGGAAATGTGTAATTTTTGTGGCAAATGAAAGAGTAGATATAGGAGAATAATTTTGATGTTGAAATTGAATTGAATAGAGGCTTGTATAATGGTGTAAAATGACTCCAAACATCATGATTCAGAACTGGTGCATGGGCTTGGCAGGTTGGTAGGGTGGCATGGCAATCTGACTTGGAAAATTTAGCATGAACACGTCAACTTGGGACCATCATAACCCCATCATAACTTGCTCAAATGGAAAAATGTCCAACATCAAAGTTGAAGAGGACATTGAGATGAACAACTTTGATGTTAAAAATTTTTTCGTTTGGAGCTTTCATCATGGAGAAAGGTGACTGGAGATTTGGCACACCAAGTGTTCGACAAAATTATGGCGCATGGGTCTGCACTTGCCTTGCCATGACTTGGTTTTTTGACCTACTTTGCTCAAACTTTGATCAATCATATCTCACTCAATTCTTATCCAATGGAGATGTTCTGCACATGGATTTGAAGCTTGAAACAAGATCTTTTGTTGTGGTCGAGTGAAATTTTCATTTGATGCTTCAATTTTGAATGGCCTTGGTTCAAAGTCTGATGCAAAATGGCCAAAACTTGCCCTATTTAGTAACCCTACTTCTTCCAAAAATGGCAACTTTTCAAATCTTGATTTTTTCATGATTCCTTTGGAGTTTCTTGATCAAATTTTGTACATTGGTCACATATAACATGAATTTCATGAATTTTGGCCCCAAAAGTCAAGAGTTGACTTTTTCCTCTGATTATTTGACTTAGCCCCAATTTTCCTGATTTTTTACCTTTCTTCCAATTGAACCACTTCTAAAACCAATTGAGATGCAATTTTCCACACAACTATACACTTAAGGACATATAGAACACCATGACATCAAGTTTTGTCCAAAAAATCAAAGATACCCTGATTTTATTGGAAACCCTAGTTTTGGTACCCACCTCCTAGGTGAAAAATGTGCAGTCTTCAATTTCAAATTACTCAGAGTATGTTGTGTATCCTCTTAAAGGATGATGAGATATACCACTTGAGGGTGATTTTGAACCAATGAACCATCTCTTTTGAGGGTTTTCCTTCATTTTTTGGATCTCTTGCATAATGAAGGATGTAATGCTTTAATCTCCTATTGAATCTCACTTTCTTGAGGTTTTGGATGATCAATTGAGATAGTATGAGACATGAAAGACCTCTTGGCTTGCCTTGAGGCAACTTGTTTGACCTTTTGTGCCTTGAATGATTCCTTGATTGTCCATCTTTCCCCTGATCACATGCCTTGATGGTAAGAGGGATGCTATGCGTCATTTTTCTATGTTAAAGATGCAATGCGATGCTAATGAGATGAATATGATATGATATATGATAATGCTATACTATGATGACAAAAGAGAGAGCAAATTTTGGGGTATTATAGCTGCCCCTATTCAAACGCTGTAGACCTGAATGCCTGAAAGTGATTGCTTTCAGACTTTCAAGGTATATAGTGATTGAATACCAACTATAACCAAAAATTTGCTCTGGATGATGAAGAACAAAAGGGATATAAACCCAGCGAGGCTGCTGGATTAAATCTTCAATGAAACGTTGTCGGAGAGATCTGTCTTTTAAACAACGCCAGGCGACTACTGGCTTGCCATACTATGGATGAACTTTCAACAATGTCTTTTTGAACGACGCCAGACGACTACTGGTTTGCCATACTGTCGATGGACTTTCAACAATGTCTTTTTGAACGACGCCAGGCGACTACTGGCTTGCCATACTGTCGATGGACTTTCAACAATGTCTTTTTGAACGACACCAGGCGACTACTGGCTTGCCATACTGTCGATGGACTTGAGCTGCTCTGCCAATCTGTCGTTGGACTTTTACCAACTCGTGTTGGATTTCTGCCAATCTGTCGTTGGACTTTTACCAATTCGTGTTGGATTCTGCCAATCTGTCGTTGGACTTTAATGATTACCAAACCGGCTTTGGAATCTCAAACTTGCCATCTTCAGATGGACTTTTGCAGCTTTGCCAAACTAACATTGGACTTTTACCAATTCGTGTTGGATTTCTGCCAATCTGTCGTTGGACTTTTACCAATTCGTGTTGGATTTCTGCCAATCTGTCGTTGGACTTTTACCAATTCGTGTTGGATTTCTACCAATCTGTCGTTGGACTTTAGTGCTTACCAAACCTGCTTTGGGAGCTTTGCCAAATGATCACTCCACCTGCTAGAAAAATCATCCGCAATGCTATCCCACCTACTGGAATAATATGAACAACTGTATGTATGCCAAAAATAAATTGGACTTTGAGTTGTAAATGAGCAATGCTGAGAATTACACCACCGGCTGGGTAATATCATATGCTGACATTTTGCTGAAGAAGAGATCCTCTCGATCTATTTAAGCTTTGCTGGGGAAATTACTGTCAAAATGTCGAACTCTGTGGGGATACCATTACCAGAGATACGATCTTGCTAGGGACCAGGGCTACTCTGTCGGGGATATGCAAATCTTGGTTAGAAGACATCCCGTTACAACATGCTGAGAAAGGGTCCCTAGAGATCTGCTGGGGAAACCCAAGGCAATTCCACAATAGTCTGCTGAGGAATACGACTGTCAAGCTTAGGATAAATGTCACACTGCCCCATGTTAGGCGAACTTCCCGTTTGATGACTCCGCTGGGGATGATGAGTTTATAACAAACTCTGCTGGGGAACACCGCTTTGAATCATCTCCTGCTGGGGAGTTCCCTTTTAAGAGGATTTTACAGAAGACTAAACGTCTTCCAACTCTACTGGGGATAATAGATTTGGATCGTCTCGCTGCGGAATTATATGATGCCCCATGTTTGGGAGGTTCAACAACTTGCTTTTGCCCCAGATACAAGACTTATCTGAAGAAAACGTCATAGGAGGATTTTACAGAAGATTAAACATCTTCAAACTCCTGGCAACTTCACTGGAGATTGACCATTAACTTTGGTGTCTGCGAAGCAACTCTACTGGGGAATTTGCAACCGTTATCGACACAGAAAAGCTTGTAGCTGTTGGAAGTACTGAATGAGAGAATCGACTTAATAAGACACAATGCTATCAAGTCATAACAAATATCTTTTAGTGCTGAGAGATAACCTTCGTGCCGCTTGGATCGATCGTACTCATTACCTGCAACAGAAAAACATATGCACATGCCCCAGGATATTGCGTGGTTTTTTTTTAGTCCACCATCCATGGTTGTCCAACAAGCAAATTAATTTTAATTGTCTTCTTTGTGCATGTTTTTGTGAGGCCATGATATTTTCAAAGCAATGTTTTATTATAAAAAATCGGACGTTTTTGCAAACAAAACAGTAAAATGAAAATAAAAGCTTGTGACTGAATATTCAATTTTATTGATGAAATGCCAAAATCGGCGAATTTACAATCGGAAGCAAACCCCTGAAAGAGTTGATTGCCATAAAATTAAGAAAAGAAATCTATCCTAATGATAATGCGGAAATTGGATTCCAACTGATTTCTGATTCTGTTATATCCAGTATGTATTCCAACTCTCTTGATTATCTTCGCCTTCGGAAGGTCGTGGTCAGAACAATTTCTCCTTCGGAAACTTTGCTAGTTTGCTGAAGGGTAGAGAACGTACAGATTAATTCAGACTGCAGTCATTCGCTTAAATCCCTCTTTTGCGTGGATCGCCTTTTCAGGTTTTCAATCCACCGGGATACCCTTTTTTGCCTAAGTTGCCCTTTCGGGTTTTTAACTTACCGGGTGTACAATTCTTTTCAATTATATCCCTAATTTTTGCCCGAACCTTTATTCTATTTTTGGTTCGCCGGGATGCCCTTTTTTGCCTAGATTTTTCTTTTTCTTTTTATCCAGCGGGTCTATTTATACGAAGTATTTTTTTAACTGCATCTGAATTAACAGGGGATGAAAAGTCTTCACCATCCATGGTTGTCAGCAATAAGGCTCCGCCTGAGAAAACCTTTTTAACCACGAATGGACCTTCATAATTAGGAGTCCATTTGCCCCTGTGATCTGTACTCGGAGGAAGTATTCTCTTGATTACCACATCTCCGACTTTGTAAACTTGAGGTCGAACCTTCTGGTCGAATGCCCTCTTCATTCTGCGCTGGTATAGCTGGCCATGACATATTGCGGCTAATCGCTTTTCCTCAATAAGGCTCAACTGATCAAATCTGGCTCGTACCCATTCAGCTTCATCTAGCTTAACGTCCATCAATACTCGGAGAGAGGGAATCTCAACTTCGATTGGTAGAACTGCCTCCATACCGTATACAAGTGAGTATGGTGTTGCCCCAGTGGACGTGCGGACTGATGTTCGATACCCATGCAAAGCAAATGGTAACATCTCATGCCAATCTTTGTACGTGACAACCATCTTCTTGATATTTTTGTTGGCCGCTTCGATCGCGCCATTCATCTTTGGGCGGTACGGAGAAGAATTGTGATGTTCGATTTTGAAGTCCCGGCATAACTCAACCATCATCTTATTATTCAAATTAGAACCATTATCAGTAATGATTCTTTCGGGCACTCCATATCGACAAATGATATCTCTTTTCAAGAAACGAGCTACCACTTGCTTAGTGACATTGGCATAAGACGCTGCTTCAACCCATTTAGTGAAGTAATCAATGGCGACCAAGATGAAACGATGGCCATTTGAAGCAGTAGGCTCAATTTTCCCGATCATATCAATGCCCCACATTGCAAAAGGCTACGGAGAGGACATGATACTCAACGGATTTGGAGGAACGTGTACTTTGTCTGCATATATCTGGCATTTGTGACACTTGCGGGCATACTTGCAGCAATCTGACTCCATTGTCAACCAATAATACCCTGATCTCAGCAATTTCTTAGCCATCGCATGTCCTCCGGCATGGGTACCGAAAGAACCTTCGTGCACTTCAATCATCAATAGGTCTGCCTCGTGTCTATCCACGCATCTGAGCAGAACCATGTCAAAATTTCTTTTATACAGCACACCATCTTTGTTCAAGAAGAAACTACCGGCTAGCCTTCTTAATGTCTTCTTGTCTTTGGAAGATGCCCCAGGCGGGTATTCTTGATTTTTCAAGAAGCATTTAATGTCATGGTACCAAGGCTTGTCATCAAACACTGTGTCAACATCAAACACAAAAGCAGGTCTATCAAGACGAGATACATCAATCCTGGGTACAAAGTTCCAACCATGCACTTTAATCATCGAAGATATAGTGGCCAAGGCGTCTGCAAACTTATTTTCTTCTCTGGGAACATGGTATAACTTGACAGTTGTAAAGAATGTCAGCAATCTCCTCGTATAATCTCTATACGGAATCAAATTCTACTGATGTGTGTGCCAAGTTCCCTTTACTTGATTGATTACCAGTGCTGAATCACCAAAGATATCGAGGGTCTTGATTCGTAAATCAATAGCCTCCTCAATCCCTAGTATGCAAGCTTCGTATTCAGCTTCATTGTTGGTACACCCGAAAGTTACTCGGGCAGTGAAGGGCATGTGAACACCTTCTGGCGTAATGAGAACTGCACCAACTCCGCACCCATTCATATTAACTGCCCCGTCAAACATCAAACTCCATTTGGATTCAGGGCCAGGCCCCTCCTCCAGAAGTGGTTCCTCGCAGTCTTTCGCTTTGAGAAACATGATGTCCTTATCAGGGAAATCAAACTTCATGGGCTGGTAATCATCAAGAGGCTGTTGCGCAAGATACTCTGACAGTATACTTCCTTTGATTGCTTTTTGCGAAGTATATTGAATATCGTACTCTGTCAGTACCATCTGCCACCTTGCAACTCTTCCTGAAAGTGCTGGTTTCTCAAAAATATACTTGACCGGATCCATTTTTGAGATCAACAGGGTTGTATGTGTGAGCATATATTGTCTCAATCGCTTTGCGGCCCATGCGAGTGCACAGCATGTCTTCTCAAGCATTGAATAACGAGATTCATAATCTGTAAATTTCTTGCTTAGGTAGTAGATAGCATGTTCTTTCCTACCTGTCTCGTCGTGTTGACCGAGAACACAACCCATGGATCCTTCGAGCACTGTCAAGTACATAATCAGTGGTCTGCCTTGAACTGGAGGTATCAGAATCGGAGGTTCCTGCAAATATCTTTTTATTTTATCGAATGCATTTTGACAATTGTCGTTCCACCTGACCGTTTGATCTTTTCTTAGCATTTTGAATATTGGTTCGCAGGTGGCAGTTAGGTGAGATATGAACCTAGAAATGTAGTTCAATCTCCCTAGAAAGTCGCGAACTTCTTTCTCAGTTCTCAGTACAGGCATATCTTGTATAGCTTTCACTTTAGCAGGGTCAACCTCTATTCCTTTTTCACTGACCATGAAACCAAGCAATTTTCCGGACCGCACGCCGAAAGTACACTTGTTAGGATTCAGTCTCAACCTGAATTTCCTCAACCTCTCGAACAATTTCTTCAAGTTGATCAGATGTTCCTCTTCTATCTTTGATTTAGCAATCATGTCATCCACATAGCACTCGATCTCTTTATGAATTAGATCGTGGAATAACGTCACCACTGCTCTTTGATAAGTTGCCCCTGCGTTTTTCAACCCAAAAGGCATTACTTTGTAACAGAAGGTACCCCACGGGGTAATGAATGTCGTTTTCTATATATCTTCAGGCGCCATCTTTATCTGATTGTACCCGGAGAATCCATCCATAAATGAGAACACTGAAAACTGAGCAGTATTGTCAATCAGCACATCAATATGAGGGAGTGGAAAGTTATCTTTAGGGCTCGCCCTATTGAGATCTCTGTAATCCACGTACATTCTGACTTTGCCATCTTTCTTTGGCACCGGTACTATGTTGGCCACCCAGGGAGGATAGTTGGTTACTGCCAGAAAACCTGCATCCAACTGTTTCTGTACCTCTTCCTTGATCTTCAAAGCCATTTCTGGTTTTGTTCTGCGCAGCTTTTGCTTGACCGGTGGACACTCCTCTTTCAATGGTAGTCTATGCACAACTATGTCTGTATCTAAACCTGGCATGTCTTGATATGACCAAGCAAAGATGTCAACGTATTCACGTAGCATGACTATCAGTTCTTGCTTTACATCAGCCCGCAGACTTGCACCGATCTTGATCTCTTTCTTGCTTTCCTCTGAACCAATATTGATAACCTCAAGCTCTTCCTGATGAGGCTGAATGGTTTTCTCTTCCTGTTTCAACAACCTAGCTAACTCTTCCGGGAGTTCATAGTCTTCATCACTTTCCTCCTCAGCTTGATAGATCGGATTGTCGAAATCATACGTGGGCATAACATAATCATTTTCAAAGGAATCCACAAAATCAAGTCTGCATGATTGGATTGATGCTTTATTTTAGATTATTTTTGCTTGAAAACAAAAGAAAAGAAAGTGCATTATCATTTTTAATTTTCTTTGTGCAAAAATAAAAATAAAGAAGGAATAAAGGAACACAAATTTGTAAACAAAAACGTCCTTTTATTGATGTTTGAACATTATATGAGAAAATATGGTGGCCCTACAAATGGATCCTCACACCTTGGGCAGAGTGTGGGATTTCATGCATTATGAAAGACAAGAATTATTACTCTGAATGGTGTACAACATGAATGATTTCTTCACTAGACCAGTTTTACAATGCCTTGCCCGGAGCCAGTGAATAGACCCATCTGTCCAGATAATCTGAGCTTTCAGCGTCATCTTCTATTGCTGAGCAGGACTGATTAAGGTCGATAATTCCTCCACTGTTGAAATTGATTGGCCCACGGAATCGGGGAACTGGCATCTGGCCCGGTTGGTATCCAATGCAGAACTTATCTTCCTTCACGAACACGTCGATAGCTTTACCCCAACCTTGGTCATTTCCGCTTTCAACCACTTCTCTGGCCTGCTTGTAGGATGCAATTGATGCACTTGGCCCAACTGGCACGTTTAACACCACTACTGTTGAAGTAAGTTCTGGGGATTTGTTGATGTTCAAGGCTTCAAAAGACTGGCACATAGTTTCATGAATCTCTCCATCCATTTCCACACATTTGAAAGTGGATAGATGACTCACAAATATATCTTCCTCCCCGCAAACAGTAACCACTTGACCCTCAAATACGTATTTGAGCTTCTGATGTAGTGTGGAGGTAACTGCGCCTGCTGCGTGAATCCACGGTCGGCCCAACAAACAGCTGTAAGCAGGCTGAATGTCCATAACGTGAAAGATTGTCTTGAATATCTGTGGACCAACCTGTATTGGCAATTCTACCTCTCCAAACACCGATCTTTGGGATCCATCGAAAGCTCTCACAATCAGATCACTGGGTCTAAGAATCAATCCATCTACTTCAATTTTCATCAGGGCCTTTTTGGGTAATACATTCACGGAAGAACCTGTGTCGACTAGCACATACGACAAAACAGCTCATTTGCATTCAAGTGTGATGTGCAACGCCTTGTTGTGATTACGTCCATCTGGAGTCAAATCCCTATTCGTAAACCCCAACCCATGGCTCACATTGACATTAGAAATTACTCCCTCTAACTGATTCACAGTAATTTCATGGGGAACGTATGCCATATTCAAAACCTTCAACAAAGCAGCCTGGTGTGCATCTGAACTCATTAACAGGGATAATATTGAGATTTTAGAGGGTGTCTGATTGAGCTGATCAATGATCTTGTAATCGCTCTTTTTGATAATCCTCATAAATTCCTCAACATCACTATCAAAATTGACTTTAGGGTCCTCTTCCTGAACAGGCACCTTGTCATCAACAACCTGTTTTCCTTTTGTTCTTGCAGCTGCTTCAGCTTCTTTATCACTCCTTAGAGTCTGGGGAGCGAACAGTCGACCACTCCTGGTGAAACCGCTTGGTGCACTGACATTCCCAACACTGGTACCAACAGCAGCCTCTGCTTTTTGTTGACTTCCTCCTTGATGAGTATTAGTTCCATATTGCCATGGAACTGCCCTATTAGACACATAAGAAGTAGATTCAGGAACTATAATCGTAACTGGTCTCGGCCTCTCAGGCATGATGATAGCAATAGGATCTTCAACAGGCACCTGTATTTCAACTGGATTATAATAGATGGTAACGGCTGAAACATCTTTTTCCTTCTCTACCTTATCAAACTGAAGGCTTCCTTCGTCCATAAGATCCTGCAGTCCAACTTTCAACTTACTGCAGCCATTAATCTGTTTTGAACAATCCTCACAATCAGAGCCACATCCAGGAAATACCTTTCCTTTTAACAAATGCTCTTTTACAATCAACAGCGGAGTCTTTACCAAATTAACATCGGTAATCAGATTCAATTTCTCACCATCAGAAATAGCATTCATGCTTGCACCTCCATGATGGGGCATTGGATTATCACGAACATTCGGCGGCTTAGAGAAATTAATAGCTTTTGCGTCAATCAAGTCCTGAACCTTATGTTGAAAAGCCCAGCACTTTTCTATCGAGTGACCCGGCACACCAGAATGAAATTCACATCGAACCTTAGCATTATAACCTTGAGGCAATTTTCCAGTATCTAACGGCCTCATAGTCTGAAGTTCAACTAACTTCTCTCTGAGTAATTGTGGTAACAAAGCAGCATATGTCATAGGCAAGGGATCAAACTTACGGTCCCTTGGTCTATTAGTCTGGAATCGGGGTCTAGCTTACTGATCTGGAGCTTGCTGTCCTGCTGGAACCGGAATGGTTACAGCATCCACCTGATGATAGGACTGAGTCCTACCTCTGCCCCCTCCTCTATGCACAACACTGGACTCCCCTTCTCTTTTCCTTGGTCCATTAGCAAAGGGTTTCCTCGAACTCGAAGCGCCAGTCCCACTGACGTCTTGAATCTTACCCAACTTCAGCAAACTCTCTATTCGTTCCCCAGCAATAACAATGTCGGCAAACCCTGTGGAAGGACACGCAACCAATCTATCCAAATACGGCCCTTGGAGTGTGCTCATGAACATATCAGCCATCTCACGATCACCCAAAGGTGGTTGAACTCGAGCAGCCAATTCTCTCCATCTCTGCGCGTACTACTTAAAGCCCTCCTTGTGGTCCTGAGTCATACTCTGCAGTTGAGTACAATTGGGTGCCATGTCTAAATTATATTGATACTGTTTCAGAAACGCAGCGCACAAATCTTTCCAGCTCTTTATATGAACCCTGTCCAGCTTAACGTACCATTCCAAGGAGGCGCCTGATAGGCTATCCTGGAAAAAATACATCCAGAGCTTTTGGTCTTCAGTATAAGCGGCAATCTTGTGATTGTAAGCTTGCAAATGTGTTTTGGGACAGGTACTGTCATTGTACTTATCCAATGTAGGGAGCTTGAATTTGGGACGGATTCTCACACCCTGCACGAGACCCATGTCTTCTACATCAATCCCCAGAGGATTTTGGCTCTCAATAGCCTTGAGTCTTTCATCTAACCCTTCGTACTTCCGGTCTTCATTGTAGAAACCCATGTCGTTGTTGAATGCGGTAAAGTGGTCATCTTGACCATCCTCTAAACCATTATTATCAAATCCCAGATGTACCCCACCAGTGGGGATGTTGACAATAGGAGGAGTACGCATATTGCGATTTGGGATTTCAGTCTCCAGCCTCTGAATAGTGGCTCTCATGGCATCTTGACCAACCCACATGTTTTCCTGACCGGCCCTCAGCTCCTGCTGACCTTGAGCAATCCCCTGCATAAAATTCATGAACTGTTCCATCCTCCCCCTCAAATCAGCTAATTCAGTCTGAACTTGTTCCATGACTCTCGCTTGATTGCGTCGGGTAGAATATCGGTGAACTGGGGTATCAGCTATCGTTCCTGAAAACCAAATAAAGGTTAGCAGGCGCCTGCAAAAAAGAAAACCTGCAATGCAAAAATGATATGCTATGCAAATGCAAAGTTATGTTTGCCATTTCAAGATACTTTTTCATATCCTGATTCCAATCGTAACCACGAATTCCTGACGACCAGAAATCATGATTATTGAGTTTTGCCTTGAAGAGATATTCATATACAACAATCACAAATATCTGATGACCAGAAATAGTGATTTTGTAGTGTGCCAGTGTGCAGATATCTTATCACATCACATATATCTGAAGACCAGAAATTGTGGACAGAAATAGCCCATTTCATACAAATTCCCAAAAGTTTTCAAGCACATTTGTCGTAATTTCAGCAACAAAATAAGAAACAAGCAGTCAAATGGATCCATCAACAATTCTGATGGTAACCATTGCAAAATACAAAGAAATGACAAAAATCATTAATCTGATAGCTCTACGTCCTTCAGCTTCTGGCTGGAATACTTAATCTCTTCGAACAGGATGCGGGTACGTTGATGATGTGGCTTCTCAATCAACTCTTTGATTACGACGTCCCTTTTTTCCAATGCATCAGATAATGAGCCCATGTGCATCAGCAAGGCTTCATCTTCACCAACTCCTTTACGCCTCTTAATCCCAGCTTGAATTTTGACCAGCTTCAGATCTGCCGTGACATCTTCAAGCTCTTTATTGGCAGTTTTCAGCTTATCTTCAGCATTCCTTACCTGTTCTTGGCTCTTTCCAAGGTCCTCTCGATACTTTCTTCTTTCTACATGTGCTTTCTTCAGCTCTTCATCTTTATCTTTTAACTGAGTCAGCAATTCAGAGTTTTCAATTCTGACCTCATCTCAAGCTTGACGAAGTTTAGCTAATGAATCCTTACTTCGGGCTAAAGCCTGCTTTGTAGTCTTGTGAGCCTGACTAGTATCATCTGCTCCCAAAGTAAGTTTCTGGAAGTACCGAGCTCTATCATCAAAATCTTCTTCTTTGTCTGCCAAGATTTTCTCCGCTTTCAATGCTCTCTTCTCCAACTCTTTGTTGTCAGCCAAAGCTTTCTGAAGACATCTGCTCATCCCAGAGTTCTCTATCTGCAACTCTCTAACCATTTTCTTCCATTTCTCGCACTCTTCAGCCGGGTACCATGAAATGTTGATTTGGACATAAGAGAATCTCTCTTGAAAAAGGTAGCAACAACTCTTTGACCTTCATCTTAATCCAAGCATCATAGTCAGGGTATGATCTACAGTCTCCTTTGCCAAAGATTAACTTTCCCGCTCTTTGCCTAAATTTCCAGGCATTTATTACTTCTGGCACTCTTTCATTCTTGGTTCCCACGAAAAACAGAGAAGCACTAATCTCTTCATCAGCAGGGGGGTTTCTCGAAGCATAACCAAATTGTCTAACAGCCAACACCGGGTTGTAATTAATCCCACCTCTTCTTCCAAGTAGAGGCACATTCGGAAAACTTCCACATTTAACAGTAAGCTCTATTGTCAGTAATTTGGGATCAAACCAAATGATGTTATTAGCAGTCAAACCTATCAATCTCTTGGACCATTTCATTGTCTCAGTAGTTTCTACGAAAGCACCAGTTCGAGGTAAATGTTTGAAGAGCCAATGACATAACAATTGGGTACAGCAACTAACCATACTTCCTCTTCCCTTCTCATTTTTGTAGTGTACTGAGTAATAAAAATCCCCTAGCAGGGTAGGAATCAGATTCTTCGAAATGAACACTTTCATCGCCTGCATATCAACAAATTCAGGTTGACTGGGGAAAATCACCAAACCATAGATACAAAGAGCTAACACAACATTGTAAGTAGTCCAGTTTTTAGCCCTGGCAGCTTCCTGAGCTCGTTGGAAAAGAAACTCCAAATGAAATCCTTCATCTTCTTTAAGTTTACTCAGGCCACTTTTCACAACAGACAGGTCCAGATATAGAACAGCAGCAATGACTTCGGGGGTAAGAGCACCTTCAGAAAAATACGGTATAGAAGACGTGACTGGAATTCCCAAAATAAATGAGAATTCCTCCAAAGTGGGCATCAAAATGTAGTCAGGGAACAGGAAACATCTCATTGATGGTTCATAGAACTGTAAGAAAGTGTGCAACCCATCCTTCTCATACTTTGTGAATGCACACACCATTTTAATCAGCTCTCCATATTCCTTCTGAAAAGTGTTGAGAACACCAGAACCAGCCATGCCTATCATCTTGTTCAAGGAATCCAGCTTAGGATCAGGGATTTATATGACACATTGTTCTTCCTTTTAACCTCAACTTCTTGGGAACTCATGATTGGAATCAGACAATATGGTAGGTACCTGAAAATGACAAACATAACCTGTTATGATATGAGTATGCAAATGCGAAAGGCATGTGATCAAGTATCCAGGTGTATGTGTCTGTGTTGAACTGTTTGCACTGTGTCTCTGTACTGAATCTGGCAATATATCTGAGATGAATACTCAAACCACCGTCATAGGATACACTATCTGTAACGATCATAGAATCACAATTAAGGTATGTAGGAGGCTGGGTTACCTGCAAACCTGTAAACATCCCACCCATACTCACATGTGGTTCCTAGAAAACAAGGCTTGTCAGCTTCAGAGGTTTGAGAAGCGATAGCACATTCAGCCCATAGGATACAATGCTATGCCAATCAAAGAGGTCGTCCACTGACTCACCTTAGAAAATAAAGGTCATCCTATGCAAGTTCCAAAGTGGGCCCTCGGGCGCGAGTGGGTTGCCACAGAATGTGGTCTGCCACTGTCACCACTAAAGAGAGATGTTTCCACTAAGGTCCTCATGATCGGTCACTAGAGTCGACAGCTCTCTAGATCGACATCCTGGAATACGCAAGATGCGTACGCCATGATGGGTCCCAAGATAGCCTCGTCTAGCTGTGAATTTCGTGATTACCCAACGTACACAGATGGCACGTAGGTCCCACTACTCTCCACTCTAAATCTAAGTGTATACTCAAGCCTGTGTACTGGGCTCATCTCTCAAAAATCCCTTCCCGCTAAACAGACAAAATAGTGCAACACAGTATAATATACGAAATGTAAATGCTAACATGCTGTAAATATGGTACAAGTAATAAAATACAGTAAACAGCAAATACAAGATAATAGTAAACACCCAATGAAAGAAAAGCAAACAAGCGCTAGGATTGACTCGCTTAGGATGGACCAGCAATAGGTCAACCTGTCCCCAGCAGAGTCGCCAGCTGTCGCTCCCAGGATTTTCATCCAGGTACAAACGCGAAAGTGGCACCGAAACAGAGTCGCCAGCAATGTGTATTTATCCCAAGAGAGGGAAGGGAAACACTGCATAAACCTGAAGGGAAGGAAAAGCATGGTCTTGCGACCAAGAGAAAGGGTAAGGGAGTCGGTTACGCGACAGGAAGGTATTAGCTCCCCCTCGCGTCCATCGTACCCGATGGGATCCACGCTTGCTTGTTTCGATCAAAGGGTGTAAGGAAAGGATACTGGAGAAAGAACTGAAAGAAATAAAGGAGAAAGAAAAACAAATGTAGGGAAAATAAAAGAAGTGCTCGAATGGGCCCTACCCCACTGCCTACGTATCTCATCGGGAACATGAGAATCAGAGCGACGTAGTTCCCCTCACTAGGGATGGATTGTTTGTGTTTTTTTTAGGAATGGCTAACGTTCTAGCTCAGGTGTTGCAGGCTCGCTGGTCCGAGTGCGCTACCATCTTGCAAGAGAACGAGTAGGAGCACGTTCGTACGTTGAGAATGAGTGAGGTGAGAAAAGAATTCCCGAAGGAAAGACGTTATTGTTTGTTTTTGTCTTTTAAGAGTTTTTTCATTTGTTTGCATATGATAGTGTATCTAAATCTTAGTCATTGGAATGTATACATCCTCACATTCCAAGATGGAATGAGTAAGAAAGTACACTAAGGGTGAAGAAGACCCTCACACTTAGTTCCAATTATTAAGGTTCAAACACAATAGCATACTTGTATTTTTTAATTATTTTTGTTGATTATGAGATGAAAAAGTGTTTTTCTTTATTTACATCTTCAACAAGAATCGCATTTAAGTCCCTCATACAAGATCAAATGTTTAACACATTGACCCAAGATGGGGCATATGCTACACATTCTAAGATTACAAGAGAAGACCCCTTATAATCTTTTCTTTATATGAAAGGCCTAAATGCAATAAATGCCTACCTTTATTAGATAGTTTGTATTTTCTTTGAGATGAGAAGATGAAAGACTCAAATGGGAGAGAAAGGTAAAAATCTATGTGATCTAAGACTCAATCCTAATTGATTAGTTAAGGGAGTGATCCTAATGTTTGTGAGGTTGCAAAACCTAAAATCTAAAGAAGAAATGAATTAAACAATTCACTTCTAAAATAGAAGATGAATTGTAACTCAAAAGTGAAAGTAATGAGTTAATCAAAGAAAGCACATAAGTGCTTAACAAAACACAAGGTTGAATTCTAAAAGAAATGAAAGGAGAGAAGTTTGAATGTGGATTCCTTATCCACATTCAATTTCAACTTACCAAAGCCCCTACATGGTTAGTAAACAAAGAAACATGTATAAGAAGTAAAAAGGAACATTTAATGCACATTAAAGTTCAAAAGAATAAGATGAAGAATCAAATATTAACATCACAACCAGAATGTAAATCACATTGACAACAAGTGATTATCATCATGCGAGTTCAAATGAATAAGCAACAATCATCATCCATAGCATTTAAATATGTTATCATAAGAAAGGATAGATGAAAGCTGAAAAGAAAGGAAAGGAACATGCATAAATGGAACATGTAAATCAACAACCAGAATTGAAACTAAATGAAAAATGGTTTATAAACATCTCAAAAGTATTCATGAATCAACATCAAGACATTCAAGAAGTAATAGAAGAAGAAGTGAAGTGGAAATTCAAAAGGAAAGTGTAAACAATACATGTTAAGGATGCACAAAGTTCAAGTTGAAATGAACATGTAAAGATGACCTATAAGGTGTACCAATGACCTATAATATCACATAAATGGCTCATAAAACATGCAAATGATCATACCAATATGCACAAAAGAATTCATGCAAACATACACTAAAATTAGAATGATATGACATGTTATTATGCTTCAAATGTAATGCATCAAACAAAAATCAAATGGACTTATGAAAATTATACAAAAATGGTATTTGAATGCCTAAGTCAGAAGCAAATCATACATCAAGATGGCATGTCAAAATTCAAAGTAAAATGACTTCAAACAATGCAATTAGGTCAAGTTGAAACATCATGCAAAGTGGTGCAAACATAAGCATCAAAACATGTCATAAATTGACCTAAAAAATCAAACAAAAATCATCTAACATGCTTCAATGTATTAGTGAATCAATACAAAAAGAATCAGGTCAAAACAATTTGTAATGAGTAAGAACAAAATTCCACAAATTCATGTATCATATTTGGAATGCATACAAATGGAAATTCAAAGAAAATTATGAAACAGGGGTAAAAATGTCATAAAATCATTAAATAAAAATATCAAAAATTTCCTAAATGTCTTGTTAACACTCATGAATTTTTCTAGAATTTTATAATGTTGTTTGGTAATTTTTATCAAAATAAAATTGAAACTATATGTGAAAGAATTAAAATGCAAATGGAATTGGCAAGGGGGGGGGGGGGGGGGGGGGGGTGCAACAATAGTCATTCTTTCTAGTGTAAAAACATGGGCCTAAAAAAAAGGGGGGTACGAAAACATTTTTGTCCAGTCTCTACAGCGCACAATCAGGTGTGATAGTGTTTATTTTCAATTCCATAGACCTCAGAATCCAACCGCATGATCAAGTTAGACTATCCAAATCAATGGCTACTGATGCGAGCTCACACAACCAACCGTACACTCTCCCACACGCGTTTTTCTGAAGGGACCAAAGCTCATGTCACGTGAGAACCACTTGGATCATTAATGCGCTGCTTGCATGTGATTGGCCAGCCGCAAAGCAACATGGATGGACCAATTAAAACTCGTCATTCATTCTCTCTCTCTTTCTAATCATCATTCCATCATCCATTAATCATTGTTCTCATCATTATTTAATTATTCAAGTGCAAGAACATGACCAACATCATGCTGCCACGTCGCCATCTTCATCATAACTCATGCAAAGTGCAAATAAACTCACACAACAACACAAAACGCAGATTTTTTCCCCAAACTTCTACACCACGTAACTTCCTCAAATCTTAATGAAAATTAACAAAACAAGATACCAAACTGAAGCCCAAACTTCATAGATCATGAATATACCAATTAAATCTAAAAAAGATCATTCTAACACCATGAAAAATGGCACGAAAGTGACACATTCAATATGAATTTCACAAAAATCACAAAATCACATAAACTTCAAATTAAACAACAGTGGTGTGCCATCATTTCAGGACTTCCAGATGCAATGCATGAGTACTAATTTCACATTGTAAATCTCTAAAAATATGATGAACTAAAGGAAAAGTGTCAAGATCTCTAACCTTGTGAGATGCAATTTTTTGTTTTAGAAATCCAATAACTTCTTGCAAGATCTTCAAATCAACACTTTGTGCCAAATAAAGGCGAAAACCAGATCCAATACTTGCTTGGAGTAGAAATTGGAAGTGATGAGTGAAACTTGAGATTTTTCGATGGTGGATTCAATCGAATCTAATGCATACAATAGAAAGAGGAGATTATGGAGATGATTCTGCTTCAAAGATCTTCGAAAATGATGAAGAAACGAAAGAGAAATCTGGATCTGAATTCTTGAGAGTGAAAGAGAAATTTGAGATTTCTTGAGAAATTGTGATGAAAAGTGTGAGAAATGTGTGAGATTAGAGAGAAAATTGAGAGAATGATTGAGAATGAGTTCTGAGAAATGTGGAAAAAATGAGAGAGAGAGAGAGAGTTGAAATTGTGTGTAAACTTGTTTATATAGTTAGGGTTAAGTGTGTTTAACCATGGTAAACTGAGTGGGTTAAGTGAGTTAGAGTTGGGTTAACTGAGTGGGCTCTAACTAACTGAGTCATGACAGTTAGAGGTGAGTTGGGAAAATTTATTATGGTGTGGGTGAGTTTATGAAGTGTATGGTGGGGTTTAAAATGGAGGGTGGTGATGTAAGGAAATTTTTAGTTTAATAAAATGGAATGTGGAGTGGTGTGTAGTATGTATATGAGTATATGAATTAGCAATAACAACAATGTTATTTTTCTGGTTTTATAGCAGCATAAAATCAATTAAAACAAGGAAGTTTGGTGATGAATTTCTCTCACTTTAATGAATGGAAATGTGTAATTTTTGTGGCAAATGAAAGAGTAGATATAGGAGAATAATTTTGATGTTGAAATTGAATTGAATAGAGGCTTGTAGAATGGTGTAAAATGACTCCAAACATCATGATTCAGAACTGGTGCATGGGCTTGGCAGGTTGGTAGGGTGGCATAGCAATCTGACTTGGAAAATTCAGCATGAACACGTCAACTTGGGACCATCATAACCCCATCATAACTTGCTCAAATGGAAAAATGTCCAACATCAAAGTTGAAGAGGACATTGAGATGAACAACTTTGATGTTCAACATTTTTTTGTTTGGAGCTTTCATCATGGAGAAAGGTGGCTGGACATTTGGCACACCAAGTGTTCGAAAAAATTATGGCGCATGGGCCTGCACTTGCCTTGCCATGACTTGGTTTTTTGACCTACTTTGCTCAAACTTTGATCAATCATATCTCACTCAATTCTTATCCAATGGAGATGTTCTACACATGGATTTGAAGCTTGAAACAAGATCTTTTGTTGTGGCCGAGTGAAATTTTCATTTGATGCTTCAATTTTGAATGGCCTTGGTTCAAAGTCTAATGCAAAATGGCCAAAACTTGCCCTATTTAGTAACCATACTTCTTCCAAAAATGGCAACTTTTCAAATCTTGATTTTTTCATGATTCCTTTGGAGTTTCTTGATCAAATTTTGTACATTGGTCACATATAACATGAATTTCATGAATTTTGGCCCCAAAAGTCAAGAGTTGACTTTTTCCTCTGATTATTTGACTTAGCCCCAATTTTCCTGATTTTTTACCTTTCTTCCAATTGAACCACTTCTAAAACCAATTGAGATGCAATTTTCCACACACATACACTTAAGGACATATAGAACACCATGACATCAAGTTTTGTCCAAAAAATCAAAGATACCCTGATTTTATTGGAAACCCTAGTTTTGGTACCCACCTCCTAGGTGAAAAATTTGCAGTCTTTAATTTCAAATTCCTCAGAGTATGTTGTGTATCCTCTTAAAGGATGATGAGATATGCCACTTGAGGGTGATTTTGAACCAATGAACCATCTCCTTTGAGGGTTTTCCTTCATTTTTTGGATCTCTTGCATAATGAAGGATGTAATGCTTCAATCTCCTATTGAATCTCACTTTCTTGAGGTTTTGGATGATCAATTGAGATAGTATGAGACATGAAAGACCTCTTGGCTTGCCTTGAGGCAACTTGTTTGGCCTTTTGTGCCTTGAATGATTCCTTAATTGTCCATCTTTCCCCTGATCACATGCCTTGATGGTAAGAGGGATGTTATGCGTCATTTTTCTATGTTAAAGATGCAATGCGATGCTAATGAGATGGATATGATATGATATATGATAATGCTATGCTATGATGACAAAAGAGAGAGCAAATTTTGGGGTATTACACACGTCTCTTCATATCACGATTTCTGATCTTCAGATTTCTGTGGTTAAGATTGGAATCAGGGTGTAAGGCACCTCGGAAATGATAAACATGGCATTTGCATTGCATTGCATTGCATATCTTTTTTTGCATGATAGGTACTCGTTGCAGGTCCTCTAATCTTTATTTAGTTTCAGGCACTATAGTTGATACCCACGTCCACCGATACGCAACTCGCAGAAACCAAGCTAAGATTATGGATCAGATGCAAACTGAATTGGCTGAACTAAGGAACAGGATGGACCAGTTCATGACACTAATGACTGGTATGGCCCAAAATCAGGAAAGACTCAGGGTAATGGTCGAGCGGTCACAAGTAGAGGTGCAGAATGACAATGTTAATAATGGAGATACTGGTAATCAGACTGGTGTTAATGCAGGCGTTGACCCTCCTAGAAACACTGGGGTTCGTCATGTCGTGGAAGACAACCAAGATGAGCAGTTCACTCTGTTGGATGCTGAAGATGAGAACGCTCGCAGATTTGACGAGCTCGCTGAGAAAATCAAGTCTATTGAATCCCAAAACACTCTGGGTTTTGATGTTTCTAACTTGGGATTGGTACCTGGAGTCAGAATCCCACATAAGTTCAAGCCACCAACATTTGACAAGTACAATTGCACTACTTGTCCTAAGACTCATCTTCAATCCTATGTAGGGAGGATAGTCGCTCATACTGATGATGAGAAATTGTGGATGTACTATTTCCAAGACAGCCTTACTGGGGCATCTCAGGAATGGTATATGAAGTTGAGCAGGACCTCTGTAAGGAACTGGAAGGAGTTAGCTCATGCTTTCGTCAAGCAGTATCAATACAACATGGATATGGCTCCAAACCGTACTCAGCTGCAGAGCATGGCTCAAAATACGAAGGAGAGTTTTAAAGAATATGCTCAAAGATGGCGCCAGTTGGCGGCCATGGTTGAACCTCCGCTGCAGGACCGAGAGATGGCTGACATGTTTATGGGTACTCTTCAGGGAACTTATCTTGATAGATTGGCTGCTTGTCCTTCAACTGGGTTTGCTGACATTGTAATCGCTGGGGAAAGGATTGAAAGTTTGTTGAAGCTCGAAAAAATACAGGATGCCAGTGGTGCTAGTTCTTCAGGAGCGAGAAAGCCATTTGCTGGAGCTACCAGAAAGAGAGATGGGGAGACCGGTGCTGTTTATAGGAGCAGAGGAAGAGGTAGAGGCTATCAAGATTCTTATGATCAAGTTGCTGCTGTAACCATTCCTAGTCCACAAGTTCAATCACAGCCACAACAACAGAATGTTCAGCCACAGAATAATCAATAACCACGAAGATCGTATCAGCAGAGACAAAATGACAGGCGTATAGACCCTCTGCCTTTGACTTATGCAGCTTTGTTACCTCAATTGTTGAAGCTTAATCTGGTGGAGCTTCGTACAATGGGTCCGGCTCCTGCTGTATTACCAAAGGGTTATGATGTTAATGCCCGCTGTGAGTATCATTCTGGGGCTCCAGGTCATAGTATTGAAAAGTGTCGGACATTTCAGCATAAGGTACAAGATTTGATTGATGCCAAGGCAATCAATTTCTCACCTCCACCGACTGTGCTTCAGAATCCTATGCCAGATCATAATATGCCAAAGGTCAACGCCATTGAAGGTGGGAAAGTTTTGAATTTGGTAACTGACGTGAACAGGGTGAAGACTCCTTTGAGTTTTGTGAAGGCTCGATTATTGAAGGGGCAAGTGTTCCCTGGCTGTGAAGAAGGTTGTGTTGATTGCGAGAATCAGAGCAATGGTTGTGATAAGCTGAAGGCCTGTATTCAGAATCTGATTGATGAAGGTTGTCTCCAGTTTGATCAGCAGGATAAGAAAGATGATGATGTGTCGGCTGTTACCATTTATTTTATGCCAGCTGAAATTCAAGTGCCAGCACCTGCTGCTATCATGGTGCCTGATGTAGTGAGTCCTGTTACTATTACGGTACCAGGACCAGTTCCTTATACTAGTGAGCGGGTTATCCCATGGCATTACGGTGCAGATGTTTACTACCAAGGAGAAAAGCAAGAGGTGGATACTCCAGCTGGGGGTAGTTCCAGTATTGATAATGTTGGAGGACTTGGTGGCTTTACCAGAAGTGGACGTTTGTTTGCTCCACAGACCCTGAGAACTAATGCTGAAACTGAGGCAGCAGCCAAAGCCAAGGGTAAACAGGTGGCTACAGAGGATGTTGTTGTTCCTGAATCTGTGCAGAAGGGTACTTTTGAGAAGGAAGTTGAGGAATTCGTGAGACTTATCAAAAAGAGTGATTATAAAGTGGTTGATCAGTTGAATCAAACGCCATCAAAGATTTCTATCCTGTCGTTGCTTATGTGTTCTGTAGCTCATCGAGAAGAACTTTTGAAGGTCTTGAACATGACTTATGTACCTCAAGAGATTACTGTGAATCAACTGGAATCTGTTGTTTCTAATGTCAATGCTAGCCACGGGCTAGGCTTTACATATTATGATTTGACTACTGAGGGTCGCAATCACAACAGGGCATTACACATCACCCTGGAATGTAAAGGTGCAGTATTATCTCATGTGTTGGTAGACACGGGATCGTCCCTGAATGTGTTACCAAAGAAGGCCTTGATGAAGTTAGACGCTGACGGAATTATTCTGAGACCAAGTGATTTGGTAGTGAGGGCTTTTGATGGTTCGAAATGCTCTGTATTCGAAGAGGTAGAGCTCCCAGTAAAGATCGGCCCTCAAGTGTTTAAGTGCGTGTTCTACATGATGGACATTCAACCCGCATATAGTTGCTTGTTAGGAAGACCGTGGATTCATGCCTCTGGGGCAGTGACATCTACGTTGCATCAAAAGTTGAAATATGTGGTTGATGGTCAAGTGGTGACTGTATGTGGAGAGGAAGACATCTTCGTCAGTCAGCTGTCTACCTTTAAGTACGTGGAAATGGATGGAGAGATCCATGAGATGCTGTGTCAAGCATTTGAGGCAGTCAATATTGATGGTTCAACTTCAAAAGCAGTATCTTCTCAGAGTCAAGAACAGGTGGGTACTTCTATTGCTTCTTACAAGCAGGCAATGGAAGTAGTCAAAGCAGGTAATGCCCAAGGCTGGGGCAAACTGATTGAAGTCTCTGCAAAGGAAGATAAGTTTGGCGTAGGCTATAATCTGTATCAAGCTGCTGCAACAGAGCGCAGGGGGCCGATTACTTTCTATAGTGGAGGCATCATTAATCCTAATCAGACGTGTGCTACAAGTGAAGATGGCATCGACAGTGATTGTGATCTCGATAATTGGGTGCGCCCGTGTGTGCCGGGTCAAGAGCTTTGCAATTGGTCTGTTGAAGAAATTGTTCAAGTTACTCTTCAAACAGAGTAATTTTCTTTGTTTTTCTCTGTTGCATGTTAAAATCTCGCGCTCTACCCAAGGCGTGTAGATTCATTTGTAGGGCCTCATAATTGCATTTTGCAAGGTTTTTTATCATTAATAAAGGACGTTTTACATGCAAATTTTGTGTTCCCTGTCTTTCCTTTTATTTTTGCAGAAAAAAAATAAAATGGCAATGTTTTGTTTTTGTTTCCTTTTTCAAAAAGTCTCATTCTAAAATAAAGCATGACCCCCAATCATGCAAACTTAATCACCCAGATTTCATTGATAACGATCTTGCTATGGCCAAGTATGACTTTGATAATCCAATATATCAAGCCGAAGAGGGGGATGAAGAAGACTGTGAAGTTCCCGGGGAATTGGCTAGATTGGTGAAGCAGGAGGAGAGGGTCATTCAACATCACCAAGAGACAATCGAGGTTATCAACATTGGTTCCGAGGACGCAAGGAAAGAAATCAAGATTGGATCCAGTCTGCAGGCCGAGGTAAAGAAATAGCTAATCAGTATGCTGCGGGAATATGTCGACATCTTTGCTTGGTCATATCAAGATATGCCAGGGTTAGATACAGACATTGTTGTGCATAGGTTGTCGTTGAAAGAGGGTTGTCTTCCTGTCAAGCAGAAGCTCCGGAGGACTAAACCAGAAATGGCTCTCAAGATCAAAGAGGTGGTACAAAAACAGTTAGATGCGGGATTTTTGGCAGTCACCAATTACCCACCATGGGTTGCGAATATTGTTCCTGTGCCAAAGAAGGATGGTAAGGTCAGAATGTGCATTGATTACTGGGATCTAAACAGAGCAAGTCCGAAAGATGACTTCCCTTTACCTTATATTGATGTAATGGTTGACAACACCGCTCAGTTCTCGATATTCTCCTTCATGGATGGCTTCTCCGGGTATAATCAAATCAAGATGGCGCCGGAAGACATGGAGAAGACAACGTTCATTACCCCGTGGGGTACCTTCTGTTACAAGGTGATGCCTTTTGGATTGTAAAATGCAGGGGCAATATATCAGCGAGTTATGGTAACACTATTCCACGATTTGATTCACAAAGAGATTGAATGCTATGTGGACGACATGATTGCCAAGTCTCGGACTGAAGAAGAGCATCTGGTCAACTTGAAGAAGTTGTTCGAAAGGCTGAGGAAGTTTCGACTCAGGCTGAATCAAAACAAGTGCACTTTCGGAGTACTGTCCGGTAAATTGTTGGGTTTCATTGTAAGTGAAAAAGGAATTGAGGTCGATCCCGCCAAAATAAAAGCAATACAAGAAATGCCTGTACCAAGAACAGAAAAAGAAGTATGTGGTTTCTTGGGTAGATTGAACTACATTGCACGGTTCATATCTCACCTCACAGCCACATGTGAGCCAATATTTAAGTTGTTAAGAAAAGAGCAAGCGGTCAGGTGGAATGACGATTGCCAAAGGGATTTTGAGAAAATAAAAGAATATTTACGAGAACCTCCAATTCTCATGCCTCCAGTTCCAGGGAGACCATTGATCATGTACTTGACTGTGCTTGAAGGATCCATGGGTTGTGTCCTCAGTCAACATGACGAGACGGGTAAGAAAGAGTACACCATTTATTACCTGAGAAAAAAATTCAATGATTGCGAATCACAATACTCAATGCTTGAGAGGACATGTTGTGCACTTGCATGGGCCGCTAAGTGATTGAGGCAATATATGCTCACTCATACAACCTTGTTGATTTCAAAGATGGATCCTGTCAAGTATATATTTGAGAAACCAGCATTGACCGGACGGGTTGCACGTTGGCAGATGGTGCTGACTGAATATGATATCCAGTATACTTCTCAAAAAGCCATCAAGGGAAGTATTTTGTCAGATTATCTTGCACAACAGCCAATTGATGACTATCAACCCATGAAATTTGATTTCCCTGATGAGGACATCATGTTTCTCAAAGCTAAAGACTGCGAGGAACCACTCCCGGAGGAGGGCCAGACCCTGAATCCAAATGGAGTCTGATGTTTAATGGGGCCGTCAACATGAATGGATGCGGAGTTGGGGCAGTTCTTATCACTCCAAAAGGGTCTCATATACCTTTCACTGCCAGATTAACTTTTGATGTCACCAACAATGAAGCAGAATATGAAGCTTGCATCATGGGCATTGAAGAAGCCATTGACTTAAGGATCAAGACTCTTGAGATATTTGGGGACTCTGCTCTAGTGATCAATAAGATCAATGGAGATTGGCATACCCATCAACCAAACTTGATTCCTTACAGAGACTATGCGAGGAGGCTGTTGACTTTCTTTACAACAGTGAAACTGTACCACATACCTCGAGATGGAAATCAGATGGCTGACGCTTTGGCGACATTATCTTCCATGATCCAAGTGAATGGGTGGAACCTTGTGCCCAAAATTGAGGTGTCTCGTCTTGACAGACCTGCACATGTGTTTGCTGTTGACGCGGTGCCTGATGACAAGCCGTGGTTTTATGATATCAAATGCTTCTTGAAGGGTCAAGAGTATCCGGCCGGGGCGTCCAACAATGATAAAAAGACTCTGAGGAGGTTAACTGGTAGTTTCTTCTTGAATGAGGATGTGTTGTACAAACAAAACTTTGACATGGTTTTGCTCAGATGTGTGGATAGACACGAAGCAAACATGTTGATGCAAGAAGTGCATGAAGGCTCTTTCAGTACCCATACCGGAGGACATGCAATGGCAAAGAAATTGTTGAGATCAGGGTATTACTGGATGACTATGGATGCAGATTGTTGTTCATACGCCCGCAAGTGCCACAAATGTCAGATTTATGCTAATAAAGTGCATGTACCTCCGAATCCGTTGAATGTCATGTCTTCTCCTTGGCCCTTTGCAATGTGGGCATTGATATGATTGGAAAGATTGAGTCAACTACTTCCAACAGCCATCGCTTTATCTTGGTCTCTATTGATTACTTTACCAAATGGGTGGAAGCAGCGTCTTATGCTAATGTCACCAAGCAGGTGGTAGCCAGATTTCTGAAAAAAGATATCATCTTTCGCTACGGAGTGCCCGAAAGAATCATTACTGATAATGGTTCCAATCTCAACAACAAAATGATGGCAGAATTATGTCGGGACTTCAAAATTGAGCATCACAATTCTTCGCCGTACCGTCCAAAGATGAATGGCGCTGTTGAAGCGGCCATCAAGAACATTAAGAAGATTGTGCAAAAGATGGTGGTGACCTACAAAGATTGGCATGAGATGTTACCGTTTGCCTTGCATGGGTACCAAACGGCAGTCAGGACATCTACTGGGGCAACACCGTTCTCACTTGTGTATGGTATGGAAGCAGTCCTACCAGTTGAAGTTGAGATTCCCTCGCTCAGGGTTACGATGGATGTCAAACTAGATGAGGCAGAATGGGTTCGCACCCGATTCAATGAGCTGAGTTTAGTTGAGGAAAAGAGACTAGCAGCTATTTGCCATGATCAGTTGTACTAGAGAAGGAGGAAGCGGGCATTTGATCAGAAAGTGCGACCTCGGGAGTATCAAGTGGGTGAACTGGTACTTAAAAGGATCCATCCTCCAAACACAGATCACAGGGGAAAATGGACACCGAACTATGAAGGTCCATTCGTGGTTAAAAAGGTTTTCTCTGGCGGAGCCTTAATGCTTACAACCATGGATGGTGAAGATTTTCCATCCCCTGTCAACTCAAACGCAGTCAAAAAATACTTCGCATAAATAGACCCGCTGGACGAAAAAAAAAGAGAAAAGTCCAGGTAAAAAAGGGCATCCCGGCGAACCATAAAAACATAATTAAAAGGTTCGGGCAAAAATTAGGGATATAAAATAAAAAAAATTGTACACCCGGTGAGTTGAAAATCCGCAAGGACAACTCAGGAAAGAAAGGGTATCCCGGTGGATTGAAAACCCGAAAAGGGCGGTCCACGCAAAAGAGGGAATAAGCGAAGACTGCAATCTGAGTCATCTGTACTACCTCATCGTTTCACTCAAACTGGCAATCTCCAAAGGATAGGAATCAGTCCAATCATCTTCTTCATAAAGCGAAGATAATCGGAAAGTCTTGAAGACATACTGATCATAACAGAATTGAAACTCAGTGAAAGACCCTTTTCACGTTGCCATTAGGATAGTTTCTTTTTCTCAATTTTTCAGTGATCACCTCTTTCCAGGGATCGCTTCTTGATGTACTTGCCTATTCTGGGCGTTTCAATCAATAAAGTTGGTTATTCAGTCAAAAAGTTTCTTATCTGTTTTCATTTTTACTGCTTTGTTTGCAAAACGTCCGAATTTTTGATAAAAAACATTGCATTGTTGGAAACATTGAGGCCTTATAGTAACATGCGCAGGGAAAACATTTAAAATTGTTGTGAATGTTGGCTAACCCCGGACCGTGGATTCAAACCATGCATTCTCCTGGACATATGTGTGCATTTCTTTTGTTGCAGGTTTGCATTCAGGAGCCTAACATGAAGTCATCTTCAGCACCAAGCATGATTAGATTCTCTCCCCAACAAGTGGTGGTTCATAGTTGGATTTCCTCAGTTACAGAAGTCATATCCCGCACGGGGCATACGTGCATATTCTTTTGCTAGCAGGTAATAGGTACAAGGAATTTCCAAGAGCATGGGTTATTTCCTCTAGACAAGTGATCACCTATCCCCAGGCAGAATACCGGGGTAGTCATGTCCAGGAAAGGGTTCTCAGGTATTGTTGTATCTTATTAAGTCGATTCTCCCATTCAGTACTTCCAACAGCTACAAGCTTTTCTGTGTCGATAACAGTTATGGACTCCCCAGTAGAGTTGCTTCGCAGACCTTATAGCTAATGTTTAAGACTCAGTGAGTGTCCAAGAGTTTGAGGATGTCAAATCTTCTGTAAAATCCTCTTGGGACAATTTCTTCATATCAACCTTGTAGCGTGGGGCAAAAGCAAGTTTGTAACCCTCCCAAGCATGGGGCATTTTGAAATTCCTTCGGCAAGAAATGTTCCAGGTCTACTGTCTCTAGTAGAATGACCTCCCGGTTAATACGTCTAGCTCAAGTCTCGGTGTTTGAGTTTGAAGATGCTTGGTCTTCTGTAAAATCCTATCAAGGCGCATCCACAGCTTGAGACGCTTTGAAGCAGTCCTCTCCAGCAGAGTTTGTTGCTAACTCGTTATCCCCAGTGGAGTCATCAAGCAGAAGGTTTGCCTAGCATGGGGCATTGTGGCTTTTATCTTAAGCTCGACAGCTTTGTTCCTCAACAGATCACAATGGATTTTCTTTGTGTTTTCCCAGCAGATCTTTAGGGACTCTTTCCCAGCAAGTCGCAACAGAACATATTCTAACCAGGATTTGCGTATTCCCGACAGAGTAGTCCCAATCCCAAGCAGGATCGTATCTCTGGTAGTTGTCCCCATAGAGTTTAGCATTGCATCTTGTCAGTAACGCTCCCCAGCTGAGTTGTTTTTTTCCTCCCCGCAGAGGTCTAGCATGTCAATAAAATCTCTTCCTCAGCAGAGTGTTAGTACATTCTTTCCCCAGACAAGTTGGAAAGTTGTCATTCCTTCAGTGGAAGTTGCCATGATCAGAAATCATCCCCAGGTAGATGAAGTAGTTCTTGGCAAGGTCATCACCCCTTATATTTCAAAGCCCAATTTATTTTTGGCAAGCGTGACAATTCGAAGCAGACGGATTGTTCATTCATTCTCCAACAGAGATATTATCCTTTCAAGAGTCTCTGAGGTCAAATCATTAATCATCATTCCTCAGCAAAGTCAGCAGGGATGTCTGACAGGTATGCAGAGTGTAATCCAGTGTTGGAATTTTGCTTAAAGCCCACCGGCAGCGTGGCAAGCCAGTAGTCGCCTGGCGTCATACAAAAGACATTGTTAAAGCCCACGGCAGCGTGGCAAGCCAGTAGTCACCTGGCGTCGTACAAAAGACATTGTTAAAGCCCACCAGCAGCGTGGCAAGCCAGTAGTCGCCTGGCGTCGTACAAAAGACATTGTTAAAGCACACCGGCAGCGTGGCAAGCCAGTAGTCGCCTGGCGTCGTACAAAAAACATTGTTAAAGCCCACCGGCAGCGTGGCAAGCCAGTAGTCTCCTGGCATCTTACAAAAGGCATTGTTAAAGCCCACTGGTAGCGTGACAGGCCAGTAGTCGCCTTGCGTCGTACAAAAGACATTGTTAAAAGCCCATCGGCAACGTGGCAAGCCAGTAGTCGTCTGGCGTCGTACAAAAGACATTGTTAAAGCCCGCCGGTAGTGCGGCAAGTCAGTAGTCACCTGGCGTCATACAAAAGACATTGTTAAAAGCCCATCGGCAGCGTGGTAAGCCAGTAGTCGCCTGGCGTCGTACAAAAGACATTGTGAAAAGCCCATCGGTAGCGTGGCAAGCCAGTAGTCGTCTAGCGTGGTACAAAAGACATCTCTCCAGTGTTATGGTTATCATTAGAGTTTTATCCAAGCAAAGTTCATTTGGAAGGGTTTATATCCCTTTTCTTCTTCATTCAACGTGCAAATTTTCTGGTTGTTTTGGTATTCAATCATAGTTCACCTTGATTGTCTGAATAGCCGGTGCTTTTATCTTTCTCATGTCAACAAATGATTGAATAGGGGCAGCTGTAACACCCAAAAATTTGCCCTCTTGTTGTTGCCTAGCTTATGTTTCATTGCATTCCATTTACACCTCATTGCATCTCATAGCATACATCTGGCATAAGGGCGTGTGATCAGTGGTTTTCAGAGTATTGATCATTCAAAGCCATAGAACAAGAGCCAAGGGTCTCCCAACAAGTCTCAAGGGTCTCTTACATCTTATATGATCTTAATTGATCCCACAAGTCATTGGAAGATGGGAATTCATCAAGAGGTTGGACAGTTCATCATCTCCTAACCAAAAAATAGTCCAAATTAGGGTTTGTGATCTAAGCATTCTCCTGATGAAATTTTGGTTCAAACTTGATCTCAATGTTTTCTACATGATATTAAGTATCTAAGGATGGAAGATTGCTCATTGGTCCATTTCAGAAGAGGTTCAATTGGTCAGTTGCTTGAGAATCAAGAAATTGGGGTTAAAGTCAACTGTGCAGTGGAAAAAGTCAACTCCTGACTTTTTAAGGTCAAATTCATGAAATTCAAGTTACATATGTTAATTGGACAAGATTTGATCAAGAAATGATGGAGGGATCATGAAAAATCAAGAAATGTACAAAGTTTCCATTTTTAGAAACTTAGGGTTTCCAAAAATGGCAAGTTTGGACCATTTTGCACTACACTTTAAGGCTTCCTTTCTTCATGATAAAAGCTCCTAACTTCAGGCCCAAGTTAAGCCAATTAAAGATCACATTCTAAGCTTCAAATCCATATAAAGAACTCTTCCATTGGATCAAAATTGAGGGAGTTATTATCAATCAAAGTTTGGTAAAATCAAGGTAAAAACCAAGTCATGGCAAGGCAAGTTCAGGCCCCCAAGCCATAATTTCATCAAACACTTGGTGTGCCAAATGTCAAGTCATTTTTCTCATAGAAGAAAGGTTCAAATAAAAAAATGTTGAACATCAAAGTTGTTCATCTCAATGTCCTCTTCAACTTTGATGTTGGACATTTTTCCATTTAAACAAGTTATAAATGAGTTATAGGGGTCCAAAGTTGATGGCTTCACTCTGAAAGTTCACAAGTCATGTTGCCATGTATGCCAACAAGCTGCCTCGCCCATGATGCAGTCTCACCTCTATATGTTCTAAATCATTTTTCACTACCTTAAAGGCATTGTTTTACTTTGACTCAAACATCAACATTGTTCTTCAATGTCTCATTTCTTCATAGACACCAAGAGAACTCATTTATATGCATCATGCTTGGGGAAATTCATCTACAAACATCCATGGTCACATAGGTGCATTGACTGGTTTGTTGAAAGTTTCATACATGGTTTTGGTTTAGGCTTACCACAAACACATTCTTGCACGCATACCAGTCCACTCTTTACTTCTTTAAGCCAAACACACTCTCTTACACATGCCATGCCATGTTGCTATCATACATACAAGAGGAAAATGAACAAAACTTGTCTAACAAGCTTGCTGCTACACTACATAACCTCATCACTACCAATGATCAGTTAAACCTCACCATGAGCTATAGAAACTTCTCTATACCATAGCCAACCTCCCCAACTCGAGCTTAACTAACTTGACTCAGTTAGTTAACTCCAACTCACTTAACTCTCTTTCTAACTGTCAACCACACTAGTTAACTTCTAACTCAACCTATATAAGCAAACTCTCACAGAATTTTCAACAACACTTCATTTTTCACACATTCCACAAATCATTCTCACACTTTCTCTCTAAAAATTCTCTCTTCATTCTCTCTCTTTGCAAGAGTGTTTCCACAAACTTCATCATTTTCTCATCATCAATCATCATCCAACACCATTGATGGATTGAAATCAAGCTCAACACCACCACTGTAGATCAAGATCTACTCTACTTCTCTCTGAATTTTCGCATTCCAAAGCCTTTATTTGGCCAAATCTTAAGCTCAAGAATTCAAGAAGGAACCTCTGGTATTCTTACAACATTCATCTCATCAAGTTCAGGTTTCATCAGTTAAACTCTTTCTCTCTAATTCAAGCTACTTTGAGTTCATTTTTGCTTGTTTGAAGTTCATTAGGAACTATATGCATCTCCGGCTAGTGATAGGCTCATTAGGAGCGTAGTTGTGTTTTTTAGGGCAAAATGTTTGTGATTGTTTCTTGCTGTGTGTGCATGGTTTGATGATTTCAATGGTAGATTCGTGATGTACGTGAGTTCCTCTTTCGAATGGTGTATGGTTCGTTGATTTCTGGAAACATGTGACATTTGCAGTGGCCGGAGATGGCCGGAGAAGATGACCGGAGGTCCTTCTCCGGCCGGTGAGACGCGTTTAGGGTTTTAGGCCAGATTAAAACACTACCGTCTGATCATTTTTAATCCAACGCTTGATAAGGTGACAACGCATAAATGAGCATCATCTCACTCACGTGACTTCATTTTTGGCTTCAGATAATCACCTGTGTGTGCGTGCGTGATAATTACCATGTGCTAACTCTATGATTTGTTCATCTTGCTTACTTGCGTTGATTGATTTAGTTGACTTAATCGTGTGGCTGTGATTGCATCAAACATGTGACTGAACATACACCATAATACACACACACGCGCGCCTTTATGGATTGGGTTGTTAAGTTGCTATCTGCACACCTCTTTTTTAAGCCCAAACTCATTTCAACGTCACTTTTACTTTTGCCACACCCCTTGCACTCTTTTACTTGCATTTTAATTTTCTTTTTTTATGCATGTTCCATTTTATTCTTTTAAAAATACTAAAATGCATTAAATAATTCTACAAAAATTCATGAGCCATGTTTAGACATTTAAATAATTTTATATATTTTTTATTTCTGATTTTCTTTTATTTTGGCATTGTTTTCATATTTTTCCTTTAATTTCTTTTTAAAGTGCAATCTTCTTAATCTTTGGTTCATTCTCATTTTTATTGAGCTAGTTTATTTATGATTTTTTGAGTGGTATTTGGTATGATCCTATTACATGTCTTGATGCATTTACTTCATATTTTTGTTGATTTTTAAAGTCATTTTATCTTGGAGTTTAGAGGTGATCTTTGTGCATCAATAATGTTTGATCTTTGTGAATTGTGAGGCATGTTTGAATATGTTCCTTAAAAGGTTTTGACCTATATTTTTGTGATGTATTTGCTCACTGGTTGTACTACACGTGACATGATTGTTGTAAATTTTTATCATTTTTCTAATGTGTTTTGGTTCACTTTGATTGCATTGATACATGTTGATCCTTAAGTGGATTGTCTTTGAACTTTGCATTTGGTTTGAACAAGTTGCTTTGCATTGATAGTTGAGATGTTTTATAGGTATTTTCTATGACATTAAAGTCATCTTATATCATGATTATAGGTCATCTTGATTTTTGTTTGCCTTGGATATGTGTTTGTGCATTTTAACTTGCATTTTTGTCCTATTTACACATCTATTTTCTTCTTGTGCTCTACATGAGTTATGTTTGCATTGAACATGCCATTTAACTCATGTCATTTGCATATCATCAATTGTATGCTACTGGTCTATATGCATTCATACTCCTTTCATTTGTTATGCATCTTTAACATGTGAATTTGTGCACCTAATTGAAGCTTGTTTCTTTCCTTTTCATTCCTTCTCATCTTGTCTTTTCTACTTGAATTATTTCATCCATATTTGTATGACTGTTCATATGCATTGTAAGACATTCATAAATGATGTGTGCTTCTGACCTTGACATTTCATTAAGCATAAATACATGTTCATCTTGCACTTGTATTCATCTTTCACCAACTACTTTCATGTGGCACTTCTTTGGTGTTTAAAGCATTGTTTGTGTATAGTTCACTTGTGTTTGATCTCTTAACCTTAGAGAACATTCTTATGGTTTAGGTTCTGACCTTGAGTGCTTTTCAATCTTTAGGACCTTTATTCTTTAGTTCTTAACTTGTTTGGTCTTTACTTGTTAATCTTTCCCTATTTCTTTTCTTGTAAATGGTTTTGCTAACATTTTCATGGGCTAATGGTAAGTCAAGGGTGTGGGGACGCACCCACATGCAACTTCTTTTCTCTTATCTCTTTAAGCTTTCAAAGTGTGATTGTAATAAGCATCTAATGTTTTCTTTGTTCAATTTCTTTCATCCCCTTTGAGTTCTTAACTTAGCTTCCATCTTGGAAGTAAGTTAGAACTCACTCATCTTCTCTTTTCTTTTAGAGTTAGGTTTCTAAACCACACTTAACCATTAGGAACATCCATGTATGACAACTTTAGGGTTTGAGTTTTAGTCTCCCTCATTAGATTTTACCTTTCTCAACCATTTGAGTTTCTCTTCTTCTCATCTCCAAACAAAAAGTAAAAAACACTTAATAAAGGCATAACATACATTGTATTTGAGCCTTTCATGTGAGAATAAGATAGTGAGGGGTCTTCTCTCACTTTCTTAGAATGTTTAGCATACTTCCCGTCTTGGGTCGATGTGCGAGGCATTCGACCTTACGTGAAGGACTTAAATACAATATGCGTTACAAAACACAAAAATAATCAAAACACTTCTGCTTAAAAAAGACAAAAAATAAACAAACCAATTTTCTTCTCATCTCATTCACTCCTTTCTTAAGGACTCTTCATGTCCGTTCTACCGCAAACACATAACGCCTAAGTCTCCATACAGCGAGCTGCAACACCTAATTGTTGGGACGCGCACTCTGACGTTTCCATTAAAAAACACAAACAAAGCAACCTTTGTTGAGCCGAACTACGTTTGCTCTGATTCTTCTTTCTCGTCTGATTGAAGATACGTAGGCACGAGATGCGATATCTCGACGAGCAACCTTTCCCCGTAGTCCGTCGAACTACATTGACTCTGACTTTCCCATTACACTGAGGGAATACGTAGGCCTAAGACAACGATAAGGTCCTATCGAGTCACTTCTTTCCTTTTTCCCCTTCTCCTTTCTACCTTTCATTTCTGGTTCTCTAGTTAGCAGTTGATATCTAGTTTCCTACACCCTTTGATCGAGACAGCAAGCGTGGATCCCATCGGGTACGATGGACGCGTGGGGGTGCTAATACCTTCCCTGCGCGTAACCAACTCCCGAACCCAGTTCTCTTGGTCGCAAAACCATACTCTATCCTTTCCCTCAGGTTTACGCAGTATTTCCTTTCCCTCTCTTGGGATAAATACACATTGATGGCGACTCTGTTTCGGTGCCACTTTCGCGTTTGTACTTAGATGAAAATCCCGGGAGCGACAATTACAAAAGTGCTAAAAATAAAACTAAATTTCAGGCCGCCGGACTCGAACTGGTGAATTTTAGAGAATCTGAACATAGGATTTGAACCGCTTGGACATAACGCTTTACTAGTAATTATTTGGTTGACATTTATATATATATTATTAGCGTTCTAATAAATTAAAAATCTTTGATAGATACGAGTATGAGAACCCATTCTATTGAGGTTTATGTCACGTTGCTAACCATTAGTCATCTATACAATATATAAAGGGAATATTTTGTTTCGGTGTAACCCTTTTTTCTATCATTTTTACCCTTACTTTATTTTGTAATTTACTTAATAACTTCTTATTATTAACTTCCACATAACTTCTATTATTAACTTCCACATAACTTCCTATTATTAACTTTCACATAATGTTTTTTTTTTAAATTATATTTAAATAAAAACTGTCATTTATATTTTCATTCATGCGCATTAAAAAAATGGACAGACGGGCACTCGCGTGCCCGTCTGGACACTAGTATATATTAATATTAATTTATGTAATAATAATAAAATTAATTTTGTATGTGGCATTAATAGATAAATTTATATTACTTAACATTATATGAATTAATTTCAAGTGTTTCTTTAATTATCATTAAAAATTTAATAAAGAAAATTAGAAAAATAAGAAGGAAAATAAAAAATTATTGGTGACCAAAATTTTGGTCTCTAAAAGTTTTTAAAATTAATATAAATGTTTATTTTAGACCGAATATGTGGTTACAAAATTGTAGTTGCTAATTCGGTGATTGATTTAATTTTGTGACCGATTTAGCGACATCTAAAATTTTATTAATAATATGTCAAATTTTTGTGGCTAATTCAGTGGCTTTAGTGACCAAAAATTTTCAATCACTAATTCGGTGACTAAAAGCGATATTTTTAGTAGTGTTAAATGTTACCTTTACATGGGTATCGTGCAGATAATCCACAATAGAATAGTGGATGTTTATGGAAGATGGAGTCTTCCTATATTTTTAGAGTCGGCGTCTGCTATGATGTGTAACACTGGGGGTTGGCCTTTGTGTGTTTATTTCTGTTGGTGGAGAATTATGTTATCTCCTATGTTGAATTTTCGTTATAATTATAATATTTCGTAATTATATTTTGAATAACTATTTGATGTTGATGTTTCCGCTGATTAAATAAAATTGAAGTCAGACATGGTGAATGTTTTACTATTATTATTACTGTTAGTCATTTTTAAAAGAGACACGTGTTACATATTTGATTGCATGAGCAGGTGTTTGTTGAACTGTAACATCCTAAATGTTTTTGTGTTGAATTTTACTCTGATATTTTATTTTAATTACGCAGAGGATATTTAGGGTGTTACACTGGCTGACACTGAGGTGACGACTCATGCTGACGAGGAGGTAGGGGCTTTGACTAACATGGAGGTGACGACTCAGACTGGTACGGAGTCGTCTGTACACATAGATGGGGGCTCCTTGAATGGCCTAGTGACCATGCCTTTCTCATTGCGTATGTCGATCATGTGGCATTCAGACTATAAGAGAGAGATGTATAAATATTTTATTTTAAGTTTTTATTTATTTGTTACGGATTAATTGAAAATAACAGATGATTTATAATTTAATTGTTACATGACCGCCTATCGTTGAAGGTGCCCTCCCAATGAGGAAAAGTTAAAGAAATTTTCGAATGTCCAAATGTCCGATGAGGCCAGATAGATTGTTATTGATGCCTAAAATTATCTGGAGGTTTCAAGTTGTTGAAGTACACAAACGCGGGATAACAATATTGAGACATTCTGAGATTTTTTTAACAACATATAATGCATTATTTATACAACTTTGGAATCATTATGGACCACACAAAATTGACTGTGTAATCCCAACCCTACAAAGGTGTAAGTGAAATTCCAACTTTTGACAATTAACACTATCAGGTTTTTCATTGTTATGGAAAAAAAAAAGTCCAGCAATCAATAGAGATTTAAAAAAAAAAATTGGTAATCTCGAAAGTTTTTGGAAAAACCGCTAAATTAACACTATCAGATTTTTTAGGGTTATGGAAAAAATTTGATAAACTCTGATGCTTTTGAAAAAACCCGCTAAATTTTGACATGAATCAATCTTTTTTAAAAACTGATAAAAATGCATACCATTTTTGTTTATTGGACTACCATATTTTTTGTGTACCACATTTTTTGTTTACCTACCTGAATTTTTGCACGCCATTTTTTAGATAGGGATATTTTTGGTATTATAAAAAATTTGGGGTGTCCGATTTATTTTTAGGACATTACTTTTCCCACCCTTAAAGGTGCTAGTTCGCCATGTTGAAAAGTCACAAAAGTCTATAGATTTTAGAGATGCATCTCCCGACGCACCCAAATTACACACCCCTAACTCTTTCCTAAGTGAGTCACCCCATGTTGCCCAAAAATATTTATGGAGATACATCTTCATAATAATCCTTAATTTAAAAGTCAATGTTTTTGCACTCGGTGAGTTTTACGGATATGCATCTCCAAATGGGGTTTAATTGACATACCTCGCGCCAGAACTTTCCCCCTTTATTCTTCATTTGTTACATTTTCAAAACACTTCATCTTCAGAGCTCGTAAGCATGAATCAACAAGGTCATTTTTCAAGCTTCAACACTATTTCAACTGCATTGTAATCAACCGCAATAGATTCCATTCACCCTATTCAAGCTTTCGCACAACAACTCTCAACCGATAAGTTTCTCATTTTCTTTCTATTTTTTAGTTGTGATACATGTTTTAGGTGAAAAAAAGGTTGTTTAAAATGCATTAGGTTGTAGTTAAATTCAAAATAGACACTTTGTTTAGACATGCATACAATTTTGTTTGTGTTTAGGGTATTGTCTACCTTTTTTGGAAGTTCAACATTTTCGCTTATTTTTACAGAGATACATCTTTAACTTTTTTTTGAAATTTTTCGCGGTATGACCGCCTTACAGACCATCTTACTCGATGCACAAAATGCCTTGAGGGAACAAGCATCGACAGAGGAAAAATGTAACGCCCCATTTTATTTTAATTATTATTCGTAATTATATTTATGTGTTGACGTGTGTAATTGTGTGATTTTGCGTGCTTCATCATGTTTTGAGTACCCTTGGTGGTGGGTAGTGGCCTTAAGAATTGTCTTTAAGGTAGTAGGGGTGTGTGACCAAAAGCGTAGAGATTGGTGGTGTGGGGAGTAAGACTAATTAGATTATTTTAGTTAGTAATTATTTAATTATAATAATAGTTGAATATTGATTTAATTAAATATGTGATGAAAAAAATATTATTATTGTTATTATTTTATTAGTGGAATAGTGATAGTAATAATAATAATATTATAATAATAAGAAAAAGCGGATTAGAGAAGAGAGAAATCATTATACGTAAAAACAAGAGAAAGGAGCAAGAGGGGAGTCTAGGGCTCAAGGGAGAAGAGGCAATCACCATTGTTTGAGGTATAAGAGAATCTTGCAAGAACTATAAGATAAGGGTGGGGTTCTTTAATCTCTTAAGAGATATATGATATATGTATGAGGGTAGATAAATCGTTAGGTTTCATTCCCGTATTTTGTTGATCGTTGAATTTGTCCGGTGAGAAGTTGAAGTTACGTGTCGGTAATAACGAAAATGCTCTAATTATGTGAATTTCTTGATTAAATTGGTGTTTTGTTGTGTTATAAGAGTTCATATTATATGTATAATGTTGCATACTGATTTTGGGGGTCAAATTTTGTGGTATATGTGGTTTGGGGTTATTGCATTGGGGTTGAAAAGTGATTTTCGTAATAGAAACAGCAGAGAATTGATTCTGCAGGTCAAGTAACCGGTTACCGTGTGGGACGTAACTGGTTACATAGTGCAAATTTGGGGTTTTTGGGCATTTTTCAAATGTGTAACCGGTTACGGCATATGTGCTAACCGGTTACCACTGAACGTGACAGTTTTTGTAAATTTTCAAAAATTCATAACTTTCAAACCATGAGTCCGTTTTGGGTGTCGTTCGAAGTGTTGGAAAGCTAGCGTGATATTCTTCTCAATAAAAATACTTTTGTTGGTAGTAGGTGAATTAATTAATGCGTGGTTGTGTAAAATGGCATGTACTTTTGTGTTGTGTTGCTTATGGGGTGTATTAACAATGCATTTCCATACAGTGTGCTATGTTCACTTAAATGTCGAGTTCGTATACTATTTATATGATGAAGAGTGGTTGTAATTGGGGTTGTGTTAAGGTAGAAATGTTTGTATGTTGGTTATAATGATTTGTTAAACTCTATTATGTGTTGTGATAACATTCTTGGTGAAATATGATATGTTGTGTTGTTGTGATGTTGTGTTATCGTTATTGATTGTAACATGATGCGTTGGATAATATGCACATTGTTGTTGTGGATTTCAATGTTTGCATGTTTGAACAGATGTATAATATATGTTGGACAATTGTGAGGTAATGTATTGGTGATATGCTAGTCTTATGCATTATTTCGTTGTTGTATGTTGTTGTTTGAGATGCATAACATATTGCATGAGTTATGGGATAAGACGTGTGCCCATGTGGGGTGTGAGCGTTTATCTAGATTCTTCGTAAGGGAATCGTGTTGCTGTAGTTGTTAAGGTGATTGTGTGTCCGTGTGGGGTGTGAGCAATCACGGATGTCGTGTGCCCATGTGGGGTGTGAGCGACCTATATAGAATTCCGACGGGATTTGTGATCATGAAAAAGGGATCAAAATTGGTACCACATGCATTGAGTCAAGTTGGTGTCTCATTGCATTATATAAGAGTTGTGTTGCATTGTGAAATGTGTGATTATCTATTTGTGTTGAAATTAATGAAAGTTGTGTTGAAGGGTGAATTACTTGAAGATTTTATGCTTTCATATTTATATCATCTGCTTCTTTTGTTGATTTGAAAATCTCACCCCTTCTGTTTGAATGTTTCCTCCATGCGGGTAACGTGCAGATAATCCGCAGTAGGAGATCTGATGTGAGTGGAAGATTAAGTCTTTCGTTTATGCCTTTGTGTCGGTGTCTGCTCTGATATGTAACATTGGGGTCATGGAACACTATGTTTTCTTAGGCTATGTTTTGCTTGAGATTTTAGATATCTCTTAATTTTAGTTATTTATTTAAATGAATATTATTCTTACGTTGTAATGAATATGTGTTGATGTTTTCGCTGTTTTAATAAAAAGAAAATGAAGTTAGAGGTCGTTTATCATTATCATTGTTGTTAAAGTAATTTTAAAATTATGTGTTGCATATCAAGTATATGAGCAGGTATTTGATGAAAGTAGCATCCTAAATGTTTGATATTTTATTTTACTCTGATTTTATTTATATTACGCGGGGGATAATTTAGGGTGTTATATAGTGGTATCAGAGCAGGTCGGTCCGTCCGGCCAGGTTGTTTAATTGTGTTGTTCCCTAGTATGCGACATGTGTGTGAAAACATTGTCGGTGCTTGTTTTGTTTTCCATTTGCAGTTTGGGAATGAAACAAGTGGGGGAGAGGTGTCTGCTTCTCTTGGATATTTCATCTGTCGAGAGATTGGATATCGTGTCGCTGCAAGAGAGAGTGTTGTGTTGGACTGTTCAACTATTTTGAGAATGGTGTGATCCTTGAGGGAAGACGGTCAGGTGTTCTCGTTTTTCGCTTCCTTGTAAGAGGGAAGGTGATGTTTTGGCTGGGGCTGGACCAGTGATGTGTAGAGTATCCTGACGTGTTCCCTAAGGATAGACACGGTTGTCTTTAGTTGGAACGGGATGATGTGGTTCTTGAGACGGATTAGTAGGATTTAAACTATGTGTTTACCAATCATTTGGATGATGGTGCATTGTGTCGTTGAACGCTATTATAGCTTGGTAAGGATGGTTTATGCCCCATCATGATTGTCAGCTGTCTATTAACAAATTGAGGAACTGATCACCCTTAATCTCTTGTTAATAGTAGACGGGATCGTGTTGGATGGGATAGACATATCTTGTCGGCTCAGATGTTATGTACGTTGGATTGTTTGTAGTTAAGCCAAGTGCTTGCAGATTATTTTGATGATTCGATGCAGATTCTTATATCTGAAGATGAGACAGATTCGAGGTTTTGTACGTCGGTCAAGTCGGGATGTCTCTGAGAGAGAATAATCTGGTATTGTTGAAGGTTGCTTCTCAGAGAGTAGAGGGTGACCTTAAATTTGACGAAAGTGAAGAGTTAAGGTTTATATCTGCTAAGCAAGTAGAAGAACTCTTAGGAGATGAGGCTCTGATGTTTGCTATGATTGCGATGATGGTGTTCTGGGAATTGGCAATAAAGTCACAATAATAAACTGCCAGTTGTGCGTGAGTTCCAAATGTGTTTCCGGGTGACATATCGGATGTACAGCTAGAAAGAGAGGTGGAATTGTCTATTGGTCTAGTCCCTGGTACTAGATGTTTCTATGGCACCATACAGGATGTCGGTGTTAGAATTAGTAGAACTGATAGAGCAGTTAGAAGATTTGCTGGATAGGAGAATTGTGAGACCAATGATGTCGCTTTGGAAAGCTTCAGTATTGTTATTAAAGAAAGGGATGATAGCATGAGGTTGCATGTTAATCGGTGAGTAGTATGGGAACTCACAATTGTGTTCTGGATAACTTGAGTTTTGAATTGTGACGAATCGCGAATGATTTGAAGTTCCTAGATGGTATCACTTTTGTTATGGGTTGAGGTCTCGTGTAAGCATAAACCTTGAGTGAGTCGGAACCCCGTAAGAAGAATTGATATGGGATGTGGTAACCAGAACCAGAGGTTGTTAAGCTATTTTGGATAAATTGTTTCGAGCTCAGAATGGAATTTGAAGGTTATATATGTTATGGTTGTAGTAGTATAACTCCTACATCTCTATCGTTTGGAGAGTGACGAACATATACTAAACTGATGTATGTTGAAAGGGAGATTATTCTACTAACGGACATAAGTGAGATTCTTATACCGTTTGATTGGTAGGCACTCCAGTGGATAAGTGTGTTTTTATGCAGATTGATAACTCTCCAAAGTGCTTAAGAATAAGTGTCTGGTTTCAAGAATAGAGGACTTGATGGATCAATTGGTGAGTGCGTGTGTGTTTAGCACAAATTGACTTGAGGTCGGTTATCACTAAGTTCGAGTGAAGAATGAGAATGTTAAGAAAATGGCCTTTAGAACTCGGTATGGGCATTGCGAATATATGATGATGTTGTTCGGAAATTGTAATTCACCCAGGAAGTGTGTGGGGAATATGAATCGTATCTTCCATACTTAATTGGATAAGTTCGAAGTGGTGTTCGTTGGGGATAGTCTGATCTATTATAAAACCAGAAGAAGAGCGTGTAGAGTATTTGAGAATTGAGTTACAAGTATTTAAAAGGATGAAGTTTTATGCTAAGTTATCGAAGTGTGATTTTTGGTTGGTAGAGGTGAGTTTCTGGGTTATGTTATTTCAGATGAGGGCATTGTTGTGGATCCATCCAAAGTAGAAGCAATTCTACAATGAGAAATCTCCGAAGTTGTTTAAGATGATTAAAAGATTTTTGGACTTAGTTGGTTATTACCACAGGTTATGGAAGGCTTTTCCAAGTTAGCACTTCCATTATCTCAGTTGACTTGCGAAAGGTAACTCGTTTGTTTGGAGATGTTCGTTGTGAGGAAAGTTTTAAAGAGCTGAAGTAAAAGTTGACTACGGCTCCAGTTTCGATTCTGCCTGATCCTAATAAACCGTTTGTGGGGTATTGGGATGTGTTTATAATGAGTTTAGACAGTGTGTTAATACAATATGGTAGAGTCGTAGTTTATGCTTTACAAAAATTGAGGATTCATGAAAGGATCTATCCTGTTCAAGATTTGGAGTTAGCTGCGGTTGTAAGTGTGTTAAAAATCTGGAAGTATTATTTTTAGGGATCTAGGTTCGAAGTGTTTAGTAATCACAAGAGTGTAGAACACCTGTTTGATCGGAAGGACTAGAGTATGAGATAACGGGGATGGTTGGAATTTCTGATAAGTTAGGACCTTGGATCGAATTATCCTATTGGTAAAGTTAATTTCGTGCCTGATGAGTTAAGTTGGAAGTCTTTTCATATGTCTGCTTTGATGGTCAGAGAATTAACATTGAGTTAGCAGTTCAGAGACTTGTGTCTGGTGTGTGAGTTAACGGAGTAGAGTGCGAGGTTGGATATATTAAAAGTGAAAAATGATTTTCTGGTGAATATTAGGGAGAGTCAGAAGTTGGATGTGAATTTGGTAGAGTTAATAGTTGCGAGTAATCAGAGTGTGCAGCAGAGGCGTGATGTAGCGCAGTTCGTATGTGTGTATGTGTGACTCGCAAGAGTTCAAAGGTTGAACGTTAGAACCTGCAGGAATGATGAAACCATTGGACGTTCCAAAATGGAAGAGATATGGTGAAAGGTTTAAATATTAATCATGTACTACTATGTAGATGGATGTATTAGTTACATGTTTGATTGGTGAATCGTAGAATTGTTGTCTTGATGTTGTGTGACAACGAGGTTGGTATTCTAGTTATGTTGATGAGGTTAAGACAATGTTGTGTCGTGGAGCTTTATGTTCTTATCTTTGTTGTTGTCTCGTTTCCTATAGTGATTGTTTGAGTGCGAGCAACTAAGTCCTATATGATGGGGGATTAGGGGAGTGTTACCTGTGGTGATGGTAACGATCGTGTTGTATTCCGGTTCAAGAGTGATCCTGTGTGTTCGTAACTCGGTTAATCCTTGCGTCTTGAGTTGGTCGTCGAGTGCATTGCGTGAGCATCGCATCTTGTTGTGTCGTTGTTGTTGTCGTTGTAGAATTTGGATCAAACTCTAGAAGAAGCATGTCGTCGAAGTTGGATCACATGCTGCTGTCGAAAATAATGCATGATTGTAGTCGAAGATTGTTCTAACATGTATTAGTTAATATTGCTAGGTTTGTTAGCATATTGAATTGGGCCTTGTGTTAAGGATCCAATTTATTAAGTTAGCTTGTACCCTAAGTTAGCTTGTAATGGGTATTTTGTTAAAGGCCCATTAGTTTAGTGTGCTAGGTTTTATTATAAATAGCATTCTAGAGTGTGACAAAACCTAATTAGGGTGAGAGTGGTTAGTTTGTTATTCTTGTATACTTGTAATCCTTGTTTTAAGGAGAAAGGAAAGAATAACAGTTTTATAACCAATCCTTGTTGTTACTCTTGTTTTCTTTGTTAACCCTAACCCTTGTGGAGTTTCTTTGTGTATAAAGAAACCGTAAATACTTTGTTTCAAGGTATCTGATTCACAACAAATTGGTGCGGTGAGCGTGGAGAAGATGCCTTCAACAAAGTATGAGATCGAGAAGTTCACCGGAGTGAACGACTTCGGTCTGTGGCGCTTGAAGATGAAAGCCCTACTGGTTCAGCAGGGTTGTTTGGAAGCGTTGAAGGGAATGACAGCCATGGACGCTGCGTTAACTGAAAAAGAAAAGACTACCATGATCGAGAAAGCACACAGCGCAATATTGTTGAGCCTTGGTGATAAGGTTCTTCGACAGGTATCAAAAGAGACGACGGGGGCGGGATTATGGACGAAGCTGGAAAGTTTGTATATGACCAAATCCTTGGTGAATCGTCTTTACCTGAAGCAAGCCTTGTATTCGTTCAAGATGAATGAAGAAAAGGCTTTGGCTGAGCAGTTGGATTCTTTTAACAAACTGATTCTTGATCTTGAAAACATTGATGATGAAGATCAAGCATTGTTGTTGTTGTGTGCTTTGCCCAAATTGCATGCTCACTTCAAAGAAACTCTCTTGTATGGAAGAGAGTCCCTGACCTTTGAAGAAGTTCAAGCAGCCTTGTACTCTAAGGACCTGAACGAACGAAAGGAGCATAAACCTTCGACGGTTGGTGAAGGTTTGGCAGTTAAGGGAAAATTCTTGCGAAAGGATGGTAGGTTCGACAAGAAGAAAGGTAAAAGTCAGCAGAAGTCTTCTAGCGGTGAAACATCTGGTTTTCGATGTTATCACTGTAAGAAGGAGGGTCACATAAGAAAAGTGTGCCCTGAACGCCTGAAAGATCATGAAGGTAAGGATAATGGCAACGCAGCTATTGTTCAAGATGACTTCGACTCATCTGATGCTCTTGTAGTTTCAAGCGGCGACTCAAGAAAAGAGTGGATTATGGATTCTGGATGTACTTGGCACATGACTCCAAACAAGAATGTGTTTGAAGAATTATGTGATCAAGATGGAGGATCAGTGCTGCTGGGAAACAATAAAGCTTGCAAAATTGCATGTATTGGATCCGTGAGATTCAAGCTCCATGATGAGTCAATAAGATTATTGACTGAAGTTAGGTGTGTACCTGACTTGAAGAGAAATTTAATTTCTCTTGGGGAATTCGACAGAAAGGGATATGTTTTCAAAGGAGAGCAAGGTACCCTGAGAGTCATGAAAGGGTCAAAGGAAGTCTTGAGAGGCGTGAAAAACCAAGGCTTGTATATCCTGGAGGCTGAGGTTGTAAGTGGTTCGACAAATGTTGTATCCACGAAACCTATATCGAAGACAGAGTTATGGCACATGAGATTGGGCCATGTCAGCGAAAGAGGCCTGGTCGAATTGGGGAAGCAGAACCTGCTAGGTGGTGACAAAGTCGAAAAGTTGGAGTTTTGTGAATCTTGTGTATTTGGTAAATCCTGTAGGGCGAAGTTCAACAAAGGCAAGCAAAGAACACATGGATCCCTTGATTACATTCATGCTGATCTTTGGGGGCCTGCAAGGAATCCTTCACACTCAGGTGCAAGGTATTTTCTATCCATTATTGATGACTATTCCAGAAAGCTATGGGTATTCATTCAGAAGACGAAGGATGAAACTTTTGAGAATTTCAAAAGTTGGAAGATTCTGGTCGAAACTCAAACTGGCAGAAAGGTTAAGAGGTTGAGAACTGACAATGGCCTTGAGTTCTGCAACAAAGCGTTTGACAGTTACTGTGTTGAGTCTGGGATTGCAAGGCATAAGACTGTAGCAGGTACTCCTCAACAAAATGGCTTAGCTGAGAGATTCAATCGAACAATCCTTGAAAGGGTTAGATGCATGTTGGTTAGTGCTGGATTGAAGAAGGTGTTTTGGGCTGAAGCTGTTTTGACAGCTGCATATCTGATAAATAGATGTGCTACGACTGCATTAGATATGAAGACACCTGAAGAAGTTTGGTCGGGAAATCCACCTAGTCTCGACAGACTGAGAGTATTTGGCTGTGTGGCCTATGCTCACATTAGGTAAGACAAGGTCGAACCTAGAGCTCTGAAGTGCATGTTCATGGGATACCCTGAAGGAGTCAAAGCTTATAGGCTATGGTGCCTAGAGCCAAGTCACAAGAGGTGTATCACCAGTCGAGATGTAGTTTTCAATGAAGCTGAGATGGCTTTCAAGAAAACTGATGTTACTGACGAAGAGCTGGAACAGGGAGAGATTCCTGTTAAGGTGGAGCATGTTGATGCTGAAGTGCGTACCCCAGATAAAGTCGAAGACGAAACAGAAGATGTTGTCGAAGATGAGGAAACTGATAATGACTACCTATTAGCAAGAGACAGGTCAAGAAGAGTCATCAAGCCACCTCAGAGACTTGGGTATGCAGATCTTATAGCTTATGCCTTAATCTTTGCAAGTGAGGTTCTCGACGAAGAACCTAGAGACTATAAGGAAGTTATGAGGAGTCGAAAGAAGACTGAATGGCTGAAAGCCATGGATGACGAGATGAAATCTCTTCATGATAACGACACATGGGAACTGATAAAGAAACCTGCTGGAGCCAGGTTAGTCAGCTGTAAATGGATTTTCAAAGTCAAGGAAGGAATCGAAGGAGTGGCGTCGAAAAGATACAAGGCAAGATTGGTTGCTAGGGGGTTCACTCAGAAAGAAGGTGTCGATTTCAATGATGTGTTCTCGCCTGTTGTGAAGCACAGGTCCATTCGAATGTTACTTGCCATGGTGGCACAGTTCGACCTTGAACTGGAACAGATGGATGTGAAGACTGCATTCTTGTATGGTGACCTAGATGAAACGATCCTGATGAGGCAACCTGAAGGGTATGTCGAAAAGGGGAAGGAAGATTATGTGTGCAAGCTGAAGAGATCTTTATATGGACTGAAACAATCTCCTCGACAGTGGAATAGGAGATTCGACAAGTTCATGGCACGCATAAGTTTCATCAGAAGTCAGTTCGACCACTGTGTTTACTTCAGATTTCGACCGGGTAATTCATTTGTTATTTTGTTGCTTTATGTGGATGATATTCTAATAGCAAGCAACAATGTCGAAGAGGTAATGAGGGTGAAGGCTAAACTCAGTAAGGAGTTTGAAATGAAGGATCTGGGAGTTGCGTCCAGGATTCTTGGGATTGACATCCGAAGAGATAGAAAGCAGTCGAAATTATGCTTATCTCAAGAGGCATACCTACGGAAGATTCTCGAAAAGTATGGTATGTCGAATTCAAACCATGTTGTAACTTCGACAAACCCTCAATTCAAGCTGAGTATAGATCAGTGTCCCAGTACTAATGTCGAAAGAACTTATATGAATAGCATTCCATATGCTAATATAGTTGGTTCTTTGATGTATGCTATGGTCTGCACAAGACCTGACATAGCATATGCAGTGAGTCTTGTGAGCAGGTACATGTCGAATCCTGGAAAGGCTCACTGGCAAGCATTGAAGTGGATTTTAAGGTACATAAGTGGGTCTCTGAATAGAGTCCTAATTTATGGTGGAGCCTTGGGTGAAGATAGTAAAGCAGCAGTCGAAGGATTTGTTGACTCTGATTATGCAGGTTGTATGGATTCCAGAAAGTCTATTTCTGGATATGTTTTCACAATGTTTGGCACAACAATTAGTTGGAAAGCGACGCTCCAGAAGGTTGTTGCCTTATCAACCACTGAAGCTGAATATATTGCCCTCACTGAAGCTGTGAAGGAAGCATTGTGGCTTGAAGGATTTGCAAAAGAGCTAAAACTTCAAGGTCGAAGTATCACTGTTAAATGTGATAGTCAAAGTGCAATACACCTGTCGAAGAACTCAGCCTATCATGAGCGAACCAAGCACATTGATGTGAGACTGCATTTCGTCAGAGGGGTAATCGAGCGTGGAGAAGTCCAAGTGCTGAAGGTTTCGACAGATCATAATGCTGCTGATATGATCACCAAGACATTACCAAGTTGCAAGTTTTTCCACTGTATGCAGTTGATAAAGCTGCATGAAGAAAGCTAGTTTGTTTTTTTGTTGTTAGAGTTAGATCCAAGGTGGAGATTTGTAGAATTTAGATCGAACTCTAGAAGAAGCATGCCGTCGAAGTTGGATCACATGCTGCTATCGAAAATAATGCATGATTGTAGTCGAAGATTGTTCTAACATGTATTAGTTAATATTGCTAGGTTTGTTAGCATATTGAATTGGGCCTTGTGTTAAGGATCCAATTTATTAAGTTAGCTTGTACCCTAAGTTAGCTTGTAATGAGTATTTTGTTAAAGGCCCATTAGTTTAGTGTGCTAGGTTTTATTATAAATAGCATGCTAGTTTCTCATTCTAGAGTGTGACAAAACCTAATTAGGGTGAGAGTGGTTAGTTTGTTATTCTTGTATACTTGTAATCCTTGTTTTAAGGAGAAAGGAAAGAATAATAGTTTTATAACCAATCCTTGTTGTTACTCTTATTTTCTTTGTTAACCCTAACCCTTGTGGAGTTTCTTTGTGTATAAAGAAACCGTAAATACTTTGTTTCAAGGTATCTGATTCACAACAGTCGTTGATGAGGTGGTTTGTTGTTTTGTGTTATTCGTGGTGTTTTTTATTCGTGACTGGGGAGTGGGAGAGCGGGATGCGTGAGGCGTATCCTGAGTTGTTCGTATCAGGTAAATTTTCGAGGACGAAAATATTCTGAGTGGGGGAGAGTTGTAACGCCCCGTTTTATTTTAATTATTATTCGTAATTATATTTATGTGTTGACGTGTGTAATTGTGTGATTTTGCGTGGTTCATCATGTTTTGAGTACCCTTGGTGGTGGGTAGTGGCCTTAAGAATTGTCTTTAAGGTAGTAGGGGTGTGTGACCAAAAGCGTAGAGATTGGTGGAGTGGGGAGTAAGACTAATTAGATTATTTTAGTTAGTAATTATTTAATTATAATAATAGTTGAATATTGATTTAATTAAATATGTGATGAAAAAAATATTATTGTTATTATTTTATTAGTGGAATAAGTGATAGTAATAATAATAATATTATAATAATAAGAAAAAGCGGATTAGAGAAGAGAGAAATCATTATACGTAAAAACAAGAGAAAGGAGCAAGAGGGAAGTCTAGGGCTCAAGGGAGAAGAGGAAATCACCATTGTTTGAGGTAGAAGAGAATCTTGCAATAACTCTAAGGTAAGGGTGGGGTTCTTTAATCTCTTACGAGATATATGATATATGTATGAGGGTAGATAAATCGTTAGGTTTCATTCCCGTATTTTGTTGATCGTTGAATGTGTCCGGTGAGAAGTTGAAGTTACGTGTCGGTAATAACGAAAATGCTCTAATTGTGTGAATTTCTTGATTGAATTGGTGTTTTGTTGTGTTATAAGAGTCCATATTATATGTATAATGTTGCATACTGATTTTGGGGGTCAAATTCTGTGGTATATGTGGTTTGGGGTTATTGGATTGGGGTTGAAAAGTGATTTTCGTAACAGAAACAATAGAGAATTGATTCTGCAGGTCAAGTAACCGGTTACCGTGTGGGACGTAACCGGTTACATAGTGCAAATTTGGGCTTTTTGGGCATTTTTCAACTGTGTAACTGGTTACGGCATATGTGCCAACCGGTTACCACTGAACATGACCGTTTTTGTAAATTTTCAAAAATTCATAACTTTCAAACAGCGAGTCTGTTTTGGGTGTCGTTCGAAGCGTTGGAAAGCTAGCGCGATATTCTTCTCAATAAAAATATTTTTGTTAGAAGTAGGTGAATTAATTAATGCGTGGTTGTGTAAAATGGCATGTACTTTTGTGTTGTGTTGCTTATGAGGTGTATTAACAATGCATTTCCATACAGTGTGCTATGTTCACTTAAATGTCGAGTTCGTATACTATTTATATGATGAAGAGTGGCTGTAATTGGGGTTGTGTTAAGGTAGAAATGTTTGTATGTTGGTTATAATGATTTGTTAAACTCAATTATGTGTTGTGATAACATGCTTGGTGAAATATGATACTATGATGTTGTGTTGTTGTGATGTTGTGTTATCGTTATTGATTATAACATGATGCATTGGATAATATGCATGTTGTTGTTGTGGATTGCAATGTTTGCATGTTTGAACAAATGTATAATGTATGTTGGACAATTGTGAGGTAATGTATTGGTGATATGCTAGTCTTATGCATTATTTCGTTGTTGTATGTTGTTGTTTTAGATGCATAACATATTGCATGAGTTATGGGATAAGACGTGTGCCCATGTGGGGTGTGAGCGTTTATCCAGATTCTTCGTATGGGAATCGTGTTGCTGTAGTTGTTAAGGTGATTGTGTGTCTGTGTGGGGTGTGAGCAATCACGGATGTCGTGTGCCCATGTGGGGTGTGAGCGACCTATATAGAATTCCGACGGGAATTGTGATCATGAAAAATGGATCGAAATTGGTACCACATGCATTGAGTCAAGTTGGTGTCTCATTGCATTATATAAGAGTTGTGTTGCATTATGAAATGTGTGATTATCTATTTGTGTTGAAATTAATGAAAGTTGTGTTGAAGGGTGAATTACTTGAAGATTTTATGCTTTCATATTTATATCATCTGCTTCTTTTGTTGATTTGAAAATCTCACCCCTTCTGTTTGAATGTTTCCTCCACGTGGGTAACGTGCAGATAATCCGCAGTAGGAGATCTGATGTGCGTGGAAGATGAAGTCTTCCGTTTATGCCTTTGTGTCGGTGTCTGCTCTGATATGTAACACTGGGGTCATGGAGCGCTATGTTTTCTTAGGCTATGTTTATCTTGAGATTTTAGATATCTCTTAATTTTAGTTATTTATTTAAATGAATACCATTCTTACATTGTAATGAATATGTGTTGATGTTTCCACTGTTTTAATAAAAAGAAAATGAAGTTAGAGGTCGTTTATAATTATCATTGTTGTTAAAGTAATTTTAAAATGATGTGTTGCATATCAAGTATATGAGCAGGTATTTGATGAAAGTAGCATCCTAAATGTTTGATATTTTATTTTACTCTGATTTTATTTATATTACGCGAGGGATAATTTAGGGTGTTATAAAAAACGCGCCCCGGGGGGGGGGGGGGGGGGGGTGGGGGGTGGGGGTAGAAACACACAATAGTTCATTTTTATTTGTATTTGGTAACCGTTGTATCGTGGTAAAATTTGGATTATGCATCTTGGTAACATTTTGTTACCTATTGTATTATTGTTTGAATTTATATCTGACATCCTTGAATTGCATTCGGATGATTAGCACGATGTTAATATAATCTTAGTATAATCATCATTGGATAAAAAATATCAATTTGGTACACTTGTTACCAAGGCAAAAACTCTTAAGGTTATTCCGGAGATACATCTACGAAATCACCTCTAATAACTTACACGCATGCATCTCCGTTTCATTTTTTTTTACAATTATGGGGTGGATAGTTCACTTGCAAAACACAAAGTGCTTTCAGGGGTTACTCCAGATACATCTCTGTGATGCTTTCGAGATGATTCCGTAGATGCATCTCCAGACTATTTTTAGACAAATATGGGGTGGATGTGTGGCTTATGAAGTATTGTGTGCATTTTAGGTGCATCCGAAGACGCATCTCCGAAAATATCAAAGAAAAATTCGGATTTCCAGTGTGTTCACCCTTACCTTATGGAATAGGAAAAATAACCCCCTTATTTTTAAGGGCGGACAAATCTTACAATGTTGCATTAGGAGATTTTATCATGCCACCCCCGCAAGTTTGACCTGACATTCCCACATATTTTTATAATGGAAAAAAAATACCCTTATCAAAATTTAATCAACAAAGAGCAAACGAAAAATTCGGTAATGCAACCGAAAAATGCAGTATGAATAGAAAAGTCTGATAGTGCAATTAAAAAGTTTGGTATACATTTCTACCACTTTTTTTTAAAATGAATTTAACATTTATGGATTTTTTTATAAATCCAATATGTTTTGTAATTTTTTTTTTATTTTAAGTCCGATAGGTCATTTTTTATAGGGAAAAAAAATTAAAACTAACACTACCAGATTTTTCTAAAATTCTGGCACGATATCAGATTTTTCAAAAAATCCGGTAAAAACTTATAGTTTTTTAAAAAATTCGATAAAAACTCAGATATTTTAAAAATTTTCGATAAAAACTCATAAATTTTTTTGAAAATTTTTGGTAAAAACTCATGAGTTTTTTTAAAAAAATCCGATAAAAACACACGATTTTTTAAAAATGCGGTAAGAACTCATAAATTTTAGAAATTTTAGATAGTATATTTGAAAAAATCAGTAGTTCAAAATCCATATTTTGCTTTAAAATTCGATAAAAATTTATGAAATCCCAAAAAAATCCAATAAAACTCATAAAATTCTTCAAAAATCTAATAAAACTCATAAAATTCTCTAAAATATAAAAATTTTACAAAGGACATTTCGTTAAAAACACACAATTATGGAAGTGCGAGGTCAAACTTGGGGAGGCTGAGTAAAATCTCTTGCATAACATGATAATGGGCGAGTCCATATCCATACATATATACGGGTTAGTTAGTAGGACCAAGCCTTTTACCAGTCCAACAACAACTCGGAAATAACCGTTTCTAATCGTGATTTGAGATTTCCATAAACCGATCAACGAAACGAAAAAGGAAAAATGAAGAAAGAAGAAACAGTGAAACTGATCAGTTCCGATGGTTTCGAATTCGTGATTGACAAAGAAGCTGCCATGGTTTCTCAGACCATTCGCAACATGCTTACTTCTCCAGGTTTTCTCTCCTTCGATCACTTTACCTTTTTGCAGTTTTTCGATTACTGCGATTAGGGTTTCAATTTCCAAATTAGCGTTAGTTTATGTAGGATTAAGATTGATAAAGCTTTAATTTCTTTCTTGATAGGGAGTTTCGCTGAAAGCCAACACGGAGAAGTGACTTTTCCTGAGATCAGTACCACTATTCTTGAGAAGATTTGTCAGTATTTCTATTGGCATCTTGAATTCGCCAGGTCTTTTATCATCTTCAATTTTGATTTAAGGTCTTTTAATTTTCATTTTGGAATTGGATTTTGTTGTTGTTAAGTGCTTTTGGATTTATTGTATCTCTGTGTTGTTTACATTACTTAAAATAAATTGTTGAAATGTTTATGTTTATTATCTGCGCGTAGATGACAAATTAATAATCCTTCCAATTTATTTCTGATTTGTATGTATCATTGTTGTGATTCTTGAAGGTTTTATTTCTTTCTTCTCGGTGTGAGCATCTAATGTAGGATGTGTTTGAAGGGGTTCTAGTTTGCTTACATGTTGTTTCTAGAAAGTGGACTGGAAAGTTAAAATTGATGTTTTAGTATATGGATATTAACGACAAGACGAGACTATTTATAGCTTATTTGCTTGTTAAGTGTTTTGATTTCGGTTATTAATCATTAACTTTTGTGAAAATTAGTTTCTACATTGAAGGGATATAGTCTAATGTGTATCAGTGTCTGGGATTTTTCTATAATTCAAGCTCAGATTCAATTTTAAACCTGCAATTTGGAAGTTTGATACAACTCTAAATGACTAAAATTTGCATTCCTACTTCCTATATTTATGTTTGATCAGTTCTTAATGTATCTTAAGTACTTAAGAGATCTTTCGTTGTCCTTGGGTTTAATTGTGTAATTAACAAATGTTAGATAGTTTTGTTATTTTTGACTGAGTATATATATATCACAAAAGGGAGGTTTAGTGGAAGATGGTAGAATTGTGAGAAATTTTTAAATTTATGCTCATCCTGTTGGCCACACTCACGTGTTTCTTGTCTACTCGGTAGAATGAGGACGTTTGGTTGTTTTGAGCACTAAAACAACTCCAGTTTAAATGTTAATTCAGATGCGGTTGGAAACCTCAAACAGTAGTGCAGAAAAATTAAGAGAATAAGCTCAAGAAACAAAAATATGTGTATATTATGCAATATGAAAGGCAAATGCATATGAGATTAAGATCCCAATCTACCCATAGAGCAAGGCTCTTTAGAATACACTTTTACATACCCTCTCTCATCCTCCCCTCACTCCATATAACAGAATTCTCACCCACAACTACCCCCATCTGCCACATCAGTCGTAACTTCCTATTCTCTATTTTCCTCACATAATCTCCCATACTGTGGGTTAGAGAGTATGAGCCCACAGTTGGGATACTAACACAATTTGTGAACTATTAAATAATTATTACCTCCAATATTTAGGAACAATGATGTTTATTTATTGTTTGAAATTGAAAATTACTTGGTGACCTTTTTTGTTTGGTTACAACTTAGTGACATTTTTATAACAAAGCAACCTTACTATATTTAGTTGGCACTTGACCCGCCGGTCTGCATTTTTATTCCGTTTCCCATGGTGGTGGCAGGAAACATTCACATCATCATTTTCCAATTTATATAGATTCCTTTTGTGATTAATTGCGAGTCTGTTTTAGGTATTGGAATGGGAAGTTTTTTTTTCCTTACAGAAGAAATTTAGCTCTTTGAATCCCTAAATTTTATTTATGTGCTATTTAAATTGTTGTGATGACATGTTTATGTTGTTTTTGCTAGTGGAAAGGACAGAGAGTTTCCTATTGAACCGGAATTAACTCTGGAGTTAATGATGGCTGCCAATTACCTACATACTTGAGCATATTCACTTCCCGATGGTTGGTGTTCTCTTCATTATTGTTGTGCACATTTTTTATTTCTTGGCGTATGACAGTCTATTCTGTATTGTTTAATTTTCACAGTAATTTCTGTGGTTGCAATACTCCTTTTTCCCCCCCTTGTGCAGGTAATGCAGAAGAAACTGTTGCTTTGCTTGGGCTATGTAAAAATATAAGCTACTATTGTTGATTTCGTTATAAACTAGAATATACATGTAATGGGAGCGTCAACTCCTCGACTTACTTCTTTGTAGTCTTTTAATTTTTGGCTTCGACACTTAAAAATAATATGATAGCTAGCTAGATTCAGCTGTTAGACTGACCTGATTGATAATATGATAGTTAGATTCAGCTGTTAGACTGACCTGATTGATAATATGATAGTTAGATTCAGCTGTTAGGCTGGCCTGATTGATACCATGTCTTGATTTTCTGTAATTCTGTTTCGCTATTGGTCATACTTTGTCTAATTCAAAGTGAAGATTACTTATGGGTGCTAACAAGTGCTTTAAGCGCATTGCTCAAGAAAACTATAAAAGAAAATTGTTTTGCAATTATCAGCCAAATACTTGTTAAAATAATAAATACATATTTCTCTAAGCAGATGTTTTCTCGTTTGATTCCTTAAACAAGTTTTAAAGGCAGTTGTAGCATTTTTCATTAGTTATAGCTAATTTATCAAATCATTATAATGATTTCTATGACAATTTATTTTAAAATTAGTGTTTCATGTTTGTAAACATTAACGAAGTTGGATCTAGGGGTGGACAAAAAACCGACATCCGACCCAATCCAATGTATACAGGTGGATTTATGCGGATTGTCGGGTCTACGGGTTTCCTTTTACGGTACTCAATGACTTAAAATGGTCGAAATCGGATTTGGAAATTTCATCCATTGAAAACCATAACCGATCGAAACAGCGGTGGCTAATGTTACTTTTTATGTTATTTTCATCATATTGTATGATAATAGCATACGTTTTATTGCTTATATGTTTTTTTTTTAAATTATTTTATAGGATAATAGGTAGAATGATAGAGTACTTTTTACTGCTGCATGGCCACAATTTTTACTCTATCATATCTCTTCTTATCACTTGGAGATAAATATTTTTAATTTCTCTCACTCAGTTTAAAGATAAACTCTCTTTCTTATCTCTATAAAAAACACAATTCACCATTGAAGAGTATTTTGATTGATATTTTCAGTGATGATTAATTTCAAACCCACTTCATGAGATCTTCTACAACTTCAAACTCTTTTTATTTATTTATTTTTTAAACAATTATATCAGTTTGCATGCCCATGTCGTAAAATATTAATTAATAGACAAAATACTTCTGGTTTTATTTTTCTTCTCTTAAACTTCTTCCATGTCTCCATTTTTCAATTATTTTTCTTTATTGTTTGGTTTTGATAAAAATGTTGAAGGCTAAGTGTGACCCGAAAAAACCAACCAAGATTAACCGTAATCCGAATCAACCGTCGCTCGATTAAACCGTTCACTCAAACGGACGGAAGTGGGTGTCTTACCAGCAACCATGGTTATGAACGGATATGTGTTTTTCAACCGGAACCGACCGGATCCGACCGGTTGTCCACTCTAACCTCACGTTTTTTTTCATTTTTTCATAACTTTGTCAAAGATTGTTAAGAAGCCTATGTGGCGGAAATGAATTTCCTTCAATGTTTCTTATATGGGACAATCCACACTCTTACGGTTTGAACGGGAGATGGTTTTCTTATGAGGGTTCTCGAGGGGAGGACTATGTCTATATGAAGGCTATGTCTGTACTTAAATATGTTTGATATTAAAAAAAATAAAAAAAACCAACATAATATTATTCTTAATCTATTATATTATTTTTTAAAGAATTTTTTAAATATAAAATACATATTGAAATACGAGTCTCTTTTAAATATTTAAAATGTATTTCCTTTGGTTTTCTAAAAACACAGTTTTCACTACTCTCTATTCACTAGAGAGGGTCCAATCCAATTTCTAATGGGATATATTGAGGGGTTTAGAGTTTCCTCTACACAATGAAAAGCTAAAACCTCTCTTACTATTTCGAAATTCATTTTTGGACATACTTTTTTTATACACCTTTCTGCGTAAATGAATGAACTATTTTTATTTTGTCAAAATTTATTTTGAAGATGTATTTTTATATAATATAAGGGTGAGTCTGGAGATACGTCTCCGTAAACACCATTAATTTAAAATTTAGGGAGGTTTACAGAAATGCATCTCAGAACACATGTTATTCATAAACTTGCACCAGACCCTTCCATTTTTCTCATCCATTTATTGAAAAGTCACTCAAAATTCTATTTGAGATTTTTGTTGCAAACCATTTTCAAACTCTATTTGAGCAAATTTCATCAAGTTCACTCACTCTATTCTACTTCATTTGTTACAAAGTTTCTCACTTCATTCAAGCTTCTCATCCACAACTCTAATTTGAAAAGTTTCACATTTCATTCTTTTGTGTGTCTTGAATGATGTTTTAGGTAACATAGATTGTTTAAGCTGCATTAGATAGTAGTATAATCAAAATAGGCAGCTGATATATACACGCATTACAATTTGTTTGGAGATTAGGGAAGTAGTGGGGTTTCTGCTATTGCTGAAAATCGCGTGTTCATTCGGAGATGCATCTCTAGATTATGTATGAATTGTTTTCGGAGATGTATTTTCGGATTTGGTTGAATTTTCTACGTGACTATCTATTTTTATTACAGGTACAATGGTTGAAAACAACCTGGACATAATTAGGCTTGGTCGTGTATCCGAACACGCGTCTGTACGATATGAGATAATAGTACAACCCAAATTCAATTAATTTATTTAATTGAATTTAGTTGCATTTTATTTAAATTATTAAGTCAATTATATGCTTTTGGTAGATTTTTGGTGAATATGTGTGTAGTATGTGGCACGTGACGTGGTTGAGTTGGTGAGAGTGGTAAAATTAATTAGAATTTTAATTAATTTTATAATGATGAGAATAATTGAAATAATATAAGTATTAGAAAAATAAAGAAAATTAGAAATAATAATTGATTAATATTATTTTGGTGAAAATTAGTTTTAGTTATAAAATAAATAGAAAAATAAGGTAGTAAGGGTAAAATGGAGATTGGGGAGATAAGTAAGGATAGGATAGAAACAACCTAAATGAGAGAAATATGTTTTCTATTAAAAAGGGTAAAGTATGAGAAGTTGAGTTTTCATTGATCGTGAAATTGAGTTTAGGGAAAAAAGAGGTAAAGGCTTGAGACAGGCTAATGCTTTGAGGAGGCAGAAGGAAGCCACCATTGTTGAAAAGTTTTTGCTGGAAATTCAGGTAAGGGGAAACTAATTCGTATATTGGTGTAATTTATGAAGGGTAAAAGGGATTTTCACCCTTCTTTAAGTTTTCTCCATTATTGTGCTTTTGAAAAGCTTGATGTGTGATTATGAGAAATTGATGATGATGATGATGATGATGATGATGATGATGATGATTCTTGATGTGTGACTATGTACTCATGATGTAATGATTGTAGAAATTAGTATGTGAAATCTAATTTTGGCATTGTTATTATTGATGTGTTGTGTTGGTGATGATGAACATGAAGGTGATTTTCATGATGCATTGTTGGTGATGTTAAATTAGTTAAATTAGATGTTAATTGATATGTTTAGAATGTAATAACAGTAGATAATTGATATATGATGTTAGATTTTTGAAATAATTTGTTATAGCATGTTAGGGTGTGTTTTGGTCGGTTTTAGGAATAATTGGTTTTGCCAAACATGGTGTAAAACTTGTATTTTTGGAAAAATGACTTATGTTAATCGATTGCACCATAGTGTCAATTGATTGATCCTTCTAACTTTTTGAAAAATTGAAAGCAATTAATCGATTAATTGGGAGAATCAATCGACTGCATCAAGCCAATATGTAAGAAATAAAAGGAACATAATGTTTAGAAAAGTGAGAGCAATCGATTGATGGGTGATGACAATCGATTGATGCTGGTAAAAAATGTGAAAATAGGCATGGGAGTGAGAACAATCGATTGATGGTCCCTTTCAATCGATTGCACCTGTGTAATTTTAGTCAAATATTGTTTTGATCATAACTTGAGATTCGTGACTCTGTTTTAGGCGCGATTCGAAGCGTTGGAAAGCTAACGCGTAATACTTTTCCCCAATAATGTTTTAGGGAGCTGAATGTGAATTAATGATATGAATATAATGTTTTCTTCAGGTGCAATGTTGTAAATGTGTGATTGATTCAAGATGAATTGTTATGATGATTGATGATTAATTATGTGGAGAGTACATAATCGTTGTTTATTGTGATGGTAGTTTCAAAGGGGGAACTACGTTGTTACTATGTTGTATGTTGTTTATGGTTTGAAGGGGGATCATAAACATGTTGTTGTTATTGTTGCATAGATTGTATGTCATACTTCATTTGTGTCGTTGTTGTGAAAAAGGCGAGTTACTGTTAGACGACGACAATTGATCTAGAAAAGGGGGGGGGTTAAATATATCACTACTTTTTAAAGGTGATTCGGCGCTTAAATTTGATTTTAAAAATGTTTACGAAAGCGGCCGAGGAACTATATCGTCTAAACGAACCGATTACCGAAAAGACCGGATATGCGTAAGCCAAATGGAATGATAGGCTCAATGAGAAATCGAATCTCAAACTTTAATATTAATCAATATACTTGACTGCACTTAAGGTTGTGCAATTTCCAATGACTAATTAAAAAGTAAACCAAATTGACAAATTCACAAACACTTTGTGAGCGATCAATTTATCGAACACTTGGTGTGCAAAACACCCCAAGTGATAACTTCTATGTAAATGTAGTGCAGAATTTTTCCAAATACAATCAAAGTGATTGTAAAGTGTTTTCAAACCAAATTTTCAGCACTACACTATAACAAAATTTTATCGATCAAATGATTATTCACAAATGTAAATAGTTCGAAAATTAAAGAGATAGGGAAAGAGAGAACAACACCGAATTTGTTTAGGGAGTTCCCCTTTCGTCCTCGCTTCGGGTACGTCTGCCCCCAATTCTAAACCAGAATTGAGATATGTATAATCTTGTTGCAAATGTTTTTACAAGAGAAGTCTTAGATACCACACACTCAAGAAACCTCATTGATGTTGATACTATGTCTTCTCTACCCTTGATTCGAGTCGAATCAAGTGCCTCGAACGTATTGGATAAACCTACGTTTACCGTTACTAGATTGAATAAACACACCAGTCTTCAATCACATTTGCTCGGTTGATTTCAATCACACACAGTTCGATCCCAAACCTTTCTTGCACAATCCTCCAATTAACGCTACTAGATTGAGAGAACCCACTGTTCTTCAATCACCTTCGCTCGGATGAATTCAATGAAGCAAAGATTTGTCCCAAAAACCCCCCAAATCCAATTGATCTTGGAGGACAAAACCATAGTGGTTTTATTCAAGAAAAAACCCATTGAAAAACTCACCCCAAACTCGATATACAATCTCATGTTTGGACGTTATCACCTCAATGATGTAAGAGATCAACAAAAATTGTTATGTGTAATTGTTGAGAAAATGAAAGAATGAGGATGAAGATGATGAGAGAAAAATTGCAGTGTCTATCTTTCACTTTTTCTTGTTATTGTGTAAAAATGAGGTACGATGTATATATATGATCCTATGACCCACTAACAAAAATAACAGCATTTTGAAATTGAGAGAGATCAGAAAAATAATAGTATTTTAGCAAATGGTCGACCAAAGAATCATGAGGGCCGGCCTGCGCTGACCCGTCAGCAGAACGATGCAAATTTGGAAGCTTTGCGTCGACCGCTACAGGGCCATGCGTCGACGCAAACCTTGTGAAAAAATGCAGATATAAATGTCTTCAGTATGAGTCGACTGGAGGGTCGACGTGAGCTGACCCGTGAGACATAGGCTAAAAATCAAGTTTCATGAGTCGACCAAAACATAGTTTAAGTCAACTCAAACAACAAAAACTCACAAAAATAACTTTTTGACATAGTTTCTTCTACCTAGGCTATGTTTATGCATTCCTATGACTCTTAACATGATCAAACACATACAAGAGACATATGAGACTCTTCCTATATGTATGGACACATGATTATGGGATGTGTATGCATTGTGAAGTACGGATACCGACTATGATGCGATGATACCGTCCAAATTACACACTACGAGCTAGTACATGTTTTGACATTATTAAAATAAAGACTGAGTGTTAAGACACCTTGCCCTCACATACCCCCCCTTTTTTATGATGGCAAAACTTCTTTAGCTTGTCGAGTAATTTGAGACTCATCCTCCCCCTGAATTTGTGCATTCTTCTGAAATACAATCTGATCAATCTTTATGACATGAAGTGCTGCTTTTGCTTTTTGTAAAGCATATACCCTTCTCCCCCTTTGACAACATCAAAAAGAAAGAAATACAAGGTCAAAGAATAACATGATATAGACATATGAACACACTCATATAATTTGCAACCAAGACACATTAACAAGCATCCACATAAAATGATGTTAATGCAGAAAATTATATGGATAAATAAGACAAGAAGCATATAAAGAAACTTAAAGTGCATTACATAACCATAATACTCCAATAAACTTCAAGTCACATGAAATACAAAAGAAAACCAAAACATATAATGATATGCAAACAAAAAAAAAATATGACATGCACTACACTAAACATCCTAATCCTCAAGGTCTCCTCCCTCTAAATTGGTGGCCCCTTCCTCTGAAGTAGTAATCTGGAGGTGGTTGTTCTTCCAAGCGTTCTGTAAGCTCCAATACAGCCCGGTTGAGAGTGTTAAAACTGTTAGTCAGAGTACGATTCTCACTCTAAAGGTTTGTAGCCAGATTGTCAAACCTTATCATTACTGTGGAGGCAAACCAGTTAAAGTTCTCACTTTGAGCCTGTAGCTAATTCGTGAGAGCGGTATGCCTTTCTTCTTGAGTAGTCACGAAGTTTCGTTGTTGGAGCTGCATTGTTCTTAACATTTCTAGAACGTCATCATTATTGTGTTGAGGTTGCGGTGGAGAAAGAGGAATGTAATATGACTCTTTATGATGCCAATCATTTGTTTGAGGCATATAGGATGAACCAAGAGATGTCCATCCAATGTGTTGCCACTCACCCCATCCCTGATTTGCATAAGGATCTTGAGCAGGTGAGTGACCTAACCACTCAGTGTTATCCTATTCAGCATCTTGGTCGTCAGTTTGCATCTCATCAGCTGCTTCTTCTTCCTCTTCATCTTCATCCGCATCAACATATTGAACACTTGAGCTCGTACCCCTGCCCCTAAACCTGTACCGTTGCTCTTGAGTATCCCAAAAGTAACCCATAATTGTTAGTGTCTTCTGGCTGAATTCTTGATCGAATGTCACAGATGTATATGGAATGCCTTGTACCATAACTTCAGCCTTATTCAGAATGCTTTGAATAAACTATGCATAGGACAAGGAAGTACCTTGACTTGAGTTACAGAGAGTAAAAATCTGACTTGTAATGTAGTGAGGCCAATTAATCTGTTTCTTATTCTTCAGCAGATACACCAAATGGACTTCAGCCTGGTCAACCCTAGAATATCCTCCCTTCTTGGGACGGAGAATGTGGGCTACGATTCATTGTAGGATCCTATCAACAGCCTTCAAACGCCCGGTTGTAACAGTCTTGGGAAACAAATCGCTATCCACAATGCTGTCAGGATAAGGATTTTTCAACATAAAATTTAGGGCAATTTTGAACTCATATCCTTCAACACAGTTTGTATCGGTAACCTTAGGATGAGGAGACGACTGTGGATCCATCTTGACCAAATCTTTCTAGACATTGGTATTGACTGAGTAAGTTTTACCACCTATCTCGTATTTAAAATTAAAACTGTCAAACTTACCATGAAGACCTACATAAAATAGCTTGACCAAATCCTCATTGTACTTTGTGTCACATTCCAAAAACGTGTCAAACTCTTGAACATCAAGCAAGTCAATAACCTCATCAAGGTGCATACGTTCAGCTCTTAACGGATAATAAGCAAATTGCTTAACAACCGATCAGATACCAAAGTTCTTATTATAAGTATCAGCCAAATTATCAGATAACAAAGAAAGAGTGGTTACCGGAATATTTGACCTGGGTTGAGAAGTACCAGCCCTAGAAGTTGAAGCCCTTGAAGTTCTTTTCCCTGTGATTCTTGTGGAAGCCATGAGAGCAAACTTTTTGGAGCAGATGAACAGTGTACGAATTTGATTTGATAATGATGAACAGTGCACAAATATGATTTGATGATGAAAGAACCCTTGAAATCCTTGTAACTGTTGAAAGTTTTGATTTTTGCTGAACTTTTGAAGTGGGTTTTGTAGAGTTTTGTAGAGAGTTGAAGGAGAGGAGAAGAATGAGGAATTTGTGTCTAGATGCAAATGATGATGGTGATTATGCTTTGAAAATGTAACTGAAAAATTAATGGTTCAAACAATTCCAAACACAATGAAGAGGCACGCGGGTTTCTAAATGATTTTTTAGAATCAGTCAGCGACGCGTCGACCAAAGTTTCTATGCGTCGACGTATACTGAACACAAAAACGTAAATTCAAAATTTTAATAGTTTGAGTCGACCCAAGGGTCGACCTGCACGCACCCGTGTCAAAATGCAAGAAATTTTGAAAATCATGAGTCGACCCATGCTCTGTTTTGGTCGACTCAAGCAGTCTAAACATGTAAAAATGCACTTTTTGAGTCATTTATGCATCAATTAGAGATAAATAGCAAGCCGCACATATATCAAACTTAAAAATGGATTAAAATTACATCCAAACCATGGAATAAACATCAATAGAACACACATTTTGGCACAATTTCTTACATATATAATTGATCAAGACTAGTTATCTAAAGAGGAACGATATTACCTCCGACGACGATTGATGATAGATGCCTTCACTTATAGCTTGGCCTTTTCAATATTGTTAGTCAAACTAAAATATAGACAAGCATAGATATAGAGCATGCAATCATACATATTTAGACGCGATCTGAGATATCGAGAACACCAAGTTCCCTATGGATGTTAAAGAAAGGCTCTGTCGCAAGTGGTTTTGTGAAAATATCCGCAAGTTGATTCTTACAATCAACATGCTCAAACACAACATCACCTTTATCTACATGATCCCTAAGGAAATGATGGCGTATTTCAATATGTTTCGTGCGTGAGTGTAGTACCGGGTTTTTGGTTAAATTAATGGCGCTTGTATTGTCACACAAAATGGGAATACGTTCAAGTTTAACATTGAAGTCGAGTAATTGTTACTTAAGCCACAAGACTTGAGCACAACAACTATCGGCCGCAACGTATTCCGCCTCGGCTGTTGACAAAGCAACAGAAACTTGCTTTTTGCTATGCCAACTCACTAAGGATTTTGAGAAAAAATGACAAGTGCCACTCATGCTTTTCCTATCCGATTTGCAACCGGCAAAGTCGGAATCGGAATAGATAACCAAAGAGAAATCAATTCCTTTGGAATACCAAAGCCTATACTTTGGAGTACCACATAGCTATCTAAGTATGCACTTCACGACTTTTAAATGAGATTCCTTAGGACATGATTGGTACCTAGCACACATACAGACACTAAACATGATATCTGGTCGGGATACGGTAAGATAGAGGAGAGAACCAATCATACCTTTATATTTCTTCACATCTACATCCTTACCATTCTCACCTCGACTCAAGTTAACGCAAGTAGGCATCGGAGTGTCGATTGCTTTTGAGTTAGCCATGTCTAAGCGCTTGAGTAGCTCAAGACAATACTTCGTCTGGCTTACGAAAGTCCCTTCTTCAAGTTGCTTGATTTGTAATTCGAGGAAATAGTTTAGCTCCCCCATCATGCTCATCTCAAACTCTCCCTGCATCAACTTAGAAAACTCCTTGACCATATTCATGTTAGTAGAACCAAATATAATATCGTCTACATATACTTGTACCAAAATTTGGTGTTTTCCTTGATGTTTAATGAAGAGGGTTGTGTCAACCTTCCCTCTAGAGTATCCTTGATCTATTAGAAATTTGCTAAGACGCTCATACCAAGCCCTAGGGGCTTGTTTGAGACCGTACAAAGCGCGTTTGAGCTTATAAACATGATTAGGATACTCATGGGATTCAAAACCAGGAGGTTGGGCTACATAAACCTCTTCATTAATATAACCGTTCAGAAAAGCACATTTTACATCCATTTGAAGTTTTTAGCACATGTGTAAGCTAGCAACAGACGTATAGCCTCAAGTCGGGCAACAAGCGCATAAGTTTTCTCATAGTCTATGCCTTCTTCTTGGTTATACCCTTGCACAACTAAGGGCGCTTTATTTCTAGTTATAACTCCATTTTCGTCAAGCTTGTTCCTAAACACCCATCTGGTGCCGATTACTCGATGGCCTCGCGGAGGAGGGACAAAGTCCCAAACCTCATTTCTTTTAAATTGATTCCACTCCTCTTGCATTGATAAAAACCAATGTTCATCGAGTAAGGCCTTTTTTGTGTTTTTTAGGCTCAACTTGTGAGACGAAAGCGAAGTGATAACAGAAGTTACTTAGCTTGGATCGAGTGGTTACTCCCTTTGAGATATCACCGAGTATATTGTTGATGGGATGGTCTTTAGAAGACTTCCAAGCTGGAGGAAGGTCATTGTTATTAGTCGGATGATCCTCCTTAATCTTCTCAGGATGGTGATCTTTTTCCTCCTCAACATGCACTGCTTCAGGTTGATCAGTCCCTTTATCAGTGTCTTTGAGTATGCCTTTTGAAGATACACCTGCACCATGAAAAGTAGTACCTTTTCCGACATTTTTCGGATAAAACTCATCAAAAGTAACGTGTACAGACTCCTCAAAAGTAAGTAACCTCTTATTGTATACCCTATATGCCTTATTATACTGAGAATATCCAAGAAAGATACCTTCGTCGGCCTTAGAATCAAACTTACCAAGTGTCTCTTTACCATTATTCAACACGAAACACTTACAACCAAAAACGTGAAAGTGAGATACGTTGGGCTTCCTCCCTTTCAAAAGCTCATACGGGGTTTTGTTTAGAATAGGATGGATGAGCATCCTATTCAAAACGTAACAAATCGTACTAATGGCATCGGCCTAGAAGTATTTTGGAAGGCCACTCTCATTGATCATAGTCCTTCCCAATTCTTCCAAAATTCTATTTTTACGTTCCACAACCCCGTTTTGCTGAGGGGTACGTGGTGCGGACAAATTATGATCAATCCCATGGCTATCACAAAATTCTTCAAAAAGATTATTTTCGAACTCACCTCCATGATCACTTCTAATTGTTACAATGTTTCTGTTCAATTTATTTTGAGAGAGCTTGGTGAACTTCTCAAAAGCCGAAAAAGTATCGTTCTTGCTTGCTAAGAAAATAGTCCAGCAAAACCTAGAATAGTCATCAACAATCACAAAACCGTAGTAATTACCACCTAAGCTCTTAATCCTAGATGGTCCAAAGAGGTCCATATGGAGGATCTAAAGGGGTCTCGTGGTTGAAACAGTGTTTTTAGACTTAAACGAGATCCTTGTTTGCTTCCCCATTTGGCACGTATCACATAAGTGATCCTTTGAAAACTTGATTTTGGGTAAGCCGACTACTAGGTCCTTAGAAACTATTTTATTAAGCAAATCAAAATTGACATGCGCCAAACGCCTATGCCATAACCATGAATCTTCACTCATGGTGACTAGACACTTGTCGCTACTCAACGATACCTCACTCAAGTCTAGCATATAGATGTTATTGATCCTCAGGCCTTTAAACACATCCTCCTTTTTGTCATTATTTTCAATTATGCAGCAATCTTTTGAAAATGAGACTTTGTACCCCTTGTCACATAATTGACTAATGCTTATTAGGTTGTGTTTAAGGCCCTCAACTAGTAGCACGTCTGAGATAGTAGTAGAAGATGGATTACCTACACTACCTTTACCGAGTATTGCCCCTTTATTGTTGTCTCTGTAGGTCACAAATCCCTTTTTCTTTGCCACAATGTCAACAAAAAGATAAATGTCTCCCGTTATGTGTCTTGAGCATCCACTATCAAGAACCCATCTTTTTTCCGTGGTCTCAAGACATTGTACCTACACAATCAATCAAGGAAAATAGGTACCCAATTCTTATTGGGTCTCAGTTGTGAGTGAAAATAGGATTGCATTTGGGCAACCATTGATAAACGCCTTTAGGAACTAAAAACCTCCTAAAGCGACATTTTGCAATGGTATGGCCCCTTTTGCAACAATACAAGCAAGTAAGGTTAACATGAGAATCACTTTTGTTAGATTGATCTCTAATCACATAAGTGTATTTTTGATATGAATTAACCATGCTTTTATTAAAATGTGATATATCAATAGCAAAAGTGACCTTTGTTTCTAGAGCCTTGTCAAGTTTGGATTTAAGAGTTCTAACCTCTTTTTGCCAAATATGACAAGTATCACAACCAAAATTTAACCATTTACTCTTGTCTTCCTCAACACCTACTTTTGTTACTTCCACCAAGCTTTTTGAGAGCCTCTAATTCCTTTTCGGAATCGAAGATCTTTTGCTCCAAATGAGAAAATTTTGTTTATTTGAAGCTAAACGTTTAAAGGCTTCCTTAGCCTCATGGTGTAGAGTATCAAAATCATGTTGTAATTCAGAATGAACGGAGATCAAGTGACGAAGAGGAGTCCATTAACCTTTGCCTCTTCCTCGTCGTCACTAGATTCACTCTCGCTTAGCTCATTTACGGAGGACTTTGAACTAGAAGCCTTTAGAGCTATTGACTTCTTTTCCGCATCTTTGGTCTTGGTCTTTTCCTTCTTCTCTCTTTTCTCAAATTGGTCAAGACTAATGAGCATTTGCTCATGTTCCTCGAGCTTCCCAAATAAAGTTATGATGTCTAACGTCATGAGGTCATTGGCTTCCTTTATGGCGGTGACCTTTGGTTGCCATTCCTTAGTAAGACACCTCAAGATTTTATTAGTAGCATCGTCATTGGAAACCGGTCTACCAAGTGAGTTTAGTCTATTAATTAAATAAGTAAACCTCTTTTGCATGTCGATAATGATTTTCCCTTTCTTCATGTGAAAGAGGTTAAAATTTTGAGTCAAAGTATTGATTCGAGCTAGTTTGACGTCATTGGTTCCCTAATGGGCAACTTGCAATGCGTCCCACATAGCTTTAGCACTCGTACAATGTGAAACTATATAATACTCATCAACACCCAAAGAGGAGATCAGAATATTTCTAGCTTTCCAATTGTAGTTATACTTTTTCTCATCTTCTTTATTCCATTGTGCTTCCGGCTTAGGTACAACCACGTTATTCGCATTGGTCATGGTAATTTCCATGGGACCATTTTGTATAACGCTCCATACCTTCCTATCAATATAATTGATATGCACACGCATACAATCCTTCCAATAACTATAGTTCTCACCGTTAGAAATCGATGCTCTATTGTACGCCCCTTTCGGTTCGTTTGCCATTTTCTAAAAAGTTATACGTGAAACACTAGATAAACCAGTGCTCGTGATACCACTTGTTAGAAGACAGTTGATCTAGAAGGGGGTTGAATAGATCACTACTTTTTAAAGGAGAGTCGGTGCTTAAATTTGATTTTAAAAATGCTTGATGAAGCAGCTGAGGAACTATATTGTCTAAACGAACCGGTTACTGAAAATATCGGATATGTGTAAGCCAAATGGAATGATAGGCTCAATGAGAGATCGAATCTCAAACTTTACTATTAATCAATATACTTGACTGCACTTAAGGTTGTGCAATTTCCAATGACTAATTAAAAATTAAATCAAATTGACAAATTCAAAAACACTTTGTGAGTGATTAAACTTTTCTATGTAAATGTAGTGCAAAATTTTTCCAAATACAATCAAAGTGATTGTAAAGTGTTTTCAAACCAAATTTTCAGCACTACACTATAACAGAATTTTATCAATCAAATGATTATTCACAAATGTAAATAGTTCGAAAATTAAAGAGATAGGGAAAGAGAGAACAACACCGAATTTGTTTAGCCAGTTCCCCTTTCGCCCTCGCTTCGGGTACGTTTGCCCCCAATTCTAAACCAAAATTGAGATATGTATAATCTTGTTGCAAATGTTTTTACAAGAGAAGTCTTAGATACCACACACTCAAGAAACCTCGTTGATTTTGATACTATGTCTTCTCTACCCTTGATTCGAGTCAAATTAAATGCCTCGAACATGTTGAATAAACCTTCGTTTACTGCTACTAGATTGAATGGCACACCGGTCTTCAATCACCTTCACTCGGCTGATTTCAATCACACACAGTTCAATCCCAAACCTTTCTTGCACAATCCTCTGATTAACGCTACTAGATTAAGAGAACCCACCGTTCTTCAATCACCTTCGCTCGGCTGAATTCAATGAAGCAAAGATTTGTCCCAAAAACCCCCAAATCCAATTGATCTTGAAGGACAAAACCCTAGTGGTTTTATTCAAGAAAAAACCCACTGAAAAACTGACCCCAAACTCGATATATTCATATGTTTGGACGTTATCACCTCAATGATGCAAGAGATCAACAAAAATTATTATGTGTAATTGTTGAGAAAATGCAAGAATGGGGATGAAGATGATGGGAGAAAAATTTCAGTGTCTATCTTCACTTTTTCTTGTTATTGTGTAAAAGTGAGGTACAATGTATATATATGATCCTATGACCAACTAACAAAAATAAAAGCATTTTAAAATTGAGAGAGATAAAAAAAAATAACAGTATTTTAGCAAACGCTCGACCAAAGAATCACGAGGGTTGGCCTGCGCTGACCCGTCAGCAGAACTATGCAAATTTGGAAGCTTTGCGTCGACCGCTCTTAAAGCGGTAAAGCGGCAAGCAACAAAAGTTTTTGGAAGTATTTTTCCGCGGATTTATCGTGTCCACAGAAATCGGTGCTATTGAACTGTTGTTCGACAAGTCTCGCATTTATGAGTTTGGATTAAATTGGTTATAGTAAAAGCAGAAAAGTAAATATGAACATAAAAAAAATTCATTCTTCAGAGAGAAGAAACTTATCCGGTATGCATATAATCCACTCCTCACAAAATTAAACCTATCGACCAGTTATACTCAACCTAAAATGCTCCTCAATATCATCCAGCATCGCTCACAACAGTGTCTATCTCTGACACACTGAGCTGAGAGAACAATCGTATTACTCTCGTCGACAATCTCGCACCCGACTCAAACAACACGGAGACATTAAGCTCTGATACCCATAAAGATTGTTAGCTCTAAATCTATCTCTAGCATCCAGAAACTAACATATAATCATCCCTAATCACCGATAAAGATTTGTAAAGTGGATTTTATACAACGCAATGAGTGATAAATATACATAAAATCAAAGTAAATACATATACAAAACCCAACAAATGAAGAATACACAAAGAAGAAGAGAAATGAACCAAAAATATCCCGGTTTGTCAGCGCCGATCGATGATCAATCCACTCCGGATCATCCATATGCAAGCTCCAATGTTGTTTTCAAGCCAAATCTACCAAAAAAAATGAAATTTTGATGCATTGGGAACAAATATTACCCAACCATCCTCTAAAAAAATGTGTTTTTAGCCCTTAAATGGTGTTTCTGTCCGTCCAGATTTTCCCGGCAAAGTTTTGGTTCGCCCGGTGAGCTAAGGCGGCTTATTCTAGATTTTTTTATACGTTTTTGTCTGTCTGGCTCGCTTCTTCTTCGCCCGGCGAGCCCGGGGCGAGAGCAGACAGACCGCATTTTCTGTTTTCTTGTTTCGGCCATAACTTTCGAATCGTGACACCATTTTTCGCCCGCTTTGAAGCATTGAAAAGCTTATTCAATGCTTTTTATGAATATGACAAGATATCTTTGCTTGAATACCTGCAAAAATAAATGGAAAACAATTAAACTCAATGATATTTACACAATAACGCAATATATACACTATAACGTAAAGTAAACGTATTTACAAACAAATCGGGATTTATTCGAACGATATTAACAAAAAGTATCGATAAGTGTAACAAAACTTATATACAAAAATAGCTACAATTTGCACTTATCAAACTCTCCCCAACTTAAACTTGTTTGTCCCTAAACAAGAATCAAGCGACTCAAAGAAACAGAGTGACAACCAAAGAATCATGAATTAACAGATTTTGAAAAACAAAAACAAATGAATGGTTCAAATGAAAAACGGTACACACAAAGTAAATACTTACAACTAAACTACAATGACAACATAGGCACAAATCAAATGCTAAATACATAAATCATGCCAAACATCCTAAAACAACACAAGTTCAAACATGAATCACACCTAGCAAAAACAATCATCGGTAGATGAAAAACATAAAATGAGGTACTTTTCACTCACACAACAATCTTGCAAACAAAAGACTAAATTATGCATTCATACAAAAATTCACATTGAACATACAAAGGCATGAATTACAAGGGCTTTCAAGGTTATAGCGTGGTCGGGTAAACAAACAAGGGGCAATTTCTAAAGGTAATTGAAACAAAAACTTGTCTAAACCTAAGGGAGTGATCAACTCACAAAGACTCAAACACAAAATTTCAATCAACTTCTTCCAAAATCCCAAGTGTTACACAAAACATAATACTTATTTAGCACAATTATATGAACTCTTTTTGTTTCCTTTCACAAGGATTTTCTTTTTGTTTCTTTTTTTTTCTTTTCTTTTCTTTTCTTTTTCATATTTTTCTCTTTTTTCTTTTCTTTTTCAACCTCATAGAAACTAACCAATGAGTAAACAATCATTCTCTCTCCAACTTGAATTCAACTACATCATCATGTGAATACTCCCTACTTTCTAAGGCAAGGTAAAAATTCATACAGCAACACAAAGTTGAGGGTTCAAGAAAAAATAATCAATCAAAATCCATACAAAAAGTGAATTCAATACTCATAGACAAGCATTAAGTTCAAACAACATGGATAATGATAGAAAGGCACAAAGGGGTTTAACAAATGCTCACACACTCACAAGGTGAATTGACTATTTGGCTAGGTAGTTGTGCTCAAAATGAAACAAAATGCCTTGATCCTTTTCATGCTTTCATATAATCAACACAAACAAAATATTAAGCATAATAAAGTTCTAGTTTGCTCGGCGAGCTAAGGCGGCTTATTCTGGACTTTTTTTACACGTTTCTGTCTGTCTGGCTCGCTTCTGCTTCGCCCGGCGAGTCCGGGGCGAGAGCAGACAGACATCATTTTCTGTTTTCTTGTTTCGGCCATAACTTTTGAACCGTAACTCCGTTTTTCGCCCGGTTTGAAGCGTTGGAAAGCTTATTGAATGCTATTTATGAATATGATAAGATATATTTGCTTGAATACCTGCAAATATAAATGGAAAACAATTAACCTCAATGATATTTACACAATAACGCAATATATACACTATAACGTAAAGTAAATGTATTTACAAACAAAACGGTGTTTATTCGAACGATATTGACAAAAAGCATCGATAAGTGCAACAAAACTTATATACAAAAATAGCAACAATTTGCACTTATCAAACATCAAGCGCTACAGGGCCATGCGTCGACGCAAGCCTTGTGAAAAAATGCAAATACAAATGTCTTCAGTATGAGTCGACCGGAGGGTCGACGTGAGCTAACCCGTGAGACATAGGCTGAAAATCAAGTTTCATGAGTCGACCAAAACATAGTTTGAGTCAACTCAAACAACAAAAACTTACAAAAATAACTCTTTGACATAGTTTCTTCTACCTAGGCTATGTTTATGCATTCCTATGACTCTCAACATGATCAAACACATAAAAGAGACATATGAGACTCTTCCTATATGTATGGACATATGATTATGGGATATTTATGCATTGTGAAGTATGGATACCGACTATGATGCAATGATACCGTCCAAACTACACACTACGAGCTAGTACATGTTTTGACATCATTAAAATAAAGACTGTGTGTTAAGACACCTTGCCCTCACAGTTACGAGTCCAGAAGGGTGGACGAGTGACTTGTCCCGAGTCTATAAGGGTGGACTAGGGGTTCAAAAGGGTGAACCCAGTTCATATAAAGAATTCACCAGTTTGTATGAAGAACAATCATTGATTGGTATCACATGAATAATATCGATGTCGTAAGTCACATTGCATGCACATGTATATATTATGATGGAAAATGTGTGAGATTGTAATGGTGTGGTTTGTGTATTGAATGCATGATGTGTTATGTGTTTATCTACCCATACATTCTTTACTTCGTTTTATATCGAAGTTTATTGTCACCCCATTTGCTTTACGTTATCCGCCATGGACCTCTTGCAGATAATCAGGAGTATGTTGTGAGTGGAAGATAGCTTCTTGGAGCTTACCTTCATTTATTTATTATTCTATTGTATTTTAGTTGTTTAGTGCTCTGATCTTGCAACATCGGGGATGAGACGTTTTTGTTATGTTTTTAGTTGGTGTCAAATTGTGATGTTAACGTTTAATACTTTATTTGAGAAGTTCAATTTGAATTTGTTATTATGTTAATTTTCGCTGCATATTGTTAAATGTTTTTAAAAAAAGTTTGGTTGGTTTTCGAAGTGACACCTTAAATTATCGAGTAATTCTTTTTATATAAGTTTTGGGGTTTAGGGTGTTACAGCAGGGCTACAAGTTGATCCTACCTCGTTTGATGGTTCACGAGTTCGAGGTTCACAACCATCTAGTTATACTTCCTATAGTCATATGTTTCAGGCATCTATTTCACAGGGCCATGTGTCCCCACCTGATGAAGCACCTGAAGCATAAGAGGAACCCGCCGTTAATGCCCTTGTAGACAGTTATCCATGAGGCTTATTTGACACCTCATTACTTCATATTTATAGAGACCATGCTGCTAGGAATATATGGGAAGGATAGGTATATTTATTTACCTTTTCATTACATCTATTTTTAAACTAATTTAATCGTGATTAATGGTGATTTTTTCCAGGAGAGTCCATGTTTAAAATACATAAACCATAGAAGGAAGACATTGGATTTCAAATAGCCTTATGCTGACTGGTTCAAGAATGTTATCCGCTACTCTGGTCTTGGCGGTTTATGTGTTGTTGCGTACACTACCATAAACAATGACGTGCATACATCATTTGTAGAGAGATGGCATTCAGAGACATCATCTTTCCACCTTCCTATTGGCGAGATAACCATCACTCTAGATGATGTCCCATGGATTCTACGTCATCCCATAAGAGGAAAATTATTGGACCACAGAAGGCTTGGCCGAGAGGAAGCTAGTGAGATGCTTTAGGGGTTGACCCAAATGATGTTTCAAATGAGGTATCTGACACCGGAGGTGCTCATGCCAGATTTAAATTTTTGGAATAACTTTATAAAGATCACATACACATGGCTCTGGATGCCGAAGGTGATTCTATGATGGTTGAGCACCACCGACAGTATGCATTGAGGTGTTATCTTTTGTTTCTGGTTGGCACATCCATGTTTGTGGACAAAAGTGAAACCTACATCGACGTGGTCTACCTTAAATAATTCATCAACTTTACAGAGATTCACAAGTACAACTGGGGAGATGCCTGTTTTGTCTACCTATACTCGATGTTGGGAGAGGGTTGTCTTTGAAAGACAAAGTAGATGACATGAATGTGCGAGGATTATGGTAATTTACCATTACTAATATTTTCATAACTCTTTTTTTAGGTGTATTTGTTTCATGTATTCAAATATTATTCACATAAATGTCTGAGGTTGAAAATCATATTCCCACATTTGTTTCATGTTTTATCAAATTATACATGAGTATCTTTTATTCTTGAGAATATGATTTACTCATAAATTTGTTTTTTCTATTCTCATGCAAAAGCATGAGAATCTTACATTCATATGAGAATAAGAGGTAACCACTTATAACCTCTCACTTTAAATTATTTTAAATCTTTTATATTTTTAAAAAAAAATTAAATTAAATATATTTTATAAATATTTCAAGGAACTCTAAATTACCAACTGACTCTTAAAAAGATTCGAGATGGTGAGTATTCGACATATCCCTCGATTAGAAAATCAAGAGGCTAACGACTTAGCACATATTGCCTCTGGGTATAAAATTTCAAAAGAAAAATTGCAGAAAGCCATCGAAGTTAGAGGGAGGGATGTGTCAGCCAGATTATCCCCATCAGACTTGGAAACGATAAAGCTAGGATACGCTGACGAAGAAAATTTCGAGATACTAACTATAAATAGTTTGACAGACGAAGATTGGAGGAAGCCAATAGTGGAATACCTACAAAATATGACAACATCTGCTGAGCGAAAAACCAGGTATCGAGCTTTAAGTTACGTTCTTTTGGGGAATGAATTATTTAAGAAGACTCCTGAGAGAGTTTTGCTTAAATGTCTTAGTGAATCTGAGGCGTATTTAGCCCTTTCGAATGTCCATGGTGGGGCATGTGGGCACATCAGGTAGGCCATAAAATGAAGTGGTTATTGTTTCGATAAGGAATGTATTGGCCAACCATGTTAAAGGATTGTATTGAGTTCGCAAAGGGATGTCAAGAGTGCCAGGTACACGCAGGAATACAACATATTCCTGCAAGCGAACTACATTCCATAGTGAAACCTTGGCCCTTTAGGGGTTGGGCTTTGGATTTTATTGGAGAGATTCGACCAGCGTCATCCAAAAATCAGAAATATATTTTGGTTGGCATTGATTATTTTACAAAATGGATCGAATCCATACCATTTGTAAATGTGGATCAGGACACTGTGATCGAATTCGTCCAGAAGCATATTATTTACAGGTTTGGAATCCTAGAGACCATTACAACAAATCAAGGATATGTCTTTACTGGTCGAAAGATGAAAGAGTTTGTAAAAGAAACGCGTTTCAAACTTTTGACATCCACACCTTACTACGCTCAAGCTAAAGGACAGGTCAAAGCAACAAACAAAGTTGTGATCGGTTTGATCAAGGAAAATGTGGAGAAGAAGCCGAAGAATTGGCATAAAACTTTGGACCAGATTCTTTGGGCATGTCGAACCTCCCCTGAGGAAGCTACTAATACTACTCCTTTTCGAATGACATACAGTCATGACGCAGTCCTACCAGTCGAGATCTACTTACAGTCAACAAGAATTCAAAGACACCATGAGATTCTGTCTGAATCGTATTGGAGCATGATGTTAGATGAGTTGGTTGATTTAGATGAAGAAAGGTTAAGTGCCTTAGAACTGTTGAAAAGGCAGAAAGAGAGAGTGGGAAAATCATACAACAAAAGGGTGAAAATTAAAACATTTTCGCTTGGGGATTTGATGTGGAAAGTAATTCTTCTCATGGATCGAAAGGATGGAATCATGGGGAAATGGTCCCCTAAGTGGGAAGGTCCTTTCCAGATCATACAAATATTTTCAAATAGTGCATACGAAATCGAAGAATTAAACGAAGATAAAAGGATCTTAAGAGTGAATGGGAAGTATTTGAAAAAATACAAACCTGCACTACAAGAGATAAAAATAGCAAGGGAGTAGTCACATACAAAACGGTCGAATCCAACATGGTAAAATAAATATTTCCAAAATGGCTTAAGTCATTACAAGTCATGCCACAAAGGGCTAAAAAAAATTACAGTAGAAAGAAATGAAGTTCAGTAATTAAATTTAGATTGGGAAAGAGTTCTTCAGCCTCACATATTTGGATTTTTTAAGCATCAAGCGACATTCGCAAAGGTCTTTGTTAGTCGAGAGATCTTCGATTTCCTTCCAAGCTGATGGGCTCTATCGACATGGTATATTCCAACTTGGAGCTCTTTAGCCATTTCTTCTTGGTCGAACTTAAAAAGATCATCTTTACGTTGTTTAGCTTGAGAGATTTTGCTTTGAAGAGCTTTGATTTGATTTTCCAATTCTTTGACATTTTTGTCACAACTTTCGATTTCCTTCCTATTCTGCTCAGAGATCTTTTCCAAATTTGAAACATTAGTAGTTGATTCAGAAGCTGCGTCCTATTCATCCAATTGGGTTTCCGACTTGTTGTTAATTTTACTTGAGAAGTCTCGAAGACGATTAAGATTAGCAACGACAAGGTCAATCATTGTGCCTAGTTCCATGATGGCGGCAGCAACTTCAGGAGAAACCTCAAAGACACTGACTTGCTTCAAGAGTTTTTTGAGCCCAAAATGGGCAGAGACATCTTTTTCCAAGAGTTGGAATAGATCCAGGTTGAAAATTCTCTCTTTAATTTGAGGAAGCAATTCATCCTCAGGCTTACCAATTGATTGGTTCCCTGAGGTAGTTGAAGTGTTGGTGCTCTTGTCACCGAAGCTATGTCAGGAGCTAATCATGGTTTTTAAGTACTCCATAGGCCTTTGTACTTTCAATGATTCGAGCTCTTTGCGTGAAAGGCTGTTGGAATTCGTGCCAGTCGAAGTATTTGTTTAAGTGGTCTTTGATGGATTTTCTCGTTCCTCTTTTTCTTCTTCTTTTCCTTCCACTACACTTTCAGTCTCGAATATTGATTGGTTTTCATCCTCTTTTTCATCCCCACCTTCATCCTCCACATCCCTTTCATCACCATCGTCTTGTTGGTTAATTGGGGACTTATCTTCAGAGTTGTCTTCTAGAATTTGTTCTGCAGTAGGCATCTTAGTATCTCCTACGATGTTAACTATGATTTCTTCCTCGACTGGGTTTGTCTTTTGTTCAACCACGTTGGTGTGCAAAAATTCAGTAGTGGCCTTAGGTGGCGATTTCTTGAGAGCATCAACAGGTTGGCTCACTTCGTCAGTAAACCCTTTTGTGGAGTCCTTAGGAGAAGGTCCAAAAGGGGTTTTGGATGATAGGTAGGATCGCTGCTGGTGGTAGGAATGACTTGTTGCACAATGGGATGCCCTCGATTGTCTTTGGCACCCTAAGAAGAAGAAATCAAAATAGGTTAGAAATATGTTAGTCGAAGTAAGCCATAAAGTTCGAAATGAAAACAAATTTTGTACCTTAGGATTTTCAGTCCCAGGTCTAGAGTTATCACTCTCTACCTGATCAAGATTTTGCTGGTTGGTTGGTTCTTTGCTATCAAGTGTAGCGTCAATTTCTAATATCCTTGGGGCAGGAGGTTTTGTCACAAGGGATCTGGCTGTCTTCGGTTGAAAGCTTGCATTAGTGAACTTCGTTTCCCTCTTTTTCTTTTTGAGGTGTTTGGTGTGATCTAGCAAAACTTCCCCATCATCGGAGTCAATGGTGTGAACCTCAGGTTCTTGTTGCTTTCTCTTTTTAGGTGTCGGAGGAGGTCTTCGACTTCCCTGTAAAATAAAGATTATCATATTATTAGATAACGAAATAAGAAGGCAACAATAATAAAAGAAAGAAATGAGAAGTACAAAATTCACCTTTGTTATGGGTTTTTTAGTGTTGTCCTCTTCATTTCTTCGACGGTTTCCTTCTCGACGGGGTGGGTTTCTTGGCTGGAATCTTCACGACTGCAAGGGAAAGCAGTGCAGTTAATATGAGCAAAAAAGAAAATATAAATAATAAAAAGAAAATAAGTAGTGTCTAAGAACCTCCTATTCCACACCTTCATATATCGGAGACTCCATGCGAACGTGTTCTATGCCAATATGAAGGTGGCTTTTGAAATTGTCTAAGGTATACTTAGTCGGAACCACTCGCTTAGCGTGTTTTTGGTGATCTTGGTGAAGATTTTTCGTAAAATTCCCACAAACGAACCAGTCTGGGAATGAAGGGTTGAAAGCCATACCAAAGTCAGCAGTCGGTAGTAGAGGGAATTTTGGAGGATGAAGATTAAAAGCTGACTCGTAAAATTGATCAGGTCGAACGTACGAAGGAAGTTTTAAATCATCCAATTTCTTCGTGAATTTTTCTTTTAGGGTTACTGCTGCTTCTCTAATGGTTTGACTAAGATCATTTGGCTTATAGGCAGTTTAAAAGTATTTCTGGAATGCTTGGATCTCCTTGATATGTCTTGAGGTACCTTTCTTCACTTTGTCCTGTACAAGGGCAAAAGCTCTGGTTAGCTGAATATTGAAGGAAGACACGTTGAAAAATTATGTATTGTAATATTCTCTCCATCATTCGTCGAACTCCTTGGTGCAGAGGAAACACGGTTTGAAGGCCACAACATCAAACTCAGTGAGGTTAGAAAACTTGGTAAGCAGCTTGGTACATTCTGCTTCGTTATGCCACATATTGTAATGGATCAATGAACCTTTCTTAGGGAAGAGAGGTTTTGGCTTAATCTGAATCAAACCAAACTATCAAGAGACAAGGTTTGGTTGATAATTGACAAGAGCAATTTGGAGTTTGGAAGGATTGAGCCTCGAGGCTAATAATCTTGGCGTCGGGAAAGATTCCCAAATGTCGAGAGATTCTCCTTCCTGTTCCTTCGACTCAGGAGGAAATCTTCATGTAAACTATTGAGGTAAGGGATAACCTTACGGTCGAGGCATTACCGGTTGGTATTTTGGATCGCGAGGTAAAGCGGTTGAGGGGCAAAGAGATTGCACTTGTGAAAGTGGCGTGGGGAGGCGCTGCTGAGGGTAATTTGACGTGGGAATTGGAGAGTAGGATGTGGGAGTCGTATCCGGAATTGTTTGTATCAGGTAAGATTTTCGAGGACGAAAATTTCTAAGTGGGGGAGAGTTGTAACACCCCAGTTTTTGTCAGTTTTATTTTATTGAGTCGTTTTTTATTATTTTATTATTATTTTATTGTAATTTCAACTTTTGTGTGAAAATGTGTTATTTTTAGTCGTGAATATATTTTATCGCGTTTTGGGATCGTTTGCGAGAAATTTGAGTGTGGGGGTATTTTGGTCATTTTATAATGTTTTTCATTAAGTTAGTAAGAAAAGAAAATAGAAAATAGAAAAGGGAAAGAAAGAAAAATAGAGAGAAAGAAAGAAGAAAGAAGGAAAAAGAGAAGAAAAGAGGAGAAGAGAGAAAAATTGGGATAGTGTGGAAAAATCATCAAGATCAAGTTCTAGAGTCGATTTAATCGGGTAAGGGTGCGAAACTCGATTATACTATGCTTGTATATGATTATGTATGAATGGGTTTGGATGATTCTCTTGCTTTCCATGTTTTTCACTTTTAGGTCAAAACGATAAATGAGTAGAATCGATGGTTTAACGGTTGGAAATCGATGTAAAGGTGGTAGTTTGCTTGTTGACATGATTAGAATAGGTTCTGATTGAAATATGTTGATTTGGAAATGGTTTGGGTTGGAAAATATCATTTTTGGGTTTTCAACAGCGCTGAAGGATTCTGAGTTTTCGCAGGTTCGCCTAGCGAACCATTCAGCGAAGGGTAGCGAAGGTTCGCTACGGGTATTCGCCTAGCGAAGGCATGAGTGAAGGTTCGCTAGAGTGTTCGCCTAGCGAACTTTGGGTGTTTTTGGCTCTGTTTGGTTCTGACTTGGTTCGCCAAGTGCTCGCCTAGCGAACCTTGTGTCTGTTTTTAGCTAACAGTTGGTTCGCTGGAACATTCGCCTAGCGAATGCTCGCGAGGGAGGTTCGCCCAGCGAACAGTGCTGTTCGTGTAATTTTGTTTTCTGCATAACTTTTGATCTGTGATTCGGTTTGAGGCGTGGTTTGATGCATTGGAAAGCCATTGAGCTGTACTTTCTTATTATGATGGTTTAGAATTTATTAGCCGATTTTATTTTGTCGGTAAATGTGAATAGTGTCAATGGTCGACTTTTGTCGTTTTAATGGTGCGTATTTGACTTGTGTTATGCTTTATGGTGTTGCTTCGAATGTGGTATGACTTATGTGCTGTTGTGATGATGATTTGTGGCCGTAAGGCAAGAAAATGCTAAGTGTGGTATTTGATGATATATGCATAATTGTGAATGTGTGTATGTATGCAATGAGAATGTCATGAGTCATTGTATGCCAAGCATCATGATGTGCATTGTTGAACGTCCTGAGTGACGGTTTGATTCCCGAAGGGAATATGCTATAACATCGTGTGCCTCGAAAATATGAGGCGATGCCTGAGGACTTAAAGCGATGGGTATAGACGATTGTGGGCTCTTTTGGAGACTTAAAGCAATCCTTAACGTCGTGTGCCTCGAAAATATGAGGCGATGCCTGAGGACCTAAAGCGACGGGTGAACATCGTAGGCCCGACGGGGAGTCACTTGAGATTCTCAGTAACGAGCGATGGTTCTAATAGTTCCTGAGTGGACTAATGACGTGACATGATGTGACAAAGGAAGTCGGTACCGCATGGCATGTGCATAGAGTCGTGGTGTCGGTCTCTGTGCATTTGCATTCATCATGAGTCATTTGTGCATGGAATTGTGAATGTGATTAATGAAATGGGATATGTGTGATTGTATTGTGAATGATTGATGTGCAGTGGTAATTGATACGTGTGAATTGTACTGTGTGTTGTTATAATTTATCTGTGTGCTTTGGTGGTGAGAATATGTCATTTGTGCATTTTTGTGTTAATATATAATTTTATGCAATTATATTATGGTTGTTTTTCTCACCCTTCTGCTGTTTTATAACGCTCTATGAGGCGTTGCAGATTAGAGCTGCTGGAGGTATTCCTTTTTGTGAAGCGTTGCGTCTTCATTATTTTGGTCGGTCGGCTCTGATATGTGACTCCGGGTAGTTAGGGTGGCCGCGTGCTATTATTTTGTATATCTGATGATATATTTTGGTTGTACATATGCTACCTGATGTATGACAAACTGTTTATATGTGTATATGTATATATGTTAATCAGATTTTAGATTTTCCGCTTTAATTCTAATTTATGAAAAGTGGGTGTAAGGAACAAAGTTTCCTCTGTATGATTGCTACCCCACAGTTGCATATCATTATGGGCAGGTGTTGCATGTTATGTGTATGTTTGGCTTCTTTGATTTGATTCTCCCTTTCTATGCCATGATGTTTCAAATATACTCTGATCAATTTTCGAATTTTCTTTTTACCGCTTTAATTGCGTGTTAATTGGGGGTATAGATTGGGGGCGTCACATTAAGTGGTATCAGAGCCAGTCCGTGTCAGTTGTGTAGTTTGTGTCTGTTGTGTCTGGCATATTGGGCGAGTTGTGTTGAGCGAGTTGTTGTTTAACCATAGTTTCTATTTTGGACAAACAGAATATGGCTGGTCGTAATGATGCTGCTTTGGCTGCTGCGATGGAAGTGATGGCACGAGCTGTGCAGGGTGCACCGAATGCTTCCGAAAATGATGAGTTTAGAAAGAATAAGCCGCCGGTCTTTAAAGGGAAGCATGATCCGGATGGTGCGTAGTTGTGGTTGAAAGAGATTGAGAGGATTTTTAGGGTAATGGATTGTGATGACGATGATGTTAAGGTGAGGCTGGGCACTCATATGCTACACGAAGAGGCTGATGACTGGTGGGTCAGTACTCGTCAGGTGTTGGAAGCTGATAAGGAGGAAGAAGATATCACTTGGGAGGTGTTTAGCCGAGAGTTTCTAAGGAAGTATTTTCCCGAGGATGTCCGAGGAAAGAAGGAGATTGAGTTTCTAGAGCTAAAACAAGGTAATATGTCGGTTATTGACTATACTGCTAAGTTTGTGGAACTTGTGCAGTTTTATCCTCATTATGTGGAAGCGACTGCTGAATTTTCAAAGTGTGTGAAGTATGAAAGTGGTTTGCGTCCTGAGATAAAGCAGGCTATTGGTTATCAGAGGATTCGAAGGTTTGCTGATTTGGTGGAATGCTGTAGGATTTATGATGAAGATAGTAAGGCTCGTTCTGCTCACTATAAAAGTGTAAGTGACAGGAAAGGGAAACAACAGTTCCGTGGTGGTCCGTATGTGTCACCGGCTGATAAAGGTAAACAAAGGGGGACTTTTGATCGAAGGTCAGGTGGAAGAGGTATGTCTAATCCTATTAGGTGTTTTGGATGTGGTGAATTGGGTCGTCGCCAGCATGAATGTAGGAAGAAGTTGGATAAGTGTTCTAATTGTGGTGGTATCGGACATGTTTTAGCTGATTGTAAAAGGAAGAATGTGGTGAAGTGTTACAATTGTGGGGAACCTGGTCACATTAGTTCGAAGTGTCCGAATCAGAAGAAAGCTCCAACTAGTGGGAAAGTGTTTTCATTGGCGGGAACTCAGACTTCAAGTGCTGATCGTCTGATAAGAGGTACTTGCTTTATTAATAACACGCCTTTAATTGCTATTATTGATACTGGAGCGACTCATTCGTTTATTTCGTCTGAGTGCGCGAAACGTTTGAATCTTGGGTTGTCTTCGATGGATGGTGAGATGGTTATTGATACTTAAGCGATGGGGTCAGTAACTACTTCTTTGGTGTGTTTGAGTTGTCCTTTAGCCATTTATGGTAAAGACTTTGTGATGGATTTAGTGTGTTTACCGTTGGAAGGTTTAGATGTGGTGTTGGGAATGAATTGGTTGCAATTCAATCGGGTGCACATTGATTGTTGTCATAAGCTTGTAAGGTTTCCTTCTCTTGTGGAAGATGAAGACTCGAGTTTCTTATCTACCAAAGAGTTGAAGAGACTTTTAGCGGATGAAGCTCAGTTGTTTGGGTTGTTTGCTTTATTGACTGTGGATAGTCAAGTTTCTCTTGATGTGTTTCCTGTTGTGTGCGAATTTCCTGAGGTGTTTCCTGATGATATTTCAGATGTGCCGCCAGAGAGAGAAGTTGAATTTTCTATTGATCTAGTTCCTGGTACTAGACCTGTTTCTATGGCACCTTATAGAATGTCGGCATCTGAATTGGTGGAGTTGAAAAAGTAGTTGAATGAGTTGTTGAAAAAGAGGTTCGTGAGGCCAAGTGTTTCTCCTTGGGGTGCTCCAGTTTTGTTGGTGAAAAAGAAAGATGGGAGTATGCGATTATGTATTGATTATCGCCAGTTGAACAAAGTGACGATTAAGAACAAATATCCGCTTCCAAGGATTGATGATCTGATGGATCAGTTGGTTGGTGCTTGTGTATTTAGTAAGATCGATTTGAGATCAGGGTACCATCAGATAAGAGTGAAAGAAGAGGATATTCAGAAGACGGCCTTTAGAACACGTTACGGTCATTATGAATATTCGGTGATGCCGTTCGGGGTTTCTAATGCGCCTGGTGTGTTTATGGAATACATGAATCGGATTTTCCACGAGCATTTGGATCATTTTGTGGTGGTGTTTATTGATGATATTTTAATTTATTCTAAGTCTAGGGAAGAACATGAAGAGCATTTGCGTATTGTTTTGCATGTTTTGAAGGAAAGGAAGCTTTTTGCCAAATTGTCCAAGTGTGAATTTTGGTTGTCGGAGGTGAGTTTTTTTGGGCACGTAATTTCAGGTAATGGTATTGCTGTGGATCCATCTAAAGTAGAAGCAGTTCTACAATGGGAGGCTCCTAGATCCGTTACTGAAATTCGAAGCTTTTTGGGTTTGGCTGGTTATTACCGGAGGTTCATTGAAGGTTTTTCTAAGCTAGCTCTTCCTTTGACGCAGTTGACTTGTAAGGGCAAAGCATTCATTTGGGATATTCAATGTGAAGAAAGTTTTTGTGAGCTGAAGGAAAGATTGACGACAGCTCCGATTCTTATTTTACCTAATCCTAATGAACCATTTGTTGTGTATTGCGATGCTTCTTTAATTGGTTTGGGTGGTGTTCTGATGCAGGAAGGTAAAGTTGTAGCTTATGCTTCAAGGCAGTTAAGAGTTCATGAGAAAAACTATCCTACTCATGATCTTGAGTTAGCGGCTGTAGTTTTTGTGTTGAAGATTTGGAGGCACTATCTCTATGGTGCAAGGTTCGAGGTCTTTAGTGATCATAAAAGCTTGAAATATTTATTTGATCAGAAAGAGTTGAACATGAGGCAGCGGAGATGGTTGGAATTCTTGAAAGACTACGACTTTGGCTTGAATTACCATCCTAGTAAAGCTAATGTGGTAGTCGATGCATTGAGCCGGAAATTGTTGCATATGTCCGCATTGATGGTGAAAGAGTTGGAACTTTTGGAGTCGTTTAGAGACTTGAGTTTGGTATGTGAAGTGACTTCGGTTAGTGTAAGGCTTGGAATGTTGAAGGTTACTAATGAATTTTTGTTGTCGGTTAGTGAGAAACAAAAGCTGGATTTGAAATTCGTTGATTTGATGAGGAATGAGAATGTGGATTTCAAGGTTGATAATTTTGGTGTTTTGAGATTCCGTGGTCGTATTTGTATACCTGATGATGCGGAGTTGAAAAGAATGATTTTGGAGGAAGGACACCGGAGTAATTTAAGTATACATCCGGGTGCGAATAAGATGTACCAAGATTTGAAGAAGATTTTCTGGTGGTCTGGTTTGAAAAGAGATGTGGCTCAGTTTGTGTATGCATGTTTGACTTGTCAGAAATCGAAAGTGGAACATTTGAGGCCTAGTGGTTTGTTGCAACCGTTGGATATTCCTGAGTGGAAATGGGATAGCATTTTGATGGATTTTGTGACGGGATTACCGAACACTCAGCGTGGGCATAATGCTATTTGGGTGATTGTGGACAGGCTGACTAAATCGGCGCATTTTATTCCGATTGACATCAGTTTTTCTTTGGAACGGTTAGCTGAGATCTATATCAGTGTGGTGGTGAAATTGCATGGGGTTCTTTTAAGTATTGTTTTGGATCGAGATCCTAGGTTTACATCGAGATTTTGGGAAAGCTTACAGAAGGCTTTGGGTTCTAAATTGAGGTTGAGTTCGGCTTATCATCCGCAGACAGATGGTCAGACCGAAAGAACTATTCAGTCGTTGGAGGATTTGTTGAGGTCGTGTGTTTTGGAACAAGGTGGTGCGTGGGACAGTTATCTTGCTTTGATTGAGTTCACGTATAATAACAGTTTCCATTCTAGTATCGGAATGGCACCTTTTGAGGCTTTATATGGGCGAAGATGTCGAACGCCGTTGTGTTGGCATGAAACTGGTGAGAGTTCTGTGGTTGGACCGAAATTGGTGTAACAGACGACGGAAAAGGTAAAGTTTATTCGTGAGAAAATGAAGGCTTCTCAGAGTAGACAAAAGAGTTATCATGATCGGAGACGTAAGAATCTTGAGTTTCAAGAGGGTGATCACGTATTTCTGAGAGTTACGCCGGTAACGGGTGTTGGTCGTGCTTTGAAATCTAAGAAGCTTACTTCTCGATTTATTGGTCCTTACCAGATATCTGCGAGAGTTGGTGCTGTAGCGTATCGTGTGGCGTTACCGCCGAATCTGTCGAATTTGCATGATGTTTTTCATGTTTCACAACTTCGGAAGTATGTTCCGGACCCTTCACATGTGATTCCGATGGACGAGGTTGAGGTAAGGGATAACCTTACGGTCGAGGCATTACCGGTTGGTATTTTGGATCGCGAGGTAAAGCGGTTAAGGGGCAAAGAGATTGCACTTGTGAAAGTGGCGTGGGGAGGCGCTGCTGAGGGTAATTTGACGTGGGAATTGGAGAGTAGGATGTGGGAGTCGTATCCGGAATTGTTTGTATCAGGTAAGATTTTCGAGGACGAAAATTTCTAAGTGGGGGAGAGTTGTAACACCCCAGTTTTTGTCAGTTTTATTTTATTGAGTCGTTTTTGATTATTTTATTATTATTTTATTGTAATTTCAACTTTTGTGTGAAAATGTGTTATTTTTAGTCGTGAATATATTTTATCGCGTTTTGGGATCGTTTGCGAGAAATTTGAGTGTGGGGGTATTTTGGTCATTTTATAATGTTTTTCATTAAGTTAGTAAGAAAAGAAAATAGAAAATAGAAAAGGGAAAGAAAGAAAAATAGAGAGAAAGAAAGAAGAAAGAAGGAAAAAGAGAAGAAAAGAGGAGAAGAGAGAAAAATTGGGATAGTGTGGAAAAATCATCAAGATCAAGTTCTAGAGTCGATTTAATCGGGTAAGGGTGCGAAACTCGATTATACTATGCTTGTATATGATTATGTATGAATGGGTTTGGATGATTCTCTTGCTTTCCATGTTTTTCACTTTTAGGTCAAAACGATAAATGAGTAGAATCGATGGTTTAACGGTTGGAAATCGATGTAAAGGTGGTAGTTTGCTTGTTGACATGATTAGAATAGGTTCTGATTGAAATATGTTGATTTGGAAATGGTTTGGGTTGGAAAATATCATTTTTGGGTTTTCAACAGCGCTGAAGGATTCTGAGTTTTCGCAGGTTCGCCTAGCGAACCATTCAGCGAAGGGTAGCGAAGGTTCGCTACGGGTATTCGCCTAGCGAAGGCATGAGTGAAGGTTCGCTAGAGTGTTCGCCTAGCGAACTTTGGGTGTTTTTGGCTCTGTTTGGTTCTGACTTGGTTCGCCAAGTGCTCGCCTAGCGAACCTTGTGTCTGTTTTTAGCTAATAGTTGGTTCGCTGGAACATTCGCCTAGCGAAGGAGCTAGCGAATGCTCGCGAGGGAGGTTCGCCCAGCGAACAGTGCTGTTCGTGTAATTTTGTTTTCTGCATAACTTTTGATCTGTGATTCGGTTTGAGGCGTGGTTTGATGCATTGGAAAGCCATTGAGCTGTACTTTCTTATTATGATGGTTTAGAATTTATTAGCCGATTTTATTTTGTCGGTAAATGTGAATAGTGTCAATGGTCGACTTTTGTCGTTTTAATGGTGCGTATTTGACTTGTGTTATGCTTTATGGTGTTGCTTCGAATGTGGTATGACTTATGTGCTGTTGTGATGATGATTTGTGGCCGTAAGGCAAGAAAATGCTAAGTGTGGTATTTGATGATATATGCATAATTGTGAATGTGTGTATGTATGCAATGAGAATGTCATGAGTCATTGTATGCCAAGCATCATGATGTGCATTGTTGAACGTCCTGAGTGACGGTTTGATTCCCGAAGGGAATATGCTATAACATCGTGTGCCTCGAAAATATGAGGCGATGCCTGAGGACTTAAAGCGATGGGTATAGACGATTGTGGGCTCCTTTGGAGACTTAAAGCAATCCTTAACGTCGTGTGCCTCGAAAATATGAGGCGATGCCTGAGGACCTAAAGCGACGGGTGAACATCGTAGGCCCGACGGGGAGTCACTTGAGATTCTCAGTAACGAGCGATGGTTCTAATAGTTCCTGAGTGGACTAATGACGTGACATGATGTGACAAAGGAAGTCGGTACCGCATGGCATGTGCATAGAGTCGTGGTGTCGGTCTCTGTGCATTTGCATTCATCATGAGTCATTTGTGCATGGAATTGTGAATGTGATTAATGAAATGGGATATGTGTGATTGTATTGTGAATGATTGATGTGCAGTGGTAATTGATACGTGTGAATTGTACTGTGTGTTGTTATAATTTATCTGTGTGCTTTGGTGGTGAGAATATGTCATTTGTGCATTTTTGTGTTAATATATAATTTTATGCAATTATATTATGGTTGTTTTTCTCACCCTTCTGCTGTTTTATAACGCTCTATGAGGCGTTGCAGATTAGAGCTGCTGGAGGTATTCCTTTTTGTGAAGCGTTGCGTCTTCATTATTTTGGTCGGTCGGCTCTGATATGTGACTCCGGGTAGTTAGGGTGGCCGCGTGCTATTATTTTGTATATCTGATGATATATTTTGGTTGTACATATGCTACCTGATGTATGACAAACTGTTTATATGTGTATATGTATATATGTTAATCAAATTTTAGATTTTCCGCTTTAATTCTAATTTCTGAAAAGTGGGTGTAAGGAACAAAGTTTCCTCTGTATGATTGCTACCCCACAGTTGCATATCATTATGGGCAGGTGTTGCATGTTATGTGTATGTTTGGCTTCTTTGATGTGATTCTCCCTTTCTATGCCATGATGTTTCAAATATACTCTGATCAATTTTCGAATTTTCTTTTTACCGCTTTAATTGCATGTTAATTGGGGGTATAGATTGGGGGCGTCACAATAGTTATGTATCTCTTCGCCACTTGAAGAGACCTTGAATAGAAGACGTAGCGCGAGAGCCAGAGAGCCAAGAAGGCGACATGTTCTTGGTCGAAAACCTCTGTTGTTTCTTTGTTATGGTAATAGGATATGTAAGTAGTGAAAGCTGCTTTGATGGTGTCGAATCCTATTGAATCATCAACTAAGAGATTATGGTCATAATCTACTCCAATGGGTTTTAAGCCAGTAATGGCACCTACATCGAATAGGGTTCACGTAACCATCCCACAAGGGAGATGAAAGTTGTTGTAGGTGTTGTCCCAGAAGTAAAAGGAAGCAAGGAGCATCGAAGGGCAATAACCTAGTCCTACTTTCGACAATTGGATAAGGTCATAAATACCTATTTTCTTCCAAACTTGGGACTTGGCTTTTTCTATCTTTCCTAGCCAAGCCAAGTAGTCAGAAGGGTCTTTCGACAAAGGGCATGATCTAAAAACCCTAAAACTATTATTCATGTACTCTAAGTTAATGGTGTCCCTAAAGGCTACAGTCGAAGGCGAACCTTGGCCATCTACCTTAGATTTTTCATCAATCAGAACTTCCTTCTCAGTCATAGGTCTTACACCGTTTGCTATGGGTTTTTAACGGGATCAACATTTAGATCAGGTAAAGGGCCTAGCATGGCATGGGTCTTACCAGATATAAGAATAGGAATAAGTACATGGGATTGATAAATCCTGCATTTCTCTTCCTCATTTGGAGGTTCTGGGATGTACTGTTGGTTTCCCACCACATTTGGACCTAACATCCTGTGAACTGGGGCAAGTTCTTTGGACTTTTGGGAGCCTTTCGTTTTATTACTGATTTCCTTGGAAGTTGCTGAAGTAGAAGCCATTGTTGCAATGAGTGTGGAGAAAAATGGGAGGAAGATGAAGTTTGAAGAGGATGCGTATCAAGAAAGTCAGAAAGTGAAAAGGAAAAGTAAAAATGGTAACTTTCTAACTCTTTTATAAGTAAATGGAGGTGAAACGATTATTATGCACGACTGCTTTACCTCATTTATGGTGACAAGATCATGGGACACGTGTTGTTGGGAGATGGCATGATAAGGCGGTGGCAGTTAAGTTTCTGACCCACGATCTCCTAGGGGCTAGAAATGTGATGATTGAAAGATTTAGGCATGGGAGTGAAGAGAAGTTTCAGAAAAGGTGTCATAATGACCCTGACGTCATAATTATGCTGAGTCATATGAATAATTTATGACGTCTAATTGTCTACGGCGTCAAATCATGTTATCAAAAAATGCACTTTTCTCCATTAGATGTCGGAAAGGACATTTTTGGGGGGCAATTTGTTGGCTCCTAATTTCGACGCCTGTTTTTACTCACGTAACAAACAAGGAAACAAAGAAATTTTTCCAAGTTATGATGTATTTCGACTAGGCAAGTTCGATGTTGGAAGATCAGTCGAAGCCATTCTTTACGGAAGGAAAAATGATCAGGTGGACTTAGGTAAATTTCCTAAGTATTGAAGTGGTAGTTCGACGAAAGGTTACAAATGGTATTTTCGACTTGAGTTTTGAATTTAAACCAAGGAGGGAATGTTGTCCTTATCCAGTTTTCAAAAGAAGGACACGTGGAGTACACTGGGAAGTCGAAGGCATGTCGAGTGCCATTTGTCTTCATTTAGGAGAACAGCCATTGTAGGCAGTTATTTTGATTCAATATAAATAGGAAGTTTTAGTATTAGGATCGTGTGTGTTCAAGTGTGTACAAAATCACTCAAATACTCAAAGTACCCGCGTGTAGAGAAACGAGTTTGTTGAGAAAATGTATGTTTGATAAACACCGGTTTATTTGTTTACACTTTAATAAAAGTCAGTTTATGCTTTTACCCAGAAATTTGTCTTTATTTTTATGCAAGTAATTTCCTGCACATTTCATTACGCTTTAGATTATTCCTTTACCACAATTCCCTTTATTCTTTTTAAGCAAACTACTTCCTAAACATGAATGTTGTCGAAGCATCCGTTGTTTCTCAAACATTAAATTAAAAAACACTAAGCACATGTCCTAGGATTCACTGGTCGATCCTGCACGTTATCCATTATTTGGAGACCAGCGGTTGTTTACCAATTTTCATGGTAAACACCTTGTTTTGCTTGTTTTTTATCCCTCTTTTTTCTTGGATTCTCAATAGGCCCTGAAAATAGAAAGAACACACAACCAAAGCGCAAAACAAGGTAAACAGATGTAAAATGAACAAAATGCGATGAAATACTAAGAGAAAATGATTAGAAATAACGATATGAAAGCCACTTACCATAAACCTAATGCCACATTCCTTATTAAGGAATATTGGCAAGTATGATACATATTTAAGAGCTCATAATATGGTATTGTCGAATTATGAAGGAAAAATGAGCAAATCCTTAGGAGTGATTTAAATTGATAATGTTGTTGGTACGAATGTGAGACCAACATTATATGTTGTCATTTCCTCCTAAGTAAACTATGACTTATTGTTAGGACGAGAATGAATCCATGGTGTAGGGGAAGTCCCCTCAACTCTGCACTAGAGGATTTCGATCTGGAGATCAGATGGCATTATAGAAAATGTTGATGTTGATCAAAGTTATTTTTTGATTGTGGTTAATCATATAGATAAGAATTTTTTTTACAAACAATTGGTGAACATCTCATCGCGTTTGCCTGCTGGGACATGATTCTCTTTACAAGAAGATGTCTTCTACTCAATGAGGTTACATCCTACCCACAGGTTCATGTGGGAACATGAGGACAAGGTACATTGGGATGACGACGACGCTACATAAATTTGTTGGTGGTTGGAGTCAAATAATAATAATAATAATGGCCGAGTCGAGCACACTGACTCAAATTCGGCCTATATACACTTGAAACTGATAAAATAAAATAAATTGGTGAAAATATAATATTAGATGGCCAGAGGCTTGATTGTATTTACAATGATGAGTCTTTGGTATTCAAAAAAGATCCATTACCTTCAGATAAGAGGATACAACTCAAGATCCACAGGAAGAGGTTGATTTAGGAGATGGAACAATAAAAAAACCAAATTGCCTAAGCGCAAAGATTGATCAAAGCCTAAAGATCAAGATGGTCGATTGCTTAAAGAATTCAAGGATTGGTTTGCTTGAGATTATGATGAAATGACAAGACTCATTCGATATTTGGTGGAGTTAAAGTTTCCAATTCAAACAGAAAGAGGCTAGTGAGGCAGATGCCAAGAAGATTTGCACTAGAGGTAATGTCAAAGATCAAAGAAAAAATCGAAAGGCTTCTAAGGAACAAATTCATACGAATTGCAAGGTATGTCGAATGGTTAGAAAATATAGTATCTATTTTTAAAAAGAATGGAACATTTAGAGTCTGTATAGATTTTAGAGACATAAATGTTGTTATTTTGATTTTATAATATTTAGTTCATTAAATATTGTATATTATAACTTTCATGGTAAGAATTCATATTCCACTAAATGTTGAGGATGACTATTAGTTTGTATTGGCGTGTTTTGCAATCCATAGAACTGGTGAACTAAATTCCCTTAATGATTCTTCAATATAAGTCGAATCCATTATATAGCTCATAGTAAATTACAGGACAACCACCTGAAGGTTGTGGTGTTATTTATAGCAGAAATAATTTCATGTATTTTCAAGTTATGTTAGAGATAAACACAGAGAAATTGGGCTATTTAATTTCATGAATGCAAATCCTTTGTCCATTCTACACCTTTACGCATTTTTTAGTTCCAAACGGATAAAGTAATTGCATTTCAACTGTTGATATGTTTCTACTCTAGCATATATTAGTATATAGCCACAAAGTTTTTGTTTTTGTACATAGTATAAAGCCATGCTTTCACAACTGCTAATGATAAGGTATCCATAAGGTATCCATATTGCATACCGTGTTGAGAAATAAGTGAGTTGTATTGAGAAACAAGTGTGAATTTTAAGTCCCATATTTTTTAGAAAAGTGGAGGTTAAATACTTTATAAATAAGAGGACTCATACACCTATCACCTTAAAATTTTAGATGAATATGTGGTGTCTCTCTCACTTGTTTGAGTAAATTGTTGTGATTGTTGAAAAACAAGTGTGAGTCTGACTTTTGATAACCCATCACTATGATGATTACGTGACGTTGTGTTCCAAACCCAAACTTGCCATGCCAAGCCTTAATCCAGTCTCACAAACCATCATCCCACAAGGCAACCCCGAACCTGTCACAACTTGTCCAAGCCTGCTCTACCCCAGACAAAACCTGCAGCAAGCAAAACACTTCCAAACCCCCTCACGCGTTCGTACAAATAATGCGCCACACAAGCCATTTTCTACAACAATTACAACCAATACACTACATGACAAAACCTGCTTGACACTGCTACCAAAACAAAACCTGTTGTACGGATTCCATACTACCTAAAACAACCCTCAAGGCTTGCGAACCAGGACAACAGCAACACGCTGCAAAATCTGCAGCAAACCAACAAAACCTGCTCTGCATTGGAAAGAAACCACTCATCAATAACAAACAAATTCAAATTGTACTTCAAGGCTTAATGAACAAGTTGTTGTGGTTTTTAAAAAGAAAAATAGTAAGTAACAGAAGAAAAAAAATGAACACGCAGGAAAAAAGAACATCCTCCCAACCATTTTCCAAAACCTACTATTTCCCATCACCGCCCCTTTTCCTTCAACCTTCACTTTCCTTTTCCATCCGTTTTTTACTGCAATCCCCAACGCAACCCAATCCTCCATTAATGACACAGCCACAACCTTGAACCCTCTTTCCCAACACCTCAGAAGTCAGAACCATCACACAACCGCCCTCCTCATCGATTCATCACCGGAGATACATAAACAACCACGTTACCGCCATAACTCACTTTCAATATTCGTTCACCATCCATCTTCATCACAAAAACAACTTCGTAAGCCGCCACAAAATCCTACAGATCCGCACGAACCACCATTACCTCCTTTGACTCACCACCACAACCAACCACGTCACCCGCGCCGCCGCTTACACCCGAAACCGCCGTGAGAGTTAGATAGCGAGACAGAGAAGAGAGAAAGGAGAGAAATTGAAGCGAGAGCATCGCAATCAAGACGAGTGGACGAAAGGAAGAAATTGTGAGCGAGTGAAATAGAGAGAGCGGTTCATATTCCTTTCATCGTGCTTTTTGGTCTTCTTCAAGCGTAACCTCTTTTCATCGTGCTTTTGAAAGAATCTGTTTGACCAAGAGGCACAGTGTTTGGCTTGCAGGGTTTGTGTTTCTTACTTTGAGTTAGTGACTGGATCATGTTCAGGGTCAACCCGACCCGCGACCCATTTTTGAAAAGAATTTGGGCTGTTGCATTTTACATGATTCCATGGCCCGACTCATCTTTCCTTAATCACGCTCCTTTCATTAGTGCAGCCCCTGGATTATCTTCTTATTTTACTTTTTCCATGAGCAGTTTATTTTAGGATTAATAATATTTTAATTTTAGTAAATATTTTAGGATTAATAATGTTTTAAATTTAGTAAATATTTTAGGATTAGTAATGTTTTAAGTTAGTAAAGATTTTAAGATTAGTAATAGTTTAAGTTTAGCAAATATTTTAAGATTAATATTTTAAAATTTAGGATTAGTTTTCTCAATTTTAGTTTTAGTAATTTCAATCTTAGGTTTATTAATTTGATTTTAAGATTAGTGATTTTGTTTGGTAACTTAAAAAAATATAAAATAACAAAAAAGGAATAAATATCAAAACTCAAAAGTATCTAGTTTTTTAGAGTAATCTCTAAATTTTTAAAGTCATGTTTAGGATGTAGATATCTAGGACTTGTTTTTGGTCTTATCTGTTTTAATTTTCATTAACCTTCTTAACCATTAACTTGTGACTTCTATCCTTGATGATACTTGATGAAATCTTTTGAATAACTTTTGTTTCTGTTATAATTTTTTATGCCTATTTCTTTCGATAATTTCATTTCCCTTATTCCAAAGGAAAGTTGTCATGTTGACTTATAAGTCATTTTTCTGAGATAGAGTGGACCTTTCCTATTTCATTTCCATGACCTTTTTAGGATCATCTCCCCTTTGGCCTCATGAGAGCCATTTTGTTTCATAACTTAGAGTTAGGTTTGGAGTTTTTGAACTCTATGTGGGTACCATTATGATGTGTACTCATCTTCCCCTTTTGACTTTGTTTAAAGTCAACTTTTAGGTTAGTTTTTCAACTTAGACTTAGAGAGTTTTGAACTCTATGTGAGTATCATGATCATGAGTAGTCATTTCCCCTTGGAATCTTGACCACAGTCAAGAGTTCCTCACCCCTAGTTAGGCGAACTACGGAGGCTCTGATTCCTCATTCCTAATCAGGATACGTAGGCACAAGATGCGATATCTTGTCGAGCCCATTAACCTCTAACCCACTAACCTCTAACCTCTAACAACTAACCACTATCTCCCCTATCTACCGCCACCCGCGCGATCGAGACTAGTTTGCCTTCCTTTTATCCTAGCCTTATGATTGGAGTCGCCGCACTCCATGTAAGTGTCATAGCTTGAACACTTACTTTCCCCTTTTATCCTAGCCTTAGGATTGGAGTCGCCACATTCCATGTAAGTGTCATAGTGATGAACATTTACTTTCCCTTGTTTGACCTAGCCTTAGGTTTGGAGTCGCCGCACTCCATATAAGTGTCATGATGATAGACATTTACTTCCCTCTGGAACCTTGATCATTATCAAGAGTTCCTCCTCCCTAGTTAGGTGAACTACGAATGCTCTGATTTCATCCTAGTTAGGGAGAAGACCCAGCTACGACAAGAAACTCGACCGAGGGAAGGGAGTTCAGTGCTTTGAGCGTGGAGGTTTTGGACACACAAGAGGTGAGTGTCCTACATATCACAAGAAGGAGAAGAAAGGTTTGTCTACTTCATGGTCAGAGGATGACTCCTCAAGTGATGGAGAGACTACTAAGAAGGCGTCTGCAATGACTGGAGTATATGATTCTGACAAGGAGTCAGATAATGTATCGCTCAATTCAAATGGCCTGGCTGAATTGTTTTAACTTGGACAAGATCAGCAGAATCTTATCTCACAACTGTGTGATGAAAGACGGAACCATCTGGAAACGATCTCAGAATTGGAGAATAAAGTGGAGTGGTTAAACTCCAAACTCAATAACCTGACCAAGTATATAAGGATGATGAACAATGGTTCAGACATGCTAGATGAAATCCTTATGTCAAGGAGAAATGCCGGAAGTGGAAAGGGTCTGGGCTATAGTGATCAAGTTGAGATCAAAGGACATAGGATTGGAGGAAACTCAGCCCAAATGATGTCAAGAAGGATGTCTCAACATCATCAAAGGCCTCAGAACAACTCTCCAGGAAAACAAAAACAGGACAAACAGTGTTACTACTGCGGGAATGTCGGTCATATACAGGCTCACTGCTACAAGCTGAATGGATATCCTAAATCTTCAAAGCAATCCAGAAGAAGAAGAATGAAGACTCCCAAAGGAAAGAAGAAATGGATACCTAAGGGCCAAACTGTAGCCTTCATTGCCCATACCTCGCTTAGAGCCTCAGCCAAAGAAGACTGGTACTTTGACAGTGGGTGCTCCAGACACATGACTGGTGTAAAGAAGTTCCTGGTTGGTATTAAACCTCATCTCACTGGTCATGTCACCTTTGGAGATGGCTCAAAAGGAGAAATCAAAGGTGTTGGAAAACTGAAGTATGAAGGTCAGCCTTGTCTTGATAAAGTTTTGTATGTTAAGGGATTGACAACTAATCTAATAAGCATCAGCCAACTTTGTGACCAAGGTCTTAAGGTAAACTTTTATGAATCTGAGTGTCTGGTTACAAATGATAAAGAATAACTTATTATGAAAGGTGCTAGATTCAAGGATAACTGCTATTTGTGGGCTCCTCACGAAACTCGGAGTTCTTCCACCTGTTTAGTGTCTAGGGAGGATGAAGTAAAGTTGTGGCATCAGAAACTGAGGCATTTACACCTAAAAGGAATGAAAGGAGTCATATCCAAGGAAGCTGTCAGAGGGATTCCAAATCTTAAGATAGATGAGGGAAAGATATGTGGAGAATGCCAGATTGGGAAACAAACTAGAATGTCACACAAAAGGCTTCAACAACAAACCACATCAAGGAACTTAGAGCTTCTTCATATGGATTTAATGGGACCTATGCAAGTTGAAAGTCTTGGAGGAAAAAGGTATGCCTACGTAGTTGTTGATGATTTTTCTAGATACACTTGGGTGCACTTTATCAAGGAGAAATCAAAGGTGCTTGAAGTTTTTAAGGGTTTGTTCCAGAGACTTCAAAGAGAGAAGGACTGTGGTATAATTAGAATCAGAAGTGATCATGGGAGGGAATTTGAAAACTGTAAGTTTGATGAGTTCTGCTCCTCAGAAGGAATTAGTCAAGAGTTCTCTTCACCAATCACTCCTCAACAGAATGGTGTGGTAGAAAGAAAAAATAGAAAGATTCAAGAGTGTGCAAGGGTCATGCTTTATGCTAAGAAACTTCCTTATCATTTTTGGGCAGAAGCAATGAACACAGCTTGCTACATTCTAAACAGGGTAACCATCAGGTCGGAAACTTCTGCTACCTTGTATGAATTATGGAAGGGTAGAAAACCAACGGTGAAATACTTCCATGTCTTCGGCAGCAAATGCTATATTCTGGCAGACCGTGAGCAGAGGAGAAAGATGGACCCCAAGAGCGAGGAAGGAATCTTCCTAGGTTACTCCACAAACAGCAGAGCATACCGTGTCTACAATCCAAGAACTCAAGTTGTATTGGAATCCATAAATATTGTGGTTGATGACTCTCTTATGGAGATTGAAGCTACAAATGACATTTAAGCATTCTTCCAAATGGAGGAGGATGATGTCACAGAGGATGTTGAAACACCTCAAGACAACTCTGAAGATAGTGCAGTACCTAACGATGACAATCATGAATCTACTGTATCCGAGAGAGTCGACAAAGGACCTTCACTCAGAATACAAAAGGATTATCCCAAGGAACTTATAATAGGGGATCCAAATGGAGGTAGGATGACTAGATCACAGATGTGGTGGCAAGTTCCTGCTTTGTGTCAAAGATGGAACCAAAGAATGTTAAGGAAGCCTTGACAGATGAATTCTGGATTAATGCAATGCGAGAAGAGCTTGAGCAGTTCAAGAGACATGATGTTTGGGATCTGGTGCCCGGGCCCGAAGGATCAAATGTGATCGGCACTAAGTGGGTTTTTAAGAACAAGTCTGATGAATATAGAGTTGTCACGAGAAACAAGGCCAGACTCGTAACACAGGGATATACCCAGATAGAAGGAGTGGACTTTGATGAGACTTTTGCACCTGTTGCTAGACTGGAATCTGTACGACTGCTCCTTGGAATAGCTTGTCTTTTGAAGTTCAAACTCTTTCAAATGGATGTCAAAAGTGCCTTTTTGAATGGATATCTCAGCGAAGAGGTCTATGTGGAACAGCCCAAAGGCTTTATTGATCCAACACTTCCAGATCATGTTTACAAGCTGAAGAAAGCCTTATACGGGTTGAAACAAGCACCAAGGGCCTGGTATGAAAGGCTGACTGAGTTCCTTGTTACAAATGGCTACAGAAAGGGAGGAATTGATAAAACTCTCTTCGTCAGAGAAAAGGAAGGTAACCTTATGATAGCTCAAATCTACGTTGATGACATTGTTTTTGGTGGAAAGTCGGAAGAAATGGTCCAACATTTTGTCAAGCAAATGCAGTCAGAGTTTAAAATGAGTTTGGTCGAAGAATTAACCTACTTTCTTGGTCTCCAAGTCAAACAAATGGAAGACTCCATTTTCCTCTGTCAAGGGAAATATGCTAAGAATATCGTCAAGAAGTTTGACTTGGAAAATGCAAAACACAAGAGGACTCCTGCCCCCACTCACTTGAAATTGACAAGAGATGAGAATGGTGTAAGCATTTATCAGAGTCTCTATAGAAGCATGATTGGAAGTCTTTTATACCTTACAGCCAGTAGACCTGATATAACGTTCGCTGTAGGAGTCTGTGCAAGGTATTAGGCTGAACCCAAAGCAAGTCATATTAATCAAGTTAAGAGAATTCTGAAGTATGTGAATGGTACATACAACTATGGTTTACTCTACACACATAGCTCTGACTCTGTATTAATAGGATATTGTGATGCTGACTAGGCTGGAAATGCAGATGATAGAAAAAGTACCTCAGGGGGATGCTTCTTCTTATGAAACAATCTAATTTCCTAGTTTAGCAAAAAGCAAAACTGTGTTTCCCTGTCCACAGCTGAAGCTGAGTACATTGCTGCGGGGAGTAGCTGTTCTCAAATGATATGGATAAAATAAATGATGATTGAATACAATATCCCACAAGATGTTATGACACTCTTCTGTGATAACTTAAGTGCTATAAATATTTGTAAGAATCCCATTCAGCATAGCCGAACTAAACACATTGACATCAGGCATCACTTCATTCGAGATCTCGTAGAAGATAAAGTTATCACTCTGAAACATGTGGCCACAGAAAATCAATTAGCTGGCATCTTCACTAAAGCTCTGGATGCAAATCAATTTGAGACGTTGAGAGGCAAGCTTGGAGTTTGCCTTTCTAATGAGGCATAACTTTCAGAAGGTTGGGGTGGGAATAATATTCTGCTCTCTGAATATGTATTCTCACCATAGTGAGAGGATTTTTCAATCTTCTCTCTCTTTTTTTTCTTTCCTGTTTTGTTGTTTCTTTCTGGTTTTGTAAGGGCTGAATGCCTAGGATATTTTGTTCTTTTCTGTTGGGTGTGTAAACTTTTACTTTGAACTGGTTATTGGTTATTGGGTTAGTCTTTCTACTTTTGTCATATTGTGGCTAAAAGGGGGAGAATTACTAACATCATTAACCACTGCTGACTGCTGATGATCTACTAACTACTGAGGGGGAGTATATCTGAACTGTTTAAGGGGGAGACATGTTTTGTTGTTGATTCCGCTGCTGCTCTGATAGTGGTCTCTCCCTGATATGCTGCTGCAGGTGAATGGAAGTTAGTTTTAGCCAAAATCTGCCAAAGGGGGAGATTGTTGAGTCCCTGCTTTTGAGGTTGGCATTAATTTTGGTAAAACTAACTTAGCAGAAAGATGTTGGACAAGATGTCCTAACATGTTAGACTAACTGCAGGTTGAGTTGTTTGACAAGATGTTCTATCAGGAGGATTCGACATCTTTGTTTGTTATAGTTTTGAACTAACTGTTTGTGTTAGCAGGTGTGATTGGAATATGACTAGGATTCCAGGTGGCATCTGAGATTATCGAATCAGAAATTCTGATTCTAAATGGAATTGCGGTTTCCTTGTGAAGGAGACATTTTTGGTAACTTGGGATTGAAGAAAAAATTAGGTCGCTAATTCTAAGGAAGACTTCTGCTGCGGTTTAGAAGCCCAAGTCCAGCTGTGGTTTACAATATAAATAGGTTAGAGTTAACCTAGTTTGAGGTTGGTTGTTGTAGCTGTTTTAGAAGTACTAGGGTTTGTACTTGTGAGCCTCTCGTGTATTGTGTGAATACTTGAGAAGGATTTTCTTATTGAGTTGTAATATTTTCAGTCACTGTTGTGATTGAAAGGGAATTGAGAATGGTCTCATGCCTAGGAGAGTCTTAGGTAGAAATCTAGGAAGGGTAGTTTCTAGGTGATAAATTGTAAACGGTTGAGCTTAGCTTAGAACCAATTCTACTTAGTGATTTCATTCCTGGCTTGGTAGCCCCCAGACGTAGGTGTTGTTGTTCACCGAACTAGGTTAACAATCTCTGGTGTTCTTTACTTTCTGCAATTTTCATTTGTTCTTCCTTAGATCCTTGTGAGAAGCAGAGATCAAGTGTCACGATATCCTGTCTGACATCTTCGTGATCTACTTAACCAGAATTTCATCATCCATCTAAATCACATGCGACAGATCCGAAATGTACTTCCTCAACTGAGACACATGGAACATGTCATGCAAATTCGCAAGTGACGGCGGTAAAGCAATTCGACAAGCTACCTCTCATATCCTCTGTGATATTTGATATGGACCAATAAAACGTGGAGTGAGCTTCCTAGGCTTCAAAGCTCGACCCACACCGTCACTGGCGTCACCCTCAAAAACACATGATCTCCCTCTTGGAATTCAAGTGTTTTCCTCCTCTTATCATGATAGCTCTTCTGACGACTCTGCGAAGCTTTCATCCTCTCTTGGATCTTCTTAATCTTCTCAGTCATCTCTTGCACAATTTTAGGTCCGAGTACAACACTTTCGTCCGATTCATACCAACACAACGGAGTCCTACACCTTATCCCATACAATGCTTCATAGGGCGCCATTCCAATACTAGCATGAAAACTATTATTGTACGTGAACTCAATCAACGGTAAATGGCTATCCCACGATCCTCCATGATCCAACACACAAGCCCTCAACAAATCCTCTAAAGATTGGATAGTCCTTTCTGTCTGACCGTCCGTCTGCGGATGATAGGCAGAACTCATCCTCAACTTAGTACCCAACGCATCTTGCAAACTCTTCCAAAACCTCGATGTAAACCTCGGATCTCTATCCGACACAATATTCGAAGGTACCCCATGTAACTTCACAATCTCCTCAATACCCATCTCAGCTAGCTTCCACAAGGAGTGATCAATCTTCATCTGTAAGAATGAGCCAATTTAGTTAATTCTTCCACTATCACTCCACAAGGAATCACTCCCTTTCCCAGTCTTTGGCAATCCCGACACAAAAATCCACGGACATACTATCCCGTTTCCATTCTGGAATACTCAACGAGTGCATCATACCTAAGGCTTCTGATGCTCAAACTTCAACTTCTGACGAGTTAAACACGCATAAACGACCTCTGCAATATCCTTCTTCATAGAACACTTTCCTCGATCTCTAGAACATCTGGAACCTATACTGTATCTCGAAACCTCATCACAACATTCTCATTAATCCGGAAGTCTCCTCCGTTATCTTGGTTAATCAAAGTCAATTGGTCTACCAACTTTAAATCAGACCGCTGTCCCATTCTGATTTCTTCCAGAATACCACTCGTCAACCTCAACATTCCCAACTTCACGCTGTCAAGAGTCGCTTCACATACCAGACTCAAATCTCTAAATTGTTCAATTAATTCTAATTCTTTCACCATAAGCATCGACATATGTAACGACTTTCTGCTCAATGCATCGGGCACTACACTTGCTTTGCCCTGATGATAACTCAAATCAAAAATTGAAATCCTTCAACAACTCTAACCACCTTCTCTGCCTCATATTCAATTATTTCTGATTAAATAAGTACTTCAGACTTTTATGATCACTGAACACTTCAAATTTAGAGCCAAACAGATAATGTCTCTAAATTGTCAACACAAACACCACATCGGCCAATTCCAAGTCATGTGTAGGATAATTCCTCTCATGAACTCACAATTGTCTTGAAGCATAGGCAACAACTTGTCCATTCTACATAAGAACTCCACCAAGACCCATCCTCAACGCATCACAATACACCACAAAAGATTCACACAAATTAGGCAAAATCAACACTGGAGCAGTAGTCAATCTCTTCTTCAATTCCACGAAACTCCCTTCACAAGTTACATCCCACACAAAAGTTTGACCCTTTCGAGTCAACTGAGTCAAAGGTAATGTCAACTTAGAAAAGCCTTCAATAAACTTGCGGTAGTAACCTGCTAATCTCAGAAAACTTTGTATCTCGGTAGCGGACTTCGGAGTCTCCCACTGTAACACATCATCAATCTTAGAGGGATCAATGGCAATTCCATCACTTGCAATCACATGGCCGAGATAACTCGCTTCCTTCAATCAGAACTCACACTTCGACAGCCTCACCTACAACTTCTTCTCTTTCAACACCTGCAACACAGTCCTCAAATGCTCAGCATGCTCTTCTTCAGATTTAGAGTCTATCAGAAGATCATCAATAAAACCCACTACAACTTATCCAAATACTCAAGAAAATTCTGATTCATATACTCCATGAATACCAGGTGCATTAGACACACCAAACGACATCACAGTATACTCATAGTCACCATACCTCATTCTAAAAGCCGTCTTCGGAATATCATCAAGCTTAACACAATCTGATGGTAACCCGGCCTCAAATCAATCTTGATAAACACACAGGCATCTACTAACTGATCCATCAATTCCTCAATCCTCAGAAGTAGACACTTATTCTAGATCGTCACTTCATTCACATGTTTATAATCCGTACACAATCTCATAATACCATCTTTCTTCTTCACCGACATCACAAGGGCACCTCGCAGGGAAACACTCGGTCGAACAACTTCCTCTCAAGCAATTCTTCTAGCTATTCCTTCAATTCACTTATTCAGAAATATGCATTCTGTATGCAAACACCGACATCGAGCATTGCATCGAGTACCAGGTCGATAGCAAGTTACACTCCACACTACAGTGGTAAATCATTGATATCTCTTGGGAACACCTCCAAATAGTCACACACTATAGGTAGATCACACACCATCGCATCCCTCATGCCTTCCAATAATCCAACATCATAACACCTTTGCACCATCTTTCACAGACTCACCCACTTGCTTCACAGAACAAACAACTCTTCACCTTCGTCGAAATTAGATTCAGGTGATCGTCAGGAATTACACACCATCGGCGTATCACTAGCCACCACCTTGTTCTCTATCCCTTAAAACCAGAAATCAACAATACCTGATTGTTCTCCTCAAGCTATTTCCAACTTAACCGACAGGCAAGAAACTCTAATTCGCCTCATCTTCAAGTCTATTAGTCTGCATCGACTCATCAAAACAATCCTTAAGCACTCAGCTTAACCCCAACAATTCACTGTGCACACTACTCAAGCTCGCAAGACACGTTTATCCCATCCAACATGACCCCGTCTATTATCAACAAGAGATTAAGGGTGATCAGTTCCTCAATTTGTCAATAACAACCGATATCATGAGGCGGTATAAACCATCTCCGCCAACTATTGCAGCGTCCAACCCCACGCTTAGCCAACGCTCCACGCTCGAAACACCTTGGAGAAGCACCATCTTCTCCCCCACTTGTTTCATTCCTAACCTGCAAATGGAAAGCAAAACAAGAATTGACAGTGTTTTCACACACATGTCGCACACTAAGGAAACAAACAACATTAGACAACCTGTCCGGATGGACCGACCTGCTCTGATACCACTAATGTAACACCCTTTTCTACCCCCAATAATGCGCAGCAGAAACAACTCAAATATCAGAGTAAAGCATAAAAATCACCTCAAAGGGTGCACATTTCTCATTAAATCAAAACAACACAATTCCCTTGTAAACAAAGGGTTTCCTCAAAATAAGTCAAAAAGCCTTCACATGGCAGCGGAACTCAAAATTTTCAAATAAAAGGTTTTCAACAAAAGGCCCTCGGAAGTAGCAGCAGAACCACCATAACCACAAATAATCAAAAAGGTTTTATAATAAACTATAACATCAAATAACAACAAATAAATCAACACGATTCGACTCGACGACCCAACTGGATGTTACACTATCAGAGCAAGACCCTCTACATCGACCAAAAGCAAATAAACTTCAAGATCCTCGAAAGCATCCATGGCTAAACCTGATCACCTGCACGTTACCCACGTGGAGGCAACATTCAAACAGGCAGGGTGAGTAATCACAATTCATAATAATCATTATAAAACAAGATATACATAAATGGCATTATCTTCAAATACAACATCATCAGGGTCATCATCAAAGAAACATCAGGAATCACTATATCACAAATCACATCAATGTCACATAAAATGCAATGCACAACAAGACCATCACCCCTCCAAAGATCCCCGTCAATAGGATCGATTCCTCTTAGGAACCGGAGCACGTCATAATTACCTCATATCCGCACAATGGGAATGAAGCGTCATCACAGAGTATGCATATGAATGCATCGTCAATAATCATCATCGTCAAAACATCATTATGTGCATCATCATTCATCAAAACATCATGTTCGTCATGTCGTCATTTATTCATCAAAACATCATGCGTCATCGTCTTATCATCATACATTATACATAAACAGCTCATGATCATCAATACACGTCGTAGTAATTCATATCGTCAAGTAATCATCATACATCAAATATACACAGTTCATAATCATCAATATTTTCATGAAATTCATATCATCAATTACTCGTCAAAACATCACGATATCATCACATCATAATCATCATTAACGTCACTAACATCATGGTAAAGCATCATAAAAATCAGAGCATCAAAACATTAAAACAACACAGCAACATAAACAGGATTTCGCGAACAACAAACGTTCGCTCCAGGGTTCGCTAAGCGAACCTGTTCGCTACAACCTTCGCTTAGCGAAGCGGCCAGCAAAGTCCACAGACCCCACACAAAGACACCAGAAATTCACCATCTGTTATATTCACTAGTTTGTTCGCTTAGCAAACCCTCTCGCTGACTCCTTCGCTTAACGAGGTTCCCAGCGAACCCCACTTATACTCCAGAATCATCTCAGTCTCCACACTCAGGTTATCGCGCACTCGCTGCGTTGTTCGCTTGGCGAACCGTGGCGAACATTTGCCTAGCGAACCTGCGATTACAGCAAATCGCTGCTACGCATTAGTAGCTCTACAGCCTAAAAGGTACCTGCGAATACGGCTCCAAATGACCCAAAAACATCCCTATAACAGTTCTAATGCATCACGGAGATCAACGGCATAAAACCTACGTCTATTAGGTTGATTTGGGACACTACGGGAACCTTAAATTCCCTAAACCTTGAAAACTCTCAAGCTTCCTATAAACTCCATAAATCCCTTCACCACAAGATTGAAACTACAACAACGGGGAAATCTGCCCCAAAGGTCTATTTTTATCCGATTATATTCAATCCTTAATAATCGATTCACAAAATACCTTCAAATCATCAATTCGTCACAAAGATCCCATAAACCCTCAAACACAAAACAACCACTTCAATTACATCGAATCCTATAATGAAAACAATGAAAGGTGTTGCACCCCAAATTTTACCCTCAGATACTATGGTTTTCTGCACGTCATTTTTTGCCGGTCATTTTAGCATTTGCGGTCTTTTGGGCCATTGATCATTAATCATATTTTTTAGCCATTTTTATCTTTCCATTTTAGAATTTATCTTATTTTTAGATTTATTTAGAATTGACTGAGTTTAATTTTTCAATTTAGTTCGATTTTTAATATAATTATTTTAATATAGTTTACATTTTAATTAAATTTATATTTTAAGTCAATTAAGTTTAGTTTTTATTAATTTCATTTCCTTTTATTTTTAATTTAGTTTTGACTTTATTTTAGTTTATATCTTTTCAGTTAATTTTTAATTTTTAATTATAACTTAGATTTAGTTTTAAGTAATTTCATTTAATTATTTTCTCTTTGTCAAAAAATCATAAAGTATTGGATATTTAGAATCTCTTTTATACCAAAACAAAGACAAAAAAAAAGCATCTTTTCCTCTCCCGTACACACTACACCAACACGCCACACTCCAGCCACTTCAACTAAACCGTACGCCTCGCAAACCACGGACTTGTGAAGAAACCGTACCAAAGTTGTTGTACATACAAAACTTTATGCTACTTTCTAACCTTTGACAACCACAAGACCAAAGTTCCAACTTTATGCTTTTCCTGCTATCATTGCACAAGACCAAAGCCGCTCCAATTTTCCTGCAACAACCAAAACTGCACGCCACCCTCTACCACAAAAACCTCCTAAACAACCTGTCAAAACTTGTTCACAAAGCAAACTTGTTGTACCTCTGCTACAAGGGCAAACCAACACAGACCCTTCACTACACAAAAAACCACAAGATAAAGGCATAAAAAAGAGGGATGGAATGGAAAAAAGAAAAAGAGAGAAAGGAACCCTTCATAAAGGGTTCGCCCCTCCTCCATTTTTCAACAACAACATAAACAAGCCTCATTTGTTTTTCACTCTCGTATATCTTTCTCTCTCCCTACTAAGCCTGGCAACCACCCTTCTTCTTTCCCTTAACTCTTCCACTAAACAAACCTTCTGTTGTTAAAACTCTTCATCAACAATACCATGACCTTCACAATCTTCCATTTTATTTTCTTTCCTTTTCCTTTCCCTCATTCACAATCTCCATCAACCGCCCTTATCCAACAATCAAACAACAACACCTCCATCATAAACCTTTTTCTCCGCCGCTCACCCCTCTAATCTTCATCGAATACACCACCTTCTCAAAACCACAACTCAAGATCATAACCTAAATCAAACCCACACAGAACCAAAAACAAATCAGAATCCAAATACATTCGAAATCAGAAAATGAAACAGATAATCAAGGTAAAGAGAGAGTTGATTCGAAACCGCAAAGCTTGAAATTAATCGATCTAAACCTGGATTAAACAAGAAGGAGAAGAATGTTTGGAGTGGGTAAAAGGGCTAACGAGATCGAAAGAGGATAGAGCACTCTGTTCCTTTCGTCGTTTCGTTTCTTCATTTCCGTTGGACGTTGCCCTTTTCCATTCTTTTTCTGTTTGAAGTTGGTGTACCCTGTTTCTCTTTTAAACACTGTACCTCGCCCTGTTTCTTTCACAAAGAGTCTGACTTGTTTTGTTTTAAAAAAGGAAAAAGATAACAATGTTGTTTTGATGATGAATACGCTTGTTTGGATATTTTGTTTCTCATTTGGAATTTGTGAGAAAATAATTTTGTTTTCTGTTACTTGTTGATAAACTGTGCGGGTTGTCTTCTAAAGCCCATGGTTATTGCTCAACAAAAGACCCGTTTTGATAGTCAGCACCCCCTCTCTTGTTGCTTGCTCAAAATAATACTTACATTTCTCTTGTTTTATTTTCTATGGTGCTTTAGTCATTATCCTTTTTTAATAAATCTTATTTGATTTTATAAAACCATTTTCCAATTTGGATTTTATTTATTTTCATTTCGATTTCATTATTTTTTATTAGGGCCAATGATATCACAAATATCACGACTTGTCGATCTATTCAAAATCACTAAAGTTGTGATGTATATGAGGCCACCTCTTTTATTTTTTATACCGGTCAATGAAAGTTCAACATCATCGATTATCGATTTCTCGATTAAATCATGATTAAAACGAGACCGACTTTATTTTCACTGCCTATCGCATTTATATTCATTTTCATGTTTTGATCGATGAAGTCTTTCTGTTCACAAACGTTATTTGTCAAGGCGATTAACCTTCATTGTTCCAAATCTGTAGTGAGTTATCATCGAGATCTCTTTCTATACTTTGGGATCGTGATAGGTTACCTTCGATAAATTAACAAGAGTTTGTGATTTAAGACGAGGTCTTTACCTTTTCTTTTCGTATGGCACGATTTCATCAGAGAATGATCTTCTATATCATTTCTCTATCGTGTCTTAGCACAAAGATCAAATTGTGCATCCTCCTATAGTATGGTCTTCCTCATAGACCGTACTACGACGGATCAGCACTACATTGGACCCAATTCATCGATCCAATAAATTAATCAACAATCACTAAATTTACTTTCAGTCAATATATATATATATATATATATATATATATATATATATATATATATATATATATATATATAGGGTTCATATCTTATGAGAATGTCATTTTTATGTAAGAATGTGAGAATGAATTTGAATCATTAGATTTTAAAATAAATGGTGGAGATTTGTGTGATTTTTGTTTTTCTCTCTCCTTCATTATTAAAATAAATGATGGCGGAGAGAGAAAAAAAACTGACATATAATCTCCACCATTTATTTTAAAATCTAATGGTTCAGATTCATTCTCATGTTCTCATATAAAAATGTCATTCTCATATGATACGTTCCCTATATATATATATATATATATATATATATATATATATATATATATATATATATATATATATATATATATATATATATATATATATATATATATATATATATATCTTGATTTATTCTTTATGTCGATTATTATCCTTGTTAATATTATCATTGTTCATATTTATATCTTGTGTATATTGTTCATTTTATTTGTTCATTTAAAATACACTAATAAATATCGAAACCCTAAAAAACTCAATTGACCGGACTGTGGTTACTATTGTGTTTTGGGACCGAGGACTTAGATTTAGGACCCTTTGCCCTATGCTCTTGGAGTGGAGGTTTTGACTCTTGATCTTGGCTTGCCAGTGGCCCATCAGTGGGAAGTGTTTATGCACTATTCTAGTTAGATCTTTCTATCTCTTGCTATTTACATTGAAGCACTCATTTACTTTTGCTTGATGTCTGCTTTTCTTGATACTTATATATATGTTTTCTTGACATTGTTTCTTAGCATGTTAACATGATAAACATGATACTATGTGGTTACCAACATTCTTTGATTTATTATCATTTGATTTTGATGTTTTGATTATTACCATGTTCATATTACTTTGTTCATACTATCTTGATTATACTTTTGTTCATATTCATACTGTATATATCATATTCATGCTTGATTCTTGACCCTCCTTCCAAAGGAAAGATCTTTACTTTGACTCCTAAGTCACAAACCTTTCCCATTTCATCCTTGGCCTCATAAGAGCCGTTTCCCTCATAGTTTAGTAATAGGATGGAGTTATCATGAACTCCATGTGATTCTCACTATCATGAGAACTCACTTTACCTTTTACTCAGACTTACAGAGTTATCATGAACTCTGTGTGGTTCTCACTATCATGAGAATTCACTTCCTCCCTTCATAACGTAGACTTAGAGAGTTATCGTGGACTCTACGTGAGCTTATGCTCATTCCCTTTAGAACGTTGGGCATAGTCAATGTTTCCTTTTCTTTCACCCTTAGTTAGGTGAACTACGGTTGCTCTGATTCTTTAGTCAGATACATAGGCACAAGATGCGACGTCTTGGCGAGCAAACTTAGTGTACATATCTAGGTCTTTACCTTACCTTAGCATAGATATCTTAGCAAGCAAACATAACATAACACAAATTAAAACAAGAGGTTCCCGTAGAGTACTACGGACGTTTAGGATGTTAATACCTTCCCTAGGCGTAACCAACCCCCGAACCTTAGATCTCCCCCCTTTTAGGTTTTCTTCGATCTTGAACCTTTCCTTTGGATAAATCAAAGTCGGTTGTAAAAGAAATATGATGCAAGTTAATTAATAGCTTGTTATCCGATTTTCACCGCAACAGAAATGGCGACTTCACTGGGGACACTTATTTTTTAGGGTTAAGCCTACCTTGTTTTTTGCTTGTGTTATTTATGTCTTGCTTGTTTACTTGTATACATTTGTGATATCTGTATATCTGTATATATTTGTATATATCTCTGTCTGTACTGGATTTTCTGTGTGCAGGGTACTACTATTGAGTGGTGAGATAAGTCCTAACCCGGACTTGAGAGCACATTTATTTAGGAACCGTGGATATAGTCAAGGAAACTTTGAGGAAGTTGAATTCCAAAAGAGTTGACTTGAGATTCCACACTCAGTTGAGGCCCTCTCAGAGTTGGTATATGTTGAACGAGCAATCGTGAAGGCGTTGCCACTTCGACCTTGGTGCCAGGGATACTGATGACCTTTAGTTACCTTTACCCCCACTTGGCCTTTTAGGATGTAGTGCGGTGACCATGAGGGAGCCTATTTCTGAAATGGTTGTCACGCGATACTACACTCAGACGAGATTCTCTTGAGAATATTATTGATTACCGAGTCATTTGGGAAGTCGATAATATCCGAAAGATGGATTGTCGACTCTGGGAACCTTTTTAGAACCCTGTTCTACAGTTTGAAAACCCATAGTACATACCTTTTGGGATGGGTAGACCATGGTTCCACGCTCGTGATCTTCAAACCTAGGCCTTCTCTTGTTTGTGTGTGCATATCTGTGAATATCTGTATATGTGTGTTTATGCATACGTTCATCCATGCATGAGACCCCTAAATCTAGGGCTTGTGTGTTGTTGTGTGTACATATATCTGTGTTTTTGTGTGCCCGTGTTTGTGCATTGCATACATCTCCTCGCATCCATTAATGATTTCAAAGAACTCAGAAGTTCTTTTCTTTGTGAAGATCCTTAGAGATCATGGATTTTAAAACAAAACTCTTCAGTTTCCAAAATGTTCGCAGTTGGCCTTTGAGTTCCTTGAAACCATTTGGTTTGCATTAGCATTGCATTCTCATTGCATGTCATTTGCATTGCATTTGCATTTCTCAGCCTTGAGTCTTGTCCGTCCTTTGTCTGTAACCCAGGCGGCTTCCTGAAGCCATCATTGGACTTGAAGTAGCTTTTGAAGTTGTCTTTTTCAGACTCGTCCGTTGTGACCACCATGCTGGGGCACAGAGGCAGTCAACTGAAGACTTAGGGTACTCAGAAGCCAGGTTCAGACTTTGTTTGACTCTGATATGTTCTCATTCACGCCTCAAGGCGTCCAAATCAGCAAACCTTCGCCTAATCAGGCAGGTTCATCAGACTCTGAGGTGGAAGAATTTTCTAAGAGTATGTGTGAAGATGATTCTCAAGCGGATCTCGACAATCAACTCTGAAGATGACTATCTTAGCTTGGTAGATTAAGAAGGAAATTTCAATTCCCTAAAGCTGGCAATCATTTGGCTGTTTAGCATTTTTGTTGTATTTTCTTTGCATGTTTGAATTATATTTGCTTATAAGCATTATTGTACTTTCAAATTGGCAAGATTAATGAAATGTTTGTGCATCTTTTGATTAAGTCCATTCGTTTCACTCATTTACTTTTGTGTTCATAAAGACAAAAAAAAACAAAAAACCAGACAAATTTTTTTCCCATATCAATCCTTTTGTTCAAGCAAAGATTGGGGAGGATGATGAAAATATTATCCATAATTGTTGTGGTATGCTTTCAATTAAACCTCGCCGAGGATGTAAGGCATTGTTTCAATTCCCAAACACTGGAGAAATAAGAAGATAATCCCTCGTTAACCCTTCGAGCCTAGAAGTAGGAGTTTTCTTTCCTTACACAAAAAAAACCCTTAAATCTCAACCTTAGGGTGGGTAGTTCTCAGTTTTTTACTTGGTTATGCATTCGAATGCAAGCGCTTCATGCAAGACACCAGTCAGCTCTCTCAAATCAAAAGAGTTAGCGTTTGTACAAGTTATTCCTCCAAACAGCAAATAAGGAAGGATCGTTGAAAAAAATCCTTAATCAAAGGATGAGCCAAGTCCCTTTCAAGGCAAAAGCCAAGAAAGATGGGAAGCCCAGAACTTTGCCTTATACAAAAAGAACTTGTACAACATCCCAAAAAGGAGTTTCAAAGCAACAATCAAACAAAAAGGAGGTCCTAACCGTGAACAAAGAGAGGTATCGTGACCTCAATCAAATCAAAAGAAGAGGTATCGTGACCTCAACCAGCAAAGACAAGGAGAAGTCTCAAAGTCTCAAAGATTAACCAAATTCTGCGAGGGAGTACTGACTATCCAAGGTGTCTAAATCATCATCAATGATCATCAGCTCGTTCCTAGTATGTAGGAACCTGAATGTATAGCTTAAGTTAACTGAGCTTAGGATTGGAGTTCATCACGAAGATGGGGTGGGTACCAAACAAACTTTGAGCCTTTATCTTTGTTTCATAAAACCGTGAACCAAGCCACGTTACAACCCTTAAAAGACCTAATTGAGGTAAGGTTGTTTTGAAAGCATACTACAATAAGGTTGATTAACCTGACTCTTAATGATCTTTGCTAGTTGTGTGTGTTGATCACTTCATCTGTCATTCTGTAAATGACCAGATCCACTTTGTTGATTACTTAATCATTCCACTGTGCGTGTTTCATCAATAAAACTTGATTTCAAAAGCTTGCATGAATTTTTGCACTGAAATTGCCAATTTTAAATGAACAATACTTGTTTGTGAAATGATTCAACATCAAAGGAATCCCGACAAATGCAGTCATCTAGGGAATTTGATTTGATAAAGGAAGCTCAGTCAAGGGGCAACTAAGCAGAAGGTTCTGCCGATCCATCATTTCAAGAATTGTTGGATCAGGGGCAGAACTCTTCAAAGTTCAGAATATTGGGCCAAGCCTTCTTGAGGTCATTTCATGACAAGTTTGGACTCCGATGACCCATCAACAGGGGCAAGTTTGTTCCCCAGTTGTTTCTACCACAGTTTAAAAGACTTTGTATTGCGAATACAGTTGAACTAGGGGCAGTTATGTCAAGACTCCTGGATCTCTTCAAGAGTTTGAAGACATTGAAGCATCTGGCATTTCAATTCTTCTGTAAAATCATCTTGTTGACTTATCATCACAAGACCAGTTAATCAGAAGCAGTCAAGTCGAGATTCGACAAACCTCTCAAATGTCAACTAGTCTGGGACATCTTCTTCACGGATTAACCAAGCTGACAAGGGCAAGTTTATTCCCCAGTTGTCAACAACCAGACTGGATAATTAACTCAAGGATTTTGTTGTGCAGACGCTGTTAATCTAGGCTTTGTACAAGACACTCCGGGATGAGTATAAACTATCAGATAGCCTCCTCTTAGGCTTTGTATAATGATTTTTCCCCAAGTAGAATCCAGCCTCCTCTTAGGCTTTGTATAATGATTTTCCCTAGCGGAACCCAATCAATCTCTCAGCTTCAACCTGGGGTTTCGATCAAGACACATAACTAGTTCACGGGCTCTGTCGTGCAAAGCAGTCAATCAGGGGCAGTTATGTCGAGATTCGGTAAATCTTTCCAAGAGTTTGAAGATATTGAAACACCTTGTATGCCTATTCTTCTATAAAATCCTCTTGATGTATTCTTCTGACAGACCATGTACCCTGGGGCAGATGAGTTGTGCAGAACTACTCAGCTTTTGTGGCGTCTCTGCCAACTCCCGGTAAGTTGTCTCTTCAGCTAATCTTGGCACTTCCCAATGGATCTCTTCTCCCTAATGAAGAAATTAAACTCATGATGGTATTCCTAGTGAAGTCAAGATGCTATATCAAGTGGAGTACTCTTTTCCCCAGAGAAGGACATAACCTTGAAGTAAAGCTACTTCACCCCCAGTGATGGTCCAACCTTTTGAGTTTGGCTGGGTATCCTCGTCGAGATGTTTATTTCATCTCCAATTTCGCTTCTTGTCTGTTTTGTCAGCATAAGCTTAAGCATGGCATAAGCACTCATATGCATAGCATATTATCATTTTTGCTACATGTTTCTGGTGTTTACCTGTGTTGTTCACTTTGGCGTTTATCTCCCCAAGTGACTGGGTTTGTCTTTTCTCTCCAATAGAGGTGTCAGCCCTAGGCATAAAGTGCTCATTCCTTCTGAATTCCCCATAGAGTTTTATCCTCGTGGATGATGGTTGCTTCAGTTATCTTTTTCCACATTCGGATAAGATAAATCCCCAGTTGAGTTCATTCCTCAATTGGAGTCTTGTTTGACTGTTTCTTTCTAGCTTGCTCCTAGACTGAACCTTGGTCCCTGGCAGGTGTGGTTTCTGAACCCACTTTCAAGTGCATTTATTTTGCATTGTGTCTCACAGGAAGAATCTTTTACAGATCCCCATTGAAGACATGTTTATTTTCTCCAACAGTGTTGTAATACCAATATCTTTTTGGAAGTTATGTCCAACGACAAATTTCAATCATCTTGAGAAGTTTGTTTTGCTATCATTACCTCTACAACGATAAGTGGTCATCTATATCACGAGAAGCTTATTCGTCCTTGATTTCACCTTCAATCAATCATTTTCCATCAATCCGTTTGACGTGATCCCTAGTTAAGGTGTTTTTTTTTCGTCAATCTTTTTGATAAAGTGTTCAAAAGTCCAGCTTATACTGGTACGCAAAGTTGTTTTTGCCTTTTCTGGTTTCTCTTGAATATCCCGTTTGAACTCTTCATTATAAGAATCTCCAGGAAATTTGTTTATCCTTTTGTTTCACATTGATCCCCAAGTGGAGATCATGTCTTCTTCCTGTCTTCTTCCTGTCTTCATACTCTTTGATAATGTGAGCCTTTATTTCACCAGTAAAGTGAAGACAGTCCCGGTTTATCTTAAACCTTTGGCTAAGCTAGACTTATGTCTGATCTTCACCTTTGAGTGTCAGATCTTGATTCTTTGTGCAGTATTTCCCAAGAAGTCTAACCTTAAGTCCAATCATCGCTGGCATCTTTCCTGTTGTTTAAAACCGTTCCTGCTTGAATCGTGTCAAGCTTGAACCTAAAGTCCAATTATCGTTGGCACCATCTTTGGTTTGAATCGAGTCACCTTAGGCTTTTAAGATCTTGTTCTTGTTTGAATCATGTCAAACCTAAACCGAGTCCTTGTTCGAATCGTGTCGGACATTGTCTCTTATTTTAAGATCTTGTTCTTGTTTGAATCGTGTCAAACCTGAACCGAGTCCTTGTTTGAATCGTGTCAAACATTGTCTCTTATTTTAAGATCTTGTTCTTGTTTGAATCGTGTCAAACCTGAACCGAGCCCTTGTTCGAATCGTGTCAAACATTGTCTCTTATTTTAGGATCTTGTTCTTGTTTGAATCGTGTCAAACTTAAACCGAGTCCTTGTTCGAATCGTGTCGAACATTGTCTCTTGTCTTAAGATCCCATTCCTGTTTGAATCGTGTCAAACTTGAACGCAAAGTCTAATTATCGTTGGCACCGTCTTTGGTTTGAATCGAGTCACCTTAGGCTTTTAAGATCTTGTTCTTGTTTGAATCGTGTCAAACCTGAACCGAGTCCTTGTTCGAATCGTGTCAGACATTGTCTCTTGTTTTAAGATCTAGTTCTTGTTTGAATCGTGTCAAACCTGAACTGAGTCGTTGTTCGAATCGTGTCGGACATTGTCTCTTGTTTTAAGATCTTGTTCTTGTTTGAATCATGTCAAACTTGAACCGAGTCCTTGTTCGAATCGTGTCGAACATTGTCTCTTGTTTTAGGATCTTGTTCTTGTTTGAATCGTGTCAAACTTGAACCGAGTCCTTGTTCGAATCGTGTTGAACATTGTCTCTTGTCTTAAGATCCCGTTCCTATTTGAATCGTGTCAAACTTGAACCCAAAGTCCAATTATCGTTGGCACCGTCTTCGGTTTGAATCGAGTAACCTTAGGCTTTTATTTCAGTTTGTTCCTGCTTGAATCGTGTCAAGCTTGAACCTAAAGTCCAGTCATCACTGGCATCCTCCATAAACGGAATCATATTTGTTATCTCAACCAGTTCTGGTACATTTTTTATTCATTAACCTCATTCACAGCCAAAAGGTCCAGTCACCTTTCATCATCTGACGCAGAGTTTAGCTCTGTCTTTTCTGGCTTTTCTTGAAGATCCCGTTTGAACTCTTCAGTATAGAAAAATCCCCAGAAAATATTTGTAGGATGTCTATCCTTTTATTTCAAACTGATCCCCTGTGGTGATCATGTCTTCTTTCTGGTTTCATGCCCAGTAAGAATGTGTCTTTTCCCCAGTATCGTCCGGTTACTTTTGAACTGCGCCATCTACCTCCCTGGATCTTTCCCTAGTGGAGAACACCTCTTTGGTGTCCTATCTCCAGTAAGAACCTGTAGGGTTTTCCCTCAGTTTTTCTATCCCCAGTGTTTCCTTGGAGTCTCCCTAGTAAGTCTCTTTTGTCTGTTAGCTTGTATCCCCAGTGAGTTTACCTCATGGATACTAACCTTCATCCTTCCCCGGTGTTATCCACCTGTGTGTGTTTGCTTTCGTTGTTGATTGCATTTTTGCACCATCATGGCATCATACTATCATACTAGAAGTTCATGGCACGTCCGCATCCTAGACTAGTTTAGTTCATATCATTGCATATCAGCGTATCTAAGGGCGAAATTTTCGGTTATCTATATTTAAATATCTTTCACCATCTTTCCATATCCCTTGTCATCCGGGGAAGATATTTAAATAGGGGCAACTGTTGCACCCCAAATTTTACCCTCAGATACTATGATTTTCTGCACGTCATTTTTTGCCAGTCATTTTAGCATTTGCGGTCTTTTGGGCCATTGATCATTAATCATGTTTTTTAGCCATTTTTATCTTTCCATTTTAGAATTTATCTTATTTTTAGATTTATTTAGAATTGACTGAGTTTAATTTTTCAATTTAGTTCGATTTTTAATATAATTATTTTAATATAGTTTACATTTTAATTAAATTTATATTTTAAGTCAATTAAGTTTAGTTTTTATTAATTTCATTTCCTTTTATTTTTAATTTAGTTTTGACTTTATTTTAGTTTATATCTTTTCAGTTAATTTTTAATTTTTAATTATAACTTAGATTTAGTTTTAAGTAATTTCATTTAATTATTTTCTCTTTGTCAAAAAATCATAAAGTATTGGATATTTAGAATCTCTTTTATACCAAAACAAAGACAAAAAAAGAGCATCTTTTCCTCTCCCGTACACACTACACCAACACGCCACACTCCAGCCACTTCAACTAAACCGTACGCCTCGCAAACCACGGACTTGTGAAGAAACCGTACCAAAGTTGTTGTACATACAAAACTTTCTGCTACTTTCCAACCTTTGACAACCACAAGACCAAAGTTCCAACTTTATGCTTTTCCTTCTATCACTGCACAAGACCAAAGTCGCTCCCATTTTCCTGCAACAACCAAAACTGCACGCCACCCTCTACCACAAAAACCTCCTAAATAACCTGTCAAAACTTGTTCACAAAGCAAACTTGTTGTACCTCTGCTACAAGGGCAAACCAACACAGACCCTTCACTACACAAAAAACCACAAGATAAAGGCATAAAAAAGAGGGATGGAATGGAAAAAAGAAAAAGAGAGAGAGGAACCCTTCATAACGGGTTCGACCCGCCTCCATTTTTCAACAATAACATAAACAAGCCTCGTTTGTTTTTCACTCTCGTATATCTTTCTCTCTCCCTACTACGTCTGGCAACCACCCTTCTTCTTTCCCTTAACTCTTCCACTAAACAAACCTTCTGTTGCTAAAACTCTTCATCAACAACACCACCACCTTCACAATCTTCCATTTCATTTTCTTTCCTTTTCCTTTCCCTTACTCACAATCTCCATCAACCGCCCTTATCCAACAATCAAATAACAACACCTCCTTCGTCAACCTTTTTCTCCGCCGCTCACCCCTCTAATCTTCATCGAATACACCACCTTCTCAAAACCACAACTCAAGATCATAACCTAAATCAAACCCACACAGAACCAAAAACAAATCAGAATCCAAATACATTCGAAATCAGAAAACGGAACAGAGAATCAAGGTAAAGAGAGAGTTGATTTGAAACCGCAAAGCTTGAAATTAATCGACCCAAACCTGGATTAAACAAGAAGAAGAAGAATGTTTGGAGAGTGTAAAAGGGCGAACGAGATCGAAAGAGGATAGAGCACTCTGTTCCTTTCGCCGTTTCGTTTCTTCATTTCCGTTGGACGTTGCCCTTTTCCATTCTTTTTCTATTTGAAGTTGGTGTACCCTGTTCCTCTTTTAAACACTGTACCTCGCCCTGTTTCTTTCACAAAGAGTCTGACTTGTTTTGTTTTAAAAAAGAAAAAAGATAACAATGTTGTTTTGATGATGAATACGCTTGTTTGGATATTTTGTTTCTCATTTGGCATTTATGAGAAAATAATTTTGTTTTCTGTTACTTGTTGATAAATCGTGCGGGTTGTCTTCTAAAGCCCATGGTTATTGCTCAACAAAAGACCCATTTTGATAGTCAGCACCCCCTCTCTTGTTGCTTGCTCAAAATAATACTTACATTTCTCTTGTTTTATTTTCTATGGTGCTTTAGTCATTATCCTTTTTTAATAAATATTATTTGATTTTATAAAACCATTTTCCAATTTGGATTTTATTTATTTTCATTTCGATTTCATTATTTTTTATTAGGGTCGATGATATCACAAAAATCACGACTTGTCGATCTATTCAAAATCACTAAAGTTGTGATGTATATGAGGCCACCTCTTTTATTTTTTATACCGGTCAATGAAAGTTCAACATCATCGATTATCGATTTCTCGATTAAATCATGATTAAAACGAGACCGACTTTATTTTCACTGCCTATCGCATTTATATTCATTTTCATGTTTTGATCGATGAAGTTTTTCTGTTCACAAACGTTATTTGTCAAGGCGATTAACCTTCATTGTTCCAAATCTGTAGTGAGTGATCATCGAGATCTCTTTCTATACTTTGGGATCGTGATAGGTTACCTTCGATAAATTAACGAGAGTTTGTGATTTAACACGAGGTCTTTACCTTTTCTTTTCGTATGGCACGATTTCATCGGAGAATGATCTTCTATATCATTTCTCCATCGTGTCTTAACACAAAGATCAAATTTTGCATCCTCTTATAGTATGGTCTTCCTCATTGACCGTACTACAACGGATCAACACTACATTGAACCTGATTCATCGATCCAATAAATTAATCAACAATCACTAAATTTACTTTCAGTCAATATATATATATATATATATATATATATATATATATATATATATATATATATATATATCTTGATTTATTCTTTATGTCGATTATTATCCTTGTTAATATTATCATTGTTCATATTTATATCTTGTGTATATTGTTCATTTTATTTGTTCATTTAAAATACACTAATAAATATCGAAACTCTAAAAAATTCAATTGACCGGACTGTGGTTACTATTGTGTTTTGGGACCGAGGACTTAGATTTAGGACCCTTTGCCCTATGCTCTTGGAGTGGAGGTTTTGACTCTTGATCTTGGCTTGCCAGTGGCCCATCAGTGCGAAGTGTTTATGCACTATTCTGGTTAGATATTTCTATCTCTTGCTATTTACATTGAAGCACTCATTTACTTTTGCTTGATGTCTGCTTTTCTTGATACTTATATATATATGTTTGCTTGACATTGTTTCTTAGCATGTTAGCATGATAAACATGATACTATGTGGTTACCATCATTCTTTGATTTATTATCATTTGATTTTGATGTTTTGATTATTACCATGTTCATATTACTTTGTTCATACTATCTTGATTATACTTTTGTTCATATTCATACTGTATATATCATATTCATGCTTGATTCTTGACCCTCCTTCCAAAGGAAAGATCTTTACTTTGACTCCTAAGTCACAAACCTTTCCCATTTCATCCTTGGCCTCATAAGAGCCGTTTCCCTCATAGTTTAGTAATATGATGGAGTTATCATGAACTCCATGTGATTCTCACTATCATGAAAACTCGCTTTACCTTTTACTCAGACTTATAGAGTTATCATGAACTCTGTGTGGTTCTCACTATCATGAGAATTCACTTCCTCCCTTCATAACATAGACTTAGAGAGTTATCATGGACTATACGTGAGCTTATGCTCATTCCCTTTGGAACGTTGGCCATAGTCAATGTTTCCTTTTCTTTCACCCTTAGTTAGGTGAACTACGGTTGCTCTGATTCTTTAGTCAGATACGTAGGCACAAGATGCGACGTCTTGACGAGCAAACTTAGTGTACATATCTAGGTCTTTACCTTACCTTAGCATAGATATCTTAGCAAGCAAACATAACATAACACAAATTAAAACAAGAGGTTCCCGTAGAGTACTACGGACGTTTAGGATGCTAATACCTTCCCTAGGCGCAACCAACCCCCGAACCTTAGATCTCCCCCCTTTTAGGTTTTCTTCGATCTTGAACCTTTCCTTTGGATAAATCAAAGTCGGTTGTAAAAGAAATATGATGCAAGTTAATTAATAGCTTGTTATCCGATTTTCACCGCAATAAAAGGTAATTACTCCCCATACCTTAGATTGTCGATCCGAAGTGTTCTCTCTTGAGCCTTTGGAAACCTTCACGAATTCCTCGCCCTTTTCCTTTTTCCTCAGAGCTCTCCCTTCTTTCCTTCTTTTCACGGTTAACCAAAAATGAACCTTATTCTCAAAATCCTCCTTTTATATTCACACTAACCCTTGAGCCTCAAAATTGGGCTTTCTCCATAATGCCCTCACTAATCCTCCTCAAGTGTCCACTTCGCCCTTAATTCCTCTAATATTATTTAAAATAAATAATAATACAATACATTCTGTAATATATACTATTATTTAATTAAATAACCAAAACTTCACAAAACAGCGACATCGACACAAACACCAAAAATTCACAGAAATGCACGAATATAATATTTAAATAAATTAAATAAATATTCTTACGAAATTTGGGGTGTTACAGTTCCTGTAGAGTACTACAGATACTTAGGATGATAACACCTTCCCTAGGTATAACCAACCCCCTTAGATCTCTAGCTGTGTTGTTACATAGCGCAATTAGGGTTTTCTTTCGATCTTTACCTTTTCCTTTGGATAAATCAAAGCTCGGTGTGAACTTCATGATTTGTGATTCAAGTTAATTAATAGCTTGATATCCGATTCTCACCGCAACAAATGTGTTATCTTATAATGCTTTGATTCTTAATCAATAACATCTTTTATTCTTAATGTTAGATGCATATAACCTGTTTGTTATAATGCTCCTGAGAACTTAGATTCACCATCATTTTCAAACTTAGATTCACTAGCATCTTTCTCTTCCATTATCTCTATAAACCTAGATTCACCACCATCTTTATCTTTTATCACCTCTAAAAACTCAAATTCATTCATCTCATCTTCACTATTTTTTGATCAATTTTTCTAGTTTCTGAGAAAGTTTATGTGGTTGGTTTAAATTAGTGAGCTTATGGGTGCAATTTCGGGTTTGAGATTTTTTTTGGCATAAAGAAGTTTTATACTTCTTACTTTGTTTATGATACATTATAGTAGTGATATTAAGCCTTGAGATTTGAAATCTAGCTTTTTGACTCAAAACTACAAGAAGTGATTTTGAAGAAATGAAGAAATAGTTTTAAAAAATCAGATTTAAGAAACTTGATGATGTAGTGGATGAAGAAACATGATGAATATGTATTTTGATTAGTATTGAATAATAAAAATCTGAAAAATGATGAAGATGTTAATAATTGATTAAAATTTTGGAAGAAAAATGATGTTAAATAGTTGATGAGTATTGATTAGTTGGGAATAGGGGTGTTCATGGGTGCAGGTCGATCCACGAATCCATTGACTCAAACCGAACCAACCCATAAATTAGCTTAACCCATTCAATTATGGGCATACCCAATTCAACCCATAACAACCCGTATAGTTTTGGTTCGGATATCGGGTTTGAGTTTTGCAACTCGCGGACCCGTTGACACAACCCATTGATGTGACTTTAGTAATTTCTTATTATTTTAAATAAAAATATAAAATTAATATCTCACTAATAACCATAATTTTTCTAAAAAAGTTTTATTATATACTAATAATACTACTAAACCAATGAGTTTACGTAATTCCAAGATTAAATGTTTCTTATTTTCTTTTGTATCATTTTCGACTTATATATTTTATGGAAATAACGTGTCTTGTTAAATTTTATACTATTATCAAGTGTTATGTCGTGTTGATGAATTTTATTAGATATTATATAATGTGTTTGATCGAATACGAGTGTTATAAATGAGTATGCTTGTATTAAGTTGTGTTACATTTTATTAAACTGATAAAAAGAATCAGAAAAAAATATTTTTTTTATCTGAAACTTAACCCACGTACCCAACCCATAAATGAACAGGTCGGTTCGGGTCGGTTTTAACAATAAAATTATGGGTTGGATGACGAACCTAACCCATTGAAGTTTGAACGAGTTGGGTAACGTATTAGACCAAACCCGGTCCAACCCAACCCGTGTACACCCCTAGTTGGGAAAAATCTGGAATAAAATCAATGAGTATTGATTAATTGAAAAAATATGGAAAAAAATAATTAAAATTAATTGATATTATTATTTTAACATGACCTGATTACATGTTAGTGTAGATAAAAAAGACAACTTCCTCAATGGTGGGAAAAATTACTTGCCCAGGCTAAACACCACCGAACTATAAATCATTTTATTTTTAATTCAAACCCATATCAATTTTACGAATTTTTTTACCCAAATAACCCACTTTTTCAAATTAATTCCTCAAATAACCCATGTTTCAAAAAACTTTCCAAAATACTCCAGTTTGAGAAAATAATTAAGTGTTTTTGCCAATCCAATTGGCAACAACTTTGTAACTTTAAGTGAAGGCGCCAATTGGATTGGAGACACCATATGGTGTTGCCAATTCAATTGGCGCCAGTGTGTAAATTGCTAAAGATGGTGCCAATTGGTTTGTAGACAGTGTACAATCATAAATTTTTAGCATAAATAATTAACATTAATATTTAATTAAAAACAATATTACATAAACTAATGATGACGACCAGTTTGGTCATATCGGCCACTGGTTCCACATCCCTTAGCTACCCTTACTCGTTGTCCTTGTTGTTGATTCACTCCAGGTGTTTGAGGATTTGAGGTCTCAGGAACATCAGCAGGATCTCTAAGAAGTTCTTGCATTTTTAAGAAGTCTTATATATGGAGCGACACACTACTGTAACTGAGTTCGCGACCCATGCCAGAGTAGTTGGGATGTGTTGAAGGGTCATTGGTGTGCGTTCTGGACGATTGAAAGGGGACATTGGTGTGAACGATTCGTTGGAGAAAGGTTGAAATAGTTGTGGTGTTTGAAAGCCATATGGTTGTTGTGATGTTTGTGTGTTTTGGCTATGGTGTGATGTTTGAACATTTTGGCTATTATATGATATTTAAGCGTTTTGACTATGGTATGAGGAAAGGTTGATGTTATATGTTCCTTGGGTGTTTTGGCTATATTTTGATGTTGTGTTGGGGACATATGCATTTTGGGTGTCTTGATAATAGTCATTTTATTGGCGATAATATGGGGGACGCTCTTGGTATTGTGGTTGGGTGTCTAACATGTTTGGATTGTGGGTTTGTGTGTTTGTGGGTCAATAATTTTGTTGGGTAAGGGTTGTGAGTAACAAGTCTGATAATTTTCTGGGGGGTTAGACGTTGAAGCTTCTTGTGTGTAAGTGGTTTGTCGTGGGTCATATAGATACCTCTCTTCGGAGACTAACCTAGTTGCAATCGATCGGTACCAAACCATATATGTACTAGTTGTTCTAGACGGGGTTGCCATCATAGGGTCACGTAAGACATGGTCACGACGATTCCTCCATTTACGACACTCAAATTTAGCAAAGTCTTTCTAATTGGCAAAGTTCCACTGTTCATTAATTTTTAGTTGGTGCCATTTACCGAGGTCAGTCGGGGATCTGGGAAGTATTGAAGCATTTTGAGCTGTAGTTTGACACGGTTACTGTGGTGCATCTCCACAGTGGTGAATCCGATGATCGGCGTGTATGCAGTCCAAACAACTGTATCTTCTTCTCTGACTAAAAATTTTATGATTGTACATTGTCCCCAAACCAATTGGTGCCACCTTTAGCAATTTACACACTGACATCAATTGAATTGACAACACCATATGGTGTCTCCAATCCAATTGACGCCTTCACTTAAAGTTATAGAGTTGTCGCTAATTAAATTGACCACAACACTTAATCATTCCCTCAATTTGGGATGCTTTCAGAAACTTTTTGAAACATAGATTGTTTGAGGAATTAATTTGAAAAAGTGAGTTATTTCGGTGAAAAATTCCAATTTTACATATGATTTTACTATAATTTGGGTAACTTCTAGGGGTGTTCGTGGGTCGGTTTGTTTCGGCTTTGAGAAAATCTGATATCCAAACCTATAAAAAAAATATGGATTGGTTTGGATTGGATTTTCACATTTTATCCATAAAATCCAATCCAACCCGAACCAAACCGAAAAATGACGAATTGGTTTGGGTTGGATTGATCAGATACATTAGAAATAAATGAGTAAAAATATTTAGAAAAAATATCTGATTTTCATCAACTAATTTTCCATATTAATATAAAGTTTTTAATTTTTTTTGTTCTCCATATCAGTTGTGAATGTCACAAATGGCGTTTCATTTTTTTACTTCTTGAAATTTAATATTTTATACTAGTATCTATGATAATGATATATAAATTATATGAATTAATATGGTTGGTTCGGATAGACAGACTTGCGGGTAGAATTTTGGAAATCCGTTGTCCGAACCAATTAACATCGAATTTCGTTGGCTTGGTTCGATATTTGCCCAAACTAAGAAAATGTCCAACTCAAACACTATGGTTTGGTTTGGATTCCGATTTAGTTTGGATTTGAATTTGCCCAAACTAATGAACACCCCTGATAGGGATGACAATGGGGCGGGGCGGGGGCAGGTTTAACTATACCCGCACCCGCACCCGCCTCCATGTAACACACCCGCCCCCGTCTCCAAACCCAATCGGGGGTAAAAATTTACCACCCAGACCCGCCCCCAGTGGTGAACGGGTGCACCCGCACCCGCCCCGCCCCCAACAGCAAAAAAAAAATTTTAATTGCAATAATAATTAATAATTTAATTAAAAAATTGATTATTTTATTAAATTAATTAATTATTTAATTAAAATTTTAATTAGTGAATAAATATTAACTTGATTATTATAATTGCAATAAGGCTATTAATAATTTAATTAAAAATATAATTAATAAATGAATATTAAAATAAGTAAAATAAGAGAATTAAAATAAAATGCATTATTTGGGGGCGGGGAGCGTACGGGTGCGGGCGGGTTTTAATGTCTTTCTGTCCCCGCACCCGCACCCGTAGTTAAGAATCAGGTTTCCCCCGCACCTCACCCGCACCCAATTAAATCTGGTTTTCCCCGTTAAGTTTGAAGCGGGCTCGGGCGGGTGCGAGCGGGTCCGGGTTTGTTTGCCATCCCTAATCCTCATCAGAGTTCAGAACTTGTCTTATTTTTCACCAAATGTCGAGCGATAGGAAAATCGGTGTAGCTTTAGACTTTTCCAAGGGAAGCAAGATTGCTCTCAAATGGACTATCGATAATCTTCTCCGTCACGGTGACACTCTCTATATTATTCACATCAATCATTCCCAGGGCACTGAATCTCGTAATCTTCTATGGGTAACCACTAGTTCTCGTAAGTAATCAAACCTCTTCTCAAATCAAGATCTTACTATAATTCTGATTATTTTGATGTGATTTTTGTGTTGTTTAAATTTGATGTAGCTCTTATCCCGTTGTCGGAGTTTCGTGAGAAGAACGTGATTCATCAGTATGAGGTGGATCCTGATGCTGAGGTTTTGGATATACTTGATACTGCTTCTATACAGAAACATGTTTTTTTGTTTTTTGTTTTTTGTTTTTGTTTTTGTTTTTGTTTTAATTCATGTTTGTGTTTGATTTAGTTAATGTTTTTGTTAGATGTTTTTTGAGGTTGAGGCTTACTTAATTTGAGATGAATATAGGTGACTGTGGTGGCGAAGGCTTATTGGGGAGATGCAAAAGAGAAAATTTGTGAGTCTGTTGGAGATTTGAAGCTTGATGCTTTGGTCCTGGGTAGCAGAGGTTTGGGTGCCATTCAGAGGTACTTTGGTTTCTTTTCCTTTATGTTTCTTATTAATCCTCGAAAATGTCACGGCCCCGAGGTTACAGACGGTATCGATATTGATACTGTTATTCATTATTTTTATGATAAAGAATAAATTAAAATTAATTCACATGGCGACGACTGTAATCACTGCTATAATCGAAATTGCGAAAGCCTTTACGCGACTGTGAGATTATCTCTGATTTTTCATTGGAAAATTATAAAACATGATCCTTTTGCTGGCTGATTGTGTTGTAGGGTATTGATGGGGAGTGTGTCTACTTATGTGACTTCAAATGCAACTTGTCCAGTAACAATTGTGAAAGAATGAGTCTCTTCTACTATCTGATATATGCTGTTGTGTTTGGTTGATCTCTTTGCAAATAGATGGTTGTTCTCTTTGTTCTTACTTGTACTTATTTATGGTCTACTATTGGTTGAGCATTGGTTATTTAAGGCTCTATTTTTAGTTTATATAAGTGCTTATGTTAAAGCCAAAAGTGAGTTTATCATTAAGCTTTGTACTAGATCTGTTTCAAATTTGCTACCTAACATAAGGATTGGATTGACATGTTTCATGTTTGATTCTCACTGTATTTGTGTGTCCAATAATCATCAAAGTTTTGCTTTATGCAAATTATGTGTTTTGTTTGTGTTCATCTTCATGAGGTTGTTTTTCTTTTAATTATGTTTTCATCCTTTAAATTTTCAATCAATTGAAACAAAAATGTAAATGTATCTTTCTTAAAGGATTGAATATGCATTGTTCTCAGTCGTCTAAAAACAGCTATTAACTATTAACAGAAGCAAGTGATTTACACCAATTAGAGATGAGTGAGTTGGTGTTATTTTGTCAAATGAGTTTTCAAAGAAGTTGATAACATTAGCTACAATTAAGCTAACAAATTTACCTTCTCATGTTTTTCAATAACAATCTTTAATTTTTACCACTCTTTTTACATTATACTAAAATTCAACAATAAAGACTAATGCAGGTCTTGGAATTTACATACGCACTTTTTAACCCTAAAATATTTCTCTTCTGATATTCACTAACTTGAACGAAAGTGTGTTTGCAAGTACGACTTCTCGAAGTTGAACCAAAACTTCAAGGCTTCAATTGAAAATCGGAGTATACCATTAATGTTGAGTTCATCTCTCCATTGGTGAACACCTTGAGTATATGTTGTTGAACATGTGACTTCATACACAAGAGATATGTGAATTGTGGAGGTTTAAAAAACATTAATTAAAGTCAAAGTCATTTTGAAACTTAGAGTTTGAAAACATTTTCTCAAAATGTCGTATAAGCAGTAGACATTTAAGGTAAAGAGAATGTGCGGAAAGTAAAAGAGATAAGGGAAGATAGATAACATCCTAGATTCATAGAGGTTTGGTCTTAAAGAAGTGACATACTCCTCTTTTCAAGAGTTAATCTTGAAAGTATTCAATAATGCTTGAGAGCTTTTAGAAGGTTAAGCTCACGAACTCCCTTATACAAGAAAATGAAGTTTCACAAAAACTTCTAACCAAACAACGAACATAATTTGAAGCAGTTAGTCTCCAAACTGAGAACATGCCTGAAGTGGTTAGTCTTCTCGCCAAACAGCAAACAGGCTTGAAGCAGACAATCTTCTCGCCAAAAAGATATTTTGTGTAGTTTGATGTCGAACCATATTGGAGTTTTGAATTGGCTATCCTCCGAAACGGATTCAAGTTTTACGTAAGTTGACAACAAAGCAAACTAAGATTTTCACCGAGCCGATCTCAGACCTACTAATTTTTTGCATAGGTTGAACTTAGAAACCGAATGAGATTTTACACCAGACGGATCTCGAACCGATTAGGCTTTTAACTAGATTGAACTCAAGAACATTTGTGAATATTTTTCACTAGTTATTCTTCATGAATCCAAAAGAGAGTTTTTCTTCAGTGGTGGACCACACGAACCAAACTGAGAATTATGCTAATCCCCAATAGAGTTGTTACATTAGTTTAACTCCAAATCAAAATAACTACTTCTTAAGAAAAAATGATTTACTCAAGAGGAAAAAGAACTCTTCTTAAATTTACAATAAATGAAGGTTCAAGAAACACAAGAAAGGGGGGTTCGAATTGGGTTTCTAGATTAAAAACTTTTTCTCAACCCAATAACACAAACAACAAATATTCAACAAAGATAAAATACACAATTATTTTTATCCTGTTTCGCTGTTAACGAAGCTACGTCCAGTCCACCCTCCTGAGTGATTTTTCCTTCAAAAATGACTTAATCCACTAATCAAAGAATTGAAAACAACCTCAATGAAAAACTGTCAAAGACTTCTTGAGAATTATGACTATACCCTAGTCTCTCAAGGAACTTAACCAAAGATTAATAATACAAGTCGTGTTAATAGGATGCTTCTAAAAATAAGCAGATACACAAGTTTAAAATCAAAGATACTACACTTAAGAAAATATAACAAGAAAGTGTTCTAAGTGTATGAGCGTGATAGTTTTCTTAGTATGAAAACTTTTTTATTTTTCTTTCTCACGTATGAGAGTTGTTCAGTGTTGTATATTATTGTTGTAGCATTTCCAAACTTCCAAAAAGTAGGGATTTCAGAATTAGCATTCCTAGAAGTTGTTCAAACTTCAAGTTAAGGAGATAAGTTCTGCTCAGAGTTAGCAGTTCTAGAAGTTTCTCATTCTTTAAAGTGAAGAGCCAAATTCAGTTCATAAAGAGGAATCCTATAAGTAGCTCCGACTCCTTTTTTATTAGCTAATATCTGAGCAGGAGCAGTTCGAATATCAATCTGAGATAGAACTTGTTCAGGGGCTGGGAGTGCCAAAATTTTAGACCTAGCAAAGGACTCATCAAAGGACTTCTTTATCTCTAGAAACAGATTCATTATTTCAGATAATCTGGGTATAACTGTTTCCAGAACAACCTCATAAGAAAGTTTATTGAGGAATTTGAAGCATTAGTTTGACCAGTCCATGTAATGCATTGCTTTCAGCAGGGTTAACACAGTTTGTGATAACCTGCCCAATAAAGCTTAGACCTTCAGCAATTTTTTATTCTATATCAGTAAATGCTTTATCAAATGAAGGTTTTGGAGGGGTATTATTGGTGGGGGTTCTAATCTCTTTACTCGATTCAGAGTTAGACTCAGAATAAGATGTGGTTAAAGAAAGTTCAAAAACAGATAGATATTTTTTAGACAAAAATTCTATATCAATGGAGGAATAATATGAAGAAAAAAAATAAGTCATCAAAGAGTGGGTCAAGGACATGTATATCAATGTGATTATATGGAGGATGCAAGATGTTTATTGGTGAGGTATAAGGTGAGGTGTGAGGTGAGTTTGGATGGTCAGAAAGATTGTGTTCATTTGAAGGTGGAGGTGGAAGTTGTTACTGGATTTGTTCATTTGTGGTTGTGATTTCAGGTTCGTTGGTTGTTTCGGGTTCATTTGTGGTTTCAGGTTCATTTGTTGTTACAGGTGAATTTGTTGGTGTGTTGATATTACCAAAAGTTTGGTTTTGAATGAGTGTGTTTGGGAAAAGGATAGATGAAGAGTTAACATTTACATAATCAAAATTATTGGAAGTCTCAACAATAGAAGACTTGCATGGATTATGGGGAGGAACTTCAACATATTCTTCCTCATCTTCCTTATTCAGTTGACTAGATTCTTCAGCATGAACTTCAGACCTCAGAACCCTTCTAGAGGATTCAGACTTCTTTGGTTGCTTGGCTGGAGATGGAGGAGGAGGATTAGATGGTCCTTCATCTGATTTCTCTGACCTTCTCTTCCTCTTAAGAGTTGGATCTGGAAGGGAATCTGATATGTTGTGAATGTCCATCAATGGGTCAATACCCGCCTATAAGCAACTTTTCATGTATTCTCGCATAACTTCTAAAGGGTCCAGCTTAGTGAAAATGGGGAAGTCATCAATCTTTACCCTTCTGGTAGAAACAGATTCCTTGTCCAACGCTACAGGATCCACAACATCTGAAATCATTAGCATGTTTTTTAGATTCTTTCCATTGAAAGGTTTGCCCACTTCCATGTAGAGATCTTCATGAAGATTCATCTCTTTCAGCTTTGTCACCAACTTACTTTCAACTAAAATGTCAGAAATCACTCTACCCAAGGGAATCCACTGTTAGTACTCAACCTCCATATATCCAAACAAGTGAGGTTTGATCCCAACTGTTTCCATTATTTACTTATTTCTTTTTCTGAGCGTATCCATGCATTTGTAATATCTAATATTTGCATTTTATCCATTTTAATTAGTTGATTTGATAAACACACATAGAGGCAGCTTTTTATGAAAACTCTATGGCCTTGTAAACCACCCTTGCATGATAATTAATATCCCTTGTTAACCAATCTGAGCCTTAACCTCTCATTCGGTGACTTAGCCAATTATAAATCTTTGACTTGAAAGATAAAATCTTTCCACCCTCCTTGGAGTTAGGTAGATAGATTTCATTTTCAGTATATGATAATTACAAAGTTTGGGATTGCTCTTGGAAGTTAGCAACATTTAAGTTTGAGGTTAAGGGTACTAGATAATTTGGTCAAATAAAAAGAAAAATAAGATGTCAAAAACATGACATTTTCAACAAAAAAAAGTGAGAAATAAAAGAAAAGGACTACAAAATTTGAAAAAAAATATCTTTAGTACCCAATATGAAAGAAAGAGTGATATGAAAGGAAGAAGATAACAGAAAGACAAAGAGGTACCTAACTTCAAGGTTTAAGCCTATTATCCAAAAATTATCATACCTTGACATAATGCACATTACAACCTTAAATGTCCTCAAATATGTGTGTTTAAATATGATCTGACTGATTTTAGAGATGACTTACAAGTTCATTTATTTTTACTCTTGTATGTTGATTGAGTGAACACCCTTGCAATTGAGTGCATAATGGTGAGTAGATAGATAAGTTGGGTATTGGTGCTAGAAGAATTGATCTGAGCTGATTAGATTAAAGCAGGGAACAGATGTCTCGATCAACAAAAGCAAGTGACATTCAATTGTTAAGGTTTGTGATTTATTTCTGACAAAGTTTCAGCGTGCAGACAGGTTACTTGAGGACAAGCAACAGTTCAAGTTTAGGGTTGTGATGACAATCATCATTACATGATTTTATGAGCAATTTCAGATTAAATCGAAGGAGTAATGAGCAAAAGACATACCCAAGTGTGAATAAGTGAGCAAAAATCTACCAATAGGAAGAAATATAGACATAGTAAATTATTGAAGAAATCGTGAATAAATTGCAAAGAAACGAGCATTTTTCAGTACATTTTAAATCATGATGAATGTCTAATAATTTGATCATATCTGAAGTTTTATAACTCGGATTGAGACGGAGTTTTTGCAAAAGAAAGTTAAAAAGAATATCTAGCCACTGGAAAAATTGCGGCCGCAATACTCCAGAATGCGCTCGCATTAGGCCATCATTACTCAATGCATATGTGTTGATGTTCAGCGCGCCTACATTAGATCACTTTTTGCTGGCGCGAAAATTGCTATTTAAAGGGCTCTTTTGCCACTTTTTCAAGGGGGTCAATTATGGAGAAAGACAAGTGACGTTTAAGGTGATTTTGGAGCTTTTGGAAACCATTGGAGAGCGTATTCTGTGATTTTTCATGTTCTTCAAATCTACACTACTATTATTGAATTATTTCAACATGGGTAGCTAGATTCCTCTTAGGTTATGTTTCATTTGATGATGAACTTGTTTCTATTTGATTGAGACATATGATCGGACGATGTTATTGTAATTGTTTGAATCTTTGTTATTATTCAATTATTGATTACGCTCATTGCATATTGTTTGTTACGACATTCAGTTTGATCTTAATAATATTGACTACTGACCCTAGGGCTATTTATCTGATATACTTTAACCATTGAATTCAATAATTGACTTGGTATATTATAATTAGGAATTGTGACTTAAGGATTAACAAGCTTTGTTGCCTAGTCAGACATTACAATTGGCCTGAGAGATCAGGGAATTGATGCTTAAGTTAGTGAGCTACACGCCAAGGGATTGGTTGTAGTAGCAGAGTTAATCAGTGGTGTAACTTTGTATTCACAACATGTCTGTTAATGTGTGTTTCATCAATCAAGTAGAAATAAATGATTCTGACAATTAAACATGTCCGCTTTTATCCAAATTGTTATTAAAAAATTTCTTTTTTGTTTTCTACCAAAATAATCTGAAAAACTCTCTCATTTACTATTTTAACTACAATGCACAACGTACTTTGTTTTAAGTTCGCAGTCACTATGGAGAGGAATTTATTTTTATTACTTCGATAAAAACACTAGTACCCTTACTAGTAAATTGTCCATCAGCGACAAAAAGCTTTTCATCTATCCTGTGTGTCGTGGGGGGCGTCTTGGTACGATAAGGCAACATCTCCCCAGATAAGGAGTATTTAATACAAAAAGACTACACGGTTAGAAGTACGTTATCATAAGGCTAAGAAAATTTCTCTGACCATTGTAACTGCAGTAAGGAAGTTTAGGCACTATTTCTTGGAACACCACAATGTAGTAAGAACAGATTACTCAATCAAACATAAAAATTTGTTGATTGGGGTTTATAACAATAAAAGAGTAATGATTGTATCAACAAAAATCATAATGTATTGAGTAAAATTATCGCATTCAATCAACAAAAATCATAATGTATTGAGTAAAATTATGGCATCCAAAAGAAATAATATGATATTACAACTTATATGTAATAATTAATATTCAAAGTAGAAAAGAGTTTGATTTAAAAAGTGGTTTAGTTTAGAAACATAAAACAATAAAGTAAAAATAAGAAAGTAGTTGCCAATCCATATCATCAGATATTACTTAACAATGTTATCCATATTTAAAAGAATTAATTTTGCTCACTTATCTATTTTTTAATGGATAATAGCTACAATGTCAATTAGGATAAAATGAGAAAAATCAAAATATTATCAAATTTTTGGTGTTCTTGAAAAACTTTAAATGAATGATGTTAATTTAATCAAATAATAAATTGATGTCTTCTAAATTGTTTTGCTTAATTTCTTCAAACTCTTCTAAAACGCAAATCGCATTGTAGTTAGCTATAAAATATAAACCTTCAAAAATTAATGATGTCGAAAAAGACTTTGAAATCAACTTAACTTTGTATATAAATACTTAAATACACTTTTGAATTTATGTATTCGTTGTCAATAACTCATTCTCTCAATAAATCTTCCCTTCCTAAATACCATTGATGAATATGCTATGAGCAACTTGATATGTTCTGAGGTTGGAAAAAAATGGTGAAAATGATAAACAAATTGTTAAAGAATCGAAAGACAAAATGAAAAATGTAGCGGAATAATTATTTCTCTATGCCATATTACTTTCTTAAATGAAAGAAAAAATAAAAAAAATATAGGTAAAATACATTTTTTGATCCCTTAAGTATGCTCCCTGATTCACTTTGGTCCCTTAATATTTTTTCGTGCCATTTTGGTCCTTTAATTATCTAAACATATCCACGTTAGTCCTTCCGTTAATGGAACGTTAGTCAAAGTTCAAAAAAAGACTACAGCTAGTAGTTTGTATGCTGAGGTGGGTAAGTGAAATCCATATGACATTGATTCTGCTTACGTGTACTACCAAATGTAATGTAAGAGAAATAGAATATTCTGAAGTCATTCATTCTTGTCAAACCACGATGAGTCATACTGGAGAAGAAGAAGAAGCGACTGCGAAGACGAAGAAGAAACAGCTGGGAAGACGAAGAACAAGGGTAGACTGAAGACGAAGCAACTTTGAAGAAGGATTCCAGGTAAGTATTCTCTCCATAAAGTTTTTAGGGTTTGTTTCGATTTAGGGTTTAGAAAGATTTAGGGCTTTCTGTAGATTTAGGTTAAAACTATATTTACTTAAGTTGAAACAATGTTATTGAACTATGTTAGGTCATAATGGAAGAATTTTTGGAGCTTAAAATTCACCACAGTGGTGAATTCGTTGAACCTAGACTTAGTGTGTATGTAGGAGAAACGGTAGATGAATTGAAAGTGGATGTTGATAGGTGGAGTTTTTTTTGAGTTAGTAGGTGTTTTGAAGGACTTGGGTTATAGTGACTTTGAAAAGATGTATTACAAGGATCCACAATTTGGGATGATAACCCTGGTTGATGACAAATGTGCTTTAGATATTGCAGACCTTTACAGGGTGCACCGAAGTGTTGACATTTACATTCAACACACTTTGTCTCAGCCTAATTATTGTGATGGACCAGTGGATACACGAGTTGAGGAGCCTGAGATCATTGTAGATGAGGTTCAAGAGTTACTTAATAAGTTGCATGATGAGTTAATTGATAAATTGGATGAGTCTAATGTTGTTGTGGAAGAAGGAGAAGCTGGGGTGAATGATACTAATGTTGTTGTAGAGGAAGTAGGTGCTGGGGTGAGTGATACTAATGTTGTTGGGGAGGAAGTAGGTGTTGGGGTGAATGATACTAATGTTGTTGTGGAGGAAGGAGAAACAAGGCCGAGTCATGGTAATATTGGTGAGGTGCATGATGAATCTAATTCTGATGATAGTGAAGATGAGAGCTTCCATTATGATAGTGCACTTGATATAGCATTTGATGATGAATCTGATGGGTATGATGAAATGGATGAAGATGAACTTGATGATCTCATTGCATTTGAAAGTGAAGGAAACTCAAGTGGGAAAAAAAAGAGCACACAAGATATAAGAGAGCTTAAGGGGAGTGATAACGACAGTGATGATCTTCAAAGTGGCTGTGATAGTGATGACAGTAGTGTAGTTAAGAGGAAGAAGCACCCACTTTTCAAAGAAAGGAAAGATATGTCCAATTACAAATGGGAGCTTGGTATGTATTTTACTTCCAAAAGTGACATTAAGGATGTAGTTGCCACATATGCTGTACAAAATGGTAGAGACTTGAAATTAAAAAACAAATGACAACAAAAGGGTGAGGGTGAGGTGTAAGGATGGTTGTGATTGAGAGCTCTATTATGCCAAGCTACCAAATGAGGATTCTTGGCAGGTAAGAAAAGTAATTGACAAATACAATTGTAGTAGGGAGTACAATGTGAAGATGCTGACTACAAAATGGTTGAGCAAGAGGATACAGAATGCATTGAAAAATAACCCTAGGTTGAAGGTTAAGGATATAAAAGAAAAGGCTTTAAGAAAGTGGAATGTGGGGGTAAACAAGACTAAGGCAATAAGAGCAAGAGTGGCTGTCAGGGATAAGGTTGATGGGTCTTTCTTGGGGGATTTTACTAGGATATATGACTATTGTCATGAACTGCTGAGAGCTAATCCAGGTTCAACAGTTAAGATGAATGTTGAGCCTGTTTCAGAAGGTGTTGTTGACTAAATACCACATCTTAAAAGACTCCACATATGTTATGCAGCTTGTAAGGAGAGTTTCAAACTTTCTAGACATGTTATAGGGCTTGATGGTTGCTTCTTGAAGGGGCTTTGTGGAGGGAAAATTATGGCAGCTATAGGAAGGGATCCAAATTATCAGATGTTTCCTATAACATTTGTAGTGGTGGAAGGTGAAAATAAGGATAGCTGGACTTGGTCTAAAATACACTTTCATTTCAGACCAACAAAAGGTCCTTAGTTGTTGACATTTACATTATGTTGCTTTTTTTTTTCTGTTTTGTAAACTTGTTATTTATGTACATTGTTATTGCAGGGGATTTTACCTGCAATGGATGAGTTGTTGCCCAATGTTGAACAACACTTTTGTGTTAGACATTTGTATAACAATTTCAGGAAAAGGTTCTCTGGTAAGCTGTTGAAGGAAATTATATGGAAGGCTACAAAGTCAACATATGCTCAAGCTTGGGAAAGAGAGATGAGGAGAATAAGATTATATTCCATGAAGAGTGGGAATTTTAAAGTTGATGATTATATTCCTGAATATTATAGGATATCTACATACAAGGCAGTGTACAAGCATGTTCTTTACCCTGTGAATGGATCCAATTTGTGGGTCAAGACTCCATATCCAGATGTGCAGCCAACCAAGTATAGGAAGATGCCTGGTAGACCAAAGAAAAGGAGAAATCTTGAGCAAGGGGAGATTGATGGAAGTGACAAAAAAATGAGAATAACAGGTTTTATTGTCAAGTGCTCTAGGTGCAAAAAATCAGGACATAACAAATTAACCTGCAAGGACATAACCAGTCAGGCCACAACATCTAATGCCTCAGCATCTCAGACCAATGCCAGTCAGGCCACAACTTCTAATGTAGCAGCATCTCAGGCTAGCAAGTCAGGCCACAACTTCTAATGTAGTAGCATCTCAGGCTAATGCAAGTCAGGCCACAGCTAGCCATGTATCAGCATTTCAGGCAAATACAACTAAGGCCACAACAACACATACATCAGCATCTCAAGGTTACAAGGCAACTCAGTCATCAGCAACACAAGGTTACAAGGCTGCAACCAAGTCTTCTAAAGGAAAGGCTGTATCAGGACAATGCTCAAGGGAAACAGCAAACGCAACTGTAAGGCCACAAAAGCTTGGTGTAAGAAGGCCATTTGTAGCACCAGGACCAACAACAAGATTATCTGCTTCAAAGAATGTGATTGGTCTTACAACCAAAAGGACAACCCCAACCAAGAGGATCACACCAAAGAAAAACATCTAGTATTAATTAGGCTTTATTTAGTTTATGGTATTGGAACATTTGGTATTTTGTACTGTTTTTTGAAGTCGTTTTGAATTGTGTGTTGTAGTGTATTTTGAAGTCATTTGGAACATGTCTATGTAACATGTCAATGCATTTTGGAACCTTTGTGGAACTATCTGTATGTCTTTCTACAATATCAATTAAAGTCAGTTTGTGTTCATCTTTGAGTAATGTTATAAGTGTGTCAATTTGATATATGTTTGAGCCAAAAATGTATCAACCAAATAATATGTTGCTAGAAATAAACATATACCAAACAAAAAAACTCATAAAATTGATTAAATTGTGATCTGTTACACATTACAAAACATCCTAATAGTCACATAAATTTCCACTCCTAAAACATACTTAAAAACCATACACATAACATTACAAAACACATAATTTTCCACTTCCACATCTTGTTCAGTTGAACTTGAATTTCAGTCACAATCTTTCCTAGTTCTTCGTTTCTAAGCTTCAATTTTTCAAAATCCTTTGATAAGCTTTCCAATCTATTCACCAAAACTTGATTTATGTCTTCTGCTAATTCTTCATGGAACCAAATGAAAAAACCACATCCTCTTTGCAAGGACCCCTGAAAAATAGATATGGATCAAAATCGTATTTTTACCAGATTTTAACTCAAACAAAATTTAGGATTTACCTTATAATTGGGACAACCACAAAATTTCTTTCCGAAATTCTTCTCAGTGTTTGCCTTACGAAGCACAGCCTCATCTCCACAAAGACACAACGGTCTAACTCGCGAGCAACTTTGAACACATGAATGTCCACTTTCAAATTTGTTCTCCTTCAGAAACGAATGGCCATGGCTAACCTTCATCTTGAAGCAATTAGAACGATGAAGAAGAAGAAGGCAATACGTACTATGAAGCAGAAGAAGACTACAACTTGTTTTCCTATAAAGAAGACAACAATGGAACGATGAAGAAAAGCAAGTACATCTGGACACAGTGAAACGATGAAGATGATATAAAGAAGAAGGTGCCACGATGCCAGCTCAGACGCCAGGTGGACAAAACAAACGGTCGTTTGAGTCAAATGGACGGAAGAGACTCTTTTGCATCTTTTATATAATTAAAGAACCAAAATGGCACGAAAAAACATTAAGGGACTAAAGTGAACCAGTAGGTATATTTAAAGGACCAAAAAAGATATTTTACCAAAAATATAAAATAAAAACGAAATGAATTCATTATCATTATATTAAATTACATTGAAAATATGATATTACATTATCAAAGAGATTAAAGATAGTTGCATGAGATGCTCTATAAATAGAGTACGCAAGATTTTAACAAATTAAACAATTTATAACAAATTTTAATTAACATTATTCTATATTCTATTACTAGTTTGTAGTATAATTTTTTTTTACAATTTAAAAAAATATGAAGTTTTGTTCGAAATTAAACACCACTGTAGAGTATAGTGGTAATAACTTTTTAAACCTATCTCTCTTCCTATGAAGGAAATGAGTGGATTCTAAGCTTCTACGCGATGCACTCATAAATAAATAAATGTTGCTTGCAAGCAATAGTTTTGAAGGACGCAAGCAATATCTATAATGTAATACAAATGCTGAGTTTTTATAAAACCAAATCTCCTTATCATATTAAAGTACATATATTATGCAATGTTTCTTTCTCCGTTTGCTTCCTCCGCCCCCATCTCACCGGCAGTATCCGATGTATCACGCCGGAAACTAACTACAACCAGCATTCACATTATGGCCTTAGACGGAATCGTAAACGCGAATTCCCTCTTCACACTAGCACTCTTCCTCGGCATCACATCCACCAACACCAACAGCACTCTAATTGGAGACAACCCTGCCTGCATAGCTGGACCCTCTGTCGCGGAAAGCCTCATGGCCTACCATGTCTACTCCTTCAGCTCCTTCCTTTTCTCAAGCCTCATCGCCTTGGCTATCAAAAACGTCATCAGCATCAGCAAAGGCATTGATGGAGCTGTTGTTACCAATAACTTGGTGCGTGGTTATGAGTTAACTGGGGAAGTTAATACTGTTGCTTTGAGGCTTGGAACTTTGGTTTCAGCTTTTGGATCGGTTTTTGGATGTGGGTTTTTGGTTATTGATGACACTGAATTTCACCGTATTTTTGACTCCGATTTCGCATGCATTCTTAGTCTTTTAATGTCATTTTATTATGTTATTATTATGTTTTTCTTTGTTTTCAGGTTTTTAGTCTAATCAGAGCCCCGAGCGAGAAAAGGAGCGAAAAGGAAGTCGAAATGAGCTAAAATAGAGAAAATCAGCATTTTACACTTATGGCATCCACTATGGCGGCCGCCACAGGGTCTTCCATGACGTGGCCATGTCTCAAACTCCTCCCAACTATTTTTCCCCACGATCTCCAACTGCCCAAGCAAGTTTACACTCATGGCGGGCGCCATGGTGTTGTGGCGGGCGCCACAAGAACAAAACGAGTTCTCTCCCAAATTCAAATGCTAGGGGCATCCTTGTCTTTTCCACATGTTTCCTTGCCTATAAATAGGACTTTAGATTTTCGTTTTTCTTCATCCAAGTTTAGTTGTTCATAAGCATATATCAGTGTAATAGTGGTAATCGCTTCACATCGAGGTGTTACTACATTCGAGAGATCGAGTCTGTAAGAGCCTGTGAGACTAAGTCTTGGAGCACTCTGGAAGGAAGTTAATCCTGCCGCCATTTTACTTTCAGTTCGCATTGTATTCAACCACTCCGATTGGAGCAGGTTTTTATTACTTTACCTTTTGTCAACTTTATTTCTTGCACTGTCTTTTAATTTCATTTACTTTCCGCACTCGCTTTAATTTCATTTACTTTCCGCACTCGCACTTAAATACCTTTTTATGAAAAATCTAAAAATGAACTTTTACTTTACCATGTCTGGCTAATTTTATAAAGGTTAGAATGTGAAGATCATAACCGAACCGATAATCTGTACAATTGTTAGTGAAAACACTTAAGGGCTATTTTAACTTTCAATATAAGTTTTCCTGTTCTTAAATTCCGTTGGGTAAGATCGAAAGCCGTCCACCGCCTATCTAAACTTAATTGTTTTTAAACTATTTCAAAAACAGCGAAAGCGCTTTGTTTAGTTTATTAGGAGTTTTTAATTTAAAAAGAAAAGAGATTTTAAAACCATTTTCGGACGCGTTAAGAAGTTCAAAGTCTGGTTCGTAAGGACCTCTTTTTTTTAGAAAATCCAGGTTAAAATACTTTTCAACTTGGTCAAGATACTATATTTCTTAAAAATAGGTTTACTACTCTAACGCAATGCGCGCCTTTTTATCCGTGACAATAAGAGGGTTTGATTAGGGGGTACAACTCGGTTCTGAATACGCGAAAGCGACAGTTCCTGTCAAATTAGTTCTTTTCAAAGTAGAAAACATTGCCCGTAAGTAGTTCTATTAGCAAGTACTTGGATTATCAATTGGTTGTGTGAATTGCATTCAAACCTGTCTTTATCAATTAATTTTAATTACTTTATTTACTACCGTGCACTCTTCAAAACTACTATTTTCAATCACCTTAGATACACACCTTAACAATAGATAGCGATAGATTGACACTTGGTCTCTGTGGATACGATAATCTTTTATATTACTCTGACGCGTTCGTACACTTGCGAAAAAAACACGCATCAAGTTTTTGGCGCCGTTGCCGGGGAGCAATTTCGTCAAATTTCGTACCCTGTTGTTATACCGTTTAGACTAAGGAAGTTACCCGCCGGTCAATGCGAAAAACTCGTAGTACCGGAAGTTTAGTAGACCCTCTAGCTGAACCAGAACGTTACGCTCGCACACGTTTATATTTCCGTAAACTTAGGAAAGCTATGGCCGAAGATCAAAATCAAAGACCTCTTAAGGATTTCGCCCAACCATCCAACGAGGAACCTAGTTCTAGTATAGTAAATCCAGCCATACCAGCTAACAATTTTGAACTTAAACCATCCCTGCTGCAGTTAGTACAGCAGAGACAATTCGCAGGTCTTGCTACAGAGAACCCAAACCAACATTTGAAAAACTTTCTCCAACTAGCAGACACCTTTAAAACCAATGGAGCCTCTCCTGAGGCGATTCGCTTAAGATTATTTCCTTTTTCCCTCAGAGATAAGGCCCTATCTTGGTTAGATTCCCTTCCACCAAATTCCATAACAAGTTGGGAAGACCTTAGAAAAGTATTCCTTGCCAGATATTTTCCCCCGAGTAAGACCGCTGTTCTTCGAAACCAAATAACTAGATTTACCCAAAACCAAGGAGAATCGTTGTTCGAAGCCTGGGAGAGATATAAAGAGCTGTTAAGAGCATGCCCACATCATGGTTTAGAAAATTGGTTAATCATTCAAACCTTCTATAATGGACTTCATTATAACACTAAGATGACCATCGACGCCGCCGCAGGTGGCGCACTGATGAACAAACCTTACCCTGAAGCTAGTGCCCTTATCGAAGATATGGCCCAAAACCATCAATCGTGGGGAGTAGAACGAGCGACAGTGGAAAAGAAGGAAGCCCAAGGAGGAATACATGAGTTAAGCTCTATAGACATGATGCAAGCTAAAATGGACGCATTAGCCCTAAAAGTTGAGCATATGTGTACAACCCCGAATACTGCAGCCGCAGTTTCGTCAGATTGTGAGATATGTGGGAAGAAAGGACACCAATCCGCAGAATGTAGTCTGTTAAACGAGACCAGCTCTGAACAAGTGAACTACACCCAAGGAAACCCATTTTCAAATACCTATAACCCTGGATGGAGGAATCACCCAAACTTTTCCTATAAGAATAATAACCCTATCCAAAATACTGCCCCTCCGAGACAATCAAGTTATCAAGCCCCAAGATCAAATTAACCTATGCAACCTGTACCACCAAAACCGAGCCTTGAGAAAATCGTGGATAATTTTGTCGCTGCTCAAATCCAACAAAACAAGGAGTTCATGAACCAAAACGTTCATGTTAACGAACTAATTACCCAGTTAGGAACCAAGGTTGACCAAATAATCACTCACAATAAGATGCTTGAAACCCAAATCTCGCAGGTAGCTTTAAACCAAGCCCCTCAGACCACACCTGGAGGACAATTCCCTGAACAACCTCAACAAAACCCGAAAGGACAAGCAAATGCCATTACCCTACGAAGTGGGATCGCTTATGATGAACCTTGTAACCCGAGGTTGAGTGATCCCAAAACTTCTAAGGAAGATGACAACATCCCAGATAAAAAGAAGAAACCAGAGGAATCTGTAAACCAGGAAAGTCAAGAAAAAGGAGAAGAACCCAAAAACAAAACCTATATACCACCCCCGCCATACAAACCACCAATACCATATCCGCAAAGACTTAAACAAACCCAGATCAATAATCAGTATCAGAAATTCATTAAAGTTATAGAAAAACTTCACGTAGAAATCCCGTTCACAGAAGCCATTACCCAAATACCATCCTACGCAAAGTTTCTCAAAGACATCCTTACCAATAAACGTAGACTTGATGATCCGAAACCCTTGGAATGTAATTCTATTGCCGAAAATAAATTAGCAAAAAAGGATAAAGATCCTGGAAACTTTTCCATTCCTTGTACTTTGGGGAGTCATGTCATCGAAAAAGCTTTTCTAGACTTAGGAGCTAGTGTGAGCTTAATGCCCTTAGCGGTTTGCGAAAGGTTAAATTTAGGAGAGTTGCAACCTACCAAGATGTCACTTCAATTAGCCGATAGATCTGTTAAATATCCGATAGGCATACTTGAAGACGTCCCTGTTAGGATAGGTCAGCTGTTTATCCCTACTGATTTTGTTGTCATGGACATTAAAGAAGATGATGACATACCAATTCTTCTAGGTAGACCATTCTTATCGACTGCTGGAGCCATAATAGATGTCAAAAAGGGGAAGCTAACCTTTGAGGTAGGGAACGAGAAGATAGAATTTATACTTTCAAAATTTCTTATGGCACCTGTGATAGGAGATGCGTGTTATGCGATAGATATCATTGATGAATGTGTTAGGGAGTTAGAGCAAGAAGAAGTCATTGAAACAATTAAGCTGCCATCAACTCTTATTTTGGAAGATGACAATTATAAGAAACCCTACATCGATGATAACCTTTACGAATGTTTATCCCTTACCCCAGATCCTATGCCTTGCCCTATTAAACCAGCCTTGGAACTTAAGGAACTACCTAAGAACCTGAGATATGAGTTTCTTGATGAAGAAATGAATCGTCCGGTTATAGTTAGTGCTGCCTTGAGACAAAAAGAAACAGATCAACTCTTGGACGTTTTACGAAGATATCCCTCAGCCTTAGGATATAATATCTCTGATCTGAAAGGTATAAGTCCATCCGTATGCATGCAACGGATTTCGCTCGAAGTAGATTCAAAACCTTCCAGAGAGCACCAGAGAAGGATAAACCCTATACTGAGTGATGTTGTCAAAAAGGAAGTTCTGAAGTTGCTTGAAGCAGGTATAATATATCAGATCTCGGACAGTAAGTGGGTGAGCCCTGTGCATGTGGTACCCAAGAAGGGAGGCATCACAGTTGTGCAAAATGAGAAAGGTGAACAAATAGCAAAGCGGATAGAAGGAGGTTGGCGTATGTGCATAGACTATAGAAAGTTAAATAAAGCAACTAGGAAGGATCATTTCCCTTTACCGTTCATAGACCAGATGTTAGAACGTCTTGCCAGACACTCTTACTTCTGCTATCTAGACGGGTATTCGGGATTCTTTCAAATACCTATACATCCAGAAGATCAAGAAAAAACTACCTTTACATGCCCTTTTGGAACTTTTGCCTACAGACGAATGCCTTTTGGACTCTGTAATGCCCCTGCTACTTTCCAACGTTGCATGATGTCAATCTTTGCAGATTATCTAGATGGAATCATGGAAGTATTTATGGATGATTTCTCGGTTTGCGGTTTTGATTTCCAAAATTGTCTTATCAACCTTGAGAAAATCCTGGAAAGATGTGTGGAGGTGAACCTTGTGCTGAATTGGGAAAAATGCCATTTCATGGTGACTGAAGGAATTGTTTTAGGACATATAATCTCCGAAAGAGGTATAGAGGTAGATAAAGCAAAAATAGAAGTTATAGAGAACCTAAAACCCCCCAAGACTATCAGGGAAGTTAGAAGTTTCCTTGGACACGCTGGATTCTACCGCCGTTTCATCAAGGACTTCTCCAAAATAACAAAACCTTTAACTGGCCTGTTAATGAAAGATGCTGAATTCATCTTTGATGAAAAATGCAATGAAGCATTCAACCTTTTGAAGCAAGCATTGATTTCAGCACCCATTATGAAACCCCCTGATTGGTCTGAACCGTTTGAGATAATGTGTGACGCCAGTGATTACGCTGTAGGAGCCGTTCTAGGTCAGAGAAAAGATAAAAGATTACATGTGATATATTATGCCAGTAGAACCCTAGACGCCGCCCAGCTCAATTACGCAACAACCGAGAAAGAACTCCTAGCTATAGTTTTCGCTATAGACAAATTTAGATCATATCTAGTAGGAGCCAAAATTATAGTTTACACCGATCATGCTGCCATCCGTTACCTACTAAGTAAAAAAGATGCTAAACCCAGGTTACTTCGATGGATTTTGTTGCTACAAGAGTTCGACTTAGATATCCGAGATAAAAAAGGCACAGAAAATGTAGTAGCCGATCACCTATCTAGGCTAGAATACCTGAATCCTGAATTAGTACCCATAAATGATGATTTTGCCTATGATAGATTGATAGCCCAGTTGGAAACCATTGAAGATAAAGAACCAGACCCTCATGAGCACTTCCAAAAATCCTTAGATGTAAGTAACGTGCCCTGGTACGCTGATTTTGTTAATTACCTAGCCGCTGATATCATACCCCCTGATCTCGATTACCACAAGAAGAGGAAGTTCTTAAGTGATGTTAGAAATTTCTATTGGGATGAGCCACTTCTTTTCAAGAGAGGTAAAGATGGCATTTTCCGCCGTTGCGTTCCAGAAGACGAGGTAGAAAGTATAATTCAGCATTGTCACTCTGCACCTTATGGTGGACATGCAAGCACCTCTAAGACCTACGCCAAGATTCTTCAAGCTGGCCTATTCTGGCCTACCATGTGGCGTGATGTCCATGCTTACATTGTCAAATGTGATAGATGCCAACGCACAGGAAATATATCAAGACGCGACGAAATGCCTTTAAGAAACATCCAAGAAGTAGAACTCTTCGACGTATGGGGTATAGATTTCATGGGACCATTCCCACCATCTTTAGGAAACAAGTATATCTTAGTTGCAGTAGACTACGTGTCTAAATGGATTGAAGTGATAGCTGCACCCACAAACGACACTAGAGTAGTGATTAAATTATTTAAAAATTATATATTCCCCAGATTTGGAACACCCCGTTTAGTTATAAGTGATGGAGGATCTCACTTCATATCAAGAATATTTGATAAGCTTTTAAGCAAGTATGGAGTTAAGCATAGAGTAGCAACACCATATCACCCACAGACTAGTGGCCAAGTGGAAGTATCTAATAGGGAGATTAAACAAATTTTAGAAAAAACTGTCTCTGTATCCAGAAAAGATTGGTCGCAAAAGCTTCAAGAGGCTTTATGGGCCTACAGAACCGCTTTCAAAACCCCTATAGGAACAACCCCCTACCAACTAGTCTATGGAAAATCTTGTCATTTACCTTTTGAGTTAGAGCATAAGGCCTATTGGGCCATTAAAACTTTGAATTTGGATTACCTAACTGCTGGTGAGAAACGTATCCTTGACATCCACAAATTGGAAGAACTCAGACAGCAAGCCTACGAGAATGCCATAATATACAAAGAAAGAACAAAAGCTTGGCACGACAAAAGAATCGTAAGAAAAGACTTCAACTTAGGCGACCCTGTTCTCCTGTTCAATTCTAGGCTACGACTCTTCCCAGGAAAGCTCCGTTCAAGATGGACTGGTCCCTTCAAAGTATCAAAAATTCTGAGGTCTGGAGCTGTTGAAATCAAAAACGAGACATGTAAACCATTCATCGTCAATGGACAAAGACTGAAGCTCTACGAAGGAGGAGACATTCCAACAACCTACTCCAGCCACACTCTAAGTGATCCACCAATCCCGACAAGAGATGTATAAGTTCCAGTCGTCAAGCTAACGACGTTAAACAAGCGCTGCATGGGAGGCAACCCATGATTTTCTTACCTTATTTACTCTTTCTACATTTTGTTTTATTTTATTTCTTGTTATATTTTGTCAGGACTAATGTTTAAAATGTTTGTGTTTTACAGGACTTTCTTCCTAACTCTGTGCAGAATGCAGAACTTTGACGACATGCATGTGACTTTCAGGAATGACGCCCAGAGAGAGCGTTACTTTGTCCACTTCAGACGTCCTATGGCACCTACGAGGTACCCAGATCAGGCTTGCATGGAGGCTTTAGGCATTGAGCCTAGTGTCAGATTCTTATGCCACCAGCTTCAATGGGACCAGTTCGACGACCTGAACAACACCTATAGGAACCTCACTTTGGAGTTCCTCAGCTCGTTTTCTTATGACCCCTGGGCTGGACCAGATGGATGTGCTATTTTCAGGTTATTTGGGACTGAGTACTCCTTCACTCATAAGGAGTTTGGTGATTTATTAGGTTTTCAGACGACCCCTGATGCTATTCCTGAGACACCTATGGGATACTTTCTGAGTAGGGAAGTGGAGAAGTTCTGGAGTGATATCTCTGGTGGAGGGAGTCAGGATCCTTCCACCCAGTTCTCACATGTTATCCACAACCCTGCATTGAGGTATTTTCAGATGATCATAGCACACTTTTTCTTTGGATTGCCAGATGCTGAGACCTTGCTTAGTGAGGAGGAGATCTTTCTACTGTTTTGTGCGACCCAGTCACGTCCTGTGGCATGTGGGAACTTTCTGCTGAAAGGTCTTAGCAGTATTGCCAGGTCATCAGTAGGTATTATTCATGTGGGAGGTATTGTTACCCAGATTGCTGCTGCTTTAGGCCTTTCGCGTAAGTTGTTACATCTCAGGGTTTTCTGTGAATACACCACCATGGACGTTGATTTCTGCCTAGACAGAGGGTTGATAAGGAGAGCCTCTGCAAACCCCAACCAGTTCAGATTGTTGATCGACAACGAGGCTGTTCATTACTTTTTGCTGCCTGATCCGATGATGACCAGTGTTCATGACCCAGCTAATTGGAGATATGCTTTGGAGGGTTATGGAGAGACTATTGAGGAGCCTAGATCGCCTCCTATTGCTGAGTACACCCCTACACCTCCGTCTCCCAAAATCACTGTATTATCTAATAATTTGTCTTTGCAGCCACCCGATTTATACACCCAGGTTGTTGAGCTCCGCAGAGAGACTGCCAAGCTCAAGCAGGAGGTAGCTGATCTTGCTTTGCAGATTGAGGTATCTGATCTCACTCATGCTACTGAGGCAGACTCTTTATACCAGGAGATCGGAGAGCTTCGTCGCGAGATCGCTGAGCTTCGTGGATCCAGCCAGGCAGAGGAGCCAGCTGATTGATCATATTGCCCTGACTTACTACTCTATTATTTACTATTCAGTATTTATGCGTTTTCTTTACTTTTTAGCATATCTGGACACATTTCGTATTTTCGCATTTCCTATATTTCCTATGTACTTTGATTTTATATATATATATATATATATATATATATATATATATATATATATATATATATATTATGTGTGTTTTTATTTTTCCTTTTATATATATATATCTAATAATAATGTTATTTTTCTTAATATTTGATTTTTATTTCCACAAAAATTGTGCAAGTCCCGTGTTGAAGAAGAAAGCAAATGAGAACGCTATCGGGACCCCCGAGACGCAAAAGGTAAGAGAGGCCCATTCCAAAATTCAAAATTTTGGCCCAGGTCCGAAAATGACCTTATGGCGCCCGCCATAGCTTTATGGCGCCCGCCACGGCGTCCTGGTAAATACGGGGGAGAACTACATCTTCCACCATTTTTGAACCTCTAAACTCCCAAAACCCATTTTTCTCCTTTTCCAAAACTCCATTAAAACTCACAAAAGCTCCCACATTTATTTAATACCCACTATCCATTAACCCTTTCAAACTTCCATTTGAAATTCCACCAATTAAATTCCATAAAAATCTCACCTTTACCAACTTATATTTAAACCCATCTTCACTATCTTCAAATCAATTCAAGGAGCAAGCTATGGAGTTCGAAGGATATATTTTGCGAGAAGGAAAACCCGGGGATAGGCAGAGGAGGAATATTCAAAGGCTTCAAGGTCGAGAAATTCTCTCGACGAGGTACGTGGACGACAACTATCTCTATACCTTGGGTATTTATCATAGTGTTTATCATTTACTTGATTTTTTGGGACTGCACTCTATTTTTGAAAACCAAGAACCAACCTTTGAGAAACTGACAGTTGAGTTTTTAAGTTCTTTGATCTACACTGTCCACCCTAACACTGCTAGCACAGTCGGTACTGTCCAATTTAGAATGTTTGGAATAGAATATAAGTACAGTACCGACGAACTAACAAGTCTGTTAGGGATTCCTCTTTGGGAAGGTGCTATTTGTGAAACCCCTTTGGATGACGGATGGTCGGTCGATGCATTTTCTTTTTGGCAGAGATTGTCAAATAATTTAATAACTTCTTTTGAAGGAATTCTTGCATCGACCATCCACAACCCGGCCATCAGAGTTTTTAGATACCTGTTGGCATGTACTATTTTTGGCCGGGATAATCCAAATAAGGTTAATGCTAAAGAGCTTCAGTTTTTACAAGGAAGTCTCACTAATAGAAGAATCAATCCGGTCCCGTTTATGCTTTCTCACATGTCTGTTACTATTAATAAAGCAGGACCGATTGTTTTTGGAGGACTGATTACGTCTATTGCTCGGGCCCTTAACTTGAACAATAAGATAGCCACACTAGAGCCCTTAACTCCTCGCACAATCAACCTAAAATTTCTAAAAGATATGAAATTGTGCCGAGCGAGAAGAGAGGGTGGTTTTGTATTGATGATCCATGGTGTAGCTATCCCATCTGTTGCCTTGCCCTGCAGTAGACGTACCGATGTACGTAATGAAAGGAACTGGACCTATGATTTAAATGCTCCACCTGTTCTAGGTCCACTTCCTCCTAATATTCCTGATACGGAGGGACACGACACTGACGAAGAATTTGAGCGGAGAGATCAGTCTCCCATACCTCATGTGTCCCCCCATCATCCTTCACCACCACACACCGCACCCTCTTCCTCTAACCCTTTTGCAGGTTCAGTCCCTGGATCCTATGTCACTGAGGAGATGTGGCGTGACCTTATGGCTAGAGAAGAAAGGCGAGATGACCTTCTCTCTACCATTCAGCAACAACTGACGGATAATATGAGCTTCATGGAAGAATCACGACGGAGGATAGATCGATCCTTCGAGTCCGTTTCTCACACCTTGCTTGCGATAGCAAACGAGCAATCCCGTCAGCAAGACTTCAACCGCCGGCATTACGAGCTTATGGAGGCTACTCAAGGTTCCGTTCTAGGTAACCTTCGACAGGTCAGAGATGCCCAGGCGGCCTTATCAGCCCGATTGGACCGGAGAGACCAGCATCGTAGCAGATCCCGTCGTCCCAGGCATTCCCAGCAGGACGACGAGGGCACCAGTGGTCCACATCAGTAGTTTTACAGGTTACTCTCCTTATCTTATTTCGAAACATTGGGGACAATGTTCAATTTAAGTGTGGGAGGGGATTTTATTGCTTTCTATTTTATTGCTTTCTATTTCCATTTTTAGTTAGTTGTTTATTTCTTGTTTTTATCTATGTCTTTTTTTTTTTTTTTTTTTTTTAGAAAATGCATGAGTCTGACGAGTCACCAGTACAGTGTATCTCTAGTGCACCCTCATTTTTTCCCCATTTCTTTAGCCCTAAAAAAAAAATTTTTGCAAAAAGAAAACATTGTTGTTCTACACGTTTTTTGGGCTTTAAGACAGGTTTGGATTAGGATGTGGTGACTTAGGTGAACTTTTTGAAACATTAGTATCGTTTTAGCACCGTAGACTTCACGAATATAGGAATCATTCCAAAACCCCATGTACCATGGCCTTAATTATCATTTCCAAATTTGTCCTAAGTAGTTTATTTCAGCAGTCAGCTCCGGCCTAAGCATGTTCTACGTAGGGGATCGATGAACATAAGTGAATGATCCAGTAAAATAAATAAAGAATAAGGCAAACTCCGGATAGATGACCCTCACAAGGTCGTTTAACCCAAAAAGTTGAATTGTTGCCACACAAAAAAATATAATTTTAGCTCACCCATTGTTAGTTGGTTCAGAGGTTTCTGGCGCTGAACTCGGTAGGGCGGATTACGATCCGATCCCCCACAACTGCATTTGGGTTAAATAAAAGGGTTTACACAGTCTTATGTGCCAGAAACCCTATGTTTTGGATCAGAATCACTAACAGGTCACTCTACTATGAAACATGTACGGATAATGGGCTTAATGTGATTGCGCCTGAATGAAAAGGACCCAAAAAAGAGATGAAGAGGTAGGCCTAGTTATTGTGGGATGGTACGGTTGATTAATATAAGAATGAAGTTTATGTCCGCCTCTGCGGATAAGTGTCATTACGATACCCTTGGTTCACTTAGTACCTGTCACTGCATCCTGACTTGAACCTAGAAGCCCTTTTTGCCCGAATCACGTGTCAGCACTAGTTTTCTTACTTTGAGCTTTAAATGTTTTGCTTGAGGACAAGCAAAGGTCTAAGTGTGGGAGAATTTGATGACACTGAATTTCACCGTATTTTTGACTCCGATTTCGCATGCATTCTTAGTCTTTTAATGTCATTTTATTATGTTATTATTATGTTTTTCTTTGTTTTCAGGTTTTTAGTCTAATCAGAGCCCCGAGCGAGAAAAGGAGCGAAAAGGAAGTCGAAATGAGCTAAAATAGAGAAAATCAGCATTTTACACTTATGGCATCCACTATGGCGACCGCCACAGGGTCTTCCATGACGTGGCCATGTCTCAAACTCCTCCCAACTGTTTTTCCCCACGATCTCCAACTGCCCAAGCAAGTTTATACTCATGGCGGGCGCCATGGTGTTGTGGCGGGCGCCCCAAATTCAAATGCTAGGGGCATCCTTGTCTTTTCCACATGTTTCCTTGCCTATAAATAGGACTTTAGATTTTCGTTTTTCTTCATCCAAGTTTAGTTGTTCATAAGCATATATCAGTGTAATAGTGGTAATCGCTTCACATCGAGGTGTTACTACATTCGAGAGATCGAGTCTGTAAGAGCCTGTGAGACTAAGTCTTGGAGCACTCTGGAAGGAAGTTAATCCTGCCGCCATTTTACTTTCAGTTCGCATTGTATTCAACCACTCCGATTGGAGCAGGTTTTTATTACTTTACCTTTTGTCAACTTTATTTCTTGCACTGTCTTTTAATTTCATTTACTTTCCGCACTCGCTTTAATTTCATTTACTTTCCGCACTCGCACTTAAATACCTTTTTATGAAAAATCTAAAAATGAACTTTTACTTTACCATGTCTGGCTAATTTTATAAAGGTTAGAATGTGAAGATCATAACCGAACCGATAATCTGTACAATTGTTAGTGGAAACACTTAAGGGCTATTTTAACTTTCAATATAAGTTTTCCTGTTCTTAAATTCCGTTGGGTAAGATCGAAAGCCGTCCACCGCCTATCTAAACTTAATTGTTTTTAAACTATTTCAAAAACAGCGAAAGCGCTTTGTTTAGTTTATTAGGAGTTTTTAATTTAAAAAGAAAAGAGATTTTAAAACCATTTTCGGACGCGTTAAGAAGTTCAAAGTCTGGTTCGTAAGGACCTCTTTTTTTTAGAAAATCCAGGTTAAAATACTTTTCAACTTGGTCAAGATACTATATTTCTTAAAAATAGGTTTACTACTCTAACGCAATGCGCGCCTTTTTATCCGTGACAATAAGAGGGTTTGATTAGGGGGTACAACTCGGTTCTGAATACGCGAAAGCGACAGTTCCTGTCAAATTAGTTCTTTTCAAAGTAGAAAACATTGCCCGTAAGTAGTTCTATTAGCAAGTACTTGGATTATCAATTGGTTGTGTGAATTGCATTCGAACCTGTCTTTATCAATTAATTTTAATTACTTTATTTACTACCATGCACTCTTCAAAACTACTATTTTCAATCACCTTAGATACACACCTTAACAATAGATAGCGATAGATTGACACTTGGTCTCTGTGGATACGATAATCTTTTATATTACTCTGACGCGTTCGTACACTTGCGAAAAAAACACGCATCAGTTATGGCTTTGGTTGATTTGGTGCAGATTAAGTTGGGAACTTTGGCTTGTGGGAGTCATTATACTTTGTCTGCTATTGCTCCTCTGCTTATTCTTGTTCCTTCTGCGTTACTTATCTATGTTATTCTGGTTCTCTATGCTTTTACTCGTTAATGCTATTACTCCAAACATTTATATATAAGAATGATGTTTATATTGTTGTTAATAATCAAGGAATTAATCATGAAATATTTTAAAAGAAGAGACCTAGTCCAAATAATCCAGGAAGGTGTTGCATTCAATTTTATTTCATATATGAGATGTGACATTTGTATGTATATTATGATCATTGAAACCTGAAATGGCAAAGTGGATTACATTTTGTGAAGTCAATCTAAATTCAATTATTTCTCATGAACATCTTCCCCAAGTTACACTTTCGGTTAGAATCCAATTAGCAGTTTATTTTCACCATTCCAAACCAACAACGGCTATTAAATACCAAACTTTACTTTGAGAGTGAGTTCAAACACGAAACCACAATCGGAGGCTATTAGACACGATATTCCTGAGTGGTGAGTATAGGTGTGCTGGTTTCTTAACATTGTCAAATTGGCTACCATTTGACATGAGATTGAATGCAATGTATTTCATTCTCAGATCATTTAAGAACTTCTAAAAAACCGTCAATAACCAAAGCAAATTGCATTGATCGAAATAGCTGTGAAGACTGTTGTATGAGATCTACAAAATAGAGTTTGTTGGAAGTGAGAGTGTCAACATAAAACTCATCATCTTCAAACAGTCCAAACAAACAGAACGGAGATTAACTCTAATTTAGTTTGATGTTTTTTTCCGTATGTGGCAGTTTTACAGGTAAGTGTACAGGTTACATGCATTAATAAATATTGTTGACATTGAGACGGGTTATTCACCAAAAGAGACTTCTGTGTTATGTGAAGAGGGGGAAATATTTGAGAATCCAGTTCAAAATGATATATGCAACTAGTTTAAGTCACTCGAGTGAGATTATTCCAGCACCCATCCTATTTGTCATCAGTACCCATATCCAAAATGATATCCATTTAGCTGAAATGGGACACACTTTACATTTGGAGAATCTGTGTTTAGAAGATTTCTAACAAGATAAATTTGGATTGACCATGCACATACAAATATACAAGCAGCTCTCTCTTCAGCACTTCATTATGCAAGGTAATATCCATCATAATTCGTAAAAACTGCTGGGCAAAAAATACTGATGATTTCCTTTTCCTTCTATAACAGTTTATACATTGCATATAAGATGGATGAAACTGAAAAGAAAAAAAAAGCATTTAGATCTTTCACATCGATCAGTTTCAACACCAAAACCTTGCCTTCATCAAGGAAGTACTCAATAATTGTAAATGGTAAATGTCAATCCTCAATCTACTAACTAGTTAACACTGAACCCAAGCAATGCACTCAAAACTTGAATGACTCAGCTATTTGTTGCACAATCCTGCTTTTCCAAATGCATCATGTCTCAGAGGAGCAACTACTTATACAGAAGAGGGTATTAGAATTGTTTAAAAGCATTACTTCCTTGACATTTGAAATGGTAAAAGATTAAATTTTAAGAGTATGCAAAATTATTAAGCAGGTGTTTCTAACACGAATGGAAAAAGAAAAGACAACTAATGGTTGAATTGAAGTCTTTTATCATTATCAAAACTAGTTTCATCCTTAAATGTAGTATTTGCTAACATATCTAAAAACAAAAGGAAATTGGTGTACTCCTAAGGCCAATATTACCACATAACGTGAGGAAAACAAGCAGCTGCAAACATAATGACTGTATCATCTTTCTATTTTATAATGAAAGAAACCGGTATTGCATTGTAAACCAATAACTTATTCTTTATTGTCAACTTTTTTCTATGTTTTGCTGTACCAACTTGACTATCTTTTCATCTTTTGACTCACAAGTATATCAAATATATTCAAGAATTAGCAGTTCTGGAGGAACCTCTAAGTTAAGTTCATCAACATTATACAATGTCCCTATATTGTCCATAATGCGAAGAGAAAACAATGAAATTTCATTAAAAGCAAATTTTTGAACATGGGACAACATAGTGGGGGAAGAGAGTAAGGATTAAAACCTCAGCGTGCACCAAATATCTCTTGTGGTGGATCATAGATACTGGAATCAGGAAAGATTTCTTCAAAATTTTGTTTAACTTTGTTTCTCAAAAGAGGATGTGGGAGGAGCCCTTTCAACAAAATTCTGAACGGCAGTTCCTCTGGTGGATCCGGAGAATTCTTCATGTCCTCATATATGTTCATCGCATCTGCAGGAGATCCACTGCTCAAGAAGCCCCTTATGACTTCAGTATAAGCCTGTGAATCAGGGAACAGATTCTCCTTCTTCATGCTTTCCCACAATTCCAACACGTCATCCATTCTTTTAGCCCTTGCCAACGCAATAATTAAGTCCTTATACAAGAATATATCAGGCTTGTACCAATCCTGCTTTTGCATCACCTTAAACACCTGCAAATCAATTTAACTCATTCGTATATTGAGTAGTAATATATTTTCACATTCTTAAAGCGTAGCTTATATTGAAATTAAATTATCACAATAATTAAAAAAAAAAAAAAAAAACAGGTTCTCAGAAGCATTATAACAAACAGGTTATATGCATATAACATTAAGAATAAAAAATGCACAACGATTTGAAGAGGGGGTGAGAAAAAAACCGTGAGAGCGAGAGAAACTTCCTGTTGGCGCTCAAGTTCAGTGAGAACAGCAATCAAATCCATCTTCAAGAGTCTCAAAACATGAGTTTTGATAAACTTGGGAAGCTTATCTTCATCATCTTTAAACCTCTTCAACCCAGAAATGACAAAGAGAGCTTCTTTACCAATGAGCTTCTTTCCCCTCCAAAGGGGACCCCTTGGTCTTCCGTCGTGATATTCCCTAAAACCGCCACATGTGTTTTTGTATTCAAACGCTGTAACAGTTTGCCTCAAAGAAAATGGAGTTGAAACGTCTCTGATGGGGTTGCTACTTTTTGTTGAATTTGAGGTATAGTGTCTGAGGAATACTGAAGCTAAACGATGTGTTTTCCATTTTCTAGCGAAACACCGAATTGACATCTCAGTTCTGAAATAATAAGGTTAAGGCGGAGACGCGACTGCATGTAATGTTTGCGAAAAATGGGATGGTTGAGGAATGAAAGTGAAGAAATTTTGACATAAATTGGGATGGTTGAGGAATGAAAGTGAAGGGCACTTTGGTATTTACAGCGAAAATGGAAGCTTTCGGCGGTTACTTGGTCGATGAGAAAGCCGTTAGGGTTGAGAACGCTTACTTAGATTTCCTCAAAAGGTACTCTATTCCTCTTCGTTTTCTTCATCTTCTTCTCGTTCTTCAATTTTTGTAGTGATTTACTGAATAACTGTTTCTGTTTGCGTTGAATTACAGTTTTAGATCTGGACAACGGAATGAACTATATTACGAAGCGGAGATTGAAGTGACGAGAGCTAACGAGTCTAACACCATGTTCATCGATTTCGAGCATGTCATCAGATTCAGTGATCTTCTTCAGAAAGCTGTCTCCGTTTAATATTTGAGGTTTTTTAGATTTTAATTTAAGTTATTGAAACCCTAATTACTAACACTTGTTTTCTGTGTTGATTATTATAGGTTTGAACTTTAACCAGAAAGCTTGGGTATTTATGTCAAAATTTCTTCACTTTCATTCCTCAACCATTCTCACGAGACTAGTCCTACAAAAGCAAGATTGTTCAAGACTATCAAGAAAATGAACTTACGTGTGAGGAGAACAATCCAAATCAATGATGATGCGGGAGTAAGGATCAACAAGACTTTTCAATCGCTTGTTAAAGATGCAGGAGGGCATGAAAAACAGGTGTAGGCAAGTACAAACCGACACTATCAAGCGATTGGCCTTGAGATTTGTTAATTGTCATTGCGTATGAGACAATTATAGGAAATTGTCTTCTAATCAACTTGAATGGCCACAGTGACTCAGAAGATGACATAGACATTCGAGGAATGTAAAAAATGTTACCTATGTTCTTTCCAGACATGATTTTTGCCCCGATGACATGATTTGCTAACCTTGTAACGATTAGTCTTGTTCCATTGCACAATCCATCAGCTTGGTCCAAATTTCTGATTAGCATAATAGGGGTACCAACCTTCAATTTGATCATATGATTTGGAAGCCCTGATGTTCTTAATTTACTGAGAAATTCAGGAGTCAGCACTTCATACGCTTCACTATAACTTACATATGTTTTATCAATCGAATCGAAACTCAGATACTCTTTCTCTACTCCTAAAAAAATGGTTTAAAATCAAAACATAAAGAAGTTAGTAAAAGAAATGATTCAATATGTTGTTGTATGTATAAATTTGATAAAGTTAACGAATCCTTACCAGGTATTAAGTCTAATACATAATGATTGATTTTGTCCACAACTTCAATTGTCGAAGAAAGAATAAGCTTTTCCTTGTAAGAAGTCAACATCATTGTACTTTTCCCATAAATTAGGATATGTACTATCAACAATAGCCTTTATGGGATCATCAAAATTTGATATTAACAGCTCTTGAGGAATTTCTATATCAACCAACCCATCATTTGGTTCATAAATCTTACCATCCCCCACATTTAGAATCCATTTTGAGAATTCTGTTGTTTCATTGGAACTTGTGATGTCTTTTCCTTATTAAAGTCTCATATTTCTTGTTAGTGTTAAAACCTGTCAATGGTCTCATACATAAGATGAGCTAATTGATGCACAGACAATATCAGAACGCCCTGCTCTTGGAACAACTGGAAGAATCTGTCTGAAATCTCCTCCGAAAACAACAACTTTCCCACCAAAAAGTGTATTCGCCAGTCCTTTTGTTCTCATTACATCTTTAAGGGTTCTATCCAATGCTTCAAAGCAGTTCTTATGAGACATAGGTGTTTCATCCCATATTATCACATATGTTGCTTCAAATAACCGTGAATGTTCGGTGTCTTTGTCAACGTTGCAAATAGAGTTGTCAAGTGTTGGAACGGGTATTTTGAACTTTGAGTGTGTTGTTCTTCCACCTGGAAATAATAACGAAGTTATTCCACTCGAAGCAAAAGTAAGAACGATTTTTTTTCTGTGAACGAAGGGCACTTGATAGTGTTCTCCACATGAAAGTTTTACCAGTCCCTCCATAACCATGTAAAAAAAACACTCCTCCTCTCTGTTTGTTGACAACTTCCATGATCTTATCAAATATTGAACGCTGCTCGTCTATAATTTATAAATTAAAATTTATAAGTTTAAACAAAAAAGGTAATTTCATAAATTATATATAAAAAATCAAATAAATTACATGTAAGGGCGTGTAAAAGCTTGTCGAAATTGTGTCTTTCGGTATTGGCATTGTAATCACGTTCGTCATAAATCAGTATGTTGCCAACGTGCTTCGTGACATATGAATCTGGATAAGGCATACCTTTAAACTCATGCAAACATCTTCTATTTGATTGCAACAGATTCTCAATCTCATTGAGTGTCAAATTCTTTAACCCATTCACACTTAACTGCATATCTGTTTAAAATATACCAATAAGAGCATTATATAACGACATAAGCTTAATTAACCTTTACAGCCACTTTATAAAAGCTTAATCGCCAATATATTAAAACATTAACTCGGTGATAGTTATGTATTCCTCATTCGGCTCAGTTTATGAATACATATATACAAAACTAAATCGACTGCTGTTTATTAATCGGATGCAGTTGAATTGTTACTGATACAGTTGCAGATTACGAATACATGCATAGAAAACTGAATTTGCTGCAGTTTATCATTCGGATGCATGTAACTTCCAAAAAACTTGTATATGAACAGAGTCAGTAATTACAAAACAATATAAATTTCCTTATATCTTCAAATTCCTTACTGATACATATAGCTTGCATTACATGTTTCTCTGTGTCAGCATAGCTTGAATCAGTGTATATCGAGTTATATAAAACAATTTATTACTGATACATATAGCCTGCAACAGTATATAAGACATCACAATATATTGCATGTTGTGGTTTGTATATAATGCTTAATAAATATTCCCAATATATTAAGGTATCATGCTTTCAATCTAATGCATATTATACATTCCCAAAATTTTGTTGTGGTCCATATATACTGGAAGTTAATTGAATATGCAACATGTATATTGTATGCTGTGGTTTATATATAAAGCTTTAAGTCATTATATCTTCACTGAGTTCAGTTTATCATATAAATTCAATAACAACATATATAGGTGTCAAATAAGAATTATATTAACGTACTAGAGAAAAAAATTCTAATTGTCATTTACCTCTTATATTTGTCTTCTGTCTTTGTTGATATAGAATACCGTCAGATAACGTTCTCCAAGTTTTTTCCCAAACATGTCGTTGTCTGTTGATTGTACTAGATAACAACATAGTAACATTCAACTTTCTTAGAAAATGACCAGAACCCCAATCCTTTGCCTCATTAATGGTTGCGACGTATTCCTTGTCGTCATTAAGAAATCCCATTTCGAAGCATGCATCCTTAAAACTATCACGAACCTTTCCACCAACGAATTTGATATCCTCATAGCAAGTTGGTCCCTTGACGACCGTTAGCATCATTCTCAAGTAATACAACTCACCTATACTTGGAGGAACCCAAATTAGTCTACCAATGGTATTACCTCTTTTACGCGGTCGTCATCGCCGGTTTCTTTTATCATAAACAAACTTGGAAATAAACTGAGAGTACATTAAATTTCGCGCGTCGGGATATGTTTTGTTTGCTTCCATCCACGAAGTAAACATTGAATCTTTGACTGTTGGTTTGTCAAGCACGTCGTCTATCATCTCAAAATCGGTATAGTAAACAGAGTTATTGCCCTCAAGATGGAAGTATAGCCTTTCAACTGCAGGTGACCTACCATGAATAGGAAAAGAAAAAAGCCTCCAACATGCCTCACTTGGTGATACATATCTACAATCAAGATATTGCTTGATTTCATCAACATTCCTAATAACATAAGATCCATCAGAATCAGTTTGGACAACAGCAGCAGTAATTCTATCATACCCCTTGTTAATATACTTGATAAATACTTAACTGAAGTACTCTGATTACACCACTCCATATTGATGTGTGCTTGAAATTTCTTCAACAAATATGGATTATAAGGAACTACATATCTGTTATCAAGAAGAATGTGGTTTTTCATTACGGTATTACCAGTTTCTCTTCTTCTGTAAACAGGATACCCATCCTGATCAACAATTGTTTGAGGCTGAACTTTTTTGGGGAAGTATTTTGAGCACTTTCCGTTTTTCATGCAAGGTGAAGATATGTTTGCCAAACCATACGAGCCATGAATCATATGTGTCTTGACCAACTGATATAGTAGCCTATCATCTTCTTCGGCTGGTATCTCTGCCGAAATGATCTTGTTTATATCATCTGGAGTTGGATATTTGCTTGACGGATGCAAGAACAGTAGAATATGGGCATGTGGTAAATCCCGCTTTTGGAATTCAATTGTGTATATATCTACAAAATAAGTGAATTTATTACAAAAGATGGCATAATCAAGATTTAAGTTTATTGATAAAAACAAATGACAACTTCAATGGAAAGAAAACAATTTGACTTACATGAAAGCACTCTCCCTAAGACATGATTCTTTGTTAAATCGTCCAACAACTCATCAAACTTTATTTTGAAGACTCTTGAGATGATATCTGGACGATCTTGAGGATACAAGTTAATTCCGCTGAGCAACCTTTGAATTTCAGGCCAGCTTGGATTGCAGGTAAACGTGATAAAAATGTCTAGAAACCCAATACGGCTACAAATTTTCATTCCATCGAAATATAGTTGTTCAATAAACCTCGGACCTCCAACATAAGTGGACGGTAAAATAACTCTTTTACCTTTGTTGGACCCGCGAGTGCTTGCGTCCTATTCCGAAGCTGCCAATTTACTGTATTTTGAAACTCTAAGCTTTTTTTATGCTTACGAATGTAATTTAGTCTCTGTGACTCCATCATAGTAAATACATCAACCAAAAACTGTTGAAACAACCTTCTTGACCGCAATAGAGTATGTGTGTCGTTATGCCTGGTTTGAATCCTAAAGGCAAGCCATTCTCTAATGGTAAGCTTATTTCTCTTCCTTTTTTTTCTTGAATTTGTTTCCCGAAGAAGGACGCCAAGTCTAAAACCATCTTCCCCATATGGAAACAAAAGTGGATACTGATATGCGAGATAACTTGGATGAAACTCACTTATTCTTTTCAGCCGTCCACTCTGTCTCTCAAGAAGAATATCCCTTTTAGAACCTGTATCAACATCACCAAAGATAAGGGCGGCTACCTCAGAAACAGTTGGTTGATTATAAATCCTTCCATCTGTTGTTCTATCAGATATTAACTTAAGCCTTAGGTCACGTAAAAGGCAATCCTTTAATCTATCTGCTGCCATCCTAAAAGATTTGGCATGTGTGTTGTACTCATCCAGCATAAGCTTTAATCTAGAATCTGTTTATGGAATAATGTTGGAGTTTTTCCTGCAGATATTATAATAAAATAGTTGATATTATATCATATCAAACAATAAAACGTAATAACTTTGAATAGGAAACAAAGAACATCAATTATGTTATAAAGCTAAGTAAGTTTTGATTCATTACCCTACTCTTTCAATTCTATTTTGAATCTCATTGTCGGTGTCGTAAATGTATAGTTGTTCAAACCTTGGTGATTGTCCGGGAAAAGGTAGCATGCTCTCAATTCTATGGCAAGACTGCCCATGTATTCTTATGTTGGGTGGTCATCTGCCTGTTTGAAATCTATTGTCAATCTTCATTCCTGGAGAGGTAAAAGCAAACATCATGTTGTATAATCTGCAATACTTTTGATAATTTTGACATTGTGCTTCATTATTATCAAACAACAAATGCTTGAGATATAATGGTGGTGTTTTTAAAAGTGGCAACATAACTTTACCATTACCACAACAGTGTTGGAATTTCGGTAATGCACTATGTTTTCGTCTGTCGGTCTTTTCTTGATACCACATAAGTGCTCCACATTGTGTGCATTCAACTATAGGATCTTCAATAACTGAATAATCTATTTAAACAAAATGTAGTTGATGTCAATTAGTAATGTATATTATATATAACAACAGATGATATAGTGTTGATGTCACTTAGTAGTGTAAATTATATATAATGAAGAAGTAAGCATTTGTTATAACGATACATACCAATATTTAAAGAATCCACTGACGTAGAATTCGTATAATACTCCTCTTCATCATCATAAGTTGAACTTGTGTCATAATTTGCATCTTGAGCATTTAACTCGCATGAACTATCGCTGAATGAATCATCCGTTGAGACTTCATCACCATAGTCATCACCATCAAAGTTTTGATCTGGAGTTGTAGTAAATGTTGCAGGTCCTGGTGTAGCCGTATTGTTTGTGGACGAAGAAGCGATATTATGATTCTCATTTGCAAAATGATCAAAGAGTTTGACAGTCATAGACTGAATAACACCCACATTCAATTGTTTTTTGGATGAAACGTCATGACAACTTGGTTGCGTATGAATGGTATTGTTCCATTGATCAAACCATGAGGAAGTTATATCAGATAATGGTGTTTTCAAATACAAAAGGGATGGAGAATTGATCCTGAAACGATCTTCATAGTTGTTGATACAATTTTCATCAAGCCTCTTGTTATGTGACATTTTATCCTGCATAATATTTTTCCTCCTCTGTCGTGCTGAGGCTTGAATTGTTTTGTAGGAGTATTTTCAAAACTCCTAATTGTATCTGAGCTGCCTGATGCAGAAACTGGTGTGAAGGTAACCTGGTGTCTTCCATTAACTACAGACGAAGTAATGTCACAAAGTGGTGTCCTGCTATGAACTCCGGGTGACACATAGTAACTTTGACAACCTTTATATTGGATTATATTATTAACTTCAATTTTGGACTTTTTCGATCTTTTATCTGCAAGAAGTTGCTTCCTTTTGTGTCGTGCCAGTGTTGCAACATCCCTCTTTTACAAATAATGTGAATCCATATTGTTGGACAGTTTCCTCAAAGTCACTGGTGTCAAAGTTTCATGTCTTGAAAGCAAACTGGTTTCATGAAAAAAAAAAGATAACATATTAATATTACTTTGTGTATTGGCATTAATTTATTGTTTCAATTCTAACCAATTTAATGTTTTTTTAATTTAATCTAAAACTATGTCTACAATATCCAAATCGTGCATAGGTGTTTTGTCAAATAAATATTATAAGACATTGAATATCAGTGATATTGCATTACATATTAATAATATTGTTATATACTAATATTATTAGTTATTACTAATATTATTATTAAAGCAATTATATATAAATAAATTCTTCAATTTGCCTATGCTACCACCAATAAATTCGTTGATTAGGCTATACTGATAACAATAAAGGTGAACGGCTATGTCATTGAAACTGAAAAACAACCCAAACTAAACAGTCACATAATCACATTAAAAGTGAATACTAACCGTGGATACTAACCGAAACCTTGTTAATGTTAACCCAAAATTCTTTAACAATGCAGTTACTCCACATGGGAAACCTAAATTTGTTGGATTCAAGGAATAGTAATAATTAAAGCATGCATTTCAAAGGTCTGACACGTTTTTTTAAACATGTAAAGTGATGGCCTTAATATTTAAGACTGGTCCTACACGACAACATCAAATCATTACCCTAAACCTATTTTAGCTATTATCAGAAGCAACACATTGGTTTCTTGAACAACCTTGTCAAAAATAAAGTTTGCAGATCGGATTATTGTGCAAGATCAAAGACAACAGTGGCAATGGCTTCCTCCACTTCTACTTCCAACGGGTAACTCTCCTAACACATAATTCCTCCAACATTTTTTTGATAAGTTTTATCGCAGATGCATATAGGTTTTCTAACGCCTTATTATCATGACGTGACATGCAACATACTCCAGGTTTTTATCTCTTTCAAGTGATGAGGTTAATGAAATCATTGGTAAAATGGTGAAAAAAGTGAAACAACCCAGCAACAATGTTCAAGTGCAAGAAATGTTCCCCAAAATCAATACGACCCAGCCAAATGTTTAATTTGTTGAGGTGAATCAGATCGTATCTGGTGACATAGGTCAAAGTGATATAATGCTGAAGGAAGTTAAAATGGAGCAGGATGATGGCCAAACATGCTATACAAATAACAACGTTGGAAGCCTTGTGAAAGATATTTTCAGGGAGAAAAAGATCACAAGGGCACAGAAGCGGGGAAACCATGTTTTGGTAACATTTTTAATGCAAATTCAATCCACACTAAAACCAAACTCATAGTCTGATCTTGTAACCTAACTTATATTTTGGTTTTATAACCTAAGGTTTATTCACATGATTAATTATATACGATTACAACTGATTATGCAACAATTTCCTCAAGAAGTTATACTGAAGGCTCTACGTCCAGAACAAACTGAGTGTACCCTGATGGACCTTGACACAATGGAATATTATGAATGTCAGATCAAGAAATCAAAGAGGGAGTACGTAGAAATGTACGTTGGTGTTAGTTGGTATGATTACGTGAAGGTGAAAAATCTCATGGTGGGAGATAAGCTGTTGTGCCACTATAACTATGAGAAACAGATGTTGTATGTCAGGTTGTATCGACGTCGCCCAAAGAACAACGCATGAAGGAAATACCTTAATGTTTTCTGCCTAATCATTAGCATTAGTCATACCAAATTTAGTTTGGTATGATAATTGTTAGTCAAGTCTTCTGGTTTGTTGAATGGTGATGATGTCGTCTGGATTGTGAATGTGGTGTTGGTTAGTTGTTGTCTAAGAAGTTATTTATTAATGTTAGGTTTTGGTGATGTTATGACAAATATGTACTTTGCTAAAAATATTTATGGATTATGGTATTATAAATATAATTATTTATAATTGTGTTTTGAAATGTGTATTTCCCATGATTAGTTTTCTTAAATGAAAACTAATATAGATGTTAGTGTTGCTATAATACAATTTTTATTACCAAATTTTAAATGTAAGGTAGTTGATTACAGTTTTAAAAACCATAGCAGATGATATGCTGATAAATAATAAAATATCATACAGATGCAAGCGTATAACAACATTTGATTGAATAAGAAATTTGAAATATCAATATATATTTATATATATGAGTTGTATTGATCACATTGAGAAACTGATATACCACTGCTTTAGCTCAATTTCAATTTTACCCAACAGAATCATGCAGTTGTCAAACAGCAATTGTCATACAAAAATCTAATATCATTGTTAAAAGTTACAATCTTAAAGACACATATGGAAAGTTAAAAACCAACTTTAGCACTGATTCTAAAGTTTTTGTGACTCACAAAAACAATGATGGTATTGTTGAAGCAACAGAAGAGGTTCCATGGAACCAACCATCGATCCAAGAGTCCTCCAAGCCAATAAACATATAGAAGTTATGTGTTACGAATTAACTTGAAAATGTTGATGAAGTCATACGACAGGCCATTGAAACATGGGATACTATCTGCTAAAAGAAGAGAAAGAAAAAGAAAAAACCAAAGCAATGAGATCATCACCCATAATACAGACAGCATACATGTGTATTGAAGTTCACAAATGAATTTAATGTTTTAACTATTTCAAATTTCATGATCAACATAGAACAACATATATAGATCACAAAATACACTTGTTCCAGCATCCTAAAAGTCAGGCATCATTCATAGTAATACAAATTATGATATAACAGTAAGAGAAAGACCAAATACTAATATTTGGTAGTATATGATAAAGGATAAAACAATATTCAATTAATTAACATAATAACTGTATTTAACAACTCGTAAATAGGACAAAACAACCATCTTTGCAAAAAAGGAACACCATATTTCCCAAAGTTATGTTGTAAAGCATACAGAATAAGAATAAAAAAGATTTCTACTAAAGATGACATATTTAGAATAAATTTCATACTAAAAAATGTATCTATTTTCAAAACAGTAGGCGATGTAACTTGTTACAGAACCAAAAAATAACTCTAAATGCAAAAAAACGAAATCACGATAATCCGCAAAATCGATCCAGGACCAAACAGATGCACCCTAATTTTTCCTCTTTGATTGATCTCGTTACTTTGGTTGAGGACATTTGAACACTTTCAATTTCTTCTAAAACATCAGTTAAATTTCTCTTCGACAGAGTCAGCACATAATTTCCAAATGCAGGGTCATAATCTGCAGATGCGGACATAGGTTCCTACAAACATAATAAAAAACCTTAGTTACTTATTGTATCAAACAATAATGGATATTCTTAATGTTAAATAAGATGGACCAATAAACCTACATAAAGACTTTTTAAATCATCCTACGACGATGGGTCTGTCTTTTGGAGCCTTGATGTATGCTGCCAATAGTTAATTATATTAATACGCGTGATCATAAAGCGAAATACGTTCATGATATTATCTAATTAGGATGTCCAGAAAACTTACCTCTTCAATTTTGAAGTAGTCTTGTATTTTCCTACGTGATTCGTCATCTTCTTTAAACCCAATAACAGAAAGTCTACCATATTTTGGTTGAAAAACAGCTCTAATAGCCAACTCATTTTTCAATATAGCATCAAGTTCATAAGGGAATTCAAGGGGATCATCTTCACCTGCCTAAATCAACAACAACAACTAAATTGAAATTCAAACCAATATCTAACAGCAAGAAAATTACAACATACATGATTTTCTGAAATCCATCTATGTGATTAATATCAGCAAAAACTTCAAGTTTACCAAACAAACTTACCAAATAACAAATTAGATTGAAAGTTTCCATCTAATATGGACGACAAACCAAGCATAAAAAAGTATAATGAAAAGGTATAGTACCTCTATCAGTTGCCTTTTCATCTGCAGTGCAGATTTTCCGATTAACCTCACACAACCGCCTTCCCAAAAAACGAATCTGCCCTTGAATTTAGCATCTACTGCCAATACTTGAAGTTTGTACCAACACCAATTAATTACAGACTATACAATAAGGTACTATTATTTATCATATAATAGTTATATGAACACATTGGGTTATGACATACTGAGGCACCGGTTCATCTGTTATGTGATTCGCAAAACACTTCAGCTTTCCATCCTTTAGAGACACACTTTTTGTACAATGACCACACCCATTGTAATACCAGCTTGCTTGGCCTACCTCAAACTTCATCAACGTTGCCACTGTCACACATGCTGTCTCCTATTGAAACAGCAATCAGAATAAAGATAAAAACTATATGATTGTTGAATAGAATAACAACAAACAAATATATATCTTACATGTTGAAGACTCGTGATTTCAGCCAGACTTAGAACTTCAGCTTTCCATATAAACTTATCAAACTCGGAATACTGTGAGCTTTGTGTCGTTTCAACTTGCAAGATTGACGAAGACATTAGAGGTAATTCGCCTTGGAGACTGATATGTATATAACAAATCAAAATATAATGTAAAAATCTGAATAAAAAAAAAAGAAAAATTGGACATAAACAGCAAACACACAAACATGTATACACAAATTAACCCAAACAAAATACCTTCCTCTTAGCTTTCTGATTTCACCAATGCTAAAGTCATTTATAATTAACTTAGTGCCATTCCATGCATTAGACACATTCAGCGGAAAACCACCTTCCATTATACAGAAAACACCCATGCATCGCAGTTATATTTAACAGTAGCTAAACTATATATAAGCAAGTATTGTTAAATATGTAATGTAAAAAATACAGCAGAATAAAATATATACCTTGAGCACCCTTAATTCGCGCATTCTGTATCAAAACAGTAACAACTCTAGCTTCACTGTTACTCCTATAATAATCATAAAACTGCAAGGCAAGCTGTCCCCACAGAGTACATTGAACCAAAGATTTGCTGATATAAAGACGCATTGCAGCACATAGAAAGCTTAAGGTTTAGTAAAAAAAGATCGACAATACATACATACTTTGTTATAACCACTGAAAAACTTACGGCATACCTCATATCAGTTATAGTAAACACGATTTTGTTTTTATTATTATCAGCATTCATCATGGCCTGCGTAATCTCAGTACCTCCTCCGACAATATCTAACAGCAAGAAAATTACAACAAACATGATTTTCTCAAATTCATCTATGTGGTTAATATCAACAAAAACTTCAAATTTACCAAACAAACTTACCAAATAACAAATTAGATTGAAAGTTTCCATCTAATATGGACGACAAACCAAGTATGTTGAAATATTTACTGGGATTCCGGACAACTCCGCTTTCTTAACCGAGGTTGATCCACAAAACACCAACTTGAAATCATGAGTAGTTGATTTAAAGGAAAAATCATTATGAGAAACCTTAAAATTCTGCATAATGTATGCACTTCCAACAACAAGTTCTGTTATGTGCTTCAAAACCAAATGCGGCGGGACAATGACTTGAATCATGTCAAGCTAAAAAACGAAATAGAAAAACATCAAAAACACAGAAAAATTCGTTACAAAGGATAGTACAAAACTCAACATGATATTGAAACAAACCGAACAATAAAATACAAAACCATCAAAAACACAGAAAAAATCGTTACGAATGAGATTATAAAGATTCAACATGCTATTGAAACAAATGCTTACAATAAAACATAAAACCATCAAAAACAAAAACGAAATCGTTACAAAGGAGACTATAAAGATTGACCATGATATTCAAACAAACAGAACAATAAAACATACCTTTGAATCCAGCAAAACCATCTCCAAATGCTCTTTGTTGGAAGTACTCGTCACAGCCCACAGATGTTTACACCGAACAACTATTTTCCATACATCTTTTGCATCGCTAATGTCCCTCACAGCTTCAATGGGGCGAGCAAACAATAACAGAAAAATAGGAACTCGGTTAAGAATTGCACAACAGTAAAAATAAAGAAGAATGATTTATGAACAACATCAAAAATAGATGAAGGGCATATCAAATCCAAATTGGTTAGTTAGAAGAAGAAGACTGAGGAACGATGGATTTGAAAACGACTTGTTATTGAAGATGAAGACTTACACAGGAAAAGAATGAGGAAGTTCTAGAATCCTTGACCTGAAGTTGGAGAAACAGAATTGGGAAGGGGTTAATGGAAGATGAATTTAAAATAAAAGGTTGGAGTGTTGGATTTGTTTCAAATGAGTGACCATTCACCTTCCCATTTGATGTTTCCCGTGCAAATTGTCGCTTTCAATGTAAGACTCTTCATTAAACATCAACATAATAATAATAATAATATAGTAATATAGTAATCTAATATAAAAAAACACCAAAAAAATAGGTCATAAAAAATAATTTTTTAAATGCTAAAAAGTATTAGCATGACACATCAGCAGTCATTAATGCTAAATGCATCAAATTGCAACCAACTTCCAAAAAACAATTTAATTTCTGGAATTAGAAAATTTTAAGTATGTAATTAGAGGCCTAATCTTGGAAAATCCATGTACTATTCTTTTAATAGATAGATATTAGATTAATTTAGCCTTTGTGTGTTTCCTTTCTTACTAAATAGCAAGCCTTATTCAAATAATATAGATTATTTAAATTGTAATAATTATAATTAGTAATAATAGTAAAAGAGAATATAATTATAAAGTTGTTAATCTAATTGTACTTAATGCTTTTATTCTAAAATTATCCTTACATTAATTACTTTATATTATTATGGATGGAAATTTATTTAAGAGTATATTAGTACTTGTGTTTTGAAATTAAGAAAATTAAATGCATTCAACTACTATTCTTAATAAATATGAAAATTGTCTTTTTTTTTTCTTATAAATCAGGCCGAAATAGTAAGTGCTACTGCTAATATTTAATGTAATCACCTAAAAATTATTATTTCTTATTGATTATTCACTTTCACATAATACACTCTAAACTTTCAAATAATTTATTAATATTTTTCAAAAAAAAAAAAGTGTTTTTCAATTAGTTCATGTTTAATTTAAATCGTCTCAATTAGTGTGAAAATAAAATTTAAAAGTTAAAGCACTTACTCCTATTATAGCTTAAAAGCAAGTCGCAATTGTTGATTTAAAAATGCATGGCAAAAATTCAGATGCAACCGGAAAAAAGAGATTAAAAATATTCTATAGACAATCTATTATTTTATATTATTATATTTATCATAAAATAAAAAACAATATTAAATTAAAAATGATGTCGTAAGTAGTATTAACTAAAAATTCATATTCTATTCACTTATTCTTATTAATATTTCTGTAAAATATATGATTTTTTAATATTTATTAATAATAAACTTTATTTTTAAATAAAACAAATATTTTTTTGAAGTTTAAACAAATTTTACTATTTTTTATTAAATAGAATTATATTATATTTACTTAAATACACTATAAAATTGATATATTTTTAAATAGCATTCAAAATCATATGAAAACTATAAAAAATTAAAAATAAAAACAATTAATGAGCAATGATTAACCCGAAATTATAAATATAAAGTGAATAAACAATAAAATTTAGTAGCTAGGCAATTTGGCTTCAGTCAATTATTGTGAAAATCTCTTTTCACCTAAGAGGCCGAAATTCAATGTTTAAAAATCCATATTGTTTCGGTCGATCAGACTGATTAGACCATGTGTCAGAGGGTAAAGCAGTCCGGTAAGATCATCGGACCATAATTACAGTTGTTCCGGACTGGACCAATGGCTAGGCATGGTCCAATCCACTTCTTCTCCCTTGCCTAAGTCCAGCTGAGGAAGGACAAGATTTACCTTTCTGCCCTCCAACCGGGCACACATGGGCTGATGGTGTTTAAGGTCGTCTGCCCCTCCCCGGCATTTCTGCCCGTTACACACGGCTCTTCCACCCAGGGACAGCAAGGACGCCTATGCCCGGAACCATGCCCTTGCCCGTGGCAACGACTAGTTTTGGGCACCTCTGCCCGTCATAACGACTAGTTTTTGGCAGTTACTTATTCTTCAGAAAACGATTATTCTGCTCCGAAAACAGGGACCGTCGGCCACGCGCTGGGGGCATTATATAAACCCTCTCATTTGAGAGGGTCAGGTATCCGATAATCATCCTAAGAACTCATACTTTGTACTTGCCCTTTTCTCTGACCTTTTCTTACTTGAGCGTCGGAGTGCCTTGCAGGTACACCGCCTTCTCCTCATCTCACACCCAGCATCACAGACATTCTTCTTGGCCCATCACAGGATCTGATCAGCCTTCACGATCAGTGGCGCCGTCTATGGGAAACTTTCCCCGTCTTAACATCCACCTCGGATTCTAAGACCAAAACACACTCTCCGTTCAAAATTACGATCATGGCCTCTCAAGATCACGTCAAAGGTGATCACCATCTTTCTACCCTCCCTGTCAACAAATTTGATGCAGACGGATTGTCATCCCTCCTCGGAGGAGACGCTCGTCGCCTGAGGGACGGGGCTACCGCGTCTCCTTCCCCCACTCCTGCTGATCGTGCCGACGACCATCCTTCGCTAGCCGTCCAGCCCGTTCCAGTGCCACCCAAAGCCGACCCGGCCGTGGTGGCCCTCATTGAAGCGATCAACAAGACTAACGTCCTTATCCTCTAACAAAACGAGAGGATTGGGGCGTTGGAAGAATATGCCCGTCCGAGATCCCCCCCCCCCCCCGCCAAGGAAGAATCGATGACGATCCAAGAGTCCACAACCCCGGCGGGAAACCGACCATCGAGGGTGCCAAGAGCCAGAATCCCATGTTGTTCGGAAGCGCGGTCACGTTTCCCCGCGAACCCAACCTTCCCCGGGCCACAAGAGAACTCGAAGAGATTAACGTTCGCCCCCGGTCAGACCAAAGGGTCGGGCACATACACCATCACCCCGAAGAAGTTGCCGTCACGAGCGAATCGTCCACTCCCCTTCCCGGACCAGTTCCAGCAGCGACGATGAGCCCCACGACCCATTGTCCCAAGAGATATTGGCTACACGACTCCCCAAAGGCTTGGAGAAACCCCAGCGTTGGGCACTTACGACGGAACGACTGACCCCGATGAGCACATCGAAAACATCGATGCGCTGTTAGATTACCGTGGCGTCCGGGGCGCCATCAAGTGCCGCCTGTTCCCGACCATGCTCCGGAAAGGGGCAATGACTTGGTACAAACAACTGCACGAGGAGTCTATCACCTTGTGGAAGCAGTTGGGCGAGATGTTTTCCAGGCACTTTACGGCATCATGCCGCCATCCCAAGACTGAAGTCTCCCTTGAGGCCATAATTCAACAAGGGAAGGATGAACCTCTCCGAGCATATATCGAGAGGTTTAACAAAGAAGCTGTGCAAGTCCCCACTACCGACGACATGAAAAAAATTCTACTCGAACGGGGACTCCGCCCATACTCAGAGTTTTCTAAAGTTGTTGGCCTTGCACCTCCAAGAAGCCTGGACGCCTTTCTCCTCAAGGCGCAGTCGTATATTCAGTACGAGGAAAAGGAAGCGGCCAGCTCCGCCCGAGCCTCCCGCCATCAGGAGAATGCCCGGGCCTCTAAAGGAGATGAGCCCTCGACATCCCATCGGGGGGAAAGAAGGAGCGAAGATCGTCCCCGGGAATCCAGGGACAACAAGGGACCCTCTGACCGGTTCCACGACTACACTCCCCTGACTGTCTCCAGGGAAAAGATTCTCTCCAAATGTGTCAACTCGGAGTTTAAGCAGGTGGGAGTCCGGTTCCCCAAGCAGATACCGGCCAAGCCCAACGCCGATAAATCAAAATACTGCTGTTTCCATAAGAGTCACGGCCACACCACTGAAGACTGCATCCACTTGAAGGATGCCATAGAAATACTGATCAGGGATGACCACCTGAAGCAATTTACGAAAAAGAAAGATGCTCCCCGGCAAGACGCCCAGGAGTCAAAGAAAGTAAAGGAAGAGGTGTCTTCCTTCGAAGAAGCCAGCCTCCAAGTCGCCATGTCTATATCACGACCGGAGGATTTCTACATTCCAGACGAGCTCAGCGCTCCCGCGTACTTCACGGCCCACAACCCGTGGGAGACTTTCCCCTCCGCGGTGGTCATCTCTGGAGGGGGCTTCAACAAAATCATTGTGGGCTCTGTGAAAAGAAAGTTCGAGCACCTGATCAGTACGAGCTCCAGCAAGGTGGCAACGCTCGACAAGGCTCAGAAAGGATTAGTCCTCATCTCCTTCTACAAGGAAGAGCTCCTCGGAGGGTCCCCGAACTCAAGTATCCCACTGCTCGTTCGAGCCCAGATGGCCAATTTTGATGTTCGCAGGATTCTTGTCGACCAAGGCAGTTCGGTCGATATTTTGTACTCACAGCTTTTCTCGGCCCTCTAACTAGACGAATCGCATCTCACTCCCTACGTGGGTTCCGACCTCCAGGGTTTCAATGGGTCGGTCACGAAACCCTGGGGGTATGTCGAGCTGATCGTGACCTTTGGATCTGCAAAGACAGCCAAATCCATTAAAGTGCAGTTCCTGGTAATTGACTGCCCGTCTCTCTATCAATGCATATTCGGGCGGCCAACTCTAGCCGAGCTGGTAGCTGTGCCATCCACCGTCCATCTCAAAATGAAGTACTACACTTCGAAAGGTATGGTCGCCCCATTGCACGGGGACATTGAAGCTGCGCGGCGGTGCTTCGAAGCGGCCACCAAGGGACTCAACGCCATCGCTTCCAAGCCGAAGACGTCCAATAAGCCAGCCTTGCCCAGCAGCTCAGAGGAAGCCAAGCCACTGTCTCGCATCGACTCCGTTGACCTCGACGGCCGCTTCGCCGAAGATGACCAGAAGGAGGACCAGGCCGGCCTGAACAGCTCATCTGCCTCGACCAGCAACAACTCTCATCCGATGCGTCCTATCCCGGATGGTGACTTCGAGCTCGCCCTGCTCGGCGACGATCCTCAGCGGGGAGTAAAGATAGGGACCGGTCTCCCCGACATCGCACGAAAGCAACTCAAACCCTGCCTTCGAGAGAACGCAGACTTGTTCGCCTGGAGTGCCGCAGAGATGCCCGACTTAGATCCCTCCGTTGCCTGCCATCAACTCACGATTGACCCAGCCGTCAAAGCAGTAGCACAACGTAGGAGGAAGCTGTAACGCCCCAGTTTTGATCATTTTCTTTAATTGAGTCGATTTAATTATTTTGAGTATTATATTATTTTATTTGTGATAATATGTTATTTTACATCGTGATTATGTTTTATCGCGTTTTGAGAGCGTTTGCGGGATAATTGAGAGTGAGGGTATTTTAGTCTTTTCCCTAATTATTTACTAAGTTAGAAAGAAAAGAAATAGAAAAGAAAGAAAAATAGGAATATAAGGGGAAGAGAGAAAATAGAGAGAAAGAAATAGGAAGAGGAAAAAGAGAAGAAGGAAAAAGAAGAGAAGAGAAAAAGAGAGAAATTGGGAGAAAAGTTTGGAATTCATCAAAACAACTTCTAGGAATCGATTTAATCGGGTAAGGGTGTGAAATTCAATTATCCTATACATGTGTATGATTATGTATGTGTTTGTTTGTGGTTTTGTTGGATTGTATGAGAAATAGAATAAATACCCATTTGTGTAGAAAGTGTGAGAATTCGATTTAATCGTGTTAGAAATCATGTTTTCGTGTTCCTTGTTATTGATACATGATAGATATATGTTGTTATACATCAAATTGGTAATTTTCTGGTGTAAAAATGGGGTTTTTGGGTGAAAATTCGTAACAGCAACGCAACAGGAAAAATTCTGGGTTTCGCTGCCCATACGCGTATGGGGCAGGGCAATACGCGTATGGGGTAGGGCAATACGCGTATTGGTTAGGGCAATACGCATATGGCAATGAAGGAAAGTAGGCAATACGCGTATGGGGCTGGGCAATACGCGTATGGCTGAGGGCAATACGCGTATGGCCAGCAAGGGTGCAGAATGTGTTTTTTTCACGATGTCTTTTCTTGTTTAGTCCGTAACTTTTGATCCGCTTATCCATTTTGAACGTTCTTTATATCGTTGGAAAGCTAATGAAATGTTCTTTCCTATTAAAATGATTTCGATATTGTTGGCCAATTTAATTATGTCGGGAATTGGGAATAGTGTCGTTTTGTCGACTTTTGTAGTTATAATTGTGTGTAATTGATGTGTATCCTGCAATGTATTGTTGGTATGGATATGGTATGACTTGTGTGTTATTGTGAAATGAAAATGCATGAAATACATGTTGTGATGATGATGTGTGGCCTAAGGGCAAGAAAATGCAATGTGTTGTATTTGGTTGTATATGCATTGTTTATGGTTGCATATATGTGTGAAGATGCATTGGTTGTCATGAGTTTTTGTGTGTCAAGCATCATGATATGCATCTTGTGGGATCGTGAGCCTTATATAAAGAGGACTGAGAGCGATCGGATTGTGATCCTTATACAAAGAGGACTGAAAATAATCTATGAACGCCGTGTGCCCATGTGGGGACCTAAAGCGACGGTTTGATTCCTGAGTGAATCTGTTATAAACATCGTGAGCCTTATGCAAGAGGACTGGAAACGGTGGTTATAGTTGATCGTGAGCCTTAAAGATAAGAGGTATGAATAGCCTTAAAAATAAGAGGACTGAAAGCGATCGGATCATGAGCCTTATACAAAGAGGACTGCAAGCGATCCATAAACGTCGTGAGCCTTATACAAAGAGGACCGTAAGCGACGGGTGAACATCGTAGGCCCAACGGGAGTTACAGTGATGTAACGAGTGATGGTTCCAGCAGAGTTCCTGAGTGAACTAGTGTTGAGATTTGATGGAGTCGGTACCGCATGTGCATTTGCATAGAGTCGTTGTGTCGGTCTCTTTGCATCTGCATGGTTTATGATTGCATTGGTTATATGTGGAAAATCATGATTTAATTGATTATGTGTGAGACATGGTGATATGCATTTGTGATAAATGTATGGTGCATGATTAATATGCAATTGGGAATGGAGTAATTATGTGATTGAGCTTGTGATAGCACTTGTAAATCAATGTGCATTCGTGTTAAATGCATTGAGTTATGAATGACATGTTTCGTGTATAAACATATGCATTATGTGTGAATATGTGATTATGTGAGTATAATCTATATATGCTTTATGCGTTGGCGTGTGATAATTGTGGTGAGAATACTTGATATGTGTATTTTATGTCGATATACATAATTATATGCATTTATATTATAATTGTGTTTCTCACCCTTCTGCTGTTTTATAATGCTCTATGAGGCATTGCAGATTAGAGTGTTGGAGGTCTTTTTGTGAAGCTTAGGACTTCATTCTTTTGTCGGTCGGCTCTGATATGTGACACCGGGTAGTCGGGGGATCGATTAGGATTATTTTGCGATGTTGTGTATATGCATCTTTGTCCTTTGTAGTTGTATATATACATGATTCTGCTGATAACAGATAAACTTTTATATATATGATAGTCAGTTTTAGATTTTCCGCTTTTATTCTAAAATCTGATGAAATGTGGGTGTAAGGAACTGAGTTCCTTTGATGATTGCTACCCCACTGTTGCATATCTTTATGAGCAGGTGTTGTATGTTTTGTTTCAATACGATGTGATTCTCCCTGTCTATGCCATGATAATTTAAATATACTCTGATGAAATTTTGAACTTTTATTTATCGCTTTTAATAGCTTGGGGATATAGATTAGGGGTGTTACAGAAGCAGTCTTCGGAGAAAACAGAGGCTGTAGAACAAGCTGTAAAAGACCTCCTCGAGGCAAAATTTATCTCGGAAGCCAAGTACTCCACTTAGCTGTCCAACGTTGTACTCGTGAAAAAATCTAATGGCAAATGGCGAATGTGTCTTGATTATACCGATCTTGATAAGGCATGCCCAAAAGATGCCTACCCCCTCCCCAATATTGATAAACTTGTTGATAACTCTGCCAGTTTTAAACTATTATCATTCATGGACGCCTATTCGGGCTATAATCAAATACCAATGGCAATGAGCGATAAAAAAAATACACGGCCTTCATGACCGAATCGGGAAATTACTACTACAACGTAATGCCCTTCGGCCTGAAGAACGCCGACGCGACCTACCAGAGGATGATGAACAAGGTCTTCCGAGGAGAGATAGGCGACATGCTCGAAGTCTATATGGACGATATGATCGTAAAATCCCACGAGGAAATCGATCACAAGGTCCATTTAAGAAAAGTCTTCGAACAGCCCAGGAAATACCGGATGCGTTTCAACCCAGAAAAGTGCACGTTCGGAGTTCGGGCAGGCAAGTTCCTCGGCTTCTATCTGACAGAGCGAGGAATCGAGGTCAACCCCGACAAGTGTAGGGCATTCTCCGAATTTCCAACGCCCAACTCGAAGAAATCCATCCAGTCCCTCAACAGGATGCTCGCGTCTTTGTCTCATTTCGTAGCCAAGTCCGCCCAGCATGCCCTGCCCTTCTTCAAACTCCTCCGCAAGGAGGCAGCGTTTGAATGGAAGGAGGAATGCGATCAGGATCTCTTCCAACTAAAATGAGCACTGTCAGAGCCTCCAGTCCTCTCTCGGCCAGACAACGGCGAAACGTTGTACCTATATCTCGTCGTGGCAACCGAGGTCGTAAGCGCCACCCTTATCCGTGAAACACCGGACGGGCAAAAGGCCATATATTTCACCAGCAAGGCATTGCAGGGACCAGAGCTGAGATACCAGTAGATAGAGAAGGTAGCGCTGGCCCTCATCAACGCTGCGAGAAGTTTGAGACACTATTTCCTGGGCCACACGATCGTGGTTCGGACAGATCAACCCGTAAAGCAGCTGTTGGGACGACCAGACATGGCCGGCAGTATGCTTAAATGGTCGTTAGAGCTGTTCGAATTCGACATTCAGTACGAGAGCAGAAAATCCCTCAAAGCCCAGGCTTTGGCTGACTTCGTTGCGGAAATGACGTCCGCAGATTCCCCTACCTGCGGGGCATGCAAGTGGGCCATTTTCGTAGACGGGGCATCCAGCTCGGCAGGAAGCGGGGCACGCATCATCTTAGAAAATGACGAGGGAATCATCGTAGAGGTATCACTCACCTTATCCTTCCCCACGTCTAATAACCAGGCTAAGTACGAAGCCTTCCTCGCCGGCTTGCGATTGACCGAGGATCTTGGGGCAGAAGAGGTCGTCATCTGCACGGATTAACAACTCGTGGCCCTCTGGGTTCGAAGAGAGTACCAGGCCAAAAACGACAACCTGTCCGAATACCTAACCTTGGTCAAAGAAAAGATGACGAAGTTCATTGCAGTAGAGGTGAAGCATGTTCCCTGCGAACATAACGTCAGAGCAGACGTGTTATCTAAACTAGCAAGCACGAAGAAAAAGGGCGGAAACAAGTTCGTCATCCAGGAGGTACTTCCTCGACCCAGTATCGAGAATGCATCCCCGGCCCTCGATGTACAGGTAATCAGTGACAGCAATTGCTGGATGACCCTCGTTTATAACTACCTTGCTAGGGACGAACTTCAGTCCGACCCCAAAGAGGCCAGCACAGTCAGGCGCAGGGCCTGCTCCTACATCCTGGTCGAAGACAAACTCTACAGGCGAGGGTTCTCCATCCCATTACTCAAATGTGTCGAGGAGGAGATGGTCGCCCACGTCCTGCGCGAGATCCACGAAGGAATCAACGCCCAACATCTCGAGGGGAGATCCCTCGCCCGGAAAGCCCTTTGAGCAGGGTACTACTGGCCAACCATGCAGCAAGATGCTAAAGAGCATGTGAAGAAGTGCAATAAATGCCAACGACACGGGGACATGCACCTAGCTCCACCTAACGAGCTCAAGACTATGTCCTCCCCGTGGCCATTCGCCTGGTAGGACCTGGACATCCTGGGGCCATTCGTAGTAGGATCAAACCAGAACAAATACTTAATAGTAGGCATTGATTACTTCATAAAGTGGATAGAAGCAGAAGCTCTAGCCAAAATAACAGCCCTTAACATACAGTGTTTCTACAAACAAAACATTCTCGCGCATTTTGGTATCCCTAAAGCAATAGTCACGGACAACGGGACACAGTTCACGGACAGGAAGTTCCAGGATTTCGTCGCTCAGCTAGGCACGAAACAACACTTCGCATCCGTTGAACATCCCCAGACTAACGGGCAAGCCGAAGCGGCAAACCGAGTAATCCTTCGAGGCCTCAAGCGAAGGCTAGACGAAACGAAAAAAGTTTGGGTCGAGGAGCTGCACAGTGTCCTGTCGGCGTATCGTACGACTCCACACTCTTTAATCGGGGAAACTCCCTTTCGCCTGGCCTATGGGACCGAAGTTGCAATCCCCATTGAAGTACACGTACCATCCAGGCGGACTGAGTCACCCCTGGACAAAGAAATGAACGACGAGGCACTAAGGGAAGAGCTTGACCTCGTCAAAGAGGTCCGGTCCAGAGCAGCTCTCCGCGAAGCCTCATTAAAGCAAAAAATTACAATCAGGCACAACTCCAAAGTGATACGGAGAGAGTTCCAAGTGGGCATTCTTGTCTTGAGAAGGAACCACAAGGACTCTCACGAAGGTAAACTCGCCGCTAATTGGGAGGGACCCTATCGCGTCCGGAAAAAAATGGAGAATAGGGCCTACTACCTAGAATATCTCAACGGGGAAGAACTTGCTCGACCATGGAACGCCGAAAAGCTAAAGCAATACTATAGTTAAGGCCTTAACTGTCGGTTTGCTTCGTCAAAACAACGGACATTACATCCCGATCATGATGCACACCTAGGTACAAGCGTCACACGCCAGCCAAGGCAGGACCTCGCTCAGGAACGAGCCAGGTCCCTGCCTGACAGTCGTTCCTCAACCGAGCACCGCCGTCGTCAAAGTACCACGATAGGCAGAACACCCAGCTCGTGATGGGAGGTTCACGCTGCAAACTCAGGCCTCAAACGCAACCTGAGCCCCGCTATCTCGCCCAGAAATTCCCAAGCCATTCGACCAGTCCCCCTCACTGCCGAACATATCTACGTCGAGCAATTACCTAAAACTTTAAACAAATCAAAGTAATCCCTATAATGGGCAGACACCTGTATCGAGCAAAGGTATAACACTTAGCAAAAATAATTAATGAAAGCCATGCGCAAACATAAAACATACAAAACCGGCCACACTGACCGGGTACATACATTTAATGGCCACAAGGACCATAAGTGTGCATATTACAAACTAAGGGGGCCACGCCCCCAAACTAAATAAAATTACATCAAAACATGGCACGCAGGCCAGATACATTACAACAAGATAAAAAAAGGATCACTCCTCCATCCGCTCGGGCTGCTCAAGGTCAGGATCAGGCTGCTGAGTCTCCTCGTTCAAAAGTTAGGCATGCTCATGGCCAATATCGAAGAAGTTCGGATTAACTATCTTGCCATTCTCAACATGGCCCAAGAAGTTGGTACCCTCCGTGGATATCTGGACCTCCGGGTTCACCAACCGGAGTTGAGCCACGACGTTTTTGAACGACTCTTCCCCAATGGAAATGACGTCTTCCTCTGCCCGTATAAGACGAGCGACAGGCTCGGCTCTCGTCTTCAGCGCTTTTACATCCTCGGGTTCATCTTTAACCGATGTCGCCGCAGCCTGCACCTGGTCCACCAGCTCCTCAGCAGCCTTCTTCTCCGCAACCAGAGTGGCGTTCTCCCCTTTTAGCCTGACAGCCTCTTCGTCTGATTTCTTCCTCACATCGGTGGCTGCCTTTGCCTCTTCCCTAGCCTTCCTCGCGGTTTCCTCCAGGGACGCTATGGTCGCCTGGGCCTTCTTAAGTTCGGACTCAGAGGAAGAATCTCCCTCGGCATATATCGCTGCCATCTCCAAGACCCTGCCAATGCAGAGGCATCCTGCGCCAGCAATGCCCTCTTGCTCAGGCGATCCATGCCCTCCAACTGAAGATACTATGCCCAAGGTACCACTAGGGATGTTCCCTCAAAAATTTCCTATCAAGGATGCAAGGGGGAAGTTCAAACTTGCCCTTTTCAGGCGCCCGACTGAGGTCCACCGTCTCACTGGCCCTAGACCGCTTGAACCTCGAGGCCAAAGGCAGCGGGGATCTCTGGGCAGGTACGGGCGAGGAACTCCCCGCAGCAGGATGATGAGAAGGAGCACAATGTGTAATTCGAGGCTTCAAGGCGGCTGTGCCAGGCTTGCCCCTCGCCATTGCGTTCTTCACCATCCTCTCGTGGGCAGAAGGCATCTCACCTGCAAAAACACAACAAACATATTAGCCACCGAGGAAGCTATAATTAGGACAAGATACAAAAGACTAAAACTACCAAGTAGCTTAAAGGCGTCCGCAGGAGTCTTGCACTCCAGAAGCGCCTTCGTCTTGCACTCTGCAGGAGTCTCCACTCTCTGCCCGCCATCTTTCTCATAGATCGGGGCACCCTTCTTTGTCCAACACTCTGCAGGCCTGAAAGAGTTAATGTACTTGACCAGCGTCTCGTAATCGGCTATGTCCTGCTCGTCCACCATATCTGGTTGGGTAAGATAATGGCCAGTTCCCCGAGTGAAGTGGCTCCCACTCCAGCAAAAAGGGAACTTGAACACCCTGTCCGCCAGTAATTTCCCATCCTCATCATACATATCTCGGCCATCCTCGTCGGTCGACACTGCCCAGGCATACGTGGTATCTTGGGCTGCCTCGGACACAGGCTCGATAACATATAACCTCTCTTTGAAGGTCCTGATCGACTCTGAGAAGGGCTTGAACAACTTTCTTGGTTGCTTCAGCGAGACCCAACCATACCTCCTCCCCGAGGCCTGCCTTTAAAGGTGGAAGATAATGAAGAACAAAGGCTTCGTAGCTACTATCTTCAGGAACTCGCAAGTCAGTTTGAAGGCGCAGATGAACGCCAACGAATTCGGATGCAGTTACGACGGGGCTAAGTCAAGATGGACGAAGATGGATTGCTGGAAGTCAGTAAAGGGCAGCCACGACCCTATTTCCTTGAAAGCACACTCATACATGGAGAACCTCTCCCCGTAATCTATGCATATTCGATCATCTTGAGTGGGGAAGTGCACCTTCCACTCCCTCTCTGGTCCTACGTCCATAAAGACATCCCCTGTGTAAGACGCGAAGGTAGATGCATGCTCAGCAGGCTCCGCCACCGTCCATTCCTCTGCAGAATCATGTTCAAGATCCTCTCCGACTTCACTTGGGGCATTTGAAATTTCTGTGTCGCTACTCTCCGAGGAGCTCTCCTCGGACGAATCTATGAGAATCTCTCTTTCGGGCTCTGACGCCATCTCGATCACCTGAAAAGCAGAGGACAAAAGTGAATTCGACTGCGAAATCAAATCCACCCTTCCACCGCTAGTCGAGTGAAAGGGCGCGTGAAGGGCCGAGGACGGCGTCCTGACCTAAGTCCTAAATCAGATAACATAAGAGTCTCCCACGAGGAGATGCCCAAAGGCAACCCCTCATTCGCTACGAGGAGCCTCCCCAACCTACTACCCAGTTGCTGTTTGAAGCTCCACCAGAAAATTCATACGTTCATCAGAAAATTCATCAAAGCATCAGAAAACTGGGTAGCCTCACCAATCATACCTGCGCCATCGTTGCGATAGCGCTGGAGACGGCCTTATTCTAGGACCTCTGGGGAGCTCTGGCAAACACATCAGCTGCAGAAGATGGCCAAGCCACTGTCCACCACCAACAGACGCCGGAAAAACGCAGCAATCCCACCTAAGTCTACCTAACCGTATACATTCTAACCAAAACAAAGATGAAAACAAGGAGGGAACCAGGTAACGTACGTGGTCAAAGAGAGTTTGGAGAACCAAAGAAGCTGTGATCGAAAAAATAGCAAGTGTACTATTTTTACCGATGTAGTAATAGTTGGGGTTATCCCTAGAATCGATCTCTCGAGGACTACGTGTAATTATAAGTGCATATGCTATTTCAATTAAACAAAAATGCCTTTGGGGGTTTGTTTGTTATAAAAATTAAAATAACTATTGAGCAAATAAGCAGAACGAGTAAAAATTACTTAAACAAATATGAGAAATATGCTAGGGCAAGGTGTATGAAATTCCTTATAATAATAACAATCCTTATTTTTCAGAACATTGCTTAAACCAATCATGACCGACTTTTAAGAACATTTTTCTCTAATTCCTTAGTAAGAAAAACCTTTGGTATTCCTTCTATATCCCAATTCCTTAGCGGTATAGAAAGAATAACAAGCAATTATTTTTATCAAAAGCTTTGCGGTTACTATAGAGTATCCCTATTCCTAGGCGATATCTACTATAATATTATCGTATAAAAAGCATAAACAATGGTTTGTCCGACCAAAAGTTAACCGTGAATCAAATCCTATTTTCCAATATGGACAAGCATTAAGAACATTATACAATAAACATGATTATGGGAAAGCAGTGAAATTTCTATTGCAAAGGAAAAATTGTCATTACAAGGAAAATCAGGGACACCCCCTAGCATTGGGGGGTTTAGCCTCTCATAGTTCTAAAAACAAAAACAAAAACATAATTAAAAGTAGACATTACAATTTGATCGGAGGAATTTTGATCTTCAATCGTGAATGCTAATGAAAAATCTTCCTTCTCCCAATCGCCTTGATAGCATAAGAACTCAAGCGTAAAATTATACGTAAAAGCAAAAGTGTTTTTCTCCTCTCAAAAACTGGCTTAAGTAATTCCCAAACAATCATAATAGTATGGAATACCCAGAATGCCCTTTCAGGAAACTTAATCACACAAAATCATAAAAAAAAAATGAGATTTGCTCTGCACAAGCCAACACGGGCCGTGTCAGCTGACACTGCAGTCCGTGTTGGCCCTCTGCCCCAAGGAAAATCAAAATTTTGCTCCAGACCTCCTGACACGGGCACCCGTGTCAGGCCCCTGACTTCAAGTGAAAAGGCGTGCTACTCCAGGCCTGCTGACACGGGCCGTGTCAGCTGACACGGGCACCCGTGTCAGCCCCCTGTCTCCATTTCAAAACTTCTTTCTTGGCCATTCTCCTGACACGGCCCGTGTCAGGCGCCACTAGGGCCCGTGTCAGGCCACTGCTACTTTGCGTAATTGCTTCCGGAGCTCCCCGATACCTCCATTCCTCGCACAAGTCATCTGGGGCTTCCCACTACGATCTGGAAATACTTAAAAACAAGAAAACACGTGTAAAGTGCAACAAAATCATAAAAACTAATGAAAGGAACAATAATAGATAGTTGAAGCGAAAAAGTAGAAATAAGGTGAAAAAGAACAATAATACCCAACAATGTGTTACCGATTGTGTTGTTTCGTGCCGAATAATAGACGAAAGACAAGAGGAAATGGTGACCGATCACAACCCCAAACTTATCTCATTGCTTATCCTCAAGTGATGCTCGAGACAACAAGACGGTTGTAACACCTCAAAATTTGCCCTCTTTCTTTTAGCACTAACTGACTTATGTTTCATTTCATTCTTGCATTATCATCTTTGCATATCATTGTTTCTTTTGGGCATGAGATCAAGGTAGTTCCCAGCAGCTCATGGCATTATCAGTTCCAGTACTATTTTCAGCAGTATTCAGAGCCAAGCAGATAATTTTCAAGGTCTTTTGGAGCTTTTATTTTGCTCATTAGACGTTTTGATAATCAGAAGCTTCAACAGTCATTTTCTGATCAAGCGATCCAGTATCAGACGTTATTAATTCGGCAGGATATTCTTAGGTGTCAGCAAGAATTTGTGTTTCATTCCAGGTGTTACTCAGTAGCAATATCAAGTTTTGAGTTTCAGAGGCTTAACGGGTTCAAAACAATTGCCAGAAGTCGCTTTTCCAAGTTTCCCTCCAAAAGGCGCCAAAACTCAAATTTTGAACTGAGTAACCGGTTACTCACCACGCGTTAACCGGTTACTCCCTTGTTTTTCTGCGCATCCTTAGCAAATTTGAACTAAGTAACCGGTTACTCACCACACGTTAACTAGTTACTCTGAGCACAGTTTGAAAAATTAAAATTTGTATCATGTGCTTGGCTTGTGCATGTGTGGGAAGGATCTAGAATTGATTCATTTTCATTATTTTCCACCAAAAATTCAAATTCCTTCCAACATCTTCCACTCTAATTCCCCACTCTTTCTTTCAAATTCCACTCCTAATCTCCATTCCACTCATTAACCCACACTCCAAACCACATTTGAATTCCTAACCTAGCTTCTATTTAAATCAATTCATTCCAAACCTCACATAACCTTGATCCATTTTCTGAATTTTCTACACTTCTCACTCCAATTTCCTCTCAACTCTTCTCTCATTTCAAAACCCTTACTCAAAGTTCCTTCATCAAAGTTCAACAAATTTTGCATTGAAATTTGTTGATCTTGGAACTAAACCTTCATCCTTTCACCAATTCTTGGAAGGATCTTGAATTTGCTGCTATTTCACTCTTGATTTTGAGCTTTTGGAGCTGATTTTGGAGGAAGCTTGAAGCAAAACCATCACATTGTTTGGATCTTGAAGTTTCTTGCTAGGATCTTGAAGTTTCTTGCATATATCTTGGATTTCTTTCTTGGAATCATCAATTTTCATTTGCAATAATCACCAAAGCAAATCTCAGCTTTGTAGGTTGGTTTTCTTTAGATCTATACTTGTTTTAGCTTATTTACAACTTATTCAATGTAGATCTTTGGTGATTTTTGATTTGGATCCATTTTACTTGAATTTGGTTCTTGATGTTGATGATTATTGGATTCAATTGGTGTTTGATTGTTGTTATTTGATGTGAATTTCGTGATTAATTGATTGCATGATCCTTTGGATGTTTGGAGAAGTGATTTGCTGCTGAAAAGTGCTTTTGAAACAGTTTTTTTGGGCCACTGTCCCAGAGTAACCGGTTACTCACCACGCGTTAACCGGTTACTCCTTTGTATTTTTGCGTAATTTGTCTGATTTTGAACTAAGTAACCGGTTAACACCCACAGGTTAACCGGTTACCACTAATGCAGAATGTGATTTTCTTGCATTTTCTTGTTTTTTTGAGATCCTTTGCATGTCTAAACTTCATGGATTAATATGTTGATGATTTGTGGATTATTCTTGAGCTGTTTCACCTCACACCATTGCATGAACACGATTCTTCGACACGCGATTCTTGGTTTTCATCGATGAATGTTTATGTTTGCGTTGTTGATTACTTGATGCGATAAACATGTTGCACACACATTCGAATCATGTTAATTCCTGGTTAATGCTCAACTCGCTGGACATATGATGCATGATTGTTGTTTGTCTCCATGGTTGCTTGTGCACGATGTTTTTTATCAATGTTTAAATTGGGCAATTTTGTTGAGTATACTTGTTCTTGAGTTGTTAACATGATCATGTTTGTTCATTTTTTATGTTTGCAACCTCTATGCTTGGTACCTTGCTATGCGTGCTCATTTGCAATCATTTCATGCATGATTACTTGTTTAGATGCATGCTGCCCTGCTCTTTTACAGCTGCTGTTCTGAATTGTTTATGTGCTATCAATCGCATACACTTGTTGCCTACTGCCTTTTACGCCTATTATGTGCTGAATATGTGTGCTGTTAAAAGCTGACTTGTTTGTATGCTGGTTGTTACCGCTGTGCAGGTGCTGAAGCGCTGTTGTAGCTGCTATTTTAGTTTCGTTTCTTGGTTTCGATTCGCTTTTGCATGCTAACTTAGGTAGATGTTTCCCTTCTTACCTCGACCTTAGGGGCATCTTTTGCATGACAATATTAGGATAGAATTCCCCTTAGTGTTTTCTTTTCCTTGGGTCTTCTCTTCTCATCTCACAACAATTCTAAGACACTTAATAAATATAACGTATATTGCGCTCGAGCCTTAAGTGTAGGAATGAAGAACGAGGGGTCTCCCCTCCTCTTCTAGAGTGTTTCGCATACGTCCCATTGGGGGCGACCATGCGACGCATTCGTTCCCGCATGGTAGACTTTGGTGCAATATAAGTTACGAACTAACTTCAATCCATTTCTGTCTAAAAAACACAAAACAAACTCAAACCTTTTTCATCCTCCGGGATTGTTAAGTTTCAAACCATTTTCAGAAAAGAGCAGGTTACTTCCGTCTCGTCGCAAACAGGCATCGACCCTAACTGCTGGACACGAACTTAATGTCGCTCATAAAAAACACTTACCGACCCTGTTAGGTCAAACTACGACTGCTCTGATTTCCTCTCTCTAGTCCGATTGAGGATACGTAGGCACGAGACGCGATGTCTTGGCGAGCAACCTCCCCCCTTTAGTTCGTAGTCGTCCGAACTACATTAACTCTGACTTTCCCATTGCACGAGGGAATACGTAGGCATAGGACGACGATGTCCTATCGAGTCACTTCTTTTTCTTTTCTTCGTCGCTTCTTCGTTCTTTTCCGTTCACGTTCCTTCTCCTTTCCAGTAGCAGCGGAGCTCCAGATGACGACACCCTTTGATCGAGACAACAAGCGTGGATCCCATCGAGTACGATGGACGCGTGGGGGTGCTCATACCTTCCCCTCACGTAACCGACTCCTTTACCCGTTTCTCTTGGTCGTGAGACCATGCTTTTCCCTTCCCTTAGGTTTAGGTAGTGTTTCCTTTCTTTCTCTTGGGATAAATACACGTTGCTGGCGACTCTGTTTCCGCGCCACTTTCGCGTTTGTACTTGGATGAAAATCCCAGGAGCGACAACCTTCACCCCCAAATTATCCTAACCTTACCACAATACTGTTGAGGACCTTCGCAACTCACCTTCAACGTTCCTTTCAACGGTTTCCTTCTTACCCGACTTTTGACGTTCCACCAAACTTCCACTTCGAAGTATCCTTTCACCTGTCAGCTTTTCACACTCTCACCAAATCTCTCGTGTTAAAGTGTTTACACTAAAAAATCACAACATGTAAAATCGACTCATAAGTTTAAATGCCATCTATTTTCATATCACATACACACAACACACACTTTTTGAGGGCTTTTAGGGTTGTAACGGGGCTTCGGGACACGGTGGGATAAACAAACAAAAGGGAAAAACAAAGGTTTTTTATGCTCAGATGCAATGTCATTTCTCTCATCCGTGTGTAGCTTGCACTTTTCATACTCAAGGGCGTTGGACACAACTTATTAGGATTTTTTAGTTTCTCTCCTCAAGTGTAACTTCGAGGTTCTTTTTCGAATTTTTTAGACTGGATCCTCCTATAGGTAAGTGCATTCTTTCATCTCTCTTTTTTTTTCTTTTTTTTTAATGCACTTACTTACATTATTGCGAGTGTTTCAACCCCAAACTTAAAGTTTTTGCACAAGTCAGAAATTAATGACATCTATCCGAGCAGGGTGAGGGAGTGTTTGGGCTTATGGTTTACACAATGTGGTTGATAACAAACAAAAGGGGATATGGCTCGAAAGAGCTAACAATGGATAACATATGAGGGTTGGCTAGAAAGGTTCAGGGCTAACAAAAACAAATGCCTCAGTGTGTAGATGTGTGCATAGAAAATCCAACAAACGAATACGCAAGCTAAGAGTGACAACGACATACCGGATAACTCTCATGATGATAATGCATTTGGCTTTGTATAATCCTCACCATGTTTGGCCTGCTGACATTTTCCAGGGTACCTCTTGTGTGATGTGGTATCATTCCCATCTCGAGTGCACTGTATTCCCGAATCAGTCCCGTGTTGGAGAGTCGCGTCCGATCCCTTACTTCAGCAGTATCCACTTTCGGGGGTTTCCTTGAGATTAAGATTGGGCCGCGTCTTCTCATCCACTTACTACGAACTTCGTGATTATCCGGCACTAAAGTCTCCAATCTGTAACAAACTAACATAAAACACACCAAACAAACGAAATACTTAAACAGAAGTGAAATGACGGAAAATAAAACAAACAAAAAGCAAATAAAAACCAAAAAGAAAATAAATCCCCCCCCCCCCACACTTGAACTAAACATTGGCCTCAATGTTTTAGAACAAGCATAAGAGGGTACTCACAAAGCCTCACTAGGGAAGAGGTGGAGGAAACTACAGCATTAACTGATGCATCAGCAGGTGCATTTCATCCATTACGGCTCCCTGCCGAGCCTGTTCTGCCCCTTGGCGTGATTGTTCTGCTCGAATGCCACCTAACTCAGATCACACCCAAGACCATGGATCTTGAGGCATATAAGATGACTCTCCACCGATTTGGGTAGGCATTTCAGGCGGTGGTACAAAATACTCTTCGTCCTCAGCGTCCTCACCCTATTGGTCACCTACATCAAAATTTTCAAACTCGTCCTCTTCCTCAGGGACGGTCTCAGCATACAACCAGTTATCAGGATTTTGAATAGAAATTTTCTCCGTGTTAGGGAGAGCGTTCACAAATTTATTATTATTGAGAACAACAAAATAGTAGGATCTGATAGCAATCATGCCCTGCTGGACCAAGGCACTCATGTCCAGCTTTGTCTTACCTACCACAGGGTCCTGAGTATCCAAGATAGGGCCATACTCAAAATGACACACTATCTTGGTGATCATTCCCCCAATAGATATACCACCTTGGGCCGCTCGACCCACTCACCCCAAATAATCAGCCGCAAAAGCGGCAACATTCACCTGCAAATTTTTTGTCATTGCATATAAGAAATATAGCTCCTTCTGAGTTGCCACTCCGGTACTATCACCCCTGCCAAATAAAGTGTACGCAAGCCCTTTTTGGGCATATCGAAAACATGGGTTCTGGATCCGCGAGGCTTTTGCCGCTTTCGCGACATACTCGAGCCTGCCAGTAATGGCATTCCAGAAAGAGCCAGCAGCAAAATCCTCCGGAACAGCTCCGGGGCCAGAGGTTGGGAGTCGGAGAATCCGTCCCAACTCCTCCACAGTCAACGAGTGACCCGCATTAAAGAGACGGAAATGCAACGTACCGTAATATTCCCGTTCTCCACCTGTCCAACGTTTATACAGTTGAAATTCCACAGTGCTTAAAAACTCTAGCGTAATACGCTCATAAGTGGGAGCTTCTAATTGCATAAATGTTAGCATGTCTAACGAAAGGAACATCCGGTGAACTTCCACAATTAATCCGAGATTAGAGAGGGTAGTGTCACACATATACCTTGTGAGAGTTATTCTCCGTTTTACATGACTGTGGTAGCGCCGTTCTTGAGCCGGCGACTGAAAATGGCTGGTTTATACCTGAGTGAATCGCACACTCAAAGATAACACAGAGTCGCCACCGAACTTTATTTAGTCCCAAAGGACAGGGAAAATATCGATAAAACCCAAGGGGAAGAGAAATGGGAACGGGGGTCGGTTATGCAAAAGGAAGGTACTAGCACCTTACGCATCCGTCGTACTCGACGGGAACTATTGCGCTTGCTTCTAGGCTTGGATGGGTTATCTATCTAAAGGCTTATAGCTAAAAGAAGGAGAGAGAGAAGAGAAGGGGAAAAGAAAAGAAAGAAAGAAAGTGCTCGCGGAGGATTGTGGCCCTCGTGCCTACGTACCCTCATAGTGCAATGAGGAAATCAGAGCGTCGTAGTTCAGAGAACTAGAGGATAGAAAAAAGGGGCGAAAGAAAGAAGGATGGAAGTGTGCTCGCCAAGACATCGCGTCTCGTGCCTACGTATCTGACATTCAAAAGAATGCAGAATCAGAGCTTCTGTAGTTCAGGGAACTGAACGGAAAACAAAATAAGAAAGAAACAGGGAGATGAAAGAAGTGGTGTAGAAACCAAGAGCAAAAGTGAAAGAAAGCTCTACTGGGGAAGCAACGAAAATTGGTGTTGAAACCAAGAAAGTAAGAGCAAAATGAATGGAATGAACTCCGCTGGGGAAGAACAGATCAAAGAATTGTTGGGGATCCAAATAAAGGGATGGTGTCAAAACCAAGAGAAAAGGGAGGCTCGGTATATTAACTAGATGGCAATGGTTAACCGAAGAAAGAGAATAAGACCCTGGCGGGGAAAAGAGACTGGTGTCAATAGACGGACTGTGATAAACCAAAAGAGAGAGTGTTTAACCAAGAGAAGGTGTTTGACTCTGAGAGGACGTCGGTATATTAACTGAAAAATATTGGTTAACCGAGGAAATAAGGATTGCAACTCTGTGGGGATAGAGAAGCATTGGTTTTAACAGAGAAAACTGTGATTAACCAGAAGAACGGGTGTAGGACCGATCGAAGGTCGTAACCCAAAGAGGGTGTTGGCATTGACTGAACAAACAGTACTTGACCAACGAAGAAGGGTATTGAACCAAAAGAGGTTGCCAACCGCTGGGGTTCAGTTTCTAATAGAACACTGTGATTAACCGAGGAAAATGAGTGATTAACCAAGAGGAGGTGATTAACTCAAAAAGGGGTTCAGTATTTTAACAGACACACTGTGGTTAACTGAAGAAAAGGGTGATTAATCGAGAGAAGGTGATTAACCCAAAGAACTCAGTATGTTAACAGACGGACTGTGGTTAGCTGAGAAAGAGTGCAAATATTGGTGTTTTAACTGACAGACAGTGATTAACCAAACAAAGGGAGAAGAACCAAAAGAAGGTTGCGAACTGCGCAGGGGTTATCGGTTTTAACAGACAAACTGTGATTAACTGAAGAAAGAGAAAAGAGACTATCCATGGGAATCAAGACGATGATTAACCGCAAGAAAAGAATAGGGTATCGAAGCAAAGAAAGCTTGCTAACCCAATGAACAAAAGATCTTAACCAAGAAGAATGGTGATAGATCAAGAGAGAAATTGACAGAGATAGGAATGATCAAGGATTAAAAGAGATTGCAAAGGGAAAGGAGTGATCAAGAATCGACTCGACTGGGGAAGGACAGCACACTACCGCTTGGAGATAGAGATGACTAAGCCAAGCACATGGTCATTCGTCCCCTACCTGAAGTAGTTAGAATGAGAGTAAGAATTCTCCCTTCTCATTCCTTCTCTAACACGCAGGGTGTAGTGCAGAAATTGAACCGGACGGTCCAACAGCTCCAAGTTGAACAGTGCTTCCGCACGGAACGGACAGCGTAACAGCTCTAACTTGTACAGTGCTCTAAAGTACGGCGTGGCGCGAAACTCCAACTCCACGGGGGATCGAGAGAGAAAGCTCTAAAGGAGGCCTAAAGAGAGGAAAAGGGAAGAACAACTAATCAAAACATGGTTTCGATCAAGTAATCAAAGGGAAAAGCCATGCCAATAATTTTCCAACGAGGATGAAAAATCATTAAGGCAAAAGGGGGAATTATTGATTATACAAGATTAAGCTCATCCATGAAGAATGAAACTTAATGCAAAACCAAGGAAGGGAGTACAAAACAGTACCAAATGATCAACAAATGCAACACAAAATCATGTTATTGTGATCAAAGAAAAATGCAAGAATTGATTATGTTCACATAATGCCAAAACATGGACACTTTGAATAATTGAAATTGTGCAACAAAAGTTCAAGCATAAGCTTCAAACAGAAGTTAAATGACATTTAAAACATCCATAAAATAAAGCATGACAATCAATGGCAGTTAAAATGAAGAAAGCATGGCAAACAAGCTTGAAAATGCAAGAAAATGGCCTACTGCTTCAATGTTAATCGATTAACACTTTGGGTTAATCGGTTAACCGCTTAAAAATCAGCGTTCTTAGTGAAAAATGACCTGGTTAACCGATTAACCAAATGTGTTAACCGATTAACACTGTGACAGTGGCAAAAAAACCAGTAAAAGCAGCTTTTCAAAAGTAGTTTTCAACACATAATCACTTATCCAAACTTCCACATGCTAGAACATGAATTATGCACGAAAAATCAAGTTTAGAAGCGGCAAATGATCAACAATGGAATCAATTAAACAAACAAGATCATGGATCAAGCAAAAGTATAATCAATTCACATGCAAAGAAAGAAACATTGAAACTACATCGCGAATGATACGAAAACGATCGAAACAGAAAAACGAAAGAGATCCACCAACCTACAAGGCTGAGATGTGCCTTGGTAAAATGCTGCAATGTGATCTTGATGAAGATAAACAAAGAAAACCAGAGGAAATCTTCAGCAATAGCAGAAACGTATCGAAACCGATCAAACCGCGACGAAAACTCCAAAACGAGAATTATCACTGAAGAAACTTGAATCGATTACTTGAGATAAATCCGAAAGCTACTGGAACTCCAGAAAAACCAATAAAATGGAATGGCAATGGAGGTTAAGCTCAAGAAATAATCACTTTCAATGTGAAAAGTGATTATCCTTCAAGAATTAAGAGCTTTTGGTGAGGTTTTTGGAAGAGAAGTGAGATGAAGATGAAAATGTAGCAGAAAAAAATCAGAGAGAATGTGAGAGAATTGAGAAATTTGTGTGAGAGATGGGAGAAAAATGGTTGACCTTGAAAAGTGAGTGAAGGTGAGTTTATATAGATTTTAGGTTTGGAGTATGAGAGGTTTGGAGTTTGGTTTGGAATTAGCTTTGGGTTTGGAACTAGGCTAGGAGTTAGTTGGACTTGACTCACCGAGTCAAGGCGGTTAACTCGGTTAGTTAGAACCAACTCGGTACCAATCCCAAGGTGAACTTCAACATCCAATGATCCACATTACTTGGAAAACAAGGAACATGGTGCACTTGATTTGAAGTGATGCATAGAATAAATGTAAGGGAAATGTCTTGAATGGTCTTGAACTATCTAGAATGTTCCACACAATGCTAGAATAGAATAGACCGAATGAGTATGGAGAGAGTTGTTGAAATATGATGAAAATGCTGAATTTTTGCTGAAATAGCAGGTGTTAATCGATTAACCAACAGGTTAACCGATTAACAGCTGTTAAAAGGATGAATTTGGCGTTGTGGAAGGGGTGTTAACCGATTAACCCAAATGGTTAACCGATTAACCAGTCAAAAAATTTGCCCAATTTTGCTTTGAAAAGGTGCTATGGCCATGGTTCCGATTTCTGACCTCTTGCATTGATGAATAAGCATGGAAACCTTTATTTTGTGCTTGTCTTGAGGATGTGATGACCTTGTGAGGATGTGATTAATCGGGCTTGGAAAACCAGAATATTCTTGCAACAAAATCATCAGAGGAAAAGTGTGAATGCGTATGCCAGCGATGCGAATGCTTATGCTCATGCAAAAAGGCAAAAGAGGGAGGTCAAATTTTGGGTTACGACAGTGATGCGAAAATGATATCGTGGGGATTTGGATTACGGACACTCCTTTTGCGAGTTCCAGATCCCTTGGCAGCTGATTGTTTTCCTGTGGGTGCTCTTCTTGGTGGCATCTTGAGGGTACCTGAAACAAAAACAGAGAGAAAAAAAAACGATGGAATTAAAAGAAAATGCTACCGTAGATAGGTAGAGGGTGAAAATCCGAGCAAGATTTGTGAAGGGGTTTAGTGGTTTTGGTGAGTAAAAATGGTGAAAGTAGAAGCTTTAAGATGTGAAGGCTATGGAGTTTTTGAGAAGATGAAGAAGATGATTAAGGGTTAGGGTGGATAATGAGATAATAGGGTAGCAAATCTGATGGAGAAAAGTGGGGGAAGTGTTTAAGTGAGTGGGCCCCATGGGATAATGTGTAGGATAGAAATTTTCAAAAAAAAATTCGCTTTCCTGACACGGGTCGTGTCAGCTGACACGGGCGGTCGTGTCAGGTCACTGCCCCTCTACAAATGTTTATTTTTTTCAGCCAAGCTTCAGGAGGTCTGACACGGGCCGTGTCAGCTGATACGGGCGGCCGTGTCAGCCCCCTGGAATTCTACTTTTCTTCCTTTTTTCCAAGTTCTTGCTCGCCCCCTGAAACGGGTGGCCGTGTCAGGCCCTTGTTTTTCACATTTTTGCCAATTTTGTTACTTTTTCTTCGCTTTTTCTCTCTTTGATTCCTCCTTTGTACTAGTGCAGCATATGTGAGTATCTAAACAAAACAAAACAAACAAACACACAAAAATAAAACGATTAGTGAAAAAACGCATGGGTTGCCTCCCATGAAGCGCTTCGTTTAATGTCGCATGGCTCGACGGTCGTCCATCATACCCCGTAAGACGAACAACTTCAATCCTTCCACTTGGTTGTCCTTGAAAATAGGGCTTCAACCGTTGCCCATTCACTTTAAACGTGTCTCCGTTCGTTGAATTCTTCAACTCAATAGCCCCATGGGGAAACACTTTGTGAACTACAAACGGTCCCGACCATTTAGACTTCAGCTTTCCCGGGAATAGTTTCAACCGGGAATTGTATAAAAGGACCAGCTGTCCTTCCCAAAACTCTTTCTTTTGAATCCTCCTGTCATGCGATTTCTTTGTTTGGTCTCTATAGACTTTGGCATTTTCATATGCTCGATTCTGAAACTCTTCCAACTCATGGAGTTGAAGAATTCTGGAACTCCCAGCTTTGGATAGATCCAAGTTAAGAAATTTCGATGCCCAGAGTGCTTTGTGTTCTAACTCCAAAGGTAAATGACATGCCTTTCCATATACTAATTGGTAAGGAGACATACCGATTGGCGTCTTAAATGCCGTTCGATACGCCCAAAGTGCATCATCCAACTTAGTCGCCCAATTCTTTCGAGAGGAGCTAACCGTCTTTTCAAGAATCTACTTAAGTTACCTATTGGATACTTCTAACTGGCCACTGGTTTGAGGATGGTAAGGAGTGGCGATCTGATGCTTCACATTGTGTTTCTGGAGCAACCTTTCCATGAGGTGATTTAGGAAATGTGTTCCTTCATCACTTATTAGAGCTCTTGTTACTCCAAATCTAGCAAAAATGTTTTCCTTCAGGAACTTCACCACTACCTTCGCATCATTAGTAGGCAAGGCTACAACTTCAACCCATTTAGAAACATAGTCAACCGCCACTAAGATGTAGTGTTTTCCAAATGACGGTGGGAATGACCCCATAATGTCTATGCCCCAAACATCGAACAACTCAACTTCCAACATTGAATTCTGGGGCATCTGATTCCTCTTGGATATATTCCCGTTCTCTGACATTTGTCGCATTCCCTTACCATCTCTTGAGCATCTTTAAACAGAGAGGGCCAGTATAGCCCAGACTGAAGAACTTTGGCGGCGGTTCTATCACTGTTGAAATGCCCTTCGTAGTCTGAATCATGACACGCTTTCAGAATTTCCCTCTGTTCCTCTTCAGGTACACACCTTCTCACTAATCCATCCACTCCTTTTTTGTACAAGAATGGATCATCCCATAAGTAAAACCTGTAATCATGCAAAAACTTTTTCCTCCAGTTAGAATCAAAATCGTCAGGTATGACGCCACCTACCAAATAATTCGCATAGTCTGCAAACCATGGGACACCAATAACAACAAGGATGTGTTCATCAGCAAACTCATCCTTTATTGGACGCTTCTCCTTCGTTTCTTCAATCGGTGACATTTGAGAGAGGTGGTCAGCAACAATATTTTCACACCTCCTCTTGTCACGAATCTCCACATTAAACTCCTGAAGAAGCAAGACCCATCTCAACAATCTTGGCTTTAAGTCCTGCTTAGCAAAAAGATACTTCAAAGCAGCATGGTCAGTATACACAATACCTTAGAACCCAACAGATATTGCCTAAATTTATCAAAGGCATACACAACAGCAAGCAACTCCTTTTCGGTAGTTGCATAATTCATCTGTGTAGGGTTCAACACATGACTAGCATAGTAAATGACATGTAACAACTTTTCCTTTCTTTGTCCTATAACTGCCCCTACTGCAATGTCGCTAGCATCACACATGATCTCAAAAGGTAGAGACCAATCCGGGGTGATGACAACTGGTGCTGACACTAATTTATTTTTTAATGTCTCAAATGCATCGGCACACTCCTTATAAAAAACAAAGGCCTTGTCCTTAACCAACAAAGTCGTAAGAGGTTTCGCAATTTTAGAAAAGTCTCTTATGAACCTGTGGTAAAAACCCGCATGTCCCAAGAAACTTTGAATACCTTTCTCATTCACCGGAGGCAGAAGCTTGGATATTACCTCGATCTTTGCTTGGTCCACCTCTATTCCCTTATGGGAAATTTTGTGACCCAAGACTATGCATTCTCTCACCATGAAGTGGCACTTTTCCCAGTTGAGAATCAGATTCGTTTCCTGGCATCTTTCTAAAATAAGAGAGAGATTAGTTAAACAATTATCAAATGAGGAACCAAAAACCGAAAAATCATCCATGAAGACTTCCATATGCTTTTCAAGCATATCGGCAAAAATGGAAGTCATGCATCTTTGAAATGTGGCAGGCGCATTACACAACCCAAATGGCATTCTCCTGTAAGCAAACACGCCATAGGGGCATGTAAACACTGTCTTCTCTTGATCTTCTGGTGCAACCGCAATTTGGTTGTACCCCGAGTAACCATCCAAGAAACAGTAAAAATTATGACTAGCTAACCTCTCCAACATTTGATCAATGAATGGCAAAGGAAAGTGGTCCTTTCTGGTAGCAAGGTTAAGTCTCCTGTAATCTATACATACTCGTCATCCTGTGACTGTACGTGAAGGAATTAGCTCATTCTTATCATTTCGGACGACAGTGGTGCCACCCTTTTTCGGTACAACATGAACTGGACTAACCCACGAACTATCCGATATCGGGTAGATAAGACCTGCATCCAACAACTTCGCCACTTATTTTCTAACCACTTCTTTCATTGCCGGATTTAGTCTTCTTTGGGGTTGGACCACCGGTTTATGATCGTCTTCCATGAGAATCTTATGCATGCAAATAGTCGGATTAATTCCTTTCAAATCATCAATTGCCCAACCAATAACACCCTTGTACTTTTTCAAAACTTGAACAAGCTTCGTCTCTTGAAGACTTTTGATACTAGAACTTATTATGGTCGGGCATTTACCATCGGTGTCCAAGAAAACATACTTGAGATTTTCGGGAAACTGTTTCAACTCCGTACTCTTCTTGGCATCTTCACTTCCTTCCACTACTTGAGGTTGCCTTAGATCCTCCCACCGGTGTGGTCGAGATCCTTTCCACGGTGGTTGTGCTTCCATCATGGCTAACACTTCCGACTCTTTCTCATCCATCTCTTCATTTTCCTCAAAAATTGCTAAACTCAACACTTTTTCTAGAGGTAACCGTGGTGAATTCAAAGTTGTATCAAAATTATCCACTTGATCAATTACCTCTATATTGTGACTCGTGCCAATAACATCTTTATACTTCATAGTGTTTCGCACATTAATTTTCAATTCTTCATCATAGACTTTAAGGGTCATAGTTCCTCCCTCTATGTCTATCAAGCACCTTCCCATTTCAAGAAACGGTCTCCCAATAATAAGTGGAATCTCTACATCTTCTGGTATCTCAAGAATAACAAAATCCACCGAAAACACAAACTTGTCGACTTTTACCAGAACATCTTCAACTACCCCATATGGTCTCTTAACTGAATGATCCGCGAACTGGAGTGTCATCCTAGTATCTTGCACCTTTCCGATACCCAATTTTCGGTAAATGGACAACGGCATGAGACTAACACTTGCCCCCAAATCAACAAGAGCTTTCTTGAACGATCTATCTCCAATTGTGTAAGGAATGGTGACTGAACCTCGATCTTTCTTTTTAACCAAAATATTCATACCCTGCAAAATAGCACTACAAGTTTTGGTTAGAATAATCAGATCGGTTTCCACAGTTCGCTTCTTTGATATGATGTTCTTCATAAACTTGGCATAAGTAGGTATTTACTCAAGAGCTTCTAAGAACGGGATGTTCACTTCAAGATTTTTAAACATCTCAAGAAATTTTTCAAAATTCTTCTCTTGCTGCCCATTCTTCTTATTCCTTTGTGGATATGGGAGTTTGATGACCAGTTTTAGCTCACTTATTTTTTCTTTAGAAACCGGTTTAGGCACCACAATCTCTTCATTCACCACTTCATTTTCCTTGATCTCAAGGTCCACTTCAATCAATGGCTCTTCACTCTCTAACTCCTCTTCCATGACATTTTGATTTTTATTACTTCTAGTGGTCACCGCACTCACATTATTGTGCTCTTTAGGATTAGTCACCGTTGTGCTCGGAAACACTCCCGGTGTTTGAGAAGTTCCCACTTGTTGTGCTATTTGCCCCATTTGAACTTCAAGGTTTTTGATTGATGTGGTAGCATTTCTGATATTGTTCCTTGTTTCTTCTTGGAATTGAGAGCTTTGAGCGGCCATCTTTTCAACGGCAATCTCCCAATCAGCTTTTCTTGGTGCTTGCTGTTGAAATTGTTGTGGGTGTTGTTGAAACTGTTACTGAAATTATTGTGGATACGACTGCTGAGGGTGTTGCTGAAATTATTGTGGATACGGCTGCTGAGGGTGTTATTGTTGAAGATGGTACTGTTGTTGCTGCGGTTGGTTTGGAGGTGGAGTGGATCCTTGCTTTGGAACATTCCTTTGCTGATCTTTCCAAGAGAAATTTGGGTGATTCTTCCACCCCGGATTGTAGGTGTTGGAATAAGGGGTGTTCTGCTTCAGAAAGTTGATTTCTTCCACTTGTTGCCCAGTAGCAACACAATGCACAGTAAAATGCGGTCCCCCACATATTTCATAATTAACCGCCTGAACTGGTTGAACCTGTGCCACAGTTTGAGTATCAAGATTCATCTTTTTAATCCTTCTTTCTACCTCAGTTGCAATCTGGTCTTCCATTTTTACCACTTGCTCAGTAAGCTTCAGATCAATCATCTTTTCAGGTTGGCTTACACTGCGATCATACAACTCCAAGTGCTCATTTGCTGCAATAGCCTCAATTATTTTCTTGATGCTGGTGGCTGTTGCAAAGTTGGTTGAGCCACCGACAGCTGTGTCGATAAGCTGCTTAGTCTTCATCTTGAGACCATTCACAAAATTCTGTATTTGTTCGGTTGCGTCCATGTTATGAGTGGGACACGCAACCAAACACCTTTTAAACCTCTTATACGCATCTCCAAGTGACTCTCCCTCTTTGTGTTTGAAGTTCACGATGTCATACTGCTTTTGGATGTACACAGAAGCAGGGAAGTATTCATTCAGAAATGTCGTTTCCATCTCTGGCCAAGTGGTAATACTCCCAGCAGGTAATGAGTAAAACCACTATTCAACTTCATCGGCTAAGGTAAACGAAAACATAACCAGCTTCTTCGGAATGTCCCTCAATCTTCAATGACGTGCTCATAGTAAGAAACCTTTGTAGATGCTTATTTGCATCTTCATTGATCTTTCCTGAAAAAGGTATACTCTGAAGCTGTCGAATAGTGGACGGGTGCAGCTAGAATTACGCGACAGTAACTGGTTGATTTACGATTATCAACCACACTGTTGGAGCATTCACCCTTCCATAGTCACCGATAAGTCTTTCTGCTGGTGGGTCGGCAGCCATAATGAGAGTTTCCAGCTCTGAGTCTGTGCCAGAATCTGTGTGCTCGGAGTGGACTGAAACTGCTTCTTCCTTTTCTTGTTCATAAATAATTAGTTCTGAACCTGATGCTGCCAGTCTTTCTTGCTTGGCTTGACGGCGTCTAGCGTGTAGTAATCTCTCTGGTTCTGCGTTAAAAGAAAATACACCTGATGCCTTACCTCGCATACACAGGTTAGAAGATTATTAGTAACAATAAACAATTAAATAAAAATAGCAGAAAAATAAAATTAAAAATTTTAGTCACAGAGTGACAAAATTCTAATTGAATTAACACAAGAACTTATAATTTGGCAGTCCCCGGCAACGACGCCAAATACTTGATCGGAAAAATAGCAAGTGTACTATTTTTACCGATGTAGTAATAGTTGGGGTTATCCCCATAATCGATCTCTCGAGGACTGCATGTAATTATAAGTGCAGATGCTATTTCAATTAAACAAAAATGCCTTTGGGGGTTTGTTTGTTATAAAAATTAAAATAACTATTGAGCAAATAAGCAGAACGAGTAAAAATTACTTAAACAAATATGAGAAATATGCTAGGGCAAGGTGTATGAAATTCCTTATAATAATAACATTCCTTATTTTTCAAATCATTGCTTAAACCAATCATGACCGACTTTTAAGAACATTTTTCTCTAATTCCTTAGTAAGAAAAACCTTTGGTATTCCTTCTACATCCCAATTCCTTAGCGGTATAGAAAGAATAATAAGCAATTATTTTTATCAAAAGCTTTGCGGTTACTATAGGGTATCCCTATTCCTAGGCGATATCTACTATAGCATTATCGTATAAAAAGCATTAACGATGGTTTGTCCGACCAAAAGTTAACCGTGAATCAAATCCTATTTTCTAATATGGACAACCATTAAGAACATTATACAATAAACATGATTATGGGAAAGCAGTGAAATTTCTATTGCAAAGGAAAAATTGTCATTACAAGGAAAATCAAGGACACCCCCTAGCATTGGGGGGTTTAGCCTCTCATAGTTCTAAAAACAAAAACAAAAATATAATTAAAAGTAGACATTACAATTTAATCGGAGGAATTTTGATCTTCAATCGCGAATGCTAATGAAAAATCTTCCTTCTCCCAATCGCCTTGATAGCATAAGAACTCAAGTGTAAAATTGTACGTAAAAGCAAAAGTGTTTTTCTCCTCTCAAAAACTGGCTTAAGTAATTCCCAAACAATCATAATAGTATAGAATACCTAGAATGCCCTTTCAGGAAACTGAATCACACAAAATCATAAAAAAAAAGAAAAGAGATTTGCTCTGCATAAGCCAACACGGGTTGTGTTGGCCCTCTGCCCCAAGGAAAATCAAAATTTTGCTCCAGACCTCTTGACACGGGCACCTGTGTCAGGCCCCTGACTTCAAGTGAAAAGGTGTTCTGCTCCAAGCCTGCTGACACGGGCCGTGTCAGCTAACGCGGGCACCCGTGTCAGCCCCCTGTCTCCATTTCAAAACTTTTTTCTTGGCCATTCTCTTAACACGGCCCGTGTCAGGCGACACTGGGGCCCGTGTCAGGCCATTGCTACTTTGCGTAATTGCTTTCGGAGCTCCCCGATACCTCCATTCCTCACACAAGTCATCCGGGGCTTCCCACTATGATCTGGAAATACTTAAAAACAACAAAACACGCGTAAAGTGCAACAAAATCATAAAAACTAATGAAAGGAACAATAATAGACAATTGAAGCGAAAAAGTAGAAATAAGGTGAAAAACAACAATAATACCCAACAATGTGTTATCGATTGTGCTGTTTCGTGCCGAATAATAGACGAAAGACAAGAGGAAATGGTGACCGATCAAGCTGCTCGGAGCTGCGTACGACGGCGGTTGACGGCTGCAACGGACGAAATCCTCTGAGAAGAACAAAGAATGAGAGAGAAGCAAAAATGCAAATGAGCAGCTCTCCCTCCTTTATATACGGTCTAGAGGCACGTGCATGAACACGCGCGGCTAGGGTTGTCATCATGACCCTAGCCTAGCCATCATTACGCTGTCAATATTGCACAAGGCTCAAGGCACATGTGGCGTCACATCTCTTCAGAGTGCCTCAACTGTTGGTCTCCCCGCATGCCGAGCAACCCGACCAACCTTACGAATCCCACAGGCACTATCACCCCAGGCACATAAATACAACCCCATCTCACCGACAAACAACAGCCTCTTCAGAGTTCCTCGGGGCGGCGAGCTATCCTTAAGTCATCACTCCCATGCTCGGGAGCAACGACTTGGGGGGCTCTTGTTCCGGACTGGACCAATAGATAGGCATGGTGATAAGTGCAAATTGTAGCTATTTTTGTATATAAGTTTTGTTGCACTTATCAATACTTTTTGTTGATATCGTTCGAATAAACCCCTATTTGTTTGTAAATACGTCTACTTTACGTTATAGTGTATATATTGCGTTATCGTGTAAATATCATTGAGTTTAATTGATTTCAATTTATTTTTATAGGTGTTCAATCAATTATATATTGCCATTGTTGTATAGAGCATTGAATAAGCTTTCCAATGCTTCAAACCGGGCGAAAAACGGAGTTACGGTTCAAAAGTTACGAATAAAACAGTGCTGAATTTTTGCTGTCTACTGTCAGTTGCGCCTCTGCTGGGCCGGATGACGCAGCGCCGGGCGGTAGATTGCAGGGTCGGGCGCTCCAGAACAACACTGGAAAACTTACAAAATAAGCCGCCTTTCGCCGCCGGGCGCCCAGAATACTGTCGGGGGAAACTGGACGGGCAGAAACACCATTAAAGGGCCAAAAAGTCAATTTTTAGAGTATGGTTTGGGTATTTTTTGCTCCCACTCCATCAAACTTCATTTTTCAGTAGAGTAGCTTGAAAAAAACATTGAAGCTTGCATGTGGATGATCCAGAGTGGATTTCTCATCAACCGGCTCTGACAATCAGCGAGATGTTTGGTTTATTCCTCTTCTTCTTTATGTATTCTTTTGTATTGGGTGTTTGTATAGTTACTCTGAACATATGTATATTTGTTGATCATAATATTGTATAAAATCTACTTTACAAATAATTATCGATGTCTTTCTTGATCTTTTTGCATTTATGTTTGGATTTGTGTTATGTTAGAGATAAACATCACGGATCTTGATTAGGGAAGGATATCTATTGTCTAGATGCTAGAGATGGATTTAGAGAATAATATTTTTCGTGTCGGAACTTAATGTCTTCCGTGTTTCGAGGCGTCATGCGCGAGAGTGACGACGAGAGTGATACGGTTGCTCTCTCAGCTCAGTGTGCCAGAGATGGACACTGTTGTGAGCGATACTGGATGATTTTGACGAGTATTATAGTATAGTGAAAATGATCGATAAATTTATGTTTGTGACGAGTGGATTATATGCATGCCGGATAAGTTTCTTCTCTCTGAAGAATGAATTTCTTTTTATGTTAATGTTTATTTTTTCTGCATTTACTTTAAAACCATTTTAATCCAAACTCATAAACGCGAGAGACTGTCGAACGACATTCTTTCCCTCGAACCGATCTCTGTGGACACGACATAAATCCCGGAGGGAATTCTTCTGAAAATAAATATTTTTGCTGCTTTCCCTATTCTGCATCCAACACATGGCCCAATCCACTTCTGCTCCTAGGACGGCCCAATTGCCTAAGTCCAGCTGAGGAAGGGCAAGATTTACCTTTATGCCCTCCAACCGGGCACACATGGGCTGATGGTGTTTAAGGTCGTCTGCCCCTCCCCGGCATTTCTTCCCGTTATGCACGTCTCCTCCACCCAGGGACAGCCAGGACGCCTGTGCCCGGAACCATGCCCTTGCCCGTGGCAACGGCTAGTTTTGGGCACCTCTGCCCGTCATAACGGCTAGTTTTTGGCAGTTACTTATTCTTCAGGAAACAATTATTCCACCCCGAAAATAGGGACCGTTGGCCACGTGCTGGGGGCATTATATAAACCCTCTCATTTGAGAGGGTCAGGTATCCAATAATCATCCTAAGAACTCATACTTTGTACTTGCCCTTTTCTCTGACCTTTTCTTACTTGAGCGTCAGAGTGCCTTACAGGTACACCCCCTCCTCCTCATCTCACACCCAACATCATAAACGTTCTTCTTGACCCATCACAAGATCTGATCAGCCTTCACAATCAATAGTTAATCCGGTGAAAACCGTTGCGAACCGGCCGGTTCATTGATCAGACAAGTGAACTATTAAGTTTCTTAATCCGACGGATCAATCTTTTTATGTTTACTTTTTAGCTTAATAATAATTTTGATTCCCTTTTTATTTTTCTTAACAAAAGTTTTGAAAATAAAATCATGTTATCAAAGAGAAATAAAAGTATATTTTCACCTTATTTTTAATATGATTTTTATTATTTGGAAAAAAAGTTTATGTTACCTAAGGAAAATGGAATCAAATTTTCACATTATTATTTTTAAGTAAAAGTCACATTATTTTACTGTTGGAGTTGGTTGAAAATATACATGTTGAAGAAGTCTCACATCGCTTAGTTTTGTGAATGAAGAGAGAGTCCAAGACTATATATAGGATATAAGTTATTTAAAGTCCCACATCACTTAGTTTTGTGAAGGAAAAGAGAGTCCAAAGCTATACATAGGATTAAAGTTCTTCATTCTAAGTTGTACCAGTTAAAAGCACTTTAAGCTTGTATTTGACTTTCTTTGCGTGAGAACAAGTTTTTGTTCTGCATCTGGCCTTTAGTTTTAATGATAACAATACATTGTTTCTTAGAGAACGATTTTGTACACTAATGATTTTTGTCTAGTGTGTAGCTTTTGCTAAACAGGTTCTGACTCTGAAGCTCTGATTTGCGACGCCATCAAATTCTGGAATCAACACACTCTGACCTTGAAGAGAAACAAGCGCATTACAAGATGCTGTCAAGTCCTAGAAATCTCTTAGACAATGGTTTTAAAGAACATTCATGCTAAAGCTTCAGGTCGTGACTCTGACTAAAAAAGCGTGTGAATGATTGCTTACCTTCAAGATTTTGTGCTCAAGCAGTAGATTCTGAGTAACGAAGTGCTAAAGATTCTAAAGACCAATTTCTGAGGAACAGTGTCAAGACTCTGAAGATTTAAGTTCTGAAGACTCTCAACAAGGCCCTTGATTATTCTAAACACGCTTCAAACAACATTTATTCAGAAGCCTCTGAAGATTGAAAGATCGTATCAAACTGTTTTACGTGAGATAAGTAGTACACAATACAAGATCATAACATTCCTTCCACTACGCGGATTTCGTGGAGTAAGGACATTTATGTTGTATGATTTTGTCTACCACCATTGATGAAGGTTATTCAAGGCGCTAAATCATTCATGAAGATTCACATTCTACCCTCCAACGAATCTTCCTATGGATATATAAGAAAGACTTGGAAGAACGGATGAGGTTGACGGTTCACAAGTTGTTCAACATTATTCACGCTGCTGTATTATTTTCTCTGCTAAAATTATTCTTGTGAATATTGTATAAACACACATAAAGATTTTGTTCATATTGTATGAGCAATTCATTGTACTTAAACATTGTGTTAATCTTCTTGCTAGAAGAAATCGTTGTAAACACAGTCTGTAAATCTCAAATTTGTTTGAGTGTTTTCCTTGAGTGACTAGGGTTTAGTCTGTATACTCGAGAAGACAAGGATGGTTGTCTTTGTGGTGTCTCTAATCAGTTTGGTTATAGTGGATTAAGTCCTTATTGAGAAGGCGAAATCTCCTTGGTAGGTTGAACTGGAGGTAGCTTAGTTAATAGCGAACCAGTATAAAAATAACGCGTTATTTTTATTGTTCGTGTGTTTGCATTTTGAATCGGTTTTGAAAAATCTTTGTTTTTTAGAAACCCAATTCAAACCCCTATTTATTGTGTTTCTTGCCACCTTTAATGACATCATAGCTCCGGTTCTAGTCTTGACAAGATTATCAAACACCTAACAGTGTCATATAAATATCCAATGTGAAACACAATGGCCAGCGTTCCACCTCCAGTTGTTCAAAAAAATGATAGAGATCACTACAATGTTAAACCTCTTGTTTTTGATAGAGATAAGTTTGATTATTGGAAGGACATAATATAAAGCTTCTTTCTAGGCCACGATGTTGATCTATGGGACATGGTAGTCGATGGCAATGTGCACCCAGTAGATGCAAGTGGCAACAAAATTAAAAGAATAATGATGACAGATCAACAGAAAAAGGATTATAAGAATCATCACAAAGCAAAAACCATTTTGCTAAATGTCATTTTATACACTGAGTATGAGAAGATCACCAACAGAGGTACTGCTAAATCTATATTTGATTCTCTGAGGATGACACATTAAGGGAACGTACAAGTCAAAGAAACCAAGGCTCTTGTCGCAGGGCTTAAGGTTATGGAAAAAGGGTATTATATTATTGATTATGTAAAAAAGATCATCAACAGTCTACCTAAATATTGGAGACTAGTGATAACTGCTCTGAAGTTATCAAAGGATCTCAACAACAACTCTCTTGAAGAACTGGTTAGTTCTTTGAGAAGCCATGAGATTGAGCTCGAAGAAGATGAGCCAAAGAGAAATAGCAAGTCTATTGTTCTAAAGTCTTCAGGAAGATCTAAGAAAATTAAAGCTCTTTAAGCTGATACCGATGAAGAGCCTGAAGAAGAATTAGAAGAAGAAGATGAATTGCCTCTCCTTCCCGGACGCGAGAATCAATTCTAAAATAAAAGGCAAGGAAAATTCAAAGGACAAAGAAGGACAAGTAGTCGTTGTGAGTCTACTTCTAGATTCAAGAAAGCTGGAGCCATTAAAGAAGTCATTTGCTATGAATGTAAGGAGCCAGGTCATTATAAGAATGATTGCCCTAAGCTGAAGAATGACAAACCCAAGAAGAAAGACTTATATGGTAAGAAGAATGATCTTATGGCTATATGGGGCGATGCAAAATATTCTGAAGATGACTCCGAAGAAGAGCATACAAATGTGGCTATAATTGCTTTCACAAAAGCTCCTGCAGAAACAAGTCAATCGGAATCAGAATTTGAGTCTGATTCTTAAGAGGTATTTTCTGAACTCTCTCGTTCTAAGCTCAAATCCAACTTATCTGAGGTTCTGGAAAAATATCATAATCTTCTGGACAAATACAAGGATCTGAAAAAGATTCAAGTATCTGAATCAGAAGGTTACTACAAGCTTTAAATAGATTTTTCAAGTTTGAGTAAAGACAATTTTATTTTGAAAAACAACTCTATGTCTCCTAGTAAGAGTCTCAAACCTGAAATAAAAATAATTTCTAAAGCCTCTACAGATTGTGGTGATATCATACAGAAGTATGGTAAATCTTTTCAGTAGTTTCTTGCTAAAAGCCTAAATAGAAGCTTAATGGCTTCCCCGATTTATGGCGTTAGCAGGAACGGGACAAGAGGTATTGGCTATGATTCTGATGAAGAATCTGATTCTGAAAAAAGATGATAAGCCCAATACTCTTGAATATCATTTTGTTCCCTCTGGGAAATAAAATGATGTTAGGCCTAAAGGTAAAGCTATTGCAAAATATAAGGATGAAATAAAAACTCATGCTCATTCTAATCTTGCACAAAAACCCAAAGTTGTAAAAAAACTCTGAGAAGACTAACCCAAAAGGACCCAAAAAGATGTGGGTACCTAAGGACAAAATAATTTATGTTGCAGATATCCATAGCAGCGGAGTTAAGACACTAGTCATGGTACTTGGACTCTGGATGCTCGCGGCACATGACGGAAAAAAGGCATATATTTTTGTGTTGTGATTGTATTCATCTTTTTCTCTACGCTTTGTTTGTTTGTTTTTTCCCAACATTTACTAACTTTTTCATTTATATATTTTTATTTTTATATTCTATCTTTTATTTTTAATTATTTATATAGAGAATAAAATTTGTTTATGTTCTACAGTAGTTTATTAGTTTATGGTATTATTATATCATACAATTATTTTTCCAATTTTTTTAAATTTATGAGCATTAACAAATTTTTATGTTTGGAAGTTTGAATTTTATTTAAAATTGTTATTCAATTTATTTGCATGAATAAATTCATAGAATTTTCATTTTTAAACTTTATAGTTATGAAATTTATGTCATGAATCTTATTTCATGACTATTTTTTTAAATTTGTAAAACTGAATTAGAAGTCATGTGGTCTAACCAATGACCCACTGGTCCAACCAATAACCTAGTGACACATTAGCTTGATCGGGTCGATGACCGATCCGGGTTTTAAAACATTGCCGAAATTTGTCTGGATACTGATACGCCAATTGAGGCAAATTATAAGGAATGTTTAAACTTTCACGCTCAAAAAGTCATTAATTTGAGTCCTTTCGAATTCAAAACTTCTTTTCACTGTACCAAGGATTTGGAAGATTGGTGGTCTGCCTACTACAAATGTGTTGTTGGGGACATTTTGACTCTACTTTAACATCTAACATATGTTTTTTCCTATCCCCATAATAAAAAGAAGAAAAGTCGAGGTATGCACATCAAATATATTTGAACTTTTCAGCATTACTTTTCGTTAGGCATAACAGAAATCATGAGGGTTGACGGATGTCACCCAAAACTGGGATTTTTCTCATGACCAGTTCGTCGCTAAGTCCTAGAATCCGTGGGTAAATACCCTGAATTTATTTTTCTGCATTTTCCACCATAGAAACCTTTCCAGACCTTCGATTTCGGTTTCGTAAAAAGTCCTGATCTCAGAATTCGACGTACTACAATTATTTAATGATTAAAATAACAATTTAAAACATAAAATTCTTAATTTTCTCGAAAACATATTAACCCTAAAGCTTCAAACCTTTGATAATGGTGAAAAATATTAACCATTTCAAAACAGTAATCACATACCAATTATACACGAAAATACAAATCAATTCTGCCCAACAACATCATAATATCATAGAAACTCAAAACTTCATGAAAAATTTAATGCCCTATTGGAGGTTAAGGACTCCTCTACCCTACTCCTCATGCATAAACCATATTAAAAGCTATTCTTCCCCTTACCTTGCTCTCCTAGCAGAAATGGTTGGTCTTATACTTGGTTCTCCCCTCCTTCTATGCTAGCTCTCTTCTTGATCTTTTCTTTTCCATAACTCTTTCACTCTTCCAATTCACTTACTGTTAAAAACCCTCTAACTTTCTAACTTTCTTTTTAAAATAACAAAACTCCTAAATTTTGGATTTACCTTTCTATCCTCACTTACTCACAAAACCCCAACAATGTCATTCCTCTTTTATTTCCTATATTTAATTACTTTATTCTTATTATTTTATCTCTAATAACAAAATAATTAAATTCACTAAAAATTCTACTACTCATATTATTTCATTTAATAATTAAAACACTATTATTTTAATTATTCTACCACTTCTACATTATCACCTTACTACTATATTCTTCCCAACCATCTCACTACACCCCACACACATAAAGCAATATTCAATTTAAATCAACATGTTAAATCGTATATGAAGGTGGCAAGAATACAAGAAATAGGGGTTTGAATTGGGTTTCCAAGTTTAAAACTTTTTAGTGCCCAAACACCCAAAGTAAAACCAAGAGTAAAAATAAATGAACGCAATTATTTTTATAATGGTTTACTGTTAACGAAGCTAATCCAGTCCATCCGCCAAGGTGATTTTGCCTTCTCAAAGAGGACTTAATAAACTATAATCACCAGATTACAGACACACAATGACGACCCGTCTTTGTCTTCTCGAGAATCTTGACTAAAACCATAGTCTCTCAAGGAATACAATCTCAAACAAAGAGATACAAGTATTGTGTTTACAAAGTTGCTTCAAGAAAACAAATTACACAAAGTTTAAGTACAATGAAATAATCACACAATAACGAACAAAAGCTCTATGTGTGTTTTCTATCTATATTCACAATAATAGTATGTTCAACAAAAGAGTTGTAGCATGAATAAAGTAACAGAAATTAGCAGCTCCATTCATTCTTTCAAGTCTCCTTTATACAAGCATGAAAAGATCAGTTGGAGGATAGAATGGACATCTTCATAAATGAGTTGTCACCTTGCATAACGATCAGCAGAGGTGGGAGACAAAATGGTACAATAGTACATTCCTTACTCCACAAATCAACGTGGTGGAAGGAATATTTTATCTTGTAATGTGTACTATTTTTCTCACATAAATCCTTTTGAGATTATCTTTTAATCTTCAGAGGCTTCTAAGTAAATGTTTTTGAAGCATGTTTAAAAGGATCAAGAGATTGGTTGAGAGAAGCTTCAGAACCTTGTCTTCAGAGTCTTGACACAGTTTCTCAGAAACTGGTCTTCAGAGTCTTGATAGATTGATAAACCTTCAGAGGCTCTTCTATCAGAGTCACAATCATAAGTTTTTCATTGACGTTGTACTAGTCTCACGTAACCAGCGCCGGTCTCCGATTTTACCTACATTGTCAGCTTAATTTCTTTGATATTTTGATTTCTCCATTTTTCTTTGCATAAGTCTTGAACAATGTCAAATTAATTTTTTTAATAGAAAAAACTGAGGAATCAAAACCCAATAACTTGTTAGTCTATGACCTTCTCCTTCATGGTTCTTCCATTGCCGCTCTGTTACAACTCTCTGCTTCGATGCCCATGGGGTCATCAAACAGACAAGTTTGCAGTTTGCTTAAAACAGGAGCACTTAACATAAAAAAATAGTTGTTTTATTTAGAATGAATAGTTCAAACACAAAGATAACATAACACCAGCTGCCAACTCGTTTTCGCACTTCACCGACTTGCAACATGTTGTCAAGAATATTTGCTTTGTTGTATGCATCATAGTCTAACTCAAACGAATGTGTCTCCTACCTGCAACACGTTGTTAAGAAAATTTGCAGTTGCATCATCGTCAAACTCAAACAGCATCGTCGGTAACATAACAAGTTTTAATGTTGACGGTGTCAAGTGGAAATGGAAGAACAACGAATGAGAAGGTCCCAGGTTTTTGGGTTTTGTTTCTGCTATTTTTTTTCTAAAATAAATGAATTTGACGGATCGACAAAGATGAAGCAGCGAGGATCCACTGAGCGATAAGGTTCCACGGCTAGAACATGCCAAGTGGTGGTACATGTGATTAATCATACGATACATATTAACTCAAAGTCACTCTGACTTCCCCGTTAAAGTCAGGGGATCCGTTTCCCACTTAACTCTACTACTCCCACTATATTTTATTTGACTCCGCGTCTTTCTGATTAATCAATTTAAGCTAGAAAATGAGACGACCTAAGAAGCTTCTCGGAAAAGCGATTAACCAACGAAAAAACTGAGTCAAAGTATGAATGACTTTGACAAAAAAGTTATCGCGTCAATGGATGATAGCCGAGCACACTCACACTCTCTTACTAACCCTAACACTCTCTCACCGGGTTAACATTTCAACTTTCACCATTACTATATATTCTCCACTTACCTTTATCTTTCCCTTTCTTTTCTCTCTATTCTCAATATTTGTGTTTTTTAAATGAAAAAATATGTTTTGTTTTAGGGTTCTGTTTTGAAACTGGTTCAGGAGAAGTTTTGTAGATGCATTTCTGGAACATGATAATAAGGTGCGGTTCTAGAGATATATCTCCAGAATCAATATGCCAGTTAATGAGTGATCCATATTGATATATGGCTTTTATAAATTTAGGTGGTTTTATGTTATATTTCACACAAACTGAAAATGTCACAAATAAATATTTATTGGTATGTCACAAATGTTTTCTTCTCCAGCTCTACACCCGGACGAATATTTAAGTTCACTGATTTCACCTCCCTTGAAGATATCAAAGACGAAATCCACCATTTGCTACCTTACGGAGACAATCAAAAGATTGTGAAGCTCGAGTACCGTGATCGACAACGGAGGAAAGATTGAGTTCAGCAAATTTGAGCTCAAGAAGCAAGCAGATGTAAGGGCTATGTGGAATACGTATTTCTGTTTTGAATCAAAATTTTCGCTCGAGTTGGAAGCGACAATTTCAAGATCGGTCGAAGATATTGCGAAGACGTTGAAGCGTCCACCTGCATATTGAAATGTAATGTTGCATTTTATGTTGAAATCATCTATAATATATAGTGCTTATTTTATGTTATAAATGTTAATTTCATTTTGAAAAATTACTTGACGTTGAATCTGCTACTGGTGTGTCTCCAGAAATATAACTATATAAATATTCCAAAAATGCATATAAAAAATAAAGTAAAAAAAAGGCGTAGCTCAAATTGAACTTGTTTATTATAAATTGAACCAATATTTATGAACTCATTTATTACAAATTGAACCAATATTTAGCAATTATTATATGTTTACTTGAAATTATTTAATAAATATCAAATAATTTTGAATATTTGTAGGGTTTATATACTCACTAAAATCTAATATTATTTAATGAGTTGCTCAAGGAAACTCTTAAAGTTAATATATCTGAAAAATACATTTTAAAACTATATTTGAATTAGTGATATGATAGAATGAAACCATAAACAATTAATTTTATTTTTTAAATTTACAAATAACAAAAAAAAAATTGAAATGAAACATAATAAAATCCATTATATTCCATTTCATCAATTTTTAATTTTTAATTTATCCAATTTAAAATATATGTAATGGAACGTGATTTTATAACTAAAATACTTAAACTTCTATTAAGAAAGAAATTTATTTTTAGCCTGTTTGGTTTGGTGTTTGGTGGCCCAAATGCACGTCTAGCCCTATAGTTAACGTGATTTTTCAGAAGCTACAAAATGGAGCTTCTACGTAAACGTGAAAATTGAACGTGATTTTTGAGTTAACGTGAAAATGCTGACGCCAAACTAAACATATTTTTCTCAGTTCCACTTATCTCTATTACTAGACTACTAGTAGTCTAGTAGTATATTTTATTTGACTCAGCATCTTTCTGATTAATCAATTTAAGCTAGAAAATGAGATGACCTAAGTAGCTTCTCGGAAAAGCGATTAACCAACGAAAAAACTGAGTCAAAGTAAGATTTTGACTTTGACAAAAAAGTTCCCGCGTCGATGGATGCTAGCCGAGCACACTCACACTCTCCTACTAACTCTAACACTCTCTCACCGCGTTAACATTTCAGCTTTCACCGTTACTATATATTCTCCACTTACCTTTCTCCTTCCTTTTCTTTTCTCTCCATTCTCAAATTTTTCATTCTTCTGCATGTGTTTTCATCGTTCAAATGGCGCACAACAATCGCTACCTTCAACCTAATCAATTCGGTAACGTTTTCTTACAATTTCTTTCTAATCAGTTCTATGTTAAACCTATTTGTTTGAATCTCTAATTGATTAACTATGGTGATGATTGATGATAATAGATGTTGAGCAAATTTTGTCGGAAGCGCAATATAGATGGCTGCGACCAGCTGAAATTTGTCAAATTCTAGCTAATTATAACCACTTTCAGATTACTTCAGAGCCTGCGAATATGCCTCCAAGTATGATTGATTCTAGTTTCTAAAATAGGTTCCTAGAGAAGAATTTAGGTCTTGATTATGATGTTATGGTTTGGTTTGTATTAGGTGGTTCGCTTTTCCTATTTGATCGGAAGGTGATGAGATACTTTAGAAAAGATGGACATAATTGGAGGAAGAAAAAAGATGGAAAAACTGTTAGGGAAGCTCATGAGAGACTCAAGGTATGCATAAATTCTTCCTAAACTTACAATCAGTCGGTTAGTATTGCATATGCGACAGAATAAGAAAAACTAACATGTTTATGAGATGCGGAGAGTTTGAGTTTCTGTTGGTTTAAATTTTTGGACTGCGAGTATTGATATTGATTCAATAATCCAACATCTTAGTGTTGTGGAATGTGTTTTAAAATCAATTCTGCTTTGGGAAGTAGACTGTGTATTGATATGGATTCAATTGAATGAGGTATGATGTTTTTACAGGCGGGAAGTGTGGAGGTATTGCACTGCTACTATGCTCATGGAGAACAAAATCAAAATTTTCAAAGACGGACTTACTGGATGCTTGAGGAGTAAGTTTTCTTAACATTTTCAAATCTTACACCAAGTACTAATGAAATAAATTCAGTATTGATCACATTTTCACAATTTCGCATGTATCAGTTTAAATTAACTACGCATGCTGTAAGAAATTTCTGATTTGTTTTTCTTGGTTCCTATCTATAGAAGTACTTCTTACTAGAGCTTCTTTTTTTGCTCTTTGTATTTGACTTTCTTACAGTGAGCTCTCACATATTGTTCTAGTCCATTATCGGGAAGTCAAGGTAAAATGATGCAATCATACAACTGTTTTCATCACCTTTTGCCTAATTGTTATTTGATGAAAAGTTCAATAAGAATTTCTTATTTTACATTCCTAGTACAATTTAAGGAGCAATGATCTAAAGACACATACTTTTGTTGTAAAAATTAAATATGAAGTAAGAAAGTAAAACTTGGAAAGTAACATATCGGTATTATATTCCTCAAAATTAAACTTCATACTTTGTCTTCTACCTCTTGCTCCAAATATACAGGGAACCAAGACAACTTTAATATGTGACAACGAAAATGAAGAATCTCGTCCTTATGTTCAACAAACATACAATGCTATGCCCAACACAGAGATGGAAACTTCATTACCGTCTAGCACTAACAGTGCTCAACCATCAGAATATGAAGAAGCTGAATCAGGTATGTCTTTAAAGCACAGCTTCATTATATTAATGATTTGATTTGTTTTACTTTCATGCCTAGAGAACATTTTGAATGACCTTGTTAAAGCTTTTATTCTTCCTTCACTTGTGTATATTTTAATATTGTAACTTGATATAATGTTTATAGCATTCAATAGCCATGCAAGTTCCGATTTCTACTCTTTTCTTGAGATGCAACACCCTGTTGTTCAGAAGATTAAATCTCAACAACCCACTGATTTTAACTATCCTCTACCACCCAAAGGTAAATTTCTTCAATTTAAACTGTTTTCATCAATTTATTTTGATGTACTGTCAGTGCAAATAAATTGGTTACATGTTTCCCTTCTATCACTCAATCATGCGTTGCCATTTCACTAAAAGAGGTCCACTTTTGCGGTAATTGTTGTTAGAATCAAACTTAGTGAAGTAGTAATGCATGACTGAATGATATTATAACGAAATTCTATGCTAATAGTGCATCAAAGTTAAATTGTTCTTTTATATATTTCATAAATGCTGGCCTTTTGGTTAGGCAAGATCTTACCTAACATGTTGTACTCATTGTAAAATTGAAATTGTGATAGATGATCAAGAAAGGTTGCCTGTTATTAATAATGTTGGGTTGACATGTGATCCCTCAAAACTCCTTGGCTTTTCATCATGGCAAGATATCTTAGAAAATAATGCCGGAAGTCATAATGTGCCTTTTCAGCCTTTTTTTCCTGAAACACAATTCAATGACATGGGAACAAATAGTACTTCTCAAGGATATGAAGTAATGGGGCAACATCTAAGCATCGACATTACTAAACACCATGAGAACGGAAGTCTTTTACAAGATAAAGGAAATTGGCAGGTATTGAACTAGTTTTACTGATGTAGGAAAGAAATTTGTGTCATTATGATATTAGTGTGTTTAAGTACTTTAGGAAACAACCATGTCTGCAAGTGAAATTGATACATAATATGCATGTGATACTCATTTGTTGCATTATTTCATGTTATATAGTAATCTGAATAATAAACGTATGCTTCAAATTGATTTGATGCTGTAAATACTTAAATGATACCGATTGCTTAATTAATTGTTTCAAGTTTCTTAAAAATAAAAGACGAATCAAGGAATGAGCTTTTGCTTTATGCATGAGTAATTCTTAAACATGTAAATTTTAATTCTCTATATCAATCTCTTTTAGTAGCTCAATGCTTAATTTTCTTGTGATCAGGATTCTGGTTTTAATTCTTTAACCACGTCCAATTGGCCCAAAGATAATGTGTGTTCAGGCTCAACATGTGAGGTTAGTTATAGTGACAATGAGCAGGAAGTTAATAAAGTTGATTTTCGACAATCCTTGGAACAGTTCCTTCTTCATCCACACCAACATCACAAAGTAAGGCAAAATAGCCCTCACAAAATACTTTTACAAGCAGAATCCATGTTAAAATCGGATCTTGAGGTCGATAGAAGCGTAGATGGAATACAAGACATTTGTTTCACTTCAAAGAAGAGTCTATTACATGTATCTGTGGCAGAAGAGGGCCTGAAGAAGCTCGACAGTTTCAACCGATGGATGAGTAATGAACTAGGAGATGTCGAAGAATCGAGCAAGCAATCCACTTCTAGTGCTTATTGGGATACAATCGGAAGTGGAAATGGAATTGACAGTATAACTATTCCTTCCCAAGTGCACCTAGACAACTATGTCCTGGATCCATCTATTTGCTACGATCAGCTTTTCACAATCATTGATTATTCCCCAAGTTGGACATTTGAAGACTCAGAAATTAAGGTATACTGTTTTGATTTCTGCACTTGCCATCAGTTTTGATCATATGTTGTAATATCTGTTACTCTTTTGTTCATCTTTTAGCTATATTCTGATTATCTACTTCATCACTTACATGTAAAAAATAATTTTTAGAAAATATGGTATCCATGGAAGGAGAAGAGAGAAAAGTCAAAAAGTGTACTGTATTGATGATGGTAAAATGATACAGATGGGAAAGTTTAATACAAGTGATTACATCAAGCCTATTTATAGGCATCATTCACAACTACTAGTTTCCAACTGCTGACTAAATACTAATCACATGTCAACAACTTTTACAGGTTGTCATTTCGGGGCGATTCTTAAGGAGTCAACATGAAGCAGAAGAATGTAAATGGTCATGCATGTTTGGCGAGGTAGAAGTGCCAGCGGAGATAATCGGGAATGGTGTTCTCTGCTGTCATACTCCACCACACAAGGCTGGCAGGGTTCCTTTCTATGTAACATGTTCTAATAGGTTAGCATGCAGTGAAGTGCGTGAATTTGATTTTCGAGTCAATTGTACTCAAGAAGCCAACACTGCAGGTGAGAACAGAAGCAGCAACAGTCTTGATACTTTTAATAAACGGTTTGGAGAACTGTTGTCACAGGATCAAGAGTTCCCTCAGAGTTTAGATTCAATTAGTGTGAATGAGAAATCTCAACTGAGAAGTAAAATCCGTTCATTGTTTGGGAGGGAGGATGATGAATGGGAAAAAATACTGAAATATACTCAAGAGAAAGATTTTTCTCCAGAACTTGTACAGGAGAAGCTACTTCAAAATCTTCTAAAAGATAAGCTATTTTCATGGCTCCTTCAGAAAACAACTGAAGATGGAAAAGGCCCAAATGTATTAGATGAAGGTGGTCAAGGCGTGCTTCATTTTGCAGCTGCTCTTGGCTACGATTGGGCCTTGGAACCAACAATAGTTGCTGGTGTGAACGTGAACTTTCGCGATGTTAATGGATGGACTGCTCTTCATTGGGCAGCTTTTTGTGGCAGGTCAGCATCTCAATGCTTTTCGGATAAACTGAATTTATAATTCATTATATAAATCCAACGTGATACACTTTGACAAATCATTAAACTAATAAGATGAATCGCGTATGTAAATTACATCTTTGCAAGAGTGATAGTTCAAAATAAAAAATGTGAAATAGGCCTAGCAACAGTTAAAATGATTACTAGTTGATACTCGATGTGCTTCATTTCATCATTGGGTTGAATGATGAAAAGGTTGGAAATACCTGAGAATCTCTTTTTCATAATTGTCAGTCTTCTGATTTTTCATTGAGGTGTTGCATCATACTTTCTTTATCAGGGAGAGAACAGTTGCTTCCCTCATATCTCTTGGGGCAGCACCAGGAGCACTTACTGACCCATGTCCACAACATCCTTCTGGTAGAACACCAGCTGACCTAGCTTCTGCAAATGGCCACAAAGGAATTGCTGGTTATCTTGCAGAATCTTTCCTGAGTGCACAACTCAAGTCTATTGATTTGAAAAAAGAAGCGGGAGAAAGTTTTGGAGCAAAAATAGTACAAAGAGTCCATGAACAAGACACTTTTCAACTTAATAATAAGAGAATATCACATGAACTTTCAATGAAAGATTCTTTGGCTGCAGTGTGCAATGCAACTCAAGCTGCTGCTCGTATTCATCAAGTTTTCAGAGTACAATCTTTTCAGAGAAAACAGCAAAAGGAACATGGTGTTGACAAATTAGGAATATCTGATGAACGTGCTCTTTCACTGATAGCTGCGAATGCCAAGTCGCACAAGTTTGGGCAACGTGATGAGCCTGTTCATGTTGCTGCAACACGAATTCAGAACAAGTTTCGCAGTTGGAAAGGCAGAAAAGATTTTTTGATTATTCGACAGCGAATTGTAAAAATTCAGGTACATTTGTTTCCAACCTTTGCACGTGCAAGTGATGTTACTATTTTTGTTTGCATTGTGTTTGTTAATACAAGCTTTCATTTTAACCTGTAACTTGTTGCTATAGGCTCACGTGAGAGGTCACCAGGTTAGGAAAAACTATGGGAAGATAATTTGGTCGGTTGGGATCGTGGAAAAGATTATATTGCGTTGGCGTCGAAAAGGTAGTGGTTTGCGTGGTTTCAAATCAGAGACCATCTCCGAGGGAGCTATGGTACAAGGTGTATCATCTTCCACTGAAGATGACTATGACTTTTTGAAAGAAGGCAGAAAGCAAACTGAGAAAAGGTTGGAGAAAGCACTTGCTAGGGTGAAGTCGATGGCTCAGTATCCAGATGCAAGAGACCAATACCACAGACTATTGAATGTTGTAACTGATATACAAGAAAACCAGGTATTCTATCTGTTGTAAGAGTATTTTTCTATTGACATGGTGCAGAATCTTGCATGGGATCTTTACTAGTTTATCTGTGTTTCTATGCTCAATACTAAAACAAAAGTAAGTGCATCAAGAATGCAAAATTTGGATGTTTCTATTATTCCCGTCTGAACCAGTTGCTGAACCCATGCAAAATCATCAGAATGTTCAAAATGCCAGCAGTTGACGTCATTTAATTTCTTCTGCATATGCCTTTTGCAGGTATTTGCAGGTAAAGCAAGATTTGAGTTCTAACGATTCAGAAGAAACAAGACAAAGACAATTTGATAACCTCGTTGATCTTGAAGCATTGTTGGACGAAGATACTTACATGTCTGTAGACACTTAGAAATTACTGTAACTTCTATCTATCAGTTCAGTTGTTCATTGTACGTATGGGTTAGCATTTTATAGCAGAATCAGGTGATTGTCTGATCCTCGTAGCAATCTTGGTTCACTTGTAGTTAAAAGGAAATCGTGGGGTCATTAGCTAACATTTCACACAAAAATGCATAAACTCAAATCACGTAGCACCAAAAATACGCACTTTACACTTGCTGCTGAATGCAGATTTATCTTAGCCAGTAGAAAATGCTTTAAGCAAATTGTGAAGCCAAAATTTCAATGCATGATGAACTGATGGTGGGTTTACAGTGATATAAACTTGGGAACCATTATTTTCACAGATTGTGTAGTACACATAGCATTGGTTAACTTAAAATGTGCAATGGAACACTGGCTAAATAGATGATTTTGGTGGCGTTTTGACAAGATCTCAATCTTAAAATCTTATGATTCTACTATCTCACGATTCTGGCCAATTCCACCCACAATCAACCATATTCCAATCACCACTCATCCCCAACAATCATGACCAATTCTATCCACGAACAACTCTATTCCAACAGCCATATTCCAATCACCATCTTTACAAGACGAAAAGGATGCAAAGAATCATATTTCACAGGCAATGAATGCATGCCTTTTGAAATTATAAAGTTTTAAATTAGAGAATAGACATCTCAATTATAAGATCTATTTTAAATAATGTACTTATTAAACCAAATTATATAACAAATATATGTCCATATTGTTTGACAAATATTTTAAATATTTCACGCGAATTAAAAACCATAATTATTATTGTAGGAGAAAAACATAATCATTATTGTATGAAAAAGAAATTATTCATAACTTTATGATATTGACTTTTATGTATTACATTCACCCTCCGATCACTATTATAAGCAACAAAAATCTTTTTAGAGGTATTGAATAAATGATGTATCTGGACATTGTTATTTATCAGATACATCAATTATTCAATAAACGTAAAAAGTAAAAAGTTTTTTTTGTTGCTTATAATAGTGACCAGAGGGTGTATGAAACAGAAATTTAAAAGATTAGAAGAAAAAATAATTATGAATGATAGAAGATATATTGAAAAAAAATTCATTAATATTAGAAGAGGTTAAAGGAGATGCACTGACACTTTAAAATTTTTTTACACTGTCATTCAATAAAAACATATCGTTTTGCCATGTCATTTAAATTTTTTAAAAATGACAGTCTGACTTAGCGGGATTCATGGTTGTGATTAATTGACAGTGTAAAAAAAATATTTTACACTGTCAGCGCATCACCCATTTTCTCATATTAGAATTATAAAATGATTTATAATTTAGGACATGTTATAAAACTCAATATAGAGATCAAAGAAAGGAAGAGAAGAGAGAAAATTATATTATATTATCTTCTACAAAAGTACACTTTACATTGCAATGTGGATCTTATTTATAGTACATGACTAATGAATAAACATTAACTTAAGGAATACACAAAAGTTAGAAAATTAACTCATAGAAGTTAAGGGATATAGAAAGTTGGGTAAATGAACATCCACATTTATTTACTATTATTCGTAACACTCCCCCTTGGATGTTCATTGAGGATATGCCTCGTTAAAACCTTACTAGAAAAAATCCAGTGGGAAAAAAATCTAGTAAAGGAAAAATAGCACAATATCTTTTTAAAGTAAATTCATTTCTCCCCCTCAGCTGAACGATCATTTCTTCGACGATGAAGATCAATCTTTTGTACTAGTTGATTCAAAGTTCTACTTGGGAGTGACTTTGTAAAAAGAAATGCAAGATTATTACATGAATAGATTTGTTGGATGTTTATATCACCGCTCTTTTGAAGATCATGAGTGAAAAAGAACTTTGGAGAAATGTGTTTTGTTCGATCTCCTTTAATGTAACCATCTTTCAATTGAGCGATGCATGTAGTATTATCTTCATATATGGTCATTGTATTTAATTTTTCAGAAGATAAACCACAAGTATTTTGAATGTGCTGAATTAGGATCTCAACTAAACGCATTCTCAACTTGCCACATGTAATACTAAAAGTTCAGCATGATTAGATGATGTTGTTGTTATGGTTTGTTTCACCGATCTCCATGAAATAGTTATACCCCCACATATAAACAAGTAACATATTTATGATCTACCATTTTGAGGATTTGACAAGTAACCTCTAAGGTAACGAATTATATGTTTGACTCTGTTCCAATGTCTTTGTGTAGGTGAAGAACTGTGTCTTGCTAATAGATTGACAGCAAATGATATATCAGGACGTGTATAATTAGCAAGGTACATTAGAGTTTCAATTGCAGTGATATATGATACTTCAAGACCAAGTAACTCTTCATCATTTTTCTCGAGGTCTGAAAGGATATTTCTCCATATCTAATGATCTAACAATCATTGGAGTAGGCAATGGGTGACATTTGTCCATATAGAAGCGTTTTAACACCTTTTCTATATAGCCTTCTTGATGTACAAATATTCTTTTTCCCAAATGTTCAATTTTCAAACCTAGACATAATTTTGCCTTTCTTAGGTCCTTCATCTCAAACTCTTTCTTTAAATAATTCATAGCTTTTGGAAGCTCTTCAGGAGTTCGAATAATATTTATGTCATCCACATAGACAACTATTATTGTAAATTCCTTTCCTAATCTTTTTATAAAAATACAAGGACAAATAGAGTTATTTGTATACCCTCTCTAAGAAAATATTCATTGAGACGATTATACCACATTCGTATAGAGAGACTTGTTCAATCTTATGGAGTAGCTTTCTCAAGATTCGGAGTTGTGTGCATCTGGTATATTGAACCCTTTAGGGAGTTTCATGTAAATTTTACTATCAAGTAAACCATACAAATAAGTTGTTACAACATCCATCATGTTCAAATTAAGCCCTTCATGTGCTACAAACTTAATTAAATATCAAAAATTGAATTGCATCCACTGTAGGTGGATATGTTTCATCAAAGTAAATCTTAGGTCTTTGTGAAGATTATTGAACAACAACTTAAGCTTTATATCTCACAACTTCACCATTGTTATTTTGCTTTTTCACAAAAAAAGTCATTTATATCCAATTTGTTTTACACCTTGAGGTGTTTGGAATATTAGTCCAAAAATCAAGTCACTTATAAAGTGAGTTTAATTTTTCTTCAATTGAATATGTTTATATTGGCCAATTCTCACTTTGTCTACAATCTTTGATAGACTCTGACTCATGATCCTCATTATTATTTATTATCTTTAGCGCTATATTGTATACAAAGACATTGTCAACATTGACTTTATTTTGGTTCAATCATATTCCATTCATGACATAATTTATCGAGATCTCTTAATTTTCATAATTTTCAGGTACCTGGTTAGTACTTCTGCAACTCAAAATTAAATTATGTCAAAATGCTCTTAAAGTTTTCATATCCTCATTTAGGTCATTTTAACTTTAATTTCTTTTCTTGGTTGAGGACTCTTAACATCGTAACTGGCTTTTCTACCACGCTTGAGGCGCGGCTATAACTCATTTGCAATATTATATTGTCCAATATAAGAATCCACTTTGAGTGGAATATTAGCAGCTAATAATTTGTTTCATAAACTTTGAAAATGAATTTTGTTTTAAACTTCGAGGATCAAAATGATATAATAATATTTTATTGGCTTAATACCCTTTTTGGTCCTCTAGCTATAGGGGTAGGTCCAAATAGGTCCTCTAGCTTTTAAAAGTTCCAAATTGGTCTCATACGTTTTTAAATAGGTTCGTAGTGATCCTTTCCGTTAATTACATGCTAACGGTGTTAAAAATGATGATGTGGATTCTGACTTGGTTGGGGTGTGTAGCACAGTCAACATCTCCTTCCCAATTGAATATGAAACTTTATAAATCGAATCCCAATTCCAAACCCTAGGTTACCAATTCATCCAAAATTTACCAAATTGAAAGGAAAATCCACTATCAATAATGAGTTCTGAGCGCGTTTCTTCTTCATCTTCAAGAACCCGCGTCGATTCGCAAGTGTATACCAGTTTTGGGAAAGTCATGTGTGCTTGTGGAGACCTTGCTATACTTCGCAAGGCAAGAACCGTCCAAAATTATGGAAAGCTTTTCTGGGGTTGTTAACATTTTAAGGTAATATTCTTTGTCAAACACATCCATTCCATCCGTTACAGCTCCACTGTTAATAAGTTGCCTGCATATATGTATAGGGACACACGAATGTCGGGTGCGGTTTTTTTGAATGGTTCTATGATGATTCAAGAGATGGAAAGGAGGAAAGCTTGAGGAATCTGCAATGGAAGATTGAAATGCAATTTAAGGAGTTGGAAGAAGCCCAAAAAGAGTTGGCTGAGGCAAAAAGCATGGTTGAAGTGTTGAAGGTCAATAATTTGCAGCTAGATGAAGCTTTGAAGAACACAAGGAAATGGAAGATGATCTGGAAGTCCTTGTGCTTTATTGTGTTATTTGTTTTAGTGGTTAAGGTGTTGTGAATGTTGAAATTGATGTAAAAGTTGCTTCCATAACATGTACTAATGGTCTGAGTAAAAGAGTATTGTTGTTACCAATTTTTTAGTTTTGTTGCCAGATGTATCAGTTGTTGTTACCAAATCTACTCTTTTAGTGTTGTTGACATATTTATCATGTGTTGCCATATTTATCAATGGTCTTAGTAAACGAGTTGTTTTGTTGTTGTCATAAACATATTTTAGAAGTTGCAGTAGTTTGTGGCATACAGATTTGTGCACCAAATTTGTGGCCTGATTTTTCTACAAATTTGCAGTAATGGTCTGATTTTGTACACCAAATTTGTGCACCTGTTTTGTACACTTAATTTATGCATCTATTTTGTACACTAAATAACAGTTTCTGCACCTGTTTTGTACACTAAATTTGTGCACCTGTTTTGCAGTAATCGACCTGATTTTGTACACCAAATTTGGGCACCTGTTTTGTACACTAAATAGCAGTTTTTAACAGTTTGTGCACTAAATGGTTTGACAAGTTTTAACATGATTTTAACAGAATAATTTGACTACAGCATAACAGAAGTATAAATACAAAATAGGAAACATTGTACACCATAATTTAACAGAATAATATGATAACAGCATAATTTAACATAAAATATGAGTAGCATAATTTGATTACAGCATAACAGAAGTATCATTACAATAATAGAAGAATAGCAGAAGCATTGTACACCATAAGTACTTAGTACACAACATTACACATAATAGCAGAAGCATATCAGAAATGCTTGGTACACAAAATAGCAGAAATTGTTCATAATATCAGAAGACACCATTACATAATACAACACAAACTATAGACCCTAAGAGGATTTCTTTGGAATGTTCCTTTTAGTTGGTGTTGTCCTCCTAGTAGTAAGACCCACTGCATTCTGTGATGCACTCAATCTGGTGGTGGATCCTCTTGAATGATGTGCTGGTCTCTTAAAAGACAACTTGTGCCTAGCTTGTGTTGCAGTCTTCTTGTTAGTTGTCTGAGAAATCTGAGTTGCCTGGGTTGATTTGGCTGCCTGAGTTGCCCGAGTTGTTTTGCTTGGCTGAGTTGACTTAGTTGCATGGGTTGCCTGAGTTGTTTTGGTTGCCTGAGTTGTTTTTGTTGAATGACTTGTTTGGGTTGCTTGAGATGCTTGTCGGGTTTCCTGAGTTGACTGAGATGCTTGTTGGGTTGCCTGAGTTGCCTGAGATGCTTGCCGGGTTGCCTGAGTTGACTGAGATGCTTGCTGGGTGGCCTGTGATGCCTGTTGTGGTGGCTGAGCCATCTTACAAGTTAATTTGTTGTGCCCAGTTTGTCTGCACCTAGTGCACCTCACAATCATACCAGTTTTTCTTATTTTCCTGTCAGAACCATCAATCTCACCCTGTTCTTTATTCCTCTTCTTCTTTGGTCTTCCAGGCATTTTCTTGAATTTGGGAGGCTGCACATCAGGGTATTCAGTTCTCACCCATAAATTTGTACCATTCAGAGGGTAAATGATAGGTTCATACACCCTAATGTACCTAGCCTTCTTGTAATAGTCTGGAATAATCTGGTCAACAACAAGACCTCTACTCTTCATTGAGGAAATGGCATGGACACATGGGAGACCTGTCAGCTGCCACCTTCTGCAAGAACAACGCTGTTCCTTCAAGTTGACAGAGAACATGTCTCCCTGATTCTCAATATGCCTCACCTCAAAAATATGTTCAGATGACATCCTATAAAAATATCAGAAGTAAGTTTATCTCCTATCAAAAGAAAGTCATACTGCAAAAACACAACAGTAAGTCTATTATCTATTACCTTACTATCCAAGAATTTGTGAAACTGCTAGTTTTCTCGACCTTCTTCTTTATGTTTGGCAAGACTTCATCATCACCTAAATTAGATAACTTTATCCTATTTGCCGCCCATTTTTCCATTATGTATCCCCTTATTTCTTCTAACATTGTAACCAAAGGTTTTGCCCTTGCTTCCACAATCACACTGTTGAAAGCTTCTGACATATTATTCAAGACAGTATCAGACTTTGTTGTGGTTCTGAAATAGGACTTGCTCCAAAATCTTGGTGGAGTTTGCATCATGTGTTTGTAGGCCTCTTCGTTTATCCTCCTCATGCCTCTCATCTCTCTTTCCCAAGCCTGTGGATAAGTAGCTCTAGCTGCCTTCCAAATGATCTCTTTCAACACTTTTCCTGGAAATTTCTTCCTAAAATTGTTGTATAGGTGTCTCACACAAAACCTCTGTTCAACACTTGGTAACAATTCATCCATGGCTGGGAGAAGACCCTGCAAATGCATAAAAATTCAACATTAAATTCTAAATCAAGAAATACATTCAAACTTAAATAAAGGCAATAAATCTAGTGGTACCTTTTGCTGATCAGAAATGAAAGTGTAGGTTCTACATTCTTCTCTTCCACCCAGATCATTAATGAGGAGCTTTAAAAACCAAGTCCAGGAGTCTCTATTTTCCCCTTCCACCACAGCAAAGGCAATAGGTAACATTTGATCATTAGGATCTGTTCCTATTGCAGATAAAATCTGGCCACCACATAGACCCTTTAAAAAACATCCATCAAGGCCAATAATTGGCCTACACATTTTGAAACTCTTCTTGCAAGCATCATAACAAATATACAACCTCTTGAAATAAGGTCTTGCATCCTCAATACCCTCTTGAACTGGTGTGACATTTATCTTAACAGTTGAACCAGGATTTGTCCTCAAAATTTCATGACAGTAGTCATAAATCCTAGTGTAATCTCCTAAATAAGACCCATCTACCATATCCATGGCTGCAAATCTGGCCCTAATAGCCTTTGTGTTGTTAACACCTACATTCCATTTCTTGAGGGCCTTCTCCTTAATATCCTTTAGCTTAAGCTTAGGATTGTTTTTCAATGTATTTTGCAACCTCTTGCTTAGCCATTTCGTGCTCATCATCTTAACATTATACTCTCTAGCACAATTATGTGTGTCAACTAATTTCCTAAGCCGCCAAGTATCCTCATTAGGAAGCTTTCCACAATAGGCCTCCCATTGACATCCAGATTTACATACCACCTTCACTCTTATGTTGTCATTTTTTAGAAACTTTAGACCTCTCCCATTCTGAACAACATATGTTTGAATGGCTTTCTTAAAATCACTTTTGGTATTAAAATAGGTTCCCAACTCCCATTTATAGTTAGACATGTCTTTCATAGCCTTGAAAATTGGATGTTTCCTCTTCCTTGGTTCTTCATCATCCTCAGTGTCACATCCACTGTCTAACTCTTCACTATCATACACAACTCCATTCTCCTCTCCACTATCTGCTTCCCCTTTCCTTTTCTTCATTTTACTAGTTCCTTCATGTTTCTCATCATACTCCACCATTTTGGCAACATGTTCTTCATCATAATCCAGACTAGCATCAGAATCAATAAAATCAAGCTCCAAGGCACTATCATAATTATATGATGAATCCTCACTGTCATCAGATGAAGTATCATTCCCATCATGCACCTGACCATGAATCCCATCACCATTCATATTCCTAAGACCCTCACCAGAATTTATATTCCCAACACCCTCTTTCTCAACACCCTCTTTCTCAAGACCCTCACCAGAATTCATATTCTCACCATCCTTGACACCCTCATCAGCAGTCACACACTCAACAAAATTGTTTACATCCTTAAGGACTTGATCAACAAGTTCAGCAACAATATCATATTGTTCTTCATTCACAACATCCAAATGTTCTTCATTTAATATGTCCTCCTCCATGTTTATAGGTTCTTCATTTAATGTGTCACCCTCATCAACATACTCAGGTTGGGATAATGGGTGTTCAATGTATATGTCGACCTTCAGGTGTATCCTACATAGGTCAACTATCTTTAACGCACCTTTATCATCACTAAGCACATTAATCCCAAATGTAGGATCCTTGTAGTAGATGTTGTCTACCTCAGTATACCATATATCTTTCAAAACACCTATCAACTCAAAATACGACCACCTATCAACATTTACCTGTAATTCGTTACATTTACCCCCCACGTAGTTCGTTTTATCAGAATCCATAAATTTCCCACTATGATGAATGTTGAGGGTAATCATTTCTTCCATTTCAACCTAATATCATAAACAAGCAGAAACTTTACGAAAAGAACAATAAAAACCCTAATTTCAAAAAGGGGGCGACAAACCCTAGATTACAGAAAACTAACATTTTATCTACACACAAACCCTAGACTACATAAAACGTAAATTCTACCAAAGGAACATAGCCATTTACCAGGATATTACTTCGTCTTCAATCGTATGTCTGTGAATCTTCGTCTTCGTCTTCACCCTCAATCGTCTTCGTGTTTGTGTGACTGTTCTAGGGTTAGAGGCATGGAACTGAAATGACTTAATGAAAATAAGAGTGGGAAATGAATTGAACTATAACCACCGTGCAACATCCTTATTCAGAAACGTACACATCAGCACACACATGTCATGTCATCAAGATTTTAATTAAAATTTTAACTTTTCTAACGGTGAGGACAAACGTGAACCTATTTAAAAACGTATAGGACCAATTTGAAACTTTTAAAAACTAGAGGACCTATTTGGACCTACCCCTATAGTTAGAGGACCAAAAAGGGTATTAAGCCTATTTTATTTTAAATTGTTTATTTGAACTTCTGGTTCACACTTTGTGCTGCTTGTTCTCTCTCCCTAGTATTGAGAAAATTAATTTATAAATTGATAATCGGTCTACTAGACTTCAAACAAGTATCCAATTATCATTCTTTTAAAACTCATCTTAGCTTACTATATTGGAGCAATTGAATAATCACAACACATCCAAAATTTTACTTAAATGAGAAGTATTAGCTTATGAACCTAAAATAATTTGTAAGTTAAAGGGAGAATTATCATGCACTAACTTGTTGGTTTAATGCGAATAAATATCTTAATATCATACTTTGTGTGTTTCAAATATCTAATTTAGAATTGATGATCTCACAAGTATCAACTATATAACTAACTTTAAACGTCTAAAGAATGGATCTTCAAGTCCATTTTTTTTATGAGCATGTCCTTTAAGATGTTCAATATTAATTTTAGTAATATATGTGATACTTATCAAGAAATTTCTGAAAAATCCAGAAAACAAGATATTAGTTTAATTAGTTGAGAAAATAATTTCACAAACTTCTGGCTGTGAATAGACATATGCACGATCTTTTAGTCGATGCAACAATTAATGTCATAAAAACTCAATTTCTCAAATTTTCCTTTAGGAACACAAATTTTATTGGATTGAAGAAACTTTTGGTTCTTCAAAACTAGTTTTCACATCATAATACATCTGAGATGACCCAACCGATTTTGCCAACAACACATTTAAGTGTGATTTATAAACATCTGATTTACCATAATACATATGATTATATTCTTCTAATTTGTTTCAATCTCTAGTAAATATAAAATAATATGTTTCAATCTCTATTATATATATTTTTCAATCTTAATAAATTTACAATTATTAATATTATTCATGAAATCCTTCTGTGATTGTCAATTTTTCTAAGATCCATGAAAATATGATCAATGGAGACATAATAATCATTTTCTTATCAATAATCAAGGGACAACCCTTTTTTTGATGAATGAATAAAAGTAATTCATTTTTTGAACAATCCTCTAGGGATCCTTTATAATATATATAATTTTTTTCGAGAGGTAGATCATAGATCTTCAAACAATGATAAAAATAAACAGTTTTCGTGCAATCCTCCGGAAATGCATTATAAGTTCTTCAAGAACTATATACATTATTATTTTTCAATCATTCATAAATCTTGATTAGTTCTTCAGACACTATATAATAAATTAGTATTTTGCTATCCTTCAGGAATGTTTGATAAATTCTTCAGGAACTATATAATAAATTATTATGTTGCTCTTCTTCATGGATGTTTAATAAGTTCTTCAGGAACTATATAATAAATTATTATTTTTCTATCCTTCAAGGATATTTGTTAACTTTTTCAAGAACTATATAACAAACACATTATTTTATAGTTTTTCAAAGATATTTTAACATTATTCATCTAATCCTTCTGGAATTCATAAAAATCATTGTTGATTTTTTTCTTCTAATATATATACATAATAGGTAGAATTAGAAATATATATTACGAAACAAAAAATAATGTTACCTTCTAAATCTTGGAGTTTCATATAGTCAGGCATTCATTATCAAATTATTAGTTAACATTCATATGGAAGAGCTTTGTGCTGATAATGTGTTATAAAACTCAATATACAGATCAAAGAGAAAGGAAATAGAGAAAATTATATTATATTATCTTCTGCAAAAGTACACTTTACATTACAATTACAATATAGATCTTATTTATAGTACATGACTAATAAATAACCATTAACTTAAAAAATACAAAAAGGTTAAAAAGTTAACTCATAGAAGTTAAAGGATATAGAAAGTTAGGTAAATGAACATCCACATTTTTTTACTATTATTCGTAACAGGACAAATGTTTTTAAAATATAAAAAACTCAATTATACAGTTTAAAGAGTCATTTATACAGTTTGAAATAGTCATTTTCTCAAAAATACAATGTAGTACTGTTTTTCACTTTACTAAGATCATACACTTTTTGTTCGGATCTTTTATTTTCCTATCTTCATACCCCTCTCGATCTTACAAAAAATAATTGGGTAAACTTTTTCAATCTTAATTACGATTTTATATTTTACAATTTAACGATCCCCTCCCAGTCTTATGCAAGATCATATTGACAACCTTGGGTGTATGCACTATTTAAGTTTACAACAAACATGACTACCCTAAAGCTCTTATCGGACCAAAATAATGTTGGTTAAGCATCAAGCATTTTACATTTCATTGTGTTTCTAATGTTGGTTGAACACTTGCAACCGTGAATACATATTGTCAGCAAAATTTCCACCATATATATACTGCACTTATTGTGAGAAAGGAGAAAAAGGACAGTGCTCCCACCATCCACTGTACATGCCAACCACCTAAGTATACATTTCACAACACAACCTGTACTCTAAAGGATGCAACAGCTCCCCCAACAGGTTGAATAATGGTATAACATGAAAATAAAGGAACTAGATGGAAAATACTGGTCCAAATGATTTGAGTACCTAAAAGTAGTACAACACCTCCATCTAGTTATTGTTATCAGAGCCAAGGCTCTCATAGAATAAAATGTACCCATGGTCTGTATTAGTTGAATATTCCTGTGGTGATCCAAAGAAAGTTTGCACAGCAGACTCATCAATCATCTCCACGTTTTCGTCATCAAAAAATAACCAGTGGTTATGGCTTTTCACAAGGCTGACATAATGCCCATGGTTGGGACCACTCCCAACATGAACAACTACAGCGAATAGAGAATACTCATTATCTGCATCTTCAACAGTGTTGCTCAACTTCAGCTCAAGGGGAAAAACAACCCGGTAAGACAGCTTCTTGTACCGGCCAAGCTGTTCCATGTATTTAAACCGCTTGAGATGAATGACCAGAATGTGAGGCGGTTTCTTTATCTTCATTCTCTTCTGAGCTTCTTGCAAACTAATATCAAAAGAAAGTTCACATCTTGGTCATCAAGACTGGTAAATGAGCATGAAAAAAAAAACAGACTGATAAATGGTAATGACATCTTGTACACACTGAACTGACATGACTAAGAAATCCCATTCAGATGACAAATGAAGTGCCAATCAATGGAAAAATGAACATGTCCTGGTCTGCTTATTGAAAATAAAAAGGAGACAAAATTATCCATAAACAAATACCTAATATTCAAACTATTTGACATATGCTTCACCACATACAGTTTATTTCCCTCTCCAGTTAAAAGTAGAAAAGGAAGGCGTAAAAGACTGAGACTATTAAAAATGATCTAGATCTGAACAGATATCTGGAAATTTGGTTTTTCACAAAGTCTATTGCATCAATTAAAATACATGTTAAACAAGTAGCAGCATATTATAGCTAAGCACATGATTCAAAATGGTTGAAAAAAGACAGTATATTTTCCAAACCAGTCAAGAAACCAAATAACAGCTGAAGCCACAATATTAAAGCCATATACCTGCAGCATTTGTCGCAGAAAAATTTGTCCTCAGCATTCAAAGTCTCGGTGGAACTGAAATTTTTCAAACAGCTTGTAATTGAACTGTTTTGCTCAATATCAAGGCTCAAGTCAAAAAATGTTTCGTCCCTAGCTGTCACAGTTTCACATTGCAAGCACCTCGTCTCATTGGTGAGTATTCCCTAATCACAGCAAATTGCAACAATGAAATTCCACAACATGGATATAAATCTAAATTTTGTTATCAACAGTGAAAATAGCATCAACCACCACCCCGAAAAAATTAAAATAAATAAATAAAAAGTGACAGAAGCAAAATTATTTTTATTTCTATTATTATTGTCATATCATAATCATTTTCATCAAGTGTGACATTTTAAGTTGGTTTATGATAAGATGAAATTAATAAGAATGAAATAAGTGCTTTAGTATCTCATATAATACGCTGCTCCATCATACAAGCAGAAGCAAATATTATGAACGGATATTAACAAAACTGATCAGTATCAAGGCATGCACAGTTTATACTCCCTACAAATTTGTTGCAACAACGAGGAAAAAAAGAATAAAATTGGCAAAGCATGTCACCTGAAAATTTTTGTGTACCCAAGTAATTAAAGGTTCTTTCAGAGGTCCATTAGCATGTCCATTCTTGAATCCATTTGCAACCTTTTCAGAAAGTGCTGGTGTCTCTGGATCAGTCTTTGATGCCTGAGCCTCTTTTTCCAGAATGTCGACCAGTTCATTCAGCAAAAAGTTCAAGAATTCATGGGCATCCTACCAAAAAGAGAAGACCGACAGTAACATTGCTGTTTTAGTGAAAAACTAGACAAAATATGTGGCGATGTGCAAATAAACAATCAATGATAAATACTGAACAAACTTGTATGCTACAGTAACATTTATGGTGAACAAAAATCTCAACTGCAAGTAACAAAATTGTAATCATTTTTGCTAAATAAACATCCAACATCAATTACTGAATTACTATTTCATTTTCATGCGAGTAAAAACTAATCAGCCAAATCACCATCTGTATAACAGTGATATGTAGCCAAATGTATGAGCAAGCTTAATAAAGTAATGATCCTATATGCCAAAGTGATGAGGAATGGCTGCAATATGGAAAAGATTATGATTCCCCGGATATATAATAATAGTTAATAAATATCATATTAAAGTCTTAAATTTAATTGAACCTAACTCAACCTTACAAAACCGACTTGTAAGAAGATAAATGTCTCGCACTTAAAAGTATTTATTTATTCGGGTTATAAGTTTGTATTGACTATGGCGGGACTCTCATCAGAGCCAACACACACTCCTCACCCCCATGAATGACATCTGGACCATGACTTGCAGGATTGATCCAAGCCACCAATGTAAGGACTTCCGGCCCCCCAGAAAAGAATCCTTAGCACAAGTGGTAGATTTTCATATATTTTGGTGTTTAATGAGATTGCAAAAATTTATAGCGGCACAGTGGTTTTCCTTTGCTTTGCAAATAGGAGCCTAAATTCAATTCTTGGATAAGCCTTTTTTTGCATTTTAGTATTTCTTTGCGCAAAAAAATAATGCCCAAAAATACTACCAGCAGGATTCAAACCCCTCCCAGTAGGGAAAAACAAGTAAGCTAAACCACAGGATAACAAATAAATATCTGATAATCTTATTTTAGGTTTTTTTGTTTGCAAATTATTTTTTATGCTTATAAATTAAAGGTCTCATCTTGGAATTTGCATTCAGCCTCAATATGTGTTGGATTGACCCAATTGACCAAAGTGGTCTAATAACAGCCTATTAAACTAGCTTATAAGGTGTGAGTATCTCCCACTTATAAATACTTTTTCAATGTGGGACTGTCAACATAAAATTTGCATGTAGTACAACCTTGTAAAAGTATCGTAATCATTTCAACTAATGGCTGTTAACTAACATTTTAAAGAACTTTCTGTTCATCAAAAGATGTCTAATAATTCTGAGGGGAAAATTGCATGCTTTAAATGTGGTCCAATCTGACATAATAAAAAAGTAACACTGGTCTACCAAATGATCTACCAACTGGAATACTTGTTGAGGAGCTCCCAGCATTACCATCTGGAAACATTCAATATAGATAATAGCATTTCTAACAAGGATCCATGTTCAGAAAAGCTGAAAGTTGGAAGAAAGGAAATGCGAATAAACATGGAGAAACAGCTACTGGCATTTTTTCAATAATCATGGCGCAACAAATAACATAGCCAAACCTTGCATACAAACTCGTATCCAAACTAATCTCTTACTTGTGTATATATTTATAATATATTTTATAACAAACGTAACTGTTAAAAGAATTTACATATTTCATGACTAATGATTTTATGTACAGGAGCTTATTCTCAACATAAGGCACATACCTGATGCATATAGCTACGAAACAATTCATTCTGTTTTTTCAACCTCTGTACAAATCGCTTGGGAGCAATGACACCGGTTTTCTTCTTCTGCGAACTTATCTATACGAAAAATAAACAAATATGTTGCATTCAGGACCAAGAAAGACATAACTAGACATGTAAGTACCATTAAGATATACTACTTGATAATTGATAGGATTTTTAAAAATGATTTATTTCAGATTGACAAACCTCTGAAAGTAAACCTTCCTGTTGGGTGTATTATATCTAGCCGATTTTAAAATGTGCAGAGATTCATTTTCATCTATGAAGCCCAGACTCGGACACGGGACACGACACGGACACGAGGACCCCTCTAATGTAAAAAACATAGGACACGGACACGGCTATATATATATTTTATATATTAATATAATAATCCAATTTATGAGCACAATTTATAAAGAGTTTAAAATGAGAAGCAAAATTTACGTTAATTTAAACTTTTTTTTACACAATGTTTAGTTTAAACTTATTACTTTCAATAAAAAAAAGACATAAATTCACCAAAACAAAATTATACAAATCATATCATAGTCACTCCACATTGAGAAAAATAACTTTTAAGTCTGACTCATCTAAAGACAAGTCAGCAACTTCAAAAAATCCACTGTCATCTAATGATCCATACTCATCTCAAGCGACATCCCACATTTAAGTTTCCTCTTGATGATATTGGGGAGTGCTCCTTGATAGAAGTTGAAGGTTACTATCTATGAAGCACGGACACCTCTAGGAGTAGGCGTGTCGCGGTGTCCGACACTTGTATGACACCTGTACGACACGTGTTGGAAAGGTCAAAGAAGTGTCGGAAAAGTCAGACAAGTGTCCACTAAATTATGGTTTTTTTTTCTTTGTTTCGACACTCTTTGAATCAATGGTTGACACCTGTATGACACTCATTACACATATGTCCGACAATTCAAACAAGTGTCTCAAACAAAAATTTGTTTTTCTCTATGCTTCAACACACCTTTCCACATATTTTGGACAAATCTCACAAAAATTTAAAATGCTTAAACGTGTATTTAAGCAATGTTATCAATTAAGAATTAATGTCGGACTCCATGCTTCATAGGTTACTATGCACATATACTAAAACTTTCGCTCGATGTGGTGGCATCTTGTTTTTCTTCAAAGAATGGATACATGAATATGCGCTCCAATTTCTTTCACAATTTGATGATGAACAAGGTTGTGCGAGTAGCTTTAAGCGCAACATTTTTTCTTTTAAATTTTGAAAATTATTGAGTTTGATTTTTTCTTTTTAAATTCTGAATTTTTTTTGAGTTGGACGATGTCCTTTATTTGAAATAAGGTGTTGTATCCGTGTCCGCTGCGATTTAAATTTTTTTTTCGTTGGACACTTCAAAAACGTGTCAGATACGTGTCGTACATGTGTCGTACGCGTATCAGTGTCGGACACGTGTCCGATACGGCGCACGCCGTGTGAATGGCGTGTCAGAGCTTCATAAATTTTCATACTATCCAAATGCTGGATAATCATGGTGTAGCTCCTTTGGTCAGTTAGCAACGACTTATTTATGTTTTTATCTAGTAGTTTACCTTATCTTTTATTTTTATACTTGCTTATCTCATGCCTGACAATACTTCAACCCACAGGCACTAACAAAAATATAAAATAAAAAATAAGAAAATCTGGTAGGATGCGACTAAAGAAAACATGGTTTTAAAACTAAGGATAGCAATAACCACTTTGAGCCATTCAAATGACAAAACTGCAGTTGTTCCATAAGAGAAAATGAATGAATGCAAATCCGGAAGGTCAACGCCTTCTTTGACAAGAGTCTAAGGCATGCACCATAGCCAAAATTTGTGAAGACAGTACAAATTCTCAAACTGTGAATCATGCTTGGATCAATCAAATAAGACAATGCACAGAGGGGTCACACATGTAATGCATGAAATGTCCAAACTACAAATCAATTACCTGTGAAAATAAGTCAGCTAAGCATGTCAAAAGATTTTCTTCCACATCCCCTATGCTTTTGTTATTTCCATAATACTCCAATAGTTGTTCCCGAAATGGAACACAAAAGTATAGTGCCTGCAGAAGGTGTCAAAATGAGTAATTTGATAGACAACCACCGATAAAATCTACTCAGAAAATAACAAACACGGCCACTTTCAAATTCAACACTTAGAACCATATTTAGACTTGTTTGGACAAACAACTTTGTATGTTTGGTTCTGCGGTGAAAAAAATAATTTTTAGTGAATCGATTCGGTATAATTGATTCTAGTTAACAGTGAGTTAAATGTAAAGTGATTCGTGTTTGGATAACTTTATGCAAAATTGAGTTAAACAATAAATTTCAATGTAAAAATCACGTTTAAACTCAAAAGCTACCAATTCTTGCTTCAAGTAGAATCAATTCTTAAGGCTGAATCAATTTTGCTTTAGAAGAACCAAACACCTCAAAATCATTCCAAAATCAATTCTACACCTCTAGAATTGCTTTTGGCTCTTCTAAAAGCTAAACCAAACATAAGTGTTTATCATATAAGTGGTTATGTGTAAGCTATTTCAATAACAAAAGATAAAATAAAGTAAAACAGTTTTCATCTAAGCTATAAGCTTTTTTTAAAAACATCTTGAAGAGCTTAAAGAAATTAGTTAAAAAAACAATATGGACATGTCATAACCTGGTTACAAACAGTCTCATAAGTGATTATGCTAATAGATAGTAAAATCAAATACCAATCCAAACAAGTCCATAATTTAAATCTATGTAGCACCACCGCCTCTGAAAACCCTCTAGAAAAAAGAAAAACAATGTTGTAATTAAGTTTAATTTATTCACTTTTAAATTATTACCGGTGGCAACTTGTCTCTGTCGATGCCGTGTTTCATAGATTAAAACCCTTGTAAATATTCATCAATTATGCACTTAAAACTTCAGGTCAACAACAGATATTCAGAAAAGAAAACAATCACAATCGCAACCAATAACAGCGTGTAAAGAAAATACTATTTAGAATGAATCGGATTGGAAACTAAACGGTTAGAGTATCGATTGATTATACCTGCAAGACGCTGTTGCAATAACAAGTGTTGCCGAAATTTTCAAGACCGAAGTAACGTTCTCCTTCGGGGAATTGGTCACCTAGAGCCTTCTCGAGCTTGGAACCAGCGGCACCCATAAGCGCGTCAATCGATCAACGAGAAACTCAGATTCCAATCCGATTCAACTCAGTGATGCGAACCATGAAATGTTGAGTTCGCCGCTTGGATCGTTGTGGTTTGATTACAGAGTGAGTTTTGTTAGGGTTATTGAATTTTCTATGGATATTATCGCAGAAGAATGAAATAAGGGTTTTGCTAGAGAGAGAGAAATGAGCTCAGCTGAGTAACGCGAGTTGTAAATGCAGAAAAAAAACGTTGAAGGAAATTTGAGTCTATATAATTGATTTTTTTTTTCTCACGAAAATATTACTAGTGGAAATATAATTAATTTCATTTTTTGGTCGGTAATAAATTTCAATTTTTTATTGAGTATATTTTTAATTTTACTAAATTAAACTAATGGAATACTTGTGCGCGTATTTATTTTTAAAATATAATAAGAATTTAAAAAAAAAAATAATTATTATGCACGATACATGTAAAAAGTTTTACATTGTGGATTCATCACTATCATTCGTTTATATTATTTTATAGATAATTAAAATAAAAGTCAAATTTTTTCCACAATCCAACGTCTATGATTAATTGACAGTGTAAAATACTTTTACATTATTAGTGTATTTCAATTAAATTGAAAAGAAAAACATTTTTTTTATCAAAACAATTTATTATTTTTAAAAGAAAGAAATATTTTAATTTATATGAATAAAAATATAATTTTTTCATATATAAAAATATTTGAATAAACGGTATATTTTCTTGTAATATTATTTTTGTTTTAACACTATTTATAAAAATATTTGAGTAAAAAACACTTGTTTCCATTTAATAAAATAAAATTCAGTCATTAATTTTAAAATAACATTTATCATTAATAACATATATTAGTGAAATGACATCAATAACATTTAGTTTAATTTTTTATATACTATCTTAAAAAACATTGTATCTTAAATTAAAAATAATTTTATAATACAAATATTAGCAACATAAATAATTTAATAACAACATGTTTTCCGTATTTATATTCATATATTATTTTAAATATTTTAATATTTATTTTTTTAATTCTACAAAAAAAATGTAAAAATCTGAGACTCGCACGAAATATGGTCAGTGTATTCGTACGACGGATACTTATGTGTTACGCGCATTTATTTTTAAAATATAAAGAAAATGTAAAAGAGAAAAACAAGATTTTTTTACCGAAAGAGTTTATTACTTATAAAAGAAAAATATATTTTGATTTATATATGGATTAAAAAAATGTGTTCCCAGTTTTAAAAAAATATTAATATTCATTCATTAATTTAAAAATAACATTTGTCGTTAATAACATATTAGTGAAATAAATAATTAAAAAATATTTTTTAGAAATTATCTTAAAAAATATTGTATATTAAATTAAAAATAATTTTAAAATAAAAATATTAATAACATAAATAATTAAAAAAACAATACATTTTCTATTGTTTGGATTCATACATTATTTTTAATATATTTATTTTTTTAATTTTACAAAAAATATAATAACCTGTGGGTCTCATGAAATTTTGTCCGGATACCCAAGCGTTCGTACGAGTATTGATGTATTACGCGTATTTAATTTTAAAATGACATAAGAATGTAAAAAAGAAAAACAAAATTGTTTTACCTAAGGATTTATTAATTATTAAAGAATAATATTTTTTTTATTTTTATATGGATTAAAACACATTTTAATATTTTTAAAGAAAAAACACATTTTTATTTATATTAGGATTAAAAATATAATTTCTCAAAATATAAAAATAGTTGGATCAACGGTATATTTTTGCTTATGTAAATATTATATTTGTTTTGATATTATTTATAAAAATATTTAGATTAATACAAAAAAAAGTTCATATTTAAAAAAAAAAAAAAATTAAAATAATAAATTAAATTTTAAAACTGCTAATTCATAAATTTAAATTTAAAACTGCTAATGAATATATTTGATTAAGATTTATTGAATTAGTTAATGTTATTTATATTTTTAAATAGAATAAAATTTTGTAGATGTAATTGATTCAATTATTAACATTTAATATGTTTTTGTTTTAGTTATTTTTCTCTATAAGATTAGTAATATATTTTCTTCCGTAATATCGTAAAACTTTATTTTTATCAATTTATATATTTTCTCATATATATATATATATATGAGAATGTCATTTTTATGTAAGAAAATGAGAAGGAATTTGAATCATTATATTTTAAAATAAATGGTGGAGATTATGTGTGGTTTTTGTTTTTCTCTCTCCTCCATTATTAAAATAAATTATGGAGGAGGGAGAAAAAAACTGCAACATAATAGGTGTATTATAGTTAATGCCTAAAGGAGATGCTAACCTACATCCACTTACTTTTTAGAAGGAGTGTTTTAGTAACATGCACCTTAGGATGCATTTAACCATTTTTTAGTTAAAGCTTGCTAAAACACACCTTCATAAAAATAAGTGGGTGTGTTGTAGCATTCCCCATATATATATATATATAGCATATCAAATGAGAGTGATTTTAAAATGAGAGATGAGAGAAACAAATAATAATCGTTATATCAAGTTAATAAGAGAGAGAAATTAATAGTCACATTAATGAATAAGTTTAATCATAACTTTTTACTGATCAAACGGTTATTGTTTGTTCCTCTCATCTCTCATTTTAAAATCCCTCTCACTTGATATGCCTTATATATATATATATATATATATATATATATATATATATATATATATATATATATATATATATATATATATATATATATATATATATATATATATATATATATATATATATATATATATATATATATATATGCGCTTAAATAGTGATTTAGTCCCTGTAAGTTGGCGAGTTTTTTGTTTTAGTCCCTGAATCTTTTTTTTTTTCGGTCCAAGTCCCTATATGTTCTATTCCTTTTGGTAATAGTCCCTCACGTCAATGGAACGTTAAAAAAATGCCTAGTTGGCAAACGGTGCTGAGTTGGAATATTGTTTAATGATTTCTTTATTTAATTGTGTAACACACGTGGAAATGGTAATTCAGCTTTAAATAAAGAGGGACCAAAACTAAAAACTTTAGAAGTTGTATTCTTCTTTCTTCTACCTTGTATCATTTCTGTTCTTCTTCTAGCCACATCCTTCAACATCCATGGCGTCCTTTTCTTCTGCGAATTCTCATCATGGCCAAGCACCTGTGTGTGGTTGCAATAGAAGCATGAAAATGTTTATGTCAAATTCAATGGAAAACCCTAAAAGACGGTTTTGGAAGTGTCAAAATTCAGGATTAATGTTCGGTTGCAAGTTGTTTATTTGGGACGATGAGCTTGAAAGAAATCCAGCTAGTGATGTTAGATGTTTTGGTGGTTGCAACTGCTCTGAAGCATTGAAGGATATTGGGGTCATGGTCAAGGCGATTGAAGCTGCTAAAAAAACGAAGATGAAGATCAAGCTGGAGAATGAGAAGAGAAAAATGACTCTGTTGAAGATTGTTTTGGTTGTTTTATGGGGGATTTTTTATGGTTATCTGAAATGGTGAATGCAGTTGTATCTGCTTTTGATGTTATTTTGCTTTTAAGTCCTTGTAACATTAATGTATTTTGGAATTGGTACCTGTATCATATTTTGAATGAAAAACATGTCTTTGGCCTACCAGACCCTCTCTTGTAAGATGGAGGCAACATTTCCTCAATGTCAACTTCAGGCCACATGTCTTGGCCATTAATTGGGCTAATGTTGTAGTCATAGCATGCCACATAGGTCTCCTTAGAATAGCAATCATCTACATAGTCTTCTGGTTTAAGATTCCTATATCCTAGGGCAGCAACTGCATGTCTACATGGTATGCCTACCAACTCCCAAAAGTTACAACTACAAGTTTTCTTAGATGTGTCAACAATGAACATATGTTTGTTATGAATATGTTCAACCTGCCAAATACTATCACCAGACCAACTAGGTATCCAGTTGCCAGCATGCTGAACTTCGTTATCTAGCCTAATTCTAGGTCTTGGCATAATCCTATGTTCCCACTTATCAGCTTTCTCTCTTAATGTAGAATTTCTATTCATCAGATAGTTCCGTATCCATTCACACATTGTCAATATTGGTTTATCCCTAGCCACAAGTATTGTGCTATTGAAAGCCTCAGATACATTATTCATTAACACATCACATTTGGGATAGAATGAAAAAGCATGCTTACACCATGACTTTGTTGGGATCTTGGCCAACCATTCCCAAGCCTTAGGATTAAATGCCTTCAGCTCTTTCATCTTTGCCTCCCATGCTTGTATATATGTTGACTTTGCTGCAGACATCATCAAGTCTCTGATTTTGGTCCCACCACCAAACTTCGTTTTGAAATTGACATATAAGTGCCTAAGACATAACCTATGCTCTACCCTCTCAAACATCTCCTCAAATACTGGTGACATTAATTTTGCAAGTATTACCTGCATTGACCCTCCTCAATTCAGCTGAATACCTCCATAAAAGTGTATACTACTTTGTGGCATCACCTTCAACCAAAGCCGAAGCTATTTGTTTAGCCTTTCATGCCCTGTTCATAGTAATACCTACAGAATATGTTGTCCTAATCTCAGACACAATATCACGAAGCTTGGGACCATCAGAATAAGCCATCCTAGCCGCCACAGTTTTAGCAATCCACTTTGAGTTAGCAGTTGTATTATTCAAAACCCTTCCACACGTGTGAGTACCAATCCATTTCTTTATTCTATACGTGTGTTTATTCCCCACTTTATTAACCAGATCCAAAAAACCACATTTGCCCTTGCACACCACTCTCACTTTAACCTTGTCATTTTTCACATACTTTATCTCTCTGCCATCTAAGACTGACCATTCAGTTATTGCTTCCTTGAATTCATGCAAAGAAACAAACTCCAACCCAACTTTTAACTTGTAGTCCTTGTCTAATTCCTCCATCTTGAACCTTGGATATGATGGTCCTTTCTCTTCATCTGATGCATCTGGATCACTACTCCCAAGATCATCACTTAAGTAATTAGTTTCAATCCCTTCATTACCAACTCTATTTCCACTAGATGAACCCCCAGCTGCATCAACAATTCTTATCTTTATTAGAGTTTTCCTATGTTTCCTTGCTATCTGCTTAACCCTTGCAGGAGTTTTTTCTACCACATCAAACCCATCATCCAAACCAAGGGCCCTTTCATCCTCACTATCCTCAAATGATAAACCAGTGTAATCACTATCATCACTATCATCACTATTAGAACTATCACTTTCATGACCATCATCAATACCTGTCTCAGCTTGAACATTAGTTACATTTTCCTCACGAACTGTGTCAACATCTACATTATCAGAAATGCCATGATCCATACCAGTCTCAGCTTCAGCATTAGTTACATTTTTCTCACCAACTGCATCACTTTCAACATTACTTACATTTGCCTCACCAACTATGTCAGCTTCAACATTATCAGCATCATCCTCAATAACATTGTTAGTTTCCACATCATTAACAACATCTTCCGTAATTCTGTGCTCAACAAAAAGGTCTACACTAACGCCCGTTTTAACATAGTGTTCATAAATCTTACCAGCATCAACATCACTAACTACCCTTGCATGCTTACCCGATACAATGTTATACCACCATAGCCAAAAATCATTGATTTCAAGTTTGCAAACATTATTAACAATACCGGTTGCTTCAAAGAAGCTCCACTTATCAGGGTCAATGTCTACTTCAACTTTATCCCCACCTAGGCAGTACACGACACCATCCCTAACAAACTTTCCCCCATAATGTAAGTTCACAGTAAACGACATACCTGGAAGATTCTTTCTTGGAAGTTCAAATGCAGACGTACAACCACCGTTGAGCTTACCTGAGCTATCAATGAATGGAAGAGACAAACTTTGAAATGGAAAAGTCAAGCCCTAATTTACAGGGACTTAAAACAAAATATGGAAATGAGAATTAGATGACATGTTATGGGATGGAAGTTTAATAGCCATCTGTGTTAAACAAATATATAAAAGAAATGAAAAAAAATATTGCACATCACCACCGTCTGCCAAGTCACCTTTTTTTTTAAACGGAAGAGTAACAGCAGGGACTAACGCAAAAAGGAATAGAACATATAGGGACTTGGACCGAAAAAAAAAAAAATTCAGGGACTAAAACCAAAATCTCGCCAACTTACAGGGACTAAATCATTATTTAAGCCATATATATATTCATATATGCGCTACTGTTCCTGGTATCACCGAGCCTTTTTTAAGGTAAAATCTACTGTTACTAATGAGTAATAGTAGCTAAGCTACTGTTGTGGTAACCCAGATGATAATCTTGATTTATAAAGATTAAGTCTTTCTTATAATTATGATAGTTCCATACTCTTATCCTTTAATTTTAAGAAGATGTGTTCAGTGCTTTTTGTTGCTCTCTTTTGTCCATGGTAGGATGTTTATGAGCATTTTTGGAAACTTTTTGCTGAAAACCTCTTTTTACATCTTTGATTTAGGTCAATTTTGTGATTTATTGGTATATTGGCTGGAATACTGTAACTTGGCGACCGACGTTCAGTATTGGATAGGTAATTACTTTGTTCCTCGGAATAGTAATTACTGAAATGGCCTAACTTCAGTCACAACGCCCCGTACCAATTTATCTTAAAACCCTTTGATCACTTTGTGGGTTGACGTTTGGCTCAGCCGAATTCCCCTATTTTTGTGTGATTGTTAAACAGTCCCTGTTTGCAAAGATGAATTGTTGGAAAGATAAGAGTCATGAACTATTACGATTATGAGTTAAACTTAGTAGTTATCTTGATAAGTTTTGTTATCTGTTGCTTACCATAACACTCTTAGCAGAATCTCGTATGGATTCTAATATTGAAACTGTTACTACTGACAATAATGATTGTCAAAACCCTTTTATTAAGAACGAGGAGAATAATGAATTTCCCAAAGATCTTGAAAGGTTAAACAAGTGGATCATTCCATCCGTACCTTCAAAACAAATTTATAAATTTGGTATGTTTGATGTAATGTCCAGGTTTGCTGTAAAAACTACAGAACAAACCATACTTGTTTCAGGATCAACCCAAAATATTGGGCTTTTAAACAAAAAAGATTTACTTCCTTTTAAGGATTATAACTTTATCCATATTGGATTAATCCAAGTTACTTTAAAACCTTTAACCATGCTTGGATTAAACTCTAGTCTTGTGGCTTATGTCAGAGATGGGAGATGTGAAAATTTTAAACAATCTTTGGCTGCTGTTATAGAAACTAGTCTATGTCATGGGCCAGTTTATTTTGAAGTATTTCCCAATTTGAGTCTCTCCCTGTCTGACAAAAATCTTTTTGATGCCTTGAGACTAACTATTCACACTCATGGTTATAATTTTAAACCAGGTAGTGAAATTATAGCTATATGTTATAGAGTTTATTACAAAGTTCTAAATACTTTGAATCCCCGTGTGAAAAATATTTCACCACAAGGTTCTACAACCTTAGTTCAAACTAATTTGCTTACTTCTAATGTTGCTACTAATAGACTGATTAGGTGGAATGAAATAGACTTCCCCGAAAGTTGGTCTTTGCCTCAAGAAATTGAGCCAAAACCTATCCTCAATCAGGATGTTGATCAGATAGTTCAGACTTCTGAAGGAGATGTTGAAATTAAATTCAACCAACAACGTAGGTTCACTATACCTAGAACCATGTCTGCTAGATATTCTACTCGAAGTGACTATGTCACAGCTCCTAGTGTCCTACCTAGGGTTTCCACATCTAATTCCAGAATAAGGGAAGAAGCTTTAGAGCAAGAATATGTGGAGAATATCAGAATTAGTGAAAATAAAATCCCCTTTGGAATTTACCAAGGCAAAGAACCTAGGGTTGAATCGCCAACTCAATCTGAAATGTCCTTCCATTTATGATAGATTTCTCCGAAGGAAGTGACACGGGGAAACTCATTAATAATGAGTTCAACAAAAAGGAAAACCAAGAGTTTAGAAAGTGGTATTTCAAGAAATTTTCCAAAACCACCGTCCTTGAGTATAAGAGACTCTTCTATGAAGAACTATCTAAAGGTCAAACCCTTATCCCTTTCATCCATTGGTTTGTGAAATTCTATATCCAGAAAACACAAACTGATATCCTTGTTATACAAAGGTCGTGGAAAACTCCTGAAGGAGAATCTCTTGAAGCTCCTTATCCCCCAGAAAGGGCTATACAACTTTCAGAAAGTGCTGAAGCTAATGCGTATAATACCATAAAGAAACTTGAAAGCAGTCATGTTTCTATAAGAGAATTAAACTCTTTAGTTAGGGTTCAAAACTTCACCAATGCCTTCCTTACCTGCCTTGGAGAACATATGGTTTCTCTTGAAAAACTTATCCTATCTGTTAAAGAAGATATGGAAAAACAGATAAAACAACATAGTTTGATAATAGATCAGCTATCCCAAAACAAAATTATTCCTTTCCAAGAAGAATCTTCTTCTAAAAATACTCAAGATACTCCTATTATCCAACCTCCAGCTCAGGTTAGTGGTTTCAAAATGGAAGAAGACCACAATGAGTTCATAAAAATCCTTGAACAAAAGCTTAAGGATATTCATCTTAGAGTCTTAATTCGTGAAGACAACTCTTCAGAAGAAGATTGTACTTCTGAAGAAGACCAAGAAGTTATTGGAAACATTAACCAATTAACCCAAATGTTTAAGGATCAAAACAATAGTGACGAGATAAATCCTGTTCACATGACAAGGGCAGTAGAAAAATACTACTACAAAAGGCCTACCCCTCAAGATATTCTCTTTGAAGAACCTGACAATTACCAAAATTCTTACTCAGGAAAAGCTATCTATGAATGGAACATAGATGGGCTTAATGAAAAATAAATTATAGATACCATACATAGAATGCTTATGTATGCTACAGTCTGCAAGCAAAACGGAAACACAGACAGTTCCGTTGCTTCTTTCATTACAACTGGTTTTGTTGGTCAGCTCAGAGGATGGTGGGATTTCTACCTCTCTGAATCTCAAAGGAAAGATATTCTTTCTCATAAAAAATTGGTTAAAATGGAGGGAACTAGTACCCATGCGGTAGCTACCAAGGAGAAGAAGATGCAGTTTATACCCTGAGTCTTTCCATTCTTCAACACTTTGTTGGCCACAACCAACCCATTGGAGAAAAACTCCAAGCCCTTCTTCAAAACCTTAGATGTCCTTCGTTGACACACTTTAGGTGGTATAAAGACACCTTCCTATCTAGGGTTTTCCAGTTGAAAAACTCTAATTCTGTTCATTGGAAAGCCAAGTTCATAGACGACCTTCCACACCTTTTCTCTGAAAGAGTTTGGAAAACTCTTAGAGACAAAAACGACGGTATCAATATCAATTACCCAGACCTAACCTATGGTCAGATTATTAATAGCTGCATAACCGAAGGATTAGCGTTATGCAATGACATCAAACTTAAGCACCAGCTTAAGAAGCAAAAGCTCTCTGAAAAACACCAATTAGGTGAATTCTGCGACCAATTCGCTTTTGATCTTGGAAAACCTCCAGGAGAAAGAAAGAAGAAAGCTCTTAAGCATGGTAAGAAGAAGGATTCTTACAAAGGTAAAACTCAAAGTTCTTACCAGCCTTACAAGAAGAAGAACTTCAGAAGAAGGGAACCTAGACCCGAAACTAAACCCTCGTATAAGAAGGGAAAGAGAAAAGCTAAGAAGCTTGATATTACCTGCCACAAATGTGGAAAGCCGGGGCATTATGCTAATAGATGCTGAACCAAAAAGGCCCTTAACGAAGTTGATGATGAAAAACTTCGTGTTCAGCTTGAAAAGGTCTTGCTAATAAATTCTAGTTCTGAAGAAGAAAAAAATTCTTCCAGTGAAGAAATTGACATTGTCAATTCCTCTGATTCTGAATCTTCAGAATCATCCACTAATGACTGTGAGTGCAATGAACTCAACTATTGGAATTCTATAGCTAATATGAATGGTTGCTTTGTTCTTACTAGCGATCAGGATAATGCCTTAAAGGCCATCGAAGCTATTACAGATCCTAACATAAAGAGAAAAATGTTAGAGATCCTCATCCATAATCAACCCAGAGTTGAGGCTCCTAAAATGATAGAAGCCCCCTACCAACTCAGCGAGGTCCTAACTAGGTTTCATAAATCTAACCTTAAAGAAGTTCCCACTTCCTTAAGTGACCTTAAAGGAGAAATTTCTTACCTTAAGTCTGAAATAAGTCAGATTAAGAAAGCCAATAAAACCCTCAATCAAAGAATAACTAATCTTGAGAAAGGGAAGGAAGTTATCCAATCTATTGATGAAGAATATTTAAGTCTTCTAGAGCGTATCAATACCCTCAAAACTATGAGTCAGCAGCTTGGATCTTCTAAAGAAGAAGAATCCGGTAATAACGAGGAAGAAGAACTTCCTAATGAAGAGAGTTACCTAAACCTTCTGGACAGAGTAACCTCTCAAAAATGGTATATTAAGATTACCCTTGTCATTGATAGAAAGTACATCAACAAAGATGAGATTGCCCTTGTTGACAGCGATGCTGATTTGAATTGCATTCAGGAGGGAATGATCCCTACCAAGTTTTTTGATAAAACCACTCAAACCCTCACTCAAGTAGGCGGGAAAAAACTTAAGGTCAATTATAAATTGTCTAAAGCCCACATTTGCAACCAAGAAGTTTGCCTTCCTACATCCTTCATTCTTGTCAAGAATCTTACAAGAAGAATAATATTAGGAACCCCTTTCCTAAACAATATCATGCCAGCCAGAATTAATCACCACGGTATAATAGGAGAAGTTGATAGAAAGCCTATTAGGTTTGACTTTATAACTGATCCTCAAACAAGGATGATCAATGAGGTTAAAGACATACTCCTCGAGCATAAAGAAAAACAATTGTGTTTTCTCCAAGAAGAAATCAACCTGCTAAGTATTGAAGAATAACTTAGCAAAGATAATATGAAGAAACAAATTAAGGTCATAGAAAACCAATTCAAAGCAGAAGTCTGCAGTGACCTACCCAATGCGTTTTGGGAAAGAAAGAAACACGTTGTTTCTCTCCCCTACCTGGACGACTTCAATGAAAGTCAGATTCCTACCAAAGCTAGGCCAGCCCAGATGAACAAAGACTATTTAAACCTTTGTCAGAAAGAGATTGAATCATTACAATCCAAAGGACTTATCAGACCTTCAAAATCACCTTGGTCTTGCACTGTATTCTATGTCAACAATGCAGCTGAGAAGAAACGTGGTGTTCCTAGACTTGTTATCAATTATAAACCCTTAAACAAGGTTCTTAAGTGGATTAGGTATCCTATTCCCAACAAAAAGGATTTACTTGATAGATTAAGCAATGCCCTAATCTTTTCTAAGTTTGATATGAAATCAGGTTATTGGCAGATTCAAATTGAAGAAGCTGATAAATACAAGATGGCCTTCACAGTACCTTTTGGACACTTTGAATGGAATGTTCTTCCTTTCGGACTAAAGAACGCCCCCTCTGAATTTCAGAAGATAATGAATGATATTCTTAATCCTTATTCTGAATTCATTATTGTTTATATTGATGATGTGTTGATATTTTCTCAATCTTTAGATCAGCATATCAAGCATTTAAAATTTTTTAAAGGTATCATCAAGCATAATGGTCTTGTTATTTCTGCCCCCAAAATGAAACTTTTTCAAACTAAAGTTAGGTTTTTGGGTCATGAGATCAATAAAGGAACTATTGTTCCCATCAGCAGAAGCATTGAATTTGCTTCCAAATTCCCAGATATATTATCTGAGAAGAAGTAGTTGCAAAGGTTTCTAGGAAGCCTTAATTATATTTCTGATTACTACAAAGACTTGGCTAAAGATACAACCATTCTTTATCAAAGGCTTAAGAAAATCCCTAAGCCTTGGACTGAAAAGCATACCCTTGCTGTCCAAGAAATCAAGAAGAAAGTCAAATATTTGCCTTGTCTTTCCCTTGCTAACCCTAGTTATGTCAAAATTGTTGAAACTGATGCTTCCGACCAAGGTTATGGAGGAATTCTTAAGCAGGTTAACCCAGATACTTATAAAGAAGTCCTGGTTAGATTCACCTCTGGTAAATGGAACCAGACACAGACTAAGTATTCTACTGTCAAGAAAGAAATGCTTTCTATAATTAAATGTGTTTCTAAATTTCAAACTGATTTACTAAATCAAAAATTTTTATTAAGAATTGATTGCAGTTCTGCTAAGTCTATCATAGAAAAGGATATTAAAAATCTTGTTGCAAAACAAATTTTTGCTTCTTGGCAAGCTCAATTAAGTGTCTTTGAATTTGATATTCAATATATTAAAGGAGAAAATAATTCTCTGGCTGACTTTTAATTGTTGTGGGTAGAGACCCCAATTACCAATATTTCCCATTGGTTTTTGGTATTGTTGAAAGTGAAACAAAGGAAAGTTGGAGGTGGTTTTTACAGTAATTAATGGAATATGTTGGACAAGATAAAAGATATGTCTTCATTTCAAATCAGCAAAAGATATGTAGTTAAGAAAAGTTACCATTCATCATGTTTTATAATTCATTTCATTGCATAGGTTATGTTGGTATGAATTCGTTTATCTCTTACAGGGATTGGTGGTTGATTTTAAAGAAATGTTTGAAAGAATTGAACATAGGTTATATCTCAGACACTTGTATGCATATTTTAAGAAAAAGTTTGGAGGTGGCACATGTTTAAGGGACTTGATGACGGGAGCTGTCAAGGAAACTTACTATCAAGGTTGGCTGCAAAAGATGAATGAACTGAAACAACTTGATGTCAAGGCTTGGAATTAGCTAATGGGAGTCCCTACTAAATGTTGGTGTAAGCATGCATTTAGTTTTTACCCTAAATGTGATGTGTTAATGAACAATATTGAGTAATTTAATTCCACAATTTTATTTGCTATGGATAAGCCTATACTAACCATTTGTGAGTGGATTAGAAACTGTCATATGAATAGGTTAGAAACAACTGCCACCAAACTTGAGAAGTGGAAACATAGAGTTATGCCAATGCCTAAAAAGAGGTTAGTTAAAGAGGTATTTACGAGTGGTCATTGGACATTAACTTGGTATATTGATGAACAATTCCAAAAGATCATGTAGCTGTAACTGTTGGGAATTGATTGGTATCCCTTGTAGGCATGCTTTTGTTGCATTACTTGATATTAGCACACATGCTAGAACAAAGAAGGGTAAAGCTAAGGTGCATAAAGATGTTGTCAATATCAGAAAAAGGCAAGTGAAATATTGAAGCTCAAATGGTTTTAAATACCAATTATAGGTCATGGTTTAAATTTTGACCAACCTATGGATTTGACAAAGAATGAAGCAAGTACTTTGACACAAGAAGAAATTGGTTCCCAAAAGTTAAAGAAATCTTATAACAAGAATTCAAGGAAGCCTTCTAAGTAGTTTTGTGTTTTGAATTAGTGATTACCAATTGTAGTTTTTTTGTTTTGAATTAGTTGATGCATTGTAACTTTGTGTGCCATATTGTAATGACTTATGCACTTTATGTGCCCTTTTGTAATGACTTATGTACTTTATGTGCTCTTTTGTAATGTCTTGTGCACTTTATGTGCCCTTTTGCAATGAATTATGCACTTTATGTGCTTCTTATTTCACTTTAACTCAAATTTCGAATGAACAAATATCAAATATTTTATTACTAAACTTGCAATTTATACATTAAACTCGCAATTCATATACTGTCATTTCATACATTATATATTACATGAATTGTTAATACAAAATCCTTTATTAGATAACACCTAATCAGTGCAACCATTAAACTACATATTACATTAACTTGTAGACAATGAAAAACATAATCCAAGACATCACAAGTGCAACCATTAAACTATGACTTTTGTTCTTCTCAATTTGAAGCTTGTTCTTTGTCTTTTCATGCTTCTTTGAATTGACTTGTACCCCATACTCCTTGCCAAATTCCTTCTCAAATTCTTTGCTAATGCCCTTCCCGAATTCCCTAAAATAAGCAATTATCATATTTGAAGCTTGTTCTTTGTCTTTTCATGCTTCTTTGAATTGAATTGTACCCCACACTCCTTGCCAAATTCATTCCCAAATTATTTGCTAATGTGCTTCTCGAATTCCCTCAAATAAGCCATTATTATATCATAGTTATTGTTACTTATTTGGACATTTTGATTTTCATTCCTACCATGAAACTGACCATGCCCAAATTCATCATCCCAGACAAATAGGTCAGAGCTTTCAACACTCTACACGCAAATGCAAAAGTTACACACAAAATTAGACAAGAAAAAAAACGAATAATGGAAATTGAAACTATCTTACCCCAACATTTCAACATCTCAAGAATTTTTTATTGGGATTTCCAATTGTGTTCGCGACCAACATCTTCATTTCTTGATCACATCCACATATGGATAAATTCTAATTCGAACCACTTGAAATGGCAACCTGTGATGTTTTGCTCCCTCCCATTTTTTTCGAAGGAACGCGGAAGAAGTTGATGGCAGAAGACGAGATAAATGAAAACAATGGAAGAAGATGATGGTAGAACGACGACGTTTTAAGGTTTCTGAGAAAAAGAGCTTGAAAATATTGGAAGTGAAGGGGGAAATGATGGTCTGGTAAATTAAATTAAAAGGGAATTGAATATCTTACATGGCATTTAAAATATAATTGAAAAAAAATCACCTAGACCATCCAATTACAACCACGTAGGATTGTTATTAGATTATGGGTTAAAATAGTCAAAGAAGGGAAATCAAGATATTATAAGGGGAATCTAAAAAAAATCTTACAGGGGTAAATTGAATCTCACTAATATTACAGGGGGTGACGTATATTTAACCCTTAATTCATTAACATATTCTGATTTTTCTTTAATGATTAAACCCTGGACCTTCATTATTTTCTTAATTTATGTCCCTTGACTAGGGATAGGGGAACATTCAAATTAAATCACAAGGTTTTGTTCAAGTTAGGGATAAAAAAGAAGGATTACTTAAAAAACAAGTGGCATGAAAAAAAATGAATAGATTGTAAAGATAAATGAATTAAATGAAAAGAGAAAAAAAGAATTTTGAAAGATAATAAGTTCTAAAGAATAAATTGTATCAAATGTTTATCATCAAAGTTGTGTAACAATCAGAAGAGAAGATGTGTTTAAATAAGTTTTGTGTTTGAAATATAAAAGTAATTGAATACTCCTCTAGACTTTGACCATTTTGATTCAATTGCCCACAGATATGACATTTCTTCTGTAACTAGGCCACATTACAACCATTGAAAGACCTTAGTGAATTATGCCTTAATGCTTTAAAAATAGTATGCTTGGATGAATGCATAACTTGATCAAGATGTTAGCAAGATTGTTGGATGTGAGTTCAAGTCCCCACATATTGTTTTCATTTCAATACCTACTAACAAAGAAGTCTGTTAGGTGTGATTCAAGGTTAACTATGTTATTGGCTTGACATGTTTGAGATGAATTTTGTAATTATAACTTGTTTCATATTCATGTTTTGATTCCAGGTCAGTGATAGACATAAAACTTGCTAGTGCAATTTACAATTGAACCATGCATTCTAATATTTTCTTTCTAATAGTTGATGCACGAAAAAATTTGTGAATCTATTCTTACATTCAAATAGTTTTTTGAGACTTTTGTTTGAGGACATTCAAAGTTCTAAGGCGGGGAGGGTTGATAAATGCCAAAAAATGGTAAATTTACATATATAATTAGGACACCTGTTAACTTGTTTGCAAAGCATTTTATATTAAAACTTCAATTTTCATGAAAATAGAAGTTTTATTAAGAAAAATAGTCATTTTCTACCTCTTGCACCTAATTCTAACCATTTTGTAGGTATTTATGCATGTCTTGAAGCTTGACAATGAAAAGCAAGGAATTGAGCTTCAACGCCCTTGCTTAGCAAGGTCAAAGCGAGCCCAAAGTGAAGCAAGTTTGTACAAGATTCTAAAAAATAACAGCCTCGCTTAGCCAGGTCAAAGAAAGCTCAAAGTGAGGCAAGTCAGAATGTATAAGATTCTCCAAAATAGCAGCTCGGTTAGCTAGGTCAAAGAGAGCTCAAAGTGAGGCAAGTCAGAATGTACAAGATTCTCCAAAACAGCAACCTCACTTAGCCAGGTCAAAGCGAGCTAATGCTAGATAAGTGAGGTAAGGCGGTCTAAAGCTGATGTGGCATAAAACTTCATACCCAAGAAAGGACAACTCTCTAAGTGAGTCATGTTTCGCTAAGCAAGCTTATGTTTTTAGGACTGGTATAAATACATTTTAGAACAGAACAGAAGGGACTGAACTTTTCCAGAGATTGAAATACAGAGAAAAAGCAAGCGAAGGTGAGAAAAAGGAGAAATTCAAGGTGGATACGCAACAATCATTCGAGAAATCAACATTGATGCTCATTCATATATTTTCTTCTCATTTGTGCAAGGCTACCATGATAATGAGTAGGTAAATCTCTCTCTCTTGTTGGGATTAGATGTAATTAATCGTACTCGTATGTATCTCTTTTGTTCATGGCATTATATACGATCTAGCTTTTCATTAATATTGATGTTATCCTTGTTTTCAATGTTTAACTTATTAGATTTGAATTGTTATTGAGAACTACCTTCTGAATCTAGATTTAGGATAATCATATATTAAATGTTAAACTCTAAAAATAGATTTGGGTTTAGGATTCACTAAAAGTATCAATTTTTAATGCTATTGTATTGTTCAATATGCTGAGAGATCATCGATTAAGCAATACTGTTGAAACCACATCATTGTTTAGACATAAATAATGTTTGTTAAGCGATACACGATAATATTGATTAATAGTCAGGATGTATATAACTGTTTATGAAGATACATGTGAAATAGGTTAATGAAATCTAATCCCAGCAAACTCATATCCCTATTAATTTTCTTATAGTTTACTGTTGTTACATCCCTTTAATTTACGCAAACAAATATTTTACAATCACCTCACTTAAAAATACTTACTTTTGATTCTACTCATCAGTGTGGTAATATATATGTATTTTGTTTTGTATGTTTCTAACCTTATGATGGCACCCTTCACTATTATGGATAGTCTCCTTGCACTCTCTGATGTTTTAATTATTGATATCTTGTTTTCTTTTTAGGTTAGTCTTGTTAGCTTTGATGTATTTTGCAACTCGTTGGTTCGCTCTGCTGATGATGTCTTCCACATGTTTGACTTTGTTATCAAAAGCCATAATATTTTTAGCATACCAAATATTTTATATAGTATTAATTATATGGCAGGTATGAGATAATCCATTTTTGGAATGGTGTTTAATAACCATTGTCGCACCCTAATTTTTGACCCTAAGATGTCATCTTCATTTGTGCATCTTAGGTCAAGCATCTCTGCATTGTCTGTGCTAACCCATATCTTGTAGTCTGTTTCTTTGTGTTCAAATTAGGTTTACATATCACCACGAAGCTCCCCAAGTTGCTTTGAAGCAAGTCAAATCAACGAAAGACCTTCAGTGCAAGAATTTAGGGATTAGGGTTTTTACCTTGAAGAAATCATTGAGAAATTGACTCTAGCAAGTCAGGATTTGTGTGGTCCACCTACCACTTGAGGTCATTTATATTCAAGGGACTCCACTCAACAAGAATCCATGCTTCATTGATCCTCAGTAGGAAGAATTTGAGCATCAATCCCGCTATACTTCAAAATTAGGGTTCCTGTGACGCTTATCAGCCAACAGCTTTAATTCTTCATCAAGACGATCTCCTAAACCCTAATTATTAATTCCCTTAGTTTATCAACATCCTCAAGAGTCTCCTAAGACCTTTAGAGGGGAAGTAAGAAGCAAACTTACAAGATTTGGCCTCAGTGCATTCACAGTCAGAATTAGGATTTGACTGAAACCCTAATCTTCTGGGATCTTGGTTCAAATGAAGTGTTAATGGTTTTAATCATCATATGTTGTCTCATGAAGTATCCAAAGCATCCATATAAAGTTTCGTGAGGTTTCTTGCAAGATAAGTAGGGTTTTGGTCGCGAAAGACTTAGTATATGACATTTTTCCCCTAATAGCCCGATTTGGAATGACCATAACTCCTAAACCGTGCACTCAAATTAAACGACTCGAAGCTCATTGGAAAGCCCTCATCAAGATATTTAATTCATTCCATATGACTTTTTGTCTAAAAATGCTTAGATTTTGAGTTATGAAGCTTACAAGACATTTTGGCCAAACACTTAGAAAATTTTTCAGCACTTTCCTCAACATTTTTCTCCAACTTTGACCTCATTTTTCACCCATTTCTACTTGGATTCAAGACTTGAGTCCCAAATGAAAGTTGTAGAGATTGACAAGAACTTTCCAACCATATGTAGAACATCCCAATAGGATAAGCCAAACTCAAGTTATGATGCTTTGAAGTTAAGTACCTCAAATTGCCAAAATTCAATAACTTAGAATTTTTCTAAGGCTTTTTCTGCCCTCTCATGTGCACGACTTTGTGGTTCATTTTCTTATTGTTACAAGCCTCATCTCAATTGGTTTTCCACATAAGAAATGTTCTATCAAATGTCCACTCTTCATAGAGCCAAAAATCTCAAGAATTGATGGAATGGTCATCAAGATATGGCACACCAAAGATGGCATATTGAAACATGTACACACTTGAGAAACTTCAGATTTTTATCTCTTTGTTACACCAAACATTGTCACGATTTATTTCACATGTTTTAAACTCAATTTCAATCTGTCAAAGTCACCCTACCTTGTGCCAACTTTCAAAGGGTTCAAAAAGTCACTTTATTTGGTGCATTAAACCAAGAACTATCGTGTGGCAAATCTCACCTCACCTATGCATGTCTAACTGACAAGAAAAAGCCTACACCATAGCTGTTGCTTCTGTGCCAAAGCATGCAAGAAAAGATAAGTTGCATGGCCAGCTTTCACTTGGCTCAAGAATGATGCCATGCGTGTAGTATCCTGCAGAAGGCATGCCTCTACTGCATTTAAGACAGCAACACACCAGCTCACCTATAAAAGGAGCATTGTTCTCATTCATTCAACACAGGAGGCACACAGAAAAATCACCAACAACAAGCACAAAGACTCTAAACCTGTTTTTCTGAAGAGCACGGGAGCAAACTGGGAGAAGGAGAAAAAGTCTTGCAAATTTGCGTGGACAACAGGTAAATTTCTCAGACCCACATTTACCATGCTCATCGTATCATGCCATTTGTATTACGTCCATATTAGACCATCCATATTTGTTATTTTAGGCTTAAAATGCTGGCAATATATCGTATCTTTGTGAACTGCATGATGAGTTTGAGAAAACTCTAAGTGGCTGCCCTAATGTCTTAATCGTGTGTTTGTATTGAATATGTTATTTGGTTTGGTCTTGAGCTCGTATGTTAATATTCATGTTAATGATGCTTGCTGTTTTGCTTTAAATGACTATTGTGAATACCATCTTTAATCTATGTTGAAGGTTGTTTAGTTGTGATTCTGAATACCAAGATCTTGTTCTTTTTTTGAACATGTGTAACATATGTAGTATGTTGTTGTGTCGTTTTGCTCCTATACGTCATGGGGTGTGGTTGAGGTACATGTTAATCTTTCGTCCAAGGTAGTACTCGTGTGCATGTTTGTAATCTATCACGAACACCAAATACATCTTCGCAAGTATGATGTGTGTCAACTGTTATTTTTACATGCTATTGGTTTTGTTGGATGTTGTACGGTTTAAGTTATGGAGAATTCTATGTTGGATATGATGTTGAAAGTAAGTATAATGCCGTCTCTCTTTTACATCCAAAACTGAACCTATATATATGCATGATCCTTTGTGATACGATTTTGTCGTTGCCACTGCTTATAATATGTGTTGAATAATGTGTTGACTAGTTTGGTTATGACTGTTCGTATGGTTGGAGTATGTTTTGCATGATCATGCTGTTTCTGTTTTATTTTGGGAACGTTATTTTGAAATACCAACTGTGTCTCACTCACGGGTTCAGTCATATGTTTTGTTTCTATAAGCTACGGGTAGTTGTGATGGATGTTGACATGATATGAATGCTTATATTGATTGTGTTTTAACAACGCTGTTTTGCCTTGTATGTCAACCTACGACATAACCTCATCATGTTTCTCTTCCATTCAAGACGTGTAATATGTTGTTTTTTTATGTGAGTTTCTGTTGTTGTGACATAATTTTTTTTTAACCTCTCATATTGTCATACTTTTACACCTGTTCAGTTTATGGTCTTTGGTTTATGTTGGTGATGACATGATTGACACTGTTAATATCATGCTTTGTCCTTGCACCTTTGCCATGTCCATGTTTGCTTTGAGATTGCTAGGCTGATAGTTAGGACATGCTGGTTATGTATGAGTTTTTGCTGATAATTCGTATTCTTGAATAGTGATTTGCCTTTGTTTTCCACTCATCATGTTTATAAATGCTTTGTGTGTTGTTGAAATGATGATTGGATGACATGCTGACATGTTGGTTCATTTATAATTCCATTAAGTTTCATTTTTAGATTAGTTCAGTAAGTTTTGTATGCCACATGCGTTTGGTTCGAGTTTGGAGCATGTATGTTTGGCTCGGATTCAAAATAGAGGGTTTCTTTTTCAATCTGGTTTTACATTTTGAACGCCTAGTTTCCTCTGCATTCTCTGTGTGATGTTAGTTACCAAGCTATTGTATGTTGGCTTCATTATATTCTACTCATAGAATGCTTCATTTTGGTAATTCATTTCATGTTGATTGATTGAGGTTTGATTGGTTTAGGATGATTAGAACATGATGATTTATTTGGTTGTTTTATTTTGGAAACATTAGCAGTTTTCACGTTTTTGCATGTTCTACGTTTTGCCATGCGCAATTTCTAATTGATTGGTGGGTTGCTTTTTTTTTTTGTGTGCCACTTGGATATGATAGCAGGTTATGCTTCTGCTTTAATTCTCGTCGCCATGCATTGGGTGGTTTGTTTTGTTTTGTGTGATATTTAAAATGGTAGCATTGTTTTAGTCTGCATGTATTTTTCAACATTTCCATGTGTAATTGGTTGTTATGGCATGTTGTATGTTTTGCATGTATCCTCGTTTCCATGTATATTCTAATTGGTTGGTTTGCTCTTGCGTTTGTCTGGTAGTGCTTTAATTCACACGCCAACTATATCACGTAATATATATTACCACTCCCCATGTACACTGCGCATGCGTGTGTTGTTTTATTATATTTTCATTGTTTTGTTGGTTTACATATTAATGGAGGCGAGTATATTAACGGATGTATAGCCGTCCCAACGGTTCACCATACGCCTTGCCTTTCACCTTGCACCAAAAAATCCCGGGTTCGATCCGTAGTGACCAACCTTTTGGTCATTGCTTTCATTTTTTTCGCCTTGCCCTTCCTCCAATTCTCACCTGGGCCTCGCGCCCCATCTTTACCATACGCACCCCCCATCACTTAGGCCCATCAACTCCCTTTTGTTTTCTTAACTGAAACAAATTACTCACACACCCCCTCTGCCTATTTTTCCAAATGTTTTATTTATTTTATTTACTTCAAATCTCTTTTAACAAAAAACTTCATTTTATTTTCCTTATTCAAAAACCCCAAAAATATTTATTTTAATTTCAGTTAATTCCCTATTTATTTATTTGCCATCATTAGTTAATATTGTGTTGTATTTCTAATTGTTAATTATATTGTTAATTGCCTTATTAGCTTTTAACTTTAATTATCCATTGTATTTTGAATAGCATTGTTAGTTCTGATTGCGCTATTAATTGTTATTTTTAATTATGTTGTTAATTTTAAATTATCAATTTTTTGTGTCTTAATCTTGAGGTTGTCAATTTGTATGGTTAATTGTTAATTCCTAAATGTTAATTATCCATGTGTAGTCAATTTTAGTTACCTTATGTGTTATAATCGTTAATTTAAATTGCCTTGTCAATTAATTATCAATTTTGGTTGAAATATTATTTCACTAATGACTTGTTTAATCCTTGAATTAATCCATCCATGTTGACTTGTCATGAATAACATTCTTCTAAATTATCTTTAATATCATTCTACATGTTTGTCTTCCTAAAGATTGAAGCATGTTGATATCATTTTTTCTATTCGAAGCATGTTGATATCATTCTATTTGAAGCATACTAATGTGTCCTTAACCATGTTCATCTTACCCACATTTCACCATGAAACATCTTGCCGTCTTCATGCTTATGTTACTTCCATCATATTATCTCATATCAATGTTGTAACTTGTATCAAGCCTTACCTTGTTATTTTATCATGTGTACATTTATCATATCTTACTTCTATCTGTATGTTTATTTATTACTGTCTAAACCTTTTCAAAACAATATAAAATTTCTCGATCCAACGTCGAGCCCATTTTCTACCCATGTAAGTCGATCGCCTTCGTGCATCGCATTCAACCTTTTGGTCACCAGACACAAGTCTAGCATCACTCTGCTAGCACCCTCGCCTAAATAACGTAATTTAATCGCATTAATATCTAAAGGAAAATCCCATGCATGATAACCATGTTATTGTGCATGGTGCATATCATTTGCATTCATAATCGTCACCTTAAGACAAGACAATTAGACAACTTAGGATAGATTTTCTAGGTTAGTCCCCCATAAACTCTGATTTCTTTAATCAAACTTTAGCCTACCAAATTCTCCATACAAGAGAATTAGATGTTAATCATCTCAAAGAAAGGGACATACAATCCCATGCCCCACAACATACACACATTTTCAAAAAAACTGTGGTGGTCTTTCTTAAGATGATGACTCATCTTCTTTTCCCAAACCTTTAAGACATTTAGTATCTTTAATGAAGAACTACAAGTGCTTTGATTCCCTCCAGACAGGATATGTAGGCATAAGATACGATATCTTGTCGAGCACACTTAGGAATTGTAAATCACCTACCCTTTAAACCCTTAGCAAAACAAGATGACAGATAACATAAATGAATCAAGAGGTTCCTGTAGAGTACTACAGATATCTAGGATGCTAACACCTTCCCTAGGTATAACTAACCCCCGAACTTAGAATCTTAGTGCATTTGCATTGCATTGTGGGAATTCGGTTTTTCTCCCTTCCTTTGGATAAAATCAAAGACCGGTGGTGACATTAAAAATGCGATCCTAGTTAACCAATAACTATGGTATCCAATTTTCACCGCGACAGAAATGGCGACTTCACTGGGGACATTCTCATAAGAGGGTTCCCCCTAACTTACTTCTTTTATGTTGTTTGTTCATTACTTGTATATATTTGTTTATCTGCTTGCTTGGGTTGTCACTTTGAGTGGTGAGGAGTCCTAGACCCGGACATGAGTATAATTATAGGAGATGATATGGTCAAGGGTACTTTGACGGAGTCGATTCCTGAAAAGTCGAATTGAGAAAATCATCGCTCGGTTTAGGTTCTTTTGAACTTAATATTGTTTGAACGAGTGCATTCGTGAAAACGGTATTAACTTCGACCAAGGACCTTTAAGACTGAGGACCGTAGCACCTTTAACCCAACTTGGCCTTTTAGGACGTAGTGCGGTGATTATGCGGGAGTCCATTTCCAAATAATTGTCATGCGATACTACACTCAGACGAGATTCTCTTGAGAATATTATTGACTAACCGAGTAATTTGGGAAGTCGATAATATCCGAAAGATGGGTCGTAGACTCTGGGAACTATTAGAACCCGTTCGGCAAGTACATTCTGAAACCACACCACCCTATGGGATGGGTAGACCTTGACTCCACTCATGCTCCTTTGAACCTAGGACTCTTTGTTTGCTTGTTTGTGTGCCCTTTTGTTTGTGTGTTTGTGCATACATGCATACATAAGCATCATTTTCGTTCAAGTTTGTGGAGTCTGAGTCTTTTATTTACGTCGTAGGGTACCATGGACAATGAAAGAAGGAACACCGTGAAGTATACTTACAAGAGTTTTGACACAAGTGACCTAAGGAGGTTAGAGACTCTGTTGGTTGATCCAAAAGGATTCGAGCGTAGATATGGGGCGCTTTTGTTTTTGTTGAAGGTGAGGGTTGATCAAGGACTTCTCTCCACCCTACTTCAGTTTTATGATCCGGTATATCATTGCTTCACATTCCCTGATTACCAACTGGTGCCGACTCTTGAGGAATATGCATGTCTGACCGGTGTACCTATTTTGGATAAGTCTCCTTTTCCCATTTTTGGTAAGGACCCTAAGGAACAAGAGATTGCTAAGGCGACGCATTTGGAGTTAGCAGACATACGAGGGAATATGACTACCAAAGGAGGGATTCCTGTTTTACCTATGAAATTTTTGGTGGAGAAAGCTTATCATAATGCCAGGCGTTCTGACATGGATGCCTTTGAGGCTATATATGCTTTAATGATTTATGGTACCTTTCTGTTCCCCAATCTCAAGGACTATGTGGACCTCAATGCTATCAAGATATTCATGAAGAGGAACCCTGTCCCTACTTTGTTAGCTGAAGCTTATCACACCATACATTCGAAGCATGCCAAAGGAGGACAGATCACCTGCTGTGTACCCTTATTGTACAAGTGGTTTACTTCGCACTTACCTAAGGCTAACATTTTCTGGGACCTTAAAAAGGGATGGTGGTCTAAGAAGATCATGGCCCTTACTCATTCTGACGTTGATTGGTATAACCCTTATAGGTACAAGGATGTTGTGATCATTGATAGCTATGGAAAGTTCGAGAATGTGCCTCTTCTTGGCATACAAGGAATAACCAGTTACAATCCGGTCTTAGCTCGCAGACAGTTCGGTTACCCTTTGAAGGTCAAGCCTCTTGGTATTCATACAAAAGGATTTTTCTCCAAGGATTACGAAGGGCAGGAGGAATTGAGGGGCAGGATTTTAGAAGCCTGGAGGGACAAACACAAGAAAGATAGGAATGCTTTGGGGAAGCATAATTGTGTCTCCATGGACCCCTACCTACAATGGGTCAGAAGAAGGGCTATTGAGCTAAGGATGCCCTATGATCGCCAAGAGCCTATGGTCTTGAATGAAGAACCTGTCTTCATCTTTGCATCTGAGACAGAGGAATTAAAGATCGCCTTAAGGAAAGCTCAGCAGATAGGGAACGCTTGGAAGGATAAGTGTGAAGTGCTTGTGGAAGAGAATGAAACGCTTCAAAGACAACTAGAGGCAAAAAGTGAGAAAGTTCTCTCTTGCAAAAGGAGGAAATCACAAGAAGACCCGAGTCCCTCAAACCCTGAGTCTACTTCGTGGGAAGCGATAATAGATGAGCTGGTTCTCGAGAAGTCCCGAATGGAAGAAGAGATTAAGAAGTACAAGCTAAGATTATTGGGGGAATCTCCTTAGGCCTTTTATTAGCCTTTATTTAATTATTGTTAAAAACTCTTGTAAGAATATCAACGGTTGCAATGTTTTCCTTACGAATTTTTAATTCCCGTTTCTTTCACTTGTAACAAATTTTGTATGATTAATGAAATCATGTCCGTTGGTATTCCATGACGATTATAAATACTCAAATTCCACGAACTTTTGCATCTCATTGCATTTGCATTCTCATTCTCATTCACTTCAAAGAACTCAAAGTTTGTTGTTTTTAGATATCGCAAAATGGATCATGGAAGGAAAGGAACGGTACCATACACCTTCAGGGTTTTTGATGTGGAACAGTTGAGGGAACTAAGAGGTCGGATAAGGGATCCAGATGCCTTCGCCACAAAACACGGGCATATTCTCTCTTTATTACAGGTACAAGTAGCTGAGGGTTTATTAGAGACATTGGTTCAACTCTACCATGTAATCTACCACTGCTTCATCTTTCAAGATTTCCAGTTGATGCCCACCTTAGAAAAGTATTCTGCTCTATTGGGAATCCCCGTCAAAGATTCACCGCCGTTCTACGGTGGAAAAGGAAGACCCAGTCAGGAAGACATCGCGAGAGTGACTCGCATCAAGCTGTTGGAGATCCAGACCCACATGATGTTTAGAGGAGGAATCGACGGTTTGCCTGCTCAATTCTTATTCGAGAAAGCTCGAGAGTTCGTCGACAACGGAAAAACTAGGGCTTTCGAGAACCTTTTCGCGTTACTGGTTTATGGTCTATTTTTGTTTCCGAATGTTGAGAATTTCGTTGATGTTTATGCTATCAGGATTTTCATGCTCAAGAATCCTGTCCCTACACTGTTGGCCGATGCATACCACTCGATTCATTCAAAGATCCTGAAAGGAGAAGGTCAGATTGTGTGCTGTACTGCTATCCTCTATAGGTGGTTTATTTCGTACCTACCAAAAACCACGACCTTCTGGGATGTGAGGGATGGCTCTGAATGGCCCGCTAAACTCATGGCTCTCACTCATTCGGACATCGTCTGGCATGATCCGATATACGGAGGAATTCCCATGATTCACAGTTGCGGAGATTTTTCCAATGTGCCTCTTCTTGACACGAAAGGGTGCACCAGTTACAACCCTGTTCTCGCCCGTCGCCAGCTTGGACATCCAATGACTGAGATACCCGACCCGGGGAACCTGAAAAGAATTTTCCTCTATGAAGGAGAAGATCTCCAGCTGAAGATGCAGATTTTATTTGCCTGGCGTCAAATCAACAGACAAGGAATGACTGCAGTAACAAACCCTGACTGCACAGTTACAGAATCTTGCTTGGAGTGGTCATGCAAGCGGGCCCTCACTCTGACAATGTCGTACCCTCGGCCCAAGCCTCCTGTAGTGGAACCAGATGAAATCTCAAGGCTGAAAGCAGAAGTGGAGAAACTGACACTGGACAAGTACATATTGCAGGAAAGGATTGACAAGTTGATGGACGAACTCAGTGAAGAAAAGGGGGCATCATCCAGCGGATCGAAGCCCTAGTTCCTCTTTGTTGTATTCTGTTGTTTATTGTACTAAAAGCCCTGAGGGTGTACCGTTTATAACAAAAGCTTTAAAATTTCAATGAAAAAGTTTCCAATTACGATATTTAATTACGCTTTCGAGTTCCTTGAAGTGAATGTTGCATCATGCTGCATCATACGCATCATTAGCATTTGCATCCACATTCCTTTGTGTTCCGAGTCCTCACCCTTGTTGTTTTCCAGTCAGAGTTGTTGTTAAGAGAAAAATAAGCTAAAGCCCCGATACAATACTCGAGCCAATCGCAAGAAAAGAATGGATCAACTTGAACAGGAAAACAGAGCACTCCGGGAGGAGGTTTCAACATTGAAAGAAAGCCTAGAAAAGATCAACGGGATGATGGAAGCTTTGATGGCTGCTCAGAATCAGCCATCACACAGCACTGTTATCTCTGAGATAATATCAGCACCGATTCCAGTGGTGCCCACTACAAACGAAGTTCCTGGTTATCCGTGGGGTATGCCTCCTAACTTTACTCCAGCTGGATATCACCCGACTGTTTCTCAAGTTATTGCTATAACTGTTGTGATGACTACGCCACCACTCGTGGTAAACGCTACTCCGTTTCATCTGGAAGAGCCCGTGTTCCATGCTGACTTTAGTGAGAATGCCGGAATGGAAGAACGAATGGACGGTTTCCAAGATCAGTTCCTAGAAATGAGGAAAGAAATCAAGGCCCTTCGTGGAAAAGAGTTGTTCGGGAAGAGCGCCTCTGAGCTGTGCTTGGTTCCCAATGTCAAGATTCCTCCAAAATTCAAACTCCCTGATTTGGAGAAGTATAAAGGGAACTCTTGCCCACACAGTCACATAGTTATGTATGCCCGGAAAATGTCGGCTCATAAGGACGACGATCCCCTATTGATACACTTCTTCCAGGATAGTTTGACTGGTGCAGCCCTTAAGTGGTACATGGGGTTAGATAGTTCAAAGATCCGTAGCTTTAACGATCTCTGTGAGCTTTTTATCAAGTAGTACAAATATAATGTCGACATGGCACCAGATAGAGACCAGTTGAGAGCTATGGCCCAGAAAGAAAGAGAAGGTTTTAAGGAGTATGCCCAGCGCTGGCGTGAACTTGCCGCTCAAGTTACTCCACCTCTGGAGGAAAAGGAGATGACTAGAATTTTCCTGAAGACACTGAGCCCGTTTTTCTATGAAAGAATGGTAGCCAGCGCCCCTAATGACTTTACCGAGATGGTGAACATGGGAATGCGTTTGGAGGAGGGCGTTCGTGAAGGAAGATTGGTAAGAGAAGGAACTTTTTCCAACAATGCCAAGAAGTATGGAAGTACTTTCGGGAAAAAGAAAGAACAAGAAGTAAGTGTTGTACACCAAGGACGGACGAAAGGAAGGTATCAGCAACGCCTGCATGTCGCTGCTGTGACCCCAGTTATTAATGCTCTAACTTACCAACCACCGTTTGCACAACCTTACCAACCACCACCTCAAACTCCACCTGCTCCACCACAGCAATACCGTCAGCAAAATCAGTCGTCTTCTCAGCAAACCCGACAGCTATTCAATAGCCCAAATCGTATGGTGAGGAAGCCAAATTTTGACCCAATTCCTACGTCCCATGCAGAACTTTTTCCAGCATTGTTGGAAAAGGGTCATATCCAGACTAAGCCACCGCCTGCAGTGCCCAAGGACCCTCCTTATTGGTATAGAGAAGATCAGTTTTGTCCCTATCATCAGGGAGCGCCGTGCCATAATATTGAGAATTGTTATGGAATGAAAGTTGATGTTCAAAGATTGGTCAAGAGCGGAGTTATAACTTTCAAGGATTCGAACCCGAATGTGCAGAATAATCCCCTACCACCACACGGGGCTGCCAATGTAAACATGATCCAAGAATGTTCCGCAGAAGAAATTGAAGAAGTATTTGTAATAGTTCCCCATATCAAAGAGTTGGAACGAATTGAGTTCACTTATGACAGCCGGAAGACTGCTACAACTCCTCTAGTTATTAATGTACCTGGCCCAGTTCCTTACACTTCCAGCAAGGCTATTCCCTACAGATATAACGCCACTATGCTTGAAAATGGTAAGGAGGTGCCTTTGTCTAATCCGTCATCTGTAGTCAATATCGCTGATGTTAGTCGGATTACGAGAAGTGGTCGAGTTTTCATTGCACCAACTAAGGAGGTTCCTTCTGAACAACCGGTTATGAAGGATGCAATCTTGGGGCAGTCCGGTAAGAATGATTCTGTAGACAAATCGGATGAGATCCTGAAAATGATCAAAAGAAGTGAATACAAGGTGGTGGATCAGTTGCTGCAGACACCATCCAAAATATATGTGCTACAACTGTTGATGAATTCTGAGGCCCATAGGCAAGCGTTACAAGGAGTACTCGAGCAGGCATACATTGACCACGATACGACTATGGAACAATTTAGTGGAATAGTGGGTAACATTACTGCATGCAACAATCTGGGATTCTGCGAAGAAGAGTTACCCGAAGAAGGAAGGAAACATAACTTAGCTCTGCACATTTCCATAAACTGCATGAATGACATGATATCCGGAGTTTTGGTTGATACTGGTTCTTCATTGAACGTGATGCCAAAAACAACTCTTGCAAGGCTGACTTATCAGGGACCACCCATGAGGCCAAGTGGTGTTGTTGTCAACGCTTTTGACGGTTCGAGGAAAACCGTGATTGGAGAAGTGGATTTGCCCATGACTATTGAGCCCAGTGTTTTTCAGGTTCCATTCCAGGTCATGGACATTCATGCCTCCTACAGTTGCTTATTAGGCAGGCCATGGATACATGATGCAGGAGCTGTCACATCTACACTCCACCAGAAACTGAAATATGTTTGCGATGGACAGTTAGTCACAGTTTGCGGGGAAAGGGCTTTGGTGGTAAGCCATCTTTCTTCCTTTTACTACGTTGATGCGGACGAGGAGGTAGGGACTCCATTTCAAGCCCTCTCGATTGTTAATAGTACTAAGAATAATGGAGTTTCCATGGCATCTTTTAAGGATGCACAACGAGTTGTGGAAAATGGCTCTCAAGGGAAGTGGGGGCAGGTATTGGAGTTGCCCGAAAATAAGAACAAGAAAGGTTTGGGTTTCAAAGGTAACAATTCTGAGAAGACCCCTACAGGAAATATGGTTATTCTCCCCATCAAGAACGTGTTTCACAGCGGAGGGACTATCCATTCACCAAGGGTAAATATTGCGGAGGAAGACTCTGAAGATGCCATCATTCCTCTCTTTCCTCCTCCACCAGGAGACCAAGGACCCAAGTATGAAGCCAGTGCCACCCTTGAAGACGAGTCTGCCGAAGATCAGCCTAATTTCGTGACGCGTGGGGCAATGACCCGAAATTGGAGTGCTGTCAACATTCCTATTGTGATCCCATTATCAAAGTAATTGTTTTGTTGTTTGTTTTAGTATATTCGCTCTGCCCAAGGCGATGACATTTGTGTGTGGGCTCTACTATAAATAATTCCCTTTGCTCTGCCCAAGGCAAAGGTGATTTTGTGTTAGGGCTTCTATTTGAAATCATTATCATCAATAAAGTTATCATTTTGCATTCCTATTTTTTTATTCCCATTTGTTATTACTCTAAGGAAAGTGGTAATCACAATTTTTCTTAAAATCACTGTGCACGTTCGTACGCACTTTCATCTGCTTAATATCTAAAATAAAATCACATCACATGTGCAGACTATTGCACGAACTGAACGTCGAAAACAATCATCCAATGCCTTCTCCGAACTTTGAGTTTCCTGTGTTCGAAGCCGAAGAAGAGGAAGAAGAGATCCCTGAGGAAATATCCCGCCTACTCGAGAATGAAGGCAAAGCTATTCAGCCTCACGAGGAGCCGTTGGAGTTTATTAACTTGGGTACAGAGGAATTCCGTAAAGAGGTGAAGATTGGAGCTTTGCTTGTGACTGAGGTGAAAGCAAGGTTGATTGAATTACTCAAGGAATATGTTGATGTGTTCGCTTGGTCGTACAAAGATATGCCTGGTCTTGACACTGCTATAGTGGAGCACCGTCTACCTTTGAAGCCAGAATGTCCGCCGATCAAACAAAAGCTCAGAAGGACTCGCCCTGATATGGCCTTGAAGATTAAAGAAGAAGTACAGAAGCAGATTGATGCGGGTTTTCTCGTTACATCTAAGTATCCGCAGTGGTTAGCCAATATTGTGCCTGTGCCAAAGAAGGATGGTAAAGTTCGAATGTGTGTTGACTACAGAGATTTGAACAAAGCAAGTCCGAAGGATGATTTTCCATTGCCTCATATTGATGTGTTGGTGGACAGCACCGCAAGGTATAAGGTCTTCTCTTTTATGGACGGATTTTCAGGTTACAATCAAATCAATATGGCTCCCGAAGACATGGAGAAGACATCATTCATCACGCCCTGGGGCACATTTTGTTGCAGAGTTATGCCGTTCGATTTGAAGAATGCTGGTGCAACATATCAAAGGGCTATGACTACTCTTTTCCATGACATGATGCATAAAGAAATTGAAGTTTATGTAGACGACATGATAGCCAAGTCCAAGACTGAAGAAGACCATGTCGAACACCTGTTAAAGTTGTTTCGGCGTTTGAGGAAGTATCAGCTACGTTTGAATCCTAACAAGTGCACATTTGGTGTCCGCTCAGGAAATCTGCTAGGTTTTGTTGTTAGCCAAAAGGGAATCGAAGTGGACCCAGGTAAAGTTAAAGCCATACGAGAAATGCCGGCTCCGACTACGGAAAAACAGGTCAGAGGATTCCTGGGGCGTTTGAACTACATCTCTCGATTCATCTCTAATATGACCGCTACTTGTGGACCCATTTTCAAGCTTCTCAGAAAAGAACAAGGTTATGTTTGGACTGAACAATGTCAGAAAGCATTTGATAGTATTAAATAGTATCTCCTGGAGCCTCCTATTCTGATTCCTCCGGTTAGGGGCAGACCTTTGATCATGTATCTGATGGTTTTAGAAGATTCCATGGGATGTGTGCTCGGTCAACAAGACGAATCCGGGAAGCAGGAGCATGCCATTTATTACCTCAGCAAAAAGTTCACCGACTGTGAATCTAGATATTCAATGTTAGAGAAGACTTGTCGCGCCTTAGCATGGACTGCTCGACGGTTGCGCCAATACATGCTAAATCATACCACCTGGATGATCTCTAAGATGGATCCCATTAAGTACATTTTTGAGAAACCAGCCCTGACGGGAAGGATTGCCAGATGGCAGATGCTGTTATCCGAATACGATATCGAATATCACACTCAGAAGGCAATTAAAGGAAGTGTTTTAGCGGATCACCTAGCTCACCAACCCATTGAAGACCATCAGTCTGTGGAGGATGATTTCCCTGATGAGAACGTGATGTATTTGAAAATGAAGGATTGTGAAGAACCATTGCCAGATGAAGGGCCTGAACCGGATTCTCAGTGGGGTTTGATTTTTGACGGTGCTGTCAATAGGTACGGTAAAAGGGTTGGGGCAATTATTGTGACTCCTCATGGATCTCACATCCCTTTCACTTCGAGATTGACTTTTCCATGTACAAATAATGAAGCCGAATATGAAGCATGTATCATGGGCCTGGAAGAGGCAATGGATTTAAGAATCAAGAATTTAGACGTGTATGGTGATTCTGCTGTAGTGATATACCAAATTACAGGAGAATGGGTGACCCAACAAGACAATTTGATTCCGTACAGAGATTATGCAAGAAGACTACTTCCGTTCTTCAACAGAGTCGAGTTCCACCACATCCCTCGTACCGAGAATAGGATGGCAGATGCATTGGCAACTCTGGCTTCTATGATTGTGGTGAACCGCTGGAACGACTGCCCCAAGATTGATGTTATGCGCCTTGACAGGCCAGCTTATGTGTTCTCAGTGGAAGAAGTTGTTAATGAAAAACCCTGGTATTACGATATTGAGTTGTTTCTCCAGAAGCAAGAATACCCGCCTGGGGCATCCAACAAAGATAAGAGAACTTTGAGAAGATTAGCTGGCAACTTTTTCTTGAACAATAATGTGCTTTACAAGAGGAACTTTGACATGGTCTTGCTGAGATGTGTTGATAAGCGAGAAGCGAATACATTAATGACCGAAATTCATGAAGGATCTTTTGGTACCCACGTTAACGGGCATGCTATGGCAAAGAAAATCCTGAGAGCAGGCTATTATTGGATAACGATGGAATCTGATTGTTACAAGTTCGCCAAGAAGTGCCACAAGTGTCAAATCTATGCCGACAAAATTCATGTGTCACTGACTCTTCTGAATGTTATCTCGTCTCCATGGCCTTTCTCCATGTGGGGCATTGATATGATCGGTATGATAGAACCAAAAGCGTCTAATGGACACTGCTTTATATTGGTTGCAATTGATTACTTCACCAAATGGGTTGAAGCCGCTTCCTACGCAAATGTTACCAGACAGGTGGTCGTCAGGTTTATCAAGAACCAACTTATTTGCAGGTACGGTGTGCCAAATAAAATCATCACCGATAATGGTTCCAACTTAAATAATAAGATGATGAAGGAATTGTGCGAGGAATTCAAGATTGAGCATCACAACTCTTCTCCGTATCGGCCAAAGATGAATGGGGCGGTTGAAGCAGCAAACAAGAATATAAAGAAAATTATCCAGAAAATGGTAGTCACTTATAAGGACTGGCATGAGATGCTCCCATTTGCTCTACACGGGTACCGTACTTCAGTGCGCACGTCAACAGGGGCAACACCTTTTTCGCTTGTTTATGGTATGGAAGCTGTACTCCCAGTTGAAGTAGAGATCCCTTCCATGAGAGTCCTAATGGAAGCGAAACTCTCCGAGGCTGAGTGGTGTCAGAACCGGTATGACCAGTTGAACCTGATTGAAGAAAAGAGGTTGGCGGCTTTGTGTCACGGACAATTATATCAGCAGAAGATAAAGAAGGCTTTTGATAAGAAAGTTCGACCCCGCGAGATTAGAGAGGGAGACCTTGTGCTTAAGAAGATCCAATCTTTCCTTACTGATTCTAGGGGGAAATGGGCTCCCAACTATGATGGTCCTTATGTCGTCAAGAAGGTCCTTTCAGGGGGCGCTGTGATGTTAGCAACTATGGATGGGGAAGAGATCACTCGTCCTGTGAACGTGGATGCAGTCAAGAAGTATTATACTTAGAGATGAAGAAAAGGCAGGCTCAGTTCAGTTCATCGAAGCTTACTGCGACAAGTAAAGCCGAGACCTCCAGGAGGCCTAGAACATAGGAACTCAAGGAATGGCATTGTTTTGTTTTTGATGTAATTTCTTTTATCACCACTTTCCAACATTGTTATAACATATGGGATCACGCAATTTGCTGATCACCATTTTATGAAATAAAGTTGCAATCTTATCACTTATTGGCAAATTGTTTTCATCTTGCAAAATGACTTTTATCTTTGATAATAAACTTCAAATTTGTCTTATAAGCGGGTTACTTTGATTTATGGACACGACAAGGGATATTAACAATCTCCATAGGCCATGGCTCAAAAGGTATTTATCCCAGGTAATGTGGCCATACCCCAGCAAGTTCTGCTCCAGGTAATCGCAACTCTCCCGTTAAGTCTCTTCGGTCTCCGACCTCCCCCCAGCAAAGCGAGTGTTTATTTCACTCCTCGTGACCTATCTCGATCTTCACCAGTGAAAGCGGATGTTTATTTCATCCCCAAGAAATCTTTATCTCCGACATTTCCTCAACGAAATGGATATTTATTTTATCCGGCTACAACTTTCATTCAGGACTACTTCAGTTCGCGGCGATACTTATTTATCCCCACGAAGTCTCAACTCCGACGTCTCTGGCTCGCGACTCTGACCCGAGCTTCTCCGAAGCGAGTGTTTATTTCACTCGTCATTGGATTTTTCCGATTATCATAGTCTTCTCCAGCGAAGGTGGATGTTTATTTCATCCCCTCGGAATCTTATTTTCGGCTTCCTTCAGCGAAGCGAGTGTTTATTTCACTCATTATCAGATTTTCTTCTTACCACTGTAAGCTTCCTCCAGCGAAGCAAGTGTTTATTTCGCTCATTATTGGAATCTTTCTTACTATCGTAATTTTCTCCAGTGAAGGTGGATGTTTATTTCATCTCCTCGGAATCTTATTTTCGGCTTCCTCCAGCGAAGCGAGTGTTTATTTACTCATTTATCGGATTTTTTCCTTACCATTGTAAGCTTCCTCCTGTGAAGTGAGTGTTTATTTCACTCATTATTGGAATTTTTCTTACTATCGTAATCTTCTCCAGTGAAGGTGGATGTTTATTTCACCCCCTCGGAATTTTTATGTTCGACATTTCCAACTACTATATTAATCTAAATTTCCCCGATAAAGTGGATATTTATTTTATCCAGTTACAACACTCATTCCAATTACTTCAGCTCGCAATGGATATTTATTTTATCCCCCGTAAAGTCTCTTCGATCATGAGTTTAATTCGTTCTCAATGGGATCCAAGGTTCATCTTGACTATCCTGAGTGAAGTCGCGATGCTCATCCCAAGCGAAGTGTTCTCTTTTCCCCAGAGAAGCTGTGAGGCATGATTCGGTCCTGACGGGAAGGGCTTGCCTTTCATCCCCAGCGATGCTGCTGTATTGCCATAATTGGCCGAGTATTCGTATCTAATCGCTTGTTCTCGTCTCCCGTTTGTCGTTCGTGTTGTCGTCAGCATAAGCATAAGCATAAGCATAAACATGGCATAGCATCCTTGCATTTAGATTCATGGCATGTGGCATTTTTGCATCTTGCATTTTATGTTGTCTGTTTTGTCCTGTCACTTTGGTCGTGTTTATCCCCCAAATGATCGGGTTTGTCTGCCCCCTCCAAGTAGAATCGTCAGCCTTAGGCAGAAAAAGCGCATACTTTCTAATTCCCCGCTAAGTCCGATCCTCGTGGGAGGTGGTTGCTTTAGTTCTCTTTTCCATATTTGGATAAAGATAAAACCCCAGTTGAGTTCATTCCTCACTGGATGGGTTCTCGTTTGACCGTTTCTTTCCAGTTACTTCCTGGATTGAACTTTGGGTCCCTGACAATCACGATTTTGGATATTTCTGAGACGTTGAATCTATATTAAACGTGCATTTATTTTGCAATTTGTCTTCCCAAGAAGAGTTTACTTGAGGATCTCTATGGAAGACACAAATTATTCCTCTGATGATTACTACATTTACACCCAAACGACAAGTAGCTGCTCTTTATTTGGGCAGTTCAGTTATCGAAGATTTCTACGACAAATGGCGGTCTCATTTCTAGACAGTTTGTCTATCCCCAGAAGTTATCAAGAGAAGCTGAATCATCTTGATCATTGAAGCTTATTTCAGTCTATTACCTCTACTTAGGCTATCGTGTGATAGTAGGTAATACGTCTGTATTGTGGTCAGATGCCTCGCTTAGGCTACCGTGGTGGTAGTAGGTCATCTTTCCTTCTTGTGCTTACCTGGCTTAGGCTATCATGTGCTTGATAGTAGGTAACACACCCCTTTTTGGTCAGATGCCTCGCTTAGGCTACCGTGGTGGTAGTAGGTCATCTTTCCTCTTGTGCTTACCTGGCTTAGGCTATCATGTGCTTGATAGTAGGTAACACACCCATTTTTGGTCAGATGCCTCGCTTAGGCTACCGTGGTGGTAGTAGGTCATCTTTCCTTCTTGTGCTTACCTGACTTAGGCTATCATGTGCTTGATAGTAGGTAACACACCCCTTTTGGTCAGATGTCTCGCTTAGGCTACCGTGGTGGTAGTAGGCCATCTTTTCTTTTGTACTTACCTCGCTTAGGCTATCGTGTGTGATAGTAGGTAATGTACGCCCTTGTTGCAATTGGATACCTTGGCTTAGGCTACCAGGTGGTGGTAAGTTATCCTATTCCTTGCAAGTTTTCGCCAAGTACTTAAGCTACCCTGTGATTGTCAGTTGGTAGTCTCTTTCCCCCCAGTGGAGTTAGATCTTTTCCCGTTTGAGTCGTATCTCGCTGAGTCGTCCCTTGTCGGGTTTCCTTTTTGTTTTCCTTCGTTTTGCATCATTCCATATCATGTGCATTTGGAGGCATCTTAGGGCCAAAAATTTTGTGCATGGTTGTATTTAAGTCTCTCCTATCTTGCCGAGACGAAGATTCCAATCTCCATATCTCCGAATAGGAGAAACTTAAATAGGGGCATCTGTCGCACCCTAATTTTTGACCCTAAGATGTCATCTTCATTTGTGCATCTTAGGTCAAGCATCTCTGCATTGTCTGAGCTAACCCATATCTTGTAGTCTATTTCTTTGTGTTCAAATTAGGTTTACATATCACCACGAAGCTCCCCAAGTTGCTTTGAAGCAAGTCAAATCAACGAAAGACCTCCAGTGCAAGAATTTTGGGATTAGGGTTTTTACCTTGAAGAAATCATTGAGAAATTGACTCTAGCAAGTCAGGATTTGTGTGGTCCACCTACCACTTGAGGTCATTTATATTCAAGGGACTCCACTCAACAAGAATCCATGCTTCATTGATCCTCAGCAGGAAGAATTTGAGCATCAATCCCGCTATACTTCAAAATTAGGGTTCCTGTGACGCTTATCAGCCAACAACTTTAATTCTTCATCAAGACGATCTCCTAAACCCTAATTATTAATTCCCTTAGTTTATCAACATCCTCAAGAGTCTCCTAAGACCTTTATAGGGGAAGTAAGAAGCAAACTTACAAGATTTGGCCTCAGTGCATTCACAGTCAAAATTAGGATTTGACTGAAACCCTAATCTTCTGGGATCTTGGTTCAAATGAAGTGTTAATGGTTTTAATCATCATATGCTGTCTCATGAAGTATCCAAAGCATCCATATAAAGTTTCGTGAGGTTTCTTGCAAGATAAGTAGGGTTTTGGTCGCGAAAGACTTCGTATATGACATTTTTCCCCTAATAGCCCGATTTGGAATGACCATAACTCCTAAACCGTGCACTCAAATTAAACGAATCAAAGCTCATTGGAAAGCCCTCATCAAGATCTTTAATTCATTCCATATGACTTTTTGTCTAAAAATGCTTAGATTTTGAGTTATGAAGCTTACAAGACATTTTGGCCAAACACTTAGAAAATTTTTCAGCACTTTCCTCCACATTTTTCTCCAACTTTGACCTCATTTTTCACCCATTTCTACTTGGATTCAAGACTTGAGTCCCAAATGAAAGTTGTAGAGCTTGACAAGAACTTTCCAACCATATGTAGAACATCCCAATAGGATAAGCCAAACTCAAGTTATGATGCTTTGAAGTTAGGTACCTCAAATTGCCAAAATTCAATAACTTAGAATTTTTCTAAGGCCTTTTCTGCCCTCTCATGTGCACGACTTTGTGGTTCATTTTCTTATTGTTACAAGCCTCATCTCAATTAGTTTTCCACATAAGAAATGTTCTATAAAATGTCCACTCTTCATAGAGCCAAAAATCTCAAGAATTGATGGAATGGTCATCAAGATATGGCACACCAAAGATGGCATATTGAAACATGTACACACTTGAGAAACTCAGATTTTTATCTCTTTGTTACACCAAACATTGTCACGATTTATTTCACATGTTTTAAACTCAATTTCAATCTGCCAAAGTCACCCTACCTTGTGCCAACTTTCAAAGGGTTCAAAAAGTCACTTTATTTGGTGCATTAAACCAAGAACTATCGTGTGGCAAATCTCACCTCACCTATGCATGTCTAACTGACAAGAAAAAGCCTACACCATAGCTGTTGCTTCTGTCCCAAAGCATGCAAGAAAAGATAAGTTGCATGGCCAGCTTTCACTTGGCTCAAGAATGATGCTATGCGTGTAGTATCCTGCAGAAGGCATGCCTCTACTGCATTTAAGACAGCAACACACCAGCTCACCTATAAAAGGAGCATTGTTCTCATTCATTCAACACAGGAGGCACACAGAAAAATCACCAACAACAAGCACAAAGACTCTAAACCTGTTTTTCTGAAGAGCACGGGAGCAAACTGGGAGAAGGAGAAAAAGTCTTGCAAATTTGCGTGGACAACAGGTAAATTTCTCAGACCCACATTTGCCATGCTCATCGTATCATGCCATTTGTATTACGTCCATATTAGACCATCCATATTTGTTCTTTTATGCTTAAAATGCTGGCAATATATCGTATCTTTGTGAACTGCATGATGAGTTTGAGAAAACTCTAAGTGGCTGCCCTAATGTCTTAATCGTGTGTTTGTATTGAATATGTTATTTGGTTTGGTCTTGAGCTCGTATGTTAATATTCATGTTAATGATGCTTGCTGTTTTGCTTTAAATGACTATTGTGAATACCATCTTTAATCTATGTTGAAGGTTGTTTAGTTGTGATTCTGAATACCAAGATCTTGTTCTTTTTTTGAACATGTGTAACATATGTAGTATGATGTTGTGTCGTTTTGCTCCTATACGTCATGGGGTGTGGTTGAGGTACATGTTAATCTTTCGTCCAAGGTAGTACCCGTGTGCATGTTTGTAATCTATCACGAACACCAAATACATCTTCGCAAGTATGATGTGTGTCAACTGTTATTTTTACATGCTATTGGTTTTGTTGGATGTTGTACGGTTTAAGTTATGGAGAATTCTATGTTGGATATGATGTTGAAAGTAAGTATAATGCCGTCTCTCTTTTACATCCAAAACTGAACCTATATATATGCATGATCCTTTGTGATACGATTTTGTCGTTGCCACTGCTTATAATATGTGTTGAATAATGTGTTGGCTAGTTTGGTTATGACTGTTCGTATGGTTGGAGTATGTTTTGCATGATCATGCTGCTTCTGTTTTATTTTGGGAACGTTATTTTGAAATACCAATTGTGTCTCACTCACGGGTTCAGTCATATGTTTTGTTTCTATAAGCTACGGGTAGTTGTGATGGATGTTGACATGATATGAATACTTATATTAATTGTGTTTTAATAACGCTGTTTTGCCTTGTATGTCAACCTACGACATAACCTCATCATGTTTCTCTTTCATTCAAGACGTGCAATATCTTGTTTTTTTTATGTGAGTTTCTGTTGTTGTGACATAATTTTTTTTTAACCTCTCATATTGTCATACTTTTACACCTGTTCAGTTTATGGTCTTTGGTTTATGTTGGTGATGACATGATTAACACTGTTAATATCATGCTTTGTCCTTGCACCTTTGTCATGTCCATGTTTGCTTTGAGATTGCTAGGCTGATAGTTAGGACATGCTGGCTATGTATGAGTTTTTGCTGACAATTCGTATTCTTGAATAGTGATTTGCCTTTGTTTTCCACTCACCATGTTTATAAATGCTTTGTGTGTTGTTGAAATGATGATTGGATGACATGCTGACATGTTGGTTCATTTATAATTCCATTAAGTTTCATTTTTAGATTTGTTCAGTAAGTTTTGTATGCCACATGCGTTTGGTTCGAGTTTGGAGCATGTATGTTTGGCTCGGATTCAAAATAGAGGGCTTCTTTTTCAAACTGGTTTTACATTTTGAACGCCTAGTTTCCTCTGCATTCTCTATGTGATGTTAGTTACCAAGCTATTGTATGTTGGCTTCATTATATTCTACTCATAGAATGCTTCATTTTGGTAATTCATTTCATGTTGATTGATTGAGGTTTGATTGGTTTAGGATGATTAGAACATGATGATTTATTTGGTTGTTTTATTTTGGAAACATTAGCAGTTTTCACGTTTTTGCATGTTCTACGTTTTACCATGCGATATTTCTAATTGATTGGTGGGTTGCTTTTTTTTTTTGTGCCACTTGGATATGATAGCATGTTATGCTTCTGCTTTAATTCTCGTCGCCATGCATTGGGTGGTTTGTTTTGTTTTGTGTGATATTTAAAATGGTAGCATTGTTTTAGTCTGCATGTATTTTTCAACATTTCCATGTGTAATTGGTTGTTATGACATGTTGTATGTTTTGCATGTATCCTCGTTTCCATGTATATTCTAATTGGTTGGTTTGCTCTTGCGTTTGTCTGGTAGTGCTTTAATTCACACGTCAACTATATCACGTAATATATATTACCACTCCCCATGTACACTGCGCATGCGTGTGTTGTTTTATTATATTTTCATTGTTTTGTTGGTTTACATATTAATGGAGGCGAGTATATTAACGGATGTATAGCCGTCCCAACGGTTCACCATACGCCTTGCCTTTCACCTTGCACCAAAAGATCATGGGTTCGATCCGTAGTGACCAACCTTTTGGTCATTGCTTTCATTTTTTTGCCTTGCCATTCCTCCAATTCTCACATGGGCCTCGCGCCCCATCTTTACCATACGCACCCCCCATCACTTAGGCCCATCAACTCCCTTTTGTTTTCTTAACTGAAACAAATTACTCACACACCCCCTCTGCCTATTTTTCCAAATGTTTTATTTATTTTATTTACTTCAAATCTCTTTTAACAAAAAACTTCATTTTATTTTCCTTATTCAAAAACCCCAAAAATATTTATTTTAATTTCAGTTAATTCCCTATTTATTTATTTGCCATCATTAGTTAATATTGTGTTGTATTTCTAATTGTTAATTATATTGTTAATTGCCTTATTAGCTTTTAACTTTAATTATCCATTGTATTTTGAATAGCATTGTTAGTTCTGATTGCGCTATTAATTGTTATTTTTAATTATGTTGTTAATTTTAAATTATCAATTTTTTGTGTCTTAATCTTGAGGTTGTCAATTTGTATGGTTAATTGTTAATTCCTAAATGTTAATTATCCATGTGTAGTCAATTTTAGTTACCTTATGTGTTATAATCGTTAATTTAAATTGCCTTGTCAATTAATTATCAATTTTGGTTGAAATATTATTTCACTAATGACTTGTTTAATCCTTGAATTAATCCATCCATGTTGACTTGTCATGAATAACATTCTTCTAAATTATCTTTAATATTATTCTACATGTTTGTCTTCCTAAAGATTGAAGCATGTTGATATCATTTTTTCTATTCGAAGCATGTTGATATCATTCTATTTGAAGCATACTAATGTGTCCTTAACCATGTTCATCTTACCCACATTTCACCTTGAAACATCTTGCCGTCTTCATGCTTATGTTACTTCCATCATATTATCTCATATCAATGTTGTAACTTGTATCAAGCCTTACCTTGTTATTTTATCATGTGTATATTTATCATATCTTACTTCTATCTGTATGTTTATTTATTACTGTCTAAACCTTTTCAAAACAATATAAAATTTCTCGATCCAACGTCGAGCCCATTTTCTACCCATGTAAGTCGATCGCCTTCGTGCATCGCATTCAACCTTTTGGTCACCAGACACAAGTCTAGCATCACTCTGCTAGCACCCTCGCCTAAATAACGTAATTTAATCGCATTAATATCCAAAGGAAAATCCCATGCATGATAACCATGTTATTGTGCATGGTGCATATCATTTACATTCATAATCGTCACCTTAAGATAAGACAATTAGACAACTTAGGATAGATTTTCTAGGTTAGTCCCCCACAAACTCTGATTTCTTTAATCAAACTTTAGCCTACCAAATTCTCCATACAAGAGAATTAGATGTTAATCATCTCAAAGAAAGGGACATACAATCCCATGCCCCACAACATACACACATTTTCAAAAAAACTGTGGTGGTCTTTCTTAAGATGATGACTCATCTTCTTTTCCCAAACCTTTAAGACATTTAGTATCTTTAATGAAGAACTACAAGTGCTTTGATTCCCTCCAGACATGATATGTAGGCATAAGATACAATATCTTGTCGAGCACACTTAGGAATTGTAAATCACCTACCCTTTAAACCCTTAGCAAAACAAGATGACAGATAACATAAATGAATCAAGAGGTTCCTGTAGAGTACTACAGATATCTAGGATGCTAACACCTTCCCTAGGTATAACCAACCCCGAACTTAGAATCTTAGTGCATTTGCATTGCATTGTGGGAATTCGGTTTTTCTCCATTCCTTTGGATAAAATCAAAGACCGGTGGTGACATTAAAAAATGCGATCCTAGTTAACCAATAACTATGGTATCCAATTTTCACCGCGACAACCATTATATGAAGGATCGACAGTTGTTATTGTTGAAGTTGATAGTTAATTAGGAGCCAAACTAGACATGGGAGACCGAGATACAATTTATAAAGCATTGGTCAATGAATTCTATTTTAGAGTTGAATTTATAGCATATAAGATCACATCTTATACCTTTGTTAGAAATGTTTTCCTACCGACATGTATAGAATTTCTGATCACTCTCCATATCAGAGTTTGTTGTCTATAAGTAGCTTGATATTTCCAAATCTTGTTCCAAAGACTCTTGTCGTTCTTCCTATATAAGCTTTTAAGTTATGCCTTTGTACACCAATCTTTTATGCTTAGGTACCCTAATTTCACAGTATAATGGTCATTGTTAGTAGTTATCCATCTAGTTATGTCTTCTTCCTCTCTGTTAATTAGGGGTATTTACTTTATAGCTTCCTTTTTAACCTATAGGAAAAAGGTTGTTGATCATGTTAAGGTTCCAACAATTATTTTCCTCATCAATGAGGTTCCTAACTTTGTTTATCCTTGTTTCTAAGTTTTTACACGTTAGGAATTTAAACATACACCAAGTTGGAATTAAATTGTCATCCTGCAAACCCCTAAGGGTTGGCCTAGTGGTGGAGGCTTGGGTCTTGAGAGCGTCCTCCTCTCAAGGTCCCAGGTTCGAATCCTACTGGGTGCAATCAATCCTTGTGTGGGTCAGTCCATACAGAGGTTTGCTCTGGCTTTAAACGGGGCCCCCGCTAGTGGACGGTGGGATTGGTCCCTCTTGGATTAGTCGGTCGCAAGGCCGGATACCAAGATTTTCAAAAAAAAAAATTGTCATCTTGCACATTGATTTTATATCATTTACCTATGTACCAACAAATACCTTTTGTTGATAACCCAACTACTATGTTGGAAAATTCTCCATAAATACCTTGGATTGTTTCCCATTTTGGCACGCAGGATGACACAGTCTGGGTAGTACTTTGCTTTTAGGATTCTGGCAACTAAGGAGTTTAGATTTATGTGAAGTCTCCAATATTGTTCGGCAAACATGGCTTCATTAAACTCTCTAATAGATCTAAAGCCTAAACCTCCTTCAATTTTTGGCCTACATAAGTCAGTCCACTTTTTCCAGTGAATTTTTATTTTATGTCTTTGTCATTTTCACCCCTGGTCGGAAAAATAGCAAGTGCACTATTTTGCCAATGTAGTAATAAAAGGGAATTTCCCCGAATGTCGATCTCAAGGACTGCTTGACGATATAAAGTCCTGGTTTTATTTTAGTTAAACAAAAGTTTTGGGGTTTTGAAATTGTATGGTTTAATTATAAAAATAATTGTGAATACAAGAAGGAAATTGACTAAGTGGTTTCAACAAATATGAGTAACATGCTAGGGGAAATGTGTGTTTCGTTCTTGTAACAACCCTGAATTAACACTGCAATAACTTATTTTAACTAATTAATTACCGGTTCTTTAGAATGTTTACTCCTAAGTCTTTAGTGAGAAAACCTTTAATCACCCACCCTAATTCCTATGTCCATAGAGAATTACAGATAAAATTAAGCAATCAATTATCAAGAATATGCCGGTTTCTATAAGGGATCCCTAGTCCTAGGTGATATCTATTATAGAATAATCCAAAGCAAGCATTAACAACGTCGGTCCAGCCTAATCGTTAATAAAAAATCAAACCCTGTTTGTCCGACAGTGCAAGCATTAAGAATAGTTAGAGATCAAATCAATTATGAAAAAAAGGATGGTTATTGCAATACTAATATCAGAGTCATTACAGATCCAAATTAGGGACACCCCTAGCATTAGGGGGTTTAGCTACTCATATTGTTCAAAGGAAATACATGATAAAAAATAGACATTACAAGTATTGGTGTAAACATGGATTGTCAATTGCTTCCTCTCATGAAGATCTTCCGCTCTCCAAAAACCTTGTCTTCTCTAATCTTCAATCGTAGAATCCTTTCTCAGCCAAAAAGTCCTTTCTTTCATCGTCCAAACTCATATAAATAGCGAAAAAGTCCAATAACAGTAGGTAGAAATGCCAAAAATACCCTCCAGGTCAGTAAACAGTTGAAATCAGCAAAAACGGGAAAAATCAGCGTCAAGTCCAACACGGCCCGTGTCAGCTGACATGGGTGGCCGTGTTGGCTCCCTGTATCCTTTTCTTAAACTTTTCTTGTCCCAGGCCTACTGACATGGCCCGTGTCAAGTGACACGGGTGCCCGTGTCAGCCCACAGTTTTCTTCAATTTCCTCTCTATGCTCTATCTATGCTGACACGGCCCGTGTTAGCCCCCGGTAGGATGGGCAAAATCCCATCGAAACTCTGTAAATTCTCGCTTTCTTGCACTGAGTTCTTCCTGAATGCTTATTTGAACCTAAAAACATTTAAAGAGACACAACCAAAGCATAAAATGCTGAAAAAGGGAAATAAAGCGACTAAACATATAACAAGATTCACTAAAATTAACGGTAAAAGAAAGCATAAAACCATTGATCAAACTCCCCCAAACTTAAATCGTTGCTTGACCTCAAGCAAAAATCTTGCATGAAGATTTTTCAGATCAAACGGTACACATCAAATGAAAGACTTGTGAAGGTAAGGTGTGTCGATACTCATACGTGAACCTATGTTCTGATCGGCTAAAACTAGTTCTCTTGGTAATCGTCCATTAATGAAGGTATTACACAAACACATACAACGGTAAAACCGTATACCTAAATCCCCCTTTCGGTCACCTCTCCAACTATGCTTTGGGCTTAAGTCTTTTCTTCGATTTCTCTACCCTTTTCATTCGGATAATAAGATTAAGGCATTTATGATCGTTTTCCCTCACATGTACAAGATTGATCGAGACTTTTTCTAGGCATCTTTATTCCTTTTTCTCGCTCATTGGCATTTATTAGTCCACTTTGGGACGACACTTGAGACTCAACCGCCGTTAGGCTAAGTAACCGGGTGAGGGTTACCCAACTTAGAAGGACCAGTTGTCTTTATTGCCATTATTCACTTTTTTTGGTGCCTTAAGTCATTCTCTCAATCAACCCTATACATGCAATTCTTTTTAATCATGTCGGACTATCACTATGAACAAATCGGGGAATACTTCTTAAATCCAAGTACTATGGCACAAATCTACATGTTGGACTCGTTTTCTTACTCTGGGGAATCTCGGGTGTTGAGGTCATACCTAAATTTTCAAACTTTCCCAATGTCCCTAGTTCTATCTTCTCTTACCTCAAGCTCTATATACTTTCTCAACTACCTTAAAATCACAACATTCACATGAAAAAGTTCTACGGTCCTAGTTCGGGGAGAAATTCAAAGTGGTTTCAATAAAATAATACACAAAAATAGAAATAAAAAGTACTAAAGAGAAAAGCTAAAAACGGTAAATCCTCCCCCAAACTTGAACCAAACATTAGCCTCGATGTTTTATCACAAGTGAGAGAGAGGAAACTCACAGAGGAGGTGGAGGGTAATGCAACATCATTTATTGCATCATCGCTTGCACATTATCCATTATTACTCCTTGTCTATGTAAGAACCTGACTAAAAAAAACAAAAAAATAGCTTTGTAATAAAAAGCGTGGGTTTCCTCCCACGTAGCGCTTCGTTTAACGTCGCATGGCTCGATGACTCATTCTATGTTAAGGTGGCATATATGAAACAAAGATCACATAATCTTTTTTATTTCTTTTGTTTGGTAGCATTCCCATGAACTTGAGGTATTAATGATGTTGCTTCCAAATCATTTTCAGTTGGATTTTTGTGAACAAGGCATAAATGAAATCCAATACTTTGTCAATTTCTTGTCTTTCATCTGCCTTGTTAAAATAGTTTTTAGGAGTACTATTTTCTTGAAGATTTTCTTGTTGGATGTCTACATCTACACAAATTGTTACCTTTGTATTTTCATCCAGCACTAGATCATCTTCAAGTTGCCTTCTTTCTTCTTCCCCATATTTCTTGTTTACCCCAAATTCTTCTATTTCTAATGCATATTCTTCGTCTGACGTCATGCCTTGTTCGTCTTCTTTCACACATTCTTCTTCCAACCTGAACTCTCGCCAAATAAAATTATCTGGATAAAAGTTAGCTTCCTCACATTTATTCATAAGGATTCTTACCTCCCTCATATATGCTTTAAAAATTTTAGTCACCTCTTCCAAAGTGATTCCTGAATCAGGCGACCAACATGCAGGAGATACAGGTGACAATGTATAAAAAATATTCATAACTACACAACTCAAACACTTTATTAGTCGCAGAGTATAGAAGAATTCATGACGAAACAATAATCTGTTTTTTTTAATAAAATAAAAATAAAATTAAAATTAAAACTAAATTTTAATTGCGGAGCAACAAAATTTTAACTAAAATAATACTATAAAATCTTTGATCTTTGACAATCCCCGGCAACGACGCCAAAAACTTGATCGAGAAAACAACAAGTATACTATTCTGCCAATGTAGTAATAAAAGGGAATTTTCCTGAATGTCGATCTCAAGGACTGCTTGACGATATAGAGTTCTGATTTTATTTTAGTTAAACAAAAGTTTTGGGGTTTTGAAATTGTTTGGTTTAATTATAAAAATAATTGCGAATACAAGAAGGAAATTGACTAAGTGGTTTCAACAAATATGAGTAACATGCTATGGGAAATGTGTGATCCGTTCTTGTAACAACCCTGAATTAACACTGCAACAACTTATTTTAACTAATTAATTACCGGTTCTTTAGAATGTTTACTCCTAAGTCTTTAATGAGAAAACCATTAATCATCCATCCTAATTCCAATGTCCATAGAGAATTACAGATGAAATTAAGCAATCAATTATCAAGAATGTGCCAGTTTCTATAGGGTATACTCAGTCCTAGGTGATATTTACTATAGAATAATCCAAAGCAAACATTAACAACGGCGTTCCAGCCTAATCTTTAATCAAAAATCAAACCCTGTTTGTCCGACAGGGCAAGCATTAAGAATAGCCAGAGATCAAATCATTTATTAAAAAAAAGATGGTTATTGCAATACTAATATCAGAGTCATTACATATCCAAATCAGGGACAACCCTAGCATTGGGGGGTTTAGCTACTCATATTTTTCAAAGGAAATACATGATAAAAAAAATAGACATTACAAGTATTGAGGTAAACATGGATCGTCAATTGCTTCAGCTCATGAAGACCTTCCGCCCTCCAAAAACCTTGTCTTCTCTAATCTTCAATCGTAGAATCCTTTCTCAGCCAAAAAGTCCTTTCTTTCATCGTCCAAACTCATCTAAATAGCGAAAAGTCCAATAACAGTAGGTAGAAATGCCAAAAATACCCTCCAGGTCAATAAACAGTTGAAATCAGCAAAAACGGGAAAAATTAGCGTCAAGGCCAACACGGCCCGTGTTGGCTCCCTGTATCCTTTTCTTAAACTTTTCTTGTCCTAGGCCTACTGACACGGCCCATGTCAGGTGACACGGGTGCCCGTGTCAGCCCACTGTTTTCTTCAATTTCGTCTCTATGCTCTATCTATGCTGACACGGCTCGTGTCAGGTGACACGGGTGGCCGTGTTAGGCCCGGTAGGATGGGCAAAATCCCACCGAAACTCCGTAAATTCTCGCTTTCTTGCACTGAGTTCTTCTTGAATGCTTATTTGAAGCTAAAAACATTTAAAGAGACACAACCAAAGCATAAAATGCAGAAAAAGGGAAATAAAACGACTAAACATATAACAAGATTCACTAAAATTAACGGTAAAAGAAAGCATAAAAACCACCGATCAACCCCACCAAAATGTATACATCAACTTTTTTAATCTCTTACATGCGGTTTTAGGGACAAAAAAAATAAGCTCATGATGTAGGTAGGCATGGCTTAAGCAACAACTTTAAAGAGAGTTGCATGATATGGAAAGGATAAATCGTGGGATTTCCAACCTTAAGTTATGTCTAACTTTATCAATAATAAATTTAATAGTGTGAGCTTTAGAGGGACAAATTCTGGTAAGAACCCATATATAGGTTTGGATGCAATCAATAATGGAAATGTTTATCCAATTTGTGAATATGTCCATATTATCCCTAGTAACATTTTTGCTAAACATCATCTCATATTTTTTGGGAAGTTTACCTTTTGTCCAGAGGCTTCTTGTTCCTTAACTTTACAAAAGACCAAACTATCATATGCAAATAAAAGATGGGTAACATTAAAGGTGTTTCTAGTAATAGAGAGGCTAATTATTTGATTATTTGATTGAACACATCTTAACATACTAGAGATCACATATGCACATATGATAAACTGTTGTGAAAAATGATATCGGAATAACAAAGTATATTTGGTTTCTTGAACACCAAGAAATCCACAAGGGTAGAAAAGAAGGAGAAAAATTGAACAAACAAACGAAACCCTATTAGGGTTCACAAAGGAAGATAAAAGAGGAAGAAGAATAGATAATTGGTTAAATCTGTTGTAGTATTTATTTTCTCAATAGGGTTTAAAGATTACAAGTGAATACCAACAATTAACCTCTCTAAACCTAATAAGGTTTTGTCACACCTTAGGAAGAGAGACTAGTATGTTATTTATAATAAACCTAAAATACTAAACTAATTGGCTTTTTAACAATTACCCATTACAAGCTAACTTAAGGTACAAGCTAACTTAAACAATTGGATCCATAACACAAGGCCCAATTTGATCTCCTACAAACTAGAACACAATTCGACTACAGCATGTAGGTCTTCGACAACAGCATGTGAGTGGACTTCGACGGCATGCTAAAAATAGAGTTCGATCAAATATCTCACAAATCTCCACCTTGGATCTAACTCTATATCCTCAAGAAATAAACTAGCTTTCTTCATACAGCTTTATCAACTTGAAACTGGGCAACGTCTTGGTGATTATATCAGCAACATTATGATCTGTCGAAACCTTCAGCACTTGGACTTCTCCATGCTCGATTACCCATCTGACGAAATGCAGCCTCACATCAATGTGCTTGGTTCTCTCATGATAGGCTGAATTTTTCGACAGGTGTATTACACTTTGACTATCACATTTAACAATGATAACTGGACCTTGAAGTTTCAGCTCCTTTGCAAAACCTTCAAGCCACAATGCTTCCTTTACAACTTTAGTTAGGGCAATATATTCCGCTTCAGTGGTTGATTAGGCAACAACCTTCTGAAGTGTTACTTTCCAACTGATTGTTGTCCCAAACATAGTGAACACATATCCAAAAATAGATTTTCAGGAATTCATACAACCTGCATAATCAGAGTCGGCATATCCTTCGATTGCTGTTTTACTATCTTCACCCAAGGCTCCACCATAAATTAGGACTCTATTCAGAGACCCATTTATGTACCTTAAAATCCACTTCAATGCTTGCCAGTGAGCCTTTCCAGGATTCGCCATGTACCTGCTTAAAAGACTTACTGCATATGTTATGTCAGGTCTAGTACAGACCATAACATACATCAAAGAACCCAATATATTAGCATATGGAATATTATTCATATAAGCTCTTTCGACATCAGTATTGTGACATTGATCTATACTCAGCTTGAATTGAGGGTTTGTCGGAGCCACAACAGGCTTTGAATTCGACATACCGTACTTTCTGAGAATCTTCCGTAGGTATGCCTCTTGAGATAAGCATAATTTCGACTGCTTTCTATCTCTTCGGATGTCAATCCCAAGAATCCTGGACGTAGCTCCCAGATCCTTTATGTCGAACTCCTTATTGAGGTTAGCCTTCACCCTCATTACATCTTCGACATTGTTGCTTGATATTAGAATATCATCCACATAAAGCAACAAAATAACAAATGAATTACCAGGTCAAAATCTGAAGTAAACACAGTGGTTGAACTGACTTCTAATGAAACTTATGTGTACCATGAACTTGTCGAATCTCCTATTCCACTGTCGAGGAGATTATTTCAGTCAATATAAAGATCTCTTTAGTTTGCACACATAATCTTCCTTCCCCTTTTCGACATACCCTTCAGGTTGCCTCATCAGGATTGTTTCATCTAGATCACCATACAAGAATGCAGTCTTTACATCAATCTGTTCCAGTTCAAGATCGAACTGTGCCATTGTGGCAAGCAACATTCGAATGGACCTGTGCTTCACAATTGGCGAGAACACATCATTGAAATTGACACCTTCTTTCTGAGTGACCCCCCTAGCAACCAACCTTGCCTTGTATCTCTTCGATGCCACTCCTTCGATTCCTTCCTTAACTTTGAAAATCCATTTACAGCTGACTAACCTGGCTTCAGCAGGTTTCTTGATCAGTTCCCATGTGTTGTTGTCATGAAGAGATTTCATCTCATCATCCATGGCCTTCAGCCATTCAGTCTTCTTTCGACTCCTCATAACTTCCTTATAGTCTCTAGGTTCTTCGTCGAGAACCTCACTTGTAGAGATTAAGGCATAAGCTATAAGATCTACATACCCAAGTCTCTGAGGTGGCATGATGACTCTCCTCGACCCGTCTCTTGCTAGCAGGTAGTCAATATCAATCTCCTCATCTTCGACAACATCTTCTGTTTCTTCTTCGACTTCATCTGGGGTACGCAATTCAGCATCAACATGCTCCACCTCAACAAGAATCTCTCCCTGTTCCAGCTCTTCGTCAGCATCGTCAATTTTCTTGAAAGCCATCTCAGCTTCATTGAAAACTACATCTCGACTGGTGATACACCTCCTATGACCTGGCTCTAGGCACTATAGCCTATAAGCTTTGACTCCTTTAGGGTATCCCATGAACATGCATTTCAGAGCTCTAGGTTCGACTTTGTCTTGCCTAATATGAGCATAGGCCACACAACCAAATACTCTCAGTTTATCGAGACTAGGTGGATGTCTCGACCAAAATTCTTCAGGTGTCTTCATTCCCAAGGCAATCGAGGGACATCTATTTATCAGATAAGCTACTGTCAAAACAGCCTCCGCCCAAAACACCTTCTTCAATCCAGCACTAACCAACATGCATCTAACCCTTTCAAGGATTTTTTGATTAAATCTCTCAGCTAAGCCATTTTGTTGAGGAGTACCTACTACAGTCTCATGCCTTGCAATCTCAGACTAAACACAGTAACTGTCGAACGCTTTGTTGCAGAACTCAAGGCTATTGTCCATTCTCAACCTCTTAACTTTTCTGTCAGTTTGAGTTTCGACCAGAACCTTCCAACTTTTGAAATTCTCAAAAGTTTCATCCTTCGTCTTCTAAATGAATACCCATAACTTTCTGGAATAGTCATCAACGATGGATAGAAAATACCTTGCATCTGAGTGTGAAGGATTCCTTGTAGGCCCCCAAAGATCAGCATGAATGTAATCCAGGGATCCATGTGTTCTTTGTTTGCCTTTGTTAAACTCCGCCCTACAGGATTTACCAAATACACAAGATTCACAAAACTCCAACTTTTCGACTTTGTCACCACCTAGCAGGTTCTGCTTCCCTAATTCGACCAGGCCTCTTTCGCTAACATGTCCCAATCTCATGTGTCATAATTCTGTCTTCGACACAGGTTTCGTGGATACAATATTTGTCGAACCACTTACAACCTCAACCTCAAGGGTATATAATCCTTATTTCTTCACGCCTCTCAAGACTTCCTTCGACCCCTTCATGACTCTTAGGATACTTTTCTCTCCTTGGAAAACATATCCCTTCCCATCGAATTCACCTGGAGAAATTAAATTTCTCTTCAAATCAGTTACATACCTGACTTCAGTCAATAACCTTATTGACTCATCATGGAGCTTGAATCCCACAGATCCAATACCTGCAATTTTGCAGGATTTGTTGTTTCCCAACAACACCGGTCCACCATCTTGATCACAGCTCCTCGAACAATTTTCTCTTTAGAGTCATGTGCCAAGTGCAACCTGAATCCATAATCCACTCTTTTCTTGAGTCACCACTTGAAACTACAAGGACATCAGATAAGTTGAAGTCATCTTGAACAATGGTTGCGTTGCCATTATCCTTACCTCCATGATCTTTTAGGCGTTCAGGGCACACCTTTCTTATGTGACCCTCCTTCTTATAGTGATAACATCGAATACCAGATGTTTCGCCACTATAAGACTTATGCTGACTTTTACCATTCTTCTTGTCGAACTTACCATCCTTTCGCAAGAATTTTCCCTTAACGGCCAAACCTTCACCAACCGTCAAAGGTTTATGATCCTTTCGTTCGTTCAGGTCCTTAGAATACAAGCTTGATTGAACTTCTTCAAAGCTCAGGGACTCCTTTCCATACAAGAGAGTTTCTTTGAAGTGATCATGTCTTATGGGCAAAGCACACAACAACAACAGTGCTTGATCTTCGTCATCGATCTTCACATCAATATTTTCAAGATCAAGAATCAGCTTATTGAACATATCCAACTGCTCAGCCAAAATTTTGTCTTCACTTATCTTGAATGAATACAAAGCTTGCTTCAGGTAGAGTCGATTCACCAGAGATTTGGTCATGTACAAACTTTCAAGTCTCAACCATAACCCCGATGTCGTAGTCTCCTTTGATACCTGTCGAAGAACCTTATCACCAAGGCTTAACAATATTGCGCTGTTGGCTTTCTCTATCATGGCCATATTTTCTTTTACCGTTAATGCAACATCCATGGCTGCCTCTCCCTTCAACGCTTCCAAACAACCCTGCTAAACCAGTAGGGCTTTCATCTTCAAGTGCCACAGACCAAAATCGTTCACTTCGGTGAACTTTTTAATCTCATACTTTGTTGAAGACATCTTCTGCACGCTCACCGCACCAATTTGTTGTGAAAAACGATACCGAAATAACAAAGTATATTTGGTTTCTTGAACACCAAGAAATCCACAAGGGTAGAAAAGAAGGAAAAACTTGAACAAACAAACGAAACCCTATTAGGGTTCACAAAGGAAGAGAAAAGAGGAAGAAGAATAGAGAACTGGTTAAATCTGTTTTACTATTCACTTTCTCAATAGGGTTCAAAGATTACAAGTGAATACCAACAATTAACCTCTCTCAACCTAATAAGGTTTTGTCACACCTTAGGAAGAGAGACTAGTATGCTATTTATAATAAACCTAACATACTAAACTAACAGGCTTTTTAACAATTACCCATTACAAGCTAACTTAGGGTACAAGCTAACTTAAACAATTGGATCCATAACACAAGGCCCAATTCGATCTCCTGCATACTAGAACACAATTCGACTACAACATGTAGATCTTCGACAACAACATGTGAGCGGACTTCGACGACATGCTAAAACTAGAGTTCGATCAAATATTTCACATAAACAAATAAGAGGGGTCCCTTTGTCTAATACTTATGGAGATCACATATGCACATATGATAAACAAATAAGAGGGGTCCCTTTGTCTAATGCTTGTGGTAGGCATAAAGGGATTAATAGGGTAGCCATTAATCAATATAGAGAAGGAAATAATAGATATACGGTTCATAACAGTATTGGTCAAACCATTAGGAAACCTAATGGCCATAAAGGTATTACTAATAAAATCTCACTCAAGTCTATCATAAGTTTTAGTCATATCCATTTTAATCCCAACAATACCTTTTTTCCTTTTAATGGTCTTGTTTAAAAAGTGAAATATCTCCACAACTATGTCATAATATTTTCATTGATTAATCTACTATCAACAAATGCATTTTGGTTCTCACTTATGATATAAATAAGGATTTTCTTAATTCTATTAGCTATTGTTTTAGTAATCTTCATGATAACATTGCACATAGCTATATGTCTGAAATTAGAAGGAGTAGAAAGGTTGATTTTTTTTAGGTATCAAGCAAGTGGATTTGACTAGGAAAATGAAGAAGATATTTAAAACCTAAAAGTATTTTTATTTACTAATTTTTTTGTCATTAAATTGGTCAAAAAGTTAATATCATATTTTTAAAATGTTAATTTTTTTAAAAGTGATAAAAATTTGCAAATGAAATTTAAGTCATCTCTGTTTTTTTGTTTTAATTTAAAAAAAAATTATTTCCCTAAATAATTAACAAGTAGATGAAACATTCTATTAAAAAACGAAACAATGGTACAATAAATATTTGTAATATATATAGTAAACAAACAAAATAAGACAAATGCCATTTTTTTTTTACAAAAAAGTTCCTAAAGCGCAAAAAAAAAAGAAGAAAAAACTAACGACGCACTCTAACACGTCAAAGGAATAAAACCCAGAGTTATCATCAACTAAGATGAGATTCAACTTATTCGACACGAGATTTGGAAGAATGAGAAGCTCGCTGTTATTTAAAGTATGGTTATCCAATTTGCGAGTTGTTGTATCCTAATTTTGTCCGGATTTTTAAATTTTGCAAAAATAAAAATAGTTTGATTTTTATTTAGTTTAATTTTATTAATTTATTTTACCTCTTAAAAATAAAACAATATAGTTTGATTTTTATTTCATTCTTGCATTTATTTAATTTGAAATAGTTTGATTTTTGCATTTTATCTAGTTTAAATTCTTTTATAAAATAGTTTATTTTTTTATATTTTATTTCTTAAAATGTTATAAATACAAAAAAAAATTCTAACTTTATTTGTTTTATTTTTCATCTTAATGATTAAGAAAAGTATAAAAGTTATTTGTGTTATTTATTTTCTAACTAGTAACTTTTTTTATTTCCCTTTAATTATATTTCATTCAAATTGATTTTTATTATTTTTTCTTTTAATTTTAACCTAATTTTACAATATAAATAGAGGCAAATTCCACACACATGGGGACAAAGAAAAAATTCAGAAAAAAAAGTCATACAAGAGAGAGAATCAGCAGATTAATTATCAACATTAGAATCAGTAGGTTCAGAATCAACGTATACCCCCAAATCACCAAGAGAGAGATACTCGCTAGTTTGAATCAACTCCAATAACATACATTTAGATGTGGTCACATTTGGTCCAAACCTCGTTGATGTCTCCTATACATATTCGACCCATGAAATATCCATTTCCTCCTTGGTACAACCCAAATACCAAGTGTGAGTATCATGATAGAGTAGTGGGGCACTAAATCGAACAATGTAAAGTTTTCAAAGAAAAGGTGTAATAGTTGATTGACAATAAGTTATTGACTTTCAAGAAAGAGGGTCCTAGTGTGATGAACTAACCCTTATCTAGATGAGTGCAAAGACTTCGGGAAGCACCTCCTAAAGCCAGTGAACCAGACAGACTAGCTCATCCTCAAAGCTGATAATCATTAGGCCATTTTATCATTTTCATTTGTAATTTCCTTGTTTGTTAAGTGATATTTGTTTTTAAACTTATTGCTTTTGAATGGTAATATTAATAAAATGAGCATGCATCTTTGGAATCAATCCTTTCGTGTTTACTCTTTTGTATATCGTCAATCTTTACTTACAAGATATATATATATATATATATATCAAAGCTTTTTCATTCCATTTTTTTCTTTTGTCAAGTTTTTATGTTAACAAATTTTGGATGGAGGATGATGTAAGCAAAATACCTGAAATCACTAAAGTATGCTTTTGAATAAAACTTTACTGATGATGTAAGGCATTGTTTCATTTCCCAAAATAAGGAGTTAAGGAGATTTAATCCCTTGTCAACCCCTTTGAACCTAAAAGTTGGTGCTTCTTCCTGTATCAAAAAACCGTCAATCCTAACTAGGGGCAGGGTAGTTTTTCGATTAATTTTACTATGCATGCAAATTTCAAGAGAAAACATCCCATATGAGGTTCAACCATATTTTCTTCCTCGCACACGTTATGAAGTGTCAAAGAAGTCATGAAAATCTAAAAATTTCACAATGGTTGTTCCTCACCAACCATTAACACGACAATCACAACCAGTTTCAAATCAAAAGAACAAAATTCATACAAATTATTTCAAAAAAATTAATAGTTAAATAAAGTCAAAAAGCAAAAAAAAATCGAAAGGGGGTCACAAAAATCCTTAATGAAAAATAGCAAGAGGATGTGACCACCATACCCAAAAGAAAAAATAAAGAAAGAAACAAAAGTGGGTGACTGCCACCTCAAGCAAAAAAACTCATTGGTTTCCAAACCAAAAATATCTTCACCTTCAAAACCCTCTCGAAAGTTGAATGCGTGTGTCGAATTAACTAAATGAGTGTAGATCATAAGAAGGAGAATAGGTGGGTTAAAATTAAATTTTTTTAGCCTTATATCCTTTTGTTCAACAACCTTGAACCAGACCACATTACAACCAGCAAAACACCTAATTGGAGTAAGGTTTATTTTGAAAGCATACCACAACAAGTTTGTGCTAACTGGCCTCCAAAGATATTTGCTAATAACTTGTATTGGTATAATGCTTTCACATTATCTTTCACACCTTGAATGTCTAAATCAACATTGCATTCTAACTATTGATCCATTCACTATATACAGCAATATCATTTCAATAATAAATTTGATTTTGAAACTTGCATGAGCATTGCATTGGAAATGCCATTTTGAAGGAACAATTTTATCTGCAAGTCAACGCTTAACATCAAGGAAGTTCCAACAATGAGCAATCAACAAGGAATTTGATCATTGTTAAAGGATCCAATCTGGGGAAAACCACCTCATTACTCTATTGACCTGGGGCAAATCGCCTAAAGACATCGTTGGTCAGGGGCAAATCCCTCCAAAGATCGGTCAATTTGAGGCAAATCGTTTCAAGACTCAGTTAATCTAGGGCAAATCACTTCAAGTCTCGGTAAACTCTTTCAAGAATCGGTTAATCAAGGGAAGACCAATTTAAGGTTTAAAATATTGGGGCAATCCATCTCAAGGTCATATTAGGCAATCTGATTCCAAACCCCTCTTGAAGCAAAAATTTTCAAAGACCCAGCAGACTAGTGCAAGATAAGCTACAGAGGGGCAAGTTCTCTTAATACTTCAAGTTGTTCAAGCAAAACCCTACCATACATCGGCAACTATTAAGTTCAACATGAGTTTCGAGAGATCATGCTAGCACAACATCCTATCAAATAACCCTTAAATAAAAAGCTTTGCTGCAAAAGAATCCTTTTGTTCAATTTTAAGCCATCCATTGCACGCCGCATGGGCATCAGATAAAACATTTAAATTATCATGCATTGTTTGCATATCATTCATGTTTGCATATATTATGCATTAGCATTACCCTTTCATCAACCATGTTTGCATTTCTCTGGCATCAAACCATGCATATCATCTCATTCATCAGACATATTCCCGTAACATGAATCTGAAATCATAAAAAAGACCTTGTAACATAAGCAAAACAAATCAAACATCTACAATCAAAGAGCTCAGTCTTACTCGGCACCTCAAAAGCTAAAAGCCCGACCTCGCTTAGCACATCTAAAAAGTCCAAAGCCCAACATCACTTGGCCCCTTCCAACAAAAAATCAAACCATGCTTGACTTACTTGCCCCGAAAGTCCAATAATCATTGGTGCACATCCAATAATCCATTACATGCATTGATCACTCATTGCATTTTATGCATTTCTCAACGCATATCATATCCACAAATGTGGTGCGCTACACCAAGTAACTAAAATCATCTCATGCATTAACAAACACATTAACACAAAGCAAACATGCATAACATAAGCTAGGATTCAGTGACCGCTCGCAAAGGTTCCGTTTTTTTCCCTAGCGGAGCTAATCACAATTCTCCAAGGGATTTGCGTCCCAACAGGACTCCTCGTGAGGTGTCCCCACCTAGAAATTGGGGTGTGTGGCCAGTGATAACTTGTCGTGACAGTCTAGGAATCGGTAGAAGTGGCTCATGGTGACCTGTCTTTTCAGCAAATCTCGGCAGTAGATTCTTCAGCAAACCTCGACAGTAGGTATTCTATAGTAAATTCTCGATAATAGGATTTCTCCATCAAATCTCGACAATAGATTCTTTAGCAAACCTTGGCAGTAAGTATTCTATAGTAAATAATTGGCAGTAGGTATTTCTCCATCAAATATCGACAACAGATTCTTCATCAAACCTCAGCAGTAGGTATTTCTCCATCGAACCTTGGTAAAAAATTCTTCATCAAACCTCAGCGGTAGGTATTCTACAGTAAATCCCTACAGTAGGATTTCTCCATCAAATCTTAGAAGTAAATTCTTGAGCAAACCTTAGCAGTATGTATTCTATAATAAATCTCAACAGTAGGTATTTCTCCATCAAATATCATAAGCATATTTTTCATAAAACCTCGATAATATGTGTTCTATAATAAATCATGGGTAGTAGGTATTTCTCCATCGAATATCGATAGTAGATTCTTCATCAAACCTCAGCAATCTGTATTCTACAGTAAATCCCAACAGTAGGATTTCTCCATCAAATCTCGACAGTAGATTCTTCAATAAACTTTGACACTAGGCATTCTATAGTAAATCCTCGGCAATAGGTATTTCTCCATCAAATATCGACAACATATTCTTCATAAAACCTCGACAGTAGGTATTTCTTCATCAAATCTTGGTAGCAGATTCTTCAGGTAACCTCAAAATTAGATATTATGTAATAAATCTCGGCATTAGAGAATTGTTATAAATATCAGCAGGAGATTTCCTTGGCAATATGTATTGCCTAGCAAACCTCGACAATAGGTATCTTCTAAATAAACTTCGGCAGTAGGTGTCGTCTCAAGCAAAACTTCGGAAGTAGGATCCCCAGGTAAACCTCAACAGTAGGTTTCCCCCAATGAACCTTGGCAGAGGATCCCCCGGTAAACCTCGACAATAGGTTTTTCCTTGTGAACCTCGGTACTAGGCGTCCGCAGTGAACCTTGGCAATAAGATTCCTCGACGAAACTTCCTTTAAGAGTTTTCCTAGTTAATCCTCAATAAATCTCTTATCTAATTCATTGTCGATCAGCCTACCGCCATAAATGACTTGAGAAATTGATCATCCAATTCATTTTTTGATCATCCTGACAGCATAAGTGGTTGGAGTAGTTGATCATCAAATTAATTTGTCGATTGACCTACCAACATAAATAATTGGAGTAGTTGATCATCCAATCCCTTGTCAATCGTCCTATCAGCGTAAGCGGATGAAGTAGTTGATCCTTCGATCTTGTTGACAAAAAGCAAGCATTATCTCTTGGGTGGGTGTTTACATCATTTAATCCCTAATGAGTGTACCTTGCAAATAAAGGCAACACGCCAAGACTCATTCCTTTTGAAGGAGAAAATTTAGGTTCTTTTGTATTTAATCATCTTCTACCATGATTACATGAAGATTATCGTCATACATGGTCTTGGGTTAAACGTAATTAAGTAGGGACAGCTGTCGTACCTCAGTTTTGTCCAGATTTTCAAATTTTGCAAAAAAAAATTAAAAATAAAAATAGTTTGATTTTTATTTATTTTTTATTTTGTTTGATTTCATTAATCTCTTCCACCTCTTAAAAATAAAATAAAAATATATATAGTTTGATTTTTATTTTATTTCTTGCATTTATTTAGTTTCAAATAGTTTAATTTTTATATTTTATTTAGTTTAAAATTCTTTTATAAATTAGGTTGATTTTTATTTTTTTACTTTTATTTCTTAAAATGTAAAAAATGCAAAAAAATATTTTAATTTTATTTGTTTTATTTTTATCTTAATTATTAAGAAAAGCATAAAAGTTATTTGTGTTATTTCTTTTCAAACTAGTAACATTTTGATTTCCCTTTAATTATATTTCATCCAAATTGATTTTGAATTGATTTTGTTTCTTTTAATTTTAACCTTAATTTACAATATAAATAGAATAGAGGCAAATTCCACACAGATGCAGACAGAAAAAAATAGAAAAAGCCATACAAACAACTCTCCAAATCCTTCTCTCATGTGTGGTTGACCACCCTCTTGCAAAGTCAACACCACCACACCACAACAATATCACAATAGCACAACCAAATCTAAATATAAAAAAAGAAAGAGAAAAGTTTGGTTGAGAACTTATATCTAACACCTTGTGAGCAAGTGATGAAATTCTTCTTCTTGAAAGCATCGTGATCACAATATAGTAGCCAAAATAACAAACATAACAATAATCACAATCCAAATTAAACCAAAAGCAAAAAGAGGAAGAGGAAGAAACAAATAAAAAACAAGCTCTCCGATAAAACATACGTAATTGCCCCGAATCTGCAGGATCGCCACTATCCGACCACCACGAGCTGAAACCATTGTGAAAACCCACTCAGCAGTCACACGTCTGTTGCGTGCATTACCTCCCCTTTGCAGCTGCGTTGCATTGGGTTGTTCTGGCGCTGGTAATCCCTTTACCTCCATTGTCATGATATATTCTTATCTCCATGATTTTGTGTTGTTGGTTGATTTGAAGAAAACTTGTTTTGATTGTTAGTTAGTTTGATTTATAAAATTTTGATTTGAGAATGAGAGGGATCGAGGTTGAAGATAGTTTTAATGGTGAAATATTATTGTGAGAGAAGAGAGATGACGAGAAAGAGGAAGAGGGATTTTATGTTTTAATGTTTTTTTTGTTGTTTTTATCTCTTTCCTATATTCTGTTTTTTTAAAAAGGTGCCACATGTCAGCAACCAGTTGGTTGTTGGAGTTAAATTGGGGAGGGATCCTATACAAGGTCCCTGTTAAACTTACAGTAAGCATGCGTTCTAATAGCCATATGATGATGATTAAAAGACCAAGATCTCATAATCTCACAAGGCAGATCTAGATTTTCTGACGTTCATCAGACGGTCAGGAGATCCCAATACTCTCTCCTTTATTTTATTTTTTTGCATTTTTGTTAGAGATGGCAAATAGACTCATCCCCAATGGACATCCACAAAAATTACCCACAACGGATAGGGTAAAAACTCGCAAAATGGGTACGGGCATGAGCACAGACAATTACCCGCTAAAATAATTGGGTATGGGCGTGGGCATTAGGATTTTTTAATTTATCAATTTTGTGAAATGCATCACTATTAAACTTGTATGCATTTTAATGTAAATGTTATGTTTATTTCTTACCTCAGTAATAACATCCTTGAATTTTTTTAATATTGTTAAAAACTTAAAATAAAATGATAAATTATAATCGATATATTTTTTTTTATTAAAAATAGGGGTAAACTGGTATGAGTATGAGTACTCAGGCACCCATAGGGTACGGGTACGAGTATAAATGTTGGTACCCACATGGGTATGTGCTCGGACATTAGGATTTTTTAAAACAGCGGGTATGGGTACGAGTACTATAGTACCCTGTTCATACCCTACCCATTGTCATCCTTAATTTTTGTTCATTGGGCCTTGCCTTGGGCCCCCCATATCTGCTAGGTTTTTAACCCCCAAAATCATGCTTGCACCCCCTCTTGTCTTTGTTTCAATTTTTTTCTTTAAATCATTGTTAATTGTTTAATTAATTCTTTGATTCTTAATTTAATTATTATTTTTATTTGTTAACATGAATAATAAAATCCAATAGTGGAGAGTTTTGTCAATTATTTTCACAACAAACCCCACGCTATTTTCACAAAAAAAAAAAATCACAATTTAAACATAAAACATTTTTCATAATTAAATCAAACGAAAAAGGATTAATTGAGTGTATGCCTATTTCTTCCCCAAGTATTTTAACACTAACCGTATAGATTACCTTTTGAATGCTCGTCTTCTGGCCAAAAAAATAATAATTAACCGAATTTAGTTCAATCTTTCGTGGATGAAAATTGATTAATTGGGTGTAGGCCTCTTTCTCCCTCGAGTGTTTGGATACGGGTCGTATAGCTTGCCTTTTGAATGCTCTTCTTCGGGCCAAAACACAATAATTAACCTAATTTAGTCCACTCTTTCTTAGATGAAAAAGGACTAATTGAGCGTAGGTCTCTTTCTTCCCTGAGTATTTGGATACAAGTTGCATAACCTGCCTTTCAGATACTTTGTTAGAACAAGATTTGTTCATGACATATTCTCTTTTAGTTTTGATGATAAACAAAATATTGAAAGAACAATGGTTTATTTGATGTGTGTTTTATTTATGCAGGTTCTTGTACATAAATAATCAGAATCTATTTTACTTAGACACACTTAGGAGTTGCTTCATTGCTAGCTTCTGGTGGCAGAATCTGAAGAACATTTGCTAGTGTGGCTTGGCGCAAACTCTGGTGCTGAAGGTTAGTATTTAGACGAGTCACTGCACTTGGCACTTGTATATCATAATCTGGTACCACTGAAAGTTGGTGATAAAGCTGGAAGTTGTCTGTGCTGCAGAAAGCAAATTGTACTGTCTTATCAGTTTGTCAGACAGAGTCTACAGATTGCAAGGCTCAAGAAAAGCTGACATGCTTTATGGATGACTATTTCTAAACGACTATATAAGTATGAGAACCTATTGAAGACTCAAAGGTTAAACGCGTTACACACTGGATTCAAAATTTGTTGTGTATCCATCTTCAACGTCTCTTGTACTATGGGGCAAAAGATAAAGACACTAGATCAAGTTACTTCCTCAACAACTAGTTTTTTTTGCAAAGGCTATAAATATGGCTGAAGGTTCTTACTGAAAAGTAGAACAAGGATTCTCCAGACGAAGGAGTAGCAAGATCAAGCAATTATCAGCTCTATTGTAATATACAAATTTTCTATTTGTAGGTTGTAATCGTAAAAGCCTTAAGATTTCTTAAACATTATATATCTTAGAAATCTTAAGTGCTTTAGGTCTTTGTTATGGTGATTTCTCGTACCTCTGATACTTGTATCATGTACACCTTGTTCTCTATCCTGATGGGCCTGTTCACCAGTTTAGATCAAAGTCTTTTGCTATGTGCTTGAGCAAAAGTCTTGTCTCATTGGATGCTTGAGCTACGTAAGTCTCTTGCTATGTGCTAGAGCTATAAGAGTCTTAATCAGCAAGGCTGATTGAGAAGATGTCTTGAGCTCAGATGCTTAAGCCACATAAGTCTCATTACTTAAGTTCTTGAGCTGTGAAAGTCTTATTCAACTAGGCTGATTGAGCAAAGGGAAAGTCTTCGTCTGAAAGGTGTGAGTAGGAAGTCTTAAGTGCTGCTTGAGCAAGGAAGTCTCAGTATGGATGGCTAGAAGAGCATGTGGATCGGTCAGAGGATGTGAGCAAGGAAGTATCAGTCTGGATGGCCAGAAGAGCAGGTGGCTCGCTCAGAGGATGTGAGCAAAAGTCTTAAACATGTGCTTTAAGCAAGAAAGTCTCTAATAGTTGGTCTGAACAAGTGTAAAAGACTTATGCAGAAGCATAAGCGATTGCAATCATGAAGTGGTTATAATGAAAATCTCTTGTGAGGAAAGGGGACTGAAGTACTCTCAGTTAGGGGAGGAACCAGGATAAATATTTTGTGTCTTCTGCTGTTATTTGTTTACTTCTGTTATATCCACTGCCAATGAATTAAAACAGAATCTGAACACCAGTTCTGATTCTGAAACTCTGATCAGAAGTTAAATTAAAGAAAACGTGAAACACAATTCAACCCCCCTTCTTGTGTACTTTTCACACCTTCAATTGGTATTAGAGCATGGTCTATGCTTAACACGTAACAGTGGCGCAGATAATAATCCAATAAGAAAAGTATAATTCTTCTTCAAGAAGGAATCAAGTGCCACATGAAAAATATCATACAACGTTTTCTACCATATTCAAAGGATGATTCTACTGGATTTAAATGATGGAAAAGCTAAACATGTTTTTAACTCGTTGGTCTTGATAAAGGGTTGTTGAAGGTCTGTAGAATATCCTTGAAAGAGGTATTACTATAGAAGTTGATGGAGTAAATATGATCATCTTTAAAATCTCTTTCACCAGCTCACAAGATGCATATTGAATATCTTCAGAGGTAGTTGCATTCTAGTAGATGCTCTATCTTACTTCTGAGTATATAAACATCATTGATGTGTCTGATGTTTGGACAATTTTTGAATTCCTAAGCTTGGATTTGTAGGGATCGGTTTTTGAAGCTTCAACAGTTACACTTCATCTAATCTTTTCAAGCAAATTCTAAGAAGATTGTTTTGAGACCTAAATCTAAGATCACAGTAATTCAGGATGTTTACATCTTGAATATGCTGTGTTCTGAAGGTTTGTCTTGCATTATTCAAAGGAAATAAATGAAGTTAGATCATGAAAAACTATTCAACAGACCACCTTCTCAATTTAGCTCAAGTTCTTTGGAATGACTAATGATAAGAAACTTAGGTTTCTTGTCAGAAGAACTTCCATACTGGCTGAATGGATTGTGATATCTATTGATAGAAGAGTAACTTCAGATGCTTCTGAAATACTTGTATTTCAACTGATTCCCCAGATCTGAAAGCAAGAAGAAACACTACCAAAACCTAATATCAGATGCTCTTTAACGTCTAAACTTTTGAAGCTGATATTAGTGCAGGATACAGATGAAAAGAAGCATTTGTGTTCTGAAATAAAAATTAAGTATTGAAGAGCAAGAGATGTTGTCAAATCTATCTTGTTTCAAAATATTTGATAATATGGAGTACGTTCCTTAAGGTGATATCTTAGGAAACTCAATTGCTTCTTGATTGAGGATCATCATGAAAGTTGTATTAAAATAAATTTCTATGAGAAATCTTCAATCTCTTTTTGGGTTCTGTCAGCTATACTAAGACAGTACTTTGATTTGCTTTATGTCAATTTATGATAGTTAACATCATCTGGTTCTTAGTTTGTCATTAATTTCAAAATCAAAAGATTTAACCCTAGACAATGAGATTAGTGACTCTGCTTAGAACAAGATTATGTTCGTATCATATCTCATTCTAGACTTATACTCTAAAGTGGTTTATGATTTTATTATCAGGAAGAGACATAAGGTAAAGACGAGTTTGTTTGTACTTACATGTATGGTCTTATAGAAATATGATTATCATAATGTATCTGCTACAAATATCAAGGAAAGAAGCAGATGCGTCTTCCATAAGGTTGTTTACAACATTTATTGGAGGTAGAGCCAACAACCTAGATTCAAGTAATGGTGGTATTGAATTTGGGGAGAGTAGTGGAACCAATGGTTAAACAGACATTGAATCAGAATCCACTCAAAGTTGTGTTCAAACTCTATTGGTCAAGTCTGAATATTGAATTGAGTCTGGCCAACAAAAAAAAGGTATGCTTGTTCTTCTTTGGTTTATCTTTTAATTCAATGAAACATTTGTATAAATGTATATACAATGTTTCTGTTAGACTTCTAGAGAAGTTCTTTTTAAAAGAAGAACTTCAGAAATCTTTAAGAGGAAACTCTATTGTGTTTGTCTATACTAAATGTCTTATTAAGCCAGATGATGATCTTATTTATGAAAACAGTTTCTTCACCTTCTGTGTCGTTACTGATGTGTGTTAGTTGTCTAGAATTTAATTCAATATTCATCTATCACTCATGACTCTTGTTTCAAGATAAAGTGCTAGTTCTGAATAGAATCTTATAGTATTATAACTGACAGATGATATTTCTATCTTAGTCTAGTTCTACTAGACTCTGATGGATGATAGCTTCTGAAAATTATCAGTTTCTGAGATTCAGAAGTTTCTTTATGTCTGACATAACAGTTTAAGTAAAAACTTTTCCAAAAACTTTTATAATGCTTAAATTTTCATAAAGGTGAAATTCATCTTGTGGAATTGAAACATTTACTGGATAAGAACCTCTAGGTAATGATGTTTTCTCTTTTGGTACTCGCTGTTACTATTCCATGTCTTGTGTAACATCATTGGGTCCTTTTCTGACAAGATTCTTATTCTTGTAGGATTCTTGTCTATTCCTTCTTCTTCTTCTTCTTCTTCTTCTTCTTCTTCTTTTCTTCCTAATTGTGTACTGATCAAACCAAACCTAGATGAGTTCCGCAGTTCATTCTTCTTTGAACCAACTGGTTGTCATCAATGAAAAGTTTATGGATTTTGATGAGTTGTTTAAGATTGGTTTCAACTTCTGGAAGACCGTGTCTAAATAAGGTTGGAATGGCTACTTTGAGATGCTCTGTGGTTTCACTTATCCAAGTCTTGTCAAAGAGTTTTGGATTAATGCCTCCATTGTTGAGCTGAATTCTGAGTATGTTATTCTGTCTAGAGTAACTGGTGTTTCTATTACAGTAACCTCTAAAGCGATTGCAAATGTGATCAACTGTGAGGATATTGGAGAAATCCCAGGAACTCTTGTTTGGGAACACTATCTTTCTACTTGGCGTATCTTTGTAGATTTATCTAATACATCAGAGGTCTCAAATCTTCTTCCTGATGCTGTTGTTTGGAATTAGATTCTGAATTCAAACTTACTTTCTAAGGATAAATATTTAGACCTTGTAGACCCTATTGAAAAAGATCCGCTTTTACTTCTTAATTCAGATTCGAAGATTGATCTTCCTCAAGTTATGTTTGACTATCTGAAAATGTCTCTTTCTTATTTTCAAAAGGGAAATACCTTATCCATTCTTTATGGACGAGTTATTTCTAAGATACTTGTTCAGTAAGGGGTTAACATAAGTTCTGAGGCAAGTTCTTCTAATATTTGGAGAGACACGTTTGAAGTTATTTATGAAAGATTCTGATGTTAGATTTCTACATAGTTATGCTTTGTATTCTGTTGAAATCTCTGTATTAAGCTTCTTATTAATAAATTTAGAGTTTGTTCATGCTTGTATTTAGTTTTAAACTGTTGAATATTTATTCTATGTTGTTCATGAGAATCTAAAATAAATTGGTAAAAGTACTCAATGTTTGCAACTTATTTCATTAATGGAAAGGAAGCTATTATAAGACAATTAAATGATTTGGTCTATTGGATTGGCCCTAAGGATCTACCTAGGATCATCTGACATGTCCAGACTATCTAAGTAATCTTGCCATTCTTCCTTAACAAACTCCATAGTCTCCTTTCTCAGCTGGTGTCTGCGTTTGGACCCAAAAGATCTTCTTCTGGTTGTCTTCATAAAAGTTGTTGTTAAGGAGAGCACTTCTGAAGCTATCTGCTTACTTGCAGATCCTTCAGTTGCTGCTTTGCCTTGGTTTGATTGAGTTGTTGCATTCAGTAATGTTGTCTTCCTAAAATTTCTCTTTGGAACCCAGATTTGCTTTTGCTTGTATATCTTGGTGTTTTAGGGATTAAGTGATGATGGAATAAAGCTTACTTGAGCCCTTTTTATAGACGTGATATTTACATGGTCTTGAGTTTAAAATTATTTAAGTATTGGTTAAATCTTATCAGTACTCTAATAATAACTCTTGGAAATGTTATCTAGCATTATAACCTATTTAAAATTCTCTGAACAACTATGAGTTAATGTTTGATTAGTTTTACTGATGTTTCTGTTGTCAGTTTCACTTTGCCAATGCTCCTTCAGAAAGTCTCAAGGTTAAATAGATGATTGTTTCATACTATGTAAATAAATAATTTGCTCAAAACATCTTTCATTAATCTTGTCAATGGATTACAAAATATTCCTAAAAGGAAAATGGGTGGACCTATAAACAAATGGTTCTATGCCATTCAATTTCTACAAAATTAGTAGCTACCATAATCAATATCTTGTTTGTATTCTACAATATCTTCCATTTCTGGCTTTGGAACTGCAGCCTGGTCAAACATCTCGTTGAGCCACTTCCTTCCTGTTCTCTTCATGATCTTTCTTCGTGGCCTCATAACAGCTTCTGGAGGATCCTTTTTGTAGGGCTATTTTGGAACTTCTGATGTTGCCTCATTTGAAGTAGGTTTTAAAAGAAGCACAAAGTCAGTAGTGGATGATGCAAAAATAACTTGTTTTTGACGTTTTTGGATTTTTCATCTTGTTGAATGCTTTGAGATCTCTGTTACCACAAATTTCTTATTACTCTCAACTGATGACTCCATTACTCTTGAAGATGTTGTTTAAAATGAACTAGGTGTTGGTCTTTTTATTGTAGTTTCTGAGTATCCTAATCGTTGGAATAAGATCTCTTGCTTGATTCTTAAGACTGTTTTATTACCAATAACTGGTTTGCATAATCCTTAATGAACCTTGATACTTAATTACTTTTCTTTCTTGGAAACTAATCAACTAATGATGATCTGAATTGCATTAATTAGTGGAAATTATTTTCCTTTCCTTCTTTCCTTCTTTTTACTTCTTTTTTTCTTTTTTTTTGATGTGACAAAAGGGGGAGAAATAATAGTAAGTATTTAAGTGGAAACTGAACCCATTGAGTACCCATTCAGTTGTACATATTGATCATATATTTTCTTGTTATTTACTTTCGGTTTTGGTTACCTAGCCCATGGCATATTTTAACTTCCTTGTACATAGAACTAAGTAAGAGCTTACAAACCTCAGACTTAGTCTATCAGAATAAGAAGGAGCTTACAAACCTCGTATTCTGGTGTTGCCAAAGGAAGTTAAAGGGGCAGCATATTTTAACTTTCTTGTACATAGTGCTGAGTAAGAGCTTACAAACAGACTTAGCCTATCAGACTCAAAAGGAGCTTACAAACTCGCATTCTGATGTTGCCAAAGAAAGTTAAGATATTACTATTTTGGTTTTATTAAATATGGAACTGAGGGGAGGCTTACAAACCACAACCTTGGAACTGTTTGACTCAGGGGGAGCTTATAAACATCAGACCCTGATGTTACTATGAAGACTCATTTATTTTTTCTTAAAAAGTAGTTCTTAGCGTTAGAGTCAATAGAACTAAGCTTTGGACTATCAGACTCAGAGGGAGCTTACAAACCTCATACCCTGATGTTGCAGAGAAAATTAATTGCCCAACATTATCCTTTAAATACTTGTGTTTATCATCATCAAAAAGGGGGAGATTGTTAGAACAAGATTTCTTCATGACATATTCTCTTTTAGTTTTGATGATAAAAAAAGTATTGAAATAACAATGGTTTATTTGATGTGTATTTTATTTATGCAGGTTCTTGTACATAAATAATCAGAATCTGTTATACTTAGACACACTTAGGAGTTGCTTTATTGCTGGCTTCTAGTTGAAGAATCTGAAGAACGTTTGCTAGTGTGGCTTGGCGCAGACTCTGGTGCTGAAGGTCCAGTATTTAGACGAGTCACTACACTTGACAATTGTATATAAGAATTTGGTACCACTCAGAGTTGGTGATAAAGTTGGAAGTCGTCTGTACTACAGAAAGCAAACTGTACTTTCTTATCAGTTTGTCAGACAGAGTCTACAAATTGCAAGGCTCAAGAAAAGGTGAGTGATAACACCAAATCACACTGTATATTTGACCCCGATTGCACATGTTTTTAGTTGTTTATTTGTTATTTTCCCTTGTTATTATGGTATTTTGTTTTACTTTCAGATACATTGCCTTATTTGATCCTACAGTGAAGAAACGACGCAAAACGGGCGAAAATGGAGATTTCCTGCGCAAATTGTACACTAGCCGTTTCACTCAGCGAACGCCATAGAGGACGCCATTTGAGTAGAAGGTTTCGCCCATATTCCAACGATCACAATAGACGTTTTATTCCACATCCACACTCAGCGGACGCTGAGAGGGGGTCGGCAGACGCCGACCGTTGTAACGGGAAAACGGTCAAGAACGTTAGAAGTAGTTACCCATGATGGAGATTATTACTCAGCCGTTCTTCATAACGTCGTGTGGCAGTTACAGCCTCATTAGCACTATAAATATGCCTTGTGTTTTCATTTTTTAGGCATCCAATCCTAGTTTCCAACCTTAGGCATAAAGTTCATTTTGTAAAGCAATAATCCGTCACATCGAGGGGTTATTGCACTATCGTTGTTAGTTAGATTGGAGCAACCATAGTTAGGAGCGTTTATATTTATTTACTTTCTTGCAATTTACTTTCCAGCTCTGTACCAGATTCAGTCTCCACTTTGGAGCAGGTTTCTCTTATAAATTACATTTTATTATATTCCGCATCGCTTTTATATTCGTTTATTTTCCTGCACTGCTTTACATTTATTTATTTTCTGTCTCTGCCCTTACTTTGTTATTTTAAGTTTCTGTGTGATCTGTTTATCTTTCGGAACTGAAATCAAGCGTGACACTTGTATTCATTCTCTCAAAGTATACTGTAATACCCCGTAAATTATTTCACTCTGGATAATATTAGTTGTGATCTACTGAGTCCCAGTGTACTCTGAGAAATTATCTGCAGAGATAATTAGGGTAACTGTTGAACTTAGAGTAAATCCAATTAATATTATCTGACTCTGAGATATTTAAGTATTTGAACTTTAGAGACTTTTTGAACAATTAGTAGTGTTACTATCTAATTGGGTTTCCTATATCATTTCTTTTTCTCCTTTTCTCTTCATTTGGGGAAAGGATAGAAAAAAGGAAGAAAGAAAGAAGAAGTGAAGAAAAGAGAAAAGAAGAGAAAACTAGAAGTGGAAAGATCAAGAACATCATCAAATCTTCATCAAATCATCTTCCAATCTTCACCATCTTCATCTATTCAAGGTGGGTTCTAGATAGAAACTTAAGTTCTAGAGATAGAAATGATTTTAGCTTAAGTTAGGTTTATGAGAAATTGCTTAAAATGGTAATCGATGGAATTTAGCGGTTGAAATGTGTTAAAAACTGAGTAGTATAAGCTATATGAGTGTAGAATCATCTGTATTTGATTGTTGGATGGGTGGGTGTGTTTTGGTTTGGTTTTGGACCCATGGGAACTCAGCTGTGACGCTGCAGAACTTCTGCATTTTCCCAGATTCGCACTGTGAATCCCCCAGCGAAGGGGAAATCGTGCACTCCCTGGATGTTCGCACGGCGAATGGAAAGGCGAACATTCGCCAGAGGTTCGCCAGAGGTTCGCACTGGGAACTTTAGCTTGTTTTGGTTCTGCCACTGTTCGCCAGACGTTCGTACTGCGAATGGGGCAGCAAACCAGTGTTGGCTAGGCATTCACTGGCAGCTTCGCACTGCGAATGAAGAAGCGAGCATTCGCTAGTTTCTTCGCAATGCGAACATGACAGATCATCCAACTTGTTTCTTTCATAACTTTTGACTCGTTTATCCGTTGTGAGTGTTCTTGGTATCGTTGTGGAGCTATGAACATCATCTAGCTAATGAAAGTGAGAAATATCTGTTTATTGCCCGATTAAATGAATCGGAGGGAACCGTGAATTAGTGTGATTTGTGATATGTTGAATTATGTGTTTTCATTATGCGATTGATGATTATTTGCCTATTCTCTTATTGTTAAACATGTTTGAATATGTATGCATGTTAAAATACAAAATAGGTAGAGTGAGGAATGTTACCATAAACAATTGTCGGATAATGTAGAAATGACATAGTGACAACGCTCGTGCATGAGAGGCCGAGGCGTGTGTCTAGTAATCATAACCAATTTATCTTGCGGTGTAGTTTCATGAGACTCGAGCACCTCCTCTGAAACGTATGCACAATTACTTGGTAGGTTTGATTCCCTACGTGTAGTACGATTGGAGCCTATGCATTGGGTAGAGACTTGTGATGGTTAACAGGCCATGAGAAGTGACGGTTCACGGTTAACAGACCGGTGATCCCGAATCCAATTCGTATGCCAAGTAACTACAAGGATCCATGACTCGGGTCGTCTTCTAGACGTAGAAGCGGATGGGAAAAGGGGATGCCTTGGTACGGTTATTGATTAGCGAGGTTCTTGAGTTAACAGGCTCAGGACTTACTTTGGTACTAGTGTGAGTTAACAGGCTCACTAGTGTGAATCCATATATGGCGTATGTGTACTCAAAGTCACTTCCCTTCCCTTTGACTTGAGTTAGGTTGTTAGAACCTTGTAAAGCTGAGAGGACTATAAGATAGCAAACTCACTGAGATTTGATGTATCTCACCCCACGTTGTTGTTTACATCACAGGTACTACATGTTCAACGAAGGGTAAGGATAAAGTGGTTTGACTTTTCCTTACAGGTCGTAGCTTTTGAGATGGCATGGCTTCCGCTATGGCGTTTTATTTTGAGATCATTATATTGATCTAGTTCTTAGTGCATTTTGGGACATCTTGTATATGTTATGCCGTAGACTTTCGAACTTTGTATTTAGGGCATTTAATGTATATAATGTGTTAACTAGGAACTTATAGTATTTCAGTACCAAATACTTGGATCTATATATATTATTTATGCTTTGATGTATGAGTTTTATATATGGGTGTTACAGTTGGTATCAGAGCAGGTCGTATCCTCGACCTAGCCATGAAATAGTATAAGTGTTTCTTTCCGTTTCATATGCGTTGTGTCACCATTGGTCTTACATGTTATATTTATGGTATTGAGCCTGATCAACTTAATCCTATCTGTATGACATTAGGAACATGGCCGACGGGCGCAGAAACAATCGCGGGAGATCGAGAACTACTCCAGCAGGGACAAATCCGCCAGGGGACGAAGGGAATGCCCCTTTGTATCAATTTATGCAACAGATACAGCAACAGCAGAATCAGTTTGTGCAACAAATGGTACAACAAATGGCTGGTGGCGTGCATCCTCCAGTGGTTGTTCCTGAAGCTGTAGGGGGAATCTTTAGGGATTTCATTCGTATGAATCCTCTGGAGTTTCAAGGAGGGTTAGATCCAGTAAAGGCTCATGAATGGATATCCGGTATGGAGTGGATTTTCTTGATAGTTCAGTGCAGTGAGGAAAACAAGGTGGTATTCGCTTTTCACTTGTTGAAGGGTCCTGCCATGAGATGGTGGGAAAGCGCTTCAGCCTTAATGACAATTCAAGAGGTACCAAAAGTATGGGAGCAGTTTAAGATAACTTTTATGGAGAAGTATTTCCCAAGTTCCTTAAGGTCTCAAAAGGAATTCGAGTTTCAACAGCTGAGACAAGGTAACTTAACTGTGGCTTCTTATGCAGAAAAGTTCGAGGTTATGGCTGCTTATTCTAGGAAGGCTATGTATGCTCCTGATGAGAGTTGGAAGATTGATCTGTTTCTTTTTGGTTTGAGGGCCGAAATTTCACATAGCGTGTCTCAGAGAGAATTTACTAGCTATGCTGAATTGTTATGACAGTGTTATGTGGCGGAGCATAGCTTAAAGAAAGTGCAAGCAGAGGGAGAGTTGAGTAGGGTGAATCCAAGTGATTGTGGGAGATCGAATCAATAATTTAGGCCAAGGCAACAATCTTTCAAAGGGAAACAAGTTCAGAGTTCCAGGACTAGTGCGCCTCCGGTATGCCGTACGTGTGGTAAGAATCATCTTGGTAGGTGCAGTTTGGAAGGAATAAGGTGTTATTAGTGTAATAAGGTGGACCATTTAGCGAGGGTTTGTCCTCAGGGTAGGAATCAGACACAAGGGAGGACTACGGGCCGGGTATATACTTTGGATGCGAAGAAAGCAAAGGGTGACAACTCTTTGATTGCTGGTACGTGTTTTGTGAATGGAAATCCTTGCTTTGTTTTATTTGATTGTGGAGCTACACACTCTTTTGTATCGATGCAATGTGTAAAGTAGCTTGGGTTGTAAGCGGTTCCATTGTCTCCACCCATGGTGGTTACTACTGCCATGGATGAGATGGTTGAAACACCTTTTATGTGTGAAAATTGTGTTTTATCTGTGGATGGAAGAGTTTTCCAGATTGATTTAATTTACTTACCGCTTAAGAAAGTGGATGTTGTTCTGGGAATGGATTGGCTTTCAGCTAATTCGGTATTCATCGGGTGTGAAGAAAAACTAATCATTATCCCCTCTACCGAGGCCACTCCGAAGGATGTGTTAACTACTATTTTAGAAGGTACGGTTGGAATGATTAATTTCTTGTTTGAGGAGGAAAAATCCGTTCTTTTGATTCTTACTAAGGAGGAGGGTAGTAACCGTCCAGTTTTGAGTATTCTGATAGTTTGTGACTTTCCTGAAGTTTTCCCCGAGGATATCACTTCTCTTCTCCCAGAGCGGGAAGTGGAATTCTCTATTGACCTGATACCGGGAACGGCTCCAATATCCGTTTCTCCGTATCGGATGACACCACTTGAATTAAGAGAATTAAAGGATCAATTGGAAGAGTTGTTGACTAAGAATTTTGTTCGACCCAGTGTTTCGCCCTGGGGAGCTCCTGTGTTGTTAGTAAAGAAAAAGGATGGTGGAATGCGGTTGTGTATTGATTACCGGCAGTTGAATAAGGTCACCATCAAGAACAAATACCCATTGCCAAGGATAGACGATCTATTAGATTTATTAAAAGGAGCATGTGTGTTCTCGAAGATTGATTTACGGTCGGGTTATCATCAGATTCGTGTGAAGAGTTCAGATGTACCAAAGACTGCGTTTAGAACCTGTTATGGTCATTATGAATTTTTGGTGATGCCTTTCGGTGTGAAGAGTGCTCCGGCAGTTTTCATGGATTATATGAATCGGATATTTCAACCTTATTTAGACCAATTTGTGGTGATTTTCATTGATGATATTCTTATCTATTCTCGTGATCCTCAAGAGCACGGAGAACACCTAAGAATCGTTTTATCCATCTTACCAGAGAGACAACTTTTTGCCAAGCTAAGCATGTGTGAGTTTTGGATGTCGGAGGTGAATTTTCTTGGACATGTCATATCTCAGGGAGGTGTCGCGGTTGATCCATCGAAAGTTGAAGCAGTGATAAATTAGGAGAGACCGAAGAATGTGTCTGAAGTTAGAAGCTTCTTGGGACTAGCAGGTTATTATAGAAGGTTTATTAAAGGCTTTTCCCAACTAGCTTTACCGATGACGAGACTTACTCGGAAGGATTATTCATATGAATGGGATTCGGCTTATGAGCAAAGTTTTATGAGTTTGAAGGAAAGATTGACGACCGCTCCTGTTTTGGTTATTCCTGATTCTAGCAGGTCATATGAGGTATATTGTGATGCATCGAAGATGGGTTTAGGAGGCGTGTTAATGCAAGATGGACATGTAGTGGCTTATGCTTCACGACAGTTGAAAGTCCATGAGGAGAACTATCCAACGCATGATTTAGAATTGGCGACAGTTGTATTTACTTTGAAAGTATGGCGTCACTATTTGTATAGGGTACGTTTTGAGATGTTTAGTGACCACAAGAGCTTAAAGTACCTCTTTGATCAGAAGGAGTTGAACATGCGTCAAAGGAGGTGGATGGAATATTTGAAAGATTACGATTTAGAGTTAAAATACCATCCGGGTAAAGCGAATAAAGTGGCAGATGCATTGAGTAGGAAGGTGTTGCATAATGCCGAGTTGATGATGCTAGAGTATACTTTATTGGAAAAATTTTGAGATCTAAACCTTCAATTTAATTAGACTCCTAATTGTGTGATTATGGGAAATTTGCATATCAATTATACTCTTAGGGAGGAAATCCAATAGGAGCAAGGGTTAGACAAGAAGTTACAAGAAGTATTGTTGCAACCGAGTTTTGTACGAGCTACCGATAGAATTATTCTGTTTAACCAAAGGATTTGTGTTCCGGATAACACAGAGTTAAAAAGGAGGATTTTAGAAGAAGCGGAAAAGGGTGCTTTTACTATACATCCGGGATCTTCAAAGATGTACCAAGATTTAAAGAGGGACTATTGGTGGTTCGGGATGAAAAAGGATATCGCGGTGTAGGTGTCGGAATGTGCGGTGTGCCAACAAGTGAAGATAGAACACCAAAGGTCGGGTGGCTTGCTGCAACCTTTGGAAATTCCGGTGTGGAAATGGGAGAGTATTTCGATGGACTTCGTGGTGGGATTTCCCCATGCACAAGGTGGTTATGATTCGATTTGGGTAATTGTGGATCGGTTAACGAAATCTGCGCATTTCTTAGCTGTGAAGACTACCTACAAGGCGAGTCATCTCGCAAGGTTGTTCATTTCGGAGATAGTGAGATTGCATGGTATTCCTACTACTAACGTTTCAGATAGAGATCCAAAATTTACTTCGAGATTTTGGAGAGCTTTTCAACAAGCGATGGGAACGAAGTTATGTTTGAGTACATCGAATCATCCGCAGACGGACGGTCAGACGGAACGGATAATACAAACCATGGAAGACATGTTGAGAGCTTGTGTACTTGAAAGTGGAGGAAATTGGATAGAACTTTTGTCGTTGATTGAGTTCTCTTATAATAACGGTTATCATGCAAGTATTGGTATGGCACCTTATGAGGCGTTGTATGGAAGAGAGTGTAGGACACCGTTGTGTTGGGCAGAAGTTGGTGAAGATAGGAGGTTGGGACCCGAGATTATTCACGAAACTACGGAGAAGATTAGGATGATCCGTGGAAAAGTTAAGCAAGCACAGGATCGTCAGAAGAGTTATGCGGATAACCGAAGAAGACCTTTAGAATTTGAAGAAGGCGATCACGTGTTTTTGAAGGTTACTCCGAGATTGCGGTCACAATAGATGTTTTATTCCACAGCCACACTCAGCGCACGCTGAGAGGGGGTCGGCGGACGCCGACCGTTGTAACGGGAAAATGGTCAAGAACGTTAGAAGTAGTTACCCATGATGGAGATTATTACTCAGCCGTTCTTCATAACGTCGTGTGGCAGTTACAACCTCATTAGCACTATAAATATGCCTTGTGTTTTCATTTTTTAGGCATCCAATCCTAGTTTCCAACCTTAGGCATAAAGTTCATTTTGTAAAGCAATAATCCGTCACATCGAGGGGTTATTGCACTATCGTTGTTAGTTAGATTGGAGCAACCATAGTTAGGAGCGTTTATATTTATTTACTTTCCCGCAATTTACTTTCCAGCTCTATACCAGATTCAGTCTCCACTTTGGAGCAGGTTTCTCTTATAAATTGCATTTTATTATATTCCACATCGCTTTTATATTCGTTTATTTTCCTGTACTACTTTACATTCATTTATTTTCTGTCTCTGCCCTTACTTTGTTATTTTAAGTTTCTGTGTGATCTGTTTATCTTTCGGAACTGAAATCAAGCGTGACACTTGTATTCATTCTCTCAAAGTATACTGTAATACCCCATAAATTATTTCACTATGGATAATATTAGTTGTGATCTACTGAGTCCCAGTGTACTCTGAGAAATTATCTGCAGAGATAATTAGGGTAACTGTTGAACTTAGAGTAAATCCAATTAATATTATCTGACTCTGAGATATTTAAGTATTTGAACTTTAGAGACTTTTTGAACAATTAGTAGTGTTACTATCTAATTGGGTTTCCTATATCATTTCTTTTTCTCTTTTTCTCTTCATTTAGGGAAAGGATAGAAAAAAGGAAGAAAGAAAGAAGAAGTGAAGAAAAGAGAAAAGAAGAGAAAACCTAGAAGTGGAAAGATCAAGAACATCATCAAATCTTCATCAAATCATCTTCCAATCTTCACCATCTTCATCTATTCAAGGTGGGTTCTAGATAGAAACTTAAGTTCTAGAGATAGAAATGATTTTAGCTTAAGTTAGGTTTATGAGAAATTGCTTAAAATGGTAATCGATGGAATTTAACGGTTGAAATGTGTTAAAAACTGAGTAGTATAAGCTATATGAGTGTAGAATCATCTGTATTTGATTGTTGGATTTGTGGGTGTGTTTTGGTTTGGTTTTGGACCCATGGGAACTCAGCTGTGACGCTGCAGAACTTCTGCATTTTCCCAGATTCACACTGCGAATCCCCCAGCGAAGGGGAAATCCTGCACTCGCTGGATGTTCGCACGGCGAATGGAAAGGCGAACATTCGCCAGAGGTTCGCACTGCGAACTTTAGCTTGTTTTGGTTCTGCCACTGTTCGCCAGACGTTCGCACTGCGAATGGGGCAGCGAACCAGTGTTGTCTAGGCATTCGCTGGCAGCTTCGCACTGCAAATGAAGAAGCGAGCATTCGCTAGTTTCTTCGTAATGCGAACATGACAGATCATCCAACTTGTTTCTTTCATAACTTTTGACTCGTTTATCAGTTGTGAGTGTTCTTGGTATCGTTGTGGAGCTATGAACACCATCTAGCTAATGAAAGTGAGAAATATCTATTTATTGCCCGATTAAATGAATTAGAGGGAACTGTGAATTAGTGTGATTTGTGATATGTTGAATTATGTGTTTTCGTTATGCGATTGATGATTATTTGCCTATTCTCTTATTGTTAAACATGTTTGAATATGTATGCATGTTAAAATACGAAATAGGTAGAGTGAGGAATGTTACCGTAAACAATTGTCAGATAGTGTGGAAATGACATAGTGACAACGCTCGTGCATGAGAGGCCGAGGCGTGTGTCTAGTAATCATAACCAGTTTATCTTGCGGTGTAGTTTCATGAGACTCGAGCACCTCCTCTGAAACGTATGCATAATTACTTGGTAGGTTTGATTCCCTACGTGTAGTATGATTGAAGCCTATGCATTGGGTAAAGACTTGTGATGGTTAACAGGCCATGAGAAGTGACGGTTCACGGTTAACAGGCCGGTGATCCCGAATCCAATTCGTATGCCAAGTAACTACAAGGATCCATGACTCGGGTCATCTTCTAGACGTAGAAGCGGACGGGAAAAGGGGATGCATTGGTACGGTTATTGATTAGCGAGGTTCGTGAGTTAACAGGCTCAGGACTTACTTTGGTACTAGTGTGAGTTAACAAGCTCACTAGTGTGAATCCATATATGGCGTGTGTGTACTCAAAGTCACTTCCCTTCCCTTTGACTTGAGTTAGGTTGTTAGAACCTTGTAAAGTCGAGAGGACTATAAGATAGCAAACTCACTGAGATTTGATGTATCTCACCCCACGTTGTTGTTTACATCACAGGTACACAGGTTCAGCGAAGGGTAAGGATAAAGTGGTTTGACTTTTCCTTACAGGTCGTAGCTTTTGAGATGGCATGGCTTCTGCTATGGCGTTTTATTTTGAGATCATTGTATTGATCTAGTTCTTAGTGCATTTTGGGACATCTTGTATATGTTATACCGTAGACTTTCGAACTTTGTATTTAGGGCATTTAATGTATATAATGTGTTAACTAGGAATTTATAGTATTTCAGTACCAAATACTTGGATCTATATATATTATTTATGCTTTGATGTATGAGTTTTGTATATGGGTGTTACATATACTCTCACACTTTACACGTTTTTATCTTACAAATGCTTTACTTTGCAAACCAATTTATTGTTATGTTTTTAGTCACCATGTCTAGCTAAATCCCTTGAGCTGGGATGTGAGGATCGTCGTTTCGACGGTACTCCACATGTCATCTCTTTAGAAATACTTTAGGGGCTGTTTTTGATTTTAATTAAACTCTTCTGAACTTTAATTGATCGGTCAATACCTAAATGAGACCGTGTTTTTGTTTGCGTAATGACTGTGACTAGATCGGGTAAGATCGAAAGCCGTCCGGCATTTTAGAAAAGAGTTTGTTAGTTGTTAATTGATAAATACAGCGGAAGCACTTTATTGATTAACTGAGAAAGTTTTATATTATTAGAAAGAGGCTTTAAACTATTTTTGGACGCGTTTATAGATTTAGGATCCGGTTGGCCGAGCATATGCCGGAAACCCTTTGGTATAAAATATTTTTAATCGAAAGCACTTTTTAACTAAGTCTTAGAGGTAATTACATAAAAAAGGACTTTATCACTTTAACACAGAGAGCGACCGGTGTAGCGTGAGCGGCTGGTATAGATTAAAGGTTAGGTCTGGTTCCGATCATGCTAACGCGGCGAATCCTTTTTAATTAACTCTTTTTCAAAGAAGAAAACGTTGCCCCATAAGTGTTACTATTTAGATGATAGGAGTATTGTTTGATTGACGTGAATTACATTCCAGTATAGTATTTATCTGATTTATTTCTATTTTCGTTCTGTAGAAAACTTTTACTCTAATATTTATTAGCCTTAGATAAACAACGTAACAATAGTAATCGATAGATTGATATTGGTCTCTGTGGGATCGATAAATCTTTTATATTACTCTGACGTAATCTGTATACTTGCGGATAACACGCATCAAGTTTTTGGCGTCGTTGTCGGGGACCAATTACGTCAAAATTCTGTACCCTGTTGTTACACTGTCTAGACTAAGGCATCTCTTAGCCGGTAAATGCGAAGAACTCGCAGTACCGAAAGCTTAGTTGATCCATTAAAAGAACCTGAACGTTATGCCCGAGCTCGTCTTCTACTTCGAAAACTCAAAAGAGCAATGGCAGACGAAGAAAACGCTAAACCTCTTAAGAATTTCGCCCTACCCTCTAACGAAGAACCTCATTCTAGTATAGTTAACCCAACTATACCAGCCAATAACTTCGAATTAAAACCATCTCTGTTACAATTAGTACAACAGAACCAGTTCGCAGGTCTTCCTACGGAAAACCCGAACCAACATCTTAAAGTCTTTATTCAACTAGCCGATACCTTAAAAGTAAACGGAGCTCCTCCTGAGGCAATACGTCTAAGACTATTCCCATTTTTCCTCAGAGATAGAGCTCGATCATGGTTAGATTCCCTTCCAGCCAACTCTATAACCACTTGGAATGACCTAAAGAAAGTATTCCTTGCTAGATACTTTCCACCGAGTAAAACTGCTATTCTACGAAACCAAATAACTCGATTTACCCAAAGCGAGGGAGAATCACTTTTCGACGCTTGGGAGAGATATAATGAACTATTAAGAGCATGCCCACATCATGGCTTAGAATAATGGCTTATAATCCATACCTTTTATAATGGACTCATGTACAACACAAAGATGACCATAGACGCTGCCGCTGGTGGCGCTCTAATGAATAAACCCTACCCCGAGGCTTGCGTTCCCATTGAGGATATGACATAAAACCATTACCAATGGGGAACCGAACGAGCACCGGTGGAGAAGAAAGAGACCAAAGGAGGTGTGTATGAAGTGAGTTGTTTTGACCATATGAACGCAAAGATGGATGCTCTAGCTCAAAAGGTAGAAAACCTGACTATCAACCCCACAACAACCATAGCAGCTATACAACCCGGATGTGAAATCTATGGAACCTCAGGATATACTATAGCTGAATGCAACCTTTTAGCCGAGAGTACCACATATCAGGTTAATTACGCCCAAGGAAACCCTTATTCAAACACATACAACCCTGGATGGAGGAATCACCCAAATTTTTCCTATAAGAATAATAACCCTACTCAATATTCAACACCTCAAAGACCACCCGGTTTCCAAACTCAAAGACCCAATCAATCTGCACCATATGCCCCTCAGAAATCAAATTTTGAGAAAAAGATGGACGAATTCATCTCAACTCAATTACAGCAGAACAAGGATTTCATAAACCAAAACATTCATATGAATGGACTAATTACCCAGTTGGGTACTAAACTCGATTCTGTAATTACCCATAACAAAATGCTTGAAACTCAAATCTCTCAAGTAGCACAACAACAATCTACTCATGCTACACCAGGAGGACAATTCCCTAGACAACCTCAACCTAATCCTAAAGGGCACGCAAATGCTACCGTTCTAAGGAGTGGGACCACTTACGATGGGCCTACAAACCCTAGGTTGAATAATCCAGAACCTCCTAGGAAAGAGGTTGTTACCACACCTGAGAAAAAAGTTGAGAAATCGGTGGAACCTGAGAAATCTAAGAATACGGAAGTTAAGGAAAGAGAAGAGAATGAAAAAGTTTATGTACCACCTCATCCTTACAAACCTCTGATTCCATACCCACAAAGACTTAAACAAACCAAATTAGATAGCCAATATAAGAAATTCATAAAAGTGATTGAGAAACTCCACGTAGAGATTCCATTCACAGAAGCTATTACCCAAATACCATCTTATGCCAAATTCCTTAAAGACATTCTAACCAACAAACAAAGATTAGATGATCCTAAACCTTTAGAATGTAATTCAATTGCTGAGAATAAGCTTGCTAAGAAAGAGAAAGACCCAGGAAGTTTTTCTATACCTTGTGTTTTGGGAAACCAAGTTATTGATAAAGCACTTCTAGACTTAAGAGCAAGTGTAAGCTTAATGCTTTTAGCCGTTTGTAAAAGGTTAAACCTAGGAGAAATGCAACCGACTAGGATGTCTCTTCAATTAGCCGACAAATCAGTTAAGTATCCAATTGGAATTTTGGAAGACGTCCCAGTTAGGTGCAATGAAGAAAAATAGAGAAAACATGATCTCTGCCAAGTCAGCCACAAGGGACCCACAGGAGAATAATTCTGTTAGCACTGATCCGAAAATGATGGGGCCAAGGAAAGGATTGAGAATACGTACGACTAGCACCAAATTGAGGGACCACATATGCAATTGAGCTACCTTATAAGGAATAATTAATAGTATTTTTTATTTTATGCAAGTTGTGAGATATTTCTCTATTCTCTTTCTCTTTCACTCTCTTTTCCCTAATTTGCATCATTGTACTGTCCTTCTGGATTCTATCTGGAAGAGAAATTTAATTTTTAATCAAATCAAGTGATATTTCTCCTGTGCTCTATTTTCTGCTCATTACATTTTTCTGCTCATTACATTTGGTGCTTTCATCTCACCATGGCAGAGAATACACGAATGAAGGAGCTCGCCGCAGAGGTCAAGCGCAACGCTGAAGCTATTGAGAAGATGTACAGCGAATTTCATGAACATATGGAGAAAAGAGAACTCGAAAACGTGTCTCGATTCAAATGAATGGAAGCGATGCAGACGGAGACCGACAACAAATTTTCTCAGATTCACTCTGCGCTCGATCTGCTTCTGAACCAGAGCTCCCTGAAAACTTCCCATGGTGTTGGTAACTCAAGCAAACAATCATTTCAGGTGAGAAACATTAAGCTCGAATTCCCTCATTTTGATGGCAAAAATGTGTTGGAATGGATATTTCGTGCGGAACAATTTTTTGATTATTATGGTACTCCAGATCCGGATCGGTTAACCATTGCTTCTGTACACTTGGACAAGGACGTAGTCCCTTGGTTCCAAATGATGCAGCGCTCTCACCCATTTCACTCTTGGGTTGAGTTCACGCGTGCCCTAGAGTTGGATTTTGGACCATCAATTTATGAGTGTCCAAGAGCTACACTATTCAAATTGAGTCAGAATGGTAATGTAGCTGATTATTATCTGCAATTTACTTCATTAGCTAACAGAGTTTATGGCTTGAGTAATGATGCAATGATAGACTGTTTCATTAGTGGTTTAAGTCCCGAGATCCGACGAGATGTGATGATTCATTCACCCATTTCGATAGTTAAAGTTGTGTCCCTTGCTAAAGTTTATGAAGAGAAATATGCCTCAACCACTAAACCACCAAAATTCACTTCATCCAATCCTTACAACCATAGAGCACCCTTCAATTCAAATAAACCAGACACTAACCAAAAGACAAATCCTACTCCTATTCTACAAACCCCACCAACACGACCCATGCATCCTAATCAAAGAAACCCAAACATCAAATAAATCTCCCCAGCTGAAATGCAATTAAGAAGAGAAAAAGGTCTATGTTACTGGTGTGATGACCAATTTTCACTAAACCATAAATGCCACAATCGTCAAATGATGATGCTACAACTTGAGGACACGGACGAAGATACCGCTACTGAAACAGAAAGAACACAGCTAGATATAACAGAACCAACACCTGACCTAACCACAAATGCTCACCATCTTTCTATGAATGCAATGAAAGGGACCAGTAGCATGGGTATTCTGCGTTTCACAGGCTAAATTGGCCAAATCAGTGTGCAAGTCTTAGTGGATGGAGGAAGTTCCGATAATTTTGTACAACCCAGAATTGCTGAATTTCTCAAACTTCCAGTGGAACCAGGTCCTGGTTTTAAAGTTTTGGTGGGTAATGGCCAATCTATGATTGTTGAAGGAGTGATTCCTAAGTTGTCTATCACATTACAAGGGCATGAGTTGACAGTACCTGTGTTTTTATTGCCTGTGGCAGGGGCTGACATTATCTTGGGATCGTCATGGCTGGCTACTTTAGGACCCCATGTGGCAGATTATGCAGCCTTGACACTAAAGTTCCTCTACAAAGGCAAATTTGTGACATTACAAGGAGAGAGATGCACATCACCTAAGCCGGCTCAATTCAACCATTGTAAAAGACTGCACAATATTGATGCTATTGCTGAATCATTTGCAGTTCAGCTACTTCAGTTTCACACTGAGGCAGATGTTTTGAAAGAGCTACCAAATACCATAGCTTCAGAGATTGCCCTGCTGCTGCACACCTACAGTTCAATTTTCCAAACTCCAACATCCTTACCACCTCCTAGAAGTCAGAATCATTCTATCCCACTTGTGGAGGGTACTAAGCCAGTTAAAGTCAGACCTTACAGATATCCGCATAGCCAGAAAGAATAAATTGAGAAGATGGTACATGAAATGCTAGACCAAGGTATTATACAACCGAGTACTAGTCCTTTTTCTTCACCCATTTTACTGGTAAAAAAGAAAGATGGTAGTTGGAGGTTTTGTACTGATTATAGAGCCTTAAATGCGGTGACCACAAAGGATAGTTTCCCTATGCCAACTGTTGATGAGTTACTCGACGAGTTATTTGGGGCAAATTTTTTTTCAAAACTAGACTTAAGGTCAGGCTATCATCAGATTTTGGTAAATCCAGAGGATAGACAGAAGACAGCCTTTCGAACACATCATGGACACTACGAATGGTTAGTCATGCCTTTTGGCTTAACCAATACCCCCGTGACTTTTCAGAATTTGATGAATCAGATATTTCAAGATGCTTTGAGAAAATATGTGCTAGTTTTCTTTGATGATATCCTTATTTATAGCTCGACTTGGCAGGAACATTTGACACATTTCGAAAATGTGTTGAGAGTTATCCAACAACATGTCTTGTTTGTCAAGTTGTCAAAGTGTTCATTTGGTGTTTTGGAAATTGAATACTTGGGGCACATAGTTTCAGGTAATGGAGATCTATGGATAATAGTAAGGTTCAGGCAGTCCTTGAGTGGCCCACACCCAAAAATGTGAAGCAATTAAGAGGATTTTTGGGTCTCACCGCCTACTACCGACGGTTCATCCAAGCATATGCCAGAATTGCTGCACCTTTGACGAAATTACTAAAAAAGGATGGATATGTATGGACGGAGGCAACGGAATCCGCATTCCTTAAACTCAAAGAAGCTATGATGACAGCCCCTGTTTTGGGTTTACCTAATTTCCAACATCCTTTTATCTTAGAAACTGATGCATCCAGAGTTGGTATAGGTGCAGTACTGCATCAAAATGGTCACCCCATTGCCTATTTATCAAAAAAAACTTGCACCACGCACTCAAAAGAAGTCAGCTTATTTTCGCAAAATGTTGGCCATAGCAGAGGCAATCGCGAAGTTCAGACACTATCTATTGGGCCATCGCTTTATTATCAGAACTGATCAGAAGAGTTTGAGAAGTCTGATGGAGCAAAGTCTACAAACCCCGGAGCAACAAGAGTGGCTGCATCGATTTTTGGGATATGATTTCACAATCGAGTACAAGCCGGGTAAAGAAAATTTAGCAGCTGATGCCCTCTCAAGAGTCATGTCGTTATCATGGTCGGAGCCGAAAAATTCAATTATCAAACAGTTGAAAGTAGCATTGCAGAGGGCTCCCAAGTTACAAGTTATTATGCAACAATGTGTTGAGCAACCCCGATTGCATCCAAATTACTCAGTCAAAGGTGAATTATTATATTGGAAGAACAGAATTGTTGTACCTAAAGAGGAGAACCTTATACAACAACTCTTACGAGAATTTCATAGTTCACCAATTGGGGGACATTCTGGGTTAACAAGAACTTTGGCAAGGGTGACACAACAGTTTTACTGGCCCGAAATGAAACATGATGTGCAGCAAATTGTTCAATCTTGTACGATTTGTCAACAAGCAAAAACGTTGCATACGAAACCTGCCAGCCTGCTGCAGCCACTGCCTATACCATCCCAAGTTTGGGAAGACATAACAATGGATTTTATAACAGGACTACCAAACTTGTATGGCTTCAATACTATTCTCATAGTAGTAGACCGTTTGTCAAAATATGCTCATTTCATCGCACTCAAAGGAGATTACACGAGCAAATCTGTGGCTGAGTTATTCATGAATCAGGTTGTGAAATTACATGGCATGCCTAAGTCAATAGTGTCGGACAGGGATAAGATTTTTACTAGTAATTTTTGGAAGTCCTTATTTCAACTACATGGTACGACATTAGCCATGTCCTCAGCTTACCATCCACAATCAGATGGCCAAACAGAAGTAGTGAACAAGTGCCTGGAGATGTTTCTTAGATGTTTCACTTTTCATAACCCAAAAGCTTGGTACAAGGCTTTAAGCTGGTCAGAATTTTGGTACAACACATCATTCCACACCAGCATTGGTATGACACCATTTAAAGCAGTGTATGGGAGAGATCCACCGGCTCTAATTCGATACAGTCCACAGCCAGTAGATCCTGTTACGTTGCAAGAACAATTGATCAACAGAGATAAAATTCTGCAGCAGTTGAAACAACATTTGGAAAGAGCTCAAGTGTACATGAAGAACCAAGCTGACAAGAAGAGAATTGATGTGTCATTAGCAGTGGGAGATTTGGTTCTAGTGAAGCTCCAACCTTACAGGCAACACTCTGTTACATTAAGAAGAAATCAGAAACTGGGCATGAGATATTTTGGGCCGTTTCCGGTTACGGCCAAAATAGGTAGCGTGGCTTACAAGTTACAACTTCCCGATGCAGCTAAAATACATCCAGTGTTTCACATATCTCAGCTGAAGCTCTTCAAAGCAATACCACAAGAGCAGTACATGCCGTTGCCTCTCACCACAGCAGATACATGCCCAGTTATTGCACCAATTGCCATTCTCCAAGCTAGATCAATTAAGAAAGGTTCAAACATTATACCACAGGTGCTGGTACAATGGGAAAATATGACACCAGCTGAAGCCACATGGGAAGATTTTGATGAAATGCTGGACAGCTTCCCTAACCTCAACCTTGAGGACAAGGTTGTTATAAATGGGGATGGTATTGCAATGAAGAAAAATAGAGAAAACATGATCTCTGCCAAGTCAGCCACAAGGGACCCACAGGAGAATAATTCTGTTAACACTGATCCGAAAATGATGGGGCCAAGGAAAGGATTGAGAACACGTACGACTAGCACCAAATTGAGGGACCACATATGCAATTGAGCTACCTTATAAGGAATAATTAATAGTATTTTTTATTTTATGCAAGTTGTGAGATATTTCTCTATTCTCTTTCTCTCTCACTCTCTTTTCCCTAATTTGCATCATTGTACTGTCCTTCTGGATTCTATCTGGAAGAGAAATTTAATTTTTAATCAAATCAAGTGATATTTCTCCTGTGCTCCATTTTCTGCTCATTACATTAGGCTTGGTAAACTTTATATTCCAACGGACTTTGTCTTAATGGACATTAAGGAAGACGATGAGATCCCAATCCTTTTAGGTAGACCCTTCTTATCAATAGCTGGAGCTATAATAGATGTCAAAAAAGGAAAAATGACATTCAAGGTAGGTAATGAAAAAGTGGAATTTATACTATCCCAATTCTTAAATGCACCAGCCATAGATGACTCATGTTATGCCATCGATATAATTGATGAATGCATAAGAGAACTGGATAAAGAAGATCCAGTAGAAACCGTCAAACTACCTTCGATACCCATAATGGAGGACGACGAATTCGAACGCTTATCTGAACCTTACATAGATAACAGTGTTTACGAATGCTTGACACTTACCCCAGATCATATGCCATGTCCGAAAAAATCGTCTATAGAGCTTAATGAGCTTCCTAAAAATTTAAGATACAAATTCTTAGACAAAGAATTAAACCGCCCAGTCATAGTCAGTGCCACGTTAGATGGCCCTGAAACCAATCAATTGTTAGATGTTTTAAGAAAGTATCCCTCAGCTCTAGGTTATAATATCTCCGATCTCAAAGGAATAAGTCCTTCCGTGTGTATGCACCGAATTATGCTGGAGGAAGACGCAAAACCCTCCAGAGAACATCAACGAAGGATAAATCCTATAATGAGCGGCGTAGTAAAAAAGGAAGTGTTAAAGTTGTTAGAGGCTGGAATAATATACCAAATATCTGATAGTAAATGGGTAAGCCCCGTACATCTGGTACCTAAGAAAGGAGGTGTCACCGCTGTACAAAACAAAAAAGGAGAACAAATAGCCAAACGTATAGAAAATGGTTGACGGATGTGTATCGATTACAGAAAGCTCAATAAGGTAACTAGGAAAGATCACTTCCCACTTCCATTCATAGACCAAATGCTCGAACGTTTAGCTAGGCATTCTTACTTTTGCTATTTAGATGGATACTCAGGATTTTTCCAAATACCCATTCACCCTGATGATCAGGAGAAAACAACCTTTACATGTCCCTATGGAACATTTGCTTACAGACGAATGCCATTTGAACTATGCAATGCCCCAGCTACCTTCCAACGCTGTATGATGCCAATCTTCGTAGATTTCCTTGATGAGATCATGGAAGTATTTATGGATGATTTCTCGGTATGTGGATCCAGTTTTAAAAACTGTTTAACCAACCTCGAGAAAATCCTGGAAAGATGCGTAGAAGTCAACCTCGTTCTAAACTGGGAAAAATGCCATTTTATGGTGACTGAAGGCATAGTACTAGGACACATAGTATCCAAAAGAGGCATTGAGGTTGATAAATCTAAAATAGAAGTAATAGAAAACCTTAAACCACCCAAAACCATTAGAGAAATCCGAAGTTTCCTTGGACATGCCGGTTTCTACCGACGCTTCATTAAAGACTTCTCCAAAATAACTAAACCGTTAACCAACTTACTTATGAAAGACGCCAAATTCAAATTTGATGATAAATGTCTTGAAGCCTTTAAATACTTAAAACAAGAACTGATTTCCGCACCCATCATTCAACCTCCTGATTGGAACCAACCTTTTGAAATTATGTGTGATGCTAGCGATTACGCTATCGACGCTGTTCTAAGACAAAAGAAGGATAAGAAACTCCATGTGATTTACTACGCCAGTAGGACTTTAGACACGGCTCAGCTTAATTATGCCACAACCGAGAAGGAACTCCTGGCAGTAGTCTTTGCAATCGACAAATTTTGATCCTATTTAGTAGGAGCAAAAATCATAGTCTACACCGATCATGCTGCGATAAGATATTTATTAAGCAAAAAGGATGCTAAGCCTAGATTACTACGCTGGATCCTTTTACTTCAAGAATTTGATTTGGAGATCCGAGATAAGAAAGGCACTGAAAATGTGGTTACTGACCACCTTTCAAGGCTTGAATATCTAAAACCAGATCTTGTTCATATCAATGATGATTTCGCTTACGATAAATTAGTAGGAGTAGTTAGAACCATCCATGATGATGATCTTGACACCTATTTAGAATTAGACATTGAAAAAGCTCTCGTAATGACAACATACCTTGGTACACAGATTTTGTTAACTATCTAGCAGCTGATATCATACCACCTGATCTAAATTACCAACAGAAGAAGAAGTTCTATCACGACGTGAAACACTTCTATTGGGACAAACCCCTCTTATTCAAAAGAGGCGCAGATGGTATTTTCCGTCGCTGTGTCCATGAAGAAGAAGTAGAAACTATAATTAAACATTGTCGCTCTTCACCATATGGTGGACATCTAGGCTCATCCAAAACATGCGCTAAAATACTTCAAGCAGGTCTTTTCTGGCCAACTTTATGGCGCGATGTTCATGCCTACATTGTAAGATGTGACAGATGTCAATGCACAGAGAACGTCTCAAGAAGAGATGAAATGCCTCTGAGAAATATTCAGGAAGTAGAACTCTTCAATGTTTGGGGTATAGATTTTATGGGACCTTTTCCATCTTCGATGGGAAACAAGTATATTGTAGTAGCTGTTGATTATGTATCCAAATGGATTGAAGCTATAGCTTCACCCACCAACGATACTCGTGTAGTCATTAAACTATTTAAAAACTATATTTTCCCTAGGTTTTGAGTACCTCGATTGGTTATAAGCAATGGAGGATCGCATTTCATATCTAGGATATTCGAAAACCTTTTAAAGAAATACAGAGTTAAACACCGAGTAGCCACGCCTTATCACCCGCAGACTAGTGGACAAGTAGAAGTATCAAATAGGGAAATAAAACAAATCTTAGAGAAAATCGTATCAATTTCTAGAAAAGATTGGTCCTTAAGACTACAAGAAGCCTTGTGGGCTTATAGAACCGCTTTTAAAACTCCTATAGGAACAACCCCATATCAATTAGTCTACGGAAAATCTTGCCATTTACCCTTCGAGCTTGAACATAAGGCCTACTGGGCCATAAAACCTCTTAATATGGATTACTTGATAGCCAGAGATAAACGTGTTCTAGATATCCACAAATTAGAAGAGTTACGCTGAAATGCTTATGAAAATGCCGTAATATATAAAGAAAGAACCAAAGTATGGTATGACAAAAGGATTGCCAAAAAGGAGTTCAACGTAGGCGATCCTGTACTACTTTTCAATTCTAGGTTACGATTGTTTCCAGGTAAGTTACGCTCGAGGTGGATTGGACCCTATAAGGTCACCAAAGTCCTAAAATCTGGAGCATTTGAAATTGCAAATCATTCATGTAGTCCCTTTCTAGTGAATGGACAAAGATTAAAACCCTACTATGGAGGTGACATACCTACCTATTACTCTGGTCACACTCTGATAGATCCACCTATAGCAACATCCACTATGTAAGTTTTACATTCGTCCAGCTAACGACGTAAAACAAGCGCTGCATGGGAGGCAACCCACGACTTTCTTTTCATTACTTTTTATTTATGTATATAATTTCAGAAAAAGAAAAAGATTTATTATTTATATTATTTGACTAACTGGACTGACTTATGAAATGTCTATGTTTACAGGTTACAAATCACATCATCCCAGATATTCTACACTAACTTTCTTTTCAAGATGCAGAGCTATGATGACATGCACATCGTGTTCAGAGATGACGAACAGATGAAGAAATATGTAGTCCTTTCTGAGAGTCCGATCCTACCCACTAGGTACCCTGACCCAAACTGTCCAATAGCCTTAGGTATTGAGCCCAGTGTGAGATACCTTTGTCACCAGCTTCAGTGGGATGAGTATTCTGAAGCAATGAATGTAACCTATAAGCATCTAACCTTAGAGTTCCTCAACTCACTCATTTATGACCCCTACAGTGGAAGAGGTTACAACAGTGGAAGCATAAGATTCAGGCTATTTGGGAATGAGTATACACTCAACCACAGGGATTTTGCTAGATTACTTGGTTTTCAGTGTGGCTTGGATGCAATCCATTTTATGCATGAAACCAATGTTATGCAAGATGAGCTTGATGGATTATGGGGCAAAATCACCGGTGGAGGAGGACCTGATCCTTCCACCCAATTAGCAAACAAAATCCACAACCCAGCCTTCCGTTATTTCCAAATGATCCTGGCCGAGACTTTCTTTGGTAGAAGTGAAACCGAGAACCAGGTTACTGCGAAGAGATTCTGATGCTCTTTTGTACTGCTGAGTCACGCCCTTTAGCCTGTGGTAATTTTCTGATGTATAACCTATACTTGAATACTCAATATACCAGAGGACCCATCCATGTAGGCGGTACTGTTACACACATAGCTTATGCCCTAGGTCTAGCCAACAAGCTAACTCATCTTACCTCCCATTGTGGCTACACCTTAATTGACATTAATCATTGCCTTGACTGTGGGCTTATCAGGAGAGCATTCTTTAGTGTTGATAACTATAAGTTCTTGATAGACAACAAAGTCGTTCACTACTTTGGTTTGCCAAACCACACCCGGACAAGTATCCATAACAAAGCTAACTGGTCATACGCTTTGGAAGGACAAGACGAGACACCCATCCGACCTAGGACCCCACATGTTCCTAAGTACCATCCTACACCTTATCCTGAAAGGACTACTGTCTATTCCTCTAACATTAATCTGCAACGCAGGGACATATATTCAGAGTTTGACGCTATGCGAAATGAGATCATTTCTCTTCGCGAAGAATGCGTCGAGCTCACCTTACAGATACAGATCTCAGACGCAACGAATGCTTCATCATATGATCTTTTATACCAGGAGATTTGCGATCTCAGACGCCAGCTTGCAGAAGCACGGGCACCTTGTCCTCACATGAGTCAGGATGTCCACCGACAGTCTTTCTAGAAGATATTCAAGAGCTCTGGGTCATAGCTCACACTTTGTGTGGGGGACTTACCACATGCTTGTTATGATCGTTTATTTCTACCGTTACCACGTTCTTATCTTTATTGTTATTATCGTTATTATCAGACTATTAGTAATTTTCCATCGTTATTATTATTAGACTCATTGCATCCATATGCTATATGCGAGTGTCATGTTATTTCAAGTTATAATAAATATCTACATTATTGCAATCTATTGGTAATATTTAAAAAATCATCTTTATAATTTAAAAATTCTTTAGAGTTACTAATATAATTGTTATTTAATTCCTACATTCACATTTTACAACTATATAAAATAATAACTAAATAAACAAAATATTCTCTATGTTTCTTACATGTACCAATATGCTATAGACACCCCAAGGAATGATAAATGGAACAACCAAAGCCCAAACCCGTGCCAGCCCAGTTTACACAGTCCGCGGACGCGGACCCCTGCTTGGCGAACGCGGAGGCGTCCTGGGATATGAACGAACCAGAATAAGAAAACCCCCATTTTTGCCACTCTCTTCATCTTCCATCTCCACTAACTCTGATTTTAATCACCATAAAACACCATTAGACCATTTCAATTCCTTATTTCATAACTTCCCCACTACCATTACCACTCCCATACCACATTATCTCTATAAAATCCAAAGATTTCACCCAAAAACCCAAATCTACAAAAAACCCAAATTCACTACTAAACCTTCATTTCACTTCAACAATGGCAGCGGAGGGACAAGGAAACATCGTTTTTCGAGATGGAGATGACGGAGTCAAGCAATGGGAAAAATGGGACAGACTGCAGACACGCAACATTCTTGCGACGAGGTATATTAATGATATCTGTCTGTATAACCTTGGTATATGGTATAGTGTATTTTATCTGTTAGAGAATTTAAAATTAGATAGTATCTTTATTCGCAAGGAGCCTACTTATGAAAGGCTAACCCACGAGTTTTTGATTTCTTTGGAGTACACTGTCAGAGATAACACTGCTAGCACTGTAGGCACAGTGAGGTTTAGGATGTTCAATGTTGAATACATTTATACCACTGATGCACTTGCTGAGTTATTAGGAATCCATTACGGGAATAGTGCCGTTTGTGAGGCACCCATAGACACAAACTAGTCAACTGAGGCTTTCCAACTATGGAAAGACATCACGGGTCAGACCACCTGCTCCTTTGACAGAAATTTAGCTTCCGACATTCATAACCCAGCCATACGAGTATTCCTCCTTTTATTAGCTGATACTATCTTTGCTCGTGAAAATTCTAACAAGTTGAATTCCAAAGAATTTATATTTTTACAGGCTTCTTTACTTAGAAAAATATTAAATCCTGTACCATTTATGATAACACATATGCGGGCTATTGAGAAAAAGGGCAGTACCGTGTCATTTGGAGGATTGATTACCTTCATTGCACGAGCCCTCCACCTGGACACCGAGTTGGCCACATTGGAACCACTCCCGCCTCACATCATTGATTTAAGATTTCTGCGAGATATGCGTTTCTGCAAAGCGAGGCCAGAAGGGGGCTATATCCTCATGGTTCGAAATTCCGCCGTCCCGAGTGTCGCTTTACCTTGCTCAAGACGCACTGATGTGCGCCAAAGAGGAAACTGGCTCTATGATTTAAAGGCTACTCTTATTTTAGGTCTGTTACTACCAAACGTCCCCGAGGACGAAGGAAATGAGACGGATGATGAGTTTGACCGTATGGAACAGTCTCCTATTCATGTATCACCTACACACACCCACCTGTTACTAACCGTCCTGCAGGTACTTCTTTCTGATTTTATATCACCGAAGAAATGTGGCAAGCACAGCAAGCTAGAGAAGAAGAGCGTGATGGCATGTTCTATGCCATGTACCAACAACAGCAGGAGATGATGGACTTTATGCGGGAGTCACAAAAATCCACTCTTGAGAGCTTCCAAGCACTTAGAGATCAAAATGCCTCTCTAATAGAGAGGATTGAATAGATGGAGCTGTCACATACCACTTGACACCGCAGTAGGAGCCGTCTTCCCAGACGTTCAGAGCACGGTGATAGCCCCAGTGGCCGACATGATTGATTGCCAGGTTTCACCTATCCCTTTCTCACTTTTATCGAAACATTGAGGACAATGTTCGGTTTAAGTGTGGGAGGAGATATTTACTGTTTTTAGTTGTCTTTACTATTTCTATTTTATTATTGCTTTCTAGTATAGTTTAGTTTGTTTTAAAAATTTTCACATGTGCTTGACGAGTCATTTTGTGTAATTTGTCTATTTTCCCAATTCTTGAGCCTTAACAAAAAAAATTTAACAAAGAAAACATCATTTATTTTGAAAATTTGGGCAATTAGGACAAGTAAGTATCATTTGCAAAGCCTTGGGAAAACTTTTTGAAAAATTGATATCGTTTTTACACCGTAAGTTCCTTAAATATAGGAGCCTATCCAGTTTTTTTATACGGTGGCCTTAAAATCTCACCCTTCATCACTTACCCTTAAGTAGTTTATCCTAGGAGTCAGCACCATCTTAGCCATCGCTAAGTGACAAACCGATGCAAATAGGTAAGATCCTATAAAAGAAAAAGAAAAGAAAAAGAAAAATCCAAGAAGTTGCTAAAGTATCTTTAGAAAAAAAAATTGCAAGAAAAATTATATATAAAAAAGAATTGCAAAAAGTATCAAACCATTGATATAACAAAAGAATCAGGATTACCACAGGTTATGTTCACCATGCGAGTGAAAGATAACGGGCTTAATGTGACTGCGCCTGAATGAAAAGGGGTAAGAAAAGAATGAGTTAGATAGGCCTAAGTATAACATCATGGTTTGGATTGGTTTGTATAGGAGAGGAACTTATGCCCGCAAATTGCGGAAAGTGTCATTACAATACCCTTAGTTCATGAGTTAGTACCTACTGATGTATCATTGATCAAACTTAAGTCTTTAGCCCAGATAATATACTTGTATGTTTGCTGTTTTTCTCTGCTTATGAGAGTTTGCTTGAGGACAAGCAAAGGTTTAAGTGTGGGAGAATTTGATAACACCAAATCACACTATATATTTGACCCCGATTTCACATGTTTTTAGTTGTTTATTTGTTATTTTCCCTTGTTATTATGGTATTTTGTTTTACTTTCAGATACATTGCCTTATTTGAGCCTACAGCGAAGAAACGACGCAAAACGGGCGAAAATGGAGATTTCCTGCGCAAATTGTACACTAGCCGTTTCACTCAGCGAACGCCATAGAGGATGCCATTTGAGTAGAAGGTTTCGCCCACATTCCAACGATCACAATAGACGTTTTATTCCACAGCCACACTCAGCGGACGCTGAGAGGGGGTCGGCGGACGCCGACCGTTGTAACGGGAAAACGGTCAAGAACGTTAGAAGCAGTTACCCATGATGGAGATTATTACTCAGCCGTTCTTCATAATGTCGTGTGGCAGTTACATCCTCATTAGCACTATAAATATGCCTTGTGTTTTCATTTTTTAGGCATCCAATCCTAGTTTCCAACCTTAGGCATAAAGTTCATTTTGTAAAGCAATAATCCGTCACATCGAGGGGTTATTGCACTATAGTTGTTAGTTAGATTGGAGCAACCATAGTTAGGAGCATTTATATTTATTTACTTTTCCGCAATTTACTTTCCAGCTATGTACCAGATTCAGTCTCCGCTTTGGAGCAGGTTTCTTTTATAAATTGCATTATATTATATTCCGCATCGCTTTTATATTCGTTTATTTTCCTGCACTGCTTTACATTCATTTATTTTCTGTCTCTGCCCTTACTTTGTTATTTTAAGTTTTTGTGTGATCTGTTTATCTTTCGGAGCTGAACTCAAGCGTGACACTTGTATTTATTCTCTCAAAGTATACTCTCACACTTTACACGTTTTTATCATACAAATGCTTTACTTTGCAAACCAATTTATTGTTATGTTTTTAGTCACCATGTCCAGCTAAATCCCTTGTGCTGGGATGTGAGGATCGTCGTTCCGACAGTACTCCACATGTCATCTCTTTAGAAATACTTTAGGGGCTGTTTTTGATTTTAATTAAACTCTTCTGGACTTCAACTTATCGGTCAATACGTAAATGAGATCGTGTTTTTGTTTGCGTAATGACTGTGACTAGATCGGGTAAGATCGAAAGCCGTCCGACATTTTAGAAAAGAGTTTGTTAGTTGTTAATTGATAAATACAGCAGAAGCACTTTATTGATTAACTAAGAAAGTTTTATATTATTAGAAAGAGGTTTTAAACTATTTTCGGACGCGTTTATAGATTTAGGATCCGGTTGGCCGAGCATATTCCGGAAACCCTTTGGTATAAAATATTTTTAATTGAAAGCACTTTTTAACTAAGTCTTAGAGGTAATCACATAAAAAAGGACTTTATCACTTTAACGCAGAGAGCGACCGGTGCAGCGTGAGCGGCTGGTATATATTAAAGGTTAGGTCTGGTTCTGATCACGCTAACGCGACGAATCCTTTTTAATTAACTCTTTTTCAAAGAAGAAAACATTGCCCCATAAGTGTTACTATTTAGATGATAGGAGTATTGTTTGATTGACATGAATTACATTCCAGTATAGTATTTATCTGATTTATTTCTATTTTCATTATGTAGAAAACTTTTACTCTGATATTTATTAGCCTTAGATAAACAACGTAACAATAGTAATCGATAGATTGACATTGGTCTCTGTGGGATCGATAAATCTTTTATATTACTATGACGTAATTCGTATAATTGCGGATAACACGCATCAGTGACATGCTTTATAGATGACTACTTCTAAACGACTCTATCAGTATGAGAACCTCTTGAAGACTCAAAGGTTAAACATGTTACACACTGGATCCAAAAACTGCTGTGCATCCATCTTCAACGTCTCTTGTACTAAGGGGCAAAGACAAAGACACTTGATCAAGTTACTTTCTCAATGGCTAGTTTTCTTCAAAGGCTATAAATATGGCTTAAGGTTCTTACTGAAAAGTAGAACAAGGATTCTCCAGAAGAAGGAGTAGCGAGATCAAATAATTATCAACTCAATTGTAATATGTAGATTTTCTGTTTGTAGGTTATAATTATAAAAGCCTTAAGATTTCTTAAACATTGTATATCTTAGAAATCTTATGTGTTTTAGGTCTTTGTTATGATGATTTCTCGTACCTCTGATACTTGTATCATGTACACCTTGTTCTCTATCCTGATGGGCCTGTTCACCAGTTTAGATCAAAGTCTTTTGCTATGTGCTTGAGCAAAAGTCTTGTCTAATTGGAATTTAAGCAACAAGTCTTAAGCCAAGATGCTTGAGCTACGTAAGTCTCCTGCTATGTGCTTGAGTTGTAAGAGTCTTAATCAGCAAGGCTGATTGAGCAGAAGTCTTGAGCCCAGATGCTTAAGTTACATAAGTCTCATTACTTAAGTGCTTGAGCTGTGAAAGTCTTATTCAGCTAGGCTAATTGAGCAAAGGGAAAGTCTCCGTCTAAGGGGCGTGAGAAGGAAGTCTCAAGTGCTGCTTAAGCAAGGAAGTCTCAGTCTAGATGTCCAGAAGAGTAGGTGGCTCGGTCAAAGGATGTGAGCAAGGGAGTCTCAGTATGGATGGCCAGAAAAGCAGTTGGCTCAGTCAGAGGATGTGAGTAAAAGTCTTAGATATGCGCTCTAAGCAAGAAAGTCTCAGACAGTTGGTCTGAACAAGTGTAAAAGATTTAGGCAGAAGCATAAACGATTGTAATCATGAAGTGGTTATAATGAAAATCTCTTGTGAGGCAAGGGGACTGGAGTACTCTCAGTTAAGGGAGGAACCAAGATAAATCTTTTGTGACTTCTGCTGTTATTTGTTTACTTCTATTATATCTGCCACCAATGAATTAAAACAGAATCTAAACACCAGTTCTGATTCTGAAACTCTGATCAGAAGTTAAATTAAACAAAATGTGAAACACAATTCAACCCCCCTTCTTGTGTACTTTTCACACCTTCATACTTGTCTTCCATTAAGGAATTGTGAATCAATTCTTCACAAATATTTTATCATAAAATCAGATGAAAAAGGATTAATTGGGCGTAGGCCTCTTTCTTCCTCGAGTGTTCGGATACTAGTTGTATAACTTACCTTTCGAATACTCGTCTTCCACATAACAACAATTTCAACTCATCAAACTTATTTTTTTCTGCTCTATCACGACTACAAACTTTGTTTTTCCTAAAACGAACAGTGTGTTATCCATTCTAACACAATACAAGCAAACGTTCCATTCCGCCCGTGCGCGACAAACAAGCAACACTTAAATACTCAAATGGGACATAAACATTTTTTGCTACGCAATAAATACATAGTCGCCACCGAACTTTATTTATTTCAGAGGAAAGGGAAAATATCGATAAAACCCAAAAGGTGAAGAAAATAGTCGTCGCAACCAAATTCGGGTTCAGAAGTCGATTATGCAAGGGGAAGGTATTAACACCCCTCACATCATTGTACTCAACGAAAACCATTTTGATTGTTCTTTGCGCAAATGGGTGTTACTATCTAAGGGTTACTTTCTAAAGGGGAAAAAAGAGTTTAAATTAGTGTGCTCGCCAGGATTAGGGCCCTCGCGTGCCTACGTATTCTCATATTGGAATGAGAAATCAGAGTTTCGTTCATAGTAGAAAATAAGTGTGTGTTTATTGATTTTAGTGAACAGTGTTAACATTCACGTTCTAGCAGTGAAACATTACTTGTATGCTCGTGCGTGGGAGACTTAAGCTTGTTTATATTGCGGTAGAATAAAAATAACCTGTCCTTTCTGAAAGGTTTTGAAAAGATGCCCTAAGGCAAAAATAAGTTTGATGAGTTGAGGTTGATCTTAGATTTGGAAAAAAGATTGTTTAGATTTGAATTGCACTAAAGTCTATGAGTGGAGACAAATGCTTTGAACGACCGGGTCGAGTGTCCTGTGTTCGAAATATTCAAAATAAGGGTAGGAATGCTCTGTTCTAATTCCTTCTCCACTACTTAAGACTCGTGATGCACAACCCCAATCACATTTTTAAGTGTTTTTGAATTTGTTTGCAAAATGGTTTTAGTCTTAAAAGAGGAAAGAAAAGAAAAGGATGAATCCAACAATGGTCTTATCAATTGAAAAAAACTCTTGACGTTGGATCAAGTTTATTTTTGTCCTTTGAAAAAGGTTATTGTTATCGTGTTTGTTTTATCTTATTTAGTTAACGGACAAGTAAAGCAGAGTGATAAAAAATGGAAAGTGCTAAGACTATTACACGTTTATGGGGATTGGGAACATTTTATCAACAATGGGGGGATGAAGCATAAACCATGTAAAATTAAGCCATAGAACATATGAATCATACAAGATTTAAACATATACTAAAATAAGTCATACAAGCATGTAAACCATACAAGCAAGAATAAAGCTTTCAAGGAGGCAAAATAATGACAATTGATGAATTAAAGGGTGCAAATCAAGATTAATATGCAAGCATAATAAAAATGCCAAAAATTTAGTATCAAGCAAATGGAATTATGAAAAACATAACAAGGCATGGAATTGAAAATAATCATAGTTAGATCTAATGTTTAATATCCCATAAAATGAAGTTAGTGATTAAATTCAATTAGAACCAATCTTCATTAAAATGAAATTAGAAAATAAATTCTACCATAATTAATCCAATAAAAAACATTTCTAACGAAACATGTATGAAAAATGTTTATTTTAAATGTTAGAAAAATGTTGGGAAAAATTGTCAAAAAAGAAAGATCAAAGTCAGGGGGTTTAAGAATGAAAAAAAGGCGTGATTAATTAAAGGGAACAGGTCCTGGTCATATTGGCTCATCAATTGTTTTTGGTAGAGTTTTTAGTTCAACCTGGGGGTACGGTCAAGATAGAGGGCTATGTTGAAGTAAAAAGGCCCAACAGAGCTCTAAAAAAACGAGCCAGTCTTCCAAAAGGGGGGGGGGGGGGGTCAACACAATAGAAACATGATAACACAAGATTAAATCTGGTCCATCTGATGCATTGTGCTGAAGATCACATAGTTGTGATCATAGGGAATACATAACACATGCTACACCTGCCTACATGGGATGAGGCCGTTTTGTCTTGTAGTGTATTTCTTCCTATTATCCTACTCAGGGCCACTTTTAGTGTGCCATATGGCACAGTGGGAGAGAAAGGAAAATAGGAAATTCTGCATGGGACACGCGACACCATTTTGTACACACTGCATATTTTCTGCACTTGTTATGTAATATCCCATATTTCTCTAAGCATGAGAATAAAAGCTAACGAGACTATTTGACAATTAAGAGTTGTTATAAGAAACTAATGGATTCATTGGAATTAATAAAAAGTTAGTAGAGACCTTAAGGAATTAGTTAGAATTGGACTAAATGGCAAACCGATAAATATGGTTTAGGTGGAGGGCATTTTGGACAATAACCATATTAAATGAATCCTTAAAGACTTGTTTGGTGGAGAAATATTTTAGTCTCATAACAAATCAGATTTTTGGAGGATAGAAGAGTAGAGAGAAAAGAGGAGAAACCCATGTTCATCATCTCCATCTCTATTTTCGTATTTTGGGACAACCTTCACTAAAAAGGTAATAACTTTTTGATCGTAATTCTGATTTAAGTGACTCTTGACTTTTTGGAAAGCTTACGAAATTCCCTTCAATTTGATATATGATTTCGTGTCAATAAGGTGTGTATTGAAGGAGATAAACACATTTGAAGTTTGGGAATTCATGCTGAAAATGGGTTAAGGAGGAGCTACGGGTTTGATGATGTTGGAAGTGGAATTTTGACCAAGATGGGAGCTCAATTGTAGCATGAATGTCATCTTAATCTCTATTGATGCAAGGCGAGTTCCATTAGATAGAAACTTAGGGTAGGAATTGAAAATAATGCATGTCAAGGGTTAGAGTGTGATCAATGCTTTGCATGTTGATTAAATTGGTGAAATAAGTGTTCTAATGATGCCATAGTGAGTTTCGGGATTGTTGATACCTGTTGATTGTGAGTAATGAGTTCTTGTTGGTTTATGTTATCATGTTTGTTGTGTTAGCAATGGTATGATTTATTATGAGAATCTAAATGCATTTGAGAATTTCATGAACAATGGAACTATTGACGTGTGTGAGATTAGATGGACTGTCAATTACATGTTCTTGCTAAGAAAAATGTGTAGGTTCTGTTTGGGAACTTAGGACATGGTTAGGATACAATTTGGGACTAATTTTATGCATGAATTATGTCATTTTTGACTCTGCTTCAGGTGCAAATCGATCGCTCACTGATCGAAAAGTAAATTTTATTGTTTCGACCATAACTTGAGTTTTATAACTCGAAATGGAGCCCGGTCGGAAGCGTTAGAAAAGTATTTTAATGTTCCTTATGAATATGCCTAGATATCATGATTTTAGTTTAGTTAAAGACTATGGAAAATGGATATTTAGTTGCATGATATTGAATAAGCATTAATGGAATTAAGAAATGTATGTTTTGTTTCCCTCGGAGTGCAGTATCGTCCCGTAATGAGAACCGGATGCCTCCTTAGTCCTCTATGACTGATACGACTGTTGTACGAGATGGGTAATACCTTAGATAACCACTTAAATGCTTACACTATGAATAAATGTTATGTTGGAAATGTAAGAGTGATTTGGTGTATTACGGGTAATATTATGAAGTGAGACATTATGTTTTGTAATGCATACATAAAATACTTACCTAATAGAAATTACCTAGTGAGTGAGACCCTAGGATCAGTGTTATCCAAAATAGGGGATTATTCAGCATTGGAAAGAAGAAACTTTGGTACTACCAGATACACCCTAATTCTGAGGTAATGGAATTAAGGGAGTGAAATTGGGATTGCCAGACTAATGTTAATGCGTAGTTCGAAACGTAGGAGAGTAAGTCCCATTAGATGAAAGGTAGGAGAACTCTGGATACCGCCTTGCTAGACTAGTTCTGAGAGAAGGCGGCGGATAATTTCCGGAAACCACCTTATAGGACTTAGTCATATTAGAAGAGGGCAGAAACTTCCGTAAAACCTTACCATGATAGGCGGCGGGTTATCGATAGTCAACGACGTTCGAAACACTAGCTGGGCTAGAGGTACGTCAAAGGCTTTGATGTGATAGATCCGTATCTCTTATTGTTCTACGTGGCTCAGAAACTTCCGTAACACCTTACCACGATGGGCAGCGGGTTGTAGATAGTCAACGACATTTGAAATACTAGCTGGGCTAGAGGATCGTCAAAAACTTCTACGTGATTGATCCATAGCTCTTATCATTCTACGTGGCTCGTACGTTTAAGTTATTGGCTTATACGTTATTATGAAGTGTATTATGCTTCGTTCCTTAAATCCTATGAAATAGTATATATATGATTACTAATAGTATGAGATAAGGATAGTTTACCCTGTAGAGCCGAGTGAACCTATAAGATAAGGGAACTCACTGAGATTTAGTAATCTCATCCCATGTTGTTGATTTCTTTTCAGGTTCAGGTTTAGTTTGAAGATTCACTAGTAGGCTTGTCTCGAATGCTCTGGAGAGCAGTTAGCTTAGAGATCGTGCCATATATTGTTTTCCGCTATGCAGTTTCCTTGAAGACACTTGTTGTATACATTTTATTTCAGTTTTCTTATTGTATACGACTTGTTGTATTTTCTTTAAAGCTTTTGTATGTACTCATAACCAATTTTAACGTTTCATGCATATCATACTAGTCAATTATGTGTGGGGTGTTACAGTTGGTATCAGAGTTGGTCGATTCTCGGTCGAGCCATGAGACATCACTGGCAATTCCTTTTTTCCTCAAATGTGTGTGTTACTAGCCTGATTTTACTGGTATCTCATTCAGTTGTTGAACTTGATCAACTCACCAACTGAGTGCGTAACAGTAGGATCATGGTAGAGCCGCCACGAGCACGCATAAACCTGTAAGTGTTGGGAACCCGAGTAGTAAGAGTTGGTTAGGTAATGGTTTGATTACAAGACCTAAGCATAGTTTTTGATGAAGAATAGTTGAGCACAGTAGTATTGTGGAAGGAGTTGAGGAAAGTGGAATTCGTAGGTATTCGGCTGGGCATAATGCACTCCTCGGATGGTGAGTATAGCAGAGTAAGTTCGAGAACCGCAAGTGGAACCTACAGAGGGAGTCTCCTGCAGCAGGATTGAGTCCTAAGTGAACGGGATGCATTACCCAGTTATTTCTACCAATAAAGGTTGGTGTTAAGAATGGTAGATGGAAGAATCTATGAAAGGTATGATTTTCCCATTTCGGGAAGATCCTGTCTGTTTAATTGGTGAGACGGACTACAACTCATCAATTCTTGATCTGCATAAGCCCTAGAATTTCGCTAGGCGGAGACTGAATTAGATGGGGACGCGAAGTACGTTAGACCATATTCCTTGTAAAATATGATTTACCCAACCTAAAGTAAGGCCATAAAACTATGCTAGGTGTCGGGTGTTAGATGAGAATAATCTAGTGATGGTTTAAAGTATCTGAGGAAAATCACCGACTGCAATTGTTACTAGTCATGGATGGCTAAGTTAAAAACTGATTGGATGGAGATAGAGCTACCAACAGTTGAACCCCAAAGGCCGAACCTTCCAAATTAATCTGGTGTGTAGCCAAGACTCGAAAGGACAAGATATGGATCCATGATCTACCCAATTGTATTTTGATTGGAAAGGATGACCTAGAGAAATTATGGTAGCGAATAAGGAATGGTCTGGCTCCTACATTATGTATGACCAAACATGGGAGAGTGTAACCAATTTTAACGTGTAAGACCCTTAATAGGCGTTGGGTAATTGTCCTAAGGAGTGGTTGACATTGAGGTCGTCCGCAGTTGGACAATTTCATGATAATCGTAGTGGGTCACATCCCAAAAGTAGAACTGCTGGAAAAATCGTAAGACTAATGCCTTGAGGGATTTGTCCTAAAAGTAGGTAAGCAAGTAAGTTGTGATAGCAGTTCTTGAGGGCGATGTATAGTGAACCCAGCTACCTTGTGAACTTTTGGCAATGGAAAATCGCTTGTATATGCTTGAATACCGAGTAGGCCCATACTGCTAGGTGGTAATTCTCTTGTTGTTAATACACCTGAGATATCAATACGGTGTGCTTGTGGGGCCTGTCTAGGCGTACAATCACTTGGGATACTCACCAAGACTATCGGTATGGTGTGCTTGCATAACCTAGAGGGAGGCGTATACTACTCTGATGTTCTCTTGTACGTTGGTACGGGTATGCATGTGTGTGTGCCAACGCTTATATGAACCATGTCAAGTGATTGTGAGTAATGCAGTTAATTTTGAGCCATGGCATACATAGTGGTGGGATAATCCTTCAATTCTCTTACGCATGTATTGCGTGGATGATCGTAAGTATGGTGTTCGATGTGAATTGAATTCATAGCAGGTGAAACCTAGCTGGTGCTAAATAAGGTTGAACTTTGTGATGTAACACTCTTAGGAGTGAAACTGGAAGGGTTTGAGAAGTGTTTACCTATATGTATATTTAGCTCAACTATATGGCCGTCATGGCCAAGGATACAAGCGGGGATCATTATATGTACGACGTAGCTACTTGAGTACATGGCCTCGGAGTTGGACCACCATGTTAATACTACCAAACAAGTATAACACCGCAATATCGCTATCATGCACGAGATGCGTGAGTCGTCCTTTCCGACAGATGTGGGGCAATATTGATCTGGAACTCAAGGTAGGATTTAGATTTGGTACTCATGAGACGCGGAAGCAAATTCTCATAAGGTAGGTGTGATAAGGATCTATATGTCGTGCTCGATAGTGGAGAATTATCCAAGCAGGCGATAGTGGGATGGATCAAGTCCTGATACTACGCTTATGAGGACCCTGAATGGTCATGGTTTCATGGGTGATATCAGATTACACCTTGTAGATGTTTCTTGTTTTGTGGAGTGTTAAGTGGATAATTGTGCGTGAATGCCTGAGGTAGAACTAATGTGTGATCATCATATTTAGGCCAGCACATTGTGTGGTTATTCTTTAACATTGGTGATCAGTGTTAGAATAGATGAAGTATATCTTGGGTTAGCTTGATGTGAGATATATCTAGGGGAGTATCGGTAGATCCTCAGAAGTGAAGAAATGTCAGTCTCTGTAAAGCAGAGGCACATTGGTTATGGAGTCCGACTGTGAAAGGATTGATATATTGGTTAAGTCACATGAGTTATTAGGGGTGTTGTCACACCAGCGGTATGATGCCGTAAGATTGGGAAGAAGCTATGGAAAGTTGGCAGAGTTATCGTAGCGGCTGTAGGATGAGGAAGTCGGTAGGTTAAGACGAACTCCTATTCAGTGAATATTTAGCTTTAGGCGTTTTAGAACCGAAGCGTGTGACCAAGTTGTGTTCAAATGGACCTAACCCAGAATGATGGAATAGTTAGTGACCTGATCTTGGAAATCACTCAACCTCGATAAGTAATTGTTGATGAGTGTGTTTAAGATTCTAGCACGTATCTTAATTGAACGAATTTCAAGAAGGAACTGTTGCTATTAAGGGAGTAAATGTAGTAGAATAATAGAACTAAGTGAATTGTGAACGTAGCGCGATTCAGAGGATTTCAAGAGGGAGTGACCAATTGAGATCAGAGTAGTACAACAGATGAAAGAAGAACCAGATAAGCATGTAATAGGCGTGGGCGGACTACTTGTACGATAATGTTTGAGTGGGGATATCTTCCTGAGAGGAACTCGATGAAGCAATGTTTCGTTCATCCCAGACTCTCAAGGATCTACCATTGATCTAGAGAGGTATTATTGATGGACCAATATGGAAGAGGCATCGTGATTGATGTGTGATCAGATGTTCATGGGTCAACGGTCGAGCTTGTGAGTATCAAAGGTTAGACAGGGTATCCTGACCATTGGAATAATGAAGACAAGTAAAGGATCGAAGTAAGAAGTTTGGTTGTACGAAGGAGGTAGACTTGGAAGTCAAGACCAAAGGACTTAGTAAGCATGTGTATGACTCCGTGTAGACTTGTGTGGAAGTAAATCTGAAGCATCGTCATTAGAGATGAACGTCGCAACATGAATATCTTGGAATGACGGTACTTCAAGAAACCAAGGGAAAAAGAGTGGAAATCAGTAGCATATGTTGAGCAAGGATGAGCTTGACAACCATTGAGTATGAGAAATATCCAACCAGAGTGAGTTGTTAGGAATTCTGAAGCTACGAAAACTCAGTGCAAAGAAGTAAAGGTCGGGGACCATGGAAGGATCATTCCCGGGTATGTCAAGACGGAGTATCAGGAGGGACGTAAGGAACATTTTCATCCACTCGTTGGAAGAAGATGTGAAGAGCTTGTTTTCATGGTAATTGGAAGGAATTCGAGGGCGAATTCTTTTTAAGGGGGGAGAATGTAATATCCCATATTTCTCTAAGCATGAGAATAAAAGCTAATGAGACCATTTGGCAATTAAGAGTTGTTATAAGAAACTAATGGATTCATTGGAATTAATAAAAAGTTAGTAGAGACCTTAAGGAATTAGTTAGAATTAGACTAAATGGCAAACCGATAAATACGGTTTAGGTGGAGGGCATTTTGGACATTAACCATATTAAATGAATCCTTAAAGACTTGTTTGGTGGAGAAATATTGTAGTCTCATAACAAATCAGATTTTTGTAGGATAGAAGAGTAGAGAGAAAAGAGGAGAAACCCATGTTCATCATCTCCATCTCTATTTTCGTATTTTGGGACAACCTTCACTAAAAAGATAATAACTTTCTGTTTGTAATTCTGATTTAAGTTATTCTTGACTTTTTGGAAAGCTTACAAAATTTCCTTCAATTTGATATATGATTTTGTGTCAATAAGGTATGTATTGAAGGAGATAAACACATTTGAAGTTTGTGAATTCATGCTAAAAATGGATTAAGGAGGAGCTACGGGTTTGATGATGTTGAAAGTGGAATTTTGACCAAGATGGGAGATCAATTGCAGCATGGATGTCATCTTAATCTCTATTGATGCAAGGTGAGTTCCATTAGATAGAAACTTAGGATAGGAATTGGGAATAAGGCATGTTAAGGGTTAGAGTGTGATCAATGATTTGCATGTTGATTAAATTGGTGAAATAAGTGTTCTAATGATGCCATAGTGAGTTTCAGGATTGTTGATACCTGTTGATTGTGAGTAATGAGTTCTTGTTGGTTTATGTTATCATGTTTGTTGTATTAGCAATGGTATGATTTAGGATGAGAATCTAAATGCATTTGAGAATTTCATGAACAATGGAACCATTGATGTGTGTGAGATTAGATGGACAGTCAATTACATGTTCTTGCTAAGAAAAATGTGTAGGTTCTGTTTGGGAACTTAGGACATGGTTAGGATACAATTTGGGACTGATTTTATGCAGGAAATATGCCATTTTTGACTCTGCTTCAGGTGCAAATCGATTTGCATAAGGTGTAAATCGATTGCTCACTGATCGAAAAGTAAATTTTATTGTTTCGACCATAACTTGAGTTTTATAACTCAAAATGGAGCCCGGTCAGAAGCGTTAGAAAGGTCTTTTAATGTTCCTTATGAATATGCCTAGATATCATGTTGTTAGTTCAGTTAAAGAATATGGAAAATGGATGTTTAGTTGCATGATATTGAATAAGCATTAATGGAATTAAGAAATGTATGTTTTGTGTCCCTCGGAGTGTAGTATCGTCCCGTAATGAGAACCAGACGTCTCCTTAGTCCTCTATGACTGATACGACTGTTGTACGAGATGGGTAATATCTTAGATAACCACTTAAATGCTTACACTATGAATAGGTGTTATGTTGGAAGTGTAAGAGTGATTTGGTGTATTACGGGTACTATTATGAAGTGGGACATTATGTTTTGTAATGCATACATAAAATACTTACCTAATAGAAATTACCTGGTGAGTGGGACCCTAGGATCAGTGTTATCCGAAATAGGGGATTATTCAGCATTGGAAAGAAGAAAATTTGGTACTACCAGATACACCCTAATTCTGGGGTAATGGAATTAAGGGAGTGAAATTGGGATTGCCAGACTAATGTTAATGCGTAGTTCAAAATGTAGGAGAGTAAGTCCCATTAGATGGAAGGTAGAAGAACTCTGGATACCGCCTTGCTAGACTAGTTCTGAGAGAAGGCGGCGGATAATTTCCGGAAACCACCTTATAGGACTTAGTCATATTAGAAGGGGGCAGAAACTTCCGTAATACCTTACCATGATAGGCGGCGGGTTGTCGATAGTCAACGACGTTCGAAACACTAGTTGGGCTAGAGGTTCGTCAAAGGCTTTGATGTGATAGATCTGTATCTCTTATTGTTATACGTGGCTCAGAAACTTCCATAACACCTTACCACGATGGGCGGCGGGTTGTCGATAGTCAACGACGTTCGAAACACTAGCTGGGCTAGAGGTTCGTCAAAGGCTTCGACGTGATAAATCCGTAGCTCTTATCGTTCTACGTGGCTCGTACGTTTAAGTTATTGGCTTATACATTATTATGAAGCGTATTATGCTTCGTTCCTTAAATCCTATGAAATAGTATATATGTGATTACTAATAGGATGAGATAAGGATAGTTTACCCTGTAGAGCCGAGTGAACCTATAAGATAGGGGAACTCACTGAGATTTAGTAATCTCATCCCATGTTGTTGATTTCTTTTCAGGTTCAGGTTTAGTTTGAAGATTCACTAGAAGGCCTTTCTCGAATGCTCTGGAGAGCAGTTAGTTTAGAGATCGTGCCAGATATTATTTTCCACTGTGCAGTTTCCTTGAAGACACTTGTTGTATACATTTTATTTCAGTTTTCTTATTGTATACGGCTTGTTGTATTTTCTTTAAAGCTTTTGTATGTACTCATAACCAATTTTAACGTTTCATGCATAATATACTAGTCAATTATGTGTGGGGTGTTACATGTTCATTAATCAATTACTCACAATCTTGAATTTTAATCTATTAAAAATTAATAAATAAAAAATTAATATGCAAATTATATATCACCAGACTCAATTTTTCGCAAGGAATCGAAATATGCCATCAAATTTTGCAAATGAGCCACAAATTTTGTAGAATCAGGCAAAAAGGTGAAAAACAAAGTGTGCAAAGAATCAATCGATTCACATTCATTATAATGATTCGTGAAAATGTAATCACATATTCATAATCGTGACGAAAAACCGCTTCTAATGATATATTCACGTGTAATTAATGGTTAATAATTAAAAAACACTATTTTCTAGTTTAAGTGTTTTATGTAAAAATAAGTGATTATTCAATAAGCAATTCCAAAATAGTATCTTAAGCTAAATCAACCAGCAAACATCCAATAATCCACGGGAAGATTGTGGAAGAAACAAAGGATTACCGACGAAGCGGAGGTTTGCTCCGGTTATTGTTGAAATTCGGAGTGACGAAGTGAAATACTGAAAACTTCAAGAATAAGCTCCAATTAACTTCCAAGACTTGATGATTATTTTTGATGATGGATGAACATAGAAGATGAATCTTGAATATAGAATATTAATGAATATGCTTGAATTGATGAATTTTTGATGATGATTGTTGATGAAACTTGATGAAACTTGATAAACTTTAGATGATGATAGTTGATAATAATGTAGAAATTATTGATGGATGATTTGTTGAATTTGGATTGTAGCTAAGTTCCACCATTTTAGAACTTCAATGTGAAATTCTAAATGGTGACGAAGATGAACTTTGGTGAAAGTGAGGAGAAGATTAATTGAGAAGAAACATGGTGGAAAAATAATGGTTAATTGAATTTTCTAAAGGACTGCTCTATGAAGCCTGACCCCCCCCCCAGATAGCGTCTTGTTTACAACTACACATAGGACTATGGTTTATAACAACTCATAAGGCAAGTATCAAGGCTAGACACCAACACATGTCAAAGATTTATAATCAAACAAGGACTCAAGTCATTAGGGTTTTAAAACGTATAAACATCCATTTTTAATCAAACCCTAAAATCATCCTAACATGGCAAAAAGTTCAACATCAAGAGAAACACATAAACATTGAGGTCAAGTATCAAGCAACAAGATCATATTCAATCTTAAGACATTGCAACAAGTTAGTTAATAAAACATCAATTCATAAATCACGCAAGCATAAATGGTTCAAGAGTTCACTCACAAAATGATCAAAACATTCATTAATCAAAGCATAGCACAAATCATAACAAGAAGTGGTAATAATTATTAAAACATAAAGGTGATCATAAAATGAACAATAAAATGAAACTAATGAAAATATTTTTTTTTTATTTTTTTAAATATGAAAAATAAAATGATAAAATAAATGATCAAAAGATAAATAAAGTATATATTTTTGTTTTTAATATGAAAGTAATAAAATAAATAAACAAAAGAAATAAAAAAGTCAAAAGAAATAATAAACACTTTTTAGATTTTCAACATAAAAAATAATGAAAGATAAATAAATAAACAAGATAAATAAAAATATTTTTTAATATATTTTCTATGTTGAGATTAAAATGAAATAAACAAAATAAAATAAATAAAGTAAAAAGAAATGAAAAAGAAAAAAGAAAAAAGAGAGGAAAGAAGAAAAAAAGGAAGAAGAAAAAAAGAAGAAAAAAATTAGTTCATGTTAGCTAGCCTCTAAAATTGTAAGAAATAACATGTTTATATAGACTTGATAGATGAATGATCACCCTTGGATTTTGATCCAAGTAATAGGTTTATCAATGGTTAGAAATTAATTTAATCCTTAGTTGCGGATCACCAATTTCAACCCTTGGATTAATTGTTAAGAATGATTAAGATTAAATGAAAAATGAAAGTTGAGATTTGTGTTTGTTTGGAAGTTTTGTGTTAGTTTGGAAGTTAGAGAAGTTAGGGGTAATTAGGTAAATGGATGACTTGTGGAGAAATAGGTAGTTAAGGGTAGTTAGAGACCAATGATGTTAGAGTTTAGCAAAGGTACCAAGTTAGGATGTAAGAGTAGGGCTGACAATGAACTAAACAAACTCGAAAATAGTTCGAAATTCGATTCGAAAATTAAATCGTTGAACTAGGTTCATGAACCAAATGAGCTGAATATGAGCTAAAAACTAAGTTCGTTAACTAAATGATCTGAACTTGAACTATACATAGTTCGACTCGTTAGGTTCATGAGTCAATTCGATTATATATGAGATAGATTATATTGTCTTTAAGAGTAGGTTTAAAGATTTGTCTAAATCTTAGTCTCATATTTTCTTTTAATCTAACGGTTTTAATTGATAATTTATATTCTCAAGTGAGTAAAATATTTCTACGAATAATTATACAAATAAAATTAACATCGTATAAATTTCAATCTTATAACTTTTATTTTATTTCTATATTTTTTATTTAAAATGTCAAATATATATATATATATATATATATATATATAAAATAGACTTTAAAAAATTACTTTTAAGTCTGTGAAATAAGCGAGTTGAACCTAACAAGATAAACCTAACGAGTTGAACCGAGATATTCGTGAACTTCTAACAAGTCGAGTTTGACCTGAAAAAAAAGTTCGTGATGAACTCGAACTCGAACTCGAACTCGGTCAATTCTTAACGAGTCGAGTTTGAGCTGAAAAAAAAGTTCGTGATGAATTCGAACTCAAACTCGAACTCGACTCATTCTTAATGAGTCGAACTGAGCTAAGGCGAGTTCGACTCGACTCGACTCATTTCCAGCCCTATGTAAGAGAAATGACCACTAGTAATTAACTTGAATTTGAATGCTTTTGTCTTGATTTCTCAACCACTTTTGCCTTGAATTTTTAGTGAATTATCCCATGATTTTAAGTGCCTTTAAGAAGTGATTTTATGCTGAAAGTAAGCATTTTTTGAATGGTTTAAAATCATGGATCAAATTCTGAATTTTTTTGGTATGAATCAATGTTGGAAAGTGAAAAACAAACCATAGATGTGAAGTTTGATGGAAGATAAAATTTGTTGCAAATTAACACTTAACATAATCATGACACAAGTCATTTGTGATGAATGATGATGAATCCCTTGACCAAATTCTTGTTGAATAGGTCTAGGAAAATCCAAGGGTCGAAAACGAGTCATTGGTCAACAGTTGACCAAAAAGTCAACTATTTGACCAAAAACTCAGCTGTACCGAAAAGATGTAATTTTTTTACCCCTCTTTCCTTGTAATTCTTTCTTTTGATTTGTATCTCAATTGATATCCATTGCAACATGAATTTCTAGTAAATGAATGAAATCTTTCTTTTATTCCAGTTTTTCTATTTTCTTCGAATCCAAGCAAACTTCCGAATTAAGTGATAATCATTCCAATCTCTCAGCTAACCATGAATCTCAAATAAAGAGATGATCCGCACCACAAGTAAAATGAGAAATAAACTCGAATAATTACCAAATAATATCTGCCTTAAAAAACCACTTAATCTAAATGAATCCATTATTGTCGAACCTTTGGCCTAAATTTGTTGCAATATACGAATGCCGATGAATGACATAAATGCGTGATCAAGTAGACAAATGTATGCAAATGAACAAAACCATAAGTCAGGCGAATTGAATGAGGAGGTAGGACAAATTTTGGAGTATGACAACATCATTCAAGAAAATCATCCAATAAATAAACATTTGCTACCCAGAACTACGTAAGTTTGAGTTCCTAGTCGCACTTAGGGATACATAGGAGCAAGATTTAACATCTTGTCAAGTACCTTAATAAAAAACTATTTTTCCCCTTTATTTATTTTCGTAAATACATTGTAATAATTAGAAGAAATCGAAATATATTATGCTAACACTCATATTTGCAAACTAATTAAACGGTTCCCATTAAGTACAATAGATATGCGGGGTGCTGATACATTCCCCATGCATAACCGACTCCCGAACCTGAATTTGGTTGTGATGACCATATTTTTGTTCTTTTAGGGTTTTATCGACGTTTTCCCTTTTAAAATAAATTTTGGTGTCGACTCTAGTTGATTTTGAGCGTTCATCATGCTCAGGTATTTTCGCCCTGCGACACACTCTAATTTCTTCTCGCCAAATATAATTGAATTTGATGTGCCAATCACTACTACAAAATATACATTATGTAACATCTTATTATTTTGTCCATTTAATCAACCGAAGTAAGAACTCGTATTTAGGCACCTTCATTTTTTTATTTATTAAAAAACTTTTCACCACTATCCAGATTAACAACTATGGTGATAGGTTAAGGATTACGCGCTTCGAATCTCATCACCAACAATTTTTATTTTTTTGTTACAAAAAAGGGTGTGTCCCCTTAATTTGTATATTTATATTAAAATTAAAAAACTTTTCACCACAGTCATTTCTACCAACCGTAGTGAAATATGACGTTTATTTTTACAATATCAGAGAGTTTAGTTTTCACATCTCACAGTGAGTTTAGTTTTCATAATCTCACAGAGTTTAGTTTTTACATACTGTTATAGTTTTTACAATCTCGGGGACGCTTTGTATGGAATATGTTCATTAATTTTTACTACCTTGAAAATTTGGCATTAAAGAATAATGTTAAGGTTCAAGCATATCATTTACTTGATAAATTGAAATTTAACATTAATCTTTAAACCAAGTTTTTCAATTTAGTATATTAACTTTTGAAGAATGTAGTATGAAGTTTGAAGGCGAAATGAGTTAGGTTTAGTAAAAAGGTGAATGGCGCGCTTGTTGAGCTTTTATAGACAAATCCCTAAATAATTTCACCACGGTTGGGAAGAGAAACCATGGTAACATGTATAATATATCACTATATTTGTTTTGTAAATCGTGGTAAAAAGTGGTTCTCTTAAATTAAAACATAACACCTTTTAGTTTATTTTCTTCATAGCACAACAGTGTCATAGAAAAAAAATAGAAGAAGGCGATAGCAGAGACCAATCTACATAAAGACACCAAGAAAACTCCATAATATCAAGTTCGAATCAAGAGAGGGAAAGAAAAAACTTCAAAAAGCGTACACGAAAATCATTTATTAGCCTCTTCCTCTTCTTCACAGTTATGGTATGTTAGATATTTTATTACCATTCATGTTATAAGGTGTGTAGAGTTTTAATATTGCTATTTGTTATTTTGATTGTGATTGAATGTTATATTTTGTTGAGATAATAATAGCTTTTTGTTGTTGTTTAATGTTATATGTTATTGTGATTAAGTGAGATTGAAATTTTTTTGTGTTGTTTAGAATGATATATATTGTTGTTGTAATTGTTTCATTCTTATTGTGTTGTTGTATTACTATTGTTATGTTGTTGACAATGTTGTTGTTGTTGTATTGTTTTATTATGATGTATATTGTTTTTCTATATTGTTGAAAAGTGATTTAGTAAGTTGTACTGAGAATGTTGTTGTTATGTTGTTGTATTTTTATATTATTAAATGATTTTACAAGATTTTGAAATAAATTTCAGAATGTATTATGTATCGTAGTTGGATGAAAGTTGATAGATTAAGTCTAGTGTATGAGAAAAGAGTTATTGAATTCCTTGAATACTCATAACAAAATTTTCCTGGAAATAATGAGATATTTTATTGGCTTTGTGTTATATGCAGTAATGTAAAAAAAATTGAAAAGAAAGGAATATTCCATCACCTATGTTGTGATGAAATTTGACAAAATTATACAATATGGATGTGACATAGTGAAGTAGATAAAAAACAAACGGTGACGTCACAAAGACATGAAGTTGATGTAGATATGATAATCGACTAGAAGATATGATTCATGATATTGCTGAAGATTCTATTAGGAAAGTCCATATTTATGATACTTTATGTAGTGACAAGGATGTACTATTGCTTAAGGGGTGTACTAGTTTTACACGATTGTCTGCAGTGTTAAAAATGTTTAATCTAAAGCAAAAAGCGGGTGGATAGATAAAAGTTTCACAAAATTACTTGAGTTTCTAAAACAAATGCTTCTAGAAGATAACAATTTGTCAAACTGTAAGGGGTGTACTAGTTTTACACGATTGTCTGCGGTGTTAAAAATGTTTAATCTAAAGCAAAAAGCGGATGGATAGATAAAAGTTTCACAAAATTGCTTGAGTCTCTAAAACAAATGCTTCTAGAAGATAATAATTTGTCAAATCGTAGTTATGAAGCCAACAAAATATTATGTCCAATGTGTTTAGAGTATATTAAAATACATGCATGCCGTAATGATTGCATATTGTACAAGAAAGAGTGTGAAAAATTGAATCAATGCTTGAAATATGGTGAGTCACGCCACAAGGTGAAGGACATCAGTGGTGATGACAATGGCGATGTTAGTAAGAAGCGTCCTCCCACCAAAATGTTATGGTACCTGCCAATAATTTCAAGTTTCAAGAGACTGTTTGTTAATGTGAATGACACAAAGAATATTAGATAGCATGAAGATGAAAGAAAATATGATGGAAAAGTTCTCCATGTAGCTCATTCTTTGCATTGGAAGAAAATTGATTTGTTGTTTCCAGATTTTAGCCATAAGCCAAGAAACCTTAGGCTTTAACCTGACACTGATGGAATGAACCCCTTTGGTAATCTGAGTAGTAACTATACTTCGTATGTTCTTCTCACAATTTATAACATATCTCCTTGGATGTGCATGAAACGCAAATATATGTTGATATCTATGATGATTTTAGGGCCAAAACAACTTGGAAATGACACAGGTGTCATCTAAGTCTATTAATTGAATATTTAAGAGTTTTGTGAGAGGAAGGAGTTGATATTGATGATGCGTATTCAAGTGAAAAGTTTAAGATGCATGTCATGTTATTTTGCATAATAAACAAATATCCTGCATATGGTAATTTGGATGGATACACTACTCAAAAATATACCTTCGGTGACACCATATTACAACGGCTACCGTAGTCATATCACATTATTTACGCATATTTTTATTTTATTTTATTAAGAAACTTTTCATCACGGTTCCTAAAAATAATTGTGGTCATAGAATTTGGATGACAAACTTCGAATCCCAACATCAACATTTTTTAATTTTTTCAATAAAAATAAGTGTGTGTCCTTTCACATTTATTATTATTTAAAAATTAAAAGTATAACAAATACAGTTGTTTCATTCAACCGTGGTTATATGTTCCATATTTCACTATGGTTGAAGCTTACGACCATTGTGAAATTATTTCCCACAAAATTAAAACATAACAGGTACTTCACTTCATTCATAACACACAAGGGTACCCTAGGGAATGAGACGACAACGGTAACAAAATCTTAACCATCTTCATTCATTTATGAAAACGAATATCATTTTTGGAAATGTAATCGTCATCCTCTTTGAATTACGGTATGTTACCATTCTCTCTCTCTCTCTCTCTCTCTCTATCTATCTCTCTCTCTCTCTAACATGTATGAATGTTTATGTTTTTCGCTAGGGTTATATACTATTCTCTGCACACAAAGTAAGGAAGGAGAAGATATCATAAACTAACCCTGCACACAAATGTTTTCTTTAACAAATGCTAAGAGATCGAGGATCGGGGTCTGGTTATACAAAGGGAAGCTATTAACACCCAGTGTATCTCTGGTAATCCATAGGAACCTTCTTTTGCATGTATTTTCTGTTAATTTGAAATGCTTTCTTGTGTTTATCTGTTGTGGATTGGGAAAGGTTTCTCCTTTGGGAGGATTGAGAGATTATTTTTGTTGTTTTCAGGTTTTCTGTTGTTTTTGGTAAGGTACTGGACTTAAGATTTTTTTGATTTGTGTGCTCGCTAAGATTTCGCAATCTTATGCATACGTATTCCCGTAAAGAGATTTGGGAAATCAGAGCAATCGTAGTTCCTCTTATTTCTATGGGAGGAAAGATATTTGATGTCTTGTTCACAACCCAAGATTGAAGCTAAAAGGATGTTTGTGTCTTGTTCAAAGCCCAAGATTGAAGCTAAAAGGTTGACTAAGAGAGAATTTGTCATCTCTAAAGAGAGATATCTCATCTATTCATCACAAATGTGGAATATAAGGGAAATTACTTTAACTGGGATATGTAGAATCCAGCAATGTCATAATTTCCTCTATAAGAGGGATGTCATGAAGGAAGAAGCTTTAACTCAGTGTAGAGCAATGCCACTTTTTCCTTTATGAATCTTTCATGCTAAAAGAGGGACATTGGTTTGGATGTTAGGGATCCAGAGGCTTGCCACTTACAGCAGTTAGATGAAAGATAAATTTTAGCCAGGATAAAGGAAGGACTCCAACTTGGATTTTGAATTAACAAGTGTGCCACTTATAGCAATTATCTGGAAAAAGGTTTTGATTATTTGTTTTGATATGTGATGTATAGAGGATATATCTTCCTGCAGAGAGGGCTCATGGTCTCATCTGAGGGGATGTTGATTTTTGTGTGCCTTGATCAAAGCCCAAGGTTAAAGCTAAAGGAAACTGACTCCACTATGGAGAGTTTTGTCTGTCTTGTACAAAGCCCAAGATTGAGGCTGACTGGGGAAAATTCTTATATGAAGCCTAAGAGGAGGCTATCTTTTAATGAGGATTTATTGAAATCCAGGAGCAGGTCCAAATTGTTTTAGGGAATCCAAAGATTTACTCTTGCTAGGAATTAAGGAAGAGTTGAATTACCAGATGCCACGAGGTTCTGATTTTATTGGGAATTTATTGATGGTAAATTGACCCTGGCTGGGATGTTTTCAAGGTGAAAGTTAAGCCTTGTTGGGGGTCAGAAAAGTTTAAAGGTGAGTTTGAAAACCTTAGAGGTTTTAAATGGTGTATGGGTGAAATTCTGGCACAGATATCAGATGTCCTACACAGATGTTGAGACACTGATATCCAACACAATGAACAAGTTAACAATAATAATAACAGTGCAGAAAGTAAAGAACATAGTGATATGTTTACCCAGTTCAGATCAACAATCCTACTCTGGGGGCTACCAAGCCAGGGACAAAATCAATATACGATAGTATCAATTCACATATCATACATCAACCACACCCGGTTACAATCCGATCACTTAATCACTACCCTTCCTATGACTTCTACCTAAGACTCACCTAGGTATGAGGCCCTCCTCAAATCCCTCTTCAATCACAACCCGTGACTGGTTCCTTTTAACACAGGTAACACAACGAAAGCCACACTTTCAAAACACATAATTCTCAATACTTCAAAGCTTATGAGAATTGACACACAAGAAACTCAATGCTTAAAAGCTTATGAGTAACTGACAGAACTTACAACACAAAACCAGTCCTTGTACTGTTATCAGAATGATACCAGTTAGGCTCACAAATAACACTCACAAACCCTAACCAAAACACACGTAAGTTCCACCCTTAAACTAGGTTTACATCAGTCAATATATAGCATTAAATCTGGACCGGATTGGGCTTCAAAACGCAGCAAAGAGACTGCACACAATTATGCAAAATAAACTCCAAGAAAATAGGTCTTCAATCTAAAGTTTCCTAATATGTCTCCATATTTAGAAACTGTTGAAAATTCGAAAACTAACACACAAAAACTCAACCCAAAATACTTTGTATGCCACATAGGATAACTAAATATTCATAGAATATTTAGTAACAAATACCAACACCAGAATCTTCCTTTTAAACCAAAATCAGATGCGATGTCCAATGATCCAGGATGGGACATCTTTATCCGACATGTTAAATGCAGAATATTAGAACATCTTGTTTTAACATCTTGCTGCTAGAATAGTTTTAGCAAAATAAATGCCAACCACAAAATCAAAGAAATAACAATCTCCCCCTTTGGCTTATTTTGGTTAAAACTACACACCAAATAATATTGCAGAGATAACACCAGCAAAACAACAGTATCAGAGACAGCAGCGAAAAAACACACCATATGCACCAACACAAACCATAGCATAGCAGCAAAAATAATTCACACCAAAAGAAAAAAAAAATCCCCCTCAAAAGCAGCAACAACATTCAGCATTCTCCCCCTCAGCTGCAGCACCAGCACAAGCACAAGCACATCACAAGACTCACCACACGCACACCACAGTCACACTACTCCCCCTTTTTGGCCATAAATAGACAAAGGCAAGTAGATGCACACAACATCACATGACCAAATGTCATGCACAAACTTCAGCATCTTTCCCATCATAAACACCTGCACAAGCTGCACCACCAGAATTACATTTATTCTTTTTAGTCTGGCAGCCAGAAAGAACATTAATTGCTATAGTTCTTCATGAATACAAACCCCAAGTCGACTCCTCAGGTTTTCAAACTGAACTACATCCAGAGCCTTGGTAAATATGTCAGCAAGCTGGTTTTCTGTGCTAACATGCTCAAGAGTTATGACTTTGTCCTCCACAAGTTCTCTGGTGAAGTGATGCCTGATATCAATGTGCTTAGTCCTGCTATGTTGAATAGGATTTTTAGAAATATTAATAGCACTCAGGTTGTCACAAAATAACGTCATGACATCTTGTGTGACATTATACTCAGATAATATTTGCTTCATCCACACCAGTTGAGCACAGCTACTTCCTGCTGCTATGTACTCAGCTTCAGCAGTAGAAAGAGATACAGAACTCTGCTTCTTACTAAACCATGAAATAAGATTATTTCCTAAAAAGAAACAGCCTCCAGAGGTACTTTTCCTATCATCAGCACTTCCAGCCCAATCCGCATCATAATATCCTACTAAGATGGAACTTGAGTCATGGGAGTACAACAACCCATAATCACATGTACCACTCACATACTTAATAATTCTCTTAACTTGATTGATGTGACTGACCTTGGGTTCTGCTTGGTATCTTGCACATACTCCAACTGCAAAGGTTATGTCTGGCCTACTTGCTGTGAGATACAACAGACTGCCAATCATGCTTCTGTATAAACTCTGTTCAACATTCATTACCTTTTCATCTTTGGATAACTTCAAGTGAGTAGGAGAAGGAGTTCTCTTGTGCTTGGCATTATCCAAACCAAACTTCTTCACAATATTCCTTGCATATTTGCTCTGACAAATAAAAATGGAATCTTCAATCTGCTTGACTTGCAATCCAAGGAAGTAAGTCAATTCACCTACCAAGCTCATTTCAAATTCAGATTGCATTTGGTTGATAAAATGTTGGACCATTTCATCCGATATCCCACCAAACACAATATCATCTACATAAATCTAAGCAATCATTAGTTTCCCATCCTTCTCCTTGACAAAGAGAGTTTTATCAATACCACATTTCCTGTATCCATGTTTGACTAAGAACTCAGTCAGCCTTTCATACCAAGCTCTTGGAGCTTGTTTCAAACCATACAAAGCCTTCTTAAGCTTGTAGACATGATCAAGAAAATTTGGATCCACAAACCCTTTAGGCTGCTCAACATAAACTTCCTCATTAAGATAGCCATTCAGAAAGACACTCTTGACAACCATTTGAAACAATTTGAATTTCAAAAAACATGCCACTCCTAGCAACAATCTGATGGATTCCAATCGAGCCACAGGAGAAAAAGTTTCATCGAAATCTACTCCTTCAATCTGTGTGTATCCTTGAGCAACTAATCTGGCTTTGTTTCTGGTAACAACTCCTTGTTCATCAGACTTATTCTTATACACCCACTTTGTTCCAATCACATTTGTTCCTGCTGGTCGTGGTACCAGTTCCCAGACTTCATTCCTCTTGAATTGACAAAGCTTATCCTGCATAGCACTTATCCAGAACTCATCCGTCAATGCCTCTTTAACATTCTTTGGTTCAAGCTTTGAAACAAAACAGGCATTTGACACCGCCTCCCTCGATCTGGTTCTTACACCTTCATTCAGATTTCCAATAACCAACTCCTTAGGGTGATCCTTCTGAACCCTTATAGAGGGTCCCCTGTTAGCATCCTCTACCTCTTCATTCTCAGGTCTAGTGTTGGTCTCTTGAGCATTATCTTCTACGGACTCAGTGTCTTGTGAGATTTCATTGTTCATGGGAAAGCATGTTCCAACATCATCTGGGACATCTTCGTCTTTGCCAAAGTCATCAACCACCACATTTATGGATTCCATCATCACCTTAGTTCTGGAATTAAATACCCTATATGCTTTACTGTTTGTAGAGTATCCCAAAAATATCCATTCCTCACTCTTAGGATCCATCTTTCGCCTCTGCTCACGATCCACCAAGATATAGCACTTACTCCCAAAAACATGAAAATATTTCACATTTGGCTTTCTACCTTTCCATAGCTCATAAAGAGTAACAGAAGTACCTGATCTGATAGTCACCCTATTGTGTATATAGCAAGCTGTATTCATGGCTTCGGCCCAAAAATGATATGGAAGCTTTTTGGCATGAATCATGACCCTTGCACACTCTTGAATAGTCCTATTCTTGCGTTCCACCACACCATTTTGCTGAGGAGTGATTGGTGATGAGAATTCATGAGTGATTCCTTCAGATAAACAAAACTCTTCAAACCTGCTATTTTCAAATTCTTTCCCATGGTCACTTCTGATTCGTACAACACCACAATCCTTTTCTCGTTGAATCCTTTGACACAATTCTTTGAAAGCTGCAAATACTTCAGACTTCTCTCTGATAAAGCTTATCCAGGTGAATTTGGAGTAATCATCAACGACAACATAGGCATACTTCTTCCCACCAAGACTTTCAACCTGCATAGGTCCCATTAAGTCCATGTGAAGCAGCTCCAGAACTCTAGAAGTTGTGGTAAGATGTCGAAGCTTTTTGTGTGACATCCTTGTTTGCTTCCCAACTTGACATTCACCACATATTATATCCTTATCAATCTTCAGCTTGGGAATACCTCTAACAGCCTCACTTGACAAAACTTTTTTCATCCCTTTCAAATGTAAGTGACCCAATTTCTGATGCCACAGTTTGGTTTCATCTTCCTTTAACCTCAAACAGGTAGACAAACTTTCTGATTCTTGCGGATTCCACAGATAGTAGTTATCCTTAGACCTGGTTCCCTTCATGACAACTTCATTTTCTTCATTGGTTACTAGGCATTCAGATTTTGTGAAATTTACTTTGAGTTCTAGATCACATAGTTGGCTTATACTGATCAAATTTGTAGTTAGCCCTTTAACAAATAGAATACGATCCAGATTTGGTTGTCCTGTGTAGTCCAGCTTTCCAACACCTTTTATCTTACCTTTTGATCCATCCCCAAAAGTGACATAATTGGTAGAGTGAGGCTTGATATCTGACAAAAACTTCTTCACACCAGTCATGTGTCTTGAACAACCACTATCAAAGTACCAATCTTCCCTTGCAGATGCTCTGAGAGAGGTATGTGCTATGAAACCAACCATCATATTTCTAGGAGTCCATCCTTTCTTTACTTTAGCCCAATTATGTCCTTTATTTTGTTGATGAGCAGTTTTGGGATAACCATGCAACTTGTAGCAAAAAGACTTTAAGTGACAATCTTTCCACAGTAATGACATCTCCATGGTTTATACTTTGAACTACATACTATTTTCTGATGCTTCATCTGATGTTGAAACATGTGATTTGACATATCCTCCTCTTGCTTTATTTTCCAAGGAACAAACTTTAGTACAAGCTTCTTGTAGTTCTCTGCTTGATTGTTAAAACCAAGACCTTGAACATTTCCAGCATTTTTCCCAGTCTGAAGAATCTCATCCAGCTGCGTGGAACCATTGTTCAGCATTCTTATAGATTTGGTCATATTGTCAAGTTTTGACTTTTTCCATACAACCTCCTCTTTAAGATCAGCAATGATTGATAGATGTTCTTCCTTCTCAGCTTCTAGTTGAGCTATCAGAACCTTCTGTTCTAATATTATCTGGCACCTCTCTTCATTCTTGATACACAACTCTGAGAACCCAGTGATAACTTCCTGCTTAGTGAGTTCTCCAATATAAGAATCTTTGTCAGAATCAGACTCACAAGTTGTTTCTCCATCAGATTTACAGATTCCAGTCAAGGCTGTCACCAATTTTGCTGATTCTTCTTCAAGATCACTCTCAGACTCTCCTTCTGACCAAGACACATATAAGCCCTTCTTCTGCCTTTTGAGATACGTGGGACACTCAGTTTTTATGCGCCCAAATCCCTCACATTCAAAACACTGAACTCGCTTCCCTTGATTGGAGTCTTCGTCAGTTCTGGACCTTCTGCCTCCATCCTGGTTTTTACTGATGTCGAGTGACTTGTTCTGAACATTTTCTCTTGACTTCCAGTCCATCCTTTTCAACACTTTGTTAAATTGTTTTCCAAGCAATACCAGATTTTTAGACACCCCTTCATCTCTGACCAGGTTATCTTCATCGTCTGAATCACCAGCATTTGACACAAAAGTTATACTCTTCTTCTTTTCAGGCTTTTCACTGATCCCCAATTCAAATGTTTGAAGTGATCCCACAAGTTCATCCACTTTTATCTTATCTATGTCCTGAGCTTCCTCTATAGCAGTCACTTTCATGTCAAATCTCTTAGGTAGAGATCTGAGGATTTTTCTGACCAGTTTGCTATCAGACATCTTTTCACCTAGGGCACTTGAAGCATTAGCTATCTCAATAATGTTCATGTGAAAATCATGAATGCTCTCATCTTCCTTCATCTTCAAATTCTCAAACTTGGTAGTGAGAAGCTGAAGTTTTGACATCTTCACCTTTGAAGTCCCTTCATGAGCAACCTTCAAGACCTGCCAAGCCTCTTTTGCAATGGTGCAGTGTTCAATCAACCTGAAGATATTTTTGTTAGCACCATTAAACAATGCGTTCATGGCTTTGGAGTTTCCCAAGGACCCTTTGTAGTCTGCATCATCCCAGTCTTCCTCTTCCTTCACCACATCAGTAGGATTACCCTTTGCATCTCTGACCTTTGGGGGTTCCCATCCTTTGATAACAGCTTTCCATGCTTGATCATCCATGGATTTGATGAATGCTACCATCCTAGGTTTCCAGTAGTCATAGTTGGAACCATCAAGCAGAAGTGGTTTGTTCAAAAATCCTCTATCCTTGTCCATTGTACCAGAAAGTACCTTCCCTGAATCTCACCCAGAACCAAACAAGGGTGCAAGCTCTTGATGCCAATTGAAATTCTGGCACAGATATCAGATGTCCTACACAGATGTTGAGACACTGATATCCAACATAATGAACAAGTTAACAATAATAATAACAGTGCAGAGAGTAAAGAACACAGTGATATGTTTACCCAGTTCGGATCAATAATCCTACTCTGGGGGCTACCAAGCCAGGGACGAAATCAATATACGATAGTATCAATTCACAGATCATACAGCAACCACACCCGGTTACAATCTGATCACTTAATCACTACCCTTCCTATGACTTCTACCTAAGACTCACCTAGGTATGAGGCCCTCCTCAAATCCCTCTTCAATCACAACCCGTGACTGGTTCCTTTCAACACAGGTAACACAACGAAAGCCACACTTTCAAAACACACAATTCTCAATACTTCAAAGCTTATGAGAATTGACACACAAGAAACCTAATGCTTAAAAGCTTAAGAGTAACTGACAAAACTTACAACACAAAACCAGTCCTTGTATTGTTATCAGAATGATACTAGTTAGGCTCACAAATAACACTCACAAACCCTAACCAAAACACACGTAAGTTCCACCCTTAAACTAGGTTTACATCAGTCAATATATAACATTAAATCTGGACTGGATTTGGCTTCAAAACGCAGCAAAGAGACTGCACACAATTCTGCAAAATAAACTCCAAGAAAATAGGTCTTCAATCTAAAGTTTCCTAATATGTCTCCATATTTAGAAACTGTTGAAAATTCGAAAACCAACACACAAAAACTCAACCCAAAATACTTTGTATGCCACATAGGATAACTAAATATTCATAGAATATTTAGTAACAAATACCAACACCAGAATCTTCCTTTTAAACCAAAATTAGACGCGATGTCCTATGATCCAGGATGGGACATCTTTATCCGACATGTTAAATGCAGAATATTAGAACATCTTATTTCAACATCTTGCTGCTAGAATAGTTTTAGCAAAATAAATGCCAACCACAAAATCAAAGAAATAACAATGGGTGAAATGGTCAGGGTTTTCCATGTGTTTTTAGGAAACTTGAGGGTTTTGGTATAAAGTCCAAAAGGGGACTATGATAAGTGAGACTTTCCAAGTCTATTTGAATGAAGCCCAAGAGGAGGCTGAGACAGTCCAAGTCTTTTTAAGAAGTGGTAGACTCTGGTGTAGAAAGGGGTCTTTGTATGATGCCCATCATTGCCATTTACGTTTAATTATTATGCCTGCATTAATGTTTGATTGTTTATGTTTGCGTATGTCTGTTGAAATGTCTGGCTAAATTAATTATATAGGTATGTAATTAAGTCGATCGGAAAGGAGTCCGATCGATCTTAGGTAAACTTTAACACTTTAATTTTCTGGTTCCGTTTTCTTATTTTAATTAACTTTTGTTACGAGAGTAAGAAAGTACTAAGGTTACGATTAATAAAACGGGAGTTTGAGATTTTAACCGGATAGCTAAAACTGGACATTGGTTTTAAATACAGCGAGAGCGCTTTAACACCAATTAGGCCTTATTAATTTTCAAAAAGTATTTTTAAACTCAAATGGGCTAGCGAGAGCAGACATTCTGATTTAGGAGTATAGTCAGAGTCAATAACACGAGAGTGTGAGGTAAAGACTTTTAAATTGGTATTTTCCTGCTGAAAACTATTTTGACTAATAAACCGACGATCTATTGGATTCCCGATGATTGATGAATTACGTACTGATATTCCGTTATATCTTAATTAAAAATCTAAATTCTAGTCTAATTTTAGTTCCCTGTTTGCACCTTAATCTAAAAATCATCAGCCTTAGCTAAATATAGTAACAACCTGATAGCACTAGTTTGATTATTGGTCCCTGTGGGTTCGATATATTTTAAAACTACGCGATAGACTGTGTGCTTGCAGTTAGTAATCCCGATAGACTCATAAAGTCGCGATCAAGTTTTTGGCGCCGTTGCCGGGGACTGATTTAGTCAATAGTGCAATTCATTTGTTGCTTCGTATAGACTAAGGCAACAAATTCCCTTATTTGTCGGTTGTATGCCAAGTACTCGCTCAAAAGGCGAAGACCTCACACGACCGACAGACGAACCTGAACGTCTTCTTAGCGTAAAAAGACGAATCCAAGAATACTGCCTAAACCACGAAATACCTTTTCCTTTGTCAGAACCTGAATCTCAATCCGAATCCGAATCTGAAACAGAACTTGACTCTGAATCAGAATCAGAAGAAGACATGGCTGATGGACCACAAAACCGTCCTCTTAAGTATTATGCTACCCCATCTGAGCAAGAACCACATAACAGCATTGCCGCCCCTGCTATCAACCGGAATGATTTCGAGTTGAAACCCTCATTGTTGTCAGCCGTACAACAACATCAATTTTCTGGAAATCCTACGGACGATCCTAATGAACATTTGACCAAATTTGTGCAGTACGCAGACACAGTGAAGGCAAATGGTGTAACTGCAGACGCGATAAGACTACGTCTTTTTCCTTTCTCATTAAGAGACAGAGCTTGGGCTTGGTTGCAATCCTTGCCATCAAATTCCGTCACTACGTGGGATGAGTTGAAAAGGTGTTCTTAGCACGATACTTCCCACCAAGCAAAACAGCTATGCTGAGAGCCCACATTAATGGATTTCGACAAAAAGATACTAAGTCTCTTTACGATGCATGGGAAAGATACAAAGATATGATAAAGATGTGTCCGCATCACGGTCTTGAAGATTGGTTAGTCATCGATACGTTTTACAATGGTCTCTTGTACAATACAAGAATGACAATAGATGCCGCCGCTGGTGGTACACTTATGGACAAACCTTATACCGAAGCCTATCAACTCATTGAAAGCATGGCTCAAAACCATTACCAATGGGGAGGTAAAAGAACGCCAGTAGAAAAAGCCCAAACAAAAGGTGGAATGTACGAAGTTAGTAGTCTTGACCATGTCCATGCTAAGGTAGATACCGTTGCTCAAAAGATAGACAACTTGACCATAACACCCGCAGCCACCGTGACTGCCGTAGCTCCAAACTGCGAATTATACGGAGTACCTGGACATGCTGCCCCCGAATGTCAAATTTTGGCAGGTGTCTTCGCTGATCAAGTGAATTATGCTCAAGGAAACCCATATGCAAATACCTACAATCCTGGTTGGAAGAACCATCCAAACTTTTCATACAAGAATAATAACGCTCTGTATGCACCTGGCCAAGCGCCTGTTGTGCCATCAGGATATCAAAAACCCACTGCTAACGTTCCCAACGTTCCTAGAAAGTCAAACCTTGAAATTATGATGGAGAACTTCATTGCTGCACAAGCTCAACAAAACAAGGAGTTCCTTAACCAGAATGTTCACACCGGTGAGCAAATTAAACAATTAGCCAACAAGGTTGACGCTCTATCCACTCACAACAAAATGTTAGAAATGCAAATCTCACAAGTGGCTCAACAACAAGCGGTTACCGCTACTCCAGCTGGGAATCTTCCAAGACAAACTCAACTTAATCCGAAGGGACATGCAAACGCTATAACACTTCGGAGTGGAACAGAACTAGAAGGACCCACTGACCCAAGGATCGAAAGTCCAGCCATGTACCAAAAGCCTAGTAAGGAGTCTGAAAAGGAAGGCGAACCAAAGGAAAACGAGAAGGAAGATGATGGCAAAGAGGCTGAAGAGAAAGAAGAACCATATGTGCCTCTGCCGCCTTATAAACCACCTATCCCGTATCCCCAAAGATTCACTAAATCTAAAAACATAGGGCAATTTAAGAAATTTGTTGAACTTCTGAAACAATTGAATGTCACAATACCTTTCACAGAAGCAATCACACAAATGCCCTCATATGCTAAGTTCTTAAAAGAAATATTAACTAATAAGAAAAAGCTCGAGGATACTGAAACAGTTATTCTTACTGCAGAGTGTAGCGCTATAATCCAAAACAACATGCCTCCTAAGCTAAAAGATCCTGGTAGTTTCTCTATACCCTGTGTGATTGGAAAGTTTGTCATAGACAAAGCCCTGTGCGATTTAGGAGCCAGCATCAGCTTAATGCCCTTATCTATTTGTAAAAGGCTCAACATGGGAGAACTGAGACCAACAAGAATGTCTGTACAACTAGCTGATCGATCAGTGAAATTTCCTCTAGGAATGCTAGAAAACGTTCCAGTACGTATAGGACAATTCTGTATTCCTATAGATTTCATAATCATGGACATCAAGGAAGACTCAAACATCCCTATCATTTTAGGAAGACCATTCCTAGCTACTGCCGGAGCCATCATAGATGTGAAAAAAGGAAAACTAACTTTCGAGGTTGGTGAAGAAAAAGTAGAATTCATCCTCTCACAATTCTTCAAAGCACCTGCTATAGAAGATTCGTGCTGCTTCCTAGATGTAATTGATGAATGCGTTAAAGAAATGGAAAAACACCAAAACACGTATTCTGAAGTGCTGAGAATTCCGATACCACCAATTTTTGAAGATGATAATTGGCGTGGTGAATACCAAGATAATAATCTAAGTGAATGTCTCGCACTCACTCCTGGCCCTATGCCTTGCCCAAAGAAACCAGCTGTAGAACTAAAGACATTGCCCAAAGATCTAAGGTATGAATTCCTAGATATAGAACTCGAACGACCAATTATAGTCAATGCAGATTTAGGACAAATAGAAACCGAGAAATTATTGCATGTCCTGAGAAAGTACCCAACTGCCTTAGGCTATAACATCTCAGATTTGAAAGGAATAAGTCCCTCTATCTGTATGCATCGCATCATGCTTGAGGAAGACTGTAAAACCTCTAGAGAACATCAAAGGAGAATCAATCCCATTCTGAGTGATGTCGTTAAGAGAGAAGTGCAAAAGCTGTTAGAAGCAGGAATCATATACCCAATATCAGATAGTGAATAGGTTAGCCCAGTTCACGTGGTACCCAAGAAAGGAGGTGTTACAGTCATCAATAATGAAAAAGGCGAATATGTAGCACAACGTACTCAAACCGGATGGAGAATGTGTATCGACTATAGGAAACTAAACAAAGCCACTCATAAAGATCATTTTCCTTTACCCTTCATAGATCAAATGCTTGAATGTCTCGCCAAACACTTCCCACACAATTTGTTTTTATTTATTACTTTGTTTCTTTTCATCTTTATCATTATCTTTTATTTTGTTTTCACTTCGTTATTTTTCTTGTTACTTTTGTCTTACTATTTTTGGTCAATAATTTACTTTACTTACCGATGCGGTATATTTTTCAATTATTTAAAAAAAAATCAGTACTGATTATCTCATTATATGCCTCCAGGATTCTCATCTTTTTCTACCTTCTTCCTTCTCTATTTGCTTTACTTTTCCGACTAACTGTTAAGATGGATAATGAAGACACCATGGTTGTGCTATTCAGGGACGCTGTCCAATGGCACCGTTATGAGGTTCTCTCTCGCAGACCTATGGCCTTAACCAAATTCCCCCATGGACCTACCATAACTGCCTTAGGCATAGGAGATAGCATAGACTTTATGTTTAGCCAGATAGGATGGGAAGGTTTTGCTAGAAAGAAGTATCCAACCTACCACAGACTGACCCTAGAATTTCTAAGCTCATTGTCCTACAACCCTAACCATGGCATGGGATTTAATAGGGGTAAGATAACCTTTAGGCTATTTGGATACACATGCCACTTCAACATTAGAGAGATTACGGACCTGTTGGATTTCCCCAATGGACCCGACGTTTTTACCATGGCACAGGAGGATTTAGTAATGGAAGATGAACTGAACCTTTTCTGGAGTAGTATTTCAGGAGGACCTCATCATGACCCACACCATAGGGGCACCCTATGGTGTCCACTGAAATTCACAACCCGGCCATAAGATACTTTCATATGATTTTAGCCTACACCCTTTTTGGAAAAGCCGAGAATGACACCCTAGTCTCTAGAGATGAGTTATTTATCATGTTTTGTGTGTTTCAATCCCGACCCGTTAATGGAGCTACTTTTATGCTTGATAATCTCTGCAGGATTGCTCAAGCTGATCACGGTCCCATTGTGATAGGTGGCCTTGTAACAAAAATTGCTGATGCCATGGGATTTAGAACACGACTTTCCCGAGTGAACCCTCTAGGCGGATATAGGCCAATGAATATCACTTTCTGTTTTAACCGAGGACTCATTAGAAATCTTGGACCACCCCCATTTCAACTCCTGATCAATAATGAAGTTGTTTCACATTTTACACTGCCTGATCACGAGCGAACTAGTGTGCATAACCGCCACAACTGGCTATATGATTTAGATGAGCCACAGCCTGAAAAAGATCTTGGTAGCCATGTGTCTGATATTGAGATTGACCCTGAAACTCCTCCTCACTATCATGATTTCCCTAAGCATTCCATGAATAATACTGATATTGTTCCCCCTGCTAACATCCATGCTCTACTTGAAGCTTTTCGCACTGCACTTCAAGACATGAGAGATGAACTTCAACTTATCCGTCTTGACATTGTCGGTATAATGGATACCACCGTCGAGGAACTGGACCACCTGAACCAAGCGGTGCAATCTTTGAGACGCGGACGCAACTGATTTTTACTGTTTTTATTTACTGCACTTTCATTTTCCCTTAAAGCATTTATTTTTCACTGTTGAATTTAAAACTCACTGATGCATTTGCATCTGTTACTTTTGGATACTGAACAATTTTGATTCAGTTAATGCAATTTCATTTCTTTGGTTTTAATTTTATACTTTATCTATTTCAATAAATTCCATACTACTGTGGCTCAATTATATTTTACTGCGTGAATTGTTATGTATGCTTCAAATATATCATTACTGAGTGAATTGCTATGTGTGCTTCAACTATATCATTATTGTGTGAATGTTATGTGTGGCTCAATTATATTTTACTGCGTGGAATGTTGTGTACCATTTCCAAAAAAATATATATGCAATACTGGAAGTTTAGTTAAACTCTATTAAATTTATGGAAATTGAGGTGTCACGACCGTGACAGCTCTGTGACGTCCGTCACAGGCCTCACGCGAATGACGATCGTAACAACGTCTGTGACGATCGTCACAGACTAAAACCCTGTTATATCGTAATAGATCCCTCGAATCCTTCTTCCTTCCATTTCCCTTCCATTTTTCCTGCACCGTCCCACTCACCATTCGTTGCCATTGTCACCATAACTCCGCCCCGTTCAAAATTACCATTCGTCCACCATTAATCCACCCTCTCACCACATTTTTCTCTATAAAAACTCACTCAATTCACTCCAAATTCACAATTCCATAACCAACCCACATTATAAACCCAAAAAACTCTTGCATGCACAATGGCTCAACAACCTGACCTTTCACAAATAATTTTTCGCAATGGCGAAGCAGGCGAGTATCAAAGGGAGCAGTACCTCAAGTTCCACAAACGTTCTATCCAAACAACATGCTATCTTGACATTCCCTGTCTCGAAGAGCTTGGTTTGTTGGAAGGAGTTCGTTGGATGCTTCATAATTCGGGGCTGACTCACATTTGCACGCAAAACCTTCCGTCGTACGAAGCTCTGACATTGGAATTCCTTAGTTCCTTCTCCTACAACACCCCTTCAGACGACGCGCAGTTTCTCACAGGATCAGCCACTTTTAGGATGTTCAACACTGAGTACTCGCTTTCTCAAGACCAGCTGGCCGCCATGCTAAAATTTCACCAAGGCGACAATGTGCAGTACCGTGTGCCACGCGACGCAAACTGGCCGGACATGGCATTTGAAGTTTGGAGAACTTTAACGGGTGAAAGTGCTAATAGCTGGGAGGGGCTTAATGCTACTTTTATCCATAACCCAACTATACGATATTATCAACGCATTTTGGGGCACACCATCTTCGGAAGAATTAATAATCATAAGGTGAATTCAAAGGAGCTCTTCTTTATGCATTGTGTATTTACACCCGTACGGGTTAACGCCGTTTCATTCCTGCTGTCACACATTAGCTCCAGCTGTGCAAAAGGCACCACCCCTTTCTGTTTTGGAGGAATAGTAACCTCTATCGCACTAGCTTTGAATTTGGGAGACAAGCTTACCCACTTACCGTCTGTATCGGCGGTGTATCTGGATTTAGAACATTGTAGCAGCTCACGCTTGATTAAACTTAGAGAAGACAACAAATACAACCCTGTGGTACGAAACAAGGTGGTGAAGAGTATTGTTTTGCCCTGTCCAGCTCGAATTGATCCGAAGAACATGGCAAACTGGTTATTTGATTTGGATGCGCCGGAGCCTGATGCGGTTGCACCAGAAGGTCAGGCCAGAGATGACTATGATGAGATGGAACACGACCTCCCTGAAAATGACCCCCAGCCACCTGAAACACAACCAGCTAGCTCCACCTCCCTACGCCGTCGACGAAGCCACCGTGCTAGCTCCTGCCACTACTAATGACATCCTTGTGGCCTTGATGCAGAGAAAAGAGTTAGATGCCCAGCGAGACCAGAGATACCAGACTCAGCACGAGGAAATGATGGGTCTCATGAGGCAAATGCAACAAGACCAGCACGAGCATACCGAGAGGATGGACCGTCGAATGTCAAGTGTCACCGATGAGATGGGCGCTTTAACTACGAGGGTGGACAGCTTGTACGACCACGTCTATCATGTGGGTATGCCACATCCCCATGCACATGATGGACAGGGACGAGCTCGTGGCAGATCACGAGGACCTCAGTAGTTTTTCTTTTTCCTTTTCTGTTTTGATGTTCTTTTCTTTTTACACTATTTCAAAACATTGAGGACAATGTTAGACTCAGTGTGGGAGAGGAAACATTCGTTTTAGTTTATTTGCTAGTTTATGCTTTTATTTTCCTTTTATTGACTTTAATGTACTTCATGGCTAGTATATGAATATGTCTTCCGCAATATTAAATTTCCCCACTTTATTTTGCCTTAACTTAAAAAATTTTCATTGATTCGATGCATAACTCGATACGCCTTTAGAGTATATAGGTTGTCTTACGAGTAGCCTATGTTGGAGACTTGAGAAAGTATGAACAAAATTGATACCGTCTTGACACCCTAAACCTCTCATAATTGTGTTATTAGTTTGAGTACCTATTATACCGTTACCTTAGCTGTAAATTCTAAATTAGCCCCTAGTAGTTTATATTAGCAGTCAGCACCGCCTAAGCACAAGCTATGTGGAGAGCCGACGAAGATAAGTGATTGATACCCCAAGCTGCTAAAAATTTAAAAATTTCACGCCTTTGATTGTGGAATTGGAAATGCACCAAATCTAAAGAAAGCAAGCGATGAAAAAGGCAATATAGAATCTGTTGTTAGTTGGTTCAGAGGTATCTGGTACTGAACTCGGTAGGGCAGACTACGGTTCGATCCCCTACAACTTGCAAGCAGAATATGTACAAAAAGGGGTACCGCACATGTGTACCAGACCCCTCGTTTAAAGGATCAAAATCACTAACAGGCTACTCTACTATGTGCGTGCAAAAGGGCAAAGGGCTTAATGTGATTGCGTCAGAATGAAATCGGGCGAAATAAGAGTATTAGGTGAAGCTATAATAGAATGATTCGAACCAGTATGTGAAGGGGAGGTTTATGACCATGTTATGTGCTTTGTGTCATTAATGTATCTCTAGTGTTCGTTTGAGCATCTGTCGTTTCGAACAGAGGCCACACAACTATGTATGATTCAGAGGAGTGTCAGGTATGTGCACTGGATCCTGGTCTTCAGTCATGAAACTGGTCTCAGTTTCTTTTGAAATAAACCTCCCCTCGATCCTGGTTTTCAGCTACAGAACTGGTCTCAGTTTCTTTTGAAATAAACCTCCCCTCGATCATGGCCTTCAGCCACGAAACTGGTCTCAGTTTCTTTTGAAATAAACTTCCCCGCGATCCTAGTCTTCATCCATGGAATTGGTCTTAGTTTCTTGAAATAAACTTCCCCTCGATCCTGGTCTTCAGCCATGGAACTGGTCTTAGTTTCTTGAAATACACTTTCCCTCAATCTTGGTCTTCAGCCATGGAACTGGTCTTAGTTTCTTCTTGTCAAGTTTTTCTCTTGACAAGGAACGCTATCGATAGCGGTCTTCATCAAACTTCTCGCCGAGGTTTACTTGGGAGATGCCATTTGTCTGATCTACATGGGAAAAACAAGACTCTTGAGAGCTCGTGTTTTGTTTGGCGAGAGATTTCTTAGGAGGATGTAACGTCCAAGAGTCTTTTGTTGAGGAGCTTCCGCTGGGATTTTTTTTTAATCCGAGAAAGCAAAATATCATCTTCAATGATGAAGGTTGAATCCTCAAGGGTGTGTAACTTAATTGTCTTCTTGCTTTTCAGAGGTTCAAGTTATCAAGGTGGTCGATGACCGATTTAAATCCAGGGATAAACTGGAGAGAGATTGTTTAGACGATACTTTTCCTGAGGAAATGACTCTAACCGGGATTTTGTCCTATCTGACGTAGAAAGGAAAACTGACGACTCTATCAGAGAGAGGATGTTTATCACTTGGGGATGAGTATGACCGAAGTGATAGTAATGCAATATGAATATGAATCAATCATGTGGGATGTATGAGATGTTGATGCTGACAAAACAGACACGACATACAGACTGACGATGAGTTCAAATGGATACTCGGCCACTCTGGGAGATAAGGGTATTACTGGAGATTCTGAAAGTTGCATTTTTTCTTAGGAGCAGGGATTCCTGCGTTCGTTCCGATTTTAGGAGGTACAAACCTACTAGGGATAGAAATCCATTCTTGTTTTTTCCAGGGGTGGACCCTACTGAGGGAGAAAAACCAATCATTAGTTCTCAGAGGTAAGAACTTTATCGGGGATGTCAGATGGGACATTCCGTCTAAAGCAATCTGTCCTTTATTTAGGGTGTACTAATCAAATGGAGTGTTTTGATTCTACACTTTGAAGTTTGACCACTATCGGAGAAGCCGTCGATATTCCCCTTTGTGTTCAGCAATAAAAAAGAAATTGCCATCTTTATTTTAAAAGCGGAAGTAAATTTGACAAGACACAAGTCATTTTTTTTTGTTTCAAGAATTTTAATAAAATAAACATGTCATTTTGCACAACAGAATGAATGAGAATTGCAAACAAAATGCACAAAGGCTCAAATTTTATTGATAGAATGGTAATCAGCCAAGCGCATGGTCCCATGGAGCATTACAAAGTTTAGAAAATGGTAATTTAAAGGGAAAGGGGCTACATTGAAACATGACGACCATTATCCTTCCACCAACTTTGAATTATGGACATTCTCAACTTCTGTCGAAGGTGACCTTGACTGAAGTTTTCCTGACGGATGTCGTTACCGCTGAGGAGTCAATCCTGTCGGATATAGTTACTTGCCATGAATTCCTAACTTTTGCCTAGATTGCCCTTTCAGGTTTTCAATCTATCGGGATGACTGTTGTTTATGTCTCTAAATTTTGCCTGGACTGCCCTTTCCGGTTTTTAATCCAACAAGACATTTTTTTTTTAATTTAGGCGAAGTATTTCTTGACTACATCAACATTCGTGGGGTAGGTAAACTCCTCTCCATCCATGGTCACGAGTCTCAAGGCACCACCTGAGAAGGCTTTCTCAATAACATAAGGGCCATCATAATTCGGAGTCCATTTGCCCCTAGAATAAGTAAGAAATGATTGTATCTTCTTGAGCACTAGGTCTCCTTTCCTAAAACCACGGGGTCAGACCTTTTTATCAAACGCCTTCATCATCCTTTGCTGATATAACTAACCATGGCATAAATCCGTCATTCTCTTTTCTTCTATTAGGTTTAGTTCATCGTATCTACTTTGACATCATTCAACTTCTATTAGCTTGGCTTCCATCAATACTCTCATTGATGGGATCTCTACTTCTATGGGGAGCACTGCTTCCATGCCATATACTAGAGAGAAATGGGTTGCCCCTGTTGAAGTGCGGATAGATGTGCGATAATTGTGAAGAGCGAAGGGTAGCATCTCATGCTAATCTTTGTAGGTTACAACCATCTTCTGAACGATCTTCTTGATATTTTTGTTGGCTGCCTCTACTGCTCCATTCATTTTAGGCTGGTAGGAAGATGAGTTATGGTGTTCAATTTTTAACTCAGCACACAACTCTTTCATCATCTTGTTGTTCAGGTTAGATCAATTATCCGTAATGATTTGGCTCAGAACACTATAACGACAGATGAGATTGTTCTTGATAAATTGGACCACCACTTGTCTGGTCACATTGGTGTATGATACCGCTTCGACCCACTTGGTGAAGTAGTCAATGGCTACCAGGATGAACTGATGTCCGTGTGAAGCTTTGGGTTCAATTATGCCAATCATGTCGATTCCCCATATAGAAAAAGGCCATGGAGAAGAAATAATTTTAAGATGCGTTGGCGGTACATGGATTTTGTCAGCGTATATCTGACACTTGTAACACTTCCTCATGTACTTGTAGCAATCGGATTCCATTGTCAGCCAATAATATCCTACTCTCATAATTTTCCTTGCCATTGTGTGTCCATTGACATGAGTGTCAAAGGAACCTTCATGAATTTCTTTCATTAGCATGTTTGTTTCTTGTCTGTCTACGCATCTGACCAAAACCATGTCAAAGTTTCTCTTGTAGAGTATATCATTGCTTAGGAAGAAGTTGCCAGCCAGTCTTCTGAGAGTCTTCCTATCTTTTCTCGATGCCCCAGGCAGATATTCCTGCCTTTGAAGAAAGAATTTGATATCCTGATACCATGGTTTGTCATCTATGACTGCTTCAATTGCGAAGATGTAAGCGGGCCTATCAAGGCGAATCTTGGGTACATCGTTCCATTGACTCACACTGATCATGGAGGATAGAGTAGCCAGTGCATCGGCCTTATGGTTTTCTTCAAGAGGAATGTGATGAAACTCAATCTTGTTGAAGAAGGGTAATAACTTTCTTGCGTAGTCTTTGTAAGGAATCAATCCTGAATGATATGTGTTTCATTCTCCTCTGATCTAATTTATAACCAAGGTTGAGTCTCCATGCACATCCAAGTTTTTTATCCTTAATTCAATGGCTTCTTCGAGACCCATGATGCAAGCTTCGTATTCGGCCTCATTGTTTGTGCATTTGAATGCCAATCTGGCAGTGAAAGGAATATGGATACCCTGAGGTGTTACGATGATTGCCCCAATTCCGTTTCCATAAGCGTTGACAGCTCAGTCGAATATTAATCTCCATTGGGATCCTGGCTCTGGCCCTTCGCTTGGTAGCGTTTCATCGCAATCTTTCACTTTTAGGTACATGACATCCTCGTATGGGAAGTCAAATTTGACTGATTCCTGATCATCAATCGGTTGATGAGCCAAATGATCAGCTAAGATACTTCCTTTGACGGCTTTCTGGGCATGGTACTCGATGTCGTATTCTGATAACAACATCTGCCAATGGGCAACTCTTCCTGTTAAAGCAGGCTTTTCAAAGACGTATTTGATTGGATCCATCTCAGAGATTAACCAAGTCGTGTGACAAATCATGTACTGGCAAAGACGTTTGGCTGCCTAAGCCAGAGCGCAGCAAGTTTTCTCGAGCATAGTGTATCGAGTTTCACAGTCTGTGAATTTCTTGCTTAAGTAATAAATGGCAGTCTCATTTCTTTTTGTCTCGTCTTGTTGACCAAGCATACAACCCATGGAGTCTTCCAAGACTGTTAAGTAAATTATTAGTGGTCTTTCTTCCACTAGAAGAGACAGAATTGGTGGATTCGGCAGATATTCTTTGATGCTGTCGAAAGCCTTTTGGCAGTCTTCTATCCATATACAACTTTGATTCTTTCTGAGTAGTTTGAAGATTGTCGCGCATGTTGCGGTCATGAGAGATATGAATCTCGAGATGTAATTGAGACGTCCCAAAAATCCTCTTACTTGTTTTTCAGTCTTTGGAGAAGGCATTTCTTGAATGGCCTTGACTTTGTCGGGATCAACCTCAATTCCGTTTTGGCTGATGATGAATCCCAAGAGCTTTCCCGAGAGAGCACCGAATGAGCACTTATTAGAATTCAAGCAGAGTTTGTATTTTCTCAAACGCTCGAAGAACTTTGATAGGTGTTCCACATGCTCTTCTTCTATTTTAGATTTAGCAATCATGTCATCGACGTACACTTCAATCTCTTTGTGCATCATGTCATGAAACAGAGTTGTCATGGCCCTTTGATAAGTTACCCTGCGTTCTTTAGACCGAACGACATTACATTGTAACAAAAGGTTCCCCAAGGGGTGATGAATGAAGTTTTCTCCATGTCTTCCGGTGCCATTCTGATTTGATTATAGCCTGAGAATCCATCCATGAAGGAGAAGACTTGGAATTTTGCTGTGCTGTCTACCAACACATCAATGTGTGGTAGGGGAAAGTCATCCTTTGGACTTGCTTTGTTCAAATCCCTGTAGTCTATACACATTCTGACTTTTCTATCCTTTTTCAGAACTGGAACTATATTGGCTAGCCATTGAGGATATTCTGAGGTGGCAAGGAACCCTGCGTCGATCTGCTTCTGCACTTCCTCCTTTATCTTGATGGCCATATCTGGATGATTCCTTCTCAGTCTTTGTTTTACTAGAGTACATTCTGATTTCAGTGGTAAGTGATGTTCCATGATGTTGGTATCCAACCATGGCATGTCCTGGTAGGACCAAACAAACACATCCAGAAATTCTTTGAGAAGTTTTATCAAGCCTTCTCTGACTGTTGGACTGAGTAGTGCTCAAATCTTAACTTCATTCTTTTCTTCTTCTGAACCCAAATAGACCGTTTCCAACGGCTCTTTATAAGGTTCAATGGACCTTTCCTTTTGTCTGAGTAGTCGAGAGATCTATTCCGGAATTTTTTCGTTCTCTTCTTCTTCAGCTTCAAATACCGGGAATTCAAAGTTGGGAGAAGGCATTGGATCGTATGTTTCAATGGGGTTTAAAACAAGTAATCTGCCTGACGTGATGACTCTTTTTTTTAGAAAAGACAGAGAGAATGCAAAAGTGTGTGCAGTGTATTTTCTTAAAATGCTTGTTTTTATTTTGGGTTGTTTATTAGGATTACCATTTTCTTGAAAACGAAAAGTGAAAATAGAAATGAAAGCGGGAATTCAGAATGACATTATTTATTCATGATTTGTCGATTCTTAAAACACAACCCTATAAAAAAAAACTCTGTTGCTTTGGGCGAAGCAAAGAGGGAGATTTATAGAAAAGTAAGCCCTATAAAACTTCCATTTCACCCGGGCAAAGGTGAAAGGTCAAAACAAAGATGTGGCAATTACTTCTATTTATGAACGACTTTCGAGACATTGACCGCAACCCAGTGGCGACGAACTCCTCTGTGGATCACAAAGTCCGGTACTTTCTTTCTTGGTTTGTCTTCAGAAATGACACTGATTTCTGGTGGAGTAGGATCATTGGAGTCTTCTTCCCATGCAGAGTTATCATAAGAGGACTCTTCTGTCACGTCTTCCATAATATTTTCACTCTCGAGAGGATCTCCCCATCCAGTTGGCTGGATGCCCTCGTATCTAATGCGAGAGCTTTCGGGAGCGGTGTATTTGACTAGAAAGGCGTACTTACCGCTTGGATGCCCAAAGGTATCCCAGGTTTCTGTGGGAATAAACGAGTCATCTTCCTCAATGACGTTGACTTCAGGAAATGCGTAGTTAATGAATTATTGTCTTGCGACCTTTGCAAATTCATCAACTTGGTGTTGGACATTTTCAGAATGTTCTTAGTAAGGATTCCATGACTCTGGGGGAACAGGCGTATTCTTTCCAAGATTATTCAGCTGATAGGCATTATCTGGCTGACTCTTTTGCCCCGAGTTTTCCATGTAAGACTTCCAGATAGGCAAATCATCTAGGGGATCATAAGAATTATAGTCAAAGTTGTCTTTCATCAGAGTGTCTTCCTTCAATGAGTTAGGTGGAGCACGACATCCTTCGGGATCACAATCTCCATAGATTATTCTGACATTTGATCTTGGTATATATCTGGGACTTTGCTTCGGAGAGCAAAATGGCATGTATGTTTCTTCCTGAGATATATAACCTTCATCATTGACATAAGACTTCCACTCTTCATCTGTATCAGAAGAGTTGTTCCCATCTATGGTGTGGACTTATTGAGATACTGGGTGGAGGAAGCCTCCGTTGTGAAAGAAATCCTGAATGGGACGAAAACTTTCATCCTTCTTTGTAGTCTGGGTACATGTTGATGAAAAACCAAGATCTTTTCTTGTCTTGTTATCAGTAGGAATTACAATCTGTACCCATCCTTTTATGTCACCACTCCTCATTACTTTGAGAGCGTCTTTATATGAGGAAATCGACGTTCCTTTGTTTTGGAGATTCTCATTGCTCACCGAGAGTGCTTGAAATTGAGTTCCCATAATTTCCTCTGGTTCTACGCAGGAGAATGATGATAATTTGCTCACAATTAAAGCCTGCTCTCCGCATACCGTGACTAATTTGTCGTTCTTGACATACTTCACCTTCTGGTGAAGTGTCGAAGTGACTGCCCCGACTTCGTGTATCCAAGGTCTTCCTAATAAGCAACTGTATGCCGCTCGGATGTCCATGACCTGGTAAGTGACTTTTAAAGTGTGAGGACCTATAGTTATGGGAAGATCGACTTCGTCGATAACCATTTTTCTGGATCCGTCAAAGGCCTTGACGATGATCTCACTGTCTCTCATATGAGTACCTTGAAAAGATAATCGTACCAGAGTTGACCTTGGCATGACGTTCAAAGATGAACTTGTGTCTACCAGTACGCTGGCTAAAGCATCGTCCTGGCAACTGACTGTGATATTGAGTGCCATATTATGGTTTTTGCCTTCCTCTGGAAGTTCTTCATCACTGAACCCCAAGTTGTTGCAGGAAGTGATGTTGGAGATAATGTTGTCGAATTGCCCTACTGTCACATCTTGTTCTACTAAGGCCTGTTCTAAAACCTTCTGTAGAGCTTCCCTGTGAGCTTCTGAACTAAGCAGGAGAGATAACACAGAGATCCGAGATGGAGTTTGCAACAATTGATCCACAATGTTGTACTCGCTTTTTTGGATGAGCCTTAGCATCTCATCGTTTTTCTTTACAGGTTCTGGATTACGGGATTGACCGATTTGTTGGTTAAGAACTTCGACTTGAGGTTCCTTTTCTTTGGCAGGTTCTCCAACTCCTCTATTGAAGATTCGATCGCTCCGGGTAACTCGACTGATGTCGACAATGTTTACAATGGAGGGTAATGGAGTTTCTTTTCCATTTTCTATGGTCGTTGCACTGTACTTTTATGGGATAGCCTTTTCTGACTTATATGGCATTGGTCTTGGCAAGTAGACGACCACAGGGTTTTTTGGGCCTTTCGACCGTCGTAGGCAACCTCGATCAGCTCTAAGTTTGGAATTTTTCTATTGTCAAGAGAGATTTTTGACTCATTGAGCAGAGGAATTATGGCACAAACGTCCTTGGTTATTCCATGATTGACAGGTTCTTTTTTATTGGAGACTGAGACAATGCTTTTTTCTAGTAGTCCTTGGTTCTTGTTTTGAACAGGGAGGTATCCTTGTATCATGTTGATTGATTCAGAATTCAAGCGTGGTTGAATTTCCTTTCGGTCTAACTGATGCTGGAGAGCTGCTCGCATGAGATAACATCCTTGGTTATTTTCCGAGCATATTTCACAACGTTCATAATTGTGAGGCGGTACCCGACCGTATCCACTTTGTATGCAGTGCATCCTTACCAGATCTGTTTCTAGTAGGCAGATATCACAACTTTGGTGCCTATCAGGATCCCCATTAGTCATGTTAACTTGTTGTGTGTCTTCATCCTGGTAGATCGGAAGCCACCAGTGGTCTAATAGATGTTGAAGAGTTCTTTGTACAAGCACACAACCTTGGCCGTTTTCGTAGCATTCTTTACAGTCTTGATAATCGTGTGAGGACAGAAAACCAATTCTGACCTGCTTGGCATGCAATTCCACTAGACTGGTATTCATTAAGTGAATGTCGAAGATTTGAACCATGTTAACCTGATGATCATTCCTTTCATGGTAGTCTTGGATCCATCCAAGATCCATTTGACGTTGGAGGGCCTCTTGTACAAAAGAGCATCCTTGATTGTCTTTTGAGCAGATAGTGCCAACATTGTAACCGTGCCTTGGAAAATTGTAATACTGACTTTGTCTTGAATGTATTTCCACTAGATTGACATTCATTGTACGAATGTTATGGTTCTGAACAATGTTGGGATGTTCATGGGCCATGTTTACTTCATGAATCCTATGATCCTGAATCCAGCCTAGATCCATTTGCTCTTGAAGAGTTGTTTGCACTATGGCACATCCTTGATTATCCTTGGAACAAATACCACACTGATGATAGTTATGAGATGGCACATGGCCGTACTCACTTTTTCTACAATGCATTTTTACCAGGTTGGTTCCTAGTAAGCGTACATTGTGAATTTGATAACTGATGCCAGATTCTCGTTCTATCAGGTTTACCGTAGTCTTATCATGTTGCGGTAACGGGTTCGTCTGAACATTCGAAATAGTATATTTGAAAGATAAAACCCCATTCCTGACGAGCTTCTGTATATCAGACTTGAAGCTGAGGTAATTCTCAATGTTATGTCCCGATCCTTCTTGAGGGTAAGGGCAAGTTTGATCTACTTTGAACAATAACGGTGGATTTTCTGGTACTGTAAGAGGAGTCCTGGTTTGAACGTGCCCCTTGGCCAACATAAGTGGAAATAACTCTGCATACAACATTGGTATAGGGTCGAACCCTGACGGGGTCGTGTAGTACGATTGTTATTATTGTACTGCGGGCGAGCCTGCTGAAGAGGCTGTTGCTACCTTTGCTGATACTGTTGTTAATTTGGTTGGCTCTGAGCAACCTGAGGTTGATAAGTTGGAGCCGGCGCCGGGTTGATAGCGGGAGTTACTGCTACTACCGGTTGATACCTTCACCTTGGCTTTCCCAGAGAGATATTACTGATATCTTACTCTTTCTTCTTTTGGAAAACACTACCGTATATTTTAGTACTGCTGGATAGCTATGCATCTTTGACCAACCGTCCTTCTCGGACTTCTTCTTCAAGGCGTACTCCCATGTTCACCATTTCAGTGAAGTCACTGGGTGCACTGGCGACCATCCGGTCATAATAAAACGAGCTTAATGTTTTCAGGAATGATATGCAAAGAATGAAAATGTTTTTTAGTTTTTGTTTTCAAAATAACTTTTAACAATTATATTGCAAATATCATACAGCAGTGGAGACCCTTTTATTGAACTCGAAAGATTGCAGTATTTTACAGGGAAAAGTACAGTATTTTACAAATGCGAGAAAGGAAATTAGGCCTATGCATCCTGAGTTTTCTCTGAGGAAAGCTCAGATGCTGGTTCCTAAATTTTTCTTTTCTTTGATCGAGTCTCTCCAACTGTTGTCGGGTCGACGATCCTTTGCCAAGTGAAATGAGTGAGCAAATTTCTCCGTTCCTCCTGACTTTCTATGGCATGCTGCTCTAATATCACAATCAGAGCATCCTTTTTTTCAGCAGTTCATGGATCTTGGTACATTCCAGATTAAGAATCTGGTACTTGTTATTCCAAGAGTTCTTCTCGCGTTGGACTTTATTAAGAGTGATCAGGAGTTTTTCCGTATCAGATATGAAATAAAGGACATATTTCTTTAAGGGAAAAAATTCTTGACGAGGGTACGACATCCTCAGTTTGATGGCTCTAGTTTGTACCCAGTGGAGATAAGGTTCTGCAGAGATGCACTTTGGCTTCCCAAGGGACTCTCTCCCCTTCCTGCAAATATGTAGTCAGGCATGCACTATTTCTTTCTTTAGTGCCCTGTCATTTTCCCCTTCCTTGAAGAAAAGACCTTCCAGATGAGCATTATGTGGGATATTCTTCATCGGGTATCCAAGTTGACGGCGAGCTAAAATTGGATGATAGTTAATCCCTCCTTTGGTACCAATGAGGGGTACATTAGGGAAATTTCCACATTTGTCGATGATCCTTATCCCTTCGTAAATCCGATTGTACCAACTTATGTCTGAATTGGTAAGAGACATAATCTTCTGCGACCATTGCAGATTACTCTTGTGATCCCAAAAAGCAGCAGACTTGGGCAAGTGGGAAATAACCATTTGTAGAGTAATGGTACACAGCATGCAATCATCCCTCCACTGTACAAATTTGTTAAGTGTATAGAATGATAAGCATCCACGAGCAAGGTTGGGACCCCAATTAAGAATATCTTAACAACATTGGTGTCAACGAAGTTGTCAATGTTGGGAAAAAGGAATAACCCATACATGAGTAGAATAAAGACGTCCTCAAAAGCAGTTATGTTTTCTATACTGGCAAAGTATGAAGCTTTTTCCATCAGGAATTTAGCTGGTAAACCCTGGATTCCTCCCTTGGTGGTCATATGAGTCTCGATTTCTGACTCTTCCAAAGAGATTGCTCTTGCAATGGCTTGATTTTTTGGAATTTCTTCCAGTCCAGAAAGTGGATCTTGATTAGTGATAGGAAAATCAACCAGGTGGGAGTACTCTTCCAGTGTTGGTGTGAGCTGGTAATCTGGGAAAGTGAAGCAGGGTATTCCAGATCGTAGAACTGAACCAGTGTAGATAGGATCCCTTCAACCATGTTGACCTTCAAAAGAGATAACAGTCCTCTGTGCTTAGCTCTGAAAGCCTCGGGATTAGTAATCATTCTTCCCAATTTCCTTAGATCTTCCAGTTTTGGAACCTTGAAGGTGTACTTGTGCATTTTTCTTCTACCGAAATCCATAACGCAACCTCTGATATTTCTAATTATTGTTTTAGTTATTTTAGAAAAATATTTTTTCTTGTTTTGAAAAAGGTTTTTTAATGAATGCATGAATGTATGAATGCAGGAAACAAAAACATTTGAAAACATGGGTTTAGCGGTTCATCGTCACGAGCATGGAGCCATGGATTTACCCATCCCTAAAGGTGTGCACTAAAGGCCAAAATGTGTACCTGTAGAACGGGTTCTAACAAAGGTTCCCAAAATCATTGACCCCTCTCGAGGATATTAACAGCAAACTGATTGACTCATGGGTGCTGTAATATCCCAAGATGAATCTCCTTTGAGTGTAGTATCGCGTATTAACTATTCCCGATAGTCACCGCACTACCTAATGGTCAAATGGTTAAAAGTCTACTAATCCTCAGATTCAAGGGTAACCCAATGGGAAAAACAATGCTTTCACGACATGCTCGTTCAACATTGGTAATTCCATGCGGGCACCTCCACTGATTTAGTGGACTCTCAAGTCAACTTGGTCGGGATTCACTCCTTATAAGCCTCCCTGAATACGCCACCACTTATCTTAATGTTCTCTCGGACTCACCACATGCGTATCAATCGCATTCCCAGATAACAGTAATGTAAACACAGGTATCAAATAATATGATAGCAGATGGTATATATATATATATATATATATATATATATATATATATATATATATATATAATGAGAAAGCAAGTAAGATATTAGAAAAATAAATGCAAAGCAAGGCCTAGACCTCCTAGGAAATCTAATCCTAAACTCCCCAGCAGAGTCACCATCTTTCTGTAGCGTGCGGTTTTTTTCGATGAAGTGACCACCTTACCGCAAATGGATTTTGTGCTACTTTCTGATTTCTGTATTTATCCTATGTAGCTAGAAAGGAAGGGGAAGATATCTTAAAGTAACCCTGCACGCAAATGTTTTCTTTAACAAATGCTAAGAGATCGGGGATCGGGGTCTGGTTATACAAAGGGGAGCTATTAACACCCAGTGTATCTATGGTAATCCATAGGAACCTTCTTTTGCATGTATTTTCTGTTAACTTGAAATACTTTCTTGTGTTTATCTGCTGTGGATTGGGAAAGGTTTCTCCTTTGGGAGGATTGACAGACTATTTTTGTTGTTTTCAGGTTATCTGTTGTTTTTGGTAAGGTACTGGACCTAAGATTTTTTTGATTTGTGTGCTCGCTAAGATTTTGCAATCTTATGCATACGTATTCCCGTAAAGAGATTTGGGAAATTAGAGCAATCGTAGTTCCTCCAATTTCTATGGGAGGAAAGATATTTTATGTCTTGTTCAAAGCCCAAGATTGAAGCTAAAAGGATGTTTGTGTCTTGTTCAAAGGCCAAGATTGAAGCTAAAAGGTTGACTGAGAGAGAATTTGTCATCTCTAAAGAGAGATATCTCATTTATTCATCACAAATTTGGATTATAAGGGAAATTACTTTAACTGGGATATGTAGAATCCAACAATGCCATAATTTCCTCTATAAGAGGGATGTCATAAATGAAGAAGCTTTAACTCAGTGTAGAGCAATGCCACTTTTTCCTTTATGAATCTTTCATGCTAAGAGAGGGACAATGGCTTGGATGTTAGGGATCCAGAGGCTTGCCACTTACAGCAGTTAGATGAAAGATAAATTTTAGCCAGGATAAAAGAAAGACCCCAACTTGGATTTTGAATCAACAAGTGTGCCACTTATATCAATTATCTGGAAAAAGGTTTTGATTATTTGTTTTGATATGTGATGTATAGAGGATATATATTCCTATAGAGAGGGCTCATGGTCTCATCTGAGGGGATGTTGAGTTTTGTGTGCCTTGATCAAAGCCCAAGGTTAAAGCTAAAGGAAACTGACTCCACTAGGGAGAGTTTTGTCTGTCTTGTACAAAGCCCAAGATTGAGGCTGACTGGGGAAAATTCTTATATGAAGCCTAAGAGGAGGCTATCTTTTGCTGAGGATTTATTGAAATCCAGGATCAGGTCCAAATTGTTTTAGGGAATCCAAAGATTTTACTCTGGATGGGAATCAAGGAAGAGTTAAATTACCAGATGCCACGAGGTTCTGATTTTATTGGGGATTTGTTGATGGTAAATTGACCCTGACTGGGATGTTTTCAAGGTGAAAGTTAAAAGGTTTTAAATGGTGAGTTTGAAAACCTTAAGGTTTTAAATGGTGTATGGGTGAAATGGTCATGGTTTTCCCTGTGTTTTTAGGAAACTTGAGGGTTTTGGTATAAAGTTCAAAAGGGGACTATGATAAATGAGACTTTCCAAGTCTATTTGAATGAAGCCCAAGAGAAGGCTGAGACTGTCCAAGTCCTCTTAAGAAGTGGTAGACTCTGGTGTAGAGAGGGGTCTTTGTATGATGCCCAAGAGGAGGCTGTTGGTTTGAGGGATGAAGATCAACCTTTAGATGGTAGCGTGTTCTGGAAGTTTGACTTTCTAGGGATTAGACTAGAAGAGATGATCAATTTCTATCCTATGCTTTTAGAAAGCCTGTGGGTACTTGTACTAATCCCAAGAGGAGGCTGGGGAACTTCTAAGTAGCCTGGTGGTCCTTGTACTAAGCCCAAGAGAAGGCTGGGGAACTTCTAAATGCGCGCCAATGGTCATCTTCTTCTTCCCCGTGCCCGCGCCATGGATGGTTTGAAAAACCCCACTTATCTTTATGATTACTTAATGATTTTGCATGATTCAAATATCAATCTCACTCGTTTTTGAACAAGGATTCCAATGGTACCAATTAATTGCATTTATTTTCAGTGTGGAGTGAGAAATCAAGTGATGAACACATGAACCCTAATTTCTACAAGAACACTGTGAAATCCTATACACGATAACTAGAAAGCATATGATTGAGGGGAAACACTCTACATAAATGCAGAAATATGTTTGTAACTTGAAAACACATTTATGATGCATGAATCATAGAGTTCGAGAGTTCAGGCTTACCTGTTGTAAGAAGAAATCAAATTGTGTGTTGGAGGTGTTACATATGTTGTTTGATGACTTTGACAGCTTCAATGGACCTTATGTAAGGCATTTGGTAGCTTGGAATGGATTGAAACAACCTGGATCACTTTGTGGCAACTCAACTGCAAACAGGCCTGAGTTTGATTTTGAGCTTTGCGATTCTGAGGTTACAAATGTGTGAGAAGTATTTGGATATCTTACATATGATGTATATGATGTGTCTCTACCATTGGTTTTGATAGAATTACTTCCTATTGAAAAATTCGCATGTTACTTGAAAAGGAAGCAATTTTTGGTTTTTGAGAGTGAAATGAAGAAGAGCATGTGTTGTTATGCTTTGGTGTACTCAAACTGATCATAAAGGATCCCTATTTATAGTAGAGAAAGTTTTTTCGGGAGCAATAGTGATTGGGGGCTGATCATGGTGTGTAGCTTGTAGCCATTGACTTGGATGTTCCAAAGTGCCAAGTCAACTCTTAGCTTGACTCCATTCTATTTCTGCAGGTTTGAATGCTCAGAGTTTGGACTAAATCTTGACTGGTATGGATTGTTATGGCTTGGTTCATGACATCTCAGTGCATTTCATTGATGTAACCTTGCCAAAATTGAATTTCAAAGTTCATGTCATGATGGTTTTGCATATGCCAAGTTGAATCCTTGACTCCTTGATCAAGAAACAAGTGAGTCATCAGAAGTTTTGTGTTTTTGGAAGATGACAAAGTTGGCAAAATGGCAAGACTTGAGTGAAAAAATCATGTGGCCCAAGTTATGTATCTATGCTGTTGTGTAGCCAGGGTGAAAAATACCATTTTGGGAAGCTTATAACTCCTTGCTCAAGTTAAATCATGGGAAGCTCTTGTACTTTTTAGAAATCCCCTATATCATACTTCAACTTTGATGTTTAACTTTGGTCTTGATTTATCTTGGATCATAATGAAAAATGGCCTCAAAGTTGGAAAAAATGCAAACAACTTCTGTCCAAAATTTGATAAGTGTTTGAAAAGTGTCCATTTTCCATTTTTTGTGATTTTGATCAATTCATAACTCAAAATCCATGAGGATTTGGAATATGTTGTAGTTGACAGTTGTAGCGAGCGATTTTGGACGCGGTTCTTAAGCGCTGGTCGCTCTCTGCGGTTGAGCTTAAAACTACAGGTCGATTCATTTTTTATCCTATTGTGAGCTGAATAAGGAAGGGAAATAGATGTCTCCAATTAACCCTGCTTTGCATACTGAGTTTAAACAGCAGTCTGTTAGGTTACGAATGCTATCAATGTGGGGGGGCCTTTGTACTGGTTATTCGTATTTCGCCAATACAGGTTTCTTTCTTTCGATCTGGGCAGAAGGTTTCTGGCGGGGAATAAGGATTAGGATGTTAGGACTGGTGCTTTTGAATTACTGCTTGTGATTGATGGAGATATGGGATTTGGGTTTTTTGTTGATTGCGCTCGCTAAGATCTTTTCTTTCGATCTTATGCCTACGTATTCCCGTTTACCGAAACAGGGAAATCAGAGCGTTCGTAGTTCCTCCTATTCTATGGGAGGAAATTGGTTTTTGGTGTCTTGTTCAAAGCCCAAGACGTGAAGCAAAAGGTGGTTTGTATCTTGTTCAAAGCCCAAGATGTAAAGCTGAAAGGTCTATTTGTGTCTTGTTCAAAGCCCAAGACGTGAAGCTGAAAGACCTCGACTTTAGAGAGAATTGGTCATCTCTAAAGAGGGGAGAAGGAGAATTACTTTAACTGGGATACGCGGATCCGAGCAATGCCATAATTTCCGAAGAAAGGGTTTTAACCTGAAGGAGAAGACTTTAACTCAGTGTAGAGCAACGCCATCTTTCCTTAGGAATTTCTCATGCTAAAAGAGGGACAGTGGCATGGATGTAGATGATCCAGAGGCTTGCCGCCTACAGCGATTAGATGAAAGGAGTTGTTGATGTTTGTGTACTGTGAACGAGGCACAGCTTTGATGCTAAAAGGTCGATTGGATCAACCAGTGGTTTTCTTATACAAAGCCTAAGAGGAGGCTAATTTCCGCTAGGAAAATCATTATACAAAGCCTAAGAGGAGGCTATTTTGTGTCTCGTACAAAGCCCGAGAGAGAGGCTAAAAGTTTTTGACCCAGTGGGGCATATCGTTATACAAAGCCTAAGAGGAGGCTAGCAAAGAGTTGACTCAGTTAGAGAATCTTTTATACTCAGTAATAGAGTGTTTTTGTATCTCGTACAAAGCCCGAGAGAGAGGCGAAAAGGTTGTTTTGACTCCACTGGGGAGAATTTTGGTATCTCGTACGAAGCCCGAGATGGAGGCTATTGTAACTGTTTCAGTTGAGTGACAGATCCAATATACTGATTTAAAAGAGAAAATCAGTTCTTATATGAGTAACACTGTACACAGGGATTTAATTTGAGGATCAGGGATATTTCATTCTCTTTGAGGAAACGGGAAATCCAAAGGGTATCGAGACTATCCGAGTCTGCGGGTTTCCTTCCTATTTAACGAAGGGTGCTTGAGAATGTCTTTGAGACTCAAGGAAGTTAGACTGTCCAAGTCTAGAGTTTTATCTTTTGTACTATGCTTCGAGAAACAGTAGTAGACTCTATGAAAGGACTGTTCTATGAGGATGACTAGGTTCTGTTCCTATACCTCTAGGAGGTCGTCGGGACAATTTGTACGAAGCCCAAGAGGAGGCTGGAATCTTTTAAGAAGCTGACGGGTCCTTGTACGAAGCCCAAGAGGAGGCTATCATTCCCGAAGGAAGAGATCATTATACGAAGCCTAAGAGGAGGCTGTGAATACTTCTAAGAAGCTGTAGGGTCCTTGAATAATGCCCAAGAGGAGGCCGATGCTTTTAAGAAGCCCGTGGGTCTATCGTCTCCTTTCCATTAGGAGAGATAACTCTTTTAAAGATGAAAACCACTGGTAAACGTGCGAGGTTTACTATCCAGCGACTTTTAGCTTTTAAAGAGGGTTCCTTAGTTAAGGTCCAAGATTATGACCGTAGTGGGTACTCAAACCCCGAGACATTCAAGGCAAGCTATCCACAAGGAATAAATCAAGTCAGGAAAGTTAGAGAATTGGGAAGAAACTCAAAGATGCCATTCACGGAGAATACATTCATCTTGGGGAGTAGAGCTTCTTGACGATTCCTAAGGAGGACAGTCGAAGAGAAGACTGTATCTGGTGCTCCTATTAGGGATCTAGGCGTCTATTTCTACGAATAAATGAAACGGCGTCACCTAGTTCTAGACGTAGTTGCCGGGGAAACTCGAAATATCTATACTATTATTACACAGTAGATATGATTTTATGAAAGGAGACTTACAGTGAGCAGCCCCACAATACAGTTTATAATATGAAAACAGTAAATGAAAGCGATAACCACTTACTCGGTTGTAGTGCTTCCATGCTGTTTGGTTAGTTGTTCAACAAATAAAGATTAAAAACAACAGTATATTCAAAATCAAAGGAGAAAGTGCTTTGAAAAAGAAAGATTTGGGGCTTACAGCTCAAGGAGAGGCCCAGGGTTTTATCAGTGAGCGCACTGTTTGAATTTGTACAGAGGGACTTATACAAGTGACTGATGGGTCTTACACTCTCTCAAGGAAAGGTTTTCTGTACAAAGGGATGGGTCTTACACTCTCTCAAGAGGCCCAAAAAGGTTTAAAGAAAAAGAGTGGGGCTTATAACACGAGGGTAGGCCCAGATGATTTTTTCGTTTAAAAATGGCGATCGCGCCGAGGTTTTCTTTTAACGCGGAGGGACTTATACAATAAGTGAGGCCCAAAATGTTTTTGGTTAAAAGGGGGATTGGGTCTTACACTCTAATAGAGGCCCAAAGTGTTTTGAATGGGTCTTATAGCTCAAGGAGAGGCCCAGATGGTTTTTATTTTTAAACAGGCGACGATCGCGCCGTTTACTTGTACAGAGGGACTTATACAATGAGTGAGGCCCAAAAAGTTTTTGTACAAGGGGGGATGGGTCTTACACTCTCTCAAGAGGCCCAAAGAGGGTTTTGAAGAAAAATAAATGGGTCTTACTACTCGAGGGTAGGCCCAGATGATTTTTGAAAAGGCGACGATCACGTCGTTTGTTTTTTGACGGTATCGGGACTTATACAATAAGTGAGGCCCAAAAATGATTTGGTAAAAAAAAAGGATTGGTTCTTACACTCTAATAGAGGCCCAAAGTGTTTTGAAAATGATTTATGAGGATTGAATTAATCCAAAACCCTAATTTGTTTTCAAAATGTATTTAATTGAATAAAAATTCAATTAAAATGATAAAAAATTGTTTAACACATGGAAAACAAATTGTGATCTTGGATTAATGCTTCAAAAATTAAGTATTGACCTAAAAAATAATTAGAAAACATTAAAAGTTGCAAAATCAATGTAGAAAAAATATTTAAAATGCCAAAAACAATCAAAATATTAATTCTTTACAAAAATATCAATTATATGAAATAAATAATATTTTTGGGATTTTTTGATAAAATAAAATATTTTAACATTTTTGTGAATTATTAAAAAAAAATCAATTCAAAATCATTAAAACTCAGAGAGAAATTAATTTTTGAATCAATTAAACAAAATCACAAAATTCAAATATTTGAATTTGAAAAAAAGGCGCCAAGAACAAGCTGAAGAACACGCGCGTGTTCTTGGTTTCTCAGATTTGCGTTTTCTATCCAATCTCCATGAATACGTAATCATATCATGCAATCCACATATCATTATGCTCGTCTCAACCTCACGATCATGTCTATGTACTTTAATTTCATTTAAATTAAACATACAACAAGAAATCACGAAGAAACCTCAAGAACCCTAATTTCTGCATGAAGGCTAGGATTTTTGATACACGATTCAAACAATGCAATTAATTGAGGGAAAACATTCCATGCATGATTATGAACATATGGCCAAATTATTGTGCGAGGAAATATGCATAGATTGAGAGATGACCAAGTATGTGCTTACCTCCAAGCCGTGACAGCAAGTTCAAAGTGATTTTTGATTTGGAGGTGTTACAGATGAGTTGTGATGATCTGGACAGCTTCCCTACACCATATGGAGTGTGTTTGAACACTTGGATTGAATTGAAATGGACTGGTTCATTTTGTGGTACCTCAGCTGCACCTTGTTTGAAAATTTGAGCAACCAACTGGTGATTTCATGAAATTGATGTTTCAAAAGTTATGTGAGTGTTTGATCAGCTCATATGTGATGTATGTGAGGTGTGTGAGTGATTGGTTTGTGCAGAATTGCTCTCAAACTCAAAACCCGATAGCTACCTTGCTAAGAAAGACATTTTTGCCAAGAGAAAGAGATTTTGAGGAAAGCATCAGTTAGATGGCTTTGGTGTACTTAAACTGACCACAATTGAGCTCTATTTATAGTAGAGCAAGTTTGTTTTGCAAGGAATAGTGCATGGCAGCTGGTAAGTAGGTTTGGCCAATGTTGGCAAATGAAAATCCAAGTCTCCTCTAGCCATTGACTAGAGGTTAGGGCACAGAGCTTTGGTCCCCTTGGTCTTGGATAAGTCTTGACTGATTTCAGATGAGAATGGCTCAGTCCATGCCACCTTGATGGTTCCATTGAATGCCTCATTCCAAATTTGAAGTCTTGTCCATATTTTGGCCATTCTAGGTTCAACATGCTATTTCTTGTTCCATGGACTTTGGAGGCTTGGCTCAGTGATTGTCCCCTTTAGATTCAATCCTCTGAGGTGTCCAAGTGGATTGGAGCAATTGAAATTGGCTGATTTTGGAAAATCGAGCCAAAATGCAAATTCTGCCTTGCCTTGACAGATTTCAGCAAGGCAACTTGGCAATGTTGTATCTCATGGTGTAGGTTGAATTTGGCAATATTCTTGGCCATTTTGGAAAGCTCTTACATGATACAACAACTGTTTGAACAAGTTTGGTTTTGATCTCTTTTGATTCCAAGTGAAAAATCCCCCTACATTTGGCAAAAAGTGAAGGCAAATTCTGACTTAGTGAAAATTTCACTAAGTGTTGGAAAAAGTGACATTTTCACTTTTCAGCCACTTTGATCACTCCATAACTCAAAATCCTTAATGAATTGGAATGACTTGTAGTTGAAGTTTTTGTAGGTGATAATGAGGGCTACAAATCCATCTTTGGATGAGAAAAAATGGCCTTGTGGTTTAGGAGTTATGGTCCTCCAAAGTTGGTACCTTTGCCACTTTATTTTTAACTTAGAAAAATTTCTAAGTTTTATGGTTACCCCTTTTACAAGTTATCTCACTTTCCTTGATTTTTCTTGATGAATGATGATTCAAATCATACATTAACATCATTTTAGGGTTAAAAATCCATTTTGGTGAAAAATCTCAAAAAGTCAAAGTTAACTTTTGTGCACAGTTGACTTTTTATCAGATGAATTCCAAACTGTGCAATTCTTCAGGAAATCATGTCCTTGACCTAAATCAAACTTGATGGACATGTTCCATGGGTGTCATAGGGTATATTCAATCATGTATTAGGGTTTGGGAGCATGTCTTGGTCAAAAGTCAAAGTTACAGTTGACTTTTCCCTTAAAACCCTAATTGTGGTGCAGATGAAATTGAGACTTGTTGCTCAAGCTTCTTGGATCAATCCATTGTTCCAAATGGATCAATATGGTGTATTAGAGACCCTCAAATCATCTCTTGAGGTCTTGGCTCATGGTTTGTCCCAAAAGTCAACTTAGGGGTGAATTAGGTCAAGAAACCCTAATTCCTGATTTTTGATGAATGCATCCCCTGAGGAAAAATTGACTTGATGCATGGGTTCATGAGGTTCCATGAAGCATATTAGGTCATGTTTTGGATCATTGCCTTGTGCCCAGATGAAAATTTCCATCTGGAGACTCTGGTCGACCAAAACCCTAATTTGGTGACACTGTCGATCTTGAGACTTGATCCACCTAAAAGGGAGCAGCCTTGTGCTTAATCCTTGAAGTGGGAGTCCTTTTTGATCCATTGTGGATGTTTGAGAGATTAGACAAGTTGAAGATCATGTCATTTCTTGATTAATCCTTTGTCTAAGCACTCAGAGAGGGCTTGAAACCCTAATTTTGATTGTAGTGGATGCTCACCCATCTTTGGGGAGACTAATGAAGCATGATGGTTCATCCATATTGTGATGATGATTTTCACAATGATGGGAAATCTAAGTGGTCAAAATTTAGGGTATTACAACAGTCTTGTAGTATGTAATGAGAGCTTCCATTTGAGCTTTGGATGGAAGAAAAAGGTTACTTGGATCACAAGTTATGGCCTTGCAATGTTGGGTAAAAATCACTTTTTTTATGACTTGTGAAATTTCAAGTTTCTCAAGATTACCCCTTTTGCAAATAACCTCAATTTTCTTGATTTTTCTTGATGGATGATGATCCAAACCATGAATTAACATTGTTTTTTACTTAAAGAAGCCATGTTAGTAAAAAAATCTCAAAAGTCAAACTTGGTTTTGGGCACAGTTGACTTTTTATCAGATGAATTTCAAACTTTGTGATCCTTGATGAAATCAAGTTCTTGACCTAATTCAAACCTAATGGATGGAATCCATAGGTGTTTTGGAGTGTCTTGAATCATTTCCCGAAGTTTGATATCATGTCTTGGTCAAAAGTCAAAGATATGGTTGACTTTTTCTTAAAAACCCTAATTTGTGGTCCAGATGAATTTGAATCTTTGTATTGCTTATGAACCAAGTTCTTTGTGTCCATTTGAACTTGTAAGAGGATTAATACAAGGTATTTGAGGTCTTCAAAACATCTCTTGAGTTTTGGGCTCATATCTTGCTCCAAAAGTCAATTTAGGGGTGAATTAGGTCAAGAAACCCTAATTCCTGATTTTTGGTGAATGCATCCCCTGAGGCTATTTTGTACTTATGAATGGATCATAAGGTTCCTTTGAGCTTCTTGAATCATGTTTTTAAGTATTGGCTCATTCCCAGATGAAAATTTCTCTCTTGAGGCCTTGGTCGACCAAAACCCTAATTTGGTGACATTGGTGATCTTGAGATTTAATCAGCTTGAAATGTTGCATCCTTATGCTTGATTCTTGATGTGAGAGACCTCTTGATCCATCATGGATGTTTGAGAGGTTTGACAAGTTGAAGATCAAGTCAATTCTTGATTGATCCTTTATCTGAGTGCTCTTAGAGGGTCCAAAACCCTAATTCTTGGTTGAGGTGAGTGCTCAATAACCTTGGAGAGGATTGATGAGGTATGAAGGTACATCCATATTGTGGTGACGATTTGCAAAATGATGGGAAATCATGTGGTCAAAATTTCACGCGACCAACAGCCTCTCCGGATCTCACGGGGACAGTTGGACTAGGTCAACAGGTCACACCTTGACCTTCCACCTGGCAGTCTCCCATTAGTTGACCAGATATTTCGGCCACATGAGAGACCTTGGCCCCGCGCTCGGGGTTATATCTATAAATACCCTCTCACTTGAGAGGGTCAGGTTTGATCACTATTCAATACTCTAAATCATACCTAAATGCCTTGTACTTGCTTTCTCTCTAGCCCAAACTTACTTTGGCATCGGAGTACCTTGCAGGTACACCCCTCCTCTCCTACAACCATTATCTCTGCCCTACATAGAAGGCCACGACGATCCAGTCTGATCACACCAGATCAATGGCGCCGTCTGTGGGAAACATCGTTTCCCCGTCTTTTTGAACCAAGATCCCTCATCTTTTCACCCAAAACACCAAAGCTTACTCTCTGAAATTCCCTTGATCATCATGGCCTCCAACGCAAACGATGATGCCATCAAGAACCTGCTGTCGCCGTTACCATGGATAACGTCGGCCACCATAACCCCGGAGCTGCGGTCCATGAGACCGACCACAGGGATGGAAGGACTGCCTCTCCTTTGAGGCCATACGTGTCTCTCAAAACACTGACCTCGACACTGCTGTCCTCATTGCCTCTCTCAACAAGTCCAATTATGTGATCTTCCAACAGGGTGAGAAGATCAACATGCTCGAGCACGCTCTTCAGGAGCGACTCCCTTCGCAAAGGCCTCGCAGTCCATCTCCACGCCCTCAGTCTCCCCCTCAGAAATGTCGGTAAGACAGATCCAGGAGAATTTCCCCCATCAGGGGATAATCGAAGTCAGAGAAACCTGAGCAAGAGGTCACTAGGAGACGACATCGTACTCCTCCGCAGAGATCCAGACACTCTCCTGCCCCAAAGAGGAACAAGCCCTATGAAAAGCATCGGAACATCGTCGATCGCGCATACATTCTCCTCAATGGAGCAAAAGCCGAGGACGCAGCTACTCACCATGCAGGTCATCGAGCACGAGCAGCGATGACGACGTCCATGGACCCCTGTCTTAGGAGATCATGGACACCCATATTCCTCGCGGGTTGGAGAGGCCTCCTCCTCTGGCTCTATATGATGGAACCACCGACCCAGGCGAGCATATAGAGAATATTGAAGCCATGCTCCACTACCACAACGTGAGCGGAGCCATTAAGTGTAGGTTATTCCCCATTACCATCAAAAAGGGGGCAATGACCTGGTATAAGAGGCTTCCCCGAGGTTCGGTCACCTCGTGGAAAGATCTGAAGAACCAGTTCACTTGACACTTCACTGCTTCCAGACACCATCTAAAGTCGGAAGCCACTCACGAAGCCATTATTCAGGGCAAGGACAAGCCCCTGCATGCCTACATCGAGAGATTTAACAAGGAAGCTGTAGAGGTCCATACTACGGACCATATGAAGAAATACCTCCTCGAGAAGGGGCTGAGGCCGAAGAGTGAGTTCCGCAAAGCAGTGGGCATCAAGACACCCCGCACCCTGGCCAAAATTCTCCCTAAGGCCCAGGCTTATATACAGTACGAGGAGAAAAAATCCGCGTACAAGGCCCAAGATTCAAGAGATCAGGAGAATTCCCTGGCAATGAAAAAGGACGACTCGGAGGCTCCCCGGCGGGACAAGGAGAAACGACGAAACGACCGTCCTCGCGAGCACAAGGGGCCTGCTAACCGCTTCACAAAATACACCTTGGTGACTGCTCCCCGCGAGCGCATTCTCTTTGAATGCATCAATGCAAAATTCAAGCAAGGGGTGTCTGTTTCCCCAAGCCGACAACGTCAAAAGGCAACACGGACAAGAGCAAATACTGCTGCTTCCATCGCAGTCACAGCCACGTGACCGAAGATTGTGTTCATTTAAAGGACGCTATAGAGATCCTCATCAAGGAGGGTCACCTTAAGCAATATACGAAAAAGGGAGAAGCTTCCCAGCGAGAGACCTCGGAGTCTAAGAAGGAAACGGAAGCTTCGCCATCCAGTCCTCCCCCTCAGGTTGCTATGTCTATCACGCGGCCAGAGGACTTCTTCGTCCCTAACTACCTCGAAGACCCTCCCCAGATCACCACACACATCACATGGGAGACCTTCCCCACAACAATGGTTATCTCATGTGGTGGAAACAACAAGCACACTGTAGGGTCGGTCAAAAGAAAATTTGACCAGCTAATTAACAACAGCCCCGACCGACTATCCACGCTCAAGAAATTTTGGGGGTGTTCTCAGCCTATCACATTCTACCGTGAAGAGCTGCCTGGGGGCTCCCTGAACTCACACATTCCTCTGCTCACCAGGGCAAGATTGGCCAACACTGATGTCCGACGGATCCTGGTCGACCAGGGCAGTTCGGTGGACATCATGTACACCAGTTTGTTCCGCGCCTTGAAGCTCGACTAGAAGAATCTATCACTGTACGTGGGATCAGATCTGCAAGGATTCAATGGAGCTATTACCAGCCCTTGGGGGTATGTGGAGCTCCCAGTCACGTTCAGGGAGGAGGAGGCCTCCAAGTATATCAAAACTCAATTTCTGGTAATCGACTGTCCATCGTTGTACCAATGTATCCTGGGGAGACCAACCCTCGCGGAGCTGATCGCTGTCCCTTTAACTGTTTATTTCAAGATGAAGTATTACACGAAGAAGGGCCACATCATAACTTTGCATGGAGTTATAGAGGTTGCGAGGAGGTGCTTCGAAGCAGCGACCAGAGGGCAAAGCTCAATCGATGCAGTACCTAAGGCCACCAAACGGGCAAGGGATGAAGATCTTCCCAGCGAGGAAAGCCAGCTCGACAAAAAGCCAGCTCTCCTAGTCCACACAATCGACCTCGATAGCTGGATCTCTTAAGAAGGCAAGGAAGACATCAATGAATGCACTTTAGAAGTGACAAGCAGCTCCCCTGCATCAACCATCATGCGTCTGATACCGGATGGGGAATTCGTAGTGATCACCTTCGGAGACAACCTGAATAGAGGAGTAAAGATAGGCGTAGGGCTGCCCGAAGAGGTAAAGCAGCAGCTGAAGACATGCTTGAAAGACAATGCAGACTTATTTGCTTGGAGCGCAATAGACTTGCCAGGCCTTGACCCTGAGACGGCCTGCCATCAACTCACCATCGACCCAGCTGCTCGAGCGGTAGCGCAGGGCAGGCACAAGCAATCTGATGAAAAGACACAGGCTACCGAAAAACTTGTAAAAGACCTCTTAGAGGAAAAATTTATCTCGGAGGCTAGGTATACAACCTGGATGTCCAATATTTTACTAGTCAAAAAAACATAATGGAAAATGGCGCATGTGCATTGATTATACTGATCTCAACCGGGCTTGCCTGAAGGACGTTTATCCTCTGCCCAGCATAGATAAGCTGGTAGACAATTCTGCAGGTTTCAAACTCTTGTCCTTCATGGATGCCTACTCGAGATACAACCAAATTCCCATGGCCGAAAAGGAAAATAAATATACGGCGTTCATGACCTCGTCGGGGAATTATTACTACAACGTAATGCCCTTCGGTCTGAAAAACGCTGGGACCACGTACCAGCATATAATGAACAAGGTCTTCCGATCAAAAATCGTAGACATGCTCGAAGTATACATGGACGACATGATCGTGAAGTCCCAAGAGGAATCTGATCACACGGTCCACTTGAAAAAGGTCTTCGACCAAGTGAGAAAATGCAAAATGCGTTTTAACCCAGAAAAATGCATCTTCGGCGTGCGGGCAGGGAAATTCCTCGACTTCTACCTCACTGAGACGGAGATCGAGGCCAACCCCGACAAATGTCGAGCATTTGCTGAATTTCCCACGCCAAGGTCGAAGAAATCCATACAGTCCCTCAACGGGATGCTCGCTTCACTATCCCGCTTCATGGACAAGTCAGCCCAATACACTCTGCCCTTCTTTAAGCTTCTGCGAAAAGAAGCCACATTCGAATGGATAGAGGAATGCGAGCAGGCGTTGCTCCACCTCAAGCGAGCGTTGTCGGAACCCCTATTCTGTCGCGACCAGACATCGGGGAGACGTTGTACCTGTACCTCTCCGTCACTAGCGAGGCCATCAACGCCGCCCTCATTCGTGAAACACTCGACGGGAAAAAACCTATATACTTCACGAGCAAGGCTTTCCAAGGGCCAGAACTCAAATACCAGCAGATTAAGAAGGTTGTCCTCATCCTCATCAACGCGGTGAGGAGATTAAGGCATTACTTCATGGCCCACACGATAGTAGTCCAAACTGACCATCCCATAAGACAGCTGCTTAGCCGGCCAGATATGGTCGGCAGAATGCTCAAATGGTTTTTGGAGCTGTCAGAATTTGACATCCACTACGAGGGAAGGAAGACCCTCAAGACACAAGTCCTGGCCGATTTTGTGGCTGAAATGACGCCCCCAACATTCCCGTCTAGCAGAGCTCACAAATGGACCATCTTCGTCGACGGAGCGTCCAGCTCCACGGGGAGTGGCACATGTATCATCCTCGAGAACAAAGAGGGAATCCTAATTAAAGTATCTTTAGTCCTGTCCTTCCCCACATCGAATAATCAAGCCGAGTACGAGGTATTCCTCACAGGCTTATGGTTGGCCGAAGAGTTGGGAGCCAAAAAAGTAAAGATCTTTACAGATTCCCAGCTCGTAGCATCCCAAGTACGAGGAGAGTACCAGGCCAAAAACGATCACCTCGTCGAGTACTTGACACTGGTGAAGGAAAGGATAACTAAGTTCAACGTATGGGAAGTCCAGCACATCCCCCGCAAACAGAACACTCGAGCAGATGTCCTATCGAAACAGGCTAGCACCAGGAAGAAAGGTGGCAATAAATCCATCATACAAGAAATACTCCCCGCCCAAGTATTGAAAAGTCATCAGGGCTGCTCGACGTCAACGCCTTTGGCAATAGCAGCTGCTGGATGACCCCGGTATACAATTACCTCACCATAGGGGAACTGCCCAAGGACAACAAGAAGGCCAGTGCGACCAAGCAAAGGGCCTGCTCATACGTCTTGGTCGACAGGAAGCTTTACCTATGGGGATTCTTTATTCCCCTCCTAAATTATGTTGAGGAGAACAAGGTCCCCGAAGTTCTCCAGGAAATTCATGACGGTATCAACGCACAACACTTGGGAGGGATGTCCTTGGCATAAAAATCCCTGCAGGCAGGATACTATTGGTCGACCATGCAGCACGACGCTAAAGACCTTGTCCAGAAATGTGAGAGATGTCAGCGCCATGGGGACATGCACTTGGCACCCCCTAACGAGTTAAAGACTCTGTCCTCCCCCTGGCCCTTCGCCTGGTGGGGGATGGATATCCTTACCCCCTTCACAATGCGGTCCTATCAAAATAAATTTCTGATTATGTACGTCGATTACTTTACAAAATGGATCGAAGCCGAAGCTCTCGCCAAGATCACGGCCTTCAACATACTCCGTTTTTACAAAAGAAATGTCCTCGCACATTTTGGGGTGCCCCAAGCCCTTGTGACCGATAACGAAACCCAATTCAGGGACATGAAGTTTCAAGACTTCGTCGCCAAACTAGGCACAAAGCAACACTTCACCTCCTTCGAACATCCCCAGACTAATGGGCAAGCAGAGGCCGCAAACAGGTGATTCTTCGAGGTCTAAAATGAAGGTTAGGCGAAGCCAAAAAGAGATGGGTCGAGGAGCTACATAGCGTGCTCTGGGCCTACAGAACAAACCCACACTCCACCACCGGGGAAACTCTCTTCCGACTAGCCTATGGAACCAAGGTAGTGTAGCGAGTGATTTTTGGATGTGGTTGCGAAGCACAATCGCTCTGGTACTACAACTTGATTCATTTTTTATCCTATTAAAGCTGATGAAGGAAGGGAAATATATGTCTCCAATTAACCCCGCTTGCGTACTGAGGTTAAACAGTCAAAACTGTTGGTTTACAGATGCTACAAAGATTCGGGGTCTCTCCTAGGTTATTTTGTTGAAAAGGGGTGCTTGAGGGTATCGGTTAGGATGTTAGGACAGATATATGAAAGTATGGGATTTTGGGTTTTTGTTTAGTGTGCTCGCTAAGATTTTTCTTTCAATCTTATGCCTACGTATTCCAGTTTTTCCGAAACAGGGAAATCAGAGCGGTCGTAGTTCGTCATATTCTACGGGAGGAAATGGTGTTTTGGTGTCCTGTTCAAAGCCCAAGACGTGAAGTTAAAGGTGGTTTGTATCTTGTTCAAAGCCCAAGATGTGAAGCTAAAAGGGTTTGACTTTAGAGAGAATTTATCATCTCTAAAGAGGGGTTTGTCCATCACAACTGTTTATAAAGGAGAATTACTTTAACCGGGATATGTGAATCCGGCAATGCCATAATTTCCTTTATAGGGGATTTCCAACCTGAAGGGGAAGACTTTAACTCAGTTTAGAGCAATGCCATCTTTCCTTAGGAATTTCTCATGCTAAAAGAGGGACAGTGGCATGGATGTAGATGATCCAGAGGCTTGCCGCTTACAGCGATTAGATGAAGGGGAAAGAGTTGTTGATGTTTGTGTACTGTGAACGAGGCACACCTTTGATGCTAAAAGGTTGATTGGATTGAACAGTGGTTTTCTTATACAAAGCCTAAGAGGAGGCTAATATGTGTCTCGTACAAAGCCCGAGAGAGAGGCTAAAAGGTTTTGACTCGACGATAGAGTCTTTTGGTATCTCGTATAAAACCCGAGATGGAGGCTATTTGACTCAACAAGAGAGTTTTTTTGTATCTCGTACGAAGCCCGAGATGGAGGCTAAAAGGGAGTTGACTCAATAAGAGAGTCTTTTATGGTATCTCGTACGAAGCCCGAGATGGAGGCTAAAGGTTTTATACTCAACAAGGGAGTGATTTGTGTCTTGTACAAAGCCCAAGACGGAGGCTAAAAGGATTATGACTCAACAAGAGAGTTTTTTGTATCTCGTACGAAGCCCGAGATGGAGGCTATTGTTAGCTCCGCTGGGGAGAATCATTGTACAAAGCCCAAGAGGAGGCTATTGTGACTGTTTCAATTGAGTGACAGGTCCAGTATGCTGATTTAAAGAGAAAATTAGTTCTTATATGAGTAATGATGTACTCAAGGATCTGATTCGAGGATCAGGGTTATTTCTTTTTCTTTAAGGAAATGGGAAATCCAAAGGGTATTGAGATTGTCCGAGTCCACGGGGTTCCTTCCTATTCTTGAAGGGTGCTTGAGAATGTCTTGGAGACTCAAGGAAATTAGGTTGTCCAAGTCTAGAGTGTCATCTTTCGTACTATGCTTTGAGAAACAGTAGTAGACTCTTGGAAATATTGTTCTATTAAGATGACTGATTTCTGTTCCTATACCTCTATGAGGTCGTCGGGACAATTTGTACGAAGCCCAAGAGGAGGCTGGAAACTTTTAAGAAGCCGAGTGGTCCTTATATAAAGCCCAAGAGGAAGCTATCATTCCCGAAGGAAGAATCATTATACGAAGCCTAAGAGGAGGCTGTGAATACTTCTAAAAAGCTAACGGGTCCTTGTACAACGCCCAAGAGGAGGCGGGGATGCTTTTAGGGAGCTTGTGGGTCCTTGAACAATGCCCAAGAGGAGACCGATGCTTTTAAGAAGTCGATGGGTCCCCAAACCCCGAGAAATTCAAGACAGGCCATTCACGAGGAATAGATCAAGCCAGGAAAGTTCGAGAATTTGGAAGAAACTCAAGAGATGCCATTCACGGAGAAAAGATCATCTCTGGGGAATAGAGTTTCTTGACAAGTGCTTTTAAGAAGCCTGTGGGTCCCCAAACCCCGAGAAATTCAAGACAGGCCATTTACGAGGAATAGATCAAGCCAGGAAAGTCTGAGAATTTAGAAGAAACTCAAGAGATGCCGTTCACGGAGAAAATATCATCTCTGGGGAGTAGAGTTTCTTTGACAACTTCTACGAGTGACGGTCTATGAAAGGGTTCACCGAGAATGCTGCCTTTCATGTCTCCATATTGTTTAACCCCAAAAGCAGGGAAGACTATGTCTGGTAATCCTATGGGGATCTAGTTTTGACTATTTAAGAGTGATCAACGGGCTTAATGCTAGACGTAGTTGCCGGGGAAACTCTAAATATCTATACTATTATTACACAGTTGATATGAGTTTATGAAAGAAGATTTACAGCGAAACAGCCCCACAATACAGTTATATGTATATGAAAGCGGTAAATGAAAGCATGTAAACATTTACTCGGTTGTAGAGCTTCCATGTTGTTTGGTTAGTTGTTCAACAAAGAAAGATTAAAAAACAACAGTATATTCAAAATCAAAGGAGAAAGTGCTTTGACAAAGAAATATTTTGGGGCTTACAGCTCAAGGAGAGGCCCAGGGTCTTATCAGTGAGCGCACTATTGTTTTGTACAGAGAGACTTATACAAGTGACTGAGGCCCAAAGAATGGTTTTTTGTACAAAGGGATGGGTCTTACACTCTCTCAAGAGGCCCAAAAGGTTTAAAGAAAAAGAGTGGGGCTTATAACACGAGGGTATGCCCAAAGTTTGTTTTTCCGTTTGAAATGGCGATCGCGCCGAGATTTTCTTTTAATGCGAAGGGGCTTATATAATATCTGAGGCCCAAAATGTTTTGGTTAAAAGGGGATTGGGTCTTACACTCTAATAGAGGCCCAAGTGAGTTTTAAGAAAAGAAATGGGTCTTACTACTCGAGGGTAGGCCCAAGGTTTTTTTTTGTTTTGAAAAGGCGACGATCGCGCCGTTTGTTTTTGACGGTATCGGGACTTATACAATATACTGAGGCCCAAAAATGGTTTAGTCAAAAAAAGGATTGGGTCTTACACTCTATTAGAGGCCCATGAGTGTTTGAAAAAGTTTTATGATGGTGAAAATCGAAGAAATCCTAATTTTATCATTTTAAAAGTAAATTCTTAAAAGAAAATCAATACAAAATGATAAAAATACCAAATAAGCAACTTGTGATTTTTGGTTGGGGTTCGAAAAATGATGTTTTAATCACAAGATGAAATAAAATTCATTTGGTCATGATTTTCAATATGAGAATTCACTTTTAAAATGTTTTAAAAACATTAAAAAGGAATTTATTCACAAAAATACTAATTATATTAAATAAATAATATAAAACTAATTTTTTTGTGGAATAAAATATTTTGGAGTATGAATAAGAAGTGTGTAAAACATAATTGGAAAATGATGATTTTTGCTATGTAAAAGAATTGGTTGAGTTTTTTGAGAATAAACTAATGTCACAACATCACATTCAACATCACTCATGAGTTTTGAAGATAAGAGAAAAAGGGAAGATGTCACAACATCACATTTGACATCAGAACTGCACCTTGGTTTTTCAACATCTTTGCTATCAAACTTCAAACATTCATAACTCTCTCAATTTTTAACGAAATTAAAATCCGTAAGAACCTATCTTGACCAATTTTTTGCAAGGAATCCAATGGTATCAGCTGGTACCTGCAAAAACACAAACTGTCCCTTTCTTGCAAAAGGGGTTAAAAGTGACCAAAATAGCAACTCTCTCAAATGGTGTTCCAGATGGGGGGAACCATTTGGAATAGTTCAAGGATGATATTTGGAGTGTGTTTGAGGTTTTATCTGGTTTGGAAAGTGACTGAATCAAGACATGGCTTGAAAAATGTAAAAAAGTCCAATTTTGAGGTTTTGAGAGGTGACTTTATGATGTTGTGATTACATGTCACTTTTGATAGTTTGGACAACTTACATATGATATATGTGAGGTGTGTGTGTGATTAGTTTGAGTGGAATTGCTCTCTAACTCAAAAACTCAGAATTACTTGCTTTGGAAGGCAAATTTGAGGTGAAAGAAGAGATTTGGAGGAAAGCATCTATTTGATGGCTTTGGTGTACTCAAACTGAGCACAAATGAGCTCTATTTATAGTAGAGCAAGTTTGTTTTGGGATCCACAGTGAATGGCAACTGCAGCAGAGGTTTGGCCAATGTTGTCCAATGAAAATCCAAGTCTCCTCTAGCCATTGACTAGAGGTTAGGGCACAGGCTGCTGGTTCCCTAGTTGTTGGAGGAATCTTGACTGAATTCAGTTGCAAATGTGTCAGTCCATGCCACCTCTAAGCATCCATTAAATGCTTCAATCCAAAATTGGAGTTTTGTCCCTCTTTTAGGCATTTCTAGGTTTGGCATGCTACTTCTTTTTCCAAGGACTTTGGAGGCTTGGCTCAGTGATTGTCCCCTTTAGATTTGATCCTCAGATGTGTTCAAAATGATGACAAGGCTTAAAAATTCGTGTGGCACAAGAAATGTGTAAATCTGCCCCATAAAAAATTAAGCTGCAGCAAGCCTTTTTGTAAAATCCATAACTCCCTGCTCGAGTATGCTACATGGACGTTCTAGGACTTTCTGGAAAGCTGAGATGATGTACTTCAACTTTGATGTTTGGCCCCAGACCTGGTTCAACTTAGATCATGGAGAAAAACAGCCTTGAAGTTGGGACATTCTTGCTGGAAAAATATTAGTGATGTCCTATGCAATGTTGGAACATCAGACAACTTTGAACATTAATAATTCCAAACTTTAATCACTTGTATCTTTTAATCCACTATGATATTTTGAGTTGAAGTGAATTGCATCTTTGATGCTTGTCTTGCATGGTGACAAAGCTTGAAAATAGGGTGGCACAAGAAAAGTGCACAAAATCTGTCCTAAAAAAATCAGCTCGAGCAAGGCCTGTTGTGAGGTTCATAACTCCTTGCTCAAGTTGAATTAATGGGAGTTCTTATACATTTTGGAAAGCCCTAATGACATACTTTAACTTTTATGTTTGACTTTGGTCTTGGTTCAACTTGCAAAGTCATCAAAAATGGTCTTGAACTTGTGTAGTCAAATCTGTCCTAAAAGCTGTCATGAAAATTCTGCTTTATCAATGCTTTTTACAAAAATCATATCTCCTTGATCGAGTATGCTACAAGGACGTTCTAGGACTTTCTGGAAAGATGAGATGATGTACTTCAACTTTCATGTTTGACCCCAGACCTGGTTCAACTTGGATCATGGAGAAAAACATCCTTGAAGTTGGGACATTCTTGCTGAAAAAATATTAATGATGTCCTATGCAATGTCAGAACATTGGACATTAAGAATTCCCAACTTTGATCACTTATATCTTTCAATCCTTATGATATTTTGAGTTGATTCCTTCTACAATGTTGAAGTATCAAATACCCTCTTTAAAAGTAGCTCTTACGCAAAATCAATGGATGCTTGGATCAATAGTTACAACCTTGAAAAGTTGTGCACTTGAACATGATTTTAACTTAGAAAAAATTTCTAAGTTTCTTTCAATTTGATCAATTTTACAATTTTGCATGATTTCTTGATTTAAATTTGATCAAATTAAATCATCCGTCATATTTTCTTGAGTAATGGCTTGTAAAGCTCATAGTTGACCAAAAAGTCAAACTTTGACTTTCTGCGTCAGTTGACTTTGTATTAGATGAACTTGAGGCTTGATCCACTTGAAATGTTGCACTCTTGTGCTTAATTCTTGATGTGGGAGTCCTCTTGATCCTTTGTGGATGTTTAAGAGGTTATACAAGTTGAAGATCATGTCATTCCTTAATTGATCCTTTGTCTAAAGGCTCTGAGAGGGCTTGAAACCCTAAGCTTGATTGTAGTGAATGCTCAACAATTCCTTGAGGAGATTGATGAGGCACAAAGGTACATCCATATTGTGCTGATGATTTGCACCATGATGGGAAATCTTAGTTGTCAAAATTTGGGGTATGACAGATGCCCCTATTTAATCTTCTTGGACACGAAGGTGTGAATGGCGAAGGTATTCGGGCATTCGGGGTGCAAGAGGATTAAATATCGAAATATCTGAAATTTTGATGGCGTCTATGAATGGTAGTTCACGTATTCATCTTCTTTTGCTAAGCGATGATGCTTATAAAAGGTAAACTTCCCCTCGATCCTAGTCTTTAGCTAAGGAGTTGGTCTCAGTTTTATTTTGAGATGAACTTCCCCTCGATCCTGGTTTCCTACCAAGGAACTGGTCTTAGTTTCTGATTTAAACTTCCCCTCGATCCTGGTTTCCTACCAAGGAACTGGTCTTAGTTTCTGATTTAAACTTCCCCTCGATCCTGGTTTCCTACCAAGGAACTGGTCTTAGTTTCTTTTGTCAATAAACTTAATTGACAAGGGATGTTATGTGTAGCGGTTTTCCTCAAACTTCTCGCCGAATTTTCCTGGGGAGATGCCATTCGATGGAAAAAATTTTGATGCTAGACTTGCTGGGGAACCCAGTCGTCTGAGTTGTAGAGGTGTACAAACTTCTCTGTTGGAGATGCCATTTGTTGACTCTATTTGGGGAATGCGAGTCCCTTGAGAGACTGCCTTCACGCTTGGGGATATTACATCATACTTTTCTCGGGATCTTCCTGGAGAAATGTCATATGATGGGATCCAATTTTGAGGTGCCGATGACCTTTTCATCAGTGGTTCTTTCGGAGAAAAACTGTCGTATTGCCGAAGCTCCGATTAAGGGGCTTTCTCTAGGGATTTTCCTTAATCCGGGAAATCAAAAATATCATCTTCAATGGCGAAGAGTGATGCTGACTGAAGGTTTCTCTGGTTTTTCAGAGGTCCAAGTTATCAAAGTGGTCCAGGACCTATCTTCAATTCAGAAATAGCTGGAGGCGAGATTGTTCAGATGATTCACTTCCTGACGAGGAAAGAACCGACAACTCGATTGAGAGGACTGTTATCACTAGGGGATAAGACCGACTAGAGTGATAATGATGCAATATGAATGCGAATGTAAATGAATAATGCATGATGTATGTATGTATATCCTGACAAAACTGACACGACATACAAACTGACGGATGAACACGACTGGATACTCGGCCACTGCGGGAGATGAAAGGTATCACTTGGTTCAAGATAGCAACCCTGCCTTGCTTAGGAGAAATAATCCCTACGGGGAATACCATTAATCGGGCTTAGGAGATAAGGACTCTGCCAAAGATGTCAGATGGATTAGTCGCATCTGACACTGTTGATCCTTCTTTCAGGCGCACTGGCGTAGAAGGAGTACTTTGATTCTGCACTTTGAGGTTCGCTTACTTCTGGAGAAGCGGTTGACGTTCTTTTGATGTTCAACAGTCAAAAGAAATTGCCATCTTTATTTTAAAGCAGAAAAAGTTTTACAAGTAAATTCATTTTTGTTTTATTTCAAGAATCGTTGAGCATGTTAAAATGTCGTTCTGTAAAGTAAAAAAAAATGAGAATTACAAACAAAAGCACAAGGGCTTAAATTTTATTGATAAGATGGAGATCAGCCAAACGCGTGATTCCAAAGAGTATATACAAAGCTAGAAAATGGTAATTTACAGGGAAAAGGGCTATGTTGAAACATAACGACCACTATCCTTCTACCAACTTTGAATTCGGGACATCCTGAGCTTCTGTCGAAGATGACCTTGACTGGAGTTTTCCTCCGATGGATGGTGTAACTGCTGCTGAGGGACTTGCCTCTGTTGAACATAGTTACTTGCCATTATCCCTAATTTTTACCTGGATTGTACTTTGATGTTTCCAATCCACCAGGATGATTATTGATCATGTCTCTAATTTTTGCCTGGACCGCCCTTTCGGGTTTTCAGTCCACCGAGATGTTTTTTTTTTAGTTTAGGCGAAGTATTTCTTGACTACATCAACATTTGTGGGGTAGGAAAATTCTTCTCCGTCCATGGTGGCAAGTCTCAAGGCGCCGCCTGAGAAAGCTTTCGTGACAACATAGGGGCCGTCATAATTCGGAGTCCATTTGCCTCGCGAATCAGTGAGAAATTATTGTATCTTCTTGAGCACGAGGTCTCCTTTCCTGAAAACGCGAGGTCGGACCTTTTTGTCAAACGTCCTCTTCATTCTCTGTTAATACAGCTGGCCATGGCATAGTGCCGTGATTTGCTTCTCTTCAATCAGATTCAGTTTGTCGTGTCGACTTTGACACCATTCAGCTTCTGTAAGCTTAGCTTCCATTAATACCCGAATTGATGGGATCTCTACTTCTACGGGGAGCACTGCTTCCATGCCATATACTAGAGAGAAAGGGGTTGCCCCTGTTGAAGTGCGGACAGATGTTCGATAACCGTGAAGAGCAAAGGGCGGCATCTCGTGCCAATCTTTGTAGGTTACAACCATCTTTTGAACGATCCTCTTGTGTTCTTGTTAGCCGCTTCTACTGCTCCGTTCATCTTTCGTCGGTAGGGAGATGAGTTATGGTGTTCGATCTTGAACTATATGCACAACTCTTTTATCATCTTATTATTCAAGTTAGATCCATTATCCGTAATGATCTGGCTCGGAACACCATAACGGCAGATGATATTGTTTTTGATAAATCGGACCACCACTTGTCAGGTTACATTAGCGTATGACGCTGCTTCGACCCACTTGGTGAAATAGTAAATGGCTACCAGGATGAACCGATGTCCGTTTGAAGCCTTGGGCTCAATCATGCCAATCATGTCGATTCCCCATATGGAAAAAGACATGGGGAAGAGAGAACTTTGAGATACGTTGGCGGTACATGAATTTTGTCGGAGTATATCTGACACTTGTGACTCCTCCTCATGTACTTGTAGCAGTCGGATTCCATTGTCAACAATAGTACCCTGCTCTTAGAATTTTTCTCGCCATTGTGTGTCCATTGGCATGAGTGCCGAAGGATCCTTCGTGAATTTCTTTCATCAGCATGTCTGCTTCTAGTCTGTCTACACATCGGAGCAAGACCATCTTAAAATTTCTCTTATAGAGAGTATCACCGCTCAGGAAGAAGCTGCTTGCTAATCTTCTGAGGGTTTTTCTATCCTTCCTTAGTGCCCCAGGTGGGTATTCTTGCTTTTGAAGGAAGCATTTGATATCGTGATACCAAGGTTTGTCGTCTATGACTGCTTCAATCGTGAAGATGTAAGCGGGCCGTTTCAGGCGCATTACGTCGATCTTAGGTAGGTCAGTCCATTGACCTACACTAATCATAGAAGAGAGAGTGGCTAATGCATCAGCCATGTGATTCTCATCACGAGGGATGTGATGAAACTCGATTCTGTTGAAGAAAGGTAACAACCTTCTTGCATAATCTTTGCAAGGAATCAGTCCTGATTGGTATGTGTTCCAATCTCCTTTTATCTGATTGATAACTAGGGCTGAGTCGCCGTATACGTCCAAGTTCTTGATCCTTAAATCAATTGCTTCTTCGAGACCCATAATACAAGCTTCGTATTCGGCCTCGTTGTTTGTACATTTGAACGTAAGTCGAGCAGTGAAAGGAATATGGGTACCCTGAGGGGTAACAATTATTGCCCCAATTCCATTTCCATAATAATTAACTGCTCCGTCAAAGATAAGTCCCCACTAGGAACCTGGTTCTGACCCTTCATTGGGTAGCGGTTCATCGCAATCTTTCATTTTCAAATACATGACATCTTCGTCTGGGAAGTCAAACCCGATTGATTCTTGATTGTCAATCAGTTGATGAGCCAAATGATCGGCTAAAATACTCCCCTTAACGGCTTTCTAAGCGTGGTACTCTATGTCATATTCTGATAGCAACATCTGCCAACGGGCAATCCTTCCCGTGAGAGCAGGTTTTTCTAAGACGTGCTTGATTGGATCCATTTCGGAGATTAACCAGGTAGTGTGACGAATCATGTACTAACGTGGACGTTTGGCTGCCCAAGCCAAAGCACAGCAAGTTTTCTCAAGCATCATGTACCGAGTCTCGCAGTCAGTGAACTTCTTGCTTAGATAGTAAATGGCACCCTCTTTCCTTTTGGTTTCACCTTGTTGGCAGGGTACACACCCCATTGAGTCTTCCAAGACTGTGAGGTAGATGGTCAGTGGTCTTCCTTCCACTGGAGGTGATAGAATCGGAGGATTCAACAGATATTCCTTAATACTGTCGAAGGCGGTTTGGAAATCTTCTGTCCAAACGCAGTCCTGGTTCTTTTTAAGTAATTTGAAAATTGGCACACATGTCGCGGTCATGAGGAATATGAATCTGGAGATGTAGTTCAAACGTCCCAGGAATCCTCTGACTTGTTTTTCAGTTTTTGGAGAAGGCATTTCTTGAATGGCCTTGACCTTGTCAGGATTAACCTCAATTCCTTTCTGACTGACGATGAACCCTAAAAGTTTCCCTGAACGGACACCAAAGGTGCATTGGTTGGGATTCAAGTGGAGTTTGTACTTTCACAAACGTTCGAATAGTTTTGACAGGTGGGTCACATGCTCCTCCTCTGTCTTAGATTTTGCAATCATATCATCGACATACACTTCGATTTCTTTATGTATCATGTCATGAAACAGAGTAGTCATGGCCCTTTGATAGGTTGCCCCGGCGTTCTTCAAACCAAACGACATTACCTTGTAGCAAAAGGTACCCCATGGGGTGATGAACGAAGTTTTCTCCATATCTCTCGGCGCCATTTTGATCTGGTTATAGCCCAAGAATCCATCCATGAAGGAGAAAACTTTGAATTTTGCTGTACTGTCTACCAGCATGTCAATGTGTGGTAAAGGAAAGTCGTCCTTTGGACTTGCTTTGTTTAGATCTCTGTAGTCGACACACATTCTGAACTTTCCGTCCTTTTTCAGAACGGGTACGATATTGGCTAACCATTGAGGATATTCTGACGTGGCGAGGAAACCCGCATCAATTTGTTTCTGTACCTCCTCTTTGATTTTGATGGCCATGTCCGGATGAGTGCGTCTCAACCTTAGCTTTACTGGCAGACATTCCGATCTCAACGGTAAATGATGTTCCACGATGCTGGTATCCAACCCTGGCATATCCTGATAGGACCAAGCGAATACATCGGGGAATTCTTTGAGAAGCTTTATTAAACTCTCTTTGGCAGTTGGATCGAGCAGTGCCCCAATCCTGATTTCTTTTCTCTCCTTTTCTGAACTCAAGTTGACCGTTTGCAACGGCTCTTTGTGAGGTTCAATGGATCTTTCCTCTTGTCTGAGTAATCGGGAGATCTCTTCTGGAATTTCGTTGTCAACTTCTTCTTAAGCCCCAAATACCGGGAACTCAAAGTTGGGAGAAGGCATCGGATCGTATGTTTCAACGGGGTTTAAAACAAGCAATCTGCATGACGTGATGATTCGTGTTTAGAAGAGATAGAGAAAATGCAAAAGTGTATGCAGTGTATTTTTTTTTTATTACTGCTTGTTTTTATTATTGAATTATTTTTTAGGATTACCATTTTCTGAGAAAAGCGAAAAGAGAAAACAACAATTAATGCGGACATTATAGAACGATGTTATTTTATTAATGAACAAGTCGATTCTTGAAACTATAGCCCTATAAAACAAAACTCTGTCGCTTTGGGCTAAGCGAAGAGGGAAAATTTACAGAAAGCGAGCCCTATTAAAACATCTATTTCACCTGGGTAAGGTGAAAGGTTAAATATGGCAATTACTTTGATTGGCGAACGACCTTCGGAACATCGACAGCAACCCGTTGGCAGCGAATTCCTTGGTGAATCACAAAGTCTGGCACCTTCCTTGATTTGTCTACAGAAATAACGCTGATTTCTGGTGGAGCAGGATCATTGGAATCTGTCTCCCAGGCAGAGTTGTCGTAGGAGAATTCTTCTATTGCATTCTGCATAGCATTTGTGCTCTCAGCTGTATCTCCCCATCCAGTTGGCTGGATATCTTCGAGCCTGATACGAGAGCTTTCGGGAGCGGTGTACTTTACCATATAGTCGTATTTTCCACTCGGTTGTCCCAGGGTGTCCCACACTTCTTTCGAACTGGAGGAGTCATCCTTCTCAATGACGTTGACCTCGGGAAAAGCATAGTTGATGAATTCAAGTCCTGCAAACGTTGCAAATTCATCATCATGTTGAGTAGTTTCTGAATGACCTGAGTGTTGATCCCATGACATGGTGGGGACACAGGTATTCTATTCAATGATACTCAGCTGAGTTTCATTACTCGGATGACTTTCTGGCCCCAAGTCTCCTGGGTAAGGCTGCCACATTGGCAGGCCATCCATCGGGCCATAGTAATTATGGTCAAAGTTGTCTTTCATCAGAGTGTCCTCCTCTAATGAATTTGGCGGAGCACGACATCCTTCCGGATCACAATCTCCGTATATCATTTTGACATTTGACCGTGGTATAAATCTTGGACTCTGTGTGGGATAACAAAATGGCGTAGGCACCTCTTCCTGAGACATATAACCGTCCTTGTTAAGATAGGACTTCCATTCTTCATCTGTGTCGGAGGGACACTCCTCATTGATAGCATGGACTATTTGAGACACTGGGTGAAGGAAACCTTCACTGTGGAAGAAGTTCTGAATGGGATGAAGACTTTCATCGTTAGGAGCTGTCCGGGTACAGGTTGTAGAAAAACCAAGACCCTTCTTTGTTGTATTGCTAGTAGGAATAACAAGTTGTCCCCATCCAGTTGTATCGGTACTCTCGACCGCTTTAATAGCATCTTTGTATGAGGAAATCGAAGTTCCTCCTCTTGATTGTTCGTCCTTGTGTAGCGAAAGTGCTTGGAACTGGGTTCCGATTACCCCTTCTGGTTCCACATAAGTGGATGACGATAAATTGCTGATGAGAAAGGCCTGTTCCCCACAGACTGTGATGAGTTGGCCGTTCTGGATGAACTTTAACTTTTGGTGGAGGGTCGAGGTGACCGCTCCAGCCTGATGTATCCAAGGTCTTCCTAATAAACAACTGTACATTGCCCGGATGTCCATGACTTGGAAAGTAACTTGGAAAGTGTGAGGACCAATAGTTATGGGAAGATCAACTTCGCCGATAACCGTTTTTCTGGATCCGTCGAACGCTTTGACGACGACCTCACTGGTCCTCATCGGAGGGCCCTTGAATGATAATTGCATCAAAGTGGACTTCGGCATAACATTCAAGGCTGACCCTGTGTCTACCAGTACGCTGGCTAAAGCATCGTCCTGGCAGTTGACTGTGATATTGAGCGCCATGTTATGACGGCGACCCTCTTCAGGTAATTCCTCATCACTAAATCCCAAGTTATTGCAAGAAGTGATGTTAGAGACAATACTATCGAACTGTCTGATTGTTACATCCTGTTCCACAAAGGCTTGCTCCAAGACTTTCTGTAGGGCCTCTCTGTGCGCTTCTGAACTGAGTAACAGTGATAATACCGAGATCTTTGAAGGAGTCTGTAACAGTTGATCGACAATGTTGTATTCACTCCTTTGGATGAGCTTCAGCATCTCATCATCATTTTTTGAAAGGTCGGGATTACTGGATTGACCGACTGATGGATCGGGAGCTTCTGTCTGAAGTTCCTTTTCTTTGTTAGACTCTCCAACTCCTCTGTTGAAGATTCTACCACTCCGTGTTACACGACTTAGGTCTGCAATATTCACGACGGAGGGTAATGGAATTTCCTTTCCATTTTCAATTATCGTTGCACCGTATTTGTAAGGGATCGCCTTAGCTGATTCATACGGTAGTGGTCCCGGCAGATAGATGACTATGGGAACCTTCTGGTTTTTTTGACCATCGTACGTAATCTCGATCCGTTCCCGGTTGGGAATTCTTGATTTGTAAAGCAGAGGGATAATGGCAAAAACATTCCTAGTCCTCTGATGATTAGAGATTATGACAACGTCCTCAATTTGATTGGCAAGGTAGTTCGGCGACCAATTGATGGGTCCGGAACCTGGATATGGGCGGATCTCTCCACGATCCACTTGCCCCTGGGGAGCTGCTCGCACAAGGTAGCACCCTTGGTTACTTTCCGAACATACTCCACAACGTTCATAATTGTGTGGTGGCACCTGACCACTCCCACTTTGAATACAATGTAACCTCACTAGGTTAGCTTCCACGAGTCGGACATCCTGACTTTGACGCCGAGTGGGGTTTCTGTTATTGATACTAATTTGCTAAGTATCTTCATCCATGTAGATTGGCATCCACCAATGATTTAACAAGTGCTAAAGTGCTTCCTGGACAAGGGCACATCCCTGATCGTTTTTGCAACCCGCTTTACAGCTGTGATAATTATGTGATATCAAGAATCTGAGACGGACCTGTTCTGTGTGTAACTCCACCAGGCTGGTATTCATCAAGCGAATATCGAAGATTTAAATCATGTTGATCTGATAGGGATTCCTATCATGGTAGTCCTGGATCCATCCAAGATCCATCTGATGCTGGAGGGCCTCCTGTATGAAAGAGCATCCCTGTTTGTTTACCGAGCAAGTCAGACAAGAACTATAATCGTGCCACGGCAGATTATGATACTGGCTTTGCCTTGAGTGCATTGCCACCAAGTTGGCATTCATCGCATGGATGTCGTGGTTCTGAATGACGTTGGAATTCGTGTAAACCATGTTAACTCCACGAACTCGGTGCTCTTGGATCGATCCGAGATCCATCTGTTCCTGCAGAGCTGCTTGCACCACAGAACATCCTTGATTATTTTTAGAGCAGACATCACACTGGTGATAATTATGAGGTGGCACATGGCCATATCCACTCTGTCTACAATGCATCTTGACCAGATTAGCCCTCAACAAGAGTACATCGTGAATTTGATAGACATTATTAAATTCTTTCTCAATTAGGTTGACTGCAGCTTTCTCATGTTGAGGCAGCGGGTTCGTGAGAACATTGGGATTCGTATCTTTAAAAGATAGGAGCCCGCTTCTAACAAGCTTTTGCACATCGGATTTGAAATTGAGACAATTCTCTATGGTATGCCCTGATCCTCCTTGATGATAAGGGCATGTTTGATCCACCTTACACCAAAAAGGCGGGTTTTCCGGTACTGTAAGAGGAGACTTAGTCTGGATGTGCCCCTTAGGCAGTAGTAACGGAAATAGTTCTGCGTACAACATGGGTATAGAATCAAACCCTGGTGGCCATGTTATACAGTTGTTTTTGTATGGAGGACGAGCCTGCTGAAGAGGCTGTTGTGTCCTTTGCTGATTAGGTTGCCTTTGCGCAACTTAAGGCTGATACGTAGGAATAGGCGCAAGGTTGATAGCAGGAGTTACAGCTACTACCGGTTGATAACATCACCTTTGCTTTCCGAGAGAGATATTCCCAATATCTTGCTCTTTTTTCTTAGGGAGAGCACTACCGTATCGTGTTGTACTACTTGATGATCCAGCGTCTTTTACCAAACGTCCTTCTCGGACGGCTTCCTCAAGACGAACTCCCATGCCCACCATCTCGGTGAAATCACTGGGTGCACTGGCAACCATTCTATCATAGTAAAATGAGCTTAAGTTCTTTAAGAAGATCTTTGTCATCTCTTTTTCCTCAAGAGGTGGACAAATCTGAGCGACAATTTTGTGCCATCTCTGAACTTACTCCTTAAAGGTTTCCTTGTCCTTTTGTGACATTGATCTGAGTTGATCTCTGTCTGGTGCCATGTCCAAATTGTATTTGTATTGTTGGACGAAGGCAGTACCAAGATCTCTGAATATGCTAATCGTAGCACGGTTTAAACCCATGTACCATTTTAAGGCGGCACCAGTTAGACTATCCTGAAAGTAGTGAATCAGTAGGTCCTGATTCTCCATCTGAGCTGACATTCGCCGAGCGTACATCACCAGATGGCTCTGAGGGCAAGAGTTACCCTTGTATTTTCCAAAGTCGGGCACTTGAAATTCGTGCGGAACTTTCACATTGGGGACCAAGCAGAGGTCTGCGGCGTCCTTTCCAAATAGATCCTGACAGCGGATGGCTTGCAGTTCTTTCTGCATTTCCAAGAACTGTTCCTGGAATTCATCCATTCTATCGAACATAGTTTCCTTCTTACCAGAAGGTATCGGCGAAATCTGTCATTCTGGGACAGTGTGCACCACAGGGGGTGGGACCGTGACTACGGCAGTGAATCTTTGTGTTTCCCAAAGTTTGTAACCTTCAGGAGTCTTCAGTATGCCCCTGGCATCTTCGCTTTCCCGAAGTTTGTAACCTTCAGGCCCAGCGGCTTCTGTTATGATTCCCTGATCTTCAGTGATCGGCGGAACATATCCTTCCGGGATATAGTTAACAGGCATGCCCCAAGGACGATCTTTCGGCATTTGATACCTAGGATCATACTTCTCCACTATGGGCGTTGAGGTGATCTCTGAGATCACAGTCCTTTGTAGCTGAGCTTCTGCCATGGCTTGCATGTCGTTACGAAGCTTTGTCATATCCTCTCTCAGAGCGTCGATCTCTTCTTTCAACTCTCTGTTTTCTTCCTCAAGATCATCCATCTTTTTCTAACGATTGGCCCGAGTATTGTACGAATGAGACAGTTTGACTCTAGAACCAAGACACAAACGTGAGATTCGTAGGTGTTTTGGACTGGACCAATGGCTAGAATTGGCCCAATCCGCCTCTGCTCCAGAGCGGCCCAAATTGCCTAAGCCCAATCCACAGAGGGGCAAAAATGACATTTCTGCCCCTCCAACCGGGCAAGGAATGCAACGTTCCTCCCCGGCTTTTATGCCCGTTACGCACGGCTTCCTCGCTGCCCGAACAGCAAAGGACAGGTGCCCGGAACTGCGTTTATGCCCGACATAACGGCTAGTTTCTGGCACCCTGCCCGACATAACGGCTAGTTTGGGCAGTTACCTATTCTTTGGGGAAAACGGTTATTTCGCCCCGAAAATAGGACCGTTGGCCACGCGCTGGGGGCTCTATATAAACCCTCTCGCTTGAGAGGGTCAGGTATCACATTTTCACCCTAAGAATACACTTTGTACTTGCCCCTTTTTTCCGATCCTTTCTCACTTGAGCGTCGGAGTGCCTTGCAGGTACACCCCCTCCTCTCCTCATCAATATTCCGAACACCTCGCCCATCTGACGTCCAGCATACGTCCGAGCACCTTGCCATCTGACGACCAGCTTACGTGGACCCGTTCGAATACTCCGGATCAGTGGCGCCGACTGTGGGGACTCCTTGTTCTCCCCTTCTTTCTTTCCTCCTCGGAAACTAAAAGATCAAAACATACTTTCTTTGATCCGCCTATATATGGCCGCTCAGAACTCCGCAAAAGGTGCTGACGTTACGATTCTCGTTCCCGTCAACAAGCTGGACGTCGACGACAGATCTCCGTTACTTTCAGATCCCCGTTTCCTCCGAGATGGGGCTGCTGCATCTCCAACTCCTCCTCCCGTCGGGCAAGGAGACAAGCAGCCACCGTCGGGTGAACGACCGATTCCTGGCCCTCCCAGCGCCGACCTGGCCGTTTTAGCTCTTTTGGAAGTTGTCAACCGCACAAACCTCCTTATCTTGCAGCAAGGAGAAAGAATAGGAGCTCTCGAGGAAGCATCTCTTCCAAGATCCTCTCCTCCCAAGAGTAAGCACCGAAAATCAAGGAGCCCGCCACCTAGGCGCGGGGAAGACCACAGATTGAGGCATGAGCCTGAATCACAACACGTTCGCAAGCACGACCAGATCTCCCCGCGGGATTGATCACCACCAAGACACAAGAGAACAAGGCAGGACATGCATTCTCCACCGGTCAGACCTCGTGACTGGCCACGTTCACCCTTACCTCGCAGAGACCGCCGCCGCGAGCGCAGACAATGGTCACCATCAACTCCAAGTTCAAACAGCGACGATGAGCCTCGCGGCCCATTGTCCCGCAGGATCCTGGCCACCCGTCTCCCTAAAGGACTAGAGAAGCCTCCGTCTCTAGGGACTTACGATGGAACCACTGACCCAGACGAGCACATAGAAAACATAGATGCTCTTTTGGACTACAGAGGGGTACGAGGAGCCATCAAATGCCGCCTGTTCCCGACCACGCTCCGGAAGGGAGCAATGACATGGTACAAGCAGCTGCCAGAAGAATCCATTACATCCTGGAGGCAGCTGGGGAGGATTTTCTCCCGTCACTTTACTGCATCGCGACGCCATCCAAAGACCGAGGCATCCCTCGGAGCTGTCGTACAGGGAAAAGATGAGCCTCTTCGGGCCTACATTGAGCGGTTTAACAAGGAGGCCATCCAAGTGCCAACAACCGACGAGATGAAGAAATTCCTGCTCGAGCAGGGATTACGTCTTGGCTCAGACTTCGCGAAAACCATCGGCCTCGATCCACCGAGGAACCTTAACGCCCTTCTCCTCCAAGCCCAGTCGCATATACAGTACGAGGAGAAGGTTGCTGCCCACTCTGTCCGGGCCTCTCGAAACCAAGAAGGTGCCCGGTCGTCCAGAGCTGAAGAACCCTCGGCATCCCGTCGAGGAGATAAAAGACGCGACGATCGGCCTCGCGATGCACGCGAACAGAAGGGACCTTCTGGGCGGTTCCATGACTATACCCCCCTCACTACCTCGAGGGAGAAAATCTTGTCCGAATGTGCCAACTCAGAATTCAAGCAGGCGGGAGTTTGTTCCCCAAACAGCTGCTGGCCAGACCGGGTGTAGACAAATCCAAGTATTGCCACTTCCACAAGAGTCACGGTCATACGACGGAAGAATGCATCCACCTCAGAGATGCCATAGAGATCCTTATTCGCGACGGCCACCTGAAGCAGTTCGCAAAAAAGAAAATGCTCCCCGGCAAGAAACCCAGGAGAGCAAAAAGGTTGCAGAAGAGACTCCGCCCTCCGATGACACCAACGTACAGGTCGCTATGTCCATAACTCGGCCAGAGGACTTCCGCATCCCTGAGGGTCTGCCCGTCTCCACGTACCTCGCTGCTCGCAGCCCGTGGGAGGCCTTCCCCTCGGCCATGGTCATTTCTGGTGGTGGATTCAACAAAATCACGGTCGGTTCAGTCAAGAGGAGATTCGATCAACTGATCAGCAAAAGCTCCAATGAAGTTACCACGCTGGACACCACTCACAAGGGATCCGCTCCTATTTCCTTCTACAAGGAGGAGCTCCTCGGCGGGGCACCGAACTCAAGCATCCCGCTGCTTATCCGGGCAAGGATGGCGAACTTCGACGTTCGCAGAATACTCGTAGACTAGGGCAGTTCAGTTGATATAATGTACAACCACCTGTTCGAAACGCTGCAGCTGGACGACTCTCACCTTACTCCATACGTTGGATCCGACCTGCAGGGATTCAACGGAGCAGTGACAAGGCCCCGGGGTTACGTAGAGCTCATCGTAACCTTCGGTTCAGGAAAGATAACCCGAGCAATTAAAGTACATTTTCTGGTAATTGAATGCCCGTCACTATACCAGTGCATTTTTGGAAGGCCAACCCTGGCAGAGTTGATTGCAATACCTTCCACCGTACATCTCAAGATGAAGTACTACACTTCTGAAAGGATGGTCGCCACCCTCCACGGCGATATCAAAGCTGCCCGTCGGTGCTTTGAAGTAGCATCAAAAGGACTAAGCACCATCTCAGCAAGACCGAGGACTTATGGTCGTCCCCCTCTGCCCAGCAACTCCGAGCAGCCAAGACCGCTCCCCCAGGTCGAATATATCGACTTGGACAACCGTTTCAGCGAGGAAGATCACGCCTAGGACCCAACGACTTCGGGCAGCCAGTCCGACAAAGGCGGCCATCTCCTGCGCCCCGTCCCAGATGGCAACTTCGAGATCGTTCCTTTCGGAGAAGACCCCCAACAGGGAGTAAAGATCGGAGCAGACCTCCCCGACCTAGCCAGGAGACAACAAAAAGCGTGCCTCCGGGAGAACGCAGACTTGTTCGCATGGAGCGCTGCTGAAATGCCAGGATTGGACCCATCCGTCGCTTGCCACCAGCTTACAATTGATCCGGCCATCAAAGTCGTTGCCCAGCGCAGAAGGAAACAGTCCCCGGAGAAGATGGAAGCCGCAGAGAAAGCTGTCAAAGACCTTCTAGAAGCTAGGTTTATTTTTGAGGCGAAATACACTACATGGCTCTCAAATGTTGTACTTGTAAGAAAAAATAATGGCAAATGGAGGATGTGTGTTGATTATACCGATGTTAATAAGGCCTGTCCGAAGGACGCCTACCCCCTCCCCAATATAGATAAGCTCGTAGATAACTCAACAAGTTTTAAGCTTTTATCATTCCTCGACGCCTACTCGGGCTACAACCAAATCCCAATGGCTGCGAGCGATAAAACTTACACGACCTTCATGACCGAATCAGGTAATTATTACTACAACGTAATGCCCTTCGGACTGAAGAACGTCGGCGCTACATACCAACGAATGATGAACAAAGTCTTCCAAGGATAAATAGGCGACATGCTCAAAGTATACATGGACGACATGATCGTCAAGTCCCACGAGGAACTAGATCATGTCGCCCATCTTCGCAAAATTTTCGAGCAAGCAAGAAAGTATCAAATGCGTTTTAACCCAGAGAAGTGCATGTTTGGTGTACGGGCAGGTAAATTCCTTGGCTTCTACCTAACGGAACGAGGAATAGAAGCTAACCCCGACAAGTGTCAGGCATTCTCTGAGTTCCCAACGCCCACGTCTAAGAAGAACATATAGTCCCTCAACGGGGTACTTACTTCGTTGCCCCGCTTCATCGCAAAATCCGCCCAACACGCCCTTCCTTTCTTCAAGCTCTTGCGAAAAGAAGCAGCGTTTGAATGGACCGAGGAATGTGAAGCATCCCTCCTTCACTTGAAGCAAGCTCTGTCAAAACCGCCCGTATTATCACAGCCAGACATCGGGGAAGTCTTGTTCCTATACCTCGCCGTCACTGCCGAGGCCGTTAGCGCCGTTCTCATTCGCGAGAGTCCTGGCGGGCAAAAGCCAGTATACTTCACAAGCAAAGCGTTGCAGGACGCGGAGTTGCGATATCAGCAGATAGAGAAGGTAGCATTGGCCCTCGTCAATGCTGCCAGACGACTGAGACACTATTTCTTGGCCCACACGATCGTGGTAAGGACGGATCAGCCCATCAAGCAATTACTGGGACGACCAGACATGGCCGGGCGAATGCTCAAATGGTCATTGGAACTGTCTGAGTTCGACGTCCAGTATGAAAGCAGAAAAGCTCTTAAAGCTCAAGCCCTGGCCGATTTCGTAGCGGAAATAACCTTCTCAGACTCCTCGTCCCACATAGCAAACAGATGGACCATCTATGTGGACGGAGCATCCAGCTCGACCGGCAGCGGGGCAGGAGTAATTTTGGAGAACGACGAAGGGACCATAGTCGAGGCTTCTCTCACATTGTCCTTTCCCACGTTGAACAACCAGGCCGAGTATGAAGCTTTCCTCACCGGCTTGCGCCTAGCCGAAGACCTAGGGGCTGAAGAAATCATCATCTGCACGGACTCCCAGCTCGCAGCCCACCAGGTATCAGGAGAGTATTAGACCAAAAATGATAGTCTCTCTGAATACCTAACCCTAGTCAAGGGAAAAATGTCGAAGTTCAGAGCAGTAGAAGTAAGACATGTTCCACGCGAACATAATGTGCGAGCAGACGTCCTGTCCAAACTAGCAAGCACTAAGAGGAAAGGCGGAAATAGGTCAGTCATCCAAGAAATACTTCCCCGGTCCAGCATCGATAAGGGATCCTCGACCCTACACGTGCACACGATTGGAGACAGCGACTGCTGGATGATGCCCGTGTACAACTACCTCACCAGGGACAAACTTCCGGATGACCCCAAGAAAGCCAGCACCATCAGACGAAGAGCTTGCTCGTACGTCATCCTCGAAAACAAACTCTATCGACGAGACTTCTCCATCCCACTACTCAAATGCATAGAGGAGGAAGTTGTCCCCCACGTATTACGAGAGATCCATGAAGGCATTAACGCCCAGCACCTAGGAGGAAGGCCCCTTGCCCGCAAGGCCCTCCGGGTAGGGTATTATTGGCCAACCATGCAACACGATGCCAAGGAGCATGTGAAGAGATGCGACAAATGCCAATGGCACGGGGATATGCACCTAGCCCCACCTAACGAGCTAAAAAGCATGACCTCCCCGTGGCCATTCGCCTGGTGGGGCCTAGACATCCTAGGACCCTTCGTGACGGGGTCCAGCCAAAACAAATACCTGATAGTGGGCGTAGACTATTTCACAAAATGGATAGAAGCAGAAGCCTTAACAAAGATAACAGCACTTAACATTCTGTGCTTTTACAAGCGGAATATCCTTTCCCGTTTTGGGATTCCCCATGCAATTTTCACGGACAATGGAACACAATTCACAGACAAGAAGTTCCAAGACTTTACCGCCCATCTCAGAACAAAGCAACATTTCGCTTCTGTAGAACATCCCCAGACCAACGGGCAGGCAAAAGCGGCCAATCATGTCATTTTACGTGGCCTCTAGCGAAGACTGGATGAAACAAAGAAAGCCTGGGTCGAGGAGCGCCACAGCGTCTTATGGGCGTACCGCACCACTCCTCAGTCCACCACCGGGGAAACACCTTTCTGCTTAGCATATGGCACGGAGGCTGTTTTACCCATTGAAATTCATGTACCGTCCAGGAGGATCGAATCACCTCTAGACGAGGAAATGAATGACGAAGCAATAAGAGAGGAACTCGACCTTGTCGAGGAAATCCGAATAGGAGCAGCCCTCCGCGAAGCATCTCTTAAGCAAAAAATAGCAATCAGGCACAACGCCAAAGTCTTACGACGAGAGTTCGATGTGGGCAGCCTTGTCCTGCGAAGAAACCACAAGGACTCTCGCGAAGGCAAACTAGCAGCCAACTGGGAAAGGCCATACAGAGTCCGTGCCAGAACGAGGAATGATGCCTACTTCCTCGAGAACCTCAACGGGGATGCAATCCCTCGACCATGGAACACTGAGAAACTTAAGCAATACTACAGCTAAAGTAACTATAGGCTTCCTCGCATCAAAGGACCACCTAACGGTCATCATGCTCGTCCAGGTACAAACGACGCATACGCACAAAGTAGAATCCCGCTCAAGTAAATGAGCCGGAGCTCTGCTCGTCGGCGGTCCTCAACTGAGCATCGCCTTTGCCCAAGTACCATGATTGGCAGAACCCCAGCTTGCGATGGGACGTTCACGCCGCGACCTGAGATCCGCAACCTCGCCAGGACCTTCCCCGGCTATTCGACCAGTTCTCCGCACTGACGAATTCATACACAACGAGCTATCTTTCAGAAGAAAGCTCCGTTAATAGACACACCCTCCGACGGGCAGTCACACATGCACAGCTAATGTAAAGTACAGCAATATAAACAAAAATTGTATAAATAACATAAACCGGCCATGAAGTGAAAAAGGCCACAAGGGCCAAAGATTGTGCGAATTACATAAGAAGGGGGGCCACGCCCCCCCCCCCCCAAATCAAATAAAGTTACAAATAATCCAACGACGTGCAGGCCGGAAAAGATATAACAACATCAAAATAATAAGACTCTTCATTCTTCTGCATGCTCGGTTGACGCCGGCTCAGGTCTCTGCTCCTCCGCGAGCTGGTCCTCGGGATGAACCTCGGGGGTATCAATAACAAGGCCTGCGGGCAAGACGATGCGACCATCCTCCACACGCGCAAGATAGTGGATACCCTCGGTCGAAATCTCAAGCCCAGGGTTCACCACCCGCAACTGGGCCACGACACTGTCGAAGGACTCCACTGCCACGGAGATACCGTCATCCTCGGCCTGCAGAATGTTGGCAACTAACTCAGACCTAGTCTTCAACGCTTTTATCTCATCCGGTTCATCAGCACCCGGGGCACTGGCCGCCATCAACTCTTTGTTTAGCTCCTCGGCAGCCTTTTTCTCCGCTGCCAGCTTGGTGACATCCTCTCTCAACTTGGCCGTCTCCTCTTCGGCCTTCTTCCTAGCCTCACGAGCACTCTTGACTTCCTCCTTCAAGGCCGTCTCGAAAGCCCGGGCAGCAGTAAGTTCGGCCTCAAGCGTAGAGTCCCCTTCCACATAAACGGCCGCCATCTCCAGCATCCTCACAAGGCCAGAAGCATCCTAGGCTACCAGCGCCCTCTTGCTCGGCCGGTCCATGCTCTCCAAGCTAAGAGATTCTGTCCGAGGAACGACCAGGGTGTTGCCCTAAAAAAATCTCCTATCAAGGATGCACGGGGGGAACTCAAACTTCCCCTTCTCAGGCGCCCGAGTTAGGTCCACAGCATCTAACGTCCGCGGCCGCTTCGACCGCCCGGTCAAAGGCAGTGGAGAATCCCGTGGACCAGGGGTGGGAGAAGAGGAGGTCCCCGCAGCAGTTTGAACAAGGGGAGGAGCACGAGCACGAGCAGCAGTCCGGGTCTTAGGGGGGGCCGCTCCAGCTTTATTCCTCGCCATGGCATTCCTCACCACGCGATCGTGAGCTCGAGGCATCTCACCTGCACAAATGAAAACAAGCACGTTAGTTACGAGGAAAAGAAATAACACAAACAAAGTCTAAACAACTAAGACTACCGAGCAGCTTCTCGGCATCCGCGCGAGTCTTGCACTCCAGCAGTGCCTTAACGTTGATGAATCTGCGCTTAACCCTCTGGCTCCCATCCTCCTCGAAGATAGGGTTGCCCTTGCTCGTCCAACAGCTGGCAAAACTGAAGGAGTTGACCCAGTTCACCTACCTCTCGTAAGACACGGCGTCCTGCCCGCGTAGCACGCTCGGCTCGAAAATATAAGTGTCGGGCTTCTTGGAGAAATGGTCAGGTTCCCAGCAGATCGGGAACTTATACACCCTCTCCCCGATATACTTCCCCTCCTCGTTGAGTATCTCCTCTCTGTCCTCATCAACCTCTATCTCCCAGACATACGTACTGTCCTGGGCTGCCTCAGACACTGGCTCGACGATGAAATATCGTCCCTTGAACGTTCGGATTGACTCCGAGAATGGCTTGAATAACTTTTTGGGCTGCTTCAGAGAAACCCATCCGTACTTTTTCCCCGCCAGCTGCCGTTGGAGATGGAAAACCGCAAAAAACAGAGGGAGAGTAGTTCCCAGATTGAGATGCTCGCACACTAACTCAAAAGCCCGTATAAAGGCCAGTGAATTAGGGTGGAGTTGAGAGGGCGCCAGCTTCAGATGCTCGAATACCGACCGCTGGAAATAAGTGAAAGGCAACCTCAGCCCCAACTCTTTGAAAGCGTACTCGTACATCGTAAAGCGGTCCCCGAAATCCGAGCAGACCCGCTCATCCAAGGTGGGAAAATGCACTTTCCAATCCCCCTCTGGGCCCACCTCTGTAAAGGCGTCCGCCACAGACCTTGAGAATGTAGAAATATGTTCGGAAGGCTCGGCCACCTCCCACTCCTCCGGACAGAACCCTTCAACATCTTCCTCCATAACATCTAATTCTTCTTCCTCCTCGACTCTGCTCGAGGAGCTCGATGCCGCCGAGCTCGAAGACGCCGAACTCGAAGCCGTTGAGCTGCTATTCTCCTCGGAGCCGGTTTCCTTCTCAGACGTGTCTAAAATAACCTCTCTCTCTCTGGCCTTATCGCCATTACGATCACCTGAAAAAGTAGAGAAAGACAGTGAATTCGACAGGAAATCAAATCCACCCTTCCACTGCCAAGTTAAGTGAAAGGGCGCGCAAAAGGCTAAGGACAACGTCCCCAGCCTAAGCCCTAACATCAAACAAAAAACCTCCCCGCGAGGAGATGCCCGAGATATGCCATCTTCCTATGAAGAACCTCCCCGCACTCGTGTCCAGATTCCGTTTGAAGCTCCACCGGAAACTGCAAGGCTCCACCGGAATCTAGAAACGTTCTACCGGAAAATTCACCGTTCCATCAGAGGATAATCAGACACGGTGGTCACGACTCGCAACCACAACGTGGACCACCACGCTCACCGAACGCATTACCTACTCCGGCGAGATGCTAGAAGCAGCAAAAGGGCAGAACCACCGTCCACCACCAACACTCGCCAGAAATCTACCTATTTTGTCACCTAAAAGCTAACCCTAGCCGCATGCAATCTACCACTAACAACAAGAGAAAGTAAAACAGACTGGAAATCAGAAAACTTACTTGATTTGAGTAGAAGAAAGAGACTTCTCGAAGCTTGGTACGGTGGTCGGTTGCTCTGAAGATGGCGACGGGCAAGAACGCAGAAGAGGCGAAGAGAAATCAGAAGAGAAAAAGTGCAAAATGGGACAATCTCCCCCCTTTTATACTGAGGGGCACGTGCACACACGCGCCCGTAGGCAATAATGACTGCCCACTAGCCATAATTACCTATTAACTGCTACACAGGGCTCGATGCACACGTGGCAACCCAACGTTTCCCATTCTGTCTGATGCTTTATCTCCCCGAATACCAGGCAATATAGTCTCGACCACGAATATCACGGACACACAGAGCCACGAGCACCTCGAGATAATCGTCCTCGTCTCCAAACGACGACTCTGCGCTAGCTCCCCGGAGCGAAGAGTAGTCCTTAAGTCATCACTCTCATGCTCGGGAGCAACGACTTGGGGGGCTCCTGTTCTGGACTGGACCAATGGCTAGAATTGGCCCAATCCGTCTCTGCTCCAGAGTGGCCCAAATTGCCTAAGCCCAATCCATAGAGGGGAAAAAATGACATTTCTGCCCCTCCAACCGGGCAAGGAATGCAATGTTCCTCCCCGACTTTTATGTCCGTTACGCACAGCTTCCTCGCTGCCCGAACAGTAAAGGACAGGTGCTCGGAACTGCGTTTATGCCCGACATAACGGCTAGTTTCTGGCACCCTGCCCGACATAACGGCTAGTTTGGGCAGTTACCTATTCTTTGGGGAAAACAGTTATTTCGCCCCGAAAATAGGACCGTTGGCCACGCGCTGGGGGCTCTATATAAACCCTCTCACTTGAGAGGGTCAGGTATCACATTTTCACCCTAAGAATACACTTTGTACTTACCCCTTTTTTCTGACCCTTTCTCACTTGAGCGTCGGAGTGCCTTACAGGTACACCCCTCCTCTCCTCATCAATATTCTGAACACCTCGCCCATCTGACGTCCAGCATACGTCCGACGACCTTGCCATCTGACGACCAGCTTACGTGGACCTGTTCGAATACTCCGGATCAGTAGGTAAGAAGAATACGCGATGTGAGAATGATGAATGCAATGATTATATTAATTGTTTTTTGGTTTAATCAAAATAAACTTCGACAATTAGATTGCAAATATCAAACAGTGGGGAAACCCCCATTTTATTGAATTCAAAGGATTACAGAAATGGAAATACAGTAGATTACAAGGTGCAGAAACAGAAACCTAAGCTAATGGGTCCCGAGTCCTCTCTGAAGAGAAATCGGGTGCTGACTCTGGTACTTTCCTTTTCTTTGACCGGGGTTCTTGGGCCGTTGTCGGGTTGTTATTCCTTTGCTAGGTGAAAGGAGTGAGCAAATTCCTTTGGTCATCTTGATTCTCTACAGCATGTTGCTCCAAAATTTCAATCAGAGCGTCCTTATCTTTCAGTAGTTGTTGTATTTTGATGCACTCTATGTTGAGGGTGCGGTACTTGTTCTTCCAAGACCTCTTCTCCCGTTGAACTTTGTTGAGAGTAACCTGAAGCTTTTCAGTCTCAGTCATGAAGTACATGACAGACTCCCTCGGTGGAAGAACTCCATGACGAGGATAAGGCATCTTTAGCTTGAGAGCTCTAGTCTGCACCCAGTGGAGATAAGGCTCCACCGAGACACAGTCCGGTTTTCCTAGAGACTCCCGTCCTTTCTTATGAACATGTTTCCAAGCATGCACTATTTCCGTCTTTAGTGCTCTATCACTTTCTCCTTCCTTGAAGAAAAGACCTTCCAGATGAATACCCCGTGGGACGTGTCTCATCGGGTATCCAAATTGACGACGAACAAGAACTGGATAGTAATTGATTCCTCCCTTAGTTCCTATAAGGGGTACGTTGGGGAAGTTTCCACAACGGTCAATGATCCTGATTCTGTCATAAATCCTATTACACCAGTCAATGTCAGAGTTGGTGAGGGACATGATTTTCTGCGACCAACGTAAGGCACTCTTGTGATCCCAAAAAGCAGCAGACTTGGGAAAATAGGAGATAAACCATTTGTATAGCAGAGGTACACAACACGTGATCTCCTCTCCGCTGTACAAATTTCCCAAGTGTACAGAATGATACACATCTACGAGAAAAGTCGGCACAGGGTTTCCAATGAGAAAACCTTAATGGAGTTGATATCAACGAAGTTATTAATGTTGGGCAACAGAAATAACCCGTAAGTGAGTAAAACAAAGATGCTTTCAAAAGCAGTCACGTTCTCGATACTAGCGAAGTACAGGGCTTTCTTTGTCAAGAACTGGGCTGGAAAACCTTGTATGCCACCCTTAGTGGTCATGTGAGTCCTGACCTCAGACTCGTCCAAATGAATTGCTCTTGCAATGGTCTGATTCTTTGGAATTTTTTCCAGTCCAGAAAATGAAGTTTGATCTGTAATGTGTAGATCAATCAGATGAGAGTATTCCTCCAGCGTTGGTGCAACTGGTAATCCGGGAATGTGAAACAGTGATAGACCAGATCGTAGAACTGAATGAGCGCATCCATGATTCCCTCAATCACATAGACTCTTAGCAGAGATAGCAAACCTCCGTACTTGGCTCTGAAAGCCTCTTGGTTTGTGATCATCCTCGCCAAACCTCTTAAATCCTCTAGTTTTGGAATCCTGAAAGTGTACTTATGAGTTCTCCTTCTACCGAAATCCATTAGCGTAATCCTTTTCTCTGATATTTGCAATCACAGTCTTAGTTTAATTTGAAAAACAGAGAGACTAGAAGAGAATTTTTTTTGAATGTTTTAATGTTTTTTAAATGAATGCATGAATGCAGCACACAAAAACATAGAAAAAACATGGGGTCAAAGGGTCGTTGTCATGAAGTCAAGGCTCTACCCATCCCCAAAGGTTTATACTAGGGTGATTTTTTGCACCTGTACTCAAAATCATCAGCTCCTCCCAGGATAACAAATAGCAAGCGGATCGCCAGCGAGCTGTATGAAATCTTAGAGTAAATGCTATTCACCGAGAATAGATCATCAGCCTCAAATAAGGGTAGTATCGCGTGACAACTATTTCCGATAGCTTCTGCACTACAAAAGGGTTGGCTTCTCAGCTTCTTAGACGTCACAATCGGCCCATTGCCTATGAGAGGGAATGGGTTGCATTGGGAAGCCTCCACTGAGGTTGATGGTCGACCTCGTCGCCATCACTTAACTTAAGTGTATACTCAATCTTTCCACATGCGGCATCACACGCATTCCTATTAGCAGAAAAATAAACACAGATATCAATTAGGAAAAGCAGTATATATATTTGTCCTAATGTCCTAGACTTTTAAAAGCTAAGAATCTTAAGTTCCTGACAGAAAATGGTTTCCCGGCGGAGTCACCATCCTGTTGTTTCATTCGAAATTAACGGCATTTTGACCTACGATCCTAGTGACGTCAGGGTTTCTACCTAGGGGACAAGAAGAGAACAAGATCCCTAAAGATTCTCCCCAGCAGAGTCGCCATTTTTCTGTAGCGAGTGATTTTTGGATGTGGTTGCGAAGTACGATCGCTCTGGTACTACAACTCGATTCATTTTTTATCCTATTAAAGCTGATGAAGGAAGGGAAATAGATGTCTCCAATTAACCCTGCTTGCATACTGAGGTTAAACAGTCAAAACTGTTGGTTTACAGATGCTACAAAGATTCGGGGTCTCTCCTAGGTTATTTTGTTGAAAATGGGTGCTTTAGGCTATCGGTTAGGATGTTAGGACAGATATATGAAAGTATGGGATTTTGGGTTTTTGTTTAGTGTGCTCGCTAAGATTTTTCTTCCAATCTTATGCCTACGTATTCCCGTTTTTTCCGAAACAGGGAAATCGGAGCGATCGTAGTTCCTCCTATTCTACGGGAGGAAATGGTGTTTTGGTGTCTTGTTCAAAGCCCAAGACGTGAAGCTTAAGGTGGTTTATATCTTGTTCAAAGCCCAAGATGTGAAACTAAAAGGGTTTGACTTTAGAGAGAATTTGTCATCTCTAAAGAGGGGTTTGTCCGTCACAACTGTTTATAAAGGAGAATTACTTTAACCGGGATTTGTGAATCCGACAATGCCATAATTTCCTTTATAGGGGATTTCCAACCTGAAGGGGAAGACTTTAACTCAGTTTAGAGCAATGCCATCTTTCCTTAGGAATTTCTCATGCTAAAAGAGGGACAGTGGCATGGATGTAGATGATCTATAGGCTTGCCGCTTACAGCGATTAGATGAAGGGGAAAGAGTTGTTGATGTTTGTGTACTGTGAATGAGACACAGCTTTGATGCTAAAAGGTTGATTGGATCGACCAGTGGTTTTCTTATACAAAGCCTAAGAGGAGCCTAGTATGTGTCTCGTACAAAGCCCGAGAGAGAGGCTAAAAGGTTTTGACTCGACGATGGAGTCTTTTGGTATCTCGTATAAAGCCCGAGATGGAGGCTATTTGACTCAACAAGAAAGTTTTTTTGTATCTCGTACGAAGCCCGAGATGGAGGCTAAAAGGGAGTTGACTCAACAAGAGAGTCTTTTATGGTATCTCGTACGAAGCTCGAGATGGAGGCTAAAGGTTTTATACTTAACAATGGAGTGATTTGTGTCTTGTACAAAGCCCAAGACGGAGGCTAAAAGGATTGTGACTCAACAAGAGAGTTTTTTGTATCTCGTACAAAGCCCGAGATGAAGGCTATTGTTAGCTCCGCTGGGGAGAATCATTGTACAAAACCCAAGAGGAGGCTATTGTGATTGTTTCAATTGAGTGACAGGTCCAGTATGCTGATTTAAAGAGAAAATCAGTTCTTATATGAGTAATGTTGTACTCAAGGATCTGATTCGAGGATCAGTGTTATTTCCTTTTCTTTAAGGAAATGGGAAATCCAAAGGGTATTGAGACTGTCCGAGTACACGGGGTTCCTTCCTATTCTTGAAGGGTGCTTGAGAATGTCTTGGAGACTCAAGGAAATTAGACTGTCCAAGTCTAGAGTGTCATCTTCCGTACTATGCTTTGAGAAACAGTAGTAGACTCATGGAAAGACTGTTCTATTAAGATGACTGATTTCTGTTCCTATACCTCTAGGAGGTCGTCGGGACAATTTGTACGAAGCCCAAGAGGAGGCTGGAAACTTTCAAGAAGTCGAGTGGTCCTTGTATGAAGCCCAAAAGGATGCTATCATTCCCAGAGGAAGAATCATTATACGAAGCCTAAGAGGAGGTTGTGAATACTTCTAAGAAGCCGGCGGGTCCTTGTGTAACGCCCAAGAGGAGGCGGGGATGCTTTTAGGAAGCCTGTGGGTCCTTGAACAATGCCCAAGAGGAGGCCGATGCTTTTAAGAAGCCGATGGGTCCCCAAACCCCGAGAAATTTAAGACAGGCCATTCACGAGGAATAGATCAAGCCAGGAAAGTTCGAGAATTTGGAAGAAACTCAAGAGATGCCATTCACGGAGAAAAGATCATCTCCGGGGAATAGAGTTTCTTGACAAGTGCTTTTAAGAAGCTTGTGGGTCCCCAAACCCCGAGAAATTCAAGACAGGCCATTCACGAGGAATAGATCAAGCCAGGAAAGTCCGAGAATTTGGAAGAAACTCAAGAGATGCCATTCACAAAGAAAAGATCATCTCTGGGGAGTAGAGTTTCTTTGACAACTTCTACGAGTGACAGTCTATGAAAGGGTTCACCGAGAATGCTGCCTTTCATGTCTCCATATTGTTTAACCCCAAGAGGAGGGAAGACTGTGTCTGGTAATCCTATGGGGATCTAGTTTTGACTATTTAAGAGTGATCAACGGGCTTAATGCTAGACGTAGTTGTCGTGGAAACTCTAAATATCTATGTATATGTATATGAAAGCGGTAAATGAAAGCGTGTCAACACTTACTCGGTTGTAGAGCTTCCATGCTGTTTGGTTAGTTGTTCAACAAAGAAAGATTGAAAAACAACAGTATATTCAAAATCAAAGGAGAAAGTGCTTTAACAAAGAAAGATTTTGGGGCTTACAGCTCAAGGAGAGGCACAGGGTTTTATCAGTGAGCGCACTGTTGTTTTGTACAGAGGGACTTATACAAGTGACTGAGGCCCAAAGAATGATTTTTTGTACAAAGGGATGGGTCTTACACTCTCTCAAGAGGCCCAAAAGGTTTAAAGAAAAAGAGTGGGGCTTATAACACGAGGGTAGGCCCAAAGTTTGTTTTTCCGTTTAAAATGGCGATCGCGCCGAGATTTTCTTTTTACGCGAAGGGGCTTATACAATATCTGAGGCCCAAAATGTTTTGGTTAAAAGGGGATTGGGTCTTACACTCTAATAGAGGCCCAAGTGAGTTTTAAGAAAAGAAATGGGTCTTACTACTCGAGGGCAGGCCCAAGGTTTTTTTGTTTTGAAAAGGCGATGATCGCGCCGTTTGTTTTTGATGGTATCGGGACTTATACAATATACTGAGGCCCAAAAATTATTTGGTCAAAAAAAGGATTGGGTCTTACACTCTATTAGAGGCCCATGAGTGTTTGAAAAAGTTTTATGATGGTGAAAATCGAAGAAATCCTAATTTTATCATTTTAAAAGTAAATTCTTAAAAGAAAATCAATACAAAATGATAAAAATACCAAATAAGCAACTTGTGATTTTTGGTTGGGGTTTGAAAAATGATGTTTTAATCACAAGATGAAATAAAATTCATTTGGTCTTGATTTTCAATATGAGAATTCACTTTTAAAATGTTTTAAAAACATTAAAAAGGAATTTATTCACAAAAATACTAATTATATTAAATAAATAATATAAAACTAATTTTTTTGTGGAATAAAATATTTTGGAGTATGAATAAGAAGTGTGTAAAACAGAATTGGAAAATGATGATTTTTGCTATGTAAAAGAATTGGTTGAGTTTTTTTAGAATAAACTAATGTCACAACATCACATTCGACGTCACTCATGAGTTTTGAAGATAAGAGAAAAAGGGAAGATGTCATAACATCACATTTGACATCAGAACTGCATCTTGGTTTTTCAACATCTTTGCTATCAAACTTCAAACATTCATAACTCTCTCAATTTTTAACGAAATTAAAATCCGTAAGAACCTATCTTGACCAATTTTTCGCAAGGAATCCAATGGTATCACTCATACATACTGAAACTTAATGTATAACACACACAAGGCAAAAAACCATATCTGCACCTTAAGTTTAAAACAACATAAACTCCACATATAAACATGTTAAAGTGCAAACAGTATGAGGATCATAACATACACATTAAGGACTGCATTTTTGCTTCAAGAATTGTTCAATATGATGCATGTATGTGGACAACAAAGGAAAGCATGATTCAAAGAATTCAAGTTGTGAATTTTACCTCTTTTTTTGGAGATTTTTTGCAACCTACCAAGTGCTTTTCCAAAAATGATTTGATGCTTTGGACACCCTCAAATGACCTCTTGGATGCTTTTAGGATGATTGGAATCAGCTGGTACCTGCAAAAACACAAACTGTCCCTTTCTTGCAAAAGGGGTTAAAAGTGACCAAAATAGCAACTCTCTCAAATGGTGTTCCAGATGGGGGGAACCATTTGGAACAGTTCAAGGATGATATTTGGAGTGTGTTTGAGGTTTTATCTGGTTTGGAAAGTGACTGAATCAAGACATGGCTTGAAAAATGTAAAAAAGTCCAATTTTGAGGTTTTGAGAGGTGACTTTATGATGTTGTGATTACATGTCACTTTTGATAGTTTGGACAACTTACATATGATATATGTGAGGTGTGTGTGTGATTAGTTTGAGTGGAATTGCTCTCTAACTCAAAAACTCAGAATTACTTGCTTTGGAAGGCAAATTTGAGGTGAAAGAAGAGATTTGGAGGAAAGCATCTATTTGATGGCTTTGGTGTACTCAAACTGAGCACAAATGAGCTCTATTTATAGTAGAGCAAGTTTGTTTTGGGATCCACAGTGAATGGCAACTGCAGCAGAGGTTTGGCCAATGTTGTCCAATGAAAATCCAAGTCTCCTCTAGCCATTGACTAGAGGTTAGGGCACAGGCTGCTGGTTCCCTAGTTGTTGGAGGAATCTTGACTGAATTCAGTTGCAAATGTGTCAGTCCATGCCACCTCTAAGCATCCATTAAATGCTTCAATCCAAAATTGGAGTTTTGTCCCTCTTTTAGGCATTTCTAGGTTTGGCATGCTACTTCTTTTTCCAAGGACTTTGGAGGCTTGGCTCAGTGATTGTCCCCTTTAGATTTGATCCTCAGACGTGTTCAAAATGATGACAAGGCTTAAAAATTCGTGTGGCACAAGAAATGTGTAAATCTGCCCCATGAAAAATTAAGCTGCATTAAGCCTTTTTGTAAAATCCATAACTCCCTGCTCGAGTATGCTACATGGACGTTCTAGGACTTTCTGGAAAGCTGAGATGATGTACTTCAACTTTGATGTTTGGCCCCAGACCTGGTTCAACTTAGATCATGGAGAAAAACAGCCTTGAAGTTGGGACATTCTTGCTGGAAAAATATTAGTGATGTCCTATGCAATGTTGGAACATCAGACAACTTTGAACATTAATAATTCCAAACTTTAATCACTTGTATCTTTTAATCCACTATGATATTTTGAGTTGAAGTGAATTGCATCTTTGATGCTTGTCTTGCATGGTGTTGCACCCCAAAATTTGCCCTCCTTGCTTTATTACTAACTGGTTTATGTTGCATTGCATTTTGCATTATTATGTGTGCATATCATTGGTTCTTAGCATGGGGTCAAGGTGCCTGAGGCAGTGGTTCAGAGGGTCAAGCAAGAGTCCTGGTATTGTCCAAGAGAGCTCAGGTGCATCATCCTCTCCTAACCAGTGCATAGATTAGGGTTTTGAGATTCTTGGGTTTATTGCTTCAATGGGCAAGCTCCTTGGGTTTTTTATCATCACCAAATGGCATATCTTATCTTTGTTGGAGAGGATACACATCATATTCAGAGGAATTTGGATTTGGAGACTGTGTTATTTCCTCCTAGACTGAGGGTACCACAACTAGGGTTTGCTATAAAGTCAGTTTATTTCTGATTTTTTGGGCAAGACTTGATTCCATGGTATTCCTTGGGTCCCTAAGTACCTAGGGATGGGAGGTTGTCCATCAGTTTGGTTCAGGAGAAGGTCAATTGATCAGAAGATTGGGAATCAGGTGAATTGGGTAAAAGTCAACAGTGAGAGGAGAAGTCAACTGTGGAATCTTGAGGTTCTCTCTAAAGTTTTTAAGGTCTCACATCCTCATATGGTTCTCAAAAGTTAAGTTTCATGTCATTCATCAAAAATCAGGAGTTGGTACAAAAGTTACTAAAAATGGAAATGACCTATAATTTGAAAATTTCCTTTTTGGGCAAGTTCCTGCACTGCATTCAACTTGACTTTTCATCATCAAATAAGCTTCAAATGAATTTTTCTCCAACATTAAAGTTTAAGATACTTTTCTCCTCTTTCCAACAAGTACTAGTGGGTCTCCATAGCATTTGTGAAACTCAGGATATGATCAAAAGAAGGCAAAGTGGTTTTTAGGGTTTCATTTTCACAACTTTTAGGTTTTGGGACATATGGACCTATGATTAATTCCATTGCTTCAAGAAATGTTCCAACATCCAAAAACAATTCCTAAGAAGCATTTTTGGCTTTTTAACCAAGTGGTTCCATGGCATATTTATCACTTATTCTCCATTATTCAAAATTGCCAAACTATTAAAAACTCATGAATAAATTGTTTTCAAGGCCCAAGTTCCATTGAGGTGTAACTAGCAATCCAAATGAAAGTGATCCATCATGGAATTCTTAAATATATATATGCATGGAGGAGGTGTACTTAACATAATGTTATTTTTCAAGGTAATTCAAAAACTCATTAAACCAAGAATTGCCCAAGCCCAATTCATCATCAGAGGAAGACCCTAGTCTATATAAACCCATCCATGCACTGGTTAGGGTTAGTTACACGTGATATCTTGGAGAAAAAGAAAGTGAACCCTAATTCTTGAATTCCTTGAATCTCTCAATTCACAAGGAGTTTCTTCAAAGTTCTTCCGCAAACCTTCTCCTGGTGATCTCTAGAGTGCAACCCAACCACCATTTGCAGCCAAAAGCAAGGATTGGAGTGGCACCATCTCAGGTTGATGGATTTTTTCGTGCTCCCAAAACTCACCTTTTTTATATGCATATTGACGTGTGATGAATGGTGATTATCCTGATCTATTTATTTTTAATTTTGGACGTGTATATTGCTTGTTATGTGCATTTGAAGTTTTATGCCCTAACCTTTTTTCGTTCGTTTTTTATTATTCATTGGTTGTTTGCAAATTTGGATGCCATATTTGGATTCCTTGCATTTTTCTGGGTGGGATAGTGTATTCGCACATGCGTTTTGGTGTTGTTTTGATCGCAGGTGGCCGGAGAAGGGAGCGGAGCCCTAGCTCCGGCGGTGGTGGCCGGCGAACCAGTCCGGCGAGGGTTTAAATGGGGAAGATGACTTCCCATCCGTCCGATCCATGAATCCAACGGTCACGATGCTGCCACATGTTTTTGTTTTATTTTTTTTTCTGATTTTAATTTTGTAATTGTGTGTTTATTATCCTACAATAACTATCATGCTCCTCCAATTATATGTTTCTATTTGGCCTACTTTTGTTTTCGTTGACTAATCATGAGCCGTCTGATGGATCAAGTGGCTACAATGTTGCCAGCAAATTAAAAACGCACGCGCCTTGCACGTGGTAGGCACACGGTAGTCTCCGTCTTATTTTTGTTTTTTTCTGATCAATCAATGGGCTGGGTTGCTATTCGCACCCCCCACTCCTCAGCCCAATCTCATTTTCCACTTCATAATTTACTAACGCACCCCCCTTACATATTAATCCATTTTATTTTATTTCAATTATCATATTTCATATTTTAATTTTAAAAATACCTTCTTGCATTTAAAAATTCCCATAAAATTCATACATCATCTTTATTATTTTATAAAATTTTACAAATTTTATTTTTTTATTTTTATCTTATTTTTATCATTTAAATTAATTATTTAGTCTATTTTCTTTTTGAATTACATATACCATGCATACTTAAATTTCTTTATTTTATTTCTCTGCAACCATAAAATATTTTTTATTCGTTCTTTTTGCATTTGTTCGTAAACATTCTAAAATGCATTAAAATATTTTTCTTTCATTTTTAAATTTATTTCATATTTCATTTTGGTCCTTCCCTTTGGCACATTGAACCCTATTCCTCACCTGAATTTTGCCTGATTATTTGAATGACTAACATCTTGATTTTTTGGAGGGGTTTATGGTATTTGGTTTGTCTCTGGCTGAGGGATCTTGACATTTAATTTGGGAATTTTAGGAGTTATTTTTCTAATTATTTGATTTATTTTCACTTGAAATCTGCTTATATGTGCATTTCTGATCATGCTTAGGTCCTTGTTTGAAAGGCACTTGTGCCATTTGCTTTGGGGTTGCTTCTTTGATCTTTGAGTTCATGTTTGGATTATTATCATTATTGTTTGGCATTGCTTGATTTTCATTTGCTCTGATATTATTTACGTCTGTTTCTCACTAACCTTTTATGCAGGGACTAAGGTAAGTTCTTTAAGGGTATGGATAACTATCCATGGTCACCCTTACTTTTTCCTTCCCTCATCTTCTTCCTTTAGGATCTAGGTTGTCGTCAAACCTCATTAACCATAGGTCGCCTATGCATGATAACTTTAGGATTCATAGTCCCCTTTAGAGTTACCCTTGTGTCTTCTCTCTTCTCATCTCAAATTTCTTTAAGACACTTAATAAGAATAAGGTGTATTGCGCACGAGCCTTAAGTATGGGGAATGAGAAATGAGGGGCTTCCTCTCATCTTTCTAGAGTGCTTAGCGAGCGTCTTGTCTTGGGACGATGCGTTAAGTATTCGCCCCTGTGCCCTAGACTTTGGTGCAATGCAACTTAGGAACTAACTTAAGCCACTTCTGTCCTAAAAAATACAAACCAACTTCAAACCTTTTTGTCCTTCGGGATTGCCAAACTAAAGGCTATTTTCAAAAAGGGCATGTTACCTTCCGTCTAAGTCGCAAACAGGCATCGACCCTAACTGCCGGACGCGAACTTAACGTCGCTCATAAAAAACACAAAAAGAACTTGGTCCGAACTACGTTGACTCTGAATTCCCCATTGCATAAAGGGGGTACGTAGGCCTAGGACGTCGACGTCCTACCGAGTCTGTCTTTGTCTTCCCCTCCCCCGTCTTAGTACAGCCCTAGATGATATTATAACTTACCCATAGAGTAGACAACAAGCGTGGATCCCATCAAGTACGATGGACGCGTGGGGTGCTAGCACCTTCCCCTCGCGTAACCGACTCCCGAACCCAGGCTATGGTTGCGATGACCATTCCTTTCCCTCTTCCTCAGGTTTATGCGGTGTTCCCTTTCCCTCTCTTGGGATAAATTTACACGGCTGGCGACTCTATTTTTCCGCGCCACTCCCGCGTTTGTACCTGGATGAAAATCCTGGGAGCAACAACTGGCGACTCTGCTGGGGAATTGGTTGACCTATGCTGGTCCATCCCTAAGCAAGTCAATCCTAGCGCTTGCTTGTTTTTGTTTTCTTTGGGTGCTTTGTTTTTGTTTTGCTTTATGTGTTGTATTTTATTATTATTTTTACCGCATTTTCTGCATTTCATTTTTTTATTACTGTCATGCTGCTGTGCTGTGCTGGCTGTCTTTATTTTGCAGGTTGGGTGGGTCTGAGAGATAAGCCCAATACCAAGGCTTGAGAATACCCTAGGACTATAGTGGAAAGTAGTGGGACCTACGTGCCCGCTTGGTACGTTTGTGTGTTCACGAAATTCATAACCAGACGAGGCTATCTTGGGATGCATTCTAACGTGTGTGTCTTGCGCATGTTGGGGTGTTGATCTAGAGAGCTGTCGACTCTGGTGACCGATCATTGAGGACCTTAGTGGAAACATCCCTCTTTAGTAGTGACAGTGGCAGACCACATCATGTGGCAAACCCATTCGCACCCGAGGGCCCGCTTTGGAACTCGCATAGGATGGCCCCTACTTTTTGAAGAGAATCAGTGGAGGCACTCCTCGATTGATGATAGTACTGTACCCCGAGGGATGAATGTACTATTGTTTCTCGACCTCAGTGCCAAAGCTGAGGACCTTCCGCTTCGGAGAATCAGTTGAGGCCTCCTCGATTGATGATGATGCCAAACTAGAAATGGTGAACGTATCATCATTTCTCGACCTGAGAGCCCGGGATACTGAACATCCTAGTACCCACATGTGAGAGGGGATGGGCATTTGCAGGTTTGCAGGTAACCAAGACCTTTAACCTACCCTGTTTTTCTGGATTTCACATCAATGTCTGATTATTTGAGTTCCTCAGTGGTTCAGAATTTCGGTTTTCTGGGTTGTGGTTCTCGTTCAGCTAACAACACAGCACATCCAGCAGTGTGCCTTGACCCCATGTTTGCATGAGCATATCATTTTTCTTGCATTCTGACATGTTTGACATTTTTCAGGGCTTGCATCTTACTCTTGATTCCGGTTTTCTGAGGTTACTTCAGCATGGATGTCCAGAGAAAGAAGACTGTTGCCTATTCGTTCCCAGATCCGACTTTGACATTGATTCACAAGTTGATTAATATGGCTAGTCCCAGAGTTCGCACAGAGTTCAGTGGAGGGCATGGGAGACTTTTGAAGTTTGTTTATAATATTTCCAAGTATGAGAAGGATGCCATCCATACACTTCTTTAGTTTTACGATCCGTCTTTGCGTTGCTTCACCTTCCCAGACTACATCTTGGCCCCAACGTTGGAGGAGTTCTCATTTATTTTGGGAATCCCCATCAGGCATGATATAGTTTTCTTTTCTGAAGAACACCCCGGGGTAAAAGAAATGGTTGTTGCTCTTCATATTAGTGAATCCGTTCTAAACAGTAATATTGAAGAAAAACAAGGAGTTAAGGGTTTCTTATTGAAGTTCTTGTTTGATCAAGCTTGCATACATGTCAAAGAGAAGAATTGGACTGCTTTCCAAGCTATTCTGGCTATGTGCATCTATGGGATTGTCCTATTTCCCAATGTTCCAGATCTGGTGGATATGCATGCCGTCAGAATCTTTATTTCGAAGAATCCTATACCTACCTTGCTAGGTGATGTGTATCACTCAGTTCACTACAAGAATGAGAATAGGCGTGGAAAAACTATGAGTTATTGTGCACCACTCTTATCTACTTGGTTTCTGAGTCGTCTCCCCGAATCTGGCACTTTCGTTGATACAAAAGATTCTCTGAAGTGGTCAAAGAGGGTTATGGGCTTGACTGCTGACAACATTGTTTGGATCAATCATGACTTGCTAGGAATGGAGATTATTTACAAGTGCGGAGAATTCCCTAATGTACCCTTGATAGGGAGGAAAGGTGGAATTAACTACAATCCTTCCCTTGTTATCAGGCAGTTTGGTTATCCTTTGAAAAGTCCACCTGAAGAGAGAGATGTCAGAGAGTCCTTATTCTTCAATGGTACTGGGGATCAAGAGATGATAAGGAAGATTGTGAATGCTTGGAAGCAGGTGACCAAGAAGGGTAAAACTTCATTCGGGAAATGTAACAATCGGGCCTTCCCTTCCTATAAAGAGTGGATTAAGAAGATAGCAGAAGAGGAACTTCTTCCCTTCCCGGTGGAGCCACCTTTGTATCCTTTGATGATCGAGCCTCTTACCACAGTTGAGATAGAGAAGTTTAACAAGTTGTGGGCTGAAAAGGAAAGACTGCGGGAAGAAAATAGTGAGCTAAAAAGAGAGATTTATCAGTGGAAACATGAGCTGGGTGAAGCTGTTTATGCCGCCAAGTTGAAGACAGAGTTTCTTGCTAAGGCAGAAAGAGAGCTAGCTGACATGGTCACATCTAGACAAAGGATGAAAGAAGCTTTGGATGGTATTAGTAAGGTTCTCGAGTCCAAGAAAGAGGAATTAGACAAGGCTTTGTTGAAGATTCACAGGTTCAATAATCACCAAGAGACTGCCATGGCTGAGAATAAGAGAAAGGAAGACGGTTATCTAGCCCAGATTGATGAGTTAAAGTTAAAGCTCAAGAAGAAAGACGCTGAGATACTGTCAGGGGTATTCAAGAGACAAGCAGTCGAAGGTCGACTTAATGAAGCCATAGCCTTCATAGAGGAACCGAAGGTCCAAGCTGAAGTGAAGAAGCTAGACATGAGGGTCCTAGCATGGATGGTGTTCTTGGAGAAGACGCTTGGGAGATGCATTGCCGATACTTGGAAGGGATCATACATAGAAGAGACGTTCTCATTCAAGCGCTAATTCAGAGACCAAAGCATCCCGACACCAGAAAGCTGTTCAAGGAAATTCAAGACTGGAGCAGAAAGCATAGTGGATGGGGGGGGATTGACACTTGTGGACTTTGATGACACGCCGTAGTTTTCTATTCTCTTTTATTGTATCTGGATCACCACCAGGCTTGTTGGTTGGGACCTCTATGATTTTTATGTTCAGATTTGTTACCTTGGATCGTGATTGTTGACATTTGGTTTTCCTCTGGTTTTCTTAATATATGAGCAGAAGTTTCGTTCTATCTTGTTATTAAACTGGAATCAAGGGGTGGATCGCCCTGCGGATATTCAAACATGTTCATTTGCATTTGCATATTCATAATCATTCTGCATGATCATTTTGCATAACAGGTGTTCATCTCTGGTATTCTTATCTTGTTCCAATCTCAGAATTGCAGACTTAACTCCTCAGGCCGTTCAAGAGTTGATCATGGAGCAAGTTCAAGCTGAGTTGACGGAAATGCGAGGCCAGATGAGGCAATTTGGGGAAGACATGCTCCAGGAGCAGAGGATGCTATGGGAAGATATCAATCAGATGAAGACTCAGATGGGTTTGATCATGTAAATTTTGAATAGGGTGTTGAAGAAGGAAGACAGTCCTGTGCCCGCTTCCACAGCAGAGGTTCTCATTCCTCCCATCTCTTTGGGGTCTCCTCTAGACCATGAATTGCCTCGTGGATCCTCCCCACCGTCAGAGCTTTTTCATCAACAACCGTTTCTTGAGGGTCTTAATCCAAAAAAGCTTGAAAAGAAGTTTGATCAGATTCCGATGCCATACGCTCAGTTGCTTTAGTACTTGCTCAAGTTTCAGCTGATTGAATTGATTGCTGTGGGACCTCCACACACCAAGTTTCATATGGGTTCCAATGTCCATGATAGGTGTGAATTCCATTCAGGGGCACCTGGTCATAATGTTGAAGATTGTAAGATGCTCAAGTACAAAGTCCAAGAGCTCATTGAAGTGATGTTACTCCCAGTGTTGCAAAGGGACTGAGGACTCCCTCTTTTGCCAAAGGATCCACCTCGCGTCAGGGATCCCTTCCACAACCCTTGTTTGTGCCTCAGCCGAGTGCAGAAAGGAAAGTGCAGAGCCAGACTGGGCGCCCAAATCAGCACCGACAGCAGAATTATCAGCAACAGGGGCAACCGAGACCAAGAAGGCCCAACAGGATATTTGATCCTATTCCTATCCCTTATAGTCAGCTGTTTGCTCGTCTGCTCAAGAACTCTTTGATTCAAATGAGGGGTACCGCGCCAGTACTGTACCCTATTCCTCCGGATTATGACATGAATGCTAGATGCGAGTTCCACTCGAGAACGTTTGGGCACACAATTGATGAGTGTAATGTATTCAAGCACAAGGTACAAGACCTGGTAGACTCACAGATCATTGTATTCACTGAAGATGATATGTACATCAATGGAGGTCTCCTTTCTCAAATGAACACTCAGTCTGCAAGTACGTCCAGACAGAATTAAGCTTCCTCAGCAATGGCAATCTTCAGCTTCTTTATCACATTTTCATTTGTAGTTTTTCATTTCTTGTTAAAGCATCGTATGCATGTAAGACTTATTTGTTTTTATGATGATATTAATGCAATGAGTATGTTTTCCTTGAAGTAATCCATTCGTGCTCACTCTTAAATATTTTTATGCACTGCAATACCAATTTTCTTGTTTAGAACTCTTGAGGGAGGATGATGAGACGAAAACGCAGAATCTCTGGTCGTATGTTCAAGGATAGAACCCTGTTGAGGATGTACAGGCATTGTTTCAAACCCCTAAACACTGGAGATATAAGGGAGATATACCCTCGTTAACCCCTTTGAGCCTTGAAGTAGGAGCTTCTTTTATACAAAAAAACCCCTCATACTTAACCCAGGGGCAGGGTAGGCGTCAGTTAGTTTGATCAAGCGTTCAGATTTCAAGGAGAGTGTGCATCCGAGGAACCATTACCTTCTATCCCACCATCAAGAGGTCAAGAGATGTGAAACCACAATGGTTATCCTTCAACAATCAAGGAGTGAGGCAGTCACAACCCTTTCAAGCAAGTAAGACAACCAGTGTCACACGCTTTGTTCGAAAAAGGGGAATAAAAAAAAGAAAAAGCCCGCTAAGTCGAAGCGACTTAGGCAAAAGTTAGGGCATCCCGCTGGACTTCAAAATCGAAAAAACTCAAAAGAGTCAGTCCAGGCAAAAATTAGGGATCGAAAAAGCAAAAGAAAGAGCGGTAAGCATTACAAAAGAAAATCCTCGATAAGAACAAATTCGTGTGATTACAGACACAAAAGATAAAAAGGGGTGACTGTCATTAGTGGCATAGGTTCCTTAAAGATCATAAACCTTTTGAGAGATGAGCGTTTGGGTCAGATTAACTGAACATAGGACTGGAGAACGTCGCGAAGAGTGGGTGGGCACCGATAAATTTTGAGCCATAAATCTTTTTTCTGAAACCGCGAACCAGACCACGTTACAACCCTTAAAAGTCCTAATTGAAACAGGGTTTATTCCGAAAGTGTACTTCAACAGGATAGCGTTCCTGACTCCCATGAGTTGTGCTAATAAGATTTATTGGTATTGCATGTGCGCATTGTTTTGCCATTCAAAAATCAAGGTCGCATCCCAGCTAGTGATTCGTTCACAAGGCTTTGCGACACATTTTCATAAAAACTTCAAGGTTAACATGAATGTTGCATTAGGATTATCATTCTCATAAATAACTTGTTCTGTTTGCATATATGTGCCTAAACATCAATGGCAGCTTACACAGTGAACGTCAGTCAAGAAGCTTGATCCTACCAAGTTGAGATGCTTGAAAATTCCGAAGGACAATCATATCAAAGAGCATGCTGCCAAGAGACTCAGTGTAGAGTGGGTTCTCCCCAGTAAGTCGTGTTAAGATGTAGCCAATCTGGGGCAGTCACGTCGAGAAAACTCTCCAAAATTCAGTTATTCTGGGGCATTCATTCTAGGATCAGGGGAAAAGTCACTTCAAAGCCCATAGTGGGGCAGGCCACCTCTAGAGCATGGGAGATCGTCCACTCCTGAAGATGATTAATGGAAAACACCTCCTCAAGGTTCAAGTTGCTAAAGCAGAGTATTGTCAAGTCATTACGATCCCCTTCGAGGTAATGTACGTCATGGATTATGAAGACTGGGGCAGTTATGTCGAGATATGATAAATCTCTCCAAGAGTTTGAAGACCCTGGGGCAGTGCGAATGCCCGACCTTCTGTAAAATCCTCTTGAGATGAAAAGTTCAAAGAGCCGCTTATGACCATAAAGACAAGTCAGGTTGCAGGGCAACAGGATTGTACTCCCCCAGCAGGTTGCTCTCCCCAGCATTGAGATTGCTCCTTCCCCAGCAGGTCCAACTTTCCTTAGCAGAGCAGACTTTCCCCAGCAGGAGACATGGGAAGTATTTTCTCTGGATCAAGGCATTATTTCCTCACAGAATCAGGGTGTTCACCTTCCCCATCCAGTCAGGAAGCGTGCTTTCACCGACGATGTCAGATTCTAGTCCCCAGCAAGAAGGGAGTAAAGTCATTCTCCCCATCAGCAGGCTAAGTTCAACAGTATCCCCAAGCAGGCTAGTATCATGGACTGTTTTCCCCAGCAGGTTCTGAGCCAATTAGATATTAGTAATCTTCAGTAACAGACTTCCGGTTCCGTTATTGGCGTTCATTCTCAGCTCCCCCAGCAGAGGAGAAATCTCAGGTTTTGGATGTTACCTTCAGTGAAAGACAGGTGGGGTCCCCGGTAGTTCTTTTGGGATTTCATCCCCAACAGAAGTTGTTGATCCGAAGAGTCGATCAGTATGACCTTTCTCAGCAGAGTTCCTAGATTTAGAGGGCAATTTATTTTTGTCATCCCCAGCTGAATGGATCTTTTCTCTCCTGCATTTGTTTTGTTGGAGGGACCCTTTTTGCATATCATGAGCATTTGCATTGCATCCTCAAACGCGTAGCATTTCCATTTCGTATGGAGCATTACGCCAGAATTCAAACATTTGCATTCGAAGCATAAGCCAGGTTTGGTACTTTCTTTGCCAGTTCTCTTTCCCAGCAGAGATGGCATAACTCAGGAGATTTTGGAGGGATGTGTTCCTCATACTTGTGCTCCCCGGCAGAGTCTTTTATTTAGACTTCTCCTTTCCCCGACAGAGCCATCTTATCTGTGGATCATGGGTCCGTTAGAAGTTTGTCTGGCCTCTCTCTTTTGTGAAATCCCGTTCTTACCAGAAGTTTTGTTTCATGTTATTCCCAGTGAAGTCGCCATTGGTATTGCTAGTTTCTCTTTATCAGCAGAGATAACAATCTTTTGAAGATTTTCTTTCGTCAGTTTCCCTTTATCAGCAGGGATGGCATTTGTTTTGCTAGTTTCTCTTTATCAGCAGAGATAGCAATCTTTTGAAGATTTTCGTCCGTCAGTTTCCCTTTATCAGCAGGGATGGCATTTATTTTGCTAGTTTCTCTTTATCAGCAGAGATAGCAATCTTTTGAAGATTTTCTTTCGTCAGTTTCCCTTTATCAGCAGGGATGACATTTATTTTGCTAGTTTCTCTTTATCAGCAGAGATAGCAATCTTTTGAAGATTTTCTTTCGTCAGTTTCCCTTTATCAGCATGGATGGCATTTATTTTGCTAGTTTCTCTTTATCAGCAGAGATAGCAATCTTTTGAAGATTTTCTTTGGTCAGTTTCCCTTTATCAGCAGGGATGGCATTTATTTTGCTAGTTTCTCTTTATCAACAGAGATAGCAATCTTTTGAAGATTTTCTTTCGTCAGTTTCCCTTTATCAGTAGGGATGGCATTTATATTGCTAATTCTCTTTATCAGCAGAGATGGCAATCTTTTGAAGATTTTCTTTCGTCAGTTTCCCTTTATCAGCAGGGATGCCATTTATTTTGCTAATTCTCTTTATCAGCAGAGATAGCGATCTTTTGAAGATTTTCGTCCGTCAGTTTCCCTTTATCAGCAGGGATGGCATTTATTTTGCTAGTTTCTCTTTATCAGCAGAGATAGCGATCTTTTGAAGATTTTCGTCTGTCAGTTTCCCTTTATCAGCAGGGATGGCATTTATTTTGCTAGTTTCTCTTTATCAGCAGAGATAGCAATCTTTTGAAGATTTTCTTTCGTCAGTTTCCCTTTATCAGCAGGGATGACATTTATTTTGCTAGTTTCTCTTTATCAGCAGAGATAGCAATCTTTTGAAAATTTTCTTTCGTCAGTTTCCCTTTATCAACAGGGATGGCATTTATATTACTAATTCTCTTTATCAGCAGAGATGGCAATCTTTTGAAGATTTTCTTTCGTCAGTTTCCTTTTATCAGCAGGGATGGCATTTATATTGCTAATTCTCTTTATCAGCAGAGATGGCGATCTTTTGAAGATTTTCGTCCGTCAGTTTCCCTTTATCAGCAGGGATGACATTTATTTTGCTAGTTTCTCTTTATCAGCAGAGATAGCGATCTTTTGAAGATTTTCGTCCATCAGTTTCCCTTTATCAGCAGGGATGGCATTTATTTTGCTAGTTTCTCTTTATCAGCAGAGATAGCGATCTTTTGAAGATTTTCGTCCGTCAGTTTCCCTTTATCAGCAGGGATGGCATTTATTTTGCTAGTTTCTCTTTATTAGCAGAGATGGCGATCTTTTGAAGATTTTCGTCCGTCAGTTTCCCTTTATCAGCAGGGATGGCATTTATTTTGCTAGTTTCTCTTTATCAGCAGAGATAGCAATCTTTTGAAGATTTTCTTTCGTCAGTTTCCCTTTATCAGCAAGGATGACATTTATTTTGCTAGTTTCTCTTTATCAGCAGAGATAGCAATCTTTTGAAGATTTTCTTTCGTCAGTTTCCCTTTATCAGCAGGGATGGCATTTATTTTGCTAGTTTCTCTTTATCAGCAGAGATAGCAATCTTTTGAAGATTTTCTTTGGTCACTTTCCCTTTATCAGCAGGGATGGCATTTATTTTGCTAGTTTCTCTTTATCAACAGAGATAGCAATCTTTTGAAGATTTTCTTTCGTCAGTTTCCCTTTATCAGCAGGGATGGCATTTATATTGCTAATTCTCTTTATCAGCAGAGATGGCAATCTTTTGAAGATTTTCTTTCGTCAGTTTCCATTTATCAGCAGGGATGGCATTTATTTTGCTAATTCTCTTTATCAGCAGAGATAGCGATTTTTGAAGATTTTCGTCCGTCAGTTTCCCTTTATCAGCAGGGATGGCATTCATTTTGCTAGTTTCTCTTTATCAGCAGAGATAGCGATCTTTTGAAGATTTTCGTCTGTCAGTTTCCCTTTATCAGCAGGGATGGCATTTATTTTGCTAGTTTCTCTTTATCAGCAGAGATAGCAATCTTTTGAAGATTTTCTTTCGTCAGTTTCCCTTTATCAGCAGGGATGACATTTATTTTGCTAGTTTCTCTTTATCAGCAGAGATAGCAATCTTTTGAAAATTTTCTTTCGTCAGTTTCCCTTTATCAGCAGGGATGGCATTTATATTACTAATTCTCTTTATCAGCAGAGATGGCAATCTTTTGAAGATTTTCTTTCGTCAGTTTCCTTTTATCAGCAGGGATGGCATTTATATTGCTAATTCTCTTTATCAGCAGAGATGGCAATCTTTTGAAGATTTTCGTCCGTCAGTTTCCCTATATCAGCAGGGATGGCATTTATATTGCTAGTTTCTCTTTATCAGCAGAGATAGCGATCTTTTGAAGATTTTCGTCCGACAGTTTCCCTTTATCAGCAGGGATGGCATTTATTTTGCTAGTTTCTCTTTATCAGCAGAGATAGCGATCTTTTGAAGATTTTCGTCCGTCAGTTTCCCTTTATCAGCAGGGATGGCATTTATTTTGCTAGTTTCTCTTTATTAGCAGAGATGGCGATCTTTTGAAGATTTTCGTCCGTCAGTTTCCCTTTATCAGCAGGGATGGCATTTATTTTGCTAGTTTCTCTTTATCAGCAGAGATAGCAATCTTTTGAAAATTTTCTTTCGTCAGTTTCCCTTTATCAGCAGGGATGGCATTTATATTGCTAATTCTCTTTATCAGCAGAGATGGCAATCTTTTGAAGATTTTCGTCCGTCAGTTTCCCTTTATCAGCAGGGATGGCATTTATATTGCTAGTTTCTCTTTATCAGCAGAGATAGCGATCTTTTGAAGATTTTCGTCCGTCAGTTTCCCTTTATCAGCAGGGATGGCATTTATTTTGCTAGTTTCTCTTTATCAGCAGAGATAGCGATCTTTTGAAGATTTTCGTCCGTCAGTTTCCCTTTATCAGCAGGGATGGCATTTATTTTGCTAGTTTCTCTTTATTAGCAGAGATGGCGATCTTTTGAAGATTTTCGTCCGTCAGTTTCCCTTTATCAGCAGGGATGGCATTTATTTTGCTAGTTTCTCTTTATCAGCAGAGATAGCAATCTTTTGAAAATTTTCTTTCGTCAGTTTCCCTTGATCAGCAGGGATGGCATTTATATTACTAATTCTCTTTATCAGCAGAGATGGTAATCTTTTGAAGATTTTCTTTCGTCAGTTTCCTTTTATCAGCAGGGATGGCATTTATATTGCTAATTCTCTTTATCAGCAGAGATGGCAATCTTTTGAAGATTTTCGTCCGTCAGTTTCCCTTTATCAGCAGGGATGGCATTTATATTGCTAGTTTCTCTTTATCAGCAGAGATAGCGATCTTTTGAAGATTTTCGTCCGTCAGTTTCCCTTTATCAGCAGGGATGGCATTTATTTTGCTAGTTTCTCTTTATCAGCAGAGATAGCGATCTTTTGAAGATTTTCGTCCGTCAGTTTCCCTTTATCAGTAGGGATGGCATTTATTTTGCTAGTTTCTCTTTATTAGCAGAGATGGCGATCTTTTGAAGATTTTCGTCCGTCAGTTTCCCTTTATCAGCAGGGATGGCATTTATTTTGCTTGTTTCTCTTTATCAGCAGAGATAGCAATCTTTTGAAGATTTTTGTCTGTCAGTTTCCCTTTATCAGCAGGGATGGCATTTATTTTGCTAGTTTCTCTTTATCAGCAGAGATAGCAATCTTTTGAAGATTTTCTTTTGTCAGTTTCCCTTTATCAGCAGGGATGGCATTTATTTTGCTAATTCTCTTTATCAACAGAGATGGCAATCTTTTGAAGATTTTCTTTCGTCAGTTTCCCTTTATCAGCAGGGATGGCATTTAGTTTGCTAGTTTCTCTTTATCAGCAGAGATAGCAATCTTTTGAAGATTTTCTTTCGTCAATTTCCCTTTATCAGCAGGGATGGCATTTATTTTGCTAGTTTCCCTTTATCAGCAGGGATGTCATCAGTTTGCTAGTTTCTCTTTATCAGCAGAGATAGTGATCTTTTGGATAGTTCTTCGTCAGTTTCCCTTTACCAGCAGGGATGGCATCAGTTTGCTAGTTTCTCTTTATCAGCAGAGATAGCGATCTTTTGGATAGTTCTTCGTCAGTTTCCCTTTATCAGCAGGGATGGCATTTATTTTGCTAGTTTCCCTTTATCAGCTGGGATGGCATCAGTTCGCTAGTTTCTCTTTATCAACAAAGATAGCGATCTTTTAGATAGTTCTTCGTCAGTTTCCCTTTTTCAGCAGGGATGGCATATTTCGAGATTCCTTTGTCAATTCTCTTTATCAGCAGAGATGACGTAACTTGGGAGAGTTTGTTTCACTTTATACTCAACATAGCTAGCATTCGTCCGTATTGTGACAGTACAGCATCTCTAGCTAATTCTCCAGCAGAGGATTGCAAATTTCTGGGTTCTTTGGTATTCAATCTCCATGCATCCTGATCGTCTGAAAGCCGTCGCTATCATACCTTCAGGACCAAGTTGATTGAATAGGGGCAGCTGTTGCACCCCAAAATTTACCTTCCTGGCTTTATTACTAACTGGCTTATGTTGCATTGCATTTTGCATTATTATGTGTGCATATCATTGGTTCTTAGCATGGGGTCAAGGTGCCTGAGGCAGTGCTTCAGAGGGTCTAGCAAGAGTCCTGGTATTGTCCAAGAGAGCTCAGGTGCATCATCCTCTCCTAACCAGTGCATAGATTAGGGTTTTGAGATTTTTGGGTTTATTGCTTTAATGGGCAAGCTCCTTGGGTTTTTTATCATCACCAAATGGCATATCTTATCTTTGTTGGAGAGGATACACATCATATTCAGAGGAATTTGGATTTGGAGACTGTGTTATTTCCTCCTAGACTGAGGGTACCACAACTAGGGTTTGCTATAAAGTCAGTTTATTTCTGATTTTTTGGGCAAGACTTGATTCCATGGTATTCCTTGGGTCCCTAAGTACCTAGGGATGGGAGGTTGTCCATCAGTTTGGTTCAGGAGAAGGTCAATTGATCAGAAGATTGGGAATCAGGTGAATTGGGTAAAAGTCAACAGTGAGAGGAGAAGTCAACTGTGGAATCTTGAGGTTCTCTCTAAAGTTTTTAAGGTCTCACATCCTCATATGGTCCTCAAAAGTCAAGTTTCACGTCATTCATCAAAAATCAGGAGTTGGTACAAAAGTTACTAAAAATGGAAATGACCTATAATTTGAAAATTTCCTTTTTGGGCAAGTTCCTGCACTGCATTCAACTTGACTTTTCATCATCAAATAAGCTTCAAATGAATTTTTCTCCAACATGAAAGTTGAAGATATTTTTCTCCTCTTTCCAACAAGTACTAGTGGGTCTCCATAGCATTTGTGAAACTCAGGATATGATCAAAAGAAGGCAAAGTGGTTTTTAGGGTTTCATTTTCACAACTTTTAGGTTTTGGGACATATGGACCTATGATTAATTCCATTGCTTCAAGAAATGTTCCAACATCCAAAAACAATTCCTAAGAAGCATTTTTGGCTTTTTAACCAAGTGGTTCCATGGCATATTTATCACTTATTCTCCATTATTCAAAATTGCCAAACTATTAAAAACTCATGAATCAATTGTTTTCAAGGCCCAAGTTCCATTGAGGTGTAACTAGCAATCCAAATGAAAGTGATCCATCATGGAATTCTTAAATATATATATGCATGGAGGAGGTGTACTTAACATAATGTGATTTTTCAAGGTAATTCAAAAACTCATTAAACCAAGAATTGCCCAAGCCCAATTCATCATCAGAGGAAGACCCTAGTCTATATAAACCCATCCATGCACTGGTTAGGGTTAGTTACACGTGATATCTTGGAGAAAAAGAAAGTGAACCCTAATTCTTGAATTCCTTGGATCTCTCAATTCACAAGGAGTTTCTTCAAATTTCTTCCGCAAACCTTCTCCTGGTGATCTCTAGAGTGCAACCCAACCACCATTTGCAGCCAAAAGCAAGGATTGGAGTGGCACCATCTCAGGTTAATGGATTTTTTCGTGCTCCCAAAACTCTCCTTTTTTATATGCATATTAACGTGTGATGAATGGTGATTATCCTGATCTATTTATTTTTAATTTTGGACGTGTATATTGCTTGTTATGTGCATTTGAAGTTTTATGCCCTAACCTCTTTTCGTTCGTTTTTTATTATTCATTGGTTGTTTGCAAATTTGGATGCCATATTTGGATTCCTTGCATTTTTCTGGGTGGGATAGTGTATTCGCACATGTGTTTTGGTGTTGTTTTGATCGCAGGTGGCCGGAGAAGGGAGCGGAGCCCTAGCTCCGGCGGTGGTGGCCGGCGAACCAGTCCGGCGAGGGTTTGAATGGGGAAGATGACTTCCTAGCCGTCCGATCCATGAATCCAACGGTCACGATGCTGCCACATGTTTTTGTTTTATTTTTTTTCTGATTTTAATTTTGTAATTGTGTGTTTATTATCCTACAATAACTATCATGCTCCTCCAATTATATGTTTCTATTTGGCCTACTTTTGTTTTCGTTGACTAATCATGAGCCGTCTGATGGATCAAGTGGCTACAATGCTGCCAGCAAATTAAAAACGCACGCGCCTTGCACGTGGTAGGCACACGGTAGTCTCCGTCTTATTTTTGTTTTTTTCTGATCAATCAGTGGGCTGGGTTGCTATTCGCACCCCCCACTCCTCAGCCCAATCTCATTTTCCACTTCATAATTTACTAACGCACCCCCCTTACATATTAATCCATTTTATTTTATTTCAATTATCATATTTCATATTTTAATTTTAAAAATACCTTCTTGCATTTAAAAATTCCCATAAAATTCATACATCATCTTTATTATTTTATAAAATTTTACAAATTTTATTTTTTTATTTTTATCTTATTTTTATCATTTAAATTAATTATTTAGTCTATTTTATTTTTGAATTACATATACCATGCATACTTAAATTTCTTTATTTTATTTCTCTGCTACCATAAAATATTTTTTATCCGTTCTTTTTGCATTTGTTCGTTAACATTCTAAAATGCATTAAAATATTTTTCTTTCATTTTTAAATTTATTTCATATTGCATTTTGGTCCTTCCCTTTGGCACATTGAACCCTATTCCTCACCTGAATTTTGCCTGATTATTTGAATGACTAACATCTTGATTTTTTGCAGGGGTTTATGGTATTTGGTTTGTCTCTGGCTGAGGGATCTTGACATTTAATTTGGGAATTTTAGGAGTTATTTTTCTAATTATTTGATTTATTTTCACTTGAAATCTGCTTATATGTGCATTTCTGATCATGCCTAGGTCCTTGTTTGAAAGGCACTTGTGCCATTTGCTTTGGGGTTGCTTCTTTGATCTTTGAGTTCATGTTTGGATTATTATCATTATTGTTTGCCATTGCTTGATTTTCATTTGCTCTGATATTATTTACGTCTGTTTCTCACTAACCTTTTATGCAGGGACTAAGGTAAGTTCTTTAAGGGTATGGATAAATATCCATGGTCACCCTTACTTTTTCCTTCCCTCATCTTCTTCCTTTAGGATCTAGGTTGTCGTCAAACCTCATTAACCGTAGGTCGCCCATGCATGATAACTTTAGGATTCATAGTCCCCTTTAGAGTTACCCTTGTGTCTTCTCTCTTCTCATCTCAAATTTCTTTAAGACACTTAATAAGAATAAGGTGTATTGCGCACGAGCCTTAAGTATGGGGAATGAGAAATGAGGGGCTTCCTCTCATCTATCTAGAGTGCTTAGCGAGCGTCCTGTCTTGGGACGATGCGTTAAGTATTTGCCCCTGTGCCCTAGACTTTGGTGCAATGCAACTTAGGTACTAACTTAAGCCACTTCTGTCCTAAAAAATACAAACCAACTTCAAACCTTTTTGTCCTTCGGGATTGTCAAACTAAAGGCTATTTTCAAAAAGGGCATGTTACCTTCCGTCTAAGTCGCAAACAGGCATCGACCCTAACTGCCGGACGCGAACTTAACGTCGCTTATAAAAAACACAAAAAGAACTTGGTCCGAACTACGTTGACTCTGAATTCCCCATTGCACAAAAGGGGTACGTAGGCCTAGGACGTCGACGTCCTACCGAGTCTGTCTTTGTCTTCCCCTCCCCCGTCTTAGTACAGCCCTAGATGATAGTATAACTTACCCTTAGAGTAGACAACAAGCGTGGATCCCATCGAGTACGATGGACGCGTGGGGTGCTAGCACCTTCCCCTCGCGTAATCGACTCCCGAACCCAGGCTATGGTTGCGATGACCATTCCTTTCCCTCTTCCTCAGGTTTATGCGGTGTTCCCTTTCCCTCTCTTGGGATAAATTTACACGGCTGGCGACTCTGTTTTTCCGCGCCACTCTCGCGTTTGTACCTGGATGAAAATCCTGGGAGTGACACATGGTGACAAAGCTTGAAAATTGGGTGGCACAAGAAAAGTGCACAAAATCTGTCCTAAAAAAATCAGCTCGAGCAAGGCCTGTTGTGAGGTTCATAACTCCTTGCTTAAGTTGAATTAATGGGAGTTCCTATACATTTTGGAAAGCCCTAATGACATACTTTAACTTTGATGTTTGACTTTGGTCTTGGTTCAGCTTGCAAAGTCATAAAAAATGGTCTTGAACTTGTGTAGTCAAATCTGTCCTAAAAGCTGTCATGAAAATTCTGCTTTATCAATGCTTTTTACAAAAATCATATCTCATTTCTCGAGTATGCTACAAGGACGTTCTAGGACTTTCTGGAAAGCTGAGATGATGTACTTCAACTTTCATGTTTGACCCCAGACCTGGTTCAACTTGGATCATGGAGAAAAACATCCTTGAAGTTGGGACATTCTTGCTGAAAAATATTAATGATGTCCTATACAATGTCAGAACATTGGACATTAAGAATTCCCAACTTTGATCACTTATATCTTTCAATCTTTATGATATTTTGAGTTGATTCCTTCTACAATGTTGAAGTATCAAATACCCTCTTTAAAAGTAGCTATTACGCAAAATCAATGGATGCTTGGATCAATAGTTACAACCTTGAAAAGTTGTGCACTTGAACATGATTTTAACTTAGAAAAAATTTCTAAGTTTCTTTCAATTTGATCAATTTTGCAATTTTGCATGATTTCTTGATTTAAATTTGATCAAATTAAATCATCCATCATATTTTCTTGAGTAATGGCTTGTGAAGCTCATAGTTGACCAAAAAGTCAAACTTTGACTTTCTGCGTCAGTTGACTTTGTATTAGATGAACTTGAGGCTTGATTCACTTGAAATGTTGCACTCTTGTGCTTAATTCTTGATGTGGGAGTCCTCTTGATCCTTTGTGGATGTTTAAGAGGTTAGACAAGTTGAAGATCATGTCATTTCTTGATTGATCCTTTGTCTAAAGGCTCTGAGAGGGCTTGAAACCCTAAGCTTGATTGTAGTGAATGCTCAACAATTCCTTGAGGAGATTGATGAGGCACAAAGGTACATCCATATTGTGCTGATGATTTGCACCATGATGGGAAATCTTAGTGGTCAAAATTTGGGGTATGACAGGTAGTGATACCGGTGGAGATCAGGGAACCTTTTAGACGAACTGAAGCTCCTCTCAACGAAGAACTGAACGACGAGGCTCCAAGAGAAGAGCTCGACCTGGTCGAAGAGATCTGATCAGGGGCAGCTCTCCACGAAGCTTCGCTGAAACAAAAAATAACCTCGTGCCACAATGCCAAAGACGTAAAGCTCGACTTCCTAGTTGGCAGCCTGGTCCTACGCAGAAATAAAAAAGATTCACGCGAGGGCAAGCTAGTCGCAAACTGGGAAGAACCATACAGGGTCAAATAAAAAACAAGCACTAGATCCTACTACCTCGAAACTCTAAATAGGGAACAATTTGCTCGACCATGGAATGTTGAAAAGCTCAAACAATATTACAGTTAGAACCAGCCACCAGTTTGGACTAACTGCTGACGAAGATCACCCTACAGCGGGGAGACGGCTCGGCCACAGGAGTGTGCCCTGGTGCAAGCATAATCCTTAACCTTACAACGCCGGCCAGTTTCTGCTCATGGGACGAGCAGACTCTATGCCCAACGGGGATACCTCAATCGAGCTCTGCCGTTGCTGCACCAGCACCTAGCTTGCGATGGGAATAGTCCAAGCCCTGTGCTTCGCCTCCTCGACGAGTCCCCCAAACTGTCGAGCGTAACAATAACGAGTCGAGCAAAACTTCCATACTTAGCATTAAAATATTAAAGCATACACAAATAAAATGCAACGCATATAATATCGAACACAAAGTTATATATAATATGGCCACAAGGCCAGAATTGTCAATATTATAAAAATGGGAGATGCCCAACAGTCGATTACAGTCAAATGGCACGTAGGCCAACAAAATACACAAGTACAAAATTTAAACTGCATCTGTGGGGAGCTCGGGAGAAACCACCTGTCTGTCAACAACTGCGTTTAGAACGCCCATCCCTTTGGTCAACAACTGGACGTCGGAATTGAGAGCCTTCATCTGCTCCACTGTAGCATTTAATCCGAACTCATCTGCTCCCAAGTTATCCTGCTCGAGGATGCGAATTCTCTCGATTAAATCCCTTCGGGTCTTCAGGGCCTTCTCCTCCTCTGTCTCATCCTGACCGACCACCGATAAACCCTCCAGCCCGGCAACCTTCGCCTTTAGTGGAATTCTCCTCCTTCACCCTTGTCAGATCCTCCCTCATCTGGTTCACTTCCTTCTGGAGTTCGATCTTGGCCTCCAGGTTACCTTCGAGAGTTGTCATCCTGTTGTGTATCTCAACATTCTCCAACTCAAGCTCAGTGATCTTAGCCTGCGCCCTCTTGAGATTCGCGAGCGGAACTGTCTCCGCATCCCCGAGGGCCAGCGTCGTCTCCAGCACCCTCATGACAGCGGACACATCCTGGTAAAGGAGCTTCCTCGTCACCTTAGGGTCAGCGGACAGAATGGACGACGCCTCAAGGTCAGGGACAACAATAGCGACTTCCCCGTCAAATAGTTTCCCTTGAAGATAACACAATGGTAGTACAAATTTGCCCCCGATAAATCCGCTCGAACCACCAGTTAGGGAAGAGCCGATATTATTCCGCTTCCTCTTATTTGTTGTGTCCGGGGTAGGAGGGTTTGATGTGTTACCCGTAAAGGAGGTGGTGCTGCCAACGAACTTCTCTAGCGTTGCTTGCTGCTTGGAAGAGTTGGCCTTCGGCACTGGCGCCTTCTTGAGGTTTTTGGCCACTGCGGACCTGACCAAGCGCTCCCGCATGTTCGACATTTTCCCTGCAGAAACAAAAAAATGGGTTAGCACATTGCACAAGATGCTAAAAGTACGGGCAAAGAGATAATCTATACTGAGGAGCTCAAACGCGACATCCTTATTTTCACATTCAAGGAGGGCTTGGTATTTATATAGCGAGCTGCCCGAGCAGGCTCCCCATCCTCCCCGAGCAGAACTTTGTTGTCCTTATCCACTACGAAAGCGGGACTGAAACTCTCTACAAAGGCATGCAATGCCCAGAAAGACTCCTTGTCCGCGTCACAGATGGTCATGCTTGCCAAGAAACTGATCAGTCCTATATCTAAATGGGCAAACACCCACTCCAGTGGGAACTTTGATACGGCCCTCGCCTCCGAGATTGGCTTCACGACCAGGAACCAGTATTTGAAGTTTCAGACTGACTCCGAATACGGCCAGAATAGCCTACTTTGTTGCTTAAAGGACACCCAACTTTGTCTCAAACCTGCCGTGCTCCTTTGAATCTGGAATATGCAGAAGAAGAGATTCACTGTGGCCTCGACCTTCAGATATCGACAGACCAGCTCAAAGGCCCTAATAAATGCCAGAGCGTTCGGATGCAGTTGGGTAGGGCACAGTTCGAGATGACAGAAGATGGCCTCTTGAAAATCGGTGAAGGGCAGTGTCATACCCCAAATTTTGACCACTAAGATTTCCCATCATTGTGCAAATCATCATCACAATATGGATGAACCATCTTGCCTCATCAGTCTCCCCAAAGATGGGTGAACACTTACCACAGTCAAAATTAGGGTTTCAAGCCCTCTCAGAGTTCTTAAACAAAGGATCAATCAAGAAATGACATGATCTTCAACTTTTCTAACCTCCCAAACATATACAATGGATCAAGAGGACTCCCACTTTAAGGATTAAGCACAAGGCTGCTCCCTTCCAGGTGGATCAAGCCTCAAGATCGCTAGTGTCACCAAATTAGGGTTTTGGTCGACCAGGGCCTCCAGATGGAAATTTTCCTCTGGGCATGAGCCAATGCTTCAAATCATATCCTAAAATACTCCATGGAACCTCATGGGCCCAAGCATCAAGTCAATTTGACCTCAGGGGATGCATACATCAAAAATCAGGAATTAGGGTTTCTTGACCTAATTCACCCCTAAGTTGACTTTTGGGACAAATCATGAGCCAAGACCTCAAGACATGATTTGAGGGTCTCCAACATACCACATTGATCCATTTGTAACAATGGATTGATTCAGGAAGCTTGAGCAGCAAGGCTCAATTTCATCAGTACCACAATTAGGGTTTCTCGAGAAAAGTTAACTGTAGCTTTGACTTTTGACCAGGACATGCTCCCAAACCCTAGGACATGATTCAATACACACTATGACACCTATGAAATCAATCCATCAAGTTTGATTTAGGTCAAGGACTTGATTTCATAGAGAATCGCACAGTTTGGAATTCATCTGACAAAAAGTCAACTGTGCACAAAAGTCAACTTTGACTTTTTGAGATTTTTCACAAAAATGGTTTTTTAACCCTAAAATGATGTTAATGTATGATTTGAATCATCATTCATCAAGAAAAATCAAGAAAAGTGGGATAACTTGTAAAAGGGGTAACCATAAAAACAGAAAATTTTCTAAGTTATGAACAAAGTGGCAAGGGTATCAACTTTGGAGGATCATAACTCCTAAACCACAAGGCCATTTTCCCCATCCAAAGCTAGATTTGTAGCTCTCATTACCCTCTACAAAAGCTTAAAACTGACCTCCTTCCAAATTCATCATGGATTTTGAGTTATGGAATGATCAAAATCACAAAAAGTGAAAATGCCACTTTTTTTCCAACATTTAGTGAAATTTTCACTAAGTCAGAATCTGCCTTCACTTTTTTCCAAATGTAGGGGGATTTTTCACTTGGATCCAAAAGGCATCAAAACCAAATATGAACAAACAGTTGTTGTATCATATGAGGGCTTTCCAAAATGGCCAAGAACATCACCAAATTCCACTTGGGCCATGAGATATGACAATGGCAATATACTTTGCTGAAAACTGCCAAGGCTAGGCAGAATTTTGTATTTTTGCCCGATTTGGTAAAATCATATAATTCCAAGCCTTGTCATCACTTTGGACACACCTGAGGATCAAATTTAAATGGGACAAACACTGAGCCAAGCCTCCAAAGTCCTTGGAACAAGAAGTAGCATGCCAAACCTAGAATTGCCTAAAAGAGGGACAAGACTCCAATTTTGGATTGGAGCATTCAATACATACACCAATGTGGCATGGACTAAGCCATTTCCAACTGAATTCAGTCAAGACTTATCCAAGACCAAGGGAACCACAACCCTGTGCCCTAACCTCTAGTCAATGGCTAGAGGAGACTTGGATTCCAAAGTGCAACCATTAGCCAAACCTCTACTGCAGTTGCCATTCACTATTGATCCTAAAACAAACTTGCTCTACTATAAATAGAGCTCATTTGTGCTCAGTTTGAGTACACCAAAGCCATCAAACAGATGCTTTCCTCCAAATCCCTTTCTTTAGGCCAAAATGCCTTCTTTAGCAAGGTAACTCTGAGTTTTTGAGTTAGAGAGCATTTCCATCACAACTCATGATCCTAACACCTCATAAACATCATATGTAGGTGATCCAAACTATCAAAAGTGACCTGTAACACCAAAATCACAAAGTCGCCTCTCAAAACCTCAAAATAGGCCTTTTGTGCATTTTTCAAGCCATGTCTTGATTCAGTCACTTTCCAAACCAGATAAAACCTTAAACACACTCCAAATAACATCCTTGAACTGTCCCAAATGGTTCCCCTCATCTGGAACACCATTTGAGAGAGTTGCTATTTTGGTCATTTTAACCCCTTTTGCAAGAAAGGGCCAGTTTGTGTTTTTGCAGGTTCCCGCTGATTCCAACCATCCTAAAAGCTTCTAAGGTATCATTTGAGAGTGTCCAAAGCATTAAACCATTTCTGGAACAAGAAGTTTGGCAGATTGCACAGAAAACTCCAAAAGCTCAAAAAGAGGTAAGCATCATGACTTGAACTTTCCAAAACATGCATTACTTTGAAGTCCACTGATCATACACACCTCATACATGTTATATATGTTGTGTTTGAACCAATTCATCATGTAATTCATGCCTGTATCAAAGTGTAGCATAGAAAATGCAATTATAAGCCTTTTTCAAAACCACTATCGGATTTTGAGGAGGGAGTATAATCTGAAAAAAATACCACCATCATTGGATTCCTTGTGAAATTCTAGGCCAGATGCATATAAATTTTGTCCCCAACCATGGAGAAATAAGAAAGTTATGGACCTTCTCGTTTCTTGGCAAAACTTGCCTTGCCTTGCCTTGGCCAGACCTAGAAAACAAGGCAAGCCTTGTATATTTGTGGTTTCACTTCAAGTAATGGATGTATCACCACCCCAGTGGTAAGGCGCGCGCCCTATAACCTTGAGGTCGTGGGTTCAAACCCCACCCATGCCGTTTTGTGTTTTCTCACATTTTTGCTATTTTTTCCAATATTTTCATGTTTTATTAATTAATTGGAAAATTAATAACTCCTTCAATTTTAATTATTTTTTATTGGTTCTTTTTGTAAAAAATCACAAAAATGTTGAAATATTTTATTCCACAAAAAAATTAAGTTTATATTATTTATTTAATATAAATAGTATTTTTGTGAATAAATTCCTTTTTAATGTTTTTAAACATTTTAAAAGTGAATATTTACTTTGAAAATCAAAACCAAGTGAGTTTTAATTCACCTTGTGATTAATCCCTCATTTCTCAAACCTTAAACAAAAATCACAAATGGTTTATTCAAAACTTATTTGGTATTTTATTTGATTTTCTTTAAATATTTACTTTTAAAGAATAACAAATTAGGGTTTCTTTGATTTTCACCCTCATCAAACAATTTCAAACACTTTTGGGCCTCTAATAGAGTGTAAGACCCAATCCTTTGTAAATACAAAACTTTTTGGGCCTCAATTATTGTATAAGTCCCGTTGTATTTCAAAAAGTTCGACGCGATCATCGTTCGTTGAAAAACAAACTCTGGGCCTCTCCTCGAGCTATAAGACCCATTCAAAATCATTTGGCCTCTATTAGAGTGTAAGACCCAACCCCCTTTGAAAACCAAACCATTTTGGGCCTCAATGCATTGTATAAAACCCACCGCGTTTTCAAAAATCTCGACGCGATCGCCATTTTCAAACAAATGACCCTGGGCCTCTCCTTGAGCTGTAAGCCCCACCACTTGTAAAAAAATAAATCTTTTGGGCCTCTATTAGAGTGTAAGACCCAATCCCTTTTTAACCAAAACTTTTTGGGCCTCAGACATTGTATAAGTCCCCCTGCGTTAAAAGAAAACCTCAGCGCGATCGCCAATTAAAAAAACCAATCATCTGGGCCTACCCTCGTGTTGTAAGCTCTATTCTTTTTCTTTAAACACTTGGGCCTCTTGAGAGAGTGTAAGACCCATCCCCTTGTACATAAAACCTTTCTTGGGCCTCAGTCACTTGTATAAGTCCCTCTGTACAAAACGACAGTGCAATCACTGATAAACCTTGGGCCTCTCCTTGAGCTATAAGCCCCAACATCTTTTCAAAGTACTTTCTCCTTTAATTTTGAATATATTGTTGTTTTCAATCTTTCTTTGTTGAACAACTAACCAAACAGCATGGAAGCTCTACAACCGAGTAAGTGTTTATATGCTTTCTTTATTCGCTTTCATATACATATAACTGTATTGTGGAGCTGTTTCACTGTAAGTCTTCTTTCTTAAACTCATATCAATTGTGTAATACTAGTATAGATATTTAGAGTTTCTCCGGCAACTACGTCTAGCACTAAGCCCTGTTGATCACTCTTAAATACAAACAAAACTAGATCCCGCATAGGATTACCAGATACAGTCTTCCCTCCTCTTGGGGTTAAACAATATGGAGACGTGAAAGGCAGCATTCTCGGTGAACCCTTTCTCAGACTGTCACTCTTAGAAATTGTCAAAGAAACTCTACTCCCCAGATATGATCTTTTCTCTGTGAATGGCATCTCTTGAGTTTCTTCCAAATTCTCGGACTTTCCTGGCTTGATCTATTCTCTGTGAATAGCCTGTCTTGAATTTCTCGGGGTTTGGGGACCCACGGGCTTCCTAAAAGCATCCCCGCCTCCTCTTGGGCGTTATACAATGACCCTACGGCTTCTTAGAAGTATTCACAGCCTCCTCTTAGGATTCGTATAAGGATTCTTCCTTCGGGAAGAGAGCCTCCTCTTGGGCTTCGTGTAACGCCCAAATATTTAATTATTTATTTAATTGAATATTTAATTAATTATTGTGAATTATTCGGTTGATTTTGGTGTTGCGGCGGATTTAGTCGTTAAGTCGGAATTATTAAGTTGGTAAATCGTAGAAATAATATTAGAAATAATATTATTGTCGCGGAATAATATTAGTAGTAAATTTTATCGTAGTTGGAGTGTGTTCGATTAAGTGGGCTTAGATTCGGGTCGGAATTAGTAATTTAAGGGGTGTATGTTTAGGCCCATTAGATATTATATTAGAATATTATTATTTTAATAAAATAAGAGAGATAGAAAATATTAGTGAGGTTTTGGGTATCAGTTAGAGAAGAAGAGGAAGAACGTGAAGGGAGAAGTTGTGAGAGAAACCGCTACCGGTGCCAAATTTCCGGAATCCGAACGATTGTCGAGCTGCCTTCAATCCAAGGTAAGGGTGGGTTCGACTATTATAACCGGGTTATGATGAATGTTATGGGGGTATTAGGTTGTATTGAATTGATACTGTCTGTAATTTTGTTGAGTAATCTCTGTTTGGTCTCATACTATCACACAATGTGAAATTGGGTTTATGGGAAATTATTGCTGTGATTGAAAATTGATGTTGCAGGGGGTATAAGTTGATTGTGTCTGAGATAGTTGATCGAAGAAAATATGTTGATGTGTTGGTGTATTATATGTCGTAATTGGTTAAATTGACATTGAGTGAAATCTGGAAAATATACAAGCAAGTGGCAATATAGGAAACTATACGTGTGAAGAAGAAGAAAGGAAATTTGAGACGGGGGAAGAAGAAAGGAAATTTGAGGCGGGGGCCTCACAAGGTGGGGGTGGGCGCCTCCTAATGCATTTTGGTGGGGGTGAGCGCCTCCTAATGCATTTTGGGTTCTTTTGGATTTTTGTTTGGTGTTGTTTTCTATACCGTTACCTTGTCATGAAATTGTCTTATTAACCATAAATTAGTAGTAGCAGTAACCTTACATTACTAATTAGCATATTAGGAATGAAATGGAGCAGAAAAGTATTAGGTTCTCCAATGATTTATAAAGCAGAAAAATAATAGGTTCATTAGAAATTCATGTAGCAGGAACTTACAGGCTCGACAGAAAACTAGTTAAGTGGCAAGGATAATTTGACAAAAAAAAAAGAAACCATAACAGTAAACAGAATTTTGACAGAAGCTTGGAAATTATTTTAATTGGCAGCAATAATAGGAACAAGATTTTCTAATAAACTGGTAGCAGTAACCGAAGTTAAAAACTGAATAGTTTAGTCGGTTTAGCCGGTTTAGGCGGAAAAACTAGTTGTCCGGAATTTAACGGAAATTGTTGGGGTAAGTCGGGTAATTTAGTAGGTGGCTTTGGTTGAATTGTTTGGTTGAAACTATGTTGAAAAAGTGGAATTTCAGGTACAGCAGTTGAGTTTTAATATTGTTCCGGTACACGGACGAATTTTAAGTTGAAGGCGTAATAGCCAAAGTTGATTAAGTTATTTACGTCAGAAAAGTTGCTATGTTGTTTAAGTTGATTATGTTGTGGAAGTTGTTGAGTTGTTTATGTTGATGAGTTGTGCATGTCGTAAAACATACATTGCATTTTGTGTCGGAGCATTGCTCACACCACGTTGGCCTGGATTGGCACCTGTTTAAGTTGGCCTTGATGGCACCACGTTGAAGGCTTATGCCTTGTTGAAATGCCTCGATAACCTGGCATATGTTTAATTTGGGAGTTTTACTCCGATGGTACCACATGCATGTGCATAGTTGTGTCACATTTTGAGTCGTTGTGAAGTTGTCGTTGTTGTGAAGTTGTTGCTTGTTATAAGTTGTTATTGCTATGTCTTGTTGCTTGATATAAATTACTAATGTCGTGAGCTGTTGTTATATATGTTGTTCTTACTATAATTTGCATCTTTTATATAAGTTGTTGGTATATGTTGTTATTTGTTGTCAATACAAGTTGGGGTTGCTATCAAGTTGTTTATTTCTAGTTGTTGCATGACTGTTGTATGAAGCGGTGAAATTCGTACGATCCTAATCTAGTACATTAATTATCATATTTTGTTTATAATATTCGATATCTCACCCCTTCTGTAATGATGTTACCTATTATGGGTAACTGAGCAGGTACTCAAGAGTAGCTGCAGAAGTTGAGGTATAATGTGAAGTCTTAGATGCTGTTAGCTCGAGTTGGTCTTGCTCTGATACGTAGCACTCGGGGGGACGTTTTGTTTATGTTGTTGTTTCTAATTGTTGTTACTACTAATTGTTGAATAGTATAAATTGAACAATGTTTAGTTGAATAAAGTTGTTAACTGGTTTATGATTTAAAAGTTGTGACAACTGATTAAAGATATGAATGAAGTTTAAGCTGAATTTAGTTTTCCGAATGTTATGTATCCATGTTGAATGAATTATAGATTTTATGTTGTTGGTTAAGTCGCAAATGTGACATCTCATCCGTTTTACGTTTAAAAATTTTGCACTCTGATTCTTTAATAAACGTTGGGTAGAAAATGGGGTGTTACACTTCGTACAAATTGTCCCTCGGCTTCTTAAAAGTTTCCAGCCTCCTCTTGGGCTTCGTACAAATTGTCCCGACGTCCTCCTAGAGGTATAGGAACATAAATTAGTCATCTTAAAGAACAGTCTTTCAAAGAGTCTAGATCTTTCTACCGTGAATATACTACTACTGTTTCTTTAAGCATAGTACAAAAGATAAAACTCTAGACTTGGACAGTCTAATCTCCTTGAGTCTCGAAGACATTCTCAAGTAGGGAAAAACACCAGTAGACTCGGATAGTCTCCAATACCCTCTGGATTCCCCATTTCCTTAAAGAACATGAAATAACCCTGATCCTCTGATCAATCCCAAAGCATAGCCTTACCTTTAATCAGTCTCTTTATAAGAACTGATTTTCTCTTTTAACCAACCTACTGGACCTGTCACTCAACTGAAACAGCAATCCTTTTATCCTCCATCTCGGGCTTCGTACGAGATACAAAATCACTCTCTTGTTGAGTATAAAAGACTCTCTTGTTGAGTCAATCTCTCTTTTAGCCTCCATCTCGGGCTTCATACGAGATATAAATCACTCTCTTGTTGAGTATAAAAGACTCTCTTGTTGAGTCAAACTTTAGCCTCCGTCTTGGGCTTCGTACAAGACACATATAAAAACACTCTCTTGTTGAGTCAACTCCTTTTAGCCTCCCTCTCGGGCTTCGTACGAGACACAAAAGCATCCTCTTGTTGGGTCAATAGCCTCCTCTTAGGCTTTATATAAGAAAAACCCTGGTTGAGTCAATCAACCTTTTAGCATCAAAATTGTGCCTCGTTCACAGGATACAAACATCAACAGCTCCTTTCATCTAATTGCTGTAAGCGGCAAGCCTCTGCAAGTCATCTCTATGTTTTGATGATAACAATGAGTATTTGTGAAAGAACCATTTTATGTTCTAATGTGTGTTGTGTGCAGATCATAATCATAGAAGATATCATATCCAACAAACACCAGTAAAATGTGCATAGATGATCATATGCGAGTTACTATGTGTAACACAAGTCGCAAGAAGTAAGTATGCTTTTGTATCTGATCATAATTAGATAGATCCAAGGATGCTGATATTGCTGCTGCAATGCTCTTATGGATGTTACTCTGAAAGTGGTTATGATTCTGAAGATAGCGAAGCTTCTGAAGAGATAATCTTGTGGAGAACCGAACTGCTGAAGATTCTCATGACTTGAAGTTTTGAAGGCTGGAGGCTCTGAAGACCAAGTGCAGAAAGACTCTGAAGACTGAAGTGTTCTGAAGATTATGGTTCTAAAAGGTCAAGTGCTGAAGACTCTGAAGGCAGCATTTTGAGAGAACAAGGTTCTGAAGATTCTGAAGACTTGAAGCAGTGAAGATAACGAGTTTCAAGACAAGTGCTGAAGTTCTGAAGAAAGATTCCTAATGAACAAGTTCTAAAGACGGAAGACTTGAAGTTTCTGAAGACCTAGTTATAAAGTCTCTACTCATGCTTCAATTAATTACCATCAGAAGCCTCTGAAGTTTTGAAGACAAATGTTACCATTAGCAATGACTGTACACCGTACTAAAAAGACCTATCCCATCACTTCTTCTATAGTAAAAAAAAGATATGGCAGTACAACTTTCATCATTGCATAACGACTCTTTTCAAATAGCCAACAGCTCTCTAACAGCTATATTTTATTTGGCTATTTAAAGGAAAGGAGAATGCGCTTCTGAAGGTGTCGATGTGATGATAGTCACAATGATCAGTCATCTTTGTTACACTAAACACTTAAAGTTATCACCATTAACACACGACCATTGTTGTTGAAGCTCAAAGATCATCATTCAACACAACAACAATTAATTGGAACAGAAGCTGTTGATGAACAAGACAACATCGCAAATCAGTCAAGTCATTAACCAACTTCATCATCTGAGCTATATTGAAGATCTGAAGCGAGGAGTTGTTGCTCGAAGCTTACTCAACGAAGAAGATGAAGAAGATCTACAAGATGCCATTTAACTGTCAATCAACATACATCTTTGTATAATATAAAGATAGCAAGGAGTTGTTGCTCATATCTTGCTAGAACACTGAGTGTTCGTTTGTACTTAAAATTAGGAGTTATCTGCTTGTTAAGAAGCATCATTGTAATCTCCAAAACAACTAATTCTATGTGAACTAGGATTCCTCAAGTGATCAGTGTGATCGGAGACTTGAGAAGACAATGGCGAGATGTCATTGTGGAAATCCTGAAATATGGTCAATGATAGTCATATCTCAAAGAGGACCAATTGTGGGTCAGACTCTTGTGAGATCACTGATGGAACTCATTGAAAATCCTGGAAGAATGGTCAGTAAACATTATATTCGTTAAGTCGAATCCCTGAATGTTTAGCTGTGAAATCCTGATAATAGATCTTGCGAGATTGGAACCTATTAGGTCAATGTTCGTTATATTCATTAAGTTGAATCCCTGAACGGTTCATTGTGGGTTAGTCACAGCTGCGGTTGTGCAGGATGTTAGTCACCGGCTGTTTCCCGTGCGTCTGTAATCGGATTTGGTTATAGTGGATTAAGTCCTTGTGTTCAAGGCGAAGTCACCTTGGAAGGGTGGACTGGATTAGCTTGGGAATGACTCAAGTGAACCAGGATATATCGTGTGTTCTTTACTCTTATTTATGCTTTGTTTGATTGTTTATATTTGTGTATCAATTATCAAAACCTTGTATAGCAAGTCAGAACCTTGCAACCAAACTCTGATGAGCTTCCGCATTGCAAGTCTGATTCAAGCATTGCAAATTCAGATTCACCTTATCGCTTATAGTTCATGCATAGCTCGATCTGAATGATGTTTCGCAAGTCAGAGTCTCTCAAGCAACTCTGATAAGTCTCTTGGACATTAATGATAAGAGGAAAATATTGAGTAAGAGTTAAAACATAATTCAACCCCCCCCCCTTTCTTGTGTCTTTCTCACACCTTCAATTGGTATCAGAGCTCCGGTTCTGTTATTGATGGATATCAAACACTTAACAGTGTCAGAAAAAGATCCAGATATGGTGTGTAGAAATACTATGGGTAAGATTTCAATCCACTTACAATTTCAGTATCAGTTCAGAAGATGACTGTGTACTAAATTGTAATCAAATGGATTATCGAAGAAAGTCACTGATTCTTGAAGTTTTAGTGTTGTCAACAACGAAATCTTTCTCTCTAAAACTTAAAGAGTAGATTAAAGAATCAGCTGACAAGATAGATTCATCAGATAAGTAGTAGTATCTATTGAATGCTTATCTCAGACGATAGATTTGGATAAACAACGTATTTGCTAAAGATTGAATCATCAGAAAACAAGAAATCTTGTTTGCTGAAGATTAATTCTTCATGAGTTTCTGAGATGTTTTCAAGAAACAGATTAGTCCACCCTTGACTTTCTCATTTAGAGCTCATTAAGAATTTCTTCACATAAAGAAGAAAGATTGTTGTTCTCACAGAAAACTGAAGAACATTCAGAAAGAGGAAATCTAGAGATTCATCAGGAATCTGATTAAGAACAATGTCTGAGTCTTGGTTAAAATAACATAGAGTTAAACTAACTGTAATTGGTCAGAATGTTATTTGATATTTCTCTCAAAAGTTCATGTTGCATAAATTCTGAAATCATAAGATGCTTGACTAGATGCAGAGACAGAAGTCATCTACTCGAAGTAAAAAAGGATCTAAGTCACTGATGTTGTTCAGAATGAATAAATCAGCTAACACTCTTTTCAGAAGCAGATATGTTATAAATCCTTTGATAAACTAAATCTAAACTAGTTAAATCTGCATTACAAGAACAAGATTGTCATGCGAAATATGTCATGTGTTACTCACGGGCTTGATGATACTTGTATCTGAACAAGCTCTGCATCTGTTCGAAGAAACAGAGTCAGAAGATGGTATGAGATGTCAATAAATTCTCTCTAGCACATAATATCTCAGCAGTTTATGACTCAAGGTAAAGAATTACTGATCTTTCAAAAGCAAGCATTGGCTTAAAAGAGACCTTGATGGAAGAAAGATATTCTGTTGGTCTGAATATCTGTTTATGAAGATTGCCCTCAGAAGTCAGATGAAAAAGATCATCCGAAGAGAAGATAAATTATGCTCTCAAACTAGAGATCAGAAGAAGACATCGATACTCTTCAACGTCAAAATACAAAGAATCTCTGAAGAATACAGGTGTCAGCAAATGGTCGATAGATCACTCTGAAGAAAGCAAATGCACAACTATGACAATTAGAAGCCTTATTATGGAACGCTCCTATCAGACTCAAGAGAAACCAGAATGAAGATATTCTGAGAAAAGTCAGAAGCTTAAACACAAGACAGCTCATGTCAAAATAGAATACACTCAGATATAGAATCGCTGTGAAAAAGATTTCAGAATCCCTAAGGTATGCGTCTTCTTAACTATGATTAATTAAATAATAGTGCTAGTCCAAACTGAAAATTGTCTGGTAGGTAAAAATATTAATGATCTAAAATATTCTCTCCTTCTAAGAAAAATCTTTTGATCGAATCCCTGGATAATATGCATGCACTCAATGTACCTCAATCATAATTAGTAATCTTGAATATTTGAGATATCTAAATAATAGGATCTCCATTGCGTGTAACCTTGATTTTACCTTAAATTATTCGCATCTACTAACTAAGCGTGATTATAAACTGATAAACTAAGATTCTCCTTCTTAATAGTAAAATGTTCTTTGATTACCTCTATGTTTGTGCACTTATTAGACATATCTTCTTGAAACTAGGCAATGTGCCTCCCTGTTTTCACTCCTAGTTAATGTTTTCCAAAGCCACTCTTACATATGCCTTTATTGCAACTCCTGTCAATAATTAATTAGAAAACTCTATGCGTGATCTCTTGGTTTTTCAAAAACTGAGAGACTGTTAGACTTAGTGCTAGTATCTGTCCTTTACCCTACTCATATATTGTCTAAAGTATAGGATATGATGAACCTGTCATTTGGAGTCACAAGCATTTAATAACTCACTCTATCTGTCGCCTATTTAAGGCACCATGTTCACTTCTCCCTCCATCCGTCCAGCTCATCTCAGTTAGTCTCTCTCTCATACCCTCTCACCTTCAGAATGTCTAACTCACATCCAAAAGCTGTTAAGGTTGATTTCTCTAAGTTAAAATTTCTAAATGAACTTACCTATAACGCCAATTCTCTCAAAGAACTTGGTATGTTAAGAACCTCGTCTGAGTTACAATGTCAGAAATGGGAAGGTTATCTCAACATGCTTCCAAGCCTCATTTACACTGACTTAGTCAAAGAATTCTGGGCAAATGCTGGTGTCTTTTCAAACGCGTATAATCAACACATTATTTAGTCAGTCATCTCTGGAATTCCTGTAGTAATTAATCCCTCTGTCATTGCACAAGCCATCAAGTGTGATGAAATCGGTGATACCACTGAAGATTACAAAGAAAGAAATATCTTCAATGATCTCATTCACAAAATTAGTTGTGGTAATGGTCATTCCAACTATTCCTCCACACTCACTCCATTAGCTAAAGTATGGCACAAGATTATGGTAATAAACTTACGACCTAGAGAAATAGGAGCAGGATTACTGTCCCACTCAGACCAATTATTAATTTTCCTTCTGATATACAGAAGAAGAATAAACCTTCCTTAAACCATGTTCACTTACTTGCAAGAACAAATCCTCTTATCTAAAGATAAGTCCTCCTCTAGTATTCCTTATGGAAGAGTCATATCTTGTGTCCTTGAGATTCAAGATGTGATCACTAGGTTAGAAAACATTGGGGCAACCGAAGAATGTTCACTTATGAATTATGTGGAATTCTCTAGGAATCCTTGAAGGATCATAGAATAGGGTTACAGTTATTTTGCTCCCTGTTTTGTTGCCTTATCTTTTGCACTATGTATTATCTTCAAGATTATGAATGAAATATCCTTTGAATCTAAAATCATGAATGTTTTAACTTTAGGATTTTATTCTTAAGAAGAATTGCATTATCATACTTTAATAAGTATTCTTACTTGATCTGACCATGGAAAGAAACGTGTCATCAAAATTGATCAATACGTATCATAATGACTGTACATCAACTACTAACCATTGCGTAAGTTATAAACTGACTAAATAAGAATAGGAATGCATATGCTCAACCCTATATCTGTGTACTTTCTCGTAAGCTACAAGTTCTCTGCTGTGACTTCACACAAGTAATCAAGTACCACTCACCAGTATGCATTTATTGTAAGTTTTGACTTCAGTCAAAAAGTAGAAAAAGAAATCGTATGCATGATCCTTTGATTAAAAGACTGTTATAATTTGTGCTTATCCTTGTATTTTACACTATTCATACCTACTCTCGTACCAAGGTAATAATGAATCGGTCTCTTCAAGTCACTCTCGGTTATTAACCCATTCACTCTAGTTTCTTCCGTTGCCTATTTAAAGTCAAATCTCATTCCTGTATTTCGTCACTGTCTTTTGTTCAAAACCTTCCCAGAATCCGAAAAGACACCAAGAATGACTTCAAGAACCTTTCATGGCAACGATGATCTCTTAGAGGTTATCAATGAAAAATGACCAAATCCAGTAGATGCTAACCAAGATTTTCTTCTTGGGATTCATTTTCAAAATTGGAATGGATACATGTCCATGTTAAGAGGTTCAGTATATACGAAAATCTTGAAATCTTTTTGGATCAATGCCTCTGTCAGTAGTGATGGTCTGTCTATCTCTTCAAACATCTATGGTCTTCCAGTTTCCTTCAACTCCACAAACATTGCTGAAGCCATTGACTATCCTAAAGAGGGTATCACAACCCGTCATGACTCCATTCGATGCACTTCCAATGCTGAACTGCATCACTTATTTGACAAAGGCTCTGCGTTTGAACCTACAAATCCAGAAAAACTTTTGCCTGCTGCAAAAGGATGGTTTAAATCCATTTTGACAAATCTTCTCCCTCGCAATATTAACAAAAAATTTCTGTATCATGATGATTAGCTGCTCATCATGTGTCTTCTTAAGCCAACCTCTATAGATCTGTCCCAAGTAATCTTTGATCAACTTAAAGAATCAATCCTTCTGTCAAGAACTATGAACAAATCATCCATTCCCTATGGAAGAGTCTTACCTGAAGTTCTCTTCAGAGCAGGAATCGTGCAAACGATTTACAGAGTTAGAGGTGGTCCAGACACTGCTCTTGATAGAAAATTTTGTGAAACCTTCGACAGCAGATGGTTCTCATAAAATAAGATGGTTGTTTGTTAGAACTAGGCTAAGTTATCAGTTTGTAATGTTTTTTTTTCATACCCTGCATTTATGATTAATGAAGTATGAGTTGCTTTCTGTTCTATTTTTGAACTATCCTTTACTCATACCTGCACTGCTCTATCTTCTATAGTGAATGAAATTAACTCCGAATTCTCATTAAGTTTCATTATCATTTAAATTCTTAAAATGCTCTAACTTTTTGATGATGTCAAAAAGGGGGAGAAAATAGAAATATGATTTTGATATAATGATATATGCTAAACATCAACTCTGATATTAATGCGTTTTACCACTAACGTACGCTTGATGTTTAACCGAGGAACTCTGAACAAATTCACTACGCATTCTTAGAACAGGTTAAACTGAAAGAAATCTATTTAAAGTTCGTATGAAATGTTTGTTCATATTCTCGAAGTTGCACACTTCGTGAACATGTGTTCAGAATCAGATTTACCCAGTACTGTTCAGAAGTTGAGAACTTTCTGAAAGTTAAAGTTATCGTGATTCTCATTTCACTTGGTTCAGAAGCTGTAAGTTGTCTGAAAATATGAGATTCAGAACATAAGAATCAGAAGAAGAAATCTTCCTAAAAGCAGTCAAGACAAAGTCCACAATCCAAGATGCTTTTCAGAAGAACTGAGCAAATCAGAAGTCAAAGAATGTCTAAAGATCTGGACAAAAGATCCAAGAGAAAGAAGTGTTGATAAACCAAGGCTTTAATTCAGAAGACAATATTTTGGCATCAGTCTAAATCTACAATTGACTAAGCCTATAAGGGTGTCAAGATTCAAATAAAGCTTTGATTTATCACAAATATATTTTTCAATCAGATCAAGAATCAAGCTTTGATGAACTAATGAGTTGTGACAAGTAACAAGGTTCTGAGATGAAGGATTGTGTTCAAATCAAACTCTGAAATGTCAAGATCCTAATTGATAATCAGAATCAGTATGACCATGTCAAGAATCTGAAGATCGTCAAGTCTGAAACTCAGGGGGAGTTTATTACATCAAAAGACAAGTTTAATTCTGATAAATAGCGTGGCTAAGTTATTAGAAAAGAATTGTTCTATTTCTGTGCTAAAATGATTCTGCTGAAAAGTAGAAATTGCTTCAGAAGACTCTGAAGATAATGAGATCTGATACAATGACCAAAGGAACTAAGTTCTAAAGATCAGAAGATAGAGGTTCTGATGAACAAGTCCAGATGCTGAAGACTTTTGTCTCCTTAAGATAGATAGGGAAGTAGTCATTCTCTATTCTATGTTCTAACAACTCAAATTGTTATTCTGTGAGTCTTTGGATCAGATAAGATTCTAGACGATCACAAATAAAATTTTGGGGTTAACACATTCAGGGGGAGTTGTTGTTCCGAACTCTGAATATGTTATGTTTGGTGATTACCTTGTATAAAATGTTCAATCAAAATACATGGTTTTGTCATCATCAAAAAGAGGGAGATTGTTAGAGCAAGAGTCGTCTCTGCAAGTTATCTATATGTTTTGATGATAACAATGAGTATTTGTGAAAGAACCATTTTATGTTCTAATGTGTGTTGTGTGCAGATCATACTCATAGAAGATATCAGATCCAACAAACACCAGCAAAATGTGCGTAGATGATCATATGCGAGTTACTATGTGTAACACAAGTCGCAAGAAGCAAGTATGCTTCTGCATCTGATCATAATCAGATAGATCCAAGGATGCCGATATTGCCGCTGCAATGCTCTTGTGGATGCTACTCTAAAAGTGGTTATGATTCTAAAGATAGCGAAGCTTCTGAAGAGATAATCTTGTGGAGAACCGAAGTGCTGAAGATTCTCATGACTTGAAGTTCTGAAGGCTGAAGGCTCTAAAGACCAAGTGCAGAAAGACTCTGAAGAGTGAAGTGTTTTGAAGATTATGGTTCTAAAAGGTCAAGTGCTGAAGACTCTGAAGACAGCGTTTTGAGTGAACAAGGTTCTGAAGACTTGAAGCAGTGAAGATAATGGGTTTCAAGACAAGTACTGAAGTTCTAAAGATAGATTCCTAATGGAAAAGTTCTGAAGACGGAAGACTTGAAGTTTCTGAAGACCCAGTTATAAAATCTCTACTCATGCTTCAATTAATTACCATCAGAAGCCTCTGAAGTTTTGAAGATAAATGTTAGTGTTAGCAATGACTGTACACCATGCTAAATGGACATATCCCATCACTTCTTCTACAGTAAAAAGAAGATATGGCAGTACAACTTTCATCATTTCATAACGACTCTTTTCAAACAACCAATAGCTCTCTAACGACTATATTTTATTTGGCTATTTAAAGGAAAAGAGAATGCGCTTCTAAAGGTGTCGATGTGATGATAGTCGCAACGATCAGTCATCGTTGTTACACTAAACACTTAAAACTATCACCATTAACACACGACCATTGTTGTTGAAGCTCAAAGATCATCATTCAACACAATAACAATTAATTGGAACAGAAGTTGTTGATGAACAAGACAACACGGAAATCAGTCAAGTCATCAACCAACTTCATCATCTGAGCTATATTGAAGATCTGAAGCAAGGAGTTATTGCTCGAAGCTTACTCAACGAAGAAGATCTACAAGATGTCATTTAACTGTCAATCAACATACATCTTTATAGAATATAAAGATAGCAATGAGTTGTTGCTCATATCTTGCTAGAACACTGAGTGTTCGTTTGTACTTAAAATTAGGAGTTATCTGCTTATTAAGAAGCATCATTGTAATCTCCAGAATAACTAATTCTATATGAATTAGGATTCCTCAAGTGATCAGTGTGATCGGAGACTTGAGAAGACAATGGTGAGATGTCATTGTGGAAATCCTAAAATATGGTTAATGATAGTCATATCTCAAAGAGGACCAATTGTAGGTCAGACTCTTGTGAGATCACTGATGGAACTCATTGAAAATCCTGGAAGAATGGTCAGTAAACGTTATATTCGTTAAGTCAAATCCCTGAACGTTTAGCTGTGAAATCCTGATAGTAGATCTTGCGAGATTAGAACCTATTAGGTCAATGTTTGTTATATTCATTAAGTTGAATCCCTGAACGGTTCATTGTGGGTTAGTCACGGTTGCGGTTATGCAGGATGTTAGTCACCGGATGTTGCCCGTGCATCTGTAATCGGATTTGGTTATTGTGAATTAAGTCCTTGTGTTCAAGGCGAAATCACCTTGGAAGGGTGGACTGGACTAGCTTGGGCATGGTTCACGTGAACCAGGATATATCGTGTGTTCTTTACTCTTGTTTATGCTTTGTTTGATTGTTTGTATTTGTGTATCAATTATCAGAACCTTGTATAGCAAGTCAGAACCTTGCAACCAAACTCTGATGAGCTTCCGCATTGCAAGTCTGATTCAAGCATTGCTAATTCAGATTCACCTTATCGCTTATGCTTCATGCATAGCTCAATCTGAATGATGTTTCTCAAGTCAGAGTCTCTCAAGCAACTCTGATAAGTCTCTTGCACGTTAATGATAAGAGGCGAATATTGAGTCAGAGTTAAAACACAATTCAAACCCCCTTTCTTATGTCTTTCTCACGCCTTCAAAGATCACTATGGGCTTTCAAGGTTTTAGTTTGGCCAGGTTCACAACAAAGGGTCATTTATAAAGGCCATTGAATCGAAATTGCCAATAAAGAGACATTCACTATACAAGTTATTTACACAATACAACTTCATTCACCAATCCCTTTTCTCAACTGCGCACCTTCTCAAACTTCCTTTTGCACAATTATTTGCATTCTCTATTTTTTTCTTTCAAACAACCATGATTTTTCTTTTCTTTTTCACATTCATATTCACATTTTTGTCTTTGCTTGTTTTAAAATTTTCAAAATTTTGAGCAACCTACCACTTTTCTTTCATTCTCCCCAACTTGATTACCATCAAACCTCAAGTGAATGCTCCTTCATTTTTATGGCAAGGAAATTAATTTAGAACAAAGTTCAAAGGCTTCAAGATTTTTTTTATAATCCCACAAAATTCAATTATGAACTAAACTTTCAAATTATGTATAAACACTGAGTTCATCAAGTTGGGATCTAGTCTATTAGGCTCAAAGGGGTCAACAAATTCTCACTACTCATATGTAAGTTACTTTTGGATATGGTTGTACTTAATATAAAAAAAAATGCCTTGACCCTTTCTAATGCTTCCACAAAATCACAATAATCAAAATATTAAGCATGAATCGAACGAATTAAACAAAGTTATCAGTTATCTAAGTATTTAGTAAACAATGGAGGTTTCTCACAATTTGTGGATTTTGGACCTAAGTGACTCAAGCATTCAAATAACTTGTTAAATGAAACAAGAGTACAAATTTGTACAAAGCACAAAATTCTTAATCATTCTACAATTATAGGAAGCGGTAACCATGTACCTTGCATGCATTCATCACATTAAAAATCCTATCATCACCATCCAATCTTGGAAGAATCTTCATTGGATACTTTTTTTCGAAAGAGCAACCAATCTAGAAGTTCTTATCATTCAACATCAAGGAAGAAGCAAAGAAAATCAAAATAAATAAAAACTATAAAATAACATAGCAACTACACCTGCCCCCTCTTTTTTCAAAAAGGTCTGCTCTTAGGTCAACAACGAAAGAGGTAATGCAGTTGCATGTTAAAAACAAAATAAAAGTGTTGTGGCAAACCCTTCAAACTATCCATAATCTGACAAGCTCGCATTGCGAGCAGCAGGCGAACTCGCTTAGGCTCACAGTGTGAGGTGAGAGCGAACATGACAGATTTTCCAAAAATTCTAGTTTTCAATTTTTGGTTCACCACAACCCTCTTCCACACAATCTAGCTAACCTAAAAACTTACAAATGCGGTAAAAACAATAATACTCACAATGTTGGGGTGCCTCCCAACAAGTGTTTTATTTAACATCGCTTGAGCTCGACGGTCCGAAGATGAAACCACGAAGCGCACAAAAAAGCTTTTAGCAACCAGATCAAACTCTCCATACACAAAGGTCTTCAATCATTGTCATGACCAGTTTTTCTTATGAATGAAAAATTCAAACAAGATCTCATCATTGCCTCCTTAACCTCTTCATCTTTCTTTTCATATTTACAATCCTTGCATCTTCATCTTTCTTTCTCAAATGATAACCATCTTCCACCTGATTTGAATACACCACACCTTTAAAAAGTGTGAAAGACACCTCATCATCTTGAGTCCTCACCTTCATAATGCCTTCATTAACATCGAACAACATTTTTGTGGTTTTCATAGAGGGTCAAACAAGAATTATAGGCATATCCTCGTCCTCCTCCATATCAATGACAACAAAATCAACTGAAAATAAGAATTTATCAACTTTTAATAACACATCTTCCACAACACCATGAGGACGAGTCCTTGACTTATCCGCCAATTGCAAAGTCATGTTCGTTGATTTTATTTCCATGTTTTCAAGTCTTTTTACCACAGACAATGGAATCATGTTTATGCTAGCACCCATATCAACCAAAGATTTATAATTGAAATCATTGCCTATAGTTATAGGTAGAGCTACTATTCCCAGATCACCTTCTTTCCGCTGAAGAACACTTTGGATGATAGCGCTTAAATTAGCATTGAGCGGAATGATTTCTTTGTCCGGAAATCTCTTCTTTCTTTTGAGTATGTCTTTCATGAATTTGGCATACTTGGGCATTTGTTCAAGAGCTTCGGAAAATGGAATGTTTATTTGCAAACGGCTAAAAATATCCAAGAACCTAGCATAATGCCTCTCATTATATTTTTTTGTAGGAGCATGCAGATACGGTAACTTTTTCGTTGGAATGTCACTTACATGCTCCTTCCCTCTTATACTCTTCTTTATCTCTTCTCTTATCTTCTTTTCAACTTCTTCAGCTAAAACATCCTCCACGTTTTTTTCAACTAAATCATCCTCCACCTTTTTTTCAACTTCTTCTTCAACAATTTCATTTTTCTTTTCAACAACAACCTCCTCTTCCACAAATTTCTCACCATTGCCCATTTCAATCTCCCTTCCACTTCTAGTAAAAATAGCTTTGCAATGCTCTTTAGGATTCACTTGAGTGTTATCCAGAAAAGGCCCATTGGGTTGTTCGGCTAATTGCTTAGACAATTGCCCAATTTGAGTCTCAAGATTCCTAATAGAAGCATCAGTGTTCTTTTGGTTGGAAATCAACATTTGCATAAATTGGGTGAATGTGTCTTCTAATTTTAAATTTCCACCTTGAGCTTGTGGAGGTTGAGTGTAGTTTTGATATTGGTTTTGATGATTTGAAGTGCCGACATCTTGCCTCCATCCTTGTTGATAACCTTGGTTATTACCTCTTGGTTGGTAACCTTGGTTGCCTTGTTAATATAGAGGTTATCTCGGTTAATAGCCTTGATTTTGATTTTGGTTTCTCATGTAATTTGCTTCCTCTACAACTGGAGGGCAATACCCGGTAGGATGGTCTCCCTTGCACAATTTATAACTTGCAACTTGTTGATTTTTGTTGGAAACTTCACACATCTCCTTGATTTGTTGTGGAAGTTTTGACATTTGTTGTGTCAACAACTCCACTTGTTGTGAAAGCAACTTGTTTTACGCAAGAATAGCGTAATTAGTACCCAATTCAAGTACTCTCAGCTTTCTTTGAGTTACACCACAGTTATGTTGACCATGATAATCATTGAGCGACATCCTATCAATGATAGCAACTGCGTCCTCCACACTCTTTGACATTAGAGATCCACCCGTGGTAGCATCTAAGAGAGTTTTGTGAACCAGTTAGATTCTATTCCAGAATATATGCACTTGTGTTAAATCAACAAATCTATGGCCTTTACATTTCTGCAACATTGATTTGAACCTCTCCCAAGCTTCATTGAGAGATTCATTTCCACCTTGAGCAAATACGGAAATTGCTATCTTAGCCTCCATAAATCTATTGTGAGGAAAGAATATTTCAAGAAACTTCTCCTCCAAAAATTCCAATCTGTCATCATACGAGTTGATTGATCAAGATACCATTCCTTAGCTTTCCCTATCAATGAGTGTGGGAATAGTCTCTTGAACAATGATTCTTCTTCCGCTTTCGGTGCTCCAGTTGCTCCCGCAATTTCATAGAATTTAATGAGATGAGTGAATAGGTCTTCATGGTATAGCCCTGCAAAGGGATTTGAATACAAAATTTGAAGAATTCCCTTCTTCATCTCCGAGCGCCTTCCGTTGTTTGCATTGCGAGCAAACTGAGTATTGTGGCACGGACTATTAGTGCATGGACCTCTGGGAGGTGGTGGTGGTACTTCTGCCATGATTGGCGTAACAATGGGTGTAGTTGGTGGATTACTTGAAGAAGTTCCTTCGCGCTCCCTTCTTTCTTTAGCTAGATGCCCTCGTCTTCTGGTTTTGCTATTAAGCTTCTGCGCAGTTATATCAATCTTAGGATCAAATAGAAGTTTGTATGTGGGCACACTTCCTCGCATATACATATTTTTGAAACACTAACCAAATAAATTAACAACCACAAGGAATATAAACATGGATGAGAGATAATAATACAAATCTTAAAACAAGATAAACTATTGCAATGCTTACAATATCAATCAAACAAGGGTTAAATATATTAGTGATCCTCCTAAATATCTCAATTTCGTTTTTAGTCCCTCAAAAAATTTCCTTCAAAGAATGGTCCTCCTAAAATTTTCCATCCACACTTTTGGTCCCTAATACTAAAACCATCGCAAAAACCGTCGCTAAGATATAAATCGTCGCTAATTGTGTCGCTAAGATGTAAAAATCGTCGCTAATTTGCAAGAAGAACCAAAAGTGTGAATGAAAAATTATAGGAGGACTATTATTTGAAGGAAACATTTTGAGGGACTAAAACCGAAAATTGAGATATTTAGGAGGACCACAAACATATTTAACCCATCAAACAATCCCCGACAACGTCGCCATTTTGTTAACACTTGTACTACATGGGGGTTTTCGAAATCGTCTCCACATGGATTGTAGTGATATCGCTTGTCGTTCTGCAGTTTATAATGTTTTAAGTAGGATTTTCAAAGTTTTTTTGTTTTGGATCATAAGTTTGTCACGATTTTTGTAGCAAATATTAAATTCAAAAGATGTTTGTTTAACAAGACATATCAATGATAGATTTCATCAACCTAACTTGTATATATTCGATTAATCAAGCATGTGAATTTGTTTCTTATTAATATAATCACGTATCCTCTCAATATAGTCTATGTCTAGAGCGGTATCATGAATATTATTGTATCCCTCATTAGATGATGTCTCATGCTAGCAACAAATACAATAATCTTTAAGATCAAAACAAAGCAAATACCAACTCACAAATCTATGTCTAGAGTTTGCTTGTTGATAGTTGAATATTTTAGATCAATGTTTGTAAAATCTATGTCTAGAGTGATACAAATCATAAATAGATCTTTAAGAACAAAAACATTCAACATATATTAATCATCCACTTGTTCACATACAAATAGTAAAAGAAATACATACAAATTAAGATAGACTACATCTACATTTGATATAAAGGATTTAGCTACCCATAGCCATGGTAGCTTGATTCAGAAGAAAAGAAAAAAGATGAATGAGCATCCAAGATGGAGAATCGATCTCAGATGTGAATCCAGCTTCTCCTTGTAAAATACCACTCCTATGAAAAAATGTTGAGCTTAGGATTTTTTCTCTCAAGCCAATGTTACTATCTATGAAAAACGAAGTTATGAGGTTATGATCCCCAAAAAGTGTTAAATAGTACAAAAATATCTAAACAAAATTTATCTTGCTCGCACTGTGAACTTCACTCATAGGCACATGAAATGCCTCCGAACAGTTAAACCGCCCCTGAAGTTTCCTTGACTTTGCACTGCGAACTTCTTCGCCCAGACCTCGCACTTCCATCAGCAAGGGGTTTAGCTACTTCCATTCAAATGTTCCAGCTCGCTTTGGCATCGCCTTGAGTTCGCACTGCGAGCTCGTCTGCGCTTCGCTACTTGCTCGCACTGCGAACCTGCTGGATTCTCCATAATTTCTTTGGCTTCCTTGTCTATTCAATTGTGCCTTATTCTTTAATAATCCATCCAAATTCCTACACAATAGCACACATATCAAGGCATCCAAAGGTAAACTCAATATCATTGAAGAATCTCATAAGAACATGGAATAAATCAATTGAAACGTGAGAAATGAGTTGAAAAATGCCAAGAATAATGGTTCAATTTAAGGCATATTATGCATTCAACATTACACTGAGTGAAAATGGCATAGTAGAGGCGTGGTTACAGGGGTGTAACCGGTTATATTGGGAACAAATTTTGTAAAACTTTGAAAAATCATATCTTAAGTTTCAGGTGTCGTTCGAAGCGCTAGGAAGCTGGCGCAATAAACTTTATTTTAAAATAATTGCAGTACTTGGAAATAAATAAATTGTTGTGTGATGGTGTTAAATGCATTGTAGTGTTTATGTTGTGGTGTGACATATTCGTCAATGCATTGTTGTTGCTTGTTATATTGTTATGTTGGTGTTACTGAAATGTTACAACAGGTATGTGGTGCATGGTGGCTAGTATTGGTGTAGTACATTGACTAAGGTGGAGGCCATTATGCATGGTGCTGTGGTTGCATGTATTGTATGTTGCATGCATTCATGGTGTAAGATGGTAGTCCGTTTTTGGTGAGCCTCAATCCTATGGTGGGGATTGGGTGCGAGTAGCCGGTTCCAAGTGGGAATCGGTGAAGTGTTACTTATGGTGATGGTAACGATTTTTCATAGGCTCTGATCCTAAGGTGGGGATCAGAGCGGTGAGCCTGAGAGTTCACATTTTGGTACCACATGCATTGAGTCATGATGTCGAGTCTCATTGCATTGCATATTTGTTGTGTTGTTGTGTTTGGATTGTGTGGAATTTTGATAGGTGGAATGGGTGATTATGCATGTAATAATCTGATGCTTACTTATTATCATGCATTGCTTTATATAATTGTGATATCTCACCACTTCTGTTTGAATGTTGCCTTTACATGGACATCGTGCAGATAATCCGCAGTAGAGGCATGGATGTATGTGGAAGGGGATGCTCTTCCTTTTATTTTTAGAGTCAGCGTCTGCTCTGATTTGTAACACTAGGGGTTGGACGTTTGTGTGTTTATTTCTGTTGGTGGAGACTTTATGAGTATCTCCTATGTTGATGTTTCTTATGATTACTATGTTTTATATTTTATGTTTAAACAATAAAAATTATCATTTGTTGATGTTCCGCTGCTTAATAAAATTGAAGTTTCAAACATGGTTAATGATGTTATTATTATTATTGCTAATAATTTTTTGGGAGTAACATGTGTTACATATTTGATTGCATGAGCAGGTTCATGGTGAAAGTAGCATACTAATTGTGTGAATGTTTTAACTACTTTGATTTTTATTTAAAAATTAAGTGGGGGAAATTAGGGTGTTACAAAAGGTACAATAACAAGCATGACACGAAAAGACACACGGAACTTGTGAGACCACACTCTAACCGATGACACGTCATTCTGGCCTCCAACACATTTCCACAGTTGGATCTAATCGAACAACAACCTGCGCGAGAGATCGTATCTCACAAAGACAATTTTAACCGCCTACATTATATAAAACTCACATGCCTCATTTTATGTATTCTCTCATTCACACCTTCAAACTACTTTCTCATTCATTCACTGACTTAGGCGTTGAAGTGTTAATCTTATAAGTCCACTTCAACTCCGCCGTACCGAAAGTTCACTTCATCGCACCAAAAATTCGTTATGTTCAATCTCCACCTATTTTTAGTTTGAGTTCGGAACAATACTGAAGTTTCTTTATTTCAATCTTAGTGTTAAAATTTTAAATGGACAATAACATATTTGGATTTTTTGGTTCATATTTTTAGCGGCGCCATGTGGAGATTTTAACTTGCCACCCCCTCAATTGAACCCGACACCCTCATATAGTGATGTTATTATCTTTATCCCATTTATATTTATTTATTTTTGGAATTTCCTATCGCGCTTACCGGAAATTTTGAAAAATATCAAAATTTTCTAAAATTTTCAATAAAAAATAAAAATTTTCAAAAATAATTGAAGATATCAAAATTTAAAAAAGAATCTAAAATTTTGAAAAATCCAATAAACTACAACAGTTTTGAAATTTTCTATAGTGTTAATTTTTATTTATTTATTGAGTATTAATTACCGAAATTTTAAAAATCTAAAAAAATAAGTCAATACCAGATTTTTTGAAAAATCTGATATGTTAATTTAAAAAAAAAAAACTGATAAAAAATTTAAAAATAAACTATCAAAATTTTGATCTATTATCGATAATTTAAAATAAACTATCAGAAATTTTATTTGTATTTTTTATTCAAAATTATCCGTAAACAATTTGAAAATTATAAAAATATGTGATGGTAAATACTACTATAAGAATAGCAAGTTAAAACCTCAACCATACTAAACATCGCTCCATTGAAAGCGGTATTTGGGGATGGTTGTGAAAAGGAGTGGCCCGATCAAACCAGCAAGTAAGGCTGAAAGCTTATTGGAGGCTTGAGAAAGGTGCGATTGGTCAAAATCAAAGAAGATTGTGGAAAAGGACACTGTTTTGCCCTAGTGAAGCCATAGTCAGCCTTCCCATTTGAGTACGTAACCAACTAGTTAGTGGTTTCACATCACCATCATAATGGAATTGCCTCTCCACCGCGTTGCCTTCAAGCGCCTCCACTCAACCAAAGACTCCCCAAACTTTGAAAAAATACACTCACACATCATGACGCATCCTAAATATAGAGATTAGAGATGTAATGTTAATGATATCAACTAACTGCCTAATTTTCTTTAACAGAATTAAGTACAACACTTAAACACACCTCTAAGATTTTTATGTATGCAATTCAACGCATGGCTTATTAAGTGGAAGCTACAGGTAGAGTCACTAACTACAAATTTAGATTTAAGAGGATATTTGTATTAACTTTATTGGAAGCTACTAAAAATTAAATTAAAATAGTTTTAAAAATTAAGTTAAACTTATTTGATAATTACTATCATCTTTTAACTTCAAAACTATATTGAAGCTAATAATTATTTGATAAGGTATAATTTTACTAGTTCTAACCATACTTGTGTTTGAAATTAGTCAAAAATATATATGTCAAAAAAGTCTCACACAATTTAGTTTTATAATTTTTTTACTAGTTATACCCATACTTGTGTTAGAATTAGTCAAAAATATATATGCTCAAAAAATCTCACATTAGCAAAAAAATTTGGAATCAAGAACTTTAATTTGGTGGAGTATAAATTTTTTAGTAAGTCCAGTGATTATAGTTTGTCTGATCTCCCACATCAAAAAATTAATTTTATACTTTTTATTCATTGGGATTTTTTTGTTGTAGAAAAGATTTTGGTTGCAATGTCAAGTTTTCAAGTGCATTGAGACTTGACTTAGAAAAATTTAATGGAAGAATCAATTTTGATGCAATTAGGATTACACATGGACAATGAGAAGTGGGAGGAATTAGATTTGAGAGCTCCAAGTACTATCGGTATGTTTTTAACTAAGAATAGTCTTACAAATGTTCTTGACGCGTTGTCTACTAAAGAACCTTGGGAGAAACTTGAAGGGCTATATCGAAAAAAGAGCATTTCAAATCAGTTGTTGTCGAAGAAGCAATTTCATAGCTTGCGTATGGATGATCATACGAAAGCATCTGAATATATAAGTGTTCATAATGATATTATTTTTTAATTAAAAACTATTGGAGTCAAGATTGATGATGAAGATAAAGCTTTGAGACTCATATGGTGTTAGCTGTGATTTTTGACATGATCAAATCTCAGCATAATAAGAAAAAACTTAGAAAAAGTTGAATGGTTAAAAGGGCATTTTAACGCAACATTGTTCAGGATTTCGACGTCAACGGTCAGCAAGACAAGTCAACAAACAATGGTTAGCGCGAATAAAATTTTTCAAAGCGATGGAAGACATTTTAGAGGTGAAAAGCATGCAACAATTATATGCCAATTTCTGAAGAAAATAACATTACAGACAGTTATTTTACATTAGTATAAATATGAGTTCTAGTGTTAGGATTCAGGGTGTTGTGTTAAATTTACTACAAAAACTCAAAAATTCAAAGTACCCAAGCAAAGCGAGAAACGAGTTATCTGAGCGAAATGTATGATTCCAAACACCATTATGCAAAGTCTTTTACTTTAATTTATTTTCTCTGTAATCCTACTTTCGTTCCATTGTCATTTTCTATTCACTTTACTTCATCCTTTTACAAAGTTTGGTCACTTAGTCATTGTCAAATTCCTTTACCTTTTCCAACAATTCATCTTAGTTTGCACCACTCTTTTCATTAAGATTTTGACCACGTCAAAAACCTCTACATTACTATACAAAATTCATAAAGAGTTTAAGCACTATGTCCTATGATTAACTAGTCAATCCTGCAAGTAATCTTTTATAAGAGACTAGCGCTTGTTTACTAAATTTCATAGTAAATAAATTGACACGCAAAATGAGACTTTATGCTAAAACTTTTCGTTCAAAAGATATTTTACAATCATTGTGTTTTCCTGTTTGAGTGGTTCAATATGCATAACATGTTATCATTGTTTGTTTGTGCATACATTTAAGGAGTGGAAAATTTCTGCCTGAAATGACAAATCCAAGTATGGATAATAACACTTCTAACACACCACAAAAAAAAAGAACAAAACACCAGTGAAACACCAGTCGGGTCTGCGGCTAAGAATAACTAAACATATAAGTTGTTGGCCAATCAAACAGGTCGAATAACTAATTTTTTCGGCACCCCTCACATTCAGGTTTGACCTACCCTTTAAATATCAAACGTTAGGCAAGTTTAAACATCTAACAATGGAACGACCCATGTAAACTTAGGCCAACATCACAGATTTCTACCACTAGAGCCCACCCCAAATAGGGAGGACGAAGAATACATAGGCCAATATAACCCTAGGCCCGTAGTAGTATAGAGAAATCAGGATGCTGACTAAGTGATCCAAAATGTCCAACAAAATAACTTTAGGGGGATGGAAAAACAACATAGCTAACATGGTCGAACAAATTTTGGCCCAAAATGGCCTTAATGTGGGTCTTCATAGATCTAATTTCATATCCCTTTTGTCAGAATATGTTCGACAAACCGAACTTCCTAGAGGCTGGAAAGTTACCAAGTTCACCAAGTTTGTTGGTGACACTAGTGAGTCTACGACAAACATGTTGCTAGGTACCAGACTGAGGCTGGCGACATAGCAAACAATGAGAATTTGAAGATGAAGTATTTTCTTAATTCTCTAACAAAAAATGCTTTCACTTAGTTTATTACACCCCCTTCACACTCCATACAAACTTGGAGTCAATTAGAGAGAGTGTTCCATGAACAATTCTACATGGGTCATTCGAAAATAAACCTTAAGGAACTGGCTAGTGTTTGGCGAAAAGCTCCTGAGTCAATTGATGACTATTTGAATAGGTTTAGACTTCTTAAGGCAGGGTGCTTTACACAAGTCCCTGAGCATGAGTTGATCAAAATGGCTGCATGAGGCCTAAATTATTCTATTAGGAAGAATTTAGACACTCAATACCTTAGGAACATGGCACAGTTGACAGATAGGGTTCGCCAAGTCGAACTCTTGAAAGCTGAGAAAGCTAGAATAAATAAGTACCACAAAAAAGAAAAGGTCGCATATGTAGAGACGAATAAGTATCTCTCAGATTTAGGTGACAAATATGTCGAAGAGAGTGAGGTTAATGTTGCAGAACTTAACCCATGACCTCAATACATGTTTAATCTGCTAAAACCATCAAACGAGAATAATCCTGTTGAACCCAACATAAATGATAAATTTGTCACAAAAACATACACTTTTTATATAACTAAATGTGATGAGATATTTGATCTATTTGTTACTGATGGGCAGATTATAGTGCCTCTGAGCTTGAAAACTCCCCCATTAGAATAAAGGAAAAAGAGAGGTTTTTGTAAGTACCATAATTTTTTGGATCATAAAACTTCTTAATGTGTGTTTTTCAGGGATGTGGTGCAGAAAGAATTGAAGGAATGAAGGTTAAAATTTGGCGAAAAGCCAAAAGCTTCCATGCAAATGGTTGCTGACACACTTCAGGTTGAAGAAGAACACTATGCAGAGCCTGCCGAAATCCACATGGTTGAAGCTACTGATGACTTCGACATGATGGTTGAAGGAGTTGAGCTGAAATCTGCAAATGTTGATGAAGCAACGAAATGGTTGAAGAAACTGGAATGTATGATCCAAGGAAGGGCATGGGAATATATTCGACTGTAAGGTTCATCTTTGACAAACAAGGAATCCCACGCAGGAACGAAGGGTACTGGAGGCAGTTTTAACAGCCTCACCAGAAGACTTACCGTCCTCCAACCAATGTACCCAAGGGAAATAGGTGAAACTTGTGAACCAGGCGGGGTTAAAACAACCAAATTAGAAGGTAGTGGGTCCAAAGATAGAAGTTCTTGACCATAAAACTTCCAACATGTTGAAGGGCTACCCACATGTCCCTTAAAATACAAGTGTTAGTTCTTTGATTGGCTGTAATTTTGATAAAACAATGTGGTTGTTCAGGATGTCATGTCTGATGTCTTAACATGAGGTTCCATCATTTAGCTTAAGGTGTATTTGTTATTGTTGCAGTTTTGTGTCCTGATGTTAAACACGATGTCTTAACATCTGGTGTCAGAACATCAGTCTGGTGTATTGTTAGGGCTGCATGTGTTTTAGTTTATTTTAAGAGTTCCGATTGAGAGATTGCAGGCGAATATCTTGGAGAAGATTTATTTTGTTGCAATCAATTGTGGAGTAGATATTGTTGATATTTTTAGGGCGTAAAGATTTGAAGAGATTTGAAGATCAAATATGTTTTAATGTTAAATCAAATCTGAGTTTTTCAAGGAGTCCAAGCCCAAGAAGGAGTTTCTATTTAAAGCAGCCTCAACCCTACTTGAAGTGCACGAAGACCAGATATTGTGAATTGAGTGTCAAGTGTTAGGGTTTGTATTTTCGTCTGTATTTTGTAAGCCATTCATTCATCCTTGATGCTTGAATTGGCCTGATTGTTTGAGTTGTAATTTGTTCACTCTAAAGCTTTTAAGCAAGAGTGTTTTGTTCTTGATCAAAGCTTTTAAGCAAGATCAAGGTGTGTCTTTGAAGTGTGACTTCTATACTGTGTAATCTTTGAATTGTATCACTGTGGTGATTGAGGGGGAGTGAGAGGTGTCTCATATCTAAGATGTTCTTAGGTAGAAGTGTCATTAGGTAGTGATTAAGTGAGTAGACTATCAACTGGTATATTGATTGTAGAGTCTGTGAATTAATACTACTAATAGTGAATTTCCTCCCTGGCTTGGTAGCCCCCAGACGTAGGTTGTTAGACCGAACTGGGTGAACAATTATCTGTGTTGATTTACTGTTGTTTCACTGCCTTGTTCATATAACAGATAGTGTTGTTGTGACATCTCACTTAACATCACATATCTGATACCAGAATTTCAATTGGTATCAGAGCAGGCATCCTGCTTTGTATCTGGGTGAGATCTAGGGTTGTTACTTTCTGGTGCAATGGACAAGGAGTGTGGTGGATTTGTGAATAGACCCCCTATTCTAGATGGATTAAATTATGATTATTGGAAACCTCGTATGGTTGCTTTCTTGAAGTCTTTAGACAGCAGGGCTTGGAAGGCTGTTTTGAAAGAATGGAAACATTCTGTCATTGTTGAAAAAGATGGTGGAACAAAGCTGAAACCTGAAGAAGAGTGGACCAAGGAAGAAGATGAGCTTGCCCTTGGGAATTCTAAAGCCTTGAATGCCATATTCAATGGTATTGACAAGAACATTTTCAGGCTGGTCAACACTTGTGAAGTGGCTAAGGATGCTTGGGATATCTTGAAAACAACTCATGAAGGAACATCCAAGGTCAAGATGTCAAGACTTCAGCTATTGACAACAAAGTTTGAAAATCTGAAAATGATGGATGATGAGACCATTCATGATTTTCACATGAATATACTTGAACTATCAAATGCTTCTAGTGCCCTAAGAGAAAGGGTGTCTGATAAGAAGCTGGTGAAGAAGATTTTCAGATCTCTTCCCAAGAGATTTGAAATGAAGGTGACTGTTATAGAGGAAGCTCAAGACATCAGCCAAATGAGGGTAGATGAATTGATTGGTTCTCTCCAGACATTTGAATTAGGGTTAAATGACAGATCTGAAAAGAAGGTCAAAAGCATAGCCTTGGTGTCAAATACTGAAGATAATAAGAAAGAGAGTGGTCCTGAAACACAGGAGGAGCTATCCAATGCCATTGTTCTGATGGGAAGACAATTTAATAAGGTGTTAAAGAGGATGGACAGGAACTATAGACCAAATGTTAAGAACATCTCATCTGACAAGTCAAGTGATCAGATGAAGAAAACAACAGCTGAAGAGAAGCCTAATCATGACAAAGGAATCCAATGTCATGAGTGTGAAGGTTATGGTCATATCATAAAAGAATGTCCTACATATCTCAAGAAGCAGAAAAAGGGGTTGTCTGTTACCTGGTCTGATGATGATACTGATAGTGAACCTGAAGTTGAATCTGCCAAACTTGTTAGAGCAATGATTGGAACATGTGATGATGAAGAGGTTATATATGATGAACTAACTGCCTCTTATAAAGAGCAATGCATTAGAAATGAAGAATTATGCTTGCAAGGAGAGAAGCAGAAGAAGATTATTGCTCAACTAGAAACTGAAAAGACAGAATAATTGGAAACTATTGCCAAGCTGGAAGTTGAAGTATCTGTGTTGAATTCTAAACTTGAATCTCTGTCTAAATCTTTCAAAATGCTGAATAGAGGAACTGAGGTTCTAGACAAGATTCTTAATATTGGAAAAGCTGCACGAGACAAAAGTGGGTTAGGTTTCAACAATGGAGCAGTTTCAGATGATGTTAATGTTATCTCTTGTTCCAAATCAATGATGTTGAAATCGGTGTCTAAACATCCTAATAGGACTCATTCTAAGAAGAAATTTAGGCGCTGGAGATGTCATCATTGTGGGTGTTTTGGACATATAAAGGCTTATTATTATAAACTGCATGGTTATCCTAAGAGTGCTCATTAGTCTGTCCCCAGACAGGTCATTCACAAAGGTAATCAGGTCATCAAGCAAAAGAAGCAATGGGTTCCCAAAACAAAAGTTACCAGCTTAATAGCTCATACTTCTCTTAGAGTCTCCACTAAAGAAGACTGGTACTTTGACAGTGGATGTTCAAGGCACATGACAGGAGTTAAGAATCTGTTGGTGGATGTTAAACTTCAATCCTCTGGATATGTGACTTTTGGTGATGGTGTTAAAGGAGAAATCAAAGGTATGGGAAAGCTGAATTGTGCAAGTGCTTCTAGGCTGGATGATGTTCTGCTGGTCAAAGGGTTGACAACAAATTTGATCAGTATTAGTCAACTATGTGATCAAGGACTCATAGTTAATTTTACAAATACTGAATGCATTGTCACTAATGAGAAAGGTGAAGTCATAATGAAGGGTGCTAGGTCTAAGGACAATTGTTACCTATGGGTGTCACAAGACTCAAGTCCCTCCACATATGATTTTGCAAAAGAAGATGAAGTCAAAGTCTGGCATCAAAAGTTGGGACATTTACATCTGAAGGGAATGAAGAGAACCATATCCACAGAAGCAGTAAGAGGAATTCCCAAACTCAAAATTGAAGAGGGGAGAGTCTGTGGAGATTGTCAGATAGGGAAACAGACCAAGATGTCACATCCAAAGCTTCAACATTTCACTACTTCTAAAGTTTTTGAACTTCTTCATATGGACTTAATGGGGCCTATGCAGGTGGAAAGTCTAGGTGGAAAGAAATATGCTTATGTTGTTGTAGATGACTATTCCAGGTACACTTGGGTGAACTTCATCAATGGCAAAACAGAAGTGTTTGATGTGTTTAAAGATCTATGTCAGAGACTCCAAAGGGAAAAGGAGAGCAATGTCATCATAATAAGGAGTGATCATGGGAGAGAGTTTGAAAATAGCAAGTTTGCTGAGTTTTGTTCTGCTGAAGGCATCAGTCATGAGTTTTGTTCTCCTATTACCCCTCAGCAAAATGGAGTAGTTGAAAGGAAGAACAGAATAATTCAAGAATCTGCTAGGGCAATGATACATGCCAAAAAGCTTCCTTACCATTTCTGGGCTGAAGCTATGAATACTGCTTGTTATATTCACAACAGAGTGACTTTGAGAAGAGGTACTTCAGCTACCTTGTATGAATTGTGGAAGGTAAGAAAACCAAGTGTGAAGTACTTTCATGTTTTTGGTAGTAAGTTTTATATCCTGACAGATCGTGAACAAAGGAGAAAAATGGATCCAAAAAGTGATGAGGGGATCTTTCTGGGATACTCTACAAACAACAGAGCTTATATGGTATTCAATTCCAGAACCAAAGTCATGATGGAATCTATAAATATGGTTGTTGATGACAGTGGAATGAAGGAAGATGCTGATGTCATAGATGATGTTGGAACATGTTGTGATGATGTATCAACAGAAGCTGAAGACAGAAGTGTAAATCCCAGTCCTGTTACTGCTGAACCTGATCCTGAACTTGAACAACCTAAAAAGGAACCATCTATCAGAGTACTTAAGGACCATCCAAAAGAGCTTATCATAGGTCCAAACTCAGGAGTTGTCACTAGGTCAAGAGAAGTTGTGTCAAACTCTTGCCTTGTATCCAAAATTGAACCCAAAAATGTGAAAGAAGCATTGACTGATGAATTTTGGATTAATGCCATGCAAGTAGAGCTGGAACAATTCAAAAGAAATGAAGTTTGGGATCTTGTTCCAAGGCCTGATGGAATAAATGTGATTGGCACCAAGTGGGTTTACAAGAATAAATCTGATGAACAAGGGATGGTCACCAGAAATAAGGCTAGACTGGTTGCCCAAGGATACACTCAGGTAGATGGAATTGACTTTGATGAAACCTTTGCTCCTGCGGCCAGATTGGAATCTATCAGGTTACTCTTAGGTGTAGCTTGTAATCTCAAATTCAAGCTATTTCAGATAGATGTGAAAAGTGCTTTCTTGAATGCGTACTTAAATGAAGAAGTTTATGTAGATCAACCAAAAGGGTTTGTTGATCCAACATTTCCTAATCATGTCTACAAACTAAGGAAAACTCTTTATGCTTTGAAGCAAGCACCAAGAGCTTGGTATGACAGGCTTACTGAATTTTTGTCTCTGAATGGTTACAGAAAAGGTGGAATTGACAAGACCTTGTTTGTCAAAGAGGAAGGAGGAAAATTGTTGATAGCTCAAATATATGTTGATGACATAGTGTTTGGTGGGATGTCAGATGCAATGGTTCAAAATTTTGTGAAACAAATGCAGTATGAGTTTGAGATGAGTCTTGTTGGTGAGCTCAGCTATTTTCTGGGTCTAAAAGTTAGACAAATGGAAGACTCCATATTCATCTCACAGAGCAAATATGCAAAGAATATAGTGAAGAAGTTTGGTTTGGAGAATGCTAATCATAAGAGGACACCTACTCCTACTCATCTGAAGCTGTCCAAGGATGAACATGGAGTTAGTGTGGATCAAAGTCTATACAGAAGCATGATTGGCAGCTTACTGTATCTCACAGCCAGTAGACCTGATATATCTTTTGCTGTAGGAGTTTGTGCTAGATATCAATCTGAACCTAAGGCAAGTCACATGAATCAAGTGAAGAGAATTCTAAAGTATGTGAATGGTACTAGTGACTATGGGATGATATACAGCCATGGATCAGGCACTGAGCTAAGGGGATATTGTGATGCTGATTGGGCAGGGAGTGTTGATGATAAAAAAAGTACTTTAGGAGGTTGCTTCTTCTTAGGGAACAATCTAATCTCGTGGTTTAGCAAAAAGCAGAACTGTGTGTCTCTCTCTACTGCTGAGGCTGAGTATATAGTAGCTGGGAGTAGTTGTTCTCAACTGGTTTGGATGAAGCAAATGTTAACTGAGTATAATGTCAAGCAAGATGTCATGACATTGTACTGTGATAATCTAAGTGCTATTAATATATCCAAGAACCCAATTCAACATAGCAAGACTAAGCATATTGATATACGTCATCACTTTATAAGAGATTTAGTTGAAGACAAAGTGGTTACTTTGGAACATATTGCTACTGAACTACAATTAGCTGATATTTTTACTAAGGCCTTAGATGCAAATCAATTTGAAAATTTAAGAAGCAAATTGGGGATTTGCATACATGATGATTAGTAGATTCCTTCTGCATGAAGGTGTTTTTGTGTGCATTTGACTAAGTGAGAAATCATGATGGAAACACACAAAGAACTTTTTTATTGCTGGGAGTACATGGCATTACAATTTTATTTCAACAGAAACTACAGTAAGAGTTTTCATGTTTGAAGCCAGCTATTCATTCCAACCACCTGAGTTAATAAAATTAACCCAGTCTTCATCTGCTTCATCATTAGAAGCATGTAGTTGCACATGAGGTTTCTTGATGGTCTTCATCTTTGTTTCTGTCTGTCTTCCTGTTCTTATTGTACCTGTAGTGGATCCAGCTGTTGTCATCTCTTTGGACTTCATCTCATTTGGTTTGGTGGTCTTGTGTTTCTGGTCTTGCTTCAACTGACCCTTGTGTGTTTCAACTGTTTTGGAAAACTGGTTCATGTTTGATGGTCTACCCAAGCTTTTTGGTAAGGGTTTTATGGTTCTCATGGAGGTTATAGTTTGTATCGCCTGACCAGTCAAAGTTTTTGGGTTTGGAACTTGTTTTTTTGGAAGCTAGTTGTTTAACCTTGACTCTTGGATGTCAGAACCTTGTGCTTGCTGCTGTTGGTGGGTTCAGAGTTTGGCCAATTGTGGCTAAAAAGGGGGAGAGATGAGTGTGTGTGGTTGTGCTGTGGTTTTTTTTATTGTATGGTTCCTCTATGCTTGAGGGGGAGTTTTTTTTTGCTTGGTGTGTACAGCTGCTGTTAGGGATGCTCAACGTTGGTTTATTCCCATAACCAATTCATATCCAATATAAAACCATTTATCTTAACCGGTTATTATAACCAATCCATATAAATGGTTTTGTTTTTACAAAACCGGTTATAAACCGGTTATATCCATAACCAAATTTTATAACCGGTTATATATTTCATAACCGGTTTTCAACTTAAAACCGGATTTGGATATAAAAATCCAGTTTTTAAAATGGTTATAAACCAGTTATATCCATAACCAATTTTATAATTAGTTTTGATTTAATTTTATTTTAAAATCAATTTTTTCAAGAACTTATTTTTTCAAAAAAATAATATTTTTTTAAGAAAAAATATTTATGTTCAAAAATAATTTTTTTTTAAAAATTTTTGGAAAAAATATATTTTTTTTTATTTTTAAAAAATCATTTTTTTAAATTTTTTGAAAAAAAATTATTTACTGAAAAAAATTAAAAATATATTTTTTTTCGAAAAATATTTTTTTTTTAAATAATATTTTTTTTTTTAAATATTTTTTTTCAAAAAAATTATTTTTTTTCAGAAAAAAAATAATTTTTTTTCAAAAAAAATTATTTTTGGAAAAAATTTTCGAAGTTTTTTTTTTATATATGTTTTTGACTAATTTGGTTTTTATTTTGGATATGGATGTCCAAATTATGGATTTGGTTAAAACCATATTAAAAATATATCCAAAATATGGATTTGGTTAAAACCATACTAATAATTAACCGGTTTTTAATAACCGGATTTGGATATGGATATGAATTATTTAAATAACCGGTTTATTTGAGCATCCCTAGCTGCTGTTTGTTGCTGCTGCTGAATGTTAGTTTTTTGTGTATGTCCGCTGCTGGTTTATCTATTGTGTGTTGATATTGTTTTAGCCAAAATTAGCCAAAGAGGGAGATTGTTAGTTCTTTGATTGGCTGTAATTTTGATAAAATAATGTGGTTGTTCAGGATATCTTGTCTGATGTCTTAACATGAGGTTCCATCATTCAGCTTAAGGTGTATTTGTTATTGTTGCAGTTTTGTGACCTGATGTTAAACACGATGTCTTAACATCTGGTGTCAGAACATCAATCTGGTGTATTGTTAGGGCTGCGTGTGTTTTAGTTTGTTATAAGAGTTCCGATTGAGAGATTGCAGGCGAATATCTTGGAGAAGATTTATTCTGTTGCAATCAATTGTGGAGTAGATATTGTTGCTATTTTTAGGGCGTAAAGATTTGAAGAGATTTGAAGATCAAATCTGTTTTAATGTTAAATCAAATCTGAGTTTTTCAAGGAGTCTAAGCCCAAGAAGGAATTTCTATTTAAAGCAGCCTCAACCCTACTTGAAGTGCACGAAGACCAGATATTGTGAATTGAGTGTTAAGTGTTAGGGTTTATGTTTTCGTCTGTATTTTGTAAGCCATCCATTCATCCTTGATGCTTGAATTGGTCTAATTGTTTGAGTTGTAATTTGTTCACTCTAAAGCTTTAAGAAAGAGTGTATTGTTCTTGATCAAAGCTTTTAAGCAAGATCAAGGTGTGTCTTTGAAGTGTGACTTCTATACTGTGTAATCTTTGAATTATATCACTGTGGTGATTGAGGGGGAGTGAGAGGTGTCTCATATCTAAGAGGTTCTTAGGTAGAAGTGTCATTAGGTAGTGATTAAGTGAGTAGACTATCAACTGGTATGTTGATTATAAAGTCTGTGAATTAATACTACTAATAGTGAATTTCCTCCCTGGCTTGGTAGCCCCCAAACGTAGGTTGTTAGACCGAACTGGGTGAACAATTCTCTGTGTTGATTTACTGTTGTTTTACTACCTTGTTCATATAACAGATAGTGTTGTTGTGACATCTCACTTAACATCACATATCTGATACCAGAATTTCAACAAGGGCAAAAACCCTATGACACGAACTCAATGGAGGCGTCATCAGAGGAAAAAGAAGGTTGAACGTGAAGCTTCTGGGTCGAAATGTGAAGTTACTGGTTCGAAACGTGAAGCCTCTGGGTCAAATATCAAAAACGAACCTTCACAAGGAAGATGAGTAAAGAAAACAAAAAGATATCTAATCACAGATTATCCTTAAGAGTTGATCTCTAGGAAAAAATGGTGTTAAGTCAGGGGTACAGTCTCCTGAGTATGTTCCTCAACCAGAGGAAAAGTCTCCTAAGTATGTTCCTCGACCAGAGGAAAAGTCTCCTAAATATATTCCTCATCCAAACAAGGAAATGGTGGATGACAACTTTGACTCAGATTCTGAGGACGATCTCTTAATAAACTGCAATATAGTCTTAGTGCTACCGGCAAAATATGATTGCATTTTGGAAGTATCATAAACATAAGAGAACTATGTGCAAGATGTGACAGCAAACCAGAAGTCGTTGTGTTATTATGTCATGAATAATAGCGTTGTGGAAGAATAAAAAGCCATATTTGAAAAACCAGATATTTGAATGATTTACTGCTTGAAACCCTTGTTCATAAAAGAAAAGGTAGATAACATAGTTATCAACAAAGCTTTTGTTAACGAAGGAGCGACTATGAACCTCATGTCGTATTCCTTATTTAAGAAAATAGGGAAATTTGATACTGACCTTCGACCTCTTAATATGGTTCTGTCAAGCTATGAAGGCAAGACCTGCCATACCCCAGCATTGTTTATGGTGATTGCGTTCCATGCAAACTATACTTTGTTTCTAGGAAGCGAATGGATACATGGTATTGGTGCAGTTCCCTCAACTTTGCACCAAAGGCTCTCCATATAGTGCCCAAACGTCATAGTGGAGAATATCGAAGCTAATCAAAGCTATTATATGGTTGAAGTTAACAAGGTTAGCAATAAGAAATTCGGTAGGAACTTATCAAAAATTCATCCATGCTACCCAACAGAGGATACCTATACTCCCTAGAAAGATGTTACATACATTTTAAACTTACATCCCAACCATAGATTTATCTAGGATAAGGAAGAAGTGGGCAATCACCCTGTCGAATATGGAAGCGTCACACCCATTGGATGGATGACGGTTGACGACCATGACTATTGAGTTGAGTGCTTTGGCTCAAATTTTGGCCTATATGGCCAAAAATAAATTAAACCCGACCCTTGAGGCTGAAACTTTGTAAAACATGGCTCTTGAAGCCAGTAAAGAAGATTCTAAGCAAATTAGAGGTGGCCATTTTGGCCAAACAACAGTTTCAGAAAGCCAGAGGCTTGATTGCATTTACGACAACAAGCCTTTATGGTTTGAAAAAGACCCAATGGATTCTACAAAGAAGATGCAGACCCAAGATCCCTTGGAGGAAATAGATCTTGATGATGGGGTAGTAAAAAGACCAACCTACGTCAGCACTAAGGTTGAACCAAGCATTAAGAAAAAGGTGGTCGAGTTACTTAGAGAATTTAGATATTGTTTTGCTTTGGACTACAATAAAATTCCATGGTTTAGTCGAATCATGGTGGAGTTAAAGCTACCAATTTGACTTGGTAAAAAGAAGGTGAAACAACTGCCAAAGATGTTCGCCCTAGAGATCATGTCGAAGATCAAAGAGGAGATAGAAAGTTGCTCAAGAGTAAGTTCATAAGAACGACCAGGTATGTCGAATGGTTAGCAAATATTGTGCATGTTATTAAGAAAAATGGAACTCTTAGAATATGTATAGATTTCAGATACTTGAATAATGATACACCCAAGGATGAGTTCCCAATGCTTGTGGCAGAAATGTTAGTGGATTCAGTCACAGGATTTGAATGTCTAAGTATGTTAGATGGATATTCGGGGGTATAATCAGATTTTTATAGTTGAAGAAGACGTACCTAAAACGTAGTTTTGATGCCCAGGTGCTTTAGGAACCTATGAATGGATAGTAATGCCCTTTGGTTTAAAAAATGTCAGGGCAACCTATCAAAGAGCTATGAATTTAATGTTCCATGACTTCATTAAAACATTCAAGCAGGTTTACATTGATGACATAGTTATAAAGTCCTCATCGAAATATGGTCACTTGGGCCATCTTCGATAATCCTCTGAGAAGATGATGAAATATGGGTTAAAAATGAATCCATTGAAGTGTGCTTTTTGTGTCCATGTATGAGATTTCTTCGGGTTTGTATGCATAAAAAAGGCATCGAGATCAATAAAAACAAAACCAAAGTGATCTTGGATCTCAAGCCTCCTTCGACAAAGAAACAACTCCAGTCTTTGTTTGGAAAAATAAACTTCCTGAGAAGGTTGATATCTAACTTAAGTGGCAAGATGTAGACTTTCTCGCCATTACTTCGACTCAGAAAAGAAAGTGATCTCAGATGGGAGAGCGAGCAACAAGAGGCCTTCGACAACATCGAGAAATATCTGACGAAGTCTCATATCTTGTTACCTTCCAATAGAAATAAGAACTTGAAATTGTACATATCCGCATCAGATTCGACCGTAGGAAGTATGTTAGCCCAAGAGGAGGAGAATGGCGTCGAAAATTCCATTTATTACCTCACTCAAATCCTGAATGATGCCTAAACTAGTTATAATGCAATAGAAAAGTTATGTCTTTGTTTATACTTTTCACATATAAAAACTAAAGAATTATATAAAGCATGTTGATGTTTATATGTATTCTCATTTCGACGTGATTAAACACATGTTGTCAAAACCTATACTTCATAGTTGAATAGGAAAGTGGGCATTAACAGTCACTTAATGTTCACTAACTTATTATCCTCTAAAAGCAATGAAAGGCCAGATTGTCGCATACTTCATTGTTGGTCACTCAACAGTCGAAGCAATAGAAAGTTATGTAGAGAGAAATCCTTGAAAATTATACTTGGAAGGTTCTAGGCATAAGGATGGAACTTAGAGTTTTTATAATTTAGCTAGAAAATATACCAACCATGTTCAAGTTTAGAATCGAAAGCATTTGTTTAAACAATGAGGCTGAATATGAAGCCATGATAACGGGACTTCAGATTTTATTGGACTTTAGGGAAAAAGATGTCGAAATAAAAGATGACTCAGAGTTGGTAATGAGACAATTGAAAAAAGAATATAAGTGCATTTGTTAATTGAACTAAGTCATAAACCCCTTGATCTTTCTAGGTTTTGCCTTTTTTGGTTTCGATCTTATTTAACCAATAAATGTAATCCTTATTTCTTTTGGGTGAAAGGGCGAAACGGAAGACATAGAGAGTGGCAATTATATACTCTAGATCTATAGGTTTTTTAATACTCACTATGGGCTAGTACGGTGGTAGGAAGGAAAAAATTCTCCCAGCTTAATAGCGTCTATTTAAGGGTCAGGTTATGGACCCATAAGCGCATGGATTTTACTAGAAATTAAGTAAGGAATCAGTACTTGGGATTTGTAGATGCAAAGTTTTTCTTCTTCATTTGTTAGCTCTGGGACATACTCTTGATTTCTAGCAAGAATGAAAATATTGTAGCCTGGTAGCAAGAGACAAGGAATCCTTGGATTCTTTTGAGCTTTTGGCTTTAGAAGATGTAGTCATTGGTGTAGAGGATGAACTTGACGTTTAATGAAGAAAAGTTTCAGAGGAAAGTTTGTGTAAAGGAAAACGGAAAAGAGAAGAAGAAGTATAGAAGATCTATTTGTAATGTGGGAGAAAGACTCATCATTTTTGCTTTTTTGACAAATGGAGCTAATTTTTCTAACACGTGTCGGGTTTTTAGAGGAAAAATTGAACGGTTTTATGTACATAGCCATGTTGTCCTAAAAAAGCGGAGCCATGATTAAAATTTATGGGGATTGCACGTTTCCGAGGTGATGGTTGATGGAAAGGTCATGATCTCAATGATGTCATCCCACTAAGTGAAACAACTTCAAGGAAAGTAAAAAACACCATATATTCTTTTAGTAGAAAGTGACATTTTTAGGGGTCAATTTGTCAGCTGGGATTTTCGATAGGATCAAATCTCAGTATAATGAGAAAAAACTTAGAAAAATTTAGAAGGTTAAAAGGGCATTTCGATTAGCATTTTTCAGGATTTTGACGTCAATGGTCAGTAAGACACGTCAACGAACAATGGTTAACGCGAAGAAATTTTTTCAAAGCGAGTAACTACTTTTTAGTCTTATCCAAAGGGAAACATGGAAGAAATTTTAGAGGCGAAAAGCATGCAACAATTACATGTCAATTTTTGAAGAAAATAAAATTACACGTAGTTATTTTACATTAGTATAAATAGGAGTTCTAGTGTTAGGATTCGAGGTGTTGTGTTGAATTTACTACAAAAACTCAAAGTACCCAAGCGAAGCGAGAAACGAGTTATCTGAACAAAATGTGTGATTCCAAACACCATTTTGCAAAGTCTTTTACTTTAATTTATTTTTTTTGCAATCCTACTTTCGTTCCATTGTCATTTTCTGTTCACTTTACTTTATCCTTTTACAAAGTTTGGCCACTTAGTCATTGTCGAATTCCTTTACCTTTTCCAGCAATTCATCTTAGTTTGCACCATTTTTTTCATTAAGATTTCGACCATGCCGAAAACCATTACACTACTATACAAAATTCAAAAAGATTTTAAGCACTATGTCCTAGGATTAACTAGTCGGTCCTGTCAGTAATCATTTATAAGAGACTAGCGTTTATTTACTAAATTTTTCAATAAACATGTGGTCTCTTTCATCTTCCTATGAGCATATTAAACTTGTTTTGATATATGGGAAAGAAACTTTGATTTTTGAAGAAGTTACTAGTAAAATTAATTATGAAGAAAGAACATGGAAGAGTGAGGATAACACTTCATCAAACTCTGTGTTGATAGCTAAAGGAAAGCCTTATGTTAAGAAAAATAATGAAATAGGTGTGAGATGTTTGAAATGTGGAAAGATTGGACATGTAAAGTATAAGTGTCCTGATGGGGCACGTCAGATAAAGGCTCTGAGTCAAATGCTATAAATGTTTCCTCGTTATGGGAGATGATGATCTTTTTTAAAAATTAATAAGTGCGTCCTTATAGCATTTATGCTTAAATGGAAAAGGACGGGCTATTATTAGCGGATTAACACATGGGCATTGATGTGAAGTGTATTGTGAGATTATGTCGATTGTTGAAGAGCTTCCTACCAACATGGAAGTTGTACCCTTCGACATGTGAAAATTCTTAGAGTGATTTAGCTTCAAGTGAAATATACTCTTTTTCGGTGGGGTATGATATTTTTTGAACTATGATTGTCAGTGAATACAATAAAATATTTTTTGAATAGTGTATCTTCAAGCGACTATTGTAACACCCAAAATTCCCCCGAATAATTTAATCGAAAAATCAGAGGAAAACGAAACAACTCGGAATAAAAGGATATTACTTTCAACAACAACTTGCTCACAAATAAGACATGTAACATATAATAAATATTAATACAACCTTAATCCAAAAATCATCTTTATTACACAGCGGAAATTCTTCATTGTGATCAACAAAATATAACGGTTTCAATAAATCAAAATATTAGTTTTCAAAAATGTAAAGGCAAATGTAATTCTTTAACAATGTAAAACCATGCATAGAGCGTTCCCAACTCCCAATGTTATATATCAGAGCAGACTCCAAACTAAAGTGAAGCACCTCGTCTTTAACAATGTAACAAAATCTTGTTTAAACATACTACACTATGACTACTAAGTTGAAGGAATATTGAAAGGTCTCCAAAATAGGTCTATAGAATGGGAAGGTAGAAAAGGAAGAAAAAAATAGTGGGTGTATGCGTTCAAGCGGGTTATGTTACAGGAAATGAAGAAAAGTGACGAGCAATTTCTGCATCGCTAAGATCATGACCAATTGACTTCCGGTATGTTTGAACAAAGCGACCGACATATTCCCTCTTTTGACGAATAATCTTTATTTTTGCCTCGATAGTTGATCATGACAGGAGGAGACTGTTAAATGTAATTCATAGAATCGAAGTCGAAAGCATTCATAGTGTCGTCGAAGGTGTTTCGACAAAATCATGTTAGATTTGGTTTTGATTAGATTTGATATGATTTAGATTAGATTTGATATTTTAGGCCTTTAGAGTTTTGGGCATTGTAAATCTAAATCTATAAATACCTGTACTTTGTAGAATGAAAAAAAAAACAACAAGCAGTGAAGATTATCACAGTGCTAGTAGTTGTAATCACAGTTGCAGTTCGCAAGTGATCAATATACTTTGAAATCCCACAGTTCGTGGGTAACACATTCTCTTCTCCAAATATTTCTTTCTTCTCTCTCTTTTCTTTCTTGCTGTTAGTTTGTTCTTCTTTCTTTGTTCTTCATTGCCATTACGTATTGTAGTGGGTTTGTGTACAATCTTGAGATCAAGATTGAAGTGGAAGTCTCATAGGATGTGGTGAATTTCCAACATCTGGTATCTAGAGCTCCGGTTACGATTCAAGGAAGAAAATCGTGATGGCTATGAATCATTCAAATGAGCACTTTCCGGCGACCCTACCAATTCTCAAGAAAGATAATTATGAGAATTGGTGCAAGCAGATCAAGGTGGTTTTCTGTTATCAAGATCTTTGGGATCTTGTGAAGGAAGGAGTAACACTGCTTGTGGAGAACGTGACGGATCAAGAAAAGACTGCACTCAAAGAATTGAAGAAGAAAGATTATAAAGCGCTGTTTATAATCCATCAATGTGTTGATCCAGATAACTTTGAAAAAGTTAGCGATGCAGAATCAGCAAAGGAAGCATGGGAGATTCTTGAAAAGTCGTTTGGAGGCGCAGAGAAGGTGAAAGATGTGAGGTTACAAACTCACAAGAGAACCTATGAGTTGCTTCAGATGGAAGACAATGAAACTATTACAGATTTCTTCACCAGAGTTACAAAGCTGGTGAATCAAATCAAAGTATGTGGAGAGATGTTGACATCAAGATCAGTTGTTGCAAAGATCTTGAGGTCATTAGCTCCAAAATTCGACCACGTGGTAGTAGCCATAGAAGAGTCGAAAGACTTGTCACCATTGACAAAGGAAGAGCTTCAAGGGACACTTGAGTCTCATGAACAAAGGATGGCTGAAAGAGCTGCAGCAAAGTCGAAGAGTGATATGGCTTTGCAGGCGCAGTCAGAAAAGGAAAGGAAAGGCAAAGGAAACGTAAATGGCAACAAAGGTAGAGGAGGCAGTAATTCGACTTAGAAGAAACCTTGGAACCAAGGCAACCAAAGAGGTGGTGCTGCAGGTAAAGGAAAAGGTGGTCATCGAAAGCTAGACAGAAGTCACATTCAATGTTTCAATTGTCAGAAGTATGGTCACTATGTTAGTGATTGTCCAGAAAGGAAGAAAAATCAAGAAACTAATGCAAAGCTGGTGAAACATGAAGAAGAAGAGACGTTGCTGATGGTCACAACGAAAGATGAAGAAAGATTCCAAGATCAGTGGTACTTGGACTCAGGATGCTCATCACACATGACTGGAAGGAAGGATTGGTTTGTCAACATGAAACCCTCGTCGAAGAACACAGTGAAGTTTGCAAATGACAACACTCTAGCAGCTGAAGGTGTTGGTGATGTTCTGATTATGAGGAAAGATGGCAAAAGGTCAACAATTTCAAATGTGTTGTACATACCAGGCATGAAGAGTAATTTGCTCAGTATAGGACATCTTGTCGAAAATAACTACAAGGTAGTTGTCGAAGACAAGATGATGAGAGTTCTCGACGCAAGTGGTAGGTTGATCTTGAAGGCTCCAATGTCTCAAAATAGGACCTTCAAGATTAAACTCAAGGTGATGGAGCACAAGTGTCTAGCAACGGCAGCCATCAGAGATGAGTGGTTATGGCATTTTTGACTAGGCCATCTCAACTTCAATGACATCAGAGAGCTGAAGAGAAGAAATATGGTTTCAGGATTACCAGAAATCGAAATTCCAAGTGAAGTCTGTGAAGAATGTGTTCAGTCGAAACAACACAAGAATAGCTTCAACAAGGATGCAGGAAGGAAGTCGAAGGCAATTCTTGAAGTCATATACTCTGATGTATGTGGTCCAATCCAGGTGGATTTGATTGGTGGCAACAGATATTTTGTCACGTTTATAGATGATTTCAGTCGAAAGTTATGGACTTACCTCATCAAGAAGAAAAGTGATGTGATTGAGGTATTTTCCAGATTCAAATCCATGGTCGAAAGACAGAGTGGTCGAAAGTTGAAGATTCTGAGGACAGCTGGTGGTGAAAAGTATGTGTCGAAAGAGTTCGATACATTATGTGAAAAAGAAGGGATTGTGCATGAGGTGGTGCCACCCTATACACCACAACAAAATGGAGTTGCAGAATGAAAGAACAGAACCATCATGAATATGGTGAGAAGTATGTTGAATGGAAAACATCTACCCAAAGAATTATGGGGAGAAGCAGTTTCGACAGCAACGTATATTTTGAACAGATGTCCGACGAAGAAGCTTGAAGGAGTCACACCAGAAGAATATTGGTCTGGTGTTAAGCCTAGTCTCAGTCACCTGAAGGTGTTTGGATCTATAGCACATAGACATGTGCCAGATCAGTTGAGAAGGAAACTTGATGACAAGTCGAATCAGATGATCTTGATAGGATATCATTCGACTGGAGGTTACAAGTTATTCGACCCAGTGAATAAGCAAGTAGTGATCAGCAGGGACGTGATCATAGATGAGCTTAAAGAATGGGATTGGAAAGAGAAAGCCAAGACGAATTCAGTGAGAATCTCTTGTAAAGAACCAGCCACTGAAGTCGAAAGAGAAGTTCGACAGGAACCAGTTGCAGATGAAGCAGGTTCAAGCAGACCTCGACGAACAAGACACATGCCTGCTAGGTTGCAAGAATGTGTAATTACATCAGATGATATGGTCAATGAAGAAAGTGAGCTGGTACATTATGCTTTCTACGCAGATGTCGAACCAGTCAATGCAGCTAAGGCATTGAAAGATTCGAAATGGGTGAAAGCAATGAATGAAGAGTTAGAGTCCATCGAAGTCAACAACACATGGTCACTTGTCGAATTGCCTCAAGGCAAGAAGGCAATTGATATGAAGTGGGTTTACAAGGTAAAGGTGAATCCTAGAGGAGAAGTAACTCGACACAAGGCGAGACTTGTGGCGAAAGGATTTCTTCAGAAGGAAGGAATCGACTTCGATGAAGTGTTCGCACCTGTTGCTAGAATCGAAACAATCAGGTTGGTTGTTGGTCTAGCAAATATGAACAATTGGCACACATGTCAGATGGGCGTGAAGTGTGTATTCCTTAATGGTCCCCTAGATGAAGAAGTTTATGTCGCACAACCAGCTGGGTATGTGAAACGAGGCGAAGAAGGAAAGGTGTACAGGTTGCATAAAGCCCTGTATGGACTTAAGCAAGCTCCAAGAGCTTGGAATAAGAAAATCGACAGCTTCTTAAGGGAGAAGGAATTTGTGAAGTGTACAACTGAGCATGAAGTATATGTAAGAAGAAGCAATGGCGAATTGCTTATACTATGTCTCTATGTCGATGATTTGTTGATAGCAGCAAGTTGCAAGAAGGAGATCGAAGATTTCAAACATGACCTGAGTGAGGAGTTTTAAATGTCAGACTTGGGAAATCTCTCATATTTCCTTGGCATCGAATTCTACAAGACTAGTAGAGGTTTGATGATGTACCAAAGAAGATATGCAGGCGAAATACTCAAGATATTTGAGATGCAAGATTGCAACTCAACTTCGACTCCAGCTGAGACCAGACTGCAACTGTCGAAGGATTCAGATGAAGATGATGTCGACCCAACCCAATATAGAAGACTTATTGGGTCACTTAGATACCTTTGTCACACAAGGCCTGACTTAGCATACAGTGTTGGTATGGTAAGTAGATTCATGCAGAAGCCAAAGGTATCACACCTAATAGCGACGAAGAGGATACTGAGGTTCTGAAAGGGACTCTCGACTATGGCATTTTATTTCCTGCAGCTGATGAAGGGAAAGAATGCAAGTTAGTGGGATACACAGACTCTAGCTGGTGTAGTGATGCAGAGGATAGAAAATCCATAGCTGGATATGTGTTTATATTAGGTGGTGCACCAGTTGCTTGGAGTTCAAGGAAGGAGCCAGTAGTGGCATTGTCATCATGCGAAGCAGAATTTATAGCTGCTTCTCTTTGTGCATGTCAAGCAATCTGGATGGTGAACTTGGTCGAAGAGATTACAGGGAAGAATCATAGAGAAATTACCATGAAGATCGACAGCATGTCAGCTATCAACTTGGCGAAGAATCCAATAGCACACGGTCGAAGCAAGCACATCGAAATGAGGTTCCATTATCTTCGAGAGCAGGTAGCAGAAGGGAAGATGAATTTAGAACACTGCAGAACTGAGAATCAGATTGCAGATATCATGACGAAGGGAGTGCAGGTCAAAGCCTTCAGAAGACTAAGATCCATGATGAATGTAGACAGTTTAGACACAATGAATTAGGTGGTGTGTTAAATGTAATTCATAGTGTCGAAGTCGAAAGCATTCATAGTGTCGTCGAAGGTGTTTCGACAGAATCGTGTTAGATTTAGTTTTGATTAGATTTGATATGATTTAGATTATATTTGATATTTTGGGCCTTTAGAGTTTTGGGCCTTGTAAATCTAAATCTATAAATACATGTACTTTGTAGAATGAAAAAAAAACAACAAGCAGTGAAGATTATCACAGTGCTAGTAGTTGTAATCACAGTTGTAGTTCGCAAGTGATCAATATACTTTGAAATCCCACAGTTCGTGGGTAACACATTCTCTTCTCCAAATATTTCTCTCTTCTCTCTCTTTTCTTTCTTGCTGTTAGTCTGTTCTTCTTTCTTTGTTCTTTATTGCCATTACGTATTGTAGTGAGTTTGTGTACAATCTTGAGATCAAGATTGAAGTGGAATTCTCATAGGGTGTGGTGAATTTCCAACAGAGGCATTGGTCTCTCGATAAGGTTCCACTCCCATCGGAGTCTACATGGAACAGAGATTCTGAAGTGTTCATGGATGAGGTGTCATGTGGCAGAAGAAAAGCAGAAATGAAAATGCAATAAAAACTTAAAAATGCAGGGTTACCACTCACCGTAATGAAGAAACGATAAAAAATTGAGAAGAAGAAAATGTACCTTGAAATTGGAAGGTGAAAACTCTGAAATGAGAAATAAAGTTAAAATTTTGAAGCTTTAGCACTTCAAATTTATGAACGTGTGACAACGGTTACTCTGGGAAGTAAGTGTTCTCAAACAAGAGGAAAAAATCGAAGAGACAATGGAAAATCAATCCGTGGAAGAACTAAACAAGTTTTCCCACATCCTCTCTTTATCTTTATATGTGCAAAGGTAATCGAACAAATCAGATCAAAAGCAGGAAATGAGGAGAGGTCAACAGTCAGGTTTTATATGGGGAAGACAATCACACTCAAGTGTACTCAAGTACACAAAAAGCGGTGTCACGTCAGCCCATGCCTTTTCGGGTCACATGTCATAGAAAAATGGTGAAACACTTCAATGATGAGACTATATTCGATGTTCACATTCGCATCACACTTTGGAAAAACCAAAGCGAAGTATGCCAACTGATGCATGGATAAAATCCTTTATGGCCTGCCACTACTACTAAATGACTCCCCCAACATCAAACATGCCCAACGAGTCTTATGGACAATTGTTCCATGTTGTCCAAAGACCCGAAATCCACCGGTCTATGTCAGCCAAGATCCGGGACCCCAAGGTCCAGACCAACCAAAGATCCGAGTTCCACTGCTCCTCACCGATCAAAGGTCCAATGGAATGAGGCTTATAACCTACCCTACTCCGCTAGTCCCAAGGTATAAATATCTTTGTAAAGGGTTCTAAGCTACTCACTCACAATATCTAATTTCCACTTTTGCTATCACCTATCTTGAACCCTAAGTGACTTGGGCGTTTGAATGTTAACCATGTAGGTACTCCCCTTAGGTCCACGTTATCGGAGATAGAAACACTGGTTATCAACGACGTATCAACACTGAAACCTCTGATTCAAGAAGCGCCGTGATTGCAATCTTCGATACACGATGTCGCATTCGCAAAGAACACCAGAAGCTCCATTCCGTTGTAGTTTTTACAAACATCTCCATTTCTGGTTCCGCAACGGAACAAGTTTCAAGAGTACACCAAAACACTCCAAACACTTACTTCATAGTTACTTAGCAAGTGATTTTAAATCACCTTCAGTATTTGTTCAAGAATCACACAACCCGAAACAAATTGATTAACATGTAAGTTAAGTCCAATCGACCACCAGTATTTTAAATCACCTTCAACATTTTAAATCACTTTCAGTATTTGTAATATCCTCACACCACCAATCTAAACTTGTAGTCATTGGTCTTTCCTCGATACTCATACGATTCCACAAAACACTTCTACCAAGACTCTGCAAGGGACCACGACGTTCTAGTACCGGCCCCCAAACAAATTTGGCTCAATAGATGCCTTTGTTGTAAGTGATTCAATGCACCTTTTCACACCGTGGAGTTTTTCTTCAGAACCAGAAGCTTTGGATATCAATATTTCCAAAACCCCACTTCTTGAGAGCAAAGAGAACGACAATAAGTGTGTAATTTGAGTTAGCTTATTTATATGTTCACAAAAGCATGTCTACAAAATACTGAGACTGACTTAATTCAGCTTAAAGGCTATTTAGGAAAAATGAAAAATCAAATATGAGATTAACAATATATGAATGAAAATGGAACTAAATATTATCGTTCACCACATTTCATTTTCGTAATGGCCAAAGACGCAATAAGAGTGGTTCAATTTCAAGTGCTAGGGCACAAACGTTGCTAATTGCAATTACATTCTAGCAGTAGCAATTTTGAGTATTTTAAAATTAACTATAAGATGACAGTAGACTTCATAACACAATAAACATATATATTTTTAATGTACTACATAAAAGTTCTACAATCCCGTATTCGTGCAAATTTACTTTAACAAATTTTAAGTTTGCCAAATCTTCATAAAAAACGAACACAAAATTTAAATAGTGCATCAATTAGATATTATGAAGAAATATATTAACCTATACCTTGTGAAGATAGAAAGACACGTCACCAACTTCAACAACTATATCGTATGGAAGTCCCATAGTGCAGAACCTATGACAATAAGGTGACGCAATTTCAACAAAGCATTCACCAACCATGTATATATCCAAATTGAATAATTACAGTCTTAATCTTCATTGACAAGCCTGTTTTTTATGCAAGGCCACAAATTACAGGCTTTCGACGCACATACATAATATTAACTAAATTATATCAAATTAAAAAAAATAAAGAAAGAACTCATTAAACACTTTTATACACTAGTATCAGTTTCGATATAAAAATGATATATCGAGCAATACAAATAAGAGTGTAAATCCTTGACAAAATCATCTATTTAAACTATATACATTCACTATAGTTCAACATGGCAAGTAGACAAACATATTAATCCAAATCCTAAATTTCACAAACATCCAGTTGAACAAAGAAAATCACACTTTAAGACTAAACAACAATTAAAATAATAACAATAAAATAGACAAAAAATTGTAATTCAAAGAGAATAAAATTCATAAGGGTAGTAGATACCAGGCTTGGACTTGCCTTTGGAATGCATCCGATCTGGACCCCAATTTTATGCAAGCCATTTAGGAAAAGAGTTGAACTAAAAGTTCAATGTTGTAGTGGGATCTAACAATGTAACTTCTTTCATATTTCAATTTCAATGTCTTAAAGACTAAACCTTTAGAGCAATTCTAAAAAACCCACCAAAAAACAAAGCCAAATCCACACAACCAGAATAAACTCAACAACACCACTTGAAAACCCTACAATGACTCCATTTCATTTACTTAACAATCTAATCAACTCATTTAGGTCAACAACCAAATTCTCTTCCAAAAACAAATAAATACTCCTCACAATGATAAAAGGAACATAAAACACAAAACCAAAAAACAACAAAAAAGTAGGAGTGATAAAAGAACAAAGAACACAAAACCAAACACAAAGTTATGTCAAAGTAAAATCAACCCAATGTGATAAATGAACAACAAAACACAAAACTAAAGAAGCAACAACAAACCATGACAAATGAGAAGTTAATATAGAGAAGAACATCAAAAAGAAGGAAAAACTAAAGAACAATACAATTTTGTGAGCTTGTTCTAAAAGAGGAACTGTGAGAAAATATTTCATCCAACAATCAACCCTCAATCTCTTCGATTTATAACTCGTACTAGTGACATCCCATCAAAACTTTTCACTTACTTCAATTAACAATCGGTCTAAAGATGTGAACCAAAAAAACCCTAATTCTACAAAATAGGAACAAGGGCTTGAGGGGGATTGTTCTGGGTTATTCGCAAGGCCCGTGGATAAAGGGCCAAGAGCAAATTCAAAGTGGAAAGAGGTGCGTAATAGGTAGATGTTCACTATAGCTAGAAACAGTCAATTATGTCCTCCAACGCACCAACCCTCGTCTAATTTAATCAGACGGTTGTCTGCATAGCATGTCGCATCACGTGTGAACGATTTCAATTACTCTTGATATATAAGAGAAACTCATTATTTCACGTATTCAAATTCATTCTCATTCACAAATGACTTATGATTTCTCTCAGTTATTTGATCGCTTAAATGCTAACCTTTCAGACATTTTTTGGTTTCATAAAAAAATTATCTAAATAAAAAACTTATATTTTTTTCAAAAAATACAAACTCTTTTGTATTACCGTTGTTAAAAACCATTTACTTTAATTAAATAGTTATCCTTTATAAAGAAAAATATGACGAGAATAAAAAAAAAAAAAAAAAAATAGAAGTCGTGCTCATAAAGGATGAAAGGGGGATAGATAGGGTATGGATATTATCTTCAACACTCATTACATACGATACGATAAACAAACAAGAGAGCGCGGAAACAAAATGCTGAGCCTCTCCATTACTTCACCATCTTCTTCAACACTTTCCTTTCTTCCCAAACCATTACAATTCAAAACCTCCTTCAATGGCATTCGGCTACGTCAACCTAGCACTTGCACAGTTCCAGCGACGAAACGCACCGCTTTGGTCCCAGTGATGATGGCAAAGAGAGAAGAGCAAATAAAGGAAATTAGAAATTTAACCAATGAACAAATCAACGAAGAGGTTGTTAAGCTAAAAGGCGACTTAGTCCTGCTTAGTCTTGAGAAATCTAAAAACAGCGATGGCTTCAAACCCAGTAATTTTCGGAAATTGCGCAAGAAGGTATATTTTCTATCTTTAGGTTATTGATTCAGTTTCGTAGAAAATTGAGTTCTGCTTTTTTCTCTTTAGGTTATTATTCTGTTCTTGTTTAATATTTGAACGGTTGAATTGATCCAATGACTTATGATGATGCAATAGAGAAAATAATAGACACATTAGCTATTTATCTAGAAAAAGGCGTGTCCGTGTCGGTATTGGACACTTGCTCAGACATTTGTGATTAGGTCTAATTTATTGATTTTTTCAAATTATTACTGTTGTCGCTGTGTCAGTGTCGGATCAAATTCGGAGTGTCCGGGCTTTATAGGTTTAGGGTCCTGATCTAAAATTTGGGAAAACCCTTCAATCAAAACTACCGTGGCAGAGAGAATGAAAAGGAACTGATGTGGATGGGTCTTGGTATCTCACCTAAATGGTTTCCTCATCCTATGGCGATTGACCAAACAAAAAGGCTCGGATATATGCCATTTATGGACTGAATTGACCATTGTACCATTCACTAGTAACAGACTTTCCTCCACTGTTCCTACCTCGTTTTCTATTCTAACTACCCTTGCTCCGTTTCTCCCTTCTGCAATACACCCTAATAATTGGAGGGCTGTGATTTGGCTCATAATCATTTTATTATCAGTGTCCGCGTCCCACCGATAAAAAATTGATTTGGGAAGAGGGAGTGCTAGGATTAAGTTAGCAAAAAAGCAGTGCAATAGGATTTAGGGTGCTTTGATTCCATGGAGAAAACAAGATATGCAGACAATAGAAAGAATGGAGAGATTGCAAATAGTCATGCTGGTCCATTCTCGTTTATTTATAGTTTTTAAATATGATCTAATAAGGTATAACTTCAGATGATACTAAAGAACTTTACTGACATGTTAAGGTCCTTTTTTGGGGGTCTGCATAAATGCTTACGTTTCTTGATTTTGTAATTTTTGGATGGAAGATAACTGTTAATATCAATACAGATTGCTCGCTTGCTTACTGTAAAGCGTGAAAGAGAGATTGAGGAGGGTATTGGTAGGAGGTTGTCCAGAAAGTTAGATAAAAAGTGGAAGAGAAGCATTGTTGAAAAACCAAATCCAACTTTATTGAAGCCTCAGGAGGAGGCAGCAGCTGTAGAAGCTGAGGTTGCATGAGCTATCAGATTAAATATGCAAGTTATAGAGTTAAGTGGCTAAAATTGTTGTTAGACTTTGTTTTTATGGTTTTGGTGGACGTTGTCATCTTGTTGTGTAGTGTAATACTATCTTGTTTGTAGTAACTTACATTTCTGGAATGTTTTATGCCTTGTATGTTGTAAGAAACGAGACAGGGTTATCAAAATCAAGATTCACCTTCAAGTTAGGTGAACAATTTTTTTACTAGAAATTTCAAATATTGTGTTATAATTTTTTGGGTCACCAAATGTAGATGCAATCACCTTATTACTGCTATGTGTTAAAGAGTTCCACGTCTGAAAATATATGACTTGAACATATATTTATAATTGAGGGCAATTCTCACTTTACAAGTCGGTTTTATAGAGTTGAGTTAGCCTCAACTACATATTCTTAAGTTGGTATCAGAGCTTCGTTTAAGATTCATTGGGTCATCCACCATTTGATTCCACGTTTCAGGTACAAATCCTGAACGTGAGGGGTGTTAAAGAGTCACACATCGGACCATATATAAATGAGGACAATCTTCACTTTATTAGTCAGTTTTAAAAGATTGAGTTAGGTTCAATTACCTAAGAATTATGTCCAACTACACATTCTTAAGAGTATGTAAGAATTATTCCACAGATTGTGGAATAGTTTTTGGAAGGGAAAGGAAATTGCCCCACATTCCAGATTATGACTCTTATGTGGAATTATATCTCTGGTTGCACTCATCAAAACAATTTACAATCAAGAGAGTTCAAGAGATAAACGAATGTATTTCGTATCAGCTTCTCTTCCCATTGTGTGAAATCCAACAAATCTACACCCAATAGGTTTTGTAGGGAAGAAAATAGTAGTAGTTCTGACGCAGAATAGCATATTTGTTTGCCTCTTGCAAGTCACACAAACCCTCAAACTATTCAGCCCCAAACATTATACCAAATTTCCTATTCTACGCTAGGAAAAAAAACCACTTAATCAAATTTTAGACTGATGTGTGAGCATTCTAAACAAATTTATAACATTTAAGTATAGTTGGAAATGAGTCGAGTCGAACTCGCCTTAACTCAGCTCGTCTCATTAAGAATTGGTTCATCTCAAATTTTGATTTGAATTTGACACGAATTTTTTTTAAGCTCAAATTCAACTCGTTAAAAGTTCACAAACTACTCGGTTCATCTTGTTAGGTACATTTTGTTAGGTTCAATTCACTTGTTTCATGGACTTAAAAGTCATTTTTTAAAGTATATTTTATTTTTATATATTTGACATTTTTAAATTAATATTTTTTTTAAAAAATATTGAAATAAAATAAAAATTATGAGTGAAATTTAATTTTGTTTAAAAAATCTTCTAATTTAAAAACTACATAATTTTCAAAAGACACATTTAAAAGTTTAATTCAAAAAACATTCGATTGAAGTTTAAATTTATCTCAAAAATCTATAATTTCATCAAATATTTATGAAACTTACCAATTTAATGAAATAATACACAAAAAATTACCAGAAATTGATACATTATCATTCAGAATTATTACACCACTTACAATATTCATTCACATGTTATTTTAGCAGATGTCATAATGTCTCTAACAAAAATGACTCTAAATGTAATTGTCAGCTTTATTGCCATAACTAGTACATAAGAGACAATATAGAGTTAAAATTTGGAGTAAGTCTTTAAAACTACTCTTAAAAATAATATAATCATTCTCATTTATAATCGAGTTGACTCATGAATCTAACGAATTGAGCTATGTATAGTTTAAGTTCAGCTCATTTAATTAATGAACATAATTGTTCGCTCATATTCAACTCATTTAATTCATGAATCTAATTTAACAATTTAATTGTCGAATTAAATTCTAAACTATTTTCGAATTGGTTAGATTCATTGTTAACAACCCCACGTTTAAGTGAAATATTGGTAATGAAAACATCCAAATAATGGGAAAATATATTTCTAGGTCTATTTTTTTTACAATGATTCTACCTCTTCCTAATCATAAGTTGTCTTTGTAATTATTCCCTTCTAAATATAAGTTTTATTTTCCCAGAGGAAATTAAATATAGAATTTAATGCAATTTATATATATACTCATGCACTTTCTCATGGCTGTTTATCTGTTTTTTTTTAACGTTATAAAATATAAACGATATTTTTTTATTTAATGTAATTTTAATATATTTGTTAAAAGATTAAAATCAATATTATTCTGGACTGGGCCGGCGTCTGCCCATTCGTTGGACAGTCCCAGCCTAATACTAGTACGGCCCAATAAGGTCCACAATTATTTAGTGTCGAGCACGTCCAAACCTCTCATTCGTCGGGCACGTATTGGACTGACACTGCCGAGCAGAGTCTTTGAGTTTAGAAGAGCACCTCTCTCCTCGACCTCCACGTTCTCCTCCCCGCAAGGACACGTCATCTTGTAACCTCCCACCTCCGAAGGAATCGGTCTGACCACCTTCCGGAGATCTCGGGACCGTTACCCTAGGGCGAAGACCACGTGCTGGTCTTCCCTACGCCACGTAAGCCCTGACAGTCACCTGGATTGGGCCTGACAATCCAGCCCAGTGCAGGAGACCATTGACCCCGCGTTGGGGGCATTCTATAAATACCCTCTCATTTGAGAGGGTCAGGTTACGTTCATTCTTACTCTCACACCTATATTCAGTACTTGCTTATTCCTGTTTCCTGACTTTGGCATCAGAGTACCTTGCAGTACACCCCCTCCCCCCGCCGTTCCATCACTACCGGAGTTGAAGATCTCACGACGTTGCTGGCCACTGTCCTACTTTCTGATCCAGGTACGATCAGTGGCACCGTCTGTGGGAACGTTTGCTTCCCATTTTTTTCCTCATCGTTAAACCAAAGCAACCTTTAGTTTCTTAACAACCATGGCCAGCACTCAGCTCGGGAACCAGATTCTGGACGCCACTCTTGCCCAGTTCGGCAACGGCGACCACCGCGGCCGTCTACGTCGAAGAAGGCGACATAAGGGACGGGAAAATTGCCTCCCCTTTCTCAGACGACGCGGCGTATGACGCCGTCCAACAGGACAACCCGCCGATTGTCTATCAGCCAATCGCTGCACCACCAAATTCCGATCCGGGCACGGTGGCCCTGTTCGCTTTGGTAAACCAGACCAACCAACTGATCGCCCAGCAGAATCTTCGGATCGAAGCGCTGGAGAGGGGGCGACCACAACACTCTTCCCCGCGAAGACACCATCACCCACCATCTCCCGGTCGTTTTCCTTCCCTGCGATAGACACCCCCGGCAGGCTCTCGCAGCACATCCCCGCAACCTGCGGGCCGCCGACCATGCTTGGAACGAACCCAGCCTGTGGTCACCGAGAAACGCCCCCGCTCCCCTCCTCCAAAGGAGCCACAACGCTCCCCGACCAAAAAGAGGAGCAAAGCTGACGGCAAAAAGCTGAAGAACCGTTCCAGAAGCTCCCCTCGACGACACGGACCTGACCGAGGCCATCACTCCCTGTCACGCTCACCAGTCAGAAGTGATGACGACGACCAGAGGACCCCTCTGTCCAGGGAAATTACGGACACCCCTATCCCCGTAGGCATGGAGAAGCCTCCACCGTTGGGGGCCTACGGCGGCACGATTGACCCCGACGATCTTGTCGAGAGCTTCAAAGCCATGCTTGACTATAGGAATGTCCGAGGAGCCATTAAGTGCAGGCTCTTCTCAATCACCCTCAGGAAAGGTGCCATGACTTGGTACAAAAACCTTGCACCTGAATCTATCACGTTCTGGAAGCAACTGAAGGGACGTTTCACCAAACACTTTACTGCTTCTCGCCGACACCCGAAGACAGAGGACTCGTTGGAAGGCATTTTCCAAGGGAAGAACGAATCTCTCAGAGACTACATTGGGAGATTTAACCGTAAAGCCGTCGAGGTCCACACCACCGACGACATGAAGAAATTCCTAATCGTTCGGGGACTACGTATCAGGACTGAGTTCGTCAAGTCTGTGGGCATCCATAGACCTCGCAACTTGGAAGACCTCATCCACCGAGCTCAATCGTACATTGAGTTCGAAGAGTCGGAGGCCGCCCAAATCGCCCTCGACTCACGACGAAGGGAAGGCCCCCGCGACCACAGAGACGAAGGCTCTCCTCCCCTCAGGCGCGAGGGAGAGAGAAGACGAGAAAGCCGTCCTAGGGACTCTCGCGAGTCGAGGGGTCCAGTTGGCCGGTTTACGGAGCACACGCCGCTCAACGCTCCCCGCGAGTGAATTCTCTCCGAGTGCGCCAACTCGGAGTTTCAGAAAGGGGGTGTCCGCTTTCCCAAGCCGACAACCCCCAAGTCAAACACAGACAGGTCTAAGTACTGCAGGTTCCACCGGAGCCACAGACATGTCACAGAAGATTGCGTCCACCTCAAGGACGCAATAGAGACCCTGATCAAGGAAGGACACCTAAAGAAGTATGTCAAAAGGAACGACGCTCCTCGTCCCAGTGCCCGGGATACCCAAAGTGTCGAGGAGACGACACCTCTTCCTGAGGAGAGCCGACTGCAAGTCGCCATAAGTGTCACTCGACTTGAGGACTTCTCCGTCTCCGAAGGAATCGAGGACCCCGAAGCAGTTCGCAGCATATGGGCGAGCTTCCCCGCTGAAGACCCCATCTAACACCCCACACTTTGAACAAAAATATTATATTACCCTTTTGATGACAAAACTGTAATATTAAATTCACTAGATTTATTTAAAACTTTGATAAACTTTCAAATTTCTCTATCCTTGAACAGATATTTAGTGTTAATTTGGTTTTTTATTTGTTTTTCTTGCATTTATACGGAATATTTAAAAAATTTGTAATAAATTTAGTACAAATGCAATAATAACTATGCCAGATGTATAATAAAATTAGTATGAAAAACTTGACTTTTTACGTGATGTTTAATAAAATCCAATTTCCTATATGAAGGTGAAATCAAGTTTTTAACAAATATGGTAAAAAATGCATGAGTTTTGAATAAATTCGATAAAATACATGAGTTTCTATTGGATTGTTTGTAAAATCACTTTAAATGAAAAAAAGGATGTGACGAGAGTATCATCTACAAGTTGAGTGACATATCAGCAAGTGTTGATGTTGAGAGATTTGTCGATGACACATATGATCTTGATGATGACTCTTTACGTACTAGGGCGGTAGGATAACTCTCACTGGTTCTCATGAAAAGAAGGATGAAGAGATATGTGGATCATAAACTATGCATCGTCGAGGAGGTAAAGGTAGACGCTTTAGAGGCTATGATGATGACATACGTGCTACGGTGCTTGATCCTTATCATGTTGATGCAGAAGCACATGTCGAGTTGTTTGATGCAGATCATGTTAATACAGAGGCATATCTTGAGGTGTCATTCCATAAAGTGGTCCTTAAGCACAATCACATTGATCATCAGAGTTTCGCAACAAAGGGTTTTCTTGGAGGGCTATGGACATGATAGTGGTGAAATGGTATCATGATCATTTTACCTTCCGATCATGGCTGGGAGATATATAAGTAGTTTTATTTAATTTGATTTCATGTAGTAGTGGTTAATTTAAAATAACTAATATTATATAAATTAATTATGACAAGACTGTATTCCATTGAAGGTCCTTCCTTACTCATAGGATAAAGTTGAAGAAATTTCAGAGGTGTATATGCCTGATGAGACTATGTGTTTAATGGATGATGCAGGTTTGCTCATTGTGATGTGATGCCCGACACCCATTCGATATATGCTTTTATGAAGCGATAACATAAGGAGACATTCTCAACCACACAAAAGTGTCGATGCAATATCAACCATCCATTTAAACATCATAAACAAAAAGAAAAGAAAATTAGTATACCGAAATTTCTTAGGTGCCATAAAAATTGGGTACCTTAGATATTATATAAATCTGGTGTCCGTAAAAATGCCCACCAAATTTTCTAAAAAAACCGATACAAATACATCAAATTTTCTATAAAATTATCGAATTTGTCCATTTTTCTTGATTAATGGAGAGCAATTTTTAAAATTTAGTGAGAGTTAAGTTATGAGAGGATAAAAATTTCATTTTAAAAATATGTGGGATGCCAAGTGCAACTATGGGGACACCATGTGAATTCCTCCAAACTCAACTATACAAATGGGTCATATTAGATCCACTTTGTTATTTGACTGAATATTAAGTTTCATCTCATCACTTTGTTTTATATGAGAAAATTAATTAGCACTCCACACCTACACACCCAACACTCCCACATCTCAACCGAAATGGCTATTTTTTTTCTTTTAAGTAAAAAAAGAAAAAACAAATTTTCACATTTTTGAATTTCTTTTATTTTATATTGATTTTTTTTGGTTAAAAATATATATAAAATCAAAGATTTTCTCAAAACTTATGCTTTTATATCAGATATTTGAAAAATCAATATAAAATAATAGATATTTTTTCTTCAAAACTTATGGTTTTAAACTGGCTGTTTGAAAAGTTGGTATAGAATCATAGATTTTCCTAAAAATATGATTTTATATTCGATGCTTGAAAAAATCTACCATATAAGAAAATCTTATACCACTACAAATACTCTTTTGCCCTTTGGGACACATGTCCTCTTCTAAAGCTCACTTCCACCTTTTCAAGTTGCTACACAAAATCCTCTTTTATCCTTGATTTCTCTCAATGAACACTTTAATTCAAAATTCAAAAAATTTGGCATTCCCACTTTCTCTCTCTCCTCATTTTCCGTCATCTTTCTGTCTCTCTCTTTTCTCTTTCACCCTCTCGACTATGGACCGAAGGTCCTTCTTCTTCCTCACCGTCAACCTTGTCGCTCTTCTTCTTCGTCTTCCTCAACCTTCCTTATGTAACAACATCGTCACCATCCTATTCTCCCTCTTTTGGTATAATCCTATTGTCATACCCTAAATTTTGACCACTAAGATTTCCCATCATTGTGCAAATCATCATCACAATATGGAGGAACCATCATACTTCATCAGTCTCCCCAAAGATGGGTGAGCATCCATTACAATCAAAATTAGGGTTTCAAGCCCTCTCTGAGCTTTAGACAAAGGCTCAATCAAGAAATGACTTGATTTTCAACTTGTCTAATCTCTCAAACATGCTCAAAGGATCAAAAGGACTCCCACTTCAAGGATTAAGCACAAGGTTGCTCCCTTTTAGGTGGATCAAGCCTCAAGATCGCCAGTGTCACCAAATTAGGGTTTTGATCACCCAGGGCCTCCAGATGAAAAGTTTCATCTGGGCACAAGCCATTGATCCAAAACATAACCTAATATACTTCATGGAACCTCATGAACCCATGCATCAAGTCAATTTTGCCTCAAGGGATGCATTCATCAAAAATCAGGAATTAGGGTTTCTTGACCTAATTCACCCCTAAATTGACTTTTGGGACAAATCATGAGCCAAAACCTCAAGAGAAGATTTGAGGGTCTCTAACATACCATATTGATCCATTTGGGACAATGGATTAATCCAAGAAGTTTGAGCAACAAGTCTCAATTCCATCTGCACCACAATTAGGGTTTTAAGGGAAAAGTCAACTGTAACTTTGACTTTTGACCAAGACATGCTCCCAAACCCTAATACATGATTGAATATACCCTATGACACCCATGGAACATGTCCATCAAGTTTGATTTAGGTCAAGGACATGATTTCCTGAAGAATTGCACAGTTTGGAATTCATCTGATAAAAAGTCAACTGTGCACAAAAGTCAACTTTGACTTTTTGAGATTTTTCACCAAAATGGATTTTTAACCCTAAAATGATGTTAATGTATGATTTGAATCATCATTCATCAAGAAAAATCAAGAAAAGTGAGATAACTTGTAAAAGGGGTAACCATAAAACTTAGAAATTTTTCTAAGTTAAAAATAAAGTGGCAAGGGTACCAACTTTGAAGGACCATAACTCCTAAACCACAAGGCCATTTTTTCTCATCCAAAGATGGATTTGTAGCCCTCATTATCACCTACAAAAACTTCAACTACAAGTCATTCCAATTCATTAAGGATTTTGAGTTATGGAGTGATCAAAGTGGCTGAAAAGTGAAAATGTCACTTTTTCCAACACTTAGTGAAATTTTCACTAAGTCAGATTCTGCCTCACTTTTTGCCAAATGTAGGGGGATTTTTCACTTGGAATCAAAAGAGATCAAAACCAAACTTGTTCAAACAGTTGTTGTATCATGTAAGAGCTTTCCAAAATGGCCAAGAACATTGCCAAATTCAACTTACACCATGAGATATGACATTGGCAAGTTGCCTTGCTAAAATCTGTCAAGGCAAGGCAGAATTTGCAACTTTGGTCGATTTGCCAAAATCAGCCAAATTCAATTGCTCCTATCCACTTGGACACCTCAGAGGATTGAATCTAAAGGGGACAATCACTGAGCCAAGCCTCCAAAGTCCATGGAACAAGAAATAGCATGTTGAACCTAGAATGGCCAAAATAGGGACAAGACTTCAAATTTGGAATGAGGCATTCAATGGAACCATCAAGGTGGCATGGACTGAGCCATTCTCATCTGAAATTAGTCAAGACTTATCCAAGACCAAGGGGACCATAGCTCTGTGCCCTAACCTCTAGTCAATGGCTAGAGGAGACTTGCATTTCCATTGGCCAACATTGAGGAAACACCTGCTGCAGTTGCCATTCATTGTGGATCCCAAAACAAACTTGCTCTACTATAAATAGAGCTCAATTGTGGTCAGTTTGAGTACACCAAAGCCATCTAACAGATGCTTTCCTCAAAATCTCTTCTTTCACTCCAATTTTGCCTTCTAAGGCAAGTCACTATCGGGTTTCGAGTTTGAGAGCAATTCCAATCAAACCAATCACTCACACACCTCATATACATCACATATGAGCTGATCAAACACTTAGATTACTTCTGAAACATCAATTTCACAAAATCACCAGCTGGTTGCTCAAGGTTTTAACCAAAGTGCAGCTGAGGTATCACAAAATGATCCAGCCAATTTCAATCAAGTCCAACCATCCAAACACAATCCATAGGGTGTAGGGAAGCTGTTCAGATCATCACAACTCATCTGTAACACCTCCAAATCAAAAATTACTTTGAACTTGCTGTCACGGCCTAGAGGTGAGCACATGCTTGGTCATCTCTCAATCTATGCATATTTCCTCGCACAATAATTTGGCCATATGTTCATAATTATGCATGGAATGTTTTCCCTCAATTAATTGCATTGTTTGAATCGTGTATCAAAAATCCTAGCCTTCATGCAGAAATTAGGGTTCTTGAGGTCTCTTCGTGATTTCTTGTTGTATGTTTAATTTAAATGAAATTAAAGTACATAGACATGATCGTGAGGTTGAGACAAGCATAATGATATGTGGATTGCATGATATGATTACGTATTCATGGAGATTGGATAGAAAATGCAAATCTGAGAAACCAAGAACACGCGCGTGTTCTTCAGCTTGTTCTTGGCGCCTTTTTTCACAAATTCAAATATTTGAATTTTGTGATTTTGTTTAATTGATTCAAAAATTAATTTCTCTCTGAGTTTTAATGATTTTGTGTTGATTCTTTTTTTAATAATTCACAAAAATGTTAAAATATTTTATTTTAACAAAAAATCCCAAAAATATTATTTATTTCATTTAATTGATATTTTTGCAAAGAATTAATATTTTAATTGTTTTTGACATTTTAAATATTTTTTCTACATTGATTTTGCAACTTTTAATGCTTTCTAATTATTTTGTAGGTCAATACTTAATTTTTGAAGCATTAATCCAAGATCACAATTTGTTTTCCATGTGTTAAACCATTTTTGATCATTTTAATTGAATTTTTATTCAATTAAATACATTTTGAAAACAAATTAGGGTTTTGTATTAATTCAACCCTCATAAATCATTTTCAAAACATTTTGGGCCTCTTGAGAGAGTGTAAGACCCATCCCCCCTTGTACAAAAACTTTTTGGGCCTCATTCATTGTATAAGTCCCTCTGTACAAGTAAACGGCGCGATCGTCGCCTTTTTAAAATAAACCTGGGCCTACCCTCGAGTAGTAAGACCCATTTTTTTTTCTTAAAACCTTTTTGGGCCTCTAATAGAGTGTAAGACCCAATCCTTTTTTTGACCAAATCATTTTGGGCCTCAGTATATTGTATAAGTCCCGATATTGTCAAAAACAAACGGCGCGACCGTCGCCCTTTTCAAAATAACCCTTGGGCCTCTCCTTGAGCTATAAGACCCATTAAAAACACTTTGGGCCTCTATTAGAGTGTAAGACCCAACCCCCCTTTTTAACCAAATAATTTTGGGCCTCACTCATTGTATAAGTCCCTCCGCGTTAAAAGAAAACCTCGGCGTGATCGTCATTTTTAAACGAAAAATCATTTGGGCCTACCCTCGTGTTATAAGCCCCACTCTTTTTCCTTTAAACCTTTTTGGGCCTCTTGAGAGAGTGTAAGACCCATCCCTTTGTACAGAAAACCATTTTTGGGCCCCAGTCACTTGTATAAGTCCCTCTGTACAAAGTCAAACAGTGCGCTCACTGATAAAACCCTGGGCCTCTCCTTGAGCTGTAAGCCCCAAATCTTTCTTTTTCAAAGCACTTTCTCCTTTGATTTTGAATATACTGTTGTTTTCAGTCTTTCTTTGTTGAACAACTAACCAAACAGCATGGAAGCACTCCAACCGAGTAAGTGGTTATCGCTTTGTTTACTGCTTTCATATTATAAACTGTATTGTGGGGCTGCTCACTGTAAGTCTCCTTTCAGAAACTCATATCTACTGTGTAATAATAGTATAGATATTTCGAGTTTCCCCGGCAACTACGTCTAGAACTAGGTGACACCGTTTCATTTATTCGTAAAAATAGACGCCTAGATCCCTAATAGGAGCACCAGATACAGTCTTCTCTTCGGCTATCCTCCTTAGGAATCGTCAAGAAGCTCTACTCCCCAAGATGAATGTATTCTCCGTGAATGGCATCTTTGAGTTTCTTCCAAATTCTCGAACTTTCCTGACTTGATCTATTCCTTGTGGATAGCTTGCCTTGAATGTCTCGGGGTTTGGGTACCCACTACGGTCATAATCTTGGACCTTAACTAAGGAACCCTCTTTAAAAGCTAAAAGTCGCTGGATAGTAAACCTCGCACGTTTACCAGTGATTTTTTATCTTTAAAAGAGTTATCTCTCCTAATGGAAAGGAGATGATAGACCCACGGGCTTCTTAAAAGCATCGGCCTCCTCTTGGGCATTATACAAGGACCCACAGGCTTCCTAAAAGCAACCCCGCCTCCTCTTGGGCTTCGTACAAGGACCCTACGGCTTCTTAGAAGTATTCACAGCCTCCTTTTAGGCTTCGTATAAAGATCTCTTCCTCCGGGAATGATAGCCTCCTCTGGGGCTTCGTACAAGGACCGATTCGGCTTCTTAAAAGTTTCTAGCCTCCTCTTGGGCTTCATAAAAATTGTCCCGACGACCTCCTAGAGGTATAGGAACAGAACCTAGTCATCTGCATAGAACAGTCCTTTCATAGAGTCTACTACTGTTTCTCACAGCATAGTACAAAAGATAAAACTCTAGACACGGACAGTCTAACTTCCTTGAGTCTCAAAGACATTCTCAAGCACTCTTCAAAAAAAGGAAGGAAACCCGTAGACTCGGACAGTCTAAACACCCTTTTGGATTTCCAGTTTCCTCAAAGGAAAGGAAACAACCCCGATCCTCAGATCTAACCCATGAGTACAGTGATGCTCATATAAGAACTGATTTTCTCTTTCAAAATCAGTATACTGGACCTGTCACTTAACTGACACAGTAACCCTAGCCTTCTCTTAGGCTTTGTACAATGATTCTCCCCAGCGGAGTCAAACAACGTTTTAGCCTCTCTCTCGGGCTTCGTACGAGACACATAAAGACTCCCTCGTCGAGTCAAACAAACAATAGCCTCCATCTCGGGCTTCGTACGAGACACATACAAGAGACTCCCTCGTTGAGTCAGACACCCTTTTCGCCTCCATCTCGGGCTTTATACGAGATACAAAAAGGTTCATATTGAGCCAAACAAATTCTAGCCTCCATCTCGGGCTTTATACGAGATACCAAAAGATTCCATCGTCGGGTCAAAAACTTTTAGCCTCTCTCTCGGGCTTTGTACGGGACACAAAATAGCCTCCTCTTAGGCTTTGTATAATGATTTTCCTAGCGGAAATTAGCCTCCTCTTAGGCTTTGTATAAGAAAACCACTGGTTGATCCAATGAACCTTTTAGCATTAAAGCTGTGCCTCGTTCACAGTACACAAACATCAAGAACTCCTTTCCCTTCATCTAATCGCTGTAAGCGGCAAGCCTCTGGATCATCTATATCCACCCCACTGTCCCTCTTTTAGCATGAGAAGTTCCTAAGGAAAGATGGCATTGCTCTACACTGAGTTAAAGTCTTCTCCTTCAGGTTAAAACCCTTTTCTTCGGAAATTATGGCATTGCTCGGATCCGCGCATCCCAGTTAAAGTAATTCTCCTTCTCCCCTCTTTAGAGATGACAAATTCTCTCTAAAACCGAGGTCTTTCAGCTTCACGTCTTGGGCTTTGAACAAGACACAAATAGACCTTTCAGCTTCACATCTTGGGCTTTGAACAAGATACAAACCACCTTTCGCTTCACGTCTTGGGCTTTGAACAAGACACCAAAACACCCATTTCCTCCCATAGACTAGGAGGAACTACGAACGCTCTGATTTCCCTGTTTCAGTAAACGGGAATACTTAGGCATAAGATCGAAAGAAAAGATCTTAGCGAGCACAATCAACAAAAAACCCAAATCCCAGATCTCCATCAATCAAAAGCAGTAATTCAAAAGCATCAGTCCTAACATCCTAATCCTTGTTCCCCGCCAGAAACCTTCTGCCCAGGTAAAAAGAAAGAAACATTATTGGCGAAAATACAAATAACCAGTACAAAGGCCCCCCCACATTGATAGCATTCGTAACCTAACAGACCGCTGTTTAAACTCAGTATGCAAAGCAGGGTTAATTGGAGACATCTATTTCCCTTCCTTATTCAGCTCACAATAGGATAAAAAATGATTCGACCTGTAGTCAAAGCTCAAACCGCAGAGAGCGACCAACGCTTAAGAACCGCGTCCAAAATCGCTCGCTACAGAAAAAATGGCGCCCACCGTGGGGCCCGTTCTTTCTTTTTCCTTTTTTCTCTTCACTTGTGTGAATACCACAGATTGGGGCTTCCGCCGGGGAACCCATTTTCTGTCAGGAACTTAGATTTCTTAGCTTTATAAGTCTAGGATGATTAGGACAAATATATATATTGCTTTTCCTAATTGCTATATGTGTTTATTTTTCTGCTACTGGGAATGCGGGTGATGCCGTATGTGGAAAGAATGAGTATACACTTAAGATAAGTGATGGCGACGGGGTCGACCATCAACCTCAGTGGAGGCTGACCAACGCAACCCATTCACTCTTCTAGCCAATGGGCCGGTTGTTAAGTCTGAGAAGCTGAGGAGCCAAACCCTTTCGTAGTGCGGAAACTATCGGAAATAGTTGTTACGCGATACTACCCTCATTTGAGGCTGGTGATCTATTCTCGGTGAATGGCACTTACTCTAAGATTGCACTACAACTCGCTGGCGATCCGCTTGTTGTTTTGCTTTCCTGGGAAGAGCTGATGATAATGAGTACAGGTACAAAAATCACCCTAGTATAAACCTTTGGGGATGGGTAGAGCCTTGACTTCATGACAACGACCCTTTGACCCCATGTTTTTACTATGTTTTTGTATGCTGCATTCATGCATCCATTTAATAAAACATTAAAACATTCAAAAAACTTCTCTTCTAGTCTCTCTGTTTGTCAAATTAAACTAAGACTGTGATTGCAAATATCAGAGAAAAAGATTGCATTAATGGATTTCGGTAGAAGGAGAACTCACCAGTATACCTTCAAGGTTCCAAAGCTAGAGGATTTGAGAAAGTTAGCGAGGATGATCGTTAACCCAGAGGCTTTCAGAGCCAGGCACGGTGGTTTGCTACCACTGTTAAGAGTCCATGTGATTAAGGGGATCATGGACGCGCTCATTCAGTTCTACGATCCAGTTTATCATTGTTTCACATTCCCGGATTACCAGCTATCACCAACGCTGGAGGAGTATTCTCATCTGACTGATTTACATATCACTGATCGAGCTCCATTTTCTGGATTGGAAGAAATTCCAAAGAATCAGACTATTGCAATAGCAATTCATTTGGACGAGTCTGAGGTCAGGACTCACATGACCACTAAGGGTGGCATCCAAGGTTTGCCAGCCCAGTTCTTGACAAAGAAAGCCCTGTGCTTCGCTAGTATAGGGAACACGACTGCTTTTGAAAGCATCTTTGTCTTGCTCACCTACGGGTTATTTTTGTTTCCTAACATCAATAACTTCGTCGATATCAACGCTATTAAGGTTTTTCTCATTGGAAACCCTGTGCCGACTTTGCTCGCAGATGCGTATCATTCTGTACACTTGGGAAATTTGTACAGCGGAGGGGAGGTCACATGCTGTGTACCTTTGCTCTACAAATGGTTTATCTCTCACTTGCCCAAGTTTGCTGCTTTTTGGGATTACAAGAGTGTCTTATGTTGGTCGCATAAGATAATGTCTCTCACCAACTCTGATATAGATTGGTGTAATAGGATTTATGAGGGAATCAGAATCATTGACCGTTGCGGAAACTTCCCCAGCGTACCCCTCATAGGAACTAAAGGAGGAATCAACTATCATCCGACATTGGTTCTTCGTCAATTTGGATACCCGATGAGACACATCCCACTGGGTGTTCATCTGGAAGGTCTTTTCTTTAAAGAAGGAGAAAATGACAGAGCACTAAAGATGGAAATAGTGCAAGCTTGGAAACATGTTCATAAGAAAGGACGAGAGTCTCTGGGAAAACCGGACTGTGTCTCGGTGGAGCCTTATCTCCATTGGGTACAAACTAGAGCTCTCAAGCTAAAGATGCCTTATCCTCGTTACGGAATTCTTCCACCGAGGGAAACTGTCATGTACTTCATGACGGAAACTGAAAAGCTTCAGGTTACTCTCAACAAAGTTCAAAAGGAAAGAAGATCTTGGAAGAACAAGTACCGCACCCTCGACGTAGAGTCTATCCAAATACAGCAACTACTAAAAGAGAAAGATGCTCTGATTGAATTTTGGAGCAGCATGCTGTAGAGAATCAGGATGACCAAAGGAATTTGCTCGCTCCTTTCACCTGGCAAAGGAATGACGACCCGACAATGGCCCAAGCGCCCCGGTCAAAAAAGAGGACTCGGGACCCATTGGTTTAGGTTTCTGTTTCTGCGCTTTGTAATCTACTGTATTTCCATTTCTGTAATCCTTTGAAATTCAATAAAAAGGGGTTTCCCCACTGTTTGATATTTGCAATCTAATTGTCGAAGTTTATTTTGATTAAACAAAAATAAAACAACAATTAATATAATAATTGCATTCATCATTCGCACATCGCGTTTTCTTCTTACCTACGAATCTCACGTTTGTGTCTCGGTTCTAGAGTCAAACTGTCTCATTCATATAATACTCGGGCCAATCGTCAGAAAAGGATGGATGATCTTGAGGAAGAAAACAGAGAGTTGAAAGAAGAGATCGACGCTCTAAGAGAGGATATGAGAAAGCTTCGTAACGACATGCAAGCCATGGCAGAAGCTCAGCTACAAAGAACTGTGATCTCAGAGATCACCTCAACGCCCATCATAGAAAAGTATAATTCTAGGTATCAGATGCCGAAAGATCGTCTGTGGGGCATGCCAGTTAACTATATCCCGGAAGGATATGTTCTGCCGATCACTGAAGATCAGGGAATCGCAACAGAAGCAGATGGGCCTGAAGGTTACAAACTTTGGGAAAACGAAGATGCCAGGGGCATACTGAAGACTCCTGAAGGTTACAAACTTCGGGAGGCGCCAAGACTTACTGCCGTAGTCACGGTACCACCCCCTGTGGTGCACACTATCCCGGAAGGACAGATTCCACAGACACCTTCTGGTAAGAAGGAAATTATGTTTGACAGAATGGATGAGTTCCAGGAGCAGTTATTGGAAATGCAGAAAGAGCTGCAAGCCATTCGCGGTCAGGATCTATTTGGAAAGGACGCCGCAGACCTCTGCTTGGTCCCAAATGTGAAAGTCCCGCACAAATTCCAAGTGCCCGACTTTGAAAAATACAAGGGTAACTCTTGCCCTCAGAGCCACCTGGTGATGTACGCTCGGCGGATGTCAGCTCAGACGGAGAATCAGGACCTGCTGAGTCATTACTTCCAGGATAGTTTAACCGCTGCCGTACTCAAATGGTACATGGGTTTAAACCGTACTACGATCAGTACATTCAGAGATCTTGGTACTGCCTTCGTCCAATAATACAAGTACAATTTGGACATGGCACCCGACAGAGATCAACTCAGATCAATGTCGCAAAAGGACAAAGAAACCTTTAAGGAGTATGCTCAAAGGTGGCGTGAAATTGCCGCTCAAATTTGTCCACCTCTTGAGGAAAAAGAGATGACAAAAATCTTCTTAAAGACCTTAAGCTCATTTTACTATGACCGAATGGTTTCCAGTGCGCCTAGTGATTTCACCGAAATGGTCGGCATGGGTGTACGTCTTGAGGAAGCCGTCCGAGAAGGACGTTTGGTAAAAGACACTGGATCAACGAGCGGTACTAAAAAGTACGGTAGTGCTCTCCCTAAGAAAAAAGAGCAAGATATTGGGAATATCTCTCTCGGAAAGCAAAGACGACTTTATCAGCCAGTAGCAGCTGTAACTCCTGTTATCGGCCCCGTGCCTGTTCCTATGTATCAACCTCATGTTGCGCAGAGCCAACCTGACCAACAAAGGACACAACAGCCTCTTCAGTAGGCTCGTCCTCCATATAACAACAACCGTACAATACGACCATCAGGGTTTAATCCTATACCCATGTTGTATGCAGAATTATTTCTGTTACTACTGGCTAAGGGGCGCATTCAGACTAAGTCTCCTCTTACAGTTCTGGAAGATCCGCCTTTTTGGTTTAAGGCGGATCAAACATGCCCTTATCATCAAGGAGGTTCAGGGCATAACATTGAGACTTGTATCAATTTCAAATCCGACGTGCAAAAGCTTGTTAGGAGCGGGCTCTTATCTTTCAAAGATACGAATCCTAATGTTCTTACGAACCCGCTGCCTCAACATGAGAAAGCTGCAGTCAATCTGATTGAGAAAGAGACTAACAATGTCTATCAAATTCACGATGTACTCTTGTTGAAAACTAATCTGGTCAAGATGCATTGTAGACAGAGTGGATATGGCCATGTGCCACCTCATAACTATCACCAGTGTGATATCTGCTCTAAAGATAACCAAGGATGTTCGGTAGTGCAATCAGCTCTACAGGAACAGATGGATCTCAGATGGATCCAAGAGCACCGAGTTCGTGGAGTTAACATGGTTTACATGAATTCCAACGTCATTCAGAACCACGACATCCGTGCAATGAATGTCAACTTGGTGGCGATGCACTCAAGGTAAAGCCAGTATCATAGTCTGCCGCGACACGATTACAGTTCCTGTCTGATTTGCTCGGTAAACAAACAGGGATGCTCTTTCATACAAGAGGCCCTCCAGCGTCAGATGGATCTTGGATGGATCCAAGACTACCATGATAAGAACTCTTATCAGATCAACATGGTTCAGATCTTCGATATCCGCGTAATGAATACCAGCCTGGTAGAATTACATGTTGAGCAAGTCCGACATGGATTCTTAATATCACATGACTATTGTAATACCCCAAATTTTGACCACTTAGATTTCCCATCATTGTGAAAATCATCATCACAATATGGATGTACCTTTATGCTTCATTAGTCTCCCCAAAGATGGGTGAGCATCCAATACAATCAAAATTAGGGTTTTAAGCCCTCTCTGAGTGCTTAGACAAAGGATCAATCAAGAAATGACATGATCTTCAACTTGTCTAATCTCTCAAACATCCACAATGGATCAAAAAGGACTCCCACTTCAAGGATTAAGCACAAGGCTGCTCCCTTCTAGGTGGATCAAGTCTCAAGATCGACAGTGTCACCAAATTAGGGTTTTGGTCGACCAGGGCCTCCAGATGGAAATTTTCATCTGGGCACAAGGCAATGATCCAAAACATAACCTAATATACTTCATGGAACCTCATGAACCCATGCATCAAGTCAATTTTGCCTCAGGGGATGCATTCATAAAAAAACAGGAATTAGGGTTTCTTGACCTAATTCACCCCTAAGTTGACTTTTGGGACAAACCATGAGCCAAGACCTCAAGAGATGATTTGAGGGTCTCTAATATACCATATTGATCCATTTGGAACAATGGATTAATCCAAGAAGTTTGAGCAACAAGTCTCAATTTCATCTGCCCCACAATTAGGGTTTTAAGAGAAAAGTCAACTGTAACTTTGACTTTTGACCAGGACATGCTCCCAAACCCTAATACATGATTGAATATACCCTATGACACCCATGGAACATGTACATCAAGTTTGATTTAGGTCAAGGACATGATTTCCTAAAGAATTGCACAGTTTGGAATTCATCTGATAAAAAGTCAACTGTGCACAAAAGTCAACCTTGACTTTTTGAGATTTTTCACCAAAATGGATTTTTAACCCTAAAATGATGTTAATGTATGATTTGAATCATCATTCATCAAGAAAAATCAAGAAAAGTGAGATAACTTGTAAAAGGGGTAACCATAAAACTTAGAAATTTTTCTAAGTTAAAAATAAAGTGGCAAAGGTACCAACTTTGAAGGACCATAACTTCTAAACCACAAGGCCATTTTTTCTCATCCAAAGATGGATTTGTAGCCCTCATTATCACCTACAAAAACTTCAACTACAAGTCATTCCAATTCATTAAGGATTTTGAGTTATGGAGTGATCAAAGTGGCTGAAAAGTGAAAATGTCACTTTTTCCAACACTTAGTGAAATTTTCACTAAGTCAGATTCTGCCTCACTTTTTGCCAAATGTAGGGGGATTTTTCACTTGGAATCAAAAGAGATCAAAACCACTCTTGTTCAAACAGTTGTTGTATCATGTAAGAGCTTTCCAAAATGGCCAAGAACATTGCCAAATTCCACCTACACCATGAGATACAACATTGCCAAGTTGCCTTGCTGAAATCTGTCAAGGCAAGGCAGAATTTGCAACTTTGGTCGATTTGCCAAAATCAGCCAAATTCAATTGCTCCTATCCACTTGGACACCTCAGAGGATTGAATCTAAAGGGGACAATCACTGAGCCAAGCCTCCAAAGTCCATGGAACAAGAAATAGCATGTTGAACCTAGAATGGCCAAAATAGGGACAAGACTTCAAATTTGGAATGAGGCATTCAATGGAACCATCAAGGTGGCATGGACTGAGCCATTCTCATCTGAAATCAGTCAAGACTTATCCAAGACCAAGGGGACCAAAGCTCTGTGCCCTAACCTCTAGTCAATGGCTAGAGGAGACTTGGATTTTCATTTGCCAACATTGGCCAAACCTACTTACCAGCTGCCATGCACTATTCCTTGCAAAACAAATTTGCTCTACTATAAATAGAGCTCAATTATGGTCAGTTTAAGTACACCAAAGCCATCTAACAGATGCTTTCATCAAAATCTCTTTCTCTTGGCAAAAATGCCTTTCTTAGCAAGGTAGCTATCGGGTTTTGAGTTTGAGAGCAATTCCAATCAAACCAATCACTCACACACCTCACATAAATCATATAGAAGTGATCCAAACACTTAGATTACTTCTGAAACATCAATTTCACAAAATCACCAGCTGGTTGCTCAAATTTTCAAACAAGTTGCAGCTGAGGTACCACAAAATGATCCAGCCAATTTCAATCAAGTCCAACCATCCAAACACAATCCATAGGGGGTAGGGAAGCTGTTCAGATCATCACCACTCATCTGTAACACCTCCAAATCAAAAATCACTTTGAACTTGCTGTCACGACTTGGAGGTAAGCACATGCTTGGTCATCTCTCAATCTATGCATATTTCCTCGCACAATAATTTGGCCATATGTTCATAATCATGCATGGAATGTTTTCCCTCAATTAATTGCATTGTTTGAATCGTGTATCAAAAATCCTAGCCTTCATGCAGAAATTAGGGTTCTTGAGGTCTCTTCGTGATTTCTTGTTGTATGTTTAATTTAAATGAAATTAAAGTACATAGACATGATCGCGAGGTTGAGACGAGCATAATGATATGTGGATTGCATGATATGATTACGTATTCATGGAGATTGGATAGAAAATGCAAATCTGAGAAACCAAGAACACGCGCGTGTTCTTCAGCTGTTCTTGGCGCCATTTTTGAATAATTCAAATATTTGAATTTTGTGATTTTGTTTAATTGATTCAAAAATTAATTTCTCTCTGAGTTTTAATGATTTTGAGTTGATTCTTTTTTTAATAATTCACAAAAATGTTAAAATATTTTATTTTCACAAAAAATCCCAAAAATATTATTTATTTCATATAATTGATATTTTTGCAAAGAATTAATATTTTGATTGTTTTTAGCATTTTAAATATTTTTTCTACATTGATTTTGCAACTTTTAATGCTTTCTAATTATTTTGTAGGTCAATACTTAATTTTTGAAGCATTAATCCAAGATCACAATTTGTTTTCCATGTGTTAAACAATTTTTGATCATTTTAATTGAATTTTTATTCAATTAAATACATTTTGAAAACAAATTAGGGTTTTGGATTAATTCAACCCTCATAAATCATTTTCAAAACTCTTTGGGCCTCTTGAGAGAGTGTAAGACCCATCCCCCCTTGTACAAAAACTTTTTGGGCCTCATTCATTGTATAAGTCCCTCTGTACAAGTAAACGGCGCGATCGTCGCCCGTTTAAAAAATAAACCTGGACCTACCCTCGAGTAGTAAGACCCATTTCTTTTTTTTCTTAAAACTTTTTGGGCCTCTAATAGAGTGTAAGACCCAATCCTTTTTTGACCAAATCATTTTTGGGCCTCAGTATATTGTATAAGTCCCGATACCGTCAAAAACAAACGGCGCGATCGTCGCCTTTTCAAAACGTTTTGGGCCTACCCTCGAGTAGTAAGACCCATTTCTTTCATTAAAAACACTTTGGGCCTCTCCTTGAGCTGTAAAACCCAATCCCCCTTTTAACCAAAACATTTTGGGCCTCACTTATTGTATAAGTCCCTCTGCGTTAAAAGAAAACCTCGGCGCGATCGCCATTTTTAAACGAAAAAATCATTTGGGCCTACCCTCGTGTTATAAGCCCCACTCTTTTTCTTTAAACCTTTTTGGGCCTCTTGAGAGAGTGTAAGACCCATCCCTTTGTACAGAAAACCATTTTGGGCCCCAGTCACTTGTATAAGTCCCGATGTACAAAGTCAAACAGTGCGCTCACTGATAAAACCCTGGGCCTCTCCTTGAGCTGTAAGCCCCAAATATTTCTTTTTCAAAGCACTTTCTCCTTTGATTTTGAATATACTGCTGTTTTCAATCTTTCTTTGTTGAACAACTAACCAAACAGCATGGAAGCACTCCAACCGAGTAAGTGGTTATCGCTTTCATTTACTGCTTTCATATTATAAACTGTATTGTGGGGCTGCTCACTGTAAGTCTCCTTTCATAAACTCATATCTACTATGTAATAATAGTATAGATATTTCGAGTTTCCCCGGCTACTACGTCTAGAACAAGGTGACGCCGTTTCACTTATTCGTAGAAATAGACGCCTAGATCCCCAATAGGAGCACCAGATACAGTCTTCTCTTCGGCTGTCCTCCTTAGGAATCGTCAAGAAGCTCTACTCCCCAAGATGAATGTATTCTCTGTGAATGGCATCTTTGAGTTTCTTCCAAATTCTCGAACTTTCCTGACTTGATCTATTCCTTGTGAATAGCTTGCCTTGAATGTCTCGGGGTTTGGGTACCCACTGCGGTCATAATCTTGGACCTTAACTAAGGAACCCTCTTTAAAAGCTAAAAGTCGCTGGATAGTAAACCTCGCACGTTTACCAGTGGTTTTTATCTTTAAAAGAGTTATCTCTCCTCATGGAAAGGAGATGATAGAACCACGGGCTTCTTAAAAGCATCGGCCTTCTCTTGGGCATTATTCAAGGACCCTACGGCTTCTTAGAAGTATTCACAGCCTCCTCTTAGGCTTCGTATAATGATCTCTTCCCCCGGGAATGATAGCCTCCTCTTGGGCTTCGTACAAGGACCCGTCGGCTTCTTAAAAGTTTCCAGCCTCCTCTTGGGCTTCGTACAAATTGTCCCGACGACCTCCTAGAGGTATAGGAACAGAACTTAATCATCTGCATAGAACAGTCCTTTCATAGAGTCTACTACTGTTTCTCAAAGCATAGTACACAAGATAAAACTCTAGACATGGACAGTCTAACTTCCTTGAGTCTCAAAGACATTCTCAAGCACCCTTCGTTAAATAGGAAGGAAACCCGCAGACTCGGACAGTCTCGACACCCTTTGGATTTCCCGTTTCCTCAAAGAGAAGGAAATATCCCTGATCCTCAAATCAAATCCCTGAGTACAGTGTTACTCATATAAGAACTGATTTTCTCTTTTAAAATCAGTATATTGGATCTGTCACTCAATTGAAACAGTTACAATAGCCTCCATCTCGGGCTTCGTACGAGATACCAAAATTCTCCCCAGTGGAGTCAAACAACCTTTTCGCCTCTCTCTCGGGCTTTGTACGAGACACATAAGAGACTCTCTCGTTGAGTCAATCACCCCTTTCGCCTCCATCTCGGGCTTTATACGAGATACAAAAAGGTTCTTATTGAGCCGAACAAGCAACAGCCTCCATCTCGGGCTTCATACGAGATACAAAAAACTCCCTTATTGAGTCAAATCGCCTCCATCTCGGGCTTTATACGAGATACCCAAAGACTCCATCGTCGGGTCAAAATCTTTTAGCCTCTCTCTCGGGCTTTGTACGGGACACAAAATAGCCTCCTCTTAGGCTTTGTATAATGATTTTCCTAGCAGAAATTAGCCTCCTCTTAGGCTTTGTATAAGAAAACCACTGGTTGATCCAATTGACCTTTTAGCATCAAAGCTGTGCCTCGTTCACAGTACACAAACATCAACAACTCCTTTCCCTTCATCTAATCGCTGTAAGCGGCAAGCCTCTGGATCATCTACATCCATGCCAATGTCCCTCTTTTAGCATGAGAAATTCCTAAGGAAAGATGGCATTGCTCTACACTGAGTTAAAGTCTTCTCCTTCAGGTTAAAACCCTTTCTTCGGAAATTATGGCATTGCTCGGATCCGCGTATCCCAGTTGAAGTAATTCTCCTTCTCCCCTCTTTAGAGATGACAAATTCTCTCTAAAGTCGAGGTCTTTCAGCTTCACGTCTTGGGCTTTAAACAAGACACAAATAGACCTTCAGCTTCACATCTTGGGCTTTGAACAAGATACAAACTACCTTTCGCTTCACGTCTTGGGCTTTGAACAAGACACCAAAACACCAGTTTCCTCCCATAGAATAGGAGGAACTACGAACGCTCTGATTTCCCTGTTTCGGTAAACGGGAATACGTAGGCATAAGATCGAAAGAAAAGATCTTAGCGAGCGCAATCAACAAAAAACCCAAATCCCATATCTCCATCAACCAAAAGCAGTCATTCAAAAGCATTAGTCCTAACATCCTAATCCTTGTTCCCCGTCAGAAACCTTCTGCCTAGAAAAAAAAAGAATGAAGCAGTATTGACGAAAATACAAATAACCAGTACAAAGGCCCCCCACATTGATAGCATCCGTAACCTAACAAACCGCTGTTTAAACTCAGTATGCAAAGCAGGGTTAATTGGAGACATCTATTTCCCTTCCTTATTCAGCTCACAATAGGATAAAAAATGAATCGACCTGTAGTTTTAAGCTCAAACCACAGAGAGCGACCAACGCTTAAGAACCGCGTCCAAAATTGCTCGCTACAGAAAAAATGGCGCCCACCGTGGGGCCTATCTCTTCAGCTTCCCTCCTTTTTCCTCCTTTTCACCTATTTGGTTGATACCACAGATTGAGGCTTCCGTCGGGGAACCCATTTCTGTCAGGAACTTAGGATTCATAGCTTTATAAGTCTAGGATGATTAGGACAAATATATATACTGCTTTTCCTAATTGCTATACGTGTTTATTTTTCTGCTAATGGGAATGCGTGTGATGCCGCATGTGGTGAGAATGAGTATACACCTAGAAAAGCCAAACCCTTTCGTAGTGCGGAAGCTATCGGAAATAGCTGTTACGCGATACTACCCTCATTTGAGGCTGGTGATCTATTCTCGGTGAATAGCACTTACTCTAAGATTGCACACAACTCGCTGGCGATCCGTTTGTTGTCTTGCTTTCCTGGGAGGAGCTGATGATAATGAGTACAGGTACAAAAAATCACCCTAGTATAAACCTTTGGGGATGGGTAGAGCCTTGACTTCATGACAACGACCCTCTGACCCCATGTTTTTTCTATGTTTTTGTGTGCTGCATTCATGCATTCATTTAATAAAGCATTAAAACATTCAAAAAACTTCTCTTCTAGTCTCTCTGTTTTTCAAATTAAACTAAGAATGTGATTGCAAATATCAGAGAAGAAGATTACGCTAATGGATTTCGGTCGAAGGAGAACTCACCAATATACCTTCAAGGTTCCAAAACTAGGGGATTTAAGAAAGTTAGCGAGGATGATCGTTAACCCAGAGGCTTTCAGAGCCAAGCACGGTGGTTTGCTACCACTGTTAAGAGTCCATGAGATTAAAGGGATCATGGACGCGCTCATTCAATTCTACGATCCGGTTTATCACTGTTTCACATTCCCGGATTACCAGCTTGCACCAACGCTGGAGGAGTATTCTCATCTGACTGATTTACATATCACTGATCGAGCTCCATTTTCTGGACTGGAAGAAATTCCAAAGAATCAGACTATTGCAATAGCAATTCATTTGGACGAGTCTGAGGTCAGGACTCACATGACCACTAAGGGTGGCATCCAAGGTTTGCCAGCCTAGTTCTTGACAAAAAAGGCTCTATACTTCGCTAGTATAGGGAACATGACTGCTTTTGAAAGCATCTTTGTCTTGCTCACCTACGGGTTATTTTTGTTTCCTAACATCAATAACTTCGTCGATATCAACGCTATTAAGGTTTTTCTCACTGGAAACCCTGTGCCGACTTTGCTCGCAGATGCGTATCATTCTGTACACTTAGGAAATTTGTACGGTGGAGGGGAGATCACATGCTGTGTACCTTTGCTCTACAAATGGTTTATCTCTCACTTGCCTAAGTCTGCTGCTTTTTGGGATTGCAAGAGTGTCTTACGTTGGTCGCAGAAGATCATGTCTCTCACCAATTCTGATATAGATTGGTGTAATAGGATTTATGAGGGAATCAGAATCATTGACCGTTGTGGAAACTTCCCCAGCGTACCCCTCATAGGAACTAAAGGAGGAATCAACTATCATCTGATATTGGTTCTTCGTCAATTTGGATACCCGATGAGACACATCCCACTGGGTGTTCATCTGGAAGGTCTTTTCTTCAAGGAAGGAGAAAATGACAGAGCACTAAAGATGGAAATAGTGCAAGCTTGGAAACATGTTCATAAGAAAGGACGAGAGTCTCTAGGAAAACCGGACTGTGTCTCGGTGGAGCCTTATCTCCATAGGGTACAAACTAGAGCTCTCAAGCTAAAGATGCCTTATCCTCGTTACGAAATTCTTCCACCGAGGAAAACTGTCATGTACTTCATGACGGAAACTGAAAAGCTTCAGGTTACTCTCAACAAAGTTCAACGGGAGAGAAGGTCTTGGAAGAACAAGTACCGCACCCTCGACGTAGAGTGTATCCAAATACAGTAACTACTAAAAGAGAAAGATGCTCTGATTGAAATTTTGGAGCAGCATGCTGTGGAGAATCAAGATGACCAAAGGAATTTGCTCGCTCCTTTCACCTGGCAAAGGAATGACAACCCGACAACGGCCCAAGCGCCCCGGTCAAAGAAGAGGACTCGGGACCCATTAGTTTAGGTTTCTGTTTTCGCACTTTGTAATCTACTGTATTTCCATTTCTGTAATCCTTTGGAATTCAATAAAAAGGGGTTTCCCCACTGTTTGATATTTGTAATCTAATTGTCGAAGTTTATTTTGATTAAACCAAAAAAACAACTGTTAATAAAATCATTGCATTCATCATTCTCACATCGCGTATTCTTCTTCCCTACGAATCTTACGTTTGTGTCTCGATTCTAGAGTCAAACTGTCTCATTCGTATAATACTCGGGCCAATCGTCAAAAAAAGATGGATGATCTTGAGGAAGAAAACAGAGAGTTGAAAGAAGAGATCGACGCTCTGAGAGAGGATATGAGAAAGCTTCGTAACGACATGCAAGCCATGGCAGAAGCTCAGCTACAAAGAACTATGATCTCAGAGATCACCTCAACGCCCATCATAGAAAAGTATGATCCTAGGTATCAGATGCCGAAAGATCGTCCTTGGGGCATGCCTGTTAACTATATCCCGGAAGGATATGTTCCTCCGATCACTGAAGATCAGGGAATCGCAACAGAAGCCGTTGGGCCTGAAGGTTACAAACTTCGGGAAAGCGAAGATGCCAGGGGCATACTCAAGACTCCTGAAGGTTACAAACTTCGGGAGGCGCCAAGACTTACTGCCGTAGTCACGGTACCACCCCCTGTGGTGCACACTGTCCCGGAAGGACAGATTCCACAGACACCTTCTGGTAAGAAGGAAACTATGTTTGACAGAATGGATGAATTCCAGGAGCAGTTCTTGGAAATGCAGAAAGAGCTGCAAGCCATTCGCGGTCAGGATCTATTTGGAAAGGACGCCGCGGACCTCTGCTTGGTCCCAAATGTGAAAGTACCGCACAAGTTCCAAGTGCCCGACTTTGAAAAATATAAGGGTAACTCTTGCCCTCAGAGCCATCTGGTGATGTACGCTCGGCGGATGTCAGCTCAGACGGAGAATCAGGACCTGCTGATTCACTACTTCCAGGATAGTTTAACCGGTGCCGCACTCAAATGGTACATGGGTTTAAACCGTGCTACAATCAGTACATTCAGAGATCTTGGTATTGCCTTCGTCCAATAATACAAGTACAATTTGGACATGGCACCCAACAGAGATCAACTCAGATCAATGTCGCAAAAGGACAAGGAAACCTTTAAGGAGTATGCTCAAAGGTGGCGTGAAATTGCCGCTCAAATTTGTCCACCTCTTGAGGAAAAAGAGATGACAAAAATCTTCTTAAAGACCTTAAGCTCATTTTACTATGACCGAATGATTGCCAGTGCACCCAGTGATTTCACCGAAATGGTCGGCATGGGTGTACGTCTTGAGGAAGCCGTCCGAGAAGGACGTTTGGTGAAAGACACTGGATCAACGAGCGGTACTAAAAAATACGGTAGTGCTCTCACTAAGAAAAAAGAGCAAGATATTGGGAATATCTCTCTCGGAAAGCAAAGGCGACGTTATCAGCCAGTAGCAGCTGTTACTCCTGCTATCGGCCTCGCGCCTGTTCCTATGTATCAACCTCAGATTGCGCAGAGCCAACCTGACCAACAAAGGACACAACAGCCTCTTCAGCAGGCTCATCCTCCATATAACAACAACCGTACAACACGGCCACCAGGATTTGATCCTATACCCGTAACGTACGCAGAGCTGTTTCCATTACTGCTGGCTAAGGGGCACATCCAGACTAAATCTCCCCTTTCAGTTCCGAAAAATCCACCTTTTTGGTTTAAGATGGATCAGACATGCCCTTATCATCAAGGAGGTTCAGGGCATAACATTGAGACTTGTCTCAATTTCAAATCCGACGTGCAAAAGCTTGTTAGGAGCGGGCTCTTATCTTTCAAAGATACGAATCCTAATGTTCTTACGAACCCGCTGCCTCAACATGAGAAAGCTGCAGTCAATCTGATTGAGAAAGAGACTAACAATGTCTATCAAATTCATGATGTACTCTTGTTAAAGACCAATCTGGTCAAGATGCACTGTAGACAGAGTGGATATGGCCATGTACCACCTCATAATTATCTCCAGTGTGATATCTGCTCTAAAGACAACCAAGGATGTTCGGTGGTGTAAGCAGCTCTACAGGAGCAAATGGATCTTGGATGGATCCAAGAGCACCGAGTTCGTGGAGTTAACATGGTTTACACGAATTCCAATGACATCCATGCGATGAATGTCAACTTGGTGGTGATGCACTCAAGGCAAAGCTAGTATCATAATCTGCCGCGGCACGATTACAGTTCCTGTCTGATTTGCTCGATAAATAAACAGGGATGCTCTTTCATACAAGAGGCCCTCCAGCGTCAGATGGATCTTGGATGGATCCAAGACTACCATGATAGGAACTCCTATCAAATCAACATGGTTCAGATCTTCGATATCCGCGTAATGAATACCAACCTGGTAGAGTTACATGCTGAGCAGGTCCGACTTGGATTCTTAATATCACATGACTATCAAAGCTGTAAAGCAGGTTGCGAAAACGATCGAGGTTGTACCCTTGTCCAGGAGGCACTTTAGCACTTGTTAAATCACTGGTGGATGCCAATCTATATGGACGAAGATACTCAGCAGATTAGTATCAATCACAGGAATCCAACTCGTCGTCAAAGTCAGGATGTCCGATCAATGGAAGGTAACCTAGTGAGGTTACATTGTATTCAAAGTGGGCATGGCCAGGTGCCACCACACAACTATGACAGTTGTAGCGTCTGTTCAGAAAGTAACCAGGGGTGTTACCTTGTGAGAGGAGCTCTTCAGGGTCAGGTCGATCATGGAGAAATTCGTCCATATCCAGGTTCAGGACCCATTATTTGGTTGCCGAACTACCTTGCCGGTCAAGTTGAGGATGTCGTCACGATCTCTGGTCATCACAGGACCAGGGATGTTTTTGCCATCATCCCTCTACTTGATGAATCTAGAGTTCCCAACCAGGAACGGATCGAGGTTACTTATGATGGTCAGAAAAATCAGAAGGTTCCCATAGTCATCTATCTACCGGGGCCACTACCGTATGAATCAGCTAAGGTAATCCCTTACAAATACGGTATAACAATAATCGAGAATGGAAAGGAAATTCCATTACCCTCCGTCGTGAATATTGCAGACATCAGTCGTGTAACACGGAGCGGTCGAATCTTCAACCGAGGGGTTGGAGAATCCAACAAAGAAAAGGAACTTCAGGCAGAAATTCCTGATCCGCCAGTCGGTCAATCTAGTAATCCAGACTTTTCAAAAGACAAAGATGAGATGCTAAAGCTCATCCAAAGGAGTGATTATAACATTGTTGATCAACTGTTACAGACTCCTTCAAAGATCTCAGTATTATCACTGTTACTCAGTTCAGAAGCACACAGAGAGGCTCTACAGAAAGTCTTGGAGCAAGCCTTTGTGGAACAAGATGTAACAATCAGACAGTTCGATAGTATTGTCTCTAACATCACTTCCTGCAATAATTTGGGATTTAGTGATGAAGAATTACCTAAAGAGGGTCGCCGTCATAACATGGTGCTCAACATTACAGTTAACTGCCAGGGCGATGCTTTAGCCAACGTACTGGTAGACACAGGGTCGGCCCTGAATGTTATGCCGAAGTCCACTTTGATGCAATTATGTTTCAAGGGCCCTCCGATGAGAGTCAGTGAGGTCGTCGTCAAATCATTCGACGGATCCAGAAAAACAGTTATCGGCGAAGTGGATCTTCCCATAACTATTGGTCCTCACACTTTCCAAATCACTTTCCAGGTCATGGACATCCGGGCAACATACAGTTGTTTATTAGGAAGACCTTGGATACATCAGGCTGGAGCGGTTACTTCAACCCTCCACCAAAAGCTAAAGTTCGTCAAGAATGATCAACTTGTCACGGTTTGTGGGGAACAAGCCTTGCTTGTGAGTAACCTATCATCATCTACTTGTGCGGAACCCGAGGAGGTTATTGGAACTCAGTTCCAAGCACTATCGGTGAGCAAGGACAGCCAGTTCAAAGAAGGAACTTCAATTTCTTCATACAAAGATGCTATCAAAGCGGTCGGGAGTACCGATACGACAGGATGGGGACGGCTTGTCATTCCCACTGACAATAAAACAAAGAAGGGTCTTGGTTTTTCTGCAACCTGTACCCAGACAGTTGCCAACGATGAAAGTCTTCATCCCCTTCAAAACTTCTTCCACAGTGGAGGTTTTCTTCACCCAGTGTCTCAGACAGTTCATGCTATCAATGAGGAAGATCCCTCTGACACAGATGAAGAATGGGAGTCTTACCTTAACAAGGACGGCTATATGTCTCAGGAAGAGGTGCCTTTGCCTTTTTTCTTTCCTACAGAAAGTCCGAGATTTATACCAAGATCAGATGTCGAAATGATCTACGGAGATTGTGATCCGGAAGGATGTCGTGCTCCGCCAAATTCATTAGAGGAAGACACTCTGATGAAAGACAACTTTGACTACACCTACTATGGCCCGATGGATGGCCTGCCAATGTGGCAGCCTTACCCAGGAAACTTGGGGCAAGAAAGTCAGCCGAACAATGAAACTCAGCTGAGCATCATTAAACAGAATACCTGTGTCCCCACCATGTCATGGGATCAACACTCAGGTCATTCAGAAACTACTCAACATGAAGATGAATTTGCAACGTTTGCAGGACTAGAATTCATCAACTATGCTTTTCCCGAGGTCAACGTCATCGAGAAAGATGACTCCTCCAGTTCCAAAGAAGTTTGGGACACTCTGGGACAACCGAGTGGAAAATACGACTATATGATCAAGTACACCGCTCCCGAAAGCTCTCGTATCAGGATCGAAGACATCCAGCCAACTGGATGGGGAGATACAGCTGAGAGCACAAGTGCTATGCAAAATACAACAGAGGAATCCGCCTACGACAATTCTGCTTGGGAAACAGATTCCAATGATCCTACTCCACCAGAAATCAGCGTCATTTCTGAAGACAAATCAAGGAAGGTGCCAGACTTTGTGATTCACCGAGGAGTTCGCCGCCAATGGGTTACCGTCGAGGTTCCGAAGGTCGTTCGTCAGTCAAAGTAATTGCCATCTTTAACCTTTCACCCTGCCCAGGTGAAACGAATGTTTTGATAGGGCTCGCTTTTTGTAAATTTCCCTCTTCGCTTTGCCCAAAGCGAGTGAGTTTTGTTTTATAGGGCTGTAGTTTCAAGATTCGACTTGTTCATTAATAAAATAACGTCGTTCTGTAATTTCCGCATTAATTGCTGTTTTCTCTTTTTGCTTTTTCAGAAAATGGTAATCCTAAAAAAAACATTCAATAATAAAAACAAGCAGTAAAATCAAAACACTGCACACACTTACATTTTCTCTATCTCTTCTAAACACGAATCATCATGTCATGCAAATTGCTTGTTTTAAACCCCGTTGAAACATACGATCCGATGCCTTCTTCCAACTTTGAGTTCCCGGTATTCGAGGCTGAAGAAGAAGTTAACAACGAAATTCCAGAAGAGATCTCCCGACTACTCAGACAAGAGGAAAGGTCCATTGAACCTCACAAAGAGCCGTTGGAAACGGTAAACTTGGGTTCAGAAAAAGAGAGAAAAGAAATCAGGATCGGAGCACTGCTCAGTCCAACTGCCAGAGAAGATCTGATAAAGCTTCTCAAAGAATTCCCCGATGTATTCGCTTGGTCCTATCAGGATATGCCAGGGTTGGATACCAGCATCGTGGAACATCACTTACCGTTGAGATCAGAATGTCCGCCAGTAAAGCAAAGGTTGAGACACACTCACCCAGACATGGCCATCAAAATCAAAGAGGAGGTACAGAAACAGATTGACGCGGGTTTCCTTGCTACATCTGAATATCCTCAATGGTTAGCCAACATCGTACCCGTTCCCAAAATGGATGGAAAGGTCAGAATGTGTGTTGATTACAGAGATCTAAACAAGGCAAGTCCAAAGGACGACTTTCCTTTACCACACATTGACATGCTGGTTGACAGCACAGCAAAGTTCAAAGTATTCTCCTTCATGGATGGATTCTCGAGCTATAACCAGATCAAAATGGCGCCGAAAGACATGGAGAAAACTTCGTTCATTACCCCATGGGGCACCTTTTATTACAAGGTAATGCCGTTCTGTTTGAAGAATGCCGGGGCAACCTATCAAAGGGCCATGACTACTCTGTTTCATGACATGATACACAAAGAAATCGAGGTATATGTCGATGATTTGATTGCAAAATCAAGAACAGAGGAGGAGCACGTTGAACATCTGTCAAAATTGTTCGAACGTCTAAGAAAATTCAAGCTCTGCTTGAATCCTAACAAGTGCACCTTCGGTGTCCGTTCGGGGAAATTACTAGGGTTCATCGTCAGCCACAAAGGAATTGAAGTTGATCCTGACAAGGTCAAGGCCATTCAAGAAATGCCTTCTACGAAAACTGAAAAACAAGTCAGAGGATTCCTGGGACGTTTGAACTACATCTCCAGATTCATATTCCTCATGACCGCGACGTGTGCGCCGAATTTCAAATTACTCAAAAAGAACCAGGACTGCGTTTGGTCAGAAGATTGCCAAACCGCCTTCGACAGTATCAAGGAATATCTGTTGAATCCTCCGATTCTATCACCTCCAGTGGAAGGGAGACCACTGATCATTTACATCACGGTTCTAGAGGACTCAATGGGATGTGTACTTGGCCAACAAGACGAAACTAAACTGAAAGAGTCTGCCATTTACTATCTAAGCAAGAAATTCACCGACTACGAGACTCGGTACACAATGCTTGAGAAAACTTGTTGCGCTTTGGCTTGGGCAGCCAAACGTCTTCGCCAGTACATGATTCGTCATACTACTTGGTTGGTCTCCGAAATGGATCCAATCAAGTACGTTTTCGAAAAACCTGCTCTCACGGGAAGGATTGCCCGTTGGCAGATGTTACTATCAGAATATGACATAGAGTACCATGCTCAGAAAGCCGTTAAAGGATGTATTTTAGCCGATCATTTGGCTCATCAACCGATTGACGATCAAGAATCAATCGGGTTTGACTTCCCAGACGAAGATGTCATGTATCTAAAGATGAAAGATTGCGATGAACCGCTACCCAGTGAAGGGCCAGAACCAGGTTCCCAGTGGGGACTTATCTTTGACGGAGCAGTCAATCATTATGGAAGCAGAATTGGGGCAATCATTGTTACCCCTCAGGGTTCCCACATTCCTTTCACTGCCAGACTTACGTTCAAATGTACGAACAACGAGGCCGAATATGAAGCATGTATCATGGGTCTCGAAGAAGCGATTGATTTAAGGATCAAAAACTTGGACGTATACGGTGATTCAGCCCTGGTTATTAACCAGATAAAAGGAGATTGGAACACATACTAATCAGGATTGATTCCTTACAAAGACTATGCAAGGAGGTTGTTACCCTTCTTCAACAGAGTCGACTTTCATCACATCCCTCGTGATGAGAATCACATGGCTGATGCATTAGCCACTCTCTCTTCCATGATTAGTGTAGGTCGATGGAATGACATACCTAAGATCGACATCATGCGCCTTGAACGGCCCGCTTACATCTTCGCGATTGAAGCAGTCATAGCCGACAGACCTTGGTATCACGATATCAAATGCTTCCTTCAGAAACAAGAGTACCCATCTGGGGCACTCAGAAAAGACAGGAAAACCCTCAGAAGATTGGCTGGAAACTTCTTCCTGAGCGGTGACACTCTTTATAAGAGAAATTTTGACATGGTCTTGCTCCGATACGTCGACAGACCAGAAGCAGACATGCTCATGAAAGAAATTCATGAAGGATCCTTTGGCACTCATGCCAACGGACGCACAATGGCGAGAAAAATTCTCAGGGCCGGGTATTATTGGTTGACCATGGAATCCGACTGCTACAAGTACATGAGGAGGTGTCACAAGTGTCAGATATACTCCGACAAAATTCATGTACCGCCATCACATCTCAAAGTTCTTTCTTCCCCGTGGCCATTTTCCATATGGGGAATCGATATGATTGGTATGATTGAGCCCAATGCTTCAAACGGACATCGGTTCATCCTGGTAGCCATTGACTATTTCACCAAGTGGGTCGAAGCAACGTCATTCGCCAATGTGACCCGACAAGTGGTGGTCTGATTTATCAAAAAAAATATCATCTGCCGTTATGGTGTTCCAAGCGAGATCATTACTGATAATGGATCTAACTTGAACATTAAGATGATGAAAGAGTTGTGTGCAGAGTTCAGGATCGAACACCATAACTCATCTCCCTACTGACCCAAGATGAACGGGGCGGTAGAAGCGGCTAACAAGAACATCAAAAAGATCATTCAAAAGATGGTTGTAACCTATAAAGATTAGCACGAAATGCTACCCTTTGCTCTTCATGGTTATCGAACATCTGTCCGCACTTCAACAGGGGCAACCCCTTTCTCTCTAGTATATGGCATGGAGGCAGTGCTTCCCAAAGAAGTAGAGATCCCATCAATCCGGGTATTGATGGAAGCAAAGCTCACCAAAGCTGAATGGTGTCAAAATCGACACGACGAACTGAACCTGATCGAAGAGAAGCGAATCACGGCACTATGCCACGGTCAGTTATATCAACAGAGAATGAAGAGGGCGTTCGACAAAAAGGTCCGACCTCGTGTTTTCAGAAAAGGAGACCTCGTGCTCAAGAAGATACAATCATTTCTCACTGATTCTCGGGGAAAATGGACCCCAAATTATGATGGCCCCTATGTGGTCACGAAAGCTTTCTCAGGCGGCGCCTTGAGACTTGCAACCATGGACGGAGAGGAATTTGCCTATCCCACGAATGTTGATATAGTCAAGACATACTTCGCCTAAAACTAAAAAAAAAAAAAACGTCTCGGTGGATTGAAAACCCGAAAGGGCGATCCAGGCAAAAGTTAGAGACATGAAAAGAATCATCCCGATGGATTGGAAATCTCATAGTACAATCCAGGCAAAAGTTAGGGATAATGGCAAGTAACTATGTTCAACAGAGGCAAGTCCCTCAGCAGCAGTTGCATCATCTATCGGAGGAAATCTCCAGTCAAAGGTCATCTTCGACAGAAGCTCAGGATGTCCCGAATTCAAAGTTGGTAGAAGAATAGTGGTCGTTATGTTTCAACGTAGCCCTTTTCCCTGTAAATTACCATTTTCTAACTTTGTATATACTCTTTGGAATCACGCGTTTGGCTGATCTCCATCTTATCAATAAAATTTGAGCCCTTGTGCTTTTGTTTGTAATTCTTTACTTGTTTTAGCTTTACAGAACGACGTTGTTTAAATTTAACCAGCGATTCTTGAAATAAAACAAAAATAAATTTACTTGTTAAACTTTTTCTGCTTTTAAATTAAAGATGGCATTTCTTTTGACTGTTGAACATCAGAAGAACATCGATCGCTTCTCTCGAAGTAAGCGAACTTCAAAGTGCAGAATCAAAGTACTCCTTCTAAGCCAGTATGCCTAAATGAAGGGATCAACTGTGCCAGGGACCTTGTTTCGTCTGACACACCTCGGCCGAGTTCTCATCTCCTAAGCCCGATCAACATAGCTCCCAACGGGACTATCTCTCCTAAGCAAGGTGTAATTGCTATTTTGAGCCAACGATACTTCTTCGCCCCGCGATGGCCGAGTATCCAATTGTGTTCATCCATTAGTCTGTATGTCGCGTCTGTTTTGTCAGCATATACATACGTACTTCATGCATTTTTTATTTGCATTTACATTTCATATTGCATTGTTATCACTCTAGTCGGTCTTGTCCCCCAGTGATAAACAGTTTTCTCAATCGAGTTTGTCAGTTCTTTCCTTGTCAGGAAGTGTTGCGTCTGCACAATCTCGCCACCAGTGTATCTTTAGATCAGAGTCGGCACTTGGCCACTTTGATAACTTGAACCTCTGAAAATCCAGAGAAAACTTTTAATAAACATCACTCTTCGCCATTGAAGATGATATCCTTGCTTTCCCGGATTAAGGAAAATCCACAGAGAAAGCCTCGTGATCAGAGATTCGGCTGCACGCCAGTTTTGCTCCGAAAAACCACTGATGAGAAGGTCATTGACACCTCAAAATTGGACCCCATCATATGGCGTTTCTCCGAGAAGATCCCGAGAAAAGTATGATGAAAGATCCCAAATGAAAACAGTCTCTCAAGAGACTCATTTTCCCCAGTAGAATCGACAAATGGCGTCTCCAACAGAGAAGTTTGTGCAACTCTACAACTCAGACGTTGGGTGCCCCAGCAAGTCTGGCATCAAATCTTTTCCCACTCAAATGGCGTCTCCCCAGGAAAATTCGGCGAGAAGTTTGAGGGAAAATTGCTACTAATAGCGTCCCTTGTCAATAAAGTTTATTGACAAAAGAAACTAAGACCAGTTCCTTGGTAGAAAACCAGGATCGAGGGGAAGTTTATTTCTGAAACTTAGACCAGTTCCTTGGTAGAAAACCAGGATCGAGGGGAAGTTTATTTCTGAAACTTAGACCAGTTCCTTGGTAGGAAACCAGGATCGAGGGGAAGTTCATTTCAGAGACTGAGACCAGTTCTTGGTAGGAAACTAAGAACGAGGGGAAGTTCAAAAAAGATTGAGACCAGTTCCTTGGTAAGAAACCAGGATCGAGGGGAAGTTTACCTTTTCTAAGCATCATTGCTTAGCTAAAGAAGATGAATGCGTAAGCTACCATTCATAACCACCATCAAAATTTCGGGTATTCCGATATTTAATCCTCTTGCACCCCGAATGCCCGAATCCCTTCGTCATTCACACCTTCGGGTCCAAGAAGATTAAATAGGGGCATCTGTAATACCCCAAATTTTAACCACTTAGATTTCCCATCATTGTGAAAATCATCATCACAATATGGATGTACCTTTATGCTTCATTAGTCTCCCCAAAGATGGGTGAGCATCCAATACAATCAAAATTAGGGTTTCAAGCCCTCTCTGAGTGCTTAGACAAAGGATCAATCAAGAAATGACATGATCTTCAACTTGTATAATCTCTCAAACGTCCACAATGGATCAAAAAGGACTCCCACTTCAAGGATTAAGCACAAGGCTGCTCCCTTCTAGGTGGATCAAGTCTCAAGATCGACAGTGTCACCAAATTAGGGTTTTGGTCGACTAGGGCCTCCAGATGGAAATTTTCATCTGGGCACAAGGCAATGATCCAAAACATAACCTAATATACTTCATGGAACCTCATGAACCCATGCATCAAGTCAATTTTGCCTCAGGGGATGCATTCATCAAAAATCAGGAATTAGGGTTTCTTGACCTAATTCACCCCTAAGTTGACTTTTGGGACAAACTATGAGCCAAGACCTCAAGAGATGATTTTAGGGTCTCTAATATACCATATTGATCCATTTGAAACAATGGATTAATCCAAGAAGTTTGAGCAACAAGTTTCAATTTCATCTGCACCACAATTAGGGTTTTAAGAGAAAAGTCAACTGTAACTTTGACTTTTGACCAGGACATGCTCCCAAACCCTAATACATGATTGAATATACCCTATGACACCCATGGAACATGTCCATCAAGTTTGATTTAGGTCAAGGACATGATTTCCTGAAGAATTGCACAGTTTGGAATTCATCTGATAAAAAGTCAACTGTGCACAAAAGTCAACCTTGACTTTTTGAGATTTTTCACCAAAATGGATTTTTAACCCTAAAATGATGTTAATGTATGATTTGAATCATCATTCATCAAGAAAAATCAAGAAAAGTGAGATAACTTGTAAAAGGGGTAACCATAAAACTTAGAAATTTTTCTAAGTTAAAAATAAAGTGGCAAAGGTACCAACTTTGAAGGACCATAACTCCTAAACCACAAGGCCATTTTTTCTCATCCAAAGATGGATTTGTAGCCCTCATTATCACCTACAAAAACTTCAACTACAAGTCATTCCAATTCATTAAGGAATTTGAGTTATGGAGTGATCAAAGTGGCTGAAAAGTGAAAATGTCACTTTTTCCAACACTTAGTGAAATTTTCACTAAGTCAGATTCTGCCTCACTTTTTGCCAAATGTAGGGGGATTTTTCACTTGGAATCAAAAGAGATCAAAACCAAACTTGTTCAAACAGTTGTTGTATCATGTAAGAGCTTTCCAAAATGGCCAAGAACATTGCCAAATTCAACCTACACCATGAGATACAACATTGCCAAGTTGCCTTGCTGAAATCTGTCAAGGCAAGGCAGAATTTGCAACTTTGGTCGATTTGCCAAAATCAGCCAAATTTAATTGCTCCTATCCACTTGGACACCTCAGAGGATTGAATCTAAAGGGGACAATCACTGAGCCAAGCCTCCAAAGTCCATGGAACAAGAAATAGCATGTTGAACCTAGAATGGCCAAAATAGGGACAAGACTTCAAATTTGGAATGAGGCATTCAATGGAACCATCAAGGTGGCATGGACTGAGCCATTCTCATCTGAAATCAGTCAAGACTTATCCAAGACCAAGGGGACCAAAGCTCTGTGCCCTAACCTCTAGTCAATGGCTAGAGGAGACTTGGATTTTCATTTGCCAACATTGGCCAAACCTACTTACCAGCTGCCATGCACTATTCCTTGCAAAACAAACTTGCTCTACTATAAATAGAGCTCAATTGTGGTCAGTTTAAGTACACCAAAGCCATCTAACAGATGCTTTCATCAAAATCTCTTTCTCTTGGCAAAAATGCCTTTCTTAGCAAGGTAGCTATCGGGTTTTGAGTTTGAGAGCAATTCCAATCAAACCAATCACTCACACACCTCACATACATCATATAGAAGTGATCCAAACACTTAGATTACTTCTGAAACATCAATTTCACAAAATCACCAGCTGGTTGCTCAAATTTTCAAACAAGTTGCAGCTGAGGTACCACAAAATGATCCAGCCAATTTCAATCAAGTCCAACCATCCAAACACAATCCATAGGGGGTAGGGAAGCTGTTCAGATCATCACCACTCATCTGTAACACCTCCAAATCAAAAATCACTTTGAACTTGCTGTCACGACTTGGAGGTGAGCACATGTTTGGTCATCTCTCAATCTATGCATATTTCCTCGCACAATAATTTGGCCATATGTTCATAATCATGCATGGAATGTTTTCCCTTAATTAATTGCATTGTTTGAATCGTGTATCAAAAATCCTAGCCTTCATGCAGAAATTAGGGTTCTTGAGGTCTCTTCGTGATTTCTTGTTGTATGTTTAATTTAAATGAAATTAAAGTACATAGACATGATCGTGAGGTTGAGACGAGCATAATGATATGTGGATTGCATGATATGATTACGTATTCATGGAGATTGGATAGAAAATGCAAATCTGAGAAACCAAGAACACGCGCGTGTTCTTCAGCTGTTCTTGGCGCCATTTTTGAATAATTCAAATATTTGAATTTTGTGATTTTGTTTAATTGATTCAAAAATTAATTTCTCTCTGAGTTTTAATGATTTTGAGTTGATCCTTTTTTTAATAATTCACAAAAATGTTAAAATATTTTATTTTCACAAAAAATCCCAAAAATATTATTTATTTCATATAATTGATATTTTTGCAAAGAATTAATATTTTGATTGTTTTTGGCATTTAAATATTTTTTCTACATTGATTTTGCAACTTTTAATGCTTTCTAATTATTTTGTAGGTCAATACTTAATTTTTGAAGCATTAATCCAAGATCACAATTTGTTTTCCATGTGTTAAACAATTTTTGATCATTTTAATTGAATTTTTATTCAATTAAATACATTTTGAAAACAAATTAGGGTTTTGGATTAATTCAACCCTCATAAATCATTTTCAAAACTCTTTGGGCCTCTTGAGAGAGTGTAAGACCCATCCCCCCTTGTACAAAAACTTTTTGGGCCTCATCCATTGTATAAGTCCCTCTGTACAAGTAAACGGCGTGATCGTCGCCCGTTTAAAAAATAAACCTGGGCCTACCCTCGAGTAGTAAGACCCATTTCTTTTTTTTATTAAAACTTTTTGGGCCTCTAATAGAGTGTAAGACCCAATCCTTTTTTGACCAAATCATTTTTGGGCCTCAGTATATTGTATAAGTCCCGATACCGTCAAAAACAAACGGCGCGATCGTCGCCTTTTCAAAACTTTTTGGGCCTACCCTCGAGTAGTAAGACCCATTTCTTTCATTAAAAACACTTTGGGCCTCTCCTTGAGCTGTAAGACCCAATCCCCCTTTTAACCAAAACATTTTGGGCCTCACTTATTGTATAAGTCCCTCTGCGTTAAAAGAAAACCTCGGCGCGATCGCCATTTTTAAACGAAAAAATCATTTGGGCCTACCCTCGTGTTATAAGCCCCACTCTTTTTCTTTAAACCTTTTTGGGCCTCTTGAGAGAGTGTAAGACCCATCCCTTTGTACAGAAAACCATTTTGGGCCCCAGTCACTTGTATAAGTCCCGATGTACAAAGTCAAACAGTGCGCTCACTGATAAAACCCTGGGCCTCTCCTTGAGCTGTAAGCCCCAAATCTTTCTTTTTCAAAGCACTTTCTCCTTTGATTTTGAATATACTGTTGTTTTCAATCTTTCTTTGTTGAACAACTAACCAAACAGCATGGAAGCACTCCAACCGAGTAAGTGGTTATCGCTTTCATTTACTACTTTCATATTATAAACTGTATTGTGGGGCTGCTCACTGTAAGTCTCCTTTCATAAACTCATATCTACTGTGTAATAATAGTATAGATATTTCGAGTTTCCCCGGCTACTACGTCTAGAACTAGGTGACGCCGTTTCACTTATTCGTAGAAATAGACGCCTAGATCCCCAATAGGAGCACCAGATACAGTCTTCTCTTCGGCTGTCCTCCTTAGGAATCGTCAAGAAGCTCTACTCCCCAAGATGAATGTATTCTCTGTGAATGGCATCTTTGAGTTTCTTCCAAATTCTCGAACTTTCCTGACTTGATCTATTCCTTGTGAATAGCTTGCCTTGAATGTCTCGGGGTTTGGGTACCCACTGCGGTCATAATCTTGGACCTTGACTAAGGAACCCTCTTTAAAAGCTAAAAGTCGCTAGATAGTAAACCTCGCACGTTTACCAGTGGTTTTTATCTTTAAAAGAGTTATCTCTCCTCATGGGAAGGATATGATAGACCCACGGGCTTCTTAAAAGCATCGGCCTCCTCTTGGGCATTATTCAAGGACCCTACGGCTTCTTAGAAGTATTTACAGCCTCCTCTTAGGCTTCGTATAATGATCTCTTCCCCCGGGAATGATAGCCTCCTCTTGGGCTTCGTACAAGGACTCGTCGGCTTCTTAAAAGTTTCCAGCCTCCTCTTGGGCTTCGTACAAATTGTCCCGACGACCTCCTAGAGGTATAGGAACAGAACTTAATCATCTGCATAGAACAGTCCTTTCATAGAGTCTACTACTGTTTCTCAAAGCATAGTACAAAAGATAAAACTCTAGACACGGACAATCTAACTTCCTTGAGTCTCAAAGACATTCTCAAGCACCCTTCGTTAAATAGGAAGGAAACCCGCAGACTCGGACAGTCTCGACACCCTTTGGATTTCCCGTTTCCTCAAAGAGAAGGAAATATCCCTGATCCTCAAATCAAATCCCTGAGTACAGTGTTACTCATATAAGAACTGATTTTCTCTTTTAAAATCAGTATATTGGATCTGTCACTCAATTGGAACAGTTACAATAGCCTCCATCTCGGGCTTCATACGAGATACCAAAATTCTCCCCAGTGAAGTCAAACAACCTTTTCGCCTCTCTCTCGGGCTTTGTACGAGACACATAAGAGACTCTCTCATTGAGTCAATCACCCCTTTCGCCTCCATCTCGGGCTTTATACGAGATACAAAAAGGTTCTTATTGAGCCGAACAAGCAACAGCCTCCATCTCGGGCTTCATACGAGATACAAAAAACTCCCTTATTGAGTCAAATCGCCTCCATCTCGGGCTTTATACGAGATACCCAAAGACTCCATCGTCGGGTCAAAATCTTTTAGCCTCTCTCTCGGGCTTTGTACAGGACACAAAATAGCCTCCTCTTAGGCTTTGTATAATGATTTTCCTAGCGGAAATTAGCCTCCTCTTAGGCTTTGTATAAGAAAACCACTGGTTGATCCAATTGACCTTTTAGCATCAAAGTTGTGCCTCGTTCACAGTACACAAACATCAACAACTCCTTTCCCTTCATCTAATCGTTGTAAGCGACAAGCCTCTGGATCAACTACATCCATGCCAATGTCCCTCTTTTAGCATGAGAAATTCCTAAGGAAAGATGGCATTGCTCTACACTGAGTTAAAGTCTTCTCCTTCAGGTTAAAACCCTTTCTTCGGAAATTATGGCATTGCTCGGATCCGTGTATCCCAGTTAAAGTAATTCTCCTTCTCCCCTCTTTAGAGATGACAAATTCTCTCTAAAGTCGAGGTCTTTCAGCTTCACGTCTTGGGCTTTGAACAAGACACAAATAGACCTTCAGCTTCACATCTTGGGCTTTGAACAAGATACAAACTACCTTTCGCTTCACGTCTTGGGCTTTGAACAAGACACCAAAACACCAGTTTCCTCCCATAGAATAGGAGGAACTACGAACGCTCTGATTTCCCTGTTTCGGTAAACGGGAATACGTAGGCATAAGATCGAAAGAAAAGATCTTAGTGAGCGCAATCAACAAAAAACCCAAATCCCATATCTCCATCAACCAAAAGCAGTAATTCAAAAGCATCAGTCCTAACATCCTAATCCTTGTTCCCCGTCAGAAACCTTCTGCCTAGAGAAAAAAAAGAAAGAAGCAGTATTGGCGAAAATACAAATAACCAGTACAAAGGCCCCCCACATTGATAGCATCCGTAACCTAACAGACCGCTGTTTAAACTCAGTATGCAAAGCAGGGTTAATTGGAGACATCTATTTCCCTTCCTTATTCAGCTCACAATAGGATAAAAAATGAATCGACCTGTAGTTTTAAGCTCAAACCGCAGAGAGCGACCAGCGCTTAAGAACCGCGTCCAAAATCGCTCGCTACAACTATCAAAATTGTAAAGCGGGTTGCGAAAACGATCGAGGTTGTACCCTTGTCCAGGAGGCGCTTCAGCACTTGTTAAATCACTGGTGGATGCCAATCTACATGGATGAAGATACTCAGCAGATTAGTATCAATAACAGGAATCCTACTCGTCGTCAAAGTCAGGATGTCCGATCAATGGAAGGTAACCTAGTGAGGTCACATTGTATTCAAAGTGGGCGTGGCCAGGTGCCTCCACACAACTATGATAGTTGTAGCGTCTGTTCGAAAAGTAACCAAGGGTGCTACCTTGTGCGAGCAGCTCTTCAGGTTCGGGTCAATCATGGAGAAATTCGTCCATGTCCAGGTTCTGGACCCATCAACTGGACGCCGAACTACCTTGCCGATCAAGTTGAGGATGTTGTCACAATCTCTGGTCATCATAGGACTAGGGATGTTTTTGCCGTCATTCCTCTACTTGACGAATCTAAAGTTCCCTACCAGGAACGAATCGAGATTACTTATGATGGTCAGAAAAATCAGAAGGTTCCCATAGTCATCTATCTACCGGGGCCACTACCGTATGAATCAGCTAAGGCAATCCCTTACAAATACGGTGCAACAATAATCGAGAATGGAAAGGAAATTCCATTACCCTCCGTCGTGAATATTGCAGGCATCAGTCGTGTAACACGGAGCGGTCGAATCTTCAACCGAGGGGTTGGAGAATCCAACAAAGAAAAGGAACTTCAGGCAGAAATTCCTGATCCGCCAGTCGGTCAATCTAGTAATCCCGACTTTTCAAAAGACAGGGATGAGATGCTAAAGCTCATCCAAAGGAGTGAATATAACATTGTTGATCAACTGTTACAGACTCCTTCAAAGATCTCAGTATTATCACTGTTACTCAGTTCAGAAGCACACAGAGAGGCTCTACAGAAAGTCTTGGAGCAAGCCTTTGTGGAACAGGATGTAACAATCAGACAATTCGATAGCATTGTCTCTAACATCACTTCCTGTAATAATTTGGGATTTCGTGATGAAGAATTACCTGAAGAGGGTCGCCGTCATAACATGGCGCTCAACATTACAGTTAACTGCCAGGGCGATGCTTTAGCCAACGTACTGGTAGACACAGGGTCAGCCCTGAATGTTATGCCGAAGTCCACTTTTATGCAATTATCATTTAAGGGCCCTCCGATGAGAGTCAGTGAGGTCGTCGTCAAAGCATTCGACGGATCCAGAAAAATAGTTATCGGCGAAGTGGATCTTCCCATAACTATTGGTCCTCACACTTTCCAAATCACTTTCCAGGTCATGGACATCCGGGCAACATACAGTTCTTTATTAGGAAGACCTTGGATACATCAGGCTGGAGCGGTTACTTTAACCCTCCACCAAAAGCTAAAGTTCGTCAAGAACGATCAACTTGTCACGGTTTGTGGGGAACAAGCCTTGCTTGTGAGTAACCTATCATCATCTACTTGTGCGGAACCCGAGGAGGTTATTGGACTCAGTTCCAAGCACTATCGGTGAGCAAGGACAATCAGTTCAAAGAAGGAACTTCAATTTCTTCATACAAAGATGCTATCAAAGCGGTTGAGAGTACCGATACGACAGGATGGGGACGGCTTGTCGTTCCTATTAACAATAAAACAAAGAAGGGTCTTGGTTTTTCTGTAACCTGTACCCAGACAGTTGCCAACGATGAAAGTTTTCATCCCCTTCAAAACTTCTTCCACAGTGGAGGTTTTCTTCACCCAGTGTCTCAGACAGTTCATGCTATCAATGAGGAAGATCCCTCTGACACGGATGAAGAATGGAAGTCCTATCTTAACAAGGGCGGATATATGTCTCAGGAAGAGGTGCCTATGCCTTTTTGCTTTCCTACAGAAAGTCCGAGATTTATACCAAGATCAGATGTCAAAATGATCTACGGAGATGGTGATTCGGAAGGATGCCGTGCTCCGCCAAATTCATTAGAGGAGGACACTCTGATGAAAGACAACTTTGATCACAATTACTATGGCCCGATGGATGGCCTGCCAATGTGGCGGCCTTACCCAGGAAACTTGGGGCAAGAGAGGCAGCCGAACAATGAGACTCAGATGAGCGTCATTGAACAGAATACCTATGTCCCCACCATGTCATGGGATCAACACTCAGGTCATTCGGAAATTACTCAACATGACGATGAATTCGCAACGTTTGCAGGACTAGAATTCATCAATTATGCTTTTCCCGAGGTCAACGTCATCGAGAAGGATGACTTCTCCAGTTCCAAAGAAGTTTGGGACACTCTGGGACAACCAAGTGGAAAATACGACTTTATGGTCAAGTACACTGCTCCCGAAAGCTCTCGTATCAGGCTCGAAGATATCCAGCCAACTGGATGGGGAGATACGGCTGAGAGCACCAATGCTATGCAAAATGCAACAGAGGAATCCTCCTACGACAATTCTGCCTGGGAGACAGATTCCAACGATCCTGCTCCACCAGAAATCAGCGTTATTTCTGAAGACAAATCAAGGAAGGTGCCAGACTTTGTGATTCACCGAGGAGTTCGCCGCCAATGGGTTGTCGTCGAGGTTCCGAAGGTCGTTCATCAGTCAAAGTAATTGCCATCTTTAACCTTTTACCCTGCCCAGGTGAAACGGATGTTTTGATAGGGCTCGCTTTCTGTAAATATCCCTCTTCGCTTTGCCCGAAGCGACAGAGTTTTGTTTTATAGGGCTGTAATTTCAAGAGTCGACTTGTTCATTAATAAAATAACGTCGTTCTGTAATTTCCGCATAATTGCTATTTTCTCTTTTTGTTTTTCAGAAAATGGTAATCCTAAAAAACAATCCAAAAATAAAAACAAGCAGTAAAAATAAAACACTGCACACACTTGCATTTTCTCTATCTCTTCTAAACACAAATCATCACGTCATGCAGATTGCTTGTTTTAAACCCAGTTGAAACATACGATCCGATGCCTTCTCCCAACTTTGAGTTCCCGGTATTCGAGGCTAAAGAAGAAAATGACAACAAAATTCCAGAAGAGATCTCCCGACTACTCAGACAGGAGGAAAGGTCCATTGAACCTCATAAAGAACCGTTGGAAACGGTAAACTTGGGTTCAGAGCAAGAGAGAAAAGAAATCAGGATTGGAGCACTGCTCAGTCCAACTGCCAGAGAGGGTTTGACAAAGCTTCTCAAAGAATTCCCCGATGTATTCGCTTGGTCCTATCAGGATATGCCAGGGTTGGATACCAGCATCGTGGAACATCACTTACCGTTGAGATCAGAGTGTCCGCCAGTAAAGCAAAGGTTGAGACGGACTCACCCGGGCATGGCTATCAAAATCAAGGAGGAGGTACAGAAACAGATTGACGCGGGTTTCCTTGCTACATCTGAATATCCTCAATGGTTAGCCAACATCGTACCCGTTCCCAAAAAGGATGGAAAGGTCAGAATGTGTGTTGATTATAGAGATCTAAACAAGGCTAGTCCAAAGGATGACTTTCCTTTAAAACACATTGACATGCTGGTTGACAGCACAACAAAGTTCAAAGTATTCTCCTTCATGGATGGATTCTTGGGCTATAATCAGATCAAAATGGCGCCGAAAGACATGGAGAAAACTTTGTTCATTACCCCATGGGGTACCTTTTGTTACAAGGTAATGCCGTTCGGTTTGAAGAACGCCGGGGCAACCTATCAAAGGGCCATGACTACTCTGTTTCATGACATGATACACAAAGAAATCGAGGTATATGTCGATGATTTGATTGCAAAATCAAGAACAGAGGATGAGCACGTTGAACATCTGTCAAAATTATTCGAACGTCTAAGAAAATTCAAGCTCCGCTTGAATCCCAACAAGTGTACCTTCGGTGTCCGTTCAGGGAAACTACTAGGGTTCATCGTCAGCCAGAAAGGAATTGAGGTTGATCCTGACAAGGTCAAGGCCATTCAAGAAAGGCCTTCTCCGAAAACTGAAAAAACAAGTCAGAGGATTCCTGGGACGTTTGAACTACATCTCCAGATTCATATTCCTTATGACCGCGACGTGTGCGCCGATTTTCAAATTACTCAAAAAGAATTAGGATTGCATTTGGTCAGATGATTGCCAAACCGCCTTCGACAGTATCAAGGAATATCTGTTGAATCCTCCGATTCTATCACCTCCAGTGGAAGGAAGACCATTGATCATTTACCTCACAGTCCTAGAGGACTCAATAGGATGTGTACTTGGCCAACAAGATGAAACTAAACGGAAAGAGTCTGCCATTTACTATCTAAGCAAGAAATTCACCGACTGCGAGACTCGGTACACAATGCTTGAGAAAACTTGTTGCGCTTTGGGTTGGGCAGCCAAACGTCTTCGCCAGTACATGATTCGTCATACTACTTGGTTGGTCTCCGAAATGGATCCAATCAAGTACGTTTTCGAAAAACCTGCTCTCACGGGAAGGGTTGCCCGTTGGCAGATGTTGTTATCAGAATATGACATAGAGTACCACGCTCAGAAAACCGTTAAAGGAAGTATTTTAGCCGATCATTTGGCTCATCAACCGATTGACGATCAAGAATCAATCGGGTTTGACTTCCTAGACGAAGATGTCATGTATTTAAAATGAAAGATTGCGATGAATCGCTACCCAGTGAAGGGCCAGAACCAGGTTCCCAGTGGGGACTTATCTTTGACGGAGCAGTCAATCATTATGGAAGCAGAATTGGGGCAATCATTGTTACCCCTCAGGGTTCCCACATTCCTTTCACTGCCAGACTTACATTCAAATGTACGAACAATGAGGCCGAATACGAAGCATGTATCATGGGTCTCGAAGAAGCGATTGATTTAAGGATCAAAAACTTGGACGTATACGGCGATTCAGCCTTGGTTATTAACCAGATAAAAAGAGATTGGAACACATACCAATCAGGATTGATTCCTTACAAAGACTATGCAAGAAGGTTGTTACCCTTCTTCAACAGAGTCGACTTTCATCACATCCCTCGTGATGAGAATCACATGGCTGATGCATTAGCCACTCTCTCTTCCATGATTACTGTAGGTCGATGGAATGACATACCTAAGATTGACATCATGCGCCTTGAACGGCCCGCTTACGTCTTCACGATTGAAGCAGTCATAGATGACAGACCTTGGTATCACGATATCAAATGTTTCCTTCAGAAACAAGAGTACCCATCTGGGGCACTCAGAAAAGACAGGAAAACCCTCAGAAGATTGGCTGGAAACTTCTTCCTGAGCGGTGACACTCTTTATAAGAGAAATTTTGACATGGTCTTGCTCCGATGCGTCGACAGACCAGAAGCAGGCATGCTCATGAAAGAAATTCATGAAGGATCCTTTGGCACTCATGTCAACGGACACACAATGGCCAGAAAAATTCTGAGAGCAGGGTATTATTGGTTGACCATGGAATCCGACTGCTACAAGTACATAAGGAGGTGTCGCAAGTGTCAGATATACTCCGACAAAATTCATGTACCGCCATCGCATCTCAAAGTTCTTTCTTCCCCGTGGCCTTTTCCCATATGGGGAATCGACATGATTGGCATGATTGAGCCCAAGGCTTCAAACGGACATCGGTTCATCCTTGTAGCCATTGACTATTTCACCAAGTGGGTCGAAGCAGCGTCATTCGCCAATGTAACCCGACAAGTGGTGGTCCGATTTATCAAAAACAATATCATCTGCCGTTATGGTGTTCCAAGCGAGATCATTACTGATAATGAATCTAACTTGAACAATAAGATGATGAAAGAGTTATGTACAGAGTTCAAGATCGAACACCATAACTCATCTCCCTACCGACCCAAGATGAACAGAGCGGTAGAAGCGGCTAACAAGAACATCAAGAAGATCGTTCAAAAGATGGTTGTAACCTACAAAGATTGGCACGAGATGCTACCCTTTGCTCTTCACGGTTATCGAACATCTGTCCGCACTTCAACAGGGGCAACCCCTTTCTCTCTAGTATATGGCATGGAGGCAGTTCTCCCCATAGAAGTAGAGATCCCATCAATCCGGGTATTGATGGAAGCTAAGCTTACCGAAGCTGAATGGTGTCAAAATCGACACGACGAACTGAACCTGATCGAAGAGAAGCGAATCACGGCACTATGCCACAGTCATTTGTACCAACAGAGAATGAAGAGGGCATTTGACAAAAAGGTCCGACCTCGTGTTTTCAGAAAAGGAGACCTCGTGCTCAAGAAGATACAATCATTTCTCACTAATTCTCGGGGCAAATGGACCCCAAATTATGATGGCCCCTATGTGGTCACGAAAGCTTTCTCAGGCGGCGCCTTGAGACTTGCAACCATGGATGGAGAGGAATTTGCCTATCCCACGAATGTTGATATAGTCAAGAAATACTTCGCCTAAAACTAAAAAAAAAAAAACGTCTCGGTGGATTGAAAACCCGAAAGGGCGGTCCAGGCAAAAGTTAGAGACATAAAAAGAATCATCCCGATGGATTGGAAATCTCATAGTATAATCCAGGCAAAAGTTAGGGATAATGGCAAGTAACTATGTTCAACAGAGGCAAGTCCCTCAGCAGCAACAACAGTTGCATCATCCATCGGAGGAAATCTCCCGTCAAAGGTCATCTTCGACAGAAGCTCAGGATGTCCCGAACTCAAAGTTGGTAGAAGGATAGTGGTCGTTATGTTTCAACATACCATATTGATCCATTTGGGACAATGGATTAATCCAAGAAGTTTGAGCAACAAGTCTCAATTCCATCTGCACCACAATTAGGGTTTTAAGGGAAAAGTCAACTGTAACTTTGACTTTTGACCAAGACATGCTCCCAAACCCTAATACATGATTGAATATACCCTATGACACCCATGGAACATGTCCATCAAGTTTGATTTAGGTCAAGGACATGATTTCCTGAAGAATTGCACAGTTTGGAATTCATCTGATAAAAAGTCAACTGTGCACAAAAGTCAACTTTGACTTTTTGAGATTTTTCACCAAAATGGATTTTTAACCCTAAAATGATGTTAATGTATGATTTGAATCATCATTCATCAAGAAAAATCAAGAAAAGTGAGATAACTTGTAAAAGGGGTAACCATAAAACTTAGAAATTTTTCTAAGTTAAAAATAAAGTGGCAAGGGTACCAACTTTGAAGGACCATAACTCCTAAACCACAAGGCCATTTTTTCTCATCCAAAGATGGATTTGTAGCCCTCATTATCACCTACAAAAACTTCAACTACAAGTCATTCCAATTCATTAAGGATTTTGAGTTGTGGAGTGATCAAAGTGGCTGAAAAGTGAAAATGTCACTTTTTCCAACACTTAGTGAAATTTTCACTAAGTCAGATTCTGCCTCACTTTTTGCCAAATGTAGGGGGATTTTTCACTTGGAATCAAAAGAGATCAAAACCAAACTTGTTCAAACAGTTGTTGTATCATGTAAGAGCTTTCCAAAATGGCCAAGAACATTGCCAAATTCAACTTACACCATGAGATATGACATTGGCAAGTTGCCTTGCTAAAATCTGTCAAGGCAAGGCAGAATTTGCAACTTTGGTCGATTTGCCAAAATCAGCCAAATTCAATTGCTCCTATCCACTTGGACACCTCAGAGGATTGAATCTAAAGGGGACAATCACTGAGCCAAGCCTCCAAAGTCCATGGAACAAGAAATAGCATGTTGAACCTAGAATGGCCAAAATAGGGACAAGACTTCAAATTTGGAATGAGGCATTCAATGGAACCATCAAGGTGGCATGGACTGAGCCATTCTCATCTGAAATTAGTCAAGACTTATCCAAGACCAAGGGGACCATAGCTCTGTGCCCTAACCTCTAGTCAATGGCTAGAGGAGACTTGCATTTCCATTGGCCAACATTGAGGAAACACCTGCTACAGTTGCCATTCACTGTGGATCCCAAAACAAACTTGCTCTACTATAAATAGAGCTCAATTGTGGTCAGTTTGAGTACACTAAAGCCATCTAACAGATGCTTTCCTCAAAATCTCTTCTTTCACTCCAATTTTGCCTTCTATGGCAAGTCACTATCGGGTTCTGAGTTTGAGAGCAATTCCAATCAAACCAATCACTCACACACCTCACATACATCACATATGAGCTGATCAAACACTTAGATTACTTCTGAAACATCAATTTCACAAAATCACCAGCTGGTTGCTCAAGGTTTTAACCAAAGGGCAGCTGAGGTATCACAAAATGATCCAGCCAATTTCAATCAAGTCCAACCATCCAAACACAATCCATAGGGTGTAGGGAAGCTGTTCAGATCATCACAACTCATATGTAACACCTCCAAATCAAAAATCACTTTGAACTTGCTGTCACGGCCTAGAGGTGAGCACATGCTTGGTCATCTCTCAATCTATGCATATTTCCTCGCACAATAATTTGGCCATATGTTCATAATTATGCATGGAATATTTTCCCTCAATTAATTGCATTGTTTGAATCGTGTATCAAAAATCCTAGCCTTCATGCAGAAATTAGGGTTCTTGAGGTCTCTTCGTGATTTCTTGTTGTATGTTTAATTTAAATGAAATTAAAGTACATAGACATGATCGTGAGGTTGAGACGAGCATAATGATATGTGGATTGCATGATATGATTACGTATTCATGGAGATTGGATAGAAAATGCAAATCTGAGAAACCAAGAACACGCGCGTGTTCTTCAGCTTGTTCTTGGCGCCTTTTTTCACAAATTCAAATATTTGAATTTTGTGATTTTGTTTAATTGATTCAAAAATTAATTTCTCTCTGAGTTTTAATGATTTTGAGTTGATTCTTTTTTTAATAATTCACAAAAATGTTAAAATATTTTATTTTAACAAAAAATCCCAAAAATATTATTTATTTCATTTAATTGATATTTTTGCAAAGAATTAATATTTTAATTGTTTTTGACATTTTAAATATTTTTTCTACATTGATTTTGCAACTTTTAATACTTTCTAATTATTTTGTAGGTCAATACTTAATTTTTGAAGCATTAATCCAAGATCACAATTTGTTTTCCATGTGTTAAACAATTTTTGATCATTTTAATTGAATTTTTATTCAATTAAATACATTTTGAAAACAAATTAGGGTTTTGTATTAATTCAACCCTCATAAATCATTTTCAAAACATTTTGGGCCTCTTGAGAGAGTGTAAGACCCATCCCCCCTTGTACAAAAACTTTTTGGGCCTCATTCATTGTATAAGTCCCTCTGTACAAGTAAACGGCGCGATCGTCGCCTTTTTAAAATAAACCTGGGCCTACCCTCGAGTAGTAAGACCCATTTCTTTTTCTTAAAACCTTTTTGGGTCTCTAATAGAGTGTAAGACCCAATCCTTTTTTTGACCAAATCATTTTGGGCCTCAGTATATTGTATAAGTCCCGATATCGTCAAAAACAAACGGCGCGACCGTCGCCCTTTTCAAAATAACCCTTGGGCCTCTCCTTGAGCTATAAGACCCATTAAAAACACTTTGGGCCTCTATTAGAGTGTAAGACCCAACCCCCCTTTTTAACCAAACAATTTTGGGCCTCACTCATTGTATAAGTCCCTCCGCGTTAAAAGAAAACCTCGGCGCGATCGCCATTTTTAAACGAAAAATCATTTGGGCCTACCCTCGTGTTATAAGCCCCACTCTTTTTCCTTTAAACCTTTTTGGGCCTCTTGAGAGAGTGTAAGACCCATCCCTTTGTACAGAAAACCATTTTTGGGCCCCAGTCACTTGTATAAGTCCCTCTGTACAAAGTCAAACAGTGCGCTCACTGATAAAACCCTGGGCCTCTCCTTGAGCTGTAAGCCCCAAATATTTCTTTTTCAAAGCACTTTCTCCTTTGATTTTGAATATACTGTTGTTTTCAGTCTTTCTTTGTTGAACAACTAACTAAACAACATGGAAGCACTCCAACCGAGTAAGTGGTTATCGCTTTGTTTACTGCTTTCATATTATAAACTGTATTGTGGGGCTGCTCACTGTAAGTCTCCTTTCAGAAACTCATATCTACTGTGTAATAATAGTATAGATATTTCGAGTTTCCCCGGCAACTACGTCTAGAACTAGGTGACACCGTTTCATTTATTTGTAGAAATAGACGCCTAGATCCCCAATAGGAGCACCAGATACAGTCTTCTCTTCGGCTGTCCTCCTTAGGAATCGTCAAGAAGCTCTACTCCCCAAGATGAATGTATTCTCCGTGAATGGCATCTTTGAGTTTCTTCCAAATTCTCGAACTTTCCTGACTTGATCTATTCCTTGTGGATAGCTTGCCTTGAATGTCTCGGAGTTTGGGTACCCACTACGGTCATAATCTTGGACCTTAACTAAGGAACCCTCTTTAAAAGCTAAAAGTCGCTGGATAGTAAACCTCGCACGTTTACCAGTGGTTTTTTATCTTTAAAAGAGTTATCTCTCCTAATGGAAAGGAGATGATAGACCCACGGGCTTCTTAAAAGCATCGGCCTCCTCTTGGGCATTATACAAGGACCCACAGGCTTCCTAAAAGCAACCCCGCCTCCTCTTGGGCTTCGTACAAGGACCCTACAGCTTCTTAGAAGTATTCACAGCCTCCTCTTAGGCTTCGTATAAAGATCTCTTCCTCCGGGAATGATAGCCTCCTCTGGGGCTTCGTACAAGGACCGATTCGGCTTATTAAAAGTTTCTAGCCTCCTCTTGGGCTTCGTACAAATTGTCCCGACGACCTCCTAGAGGTATAGGAACAGAACCTAGTCATCTGCATAGAACAGTCCTTTCATAGAGTCTACTACTGTTTCTCACAGCATAGTACAAAAGATAAAACTCTAGACACGGACAATCTAACTTCCTTGAGTCTCAAAGACATTCTCAAGCACTCTTCAAAAAAAGAAAGGAAACCCGTAGACTCGGACAGTCTAAATACCCTTTTGGATTTCCAGTTTCCTCAAAGGAAAGGAAACAACCCCGATCCTCAGATCTAACCCATGAGTACAGTGATGCTCATATAAGAACTGATTTTCTCTTTCAAAATCAGTATACTGGACCTGTCACTTAACTGACACAGTAACCCTAGCCTTCTCTTAGGCTTTGTACAATGATTCTCCCCAGCGGAGTCAAACAACGTTTTAGCCTCTCTCTCGGGCTTCGTACGAGACACATAAAGACTCCCTCGTCGAGTCAAACAAACAATAGCCTCCATCTCGGGCTTCGTACGAGACACATACAAGAGACTCCCTCGTTGAGTCAGACACCCTTTTCGCCTCCATCTCGGGCTTTATACGAGATACAAAAAGGTTCATATTGAGCCAAACAAATTCTAGCCTCCATCTCGGGCTTTATACGAGATACCAAAAGATTCCATCGTCGGGTCAAAAACTTTTAGCCTCTCTCTCGGGCTTTGTACGGGACACAAAATAGCCTCCTCTTAGGCTTTGTATAATGATTTTCCTAGCGGAAATTAGCCTCCTCTTAGGCTTTGTATAAGAAAACCACTGGTTGATCCAATCAACCTTTTAGCATCAAAGCTGTGCCTCGTTCACAGTACACAAACATCAAGAACTCCTTTCCCTTCATCTAATCGCTGTAAGCGGCAAGCCTCTGGATCATCTATATCCACGCCACTGTCCCTCTTTTAGCATGAGAAGTTCCTAAGGAAAGATGGCATTGCTCTACACTGAGTTAAAGTCTTCTCCTTCAGGTTAAAACCCTTTTCTTCGGAAATTATGGCATTGCTCGGATCCGCGCATCCCAGTTAAAGTAATTCTCCTTCTCCCCTCTTTAGAGATGACAAATTCTCTCTAAAACCGAGGTCTTTCAGCTTCACGTCTTGGGCTTTGAACAAGACACAAATAGACCTTTCAGCTTCACATCTTGGGCTTTGAACAAGATACAAACCACCTTTCGCTTCACGTCTTGGGCTTTGAACAAGACACCAAAACACCCATTTCCTCCCATAGACTAGGAGGAACTACGAACGCTCTAATTTCCCTGTTTCGGTAAACGGGAATACGTAGGCATAAGATCGAAAGAAAAGATCTTAGCGAGCACAATCAATAAAAAACCCAAATCCCAGATCTCCATCAATCAAAAGCAGTAATTCAAAAGCATCAGTCCTAACATCCTAATCCTTGTTCCCCGCCAGAAACCTTCTGCCCAGGTAAAAAGAAAGAAACAGTATTGGCGAAAATACAAATAACCAGTACAAAGGCCCCCCCACATTGATAGCATTCGTAACCTAACAGCCCGCTGTTTAAACTCAGTATGCAAAGCAGGGTTAATTGAAGACATCTATTTCCCTTCCTTATTCAGCTCACAATAGGATAAAAAATGAATCGACCTGTAGTCAAAGCTCAAACCGCAGAGAGCGACCAACGCTTAAGAACCGCGTCCAAAATCGCTCGCTACACCTATCACACCGAAACAATAATGGTGTGTGAATCAGAGCACGTGTGATTTTAAGGTTTCCTCTATTTTTTGTAATTTCTTCTGATTTAGTGTTTGTTGCTTCAGGTTTGGTTGTGTTGGCTCACGTTGATGGATGGGGATGCGCGGAAAACTCAATCGGATCGAAATTTCATTGGTGAACAAACGATTGTCTATTTGTGGCTTCGACGTGGATGGAAAGGGGTAGACAGAGAAGGAGGTTGTTTAGGTATGAGTTCCATTAAATGTTGAATGAGGTACTATACCTTCAGTATATTTTTTTTGGTTATTTATACAAATTGAAACTGATAAACCCTAATCCCAAATTTTTCGTTGATTTTAATGACAGGGATATAGTTGTTGATGTCATATATTAGTTACATAGAATGTTTAACGAGGTACTACATCTTCGGTTGCTTTATTTTGGTTTTTCATGCAAGTTATACTCAGATTTTTAATAATTGTGTTGTTTTGTAATTATATATATATATATATATATATATATATATATATATATATATATATCACAATCAACGTTAATCTTTGGTCCGTGTTGATGCAGCCATTTCAACATATGATAGAAGGAATACCCATGGATGTAAACATCTCAATATACATTAAAGAAATTATCATCATCATCGTCGCAGTCACCGTCGCCCTATATTCACGTAGGAATTGTAGCCTGTCCTGCCATCAAACCTTGGATCAGGTTAGAAGATTTAACCCACCTCCAAATTACTGCTACAGGTATGTTACTCACTGGGTCTTTTCCCGAAGGCCTGTAAATAGAAAATGGCTATAAATATTCGCTCTCTAACTATATTCTTGAATATTAACATTGTTATTTTGTTTTCAATTAATTTCAATATTGATACTGTAACTTTTTGGACCATCTACAGCTTTTGAAAAAAAATTCAACTCTTTCGTGTCTTGAGCCTGCATTTTTACTTTCTGTTTCAAACCTTTTTTACCATAATGTTACTTTGTTACCACTTGGCTTAGTTCGTGCTCAATAAAACAAAGTATGTGGTGTAGCCAAAGTATTATGGATATTGCTGATGAGAAGCAATAACTGCTGTGGAAGTAGAATGTCGAACAGAAATGCCTTAACTTTGTAAAATGTGGCTGCAGCATGGTGAATTATGTCCTTTTGTCCTTTCTAATCATTACCTAATTGGTTGTGAATTGTGTCCTTTTGGACTGCTTGGTACAAAACGTGATGTCATTGTTGCATCATGATTTTTATGAAGTACTATTATGTTTGAGCTTCTCAGTATGTAGGAACCATTGAATTCGAGTTCTTACATCTTCAGTTCAAGAACAAAAACCAGCCATTGATGGACAACCTGTTTTCCTATAGGGCCGAAAACCATCCTTTTAAATGCCACTACTTCTTCTGCAGAATGGCCATGTTGGGTTTATGTTATCATGCTATCATGCCGAGGTTACATATGATCCTCACACCGACACCTTCCAAGCAACGTAACTGAACATGATTCGCACTAATCATATGTTTTTCTGATGTATCCATTATGTTGCTATAGTTCATAGAAATGTAAATTATACCAATTTTCATCTGAAGAGTTTCCACAAGGAAATTAATCAATAAAAGTTAATTAAAATGAGGGATTTTGATTTTGTGTTGTTGTGGTTTATATAGTTGTCTGTTACAGGTATCCGCCACATGGAAGAAGGCCTGCAGCAGTAGAGCATGGCATCCAATGGGAAAGACTAAGAGCACCACCTGTCGATAGTCCTTCGCACGATCTTAATATCGTTGATTGTCTACATGATTTGCATCCTGGTGATCACATAGAGATTCAGTGGAGGAGAAACAAAGATTTCCCTTACGGTTTGTTCCTTTATTCAACATATTCTTAAATCTTTACTTATTTATTTCTCTGGGTGGAGTAAGGTTGGTATATTTACACCAAAATAGGATCCAAATATAAAACTTTGATAAAAATCACTTCTTCAATCTTAATTATGTATTTCCTTTTACATATACCCTTCTTGTGATAAGATTCTATTAGTGGTTTCATGAGATCAATCTTTATTAGTGTTGTTTATAAGCTGTTTTTTTAATGAAACTTGAATTTGTTTTAAATATGATATCAATTATGAACTATACTTCAAAAACATGATTTAATACATATGTTTGAGTGATGATGTGTATGACGAATTGAGATGGTTGATAGGAATGATATGATGAATTGAATTTGATGGAATAGTTGAATGAGATGATATTTGTTGAATTGAAATTGGAACATGTATAATGATTGTGGTTGTTTATGAACGGTAATGTGATTTAGAATGTGAATGAATTGAAAATTGCTTGGGCAATGAAACTTGAATTTGAAACAAAAATGGACTGAAGTGAATTATTGTGCAGGTATGGTTGATTAGATTTCAGCAGGTGCGTCATGGCAGTGTGTGACGAGGCTGGTAGAATCAAGGTAGTTGCTGTAAGATCAGGTTTGTTCAGAAATTCCTTGCTCCTCTAAATTAAAGTGTAGTTTTGAGTCTGGGTTGTTTTGACATGGAATGTGTTGAAATTCAACATGATGAACATACTGCCTTGGATTCAAAATGGTTAGAATAAAAATTGGAAACTTGACTTTAGGAATTGCCATTTGAATTGGATAGGAGTGCTTGAAGCGTGAGACTTGAAACTAAACTTTGAGTTTAAAATTGGATGAAACTTGAATTTTGATTGGAAATGAAACTTGAATGAATTGTGTTATGTGTATGTAGCTTGAATGGAATTGTAATGGATTTGAAATTAGGTTTGCTTGAATAAAGTTAGTTTGAAATGAAATTTGAATTTGAACTTGCATTGAGACTTGAATGGGTTGAATTGGAATTGAAGTGAATTTGAATTTTGAGGTTTTACAAAATGTAGAAGAAGTTGTGCTAAGATTGACGAAGGCGCAGAGTTTCTATTGGTGTTGAAATCGTACATCATCCAAAAAATTTGATTATTGAGGAACCAACTTATGGGCTTCATAGTACTTAAGCTTTGCAATTTATTGATATGCTCAAGGTTATGGCTGAAACTAGGGGAGAACTATAACACTAAGTATTCATCAACCTGGTTTCAGAATTGTGAACCTGTTCAATTCATTGTTGTTTTGGCTTTTCGGTTTTCCAAGGTCAGTTCCCTCTGCCTTTAATGTGCAGTGATATCACACACAATAATTTGCAAATTAGTGGTAATCTTGACCATCATCAATATTTATTATTTTACCTTTATATTTTCCACTATTATAGTTTCAAGAAAATAAATGCATTTGCATTACCAACATCAGGGAGAAGCTAAGGAGGCCTTTGCCAAACTATATAAACCTCATGCTTTTCTCACTAAAACAAATAAATCAACAGAAACCTATCATTATTTCTATGTCGACCAACAACGTACTCAAGGTTGCACAGCCCTCCTAGGGTCTTACGGTGGCTGAGATACAAACTGTTACGGCTTTGCAACACCCATGTCAGGTCGAACAACATCAACAGGTTCGGATCCTACATTACGTACTTCATTTTTCAATAACTACATACATGTCTCTGTTTTTTCTTTCTTCCTCTTTCAATAATTTTTTTTACATCGGCAGATGCAACACAATGTCGAACCTCTTGTCCAGATAACACAGGTTGCTGACAACCAACCACTTCCGGGCCTTCAACCACAAACCGACTACCACCGCCCTCTACCACACCAACAACCTCCCCAAGTACAACAACATCAGCACGCCCAGCCGGTACGACTCTGTTTCATCCTGGTTCTGTTTGCCGTTTTTTTACTGCATCAACCTTATTTGCATATGTTCAGGGTAATACACCTTAATGAAATTTCATGCCATTGTCTGTTCTATTTCCTCTTCATGTCACATGACATATTATGTTTATGTTCATTTACTGGTTATTTTCCAACAGGTTCCTCAGGCCCCTGCTGTTCGACAAAGATGAAAGAGGAGAAGAATCAGGACATCAGGAATAATTGGTAGAAGGATCCGAGAATTTGATTCAGATGATGGTCAAGAGCCGGACTACGAAATTGTTGATTCTGATGATGACGATGACCAAGACTACACCTGGGACAACTATTTGACGGTGAGGAGTTTTAGATTTAGTGATTAAGTTTGATGGAACATAAACCGAATTCTTCTTGGGTAATTTAATATGTTTTTTTGTCTTCTTAATGTAATGTACATTAGTGTTTGTACTGACCTCTTTCTAAAGTTAATATATGTTGTTTTCAACTTTATCTTTAAGAATGCTTCATACATAAAATATACTCTTGATTTTGTAAATTGATTTTAATCAATTATATTACATAGTGTTATTTTTAGAAACCTGACTAAGTTTACTATAGATTCATATATTATTACAATTATTATCAAAACAAATAATATTATTTATTATTTTTATATACGGAAATTTGAAGTAATTGATGAAAAATTTGAATATTAGCGGGAACACGGAGTTACTGATCGATACATTGAATATTTACGGAAACATTAACTTAGAGATCAAAACATTGAATATTAACATAAGCATTAACAAACTGAGGAAAATGTTGAATATTAACGGGAATTTGAAGTTATTGATAAAAAATTTGAATATTAACGGGAAAACAAAGTTATTGATTAAAATATTGAATATTAACATAAGCATTAACAAACTGAGCAAAATGTTCGAATATTAACGGGAATTTGAAGTTATTGATAAAAAATTTGAATATTAACGGGAAAACAAAGTTATTGATTAAAATATTGAATATTAGCGGGTACATAATTACTTATCAAAATATTGAATATTAACGGAAATATGATTACTATCAAAATATATGGACTTTATATTTTAAAATTGTATTCTCTCTTATAACATTATTGTCTTATTTTAAAATCATATTATTTATGATATTTTGGTTTACTTTTCATCAACTACATTTATTACTATTTAAACTTAAATTTAATATTATTCTTAACAACTTTTTTCATAAACGGGAAAATCTTTACTTTTTAATTCATATATATTTATAATTAATGTCAAAACATAAATAATTTGTTTATTTAAATATTTTTATAAGTGGAAACAAGTTTATCATTGATTCAAATATATTTATAAATATTGTCAAAACAAAAATATTATTTATGTACGGGATAAAATACTTCATCTATTGGGTGAATCATTTTAATTCTTTTTTAATTTAAAACTACATTTTTAATTTTTCGTTTTTTTTTCATAACTTAACTGGTGATGTGTGCGCAGTCCACACCAGAACCCGTGCGGACGCACGGGTTTCCCACTAGTTGGTATAAAATGTAAAAATTTAAAAAAAATGTAACAAATCGATTTTTTTTTTACTTAAACGGAAAAATAGCCGTTCAAATAAAATATGGAGGTGTCAGTTGTATCACTGTGGTGCCAAGTAAATTCCTTGTTTTATGTTGATTAAAGAACTCTTTTGTCCTATCCCGTTTTTCTTTTATTTATTTATTGGTTTATCTACTCATTTTATTTTTATGCTATTTTCATATATTTTAGTTTCTTACATATGGCTATTTGAAGAAATATGATTGAATACATTTTTTTATATATATTAACATTGATGTGGTATATGCCTTCAAATCTCTTACATTTTAATGGATGAAAATTAAATTTGTTTGCTAAGATTTTGTCTCACCAGCGAGGTGTCCTACAGGGCCTACGAGATGGATGTAAAAGTCTTTTATGAGTATTTTGGTTCTGCATCATCTACCAAACAGATGGGCTAACAGACAAGGCGCCTATAATATTGTTGCAATGGGCACGAGGCATCTGAGGCGGGTGACCTTGATCTTTGAAATAAATATGAATTTTCACATTCATTGTTCGTGGCTAATCTTGGAAGATCAAAATAGAGAATTTTTAGGAACCAAGCTTAATAGTTGAGTGATTTTGGAGAGAGTTTTATTGGGCTGAGAAAGACATTACAAACACTTTTGTTAGTAAGATTCATTAAAGGAATGATATAAGCTTTTTCTTGTTTCTCTTAGGATCTTCTTGTGGGATGATAAAGAGTAAGTTGTAGAAATTATGGATTGTTCCCGGAGAACATGATAAGTTAATTTCTTAAAACTTCTTTGTAACTCTTGTAACGACTTTTATAGTGGATCAAAGAGTTTCTATTTTCTCTAAACATATATTAGTTTGATTTGAACAAGGTAAGAAAATATTAATGTCTTTGTCTCTCTTCCTCCTTTATATTTACTTTGGTTTGTTTGTGTAGATGCTCTATACAAAGGGTTATCCTTATTGCTTGAGGTTGTTTGGTTTGATTGAATTTGTTATTTTCTCCATGTAAACTATTGTTCTTATTGACTTGAACCAGTGTTTTCCGAACACCTCATATCAACTGACATCCATTGTGGGAGTAATATGGATAAAATATTTCAAGTTAGCATAAAGAGTATTAAATGAGAGACCGATAAGTTTTATGAAGACAACAAATTAGGTTTGTAGAATGTGAGGATGAAATAATTTTAATTAAACAAAAATGTGTGTATGTGTTGAAGGGTAAGATGTTGATTCTAACAAGCTTAACATAAGATGAGAAGACTGAGATGATGGATAAGAAAATGAGTGTAATTATTCTATGTCTTGAAAATAAAGTGTTGAGGGAAGTTGCAAGGGAAAAGACCCACAACAAAAATGTGGATGAAACTCGAATAGTTGTATATGACCAAGTATTAATTCATGGGTTATGTTTGAAATAACAACTCTATTAGTTTAAAATGACGAAATTGATAAATCAAAGTATAAGTGCTTCAATTGTCATAAAATTGGGCACTTTAAGAAAGATTGTCCAAATAATGGTGGTAATGATAATTGTGTTCAAATTACGGTTGCCTCAAATGAAGGTTATGAAAGTTTGGGTGCACTAGTGATAACTAGTTTTAAAATTGAAAAAAGAGTTGGATCATGGACTATGGATGCTCTTATCACATGTGTATGAGGAATTTTAGACCATGAAGTTGAAAGAAGGTGGATAATGACCTATAAGGTCTAAGGTATGTGTTGTGTTCGTCTAAAAATGTTTTGCAACCATGAGCTTCTTCTTCACAATGTGAGGCATGTTCTCATACTTATGTGAAATTTAGCACCTATATGCATGTTTGATGGAATATGTTATTGTATTATAATTGAACATGACATGTTAAGAATTTCACCAGGTGCATTGATTATTGTTTAAGGGGATTTAGAAGAATCTGATAGATGAAATATAATATACAAATCATTTGTACCAAGCTTTAGGGGATTGTTTACGAACATAAAGTGATTTACGCATGAGACAAACATGATTTGGACATGTCGGATCCTTGAACCCCAACCGTTGATACATGTAGACTACTTATTTAAGTTCACCATGTAAGAAAGGAATTTTAACATCTAGTTGAAGCACTATATATCTCTGTGTATCTTTCCCTTTCCCTATCTCTTTTACTTTACAAGCATTCATTCATTTATCCATTAATGTAAACTAGATGTTTAAAAAATAATTTTTTTCACATTTGTTTATACTATATTCGATTAATTCAACTCAAATTAACCCGTTGTTTATTTGTTTTGTTTATTTGTTCTGTTCGGCTTAAATTTTACCACAAAAATGTACAATTCAATCAAAATCAATTCATATATTTTTTATTGATTTGAGTACGGTGATAAAATTTCCCTTTTAATGTGGACCAATGGATCGGCCATAGGTGACGACTAGGGGTGTGTAAAAAAACTGGTTCACAAGAACCAAATTTAAAAATGTGGTGCACCAATTTCAAAAGTCCATATTATTTGGTTTAAAAACTAGTCCAAATTTATTTTACTAAAACTATAAAAAACCAATGTCCACTTTTTAAAACCAATACATAAATGGTTTGATTGGGATCAGCAGACCCGACACTCAAAGCATAATGCGTGACCTTTTGTTTGGACGGCACTATAAACATCGATAATTCTATTGAAACTGCAACTATGGGAACTCTCGATCGAGTCTTATCTTAGACATTGACTTAAAACACCCACTAATATGTAATTGGTTTTCATCATATACTTTACTGTCATAATCAAAATCAAACTTACCATGCCCAAAAGATGGTGGATAAACAAATAATTTCCAATTTTTTAAAGATTTTTTTCAGTTCAACTGTTCTATTCTACCATAGACAGCAGACAATAATATTCAGAATATGAAAAAAATATTAAAAATAATATATTTTATTTGGTTAAAAATGGAAATGGTTATTAATTTCAAAAATGGTTGGATGGAGTTAAAAATAAGTTGTTGAATTGAGAATTAAGTTTTAATCAAAAACAAATTTGAGAGAAATTTGGTTTTAAAACTGGTCCAAACAAAAACTGGTTTTTTGGTGCAAACCGGTTATTAATCAAACTGATCCAAATATAAACCAGTTTTAGAAAAATAAACCAGTTTTGTTAAAATGATTTTAAAAACCAAACTGATCTATATATTTAATTTAATTTGATTTAGTTTTAGAACCATGCAAACCTCAAGTGACGACCCATTTTTACAACCCATGTTTTCCTTGATACCAACAAAAAAAACTCGTATTTTTCTCACAGCAACGCCGCTGCAAAAGGACCTTACGCCGCTCCCGTCCGTCCAACTCAAAGCAGCGCCTCCCGCACTTAGAAAAACGACATTCATCTTCTTTTCATAAATCAACGCGATTTTAAGACTTCAGTGTGCCTCTTCCATCAACACCACCGAGTTAGAGCTAGAAGAATGGACGACGAGACGGAGAAAGAAATTATTTTAGATAACAAAGAAGCAGAAGCAGCGATACAGAAAAAGCACTTATCAATGCTAGATCGTCTCTCCAAACGCCAACAATCCCGTTCAACCAGCTCCTCCGAACCTTCCACCGAATCAACTTCCTCCTTCCTCTCCCGCTTCTCCCAACTAAAATCCTCCATCGAGTCTCATCTCGCCGACTCCCAATCAATTGCTTCCGATCCATCTCAGCTCAAACCGCACTTCGACAAAATCTCCGAATCAATCTCCGATTTGGAAAAACTCGTCGCTCAAAGCTCCTATTTTCTTCCTTCTTATGACGTTCGATCTTCCCTCAAAACCGTTTCCGATTTGAAACGTAGCCTTGATAATCTCAGCTCCGAGCTTATACCGAAAAAGAAATTCTCGTTCAAGAATAAGGCTATTAAGAAAGAGCGAGATTCAGTTGTTCCAGAATCCAAACCGGTTCGTGATTCTGTTCAACCGAGCTATGTGGCGCGTGATTCTCCAGGGTTTAGGAACAAAACCGGTGAGGTTTTGGTTGGGGAGTTTAAAGAATCGGAGATTGGGGAATTCACGATTTCGGATCTTGATTCTTGTGAAGTGAGGATTATTGGTTGCATTAGGGCGCTTTTCATTCATAGATTGAAGGAATGTAGGGTTTACGTCGGGCCAGTGACGGGATCAATTCTGATTGAAGAAGCTGAGGGATGTGTTTTCGCCATTGCCTCGCATCAGATTCGGATTCATGGTGCCAGGAGAAGTGATTTCTACCTTAGGGTTAGGAGCAGGCCTATAGTTGAGGATTGTAATGGTGTGAGATTTGCGCCTTATTGTTTGAGTTACCGGGGGATTGAAGAAGATCTTCGCGGTGCTGATCTTGATGCGGAGACTGGAAATTGGGCCAATGTGGATGATTTCCGGTGGCTACGTGCGGTGCAAAGTCCGAATTGGTCGATTTTGCCGGAGAATGAGAGGGTTGGGATTGTTGATATATCTAATTCGGAAAGTATGAAGGAGGAAATTTGATTTGAGTTGTAGAGCTAGTGTTTTCAAGATTGTTTATTTTCATTTTATTAGCTTGTTGATATTATAACTATGAGAGCCATTTGATTCTTCTTCATCCTTCTAGGAATACTCTTATCAGATTTTTGATGTTGAGGTTAATTTGATTTTTGAAATACAAATGGTTTTGGATGTGTTTCTCTTTCATTGTTATTTATTTTTGCATAGGAAACCAAGTATTTATGTTCGTCTGCATGCTTTTGTGTTAGTCAATTCAGGAATCACTGCATTTGCATCTATGTTACAAATTCCTCGGCTACAAACATAGGGTGGATTATTTATCTTAGGCCACAATCCCTTGTATGGTTAATCACTTTGTCATCCATAAGCTATTTTTTTTACATGGCTCGAATTACTTCAATATATGATAGATTTGTAATGTTGGCACTCACCAGATACCTTTTAGGGTAAGTTTTCTTTTGGATGAGCTCAAGATAGCTTGTTCAATGGATCCAATATTTCTCTTATGTTCACTGTTTCCATACCTACTTGATTTTCTCCTCTTCATTAACCAAATTGAAATAGGGATGTGTTCTATGCTGTTAGTGTTCTATCTCATGGTTCAATAATTCATAGTTTAAAAGGACAGAGTCACAATTTGAATCAGTTCTAGTTTTTGGGAAAGATTATTTAAGTTGTTGTTTGCTTTCTAATCAGGGTTGTATCATCTAATGATCCCGAGTCATGGTATGCCAAGTACTGAAGAGTGGAGACACTTAGTTGCATATGATGCTTGATTAGCTTTCTGCTTAAGCAATAATCTTATATTTTGGTATGATAGTGTTGTATAAGAAAATGCATATGATAAATAATGTATTGTGCATATGATTATTTAAGTTATCGCTTTTTTTTTTGGAAATCTTGGTATCCGGCCTTGCGACCGACTAATCCAAGAGGGACCAATACTCACCGTCCACTAGCAGGGGCCCCGTTTCAAGCCAGAGTAAAGCTCCGTATGGACTAGCCCACACAAGAGTTGCTTGCACCTAGTAGGATTCGAACCTGAGACCTTGAGAGGAGCACACTCTCAAGACCCAAGCCTCCACCACTAGGCCAACCCTTGGGGGTTTAAGTTATCGCTTTCTAATATCCTGTTGGAATGTTAGTGAATCCAATACAATAGTGCCAATTTTTGGACCTAAAGATGCATGACCGGTCAACTTTTGTACTCAAAATTGTCATTCTCCCTGAGATTATTGCACATGAAACTTGTGGTATACTTTTATTGGTGTTGTTCTTAATAGTGATTGTTATTTAGGAAATACGCAGGTCCTTTGCTCAATGACATATTTGGTTCCATTAGTGGCATTAACAATAGTGTGAAGCCAATAATTATTCATATAGCAGCTGGCTTTATGATATCTTATATATATATTTGGTTGTGCAGACTTATATGATTCATATTATTTCATGTTTTAAGCAACGCAGCAGTTTACTATTCCATCTAATCATTGTTAAGTGTGTTGCCAAATGCTGGAACAGTGCTGTGAAGTAATGGAGATTCTGTGAGAAGCCAAATCTGTTATGACATGTTCTGTTATGATTGTATTACATAGTGGGATTTTCATTGATTATCTAACTAAATTGAGTGTATTATGGGTGGAGCTAGTGCAATTGTTGTTCACGATCTAGAAAATCAGTCACAGAACAAGTTATCGGGAGTCGCAGAACGGTTCGCTCTCTTTAAGATGTTTAGCGGCACTGCCAAAAAATATGCAAAACAATCAAACTATTGCACTGCCTTCAGGATAAAACAGATCAGTTCAATTTTAAGATAATTATTTGCACGAAATGTGATCGTTCCAAAAATGCACCTTCTGATGGTGTTGAAACCATTTAATTATGGTGTGAAAACCACTTGTATATGAATAAACTAGTTGCAGATGGCACAAGCAAGCAAGCCACTAGAAAAAAAACAGAAAAATAAAATAAAATAGATGAAGTGAATGTGAGAGAGGAGAGAGAATTCATAATGCAAAATTCTGGAGTGAGTTGCAAGTGATGGGAAGGACCCTATTTATAGCCAAAGATTTGACTCGAATGGAGAGACTTTGTGGAAGGAAAAAGTGGAGGAAATCATGGAAGAGTGAAACCGACTCAGTCAAAGTAGTCGTTATTCACTTGATCAGCAAGGAAGTGGGGAGACTTGGTCGGCAAGGCAAAACGTGGTCAACAATTACCATTAATTAATTAATAAGTGATAAATTTGTAATTTAATTACGATACACCATTTAATTAATAATTAATTAATTAATTAATATTACACACAATTAATAAATGAATTAATATTAAATAATATTTTTCATCAATTAGGTTACCAAAAAAATATTGGATCAACACCCAAGCCCAAGACTGGACCAATCCGAGCTGAGTCGGCCGGATGACGGGCGCGCGTGTGTTATATTTCATGGTAGTGTGTTCTCACCCAATCACAAAATTGGGTATCCCATGAGGCCCAACCCAATTTGTTCATTTGGAATATATATAAACACTACTAAAGTGTGCTCTCCCTCCTATGTGGGACTTTAATGAACCTTTTCAAATTCACTAACACACTATATCTCATACTTGTGTTCATTTATTGTCAACTTAATTCCATTAACTTCTTCCAAGTCTCCACTCCAAGTTATCATCTTTCCAAATATTCTAACAATCCCCCACTTGAATTTAAAAGGTGATTTTATAATGAACGTCAAACATTTATAAGATTATGCATAAGCAAAGGTATCTACGACTTGAACCTCTGCGTAGTAGGTAGGATTTTGATTCAACAAGAATGACACCATTTTCTTGAACCCTATCTTCGACATCAAACTCACACACAACCTTTTCTTAAGGTGTATTCTAATAGACCGTGCTTTAATGGACTTGCATGTGTATCCTGGTTTGGTGAAAACTATAGGAATTATGCCTCGAAATTTCATATGAACCGACCTAAGTTCCACAAACACATAGGTGAGTCTATCAAGAGTACTCATGTAGCCTAGATACTCCCTCATACATAGTGTATATCTCATTAAGAGTTTATATTATCTCATCCTCTTATTGCTTCAGGATTCATGCTTATCTTATTTACTTTATCATGATCACCTCATATTGCTCACAACTTGTTATTATCCATTGAACCTATTTCTTGGGATCTCCAACCATTTAGGTCGGGTTTCCATCATGAGCAACTCATTTTTCTATAGGAATTAGTCCCATCTTATTGGATGTATTATAGACTTTCTCTCTAGCTAATCCTTTTGTCAAAGGATCTGCTAAATTTTCATCAGTGCATACATGATCCACTCTTACATCTCCTTTAGAGATGCAGTCTCTAACAATGTTGTGCTTTTTTCTAATTTAACGTCTTTTACCATTATAATAACGATTCTCAATTTTTGTAATAGCCGCGATACTATCACAGTAGATCAACATAACTGGCATAGGGTTTTCCCACACATGGGATCTTAGATAGAAAACATCTTAACCAACTTGCTTCTTCACTAGCAGTTGGTAATGCTATAATCTCAGGCTTCATCGTGGACTGAGCCAGCTCCTCTAGATATATTAAATATATAGCCACTATTTGCTTTGGAATCATCTGATTAGATACTCCAATCTGCATCACTGTATCCTTCAAGTACAACAGGAAATCTCTGATAATGCAAACCGAGATTTACGATTTTTTTAAGATACCGCATAACTCGCTCAATAGCTTACCAATGCTCGCTACTCGGTATACTAGTAAACCTACACAACAATCTTACAACCTATGCAATTTCGGGTCTAGTACAATCAGTGACATACCTAAGACTACCAATAATGCTCGGATACTCTGTTTGTTTGACACTTTCACCTATGTTCTTAAACAGTTTCATACTTGGATTGTATGGTGTGCTCGCAAGTTTATAGTCAAATTAATTATATTTCTTTAAGATATTTTCCACACAATGTGATTGATCCACAAAAATTACTTGTTCGGATCTCGTGATCTTGATACCAAGGATCATGCTTACTTCTCTGAGGTATTTATATCAAAGTTATTGCACAACAATGATTTCACATCATTAATGGTCTAAATGTTTGATCCAAATATAAGTAGATCGTCTACATAGAGAAATATTATAGAGCATATGCGATTCTCAGATTTGTAATAAACACATTTGCCACTTTCATTCACTTTGAACCCATTAGATATCATTAAGTTATCAAACTTTGCATGTCATTACTTAAGAGCTTGTTTTAGTCCATACATAGACTTGTCTAACTTACAGACTTTGTTTTCTTATCCATGGATCACAAACCCTTCTGGTTATTCCATATAGACTTCTTCTTCTAAGTCACCATTTTAAAAAGTTGTTTTAACATCCATTTTGTATGCTATTAAGTTATAAATATCAACTATTGAAATAAGTACCCTAATAGATGTAATTATAGTGACTAGAGAAAAGGTGTCGAAGAAATCTATATTTTATCTTTGTCTAAAACCCTTGGCTACAAGGTGAACCTTTTACTTATCAATAGTTCCATCAGGTTTTAGTTTCTTTTTCAAAACCCATTTAAAACCGATTGGTTTGCAACCAGGAGGAAAATATACTAAGTGTCAGGTCTTGTTAGATTCTAGTGATTCTATCTCATCATTAATAGCTTCTTGCCATAAATTTGCATCCAGAGATGACAAGGCTTCTTGAAGATTTGTTGGATCTTCTTCTACATTATAAGCCGCATAATCGGGCCCATAGTCTTTAGCAACTCTTACTTTTTTACTTTGTCGAAGTTCTATTTCTACACTGTTGTTGCTTTCTGTGCTTCTTATCACAGGAATGTGACTCGATTGACTGCCCCAACTATTTCTCGATTTGAAAGGAAATTTGTCTTCATAGAATTTAGCATCATTTGATTCTATGATCACTTTTTCATTTAGGTCATAAAACATATATGCCTTACTGTTTGTTGCATACCATTTGAATACACATTCATAGGCTCTACTAGCGAGTTTAACTCATTTTGGGGCCGGAATTCTAACATAAGCCATACAGCCCCAAGTCTCAAATAAGACAAGTTTGGTTGTCTTTTCTTTTATATATTATAAGGAGAAATCTTACTTTTTGACTAGGGAACACTATTCATGACATAGCAAACAGTCAATAAAATATCCCCCCACCGCGCAACACCAGAATTCATAATAATTGCAATAACAAGTTCATTAAGAGTTATATTCTTTCTTTCTTCTTTGCCATTCATTTAAGGAGAATATGGAGCACTCTCATGTATAATTCCATGTTTTATATAATAATCATTAAATAACTAAGAATCGTATTCAGTTCTCCTATCACTACGAAATCTCTTAATCTTCTTACTAAGTTGATTCTCAATTTTAGATGCATACATCTTAAACATGTTAAACACTTCACTTTTATTCTTCATTAGGTATACATAAGTTTAATCAGAACAATCGTCAATAAAAGTGATAAAATAACGTTTACTATTTCTAGTTAAAATTCCATCAAATTCACATATACCTGAGTGTATAAGATTCTTCCTAATTTATAAGAAAACCAAAAACAAGATTCTTCCTAATTTCAGGAACATGCATGACGTCCTTTGTAACACCCCATTTTAATTTATTTAATCGTCGTGTGTTATTTTATTTGTTTGGCCTGTTTAGGGTGTGAGCAGTTGAGCGCGGAGGCGTAGTGTCCTTAACGGCTTGTGATCAATAGAGCAATTGGAGAACTCTGAAGAGATCTATTATTTAATGAAAGAGACAAATCAATAATTATTAGTCCAAGAGAGTATTTTAAGGTAACTCTAATAATTGACCAATTATTGGGTTGAGATGACAAAATATCAATTGGAGGTATTTTACCCTGTTGGATTATATTATATAATAAGTATTATATATATATATATATATATATATATATATATATATATATATATATATATATATATTTGTTAGAAAAGAAAGAAAAAGATAGAAGAAGAAGAAGAAGGAAGAAGGGAAAGAAGAGAAGGAAAAGAGAGAAGAGGAGGAAGAGGAAATTGAAGAACATCTCTGTTTCAATCGCGATTAATAGGGTAAGGGTGAGAAGTTCCAATTATAACTCGATTGTATATGTATATGCATGTGTTTGTTTGGTTGGATTTTGGGTGAAATGTTAGAATTTTAACGTTTGTTAAAAATGGTAAATTGAGTGGAAATCATGATTTAAGGTTCCTAATTATTGATATCTGATAGATATAGGTTGCTGAGCATTTAATTGGTAGTATACTGATGGTTAGATGAGATTTGGAGAGGAATTGGGTGAAACCCGTAGCAGGAATTATGCAGGAAAATTCTGGGTATTCGCCGCCCATACGCGTAATTGCCAAGGCAATACGCGTATTGGGCAAGCCATTACGCGTATGGCAAGGGCGATACGTGGGCGTTACGCGTATGGAACCCTTTTTACACGGCCTTCTGATGAAACACGTAATGGTACGCGTATGGATCTGGACAATACGCGTATGGGGGTAGGCAATACGCGTATGGCCAGCGAGAGTGCATAATTTTTCCGTTTCGCGATTCCTTTCTCGATTTCGCATCCGATGCGGTTCCTTTTTGGTCTGAGAGGTTGAGATAGGTGTCAGAACTTGTTTAATTTAGGAATGGTAGTAAAAATGATTTAAAAATGGAATTTGGATGGATTAATTAGATAATTAACTAATTAAGGCCTCGGGAGGTATTTTCCTTAATTGCGTGTATTATGATGCATTGAATTGAACAAGTTGTGGTAATACTATTGTGTATTACGGTGAGTATGTATCTCACGTGTGATCAGGAGGATCGTGTAAATGTATAATTGTTATTATACATGTGTTTTATGCATCATTTGTGTCGTGCATTTCATGTTGTGTCATGTGGAGATAAATCATTGCTCAGGAGGAGTGTATGTGATTTATCCGGACTCCAGTGTGGAGTTGTTGTGGAGATAGATCATTGCCAAGTAGAGGTGTATGTGATCTATCCGGGTTCTATTATGAATTGGGTTCAATTGAATGAACCATATTGTGGAGACAGCTAGGTGGGAATCCATGATGGGTGCCTAGTATTGTCCGGACTCCAATGTGGAGTTGTTTGGAGATAAATCATTGCTCAGTGGGAGTGTATGTGATTTATCCGGATTCGATTAAGAATCGGGTTCAATCAAATGAACCATGGGTGTGGTACCACTCGCACTGCATTGTGTCATTGAGTCACATTGCGTTATTATGTCTTTGTTGAATTATGAATGAAGGTGACAAGTGTGTCGTGAATGTGTGCACATTATGTGTGATTGCTTGATTACTATTCCTTAACATGTATTTTAATGCTGTGTTGTTGCATGTTGTCGTTGTTGGTGCAATCATGAAATAGGGGTCGTACTTGACCATGAAACAGGGGTCGTTGGTGTGATCATGAAATATGGGTCATACTTGATCATGAAATAGGGACGATTGTGGTACCGCATGCATAGAGTCGTTATGTCGGTCTCTGTGCATTTGCATAAGTTGTTACAAACGATTATGTGTTGAACTTGTGAGTGGTTTTGATAAGTTGATATTTCTGGTGATTGATGCATTAATTATTGATGTTATGCTTGTATTTCAAGTATATGCTTGTGGTGAGAATATTTATGCATTTGGAATTATATGTTTACATATCATTATGCAATCTTGATTATGTTGTTATTTCTCACCCTTCTGCTGGAATATGCTTTTATGGCATAGTGCAGATTGGCCGCTGTAGAGGCGTGGAGGCAAGTGGAAGAGTTTGATCTTCATTTTGCTGAGATCTTTGGTGTCTGCTCTGATACGTAACACGAGAGTCGGGGGGAAACGTTTTGTTATTTATGTTTATATATGTGAATATATATATATATATATATATATATATATATATATATATATATATATATATATATATATGTATGTATGTATGTATGTATGTATATATTTTGGATAACTTGTACATATATTTTGATGTTATGAACAACTTATTTTGTAAAACGAATCAATTATGGATCATTCCGCTTTATTCCATAATTGAACTTTCCTTTTGTTGGAAAAATTTTCTTATTATTATTTATTCCATTTTGTGTTATGTATCAAAGTTATGAGCGGGTGAATTAGGTTTTTCTCAAATGTGGCATCCCTATTTCTGTCAAAAAAATTTTCTTTTCACTCTGATTTAATTATGTATCATTTATATGCTAGATGGGAATGTGGGGTGTTACAATTGGTATCAGAGCAGGTCGGTCCGTCCGACCAAGTTGTTGAGTTGGTGTGGCATGACAGTTGAATACTGTCGATGCTGTTTGTTCCTTAGCACGTGATATGTGTGTGAAACACTGTCAGTGCTTTTTGGTTTCTAATCTTTGTCTTCAGGATTGAGAATGAGATAAGTGGGGGAGAAGCTGGTGCTTCTCCGGGTTGCTTCAGTTGTGGAGCGTGGGCTTAATGTGTCGTTGGTTGCAAGGTTATACGTGTTGTTTGGACAGTGTTGTTCCCGATTCTAGAGGGACTGCGGAGGTGAGGGTTATGTCGACTAAGGATCTGCGCCTTAGGTAGTTTTGTGCTCAAGATACCAGAAATGCTATTATGGTCTGGTAAAGATGGTCTATGCCCCATCATGATTGTCAGTTGTCTATTGACAAATTGAGGAATTGATCACCCTTAATCTCTTGTTGATAGTAGACAGAATTATGTTGGATGGAATAGACGTGTCTTTCTGGCCTAGAATTATGTTGGTTGTTAGTTACTCGGTTAAGCTTGTATGTGAGTCTGGACAAGTTTGGATGAGGTTTGGTTTGGTTGGGCATTACAATGTATAATGAGGTTGTTCGTTGTTAGTAATGCGTCTGGAATGTTTGTGGAATATATGAATCGTATCTTCCATATTTAATTGGATAAGTTTAGAGTAATGTTCATTAGGGATATTCTGATCTATTATAAAATCAGAAGGAAAGTATGTAGGGTGTTTGAGATCGAGTTCCAAGTGTTGAAAAGAAAGGAATTTTTATGCCAAATTATTCAAGTGAGAATTTTGGATGAAAAAGGTTAGTTTTCTTGGATATGTTATTTCTGGTGATGGTATTGTTATGGATCCATCGGAAGTAGATGCAGTTCTACAATGAGAGGCTCCGAAGTCGGTTAAGGTGAGTAGAAGCTTTTTGGACGTTAGTTGGTTATTACCGGAGGTTATGTAAGGCTTTTCCAAGTTAACATTTTCGTTACTTCAGTTGACTTGCAAAGGGTAAGTCGTTTGCTTTGGATGTTCATTGCGAGGAAAATTTGAGAGGGCTAAAGTCGAATTTGTCTACGGCTCCAGTTTTGATTCCGCGTGATCCTAATAAATCGTTTGTGAGGTATTGGGATGCGTCTATGATGAGTTTAGTCAGTGCGATAATGCAAGATGGTAAAGTCGTGACTTATGCTTTACAACAATTGGGGATTCATGATTTCAAGATGGATGCGGTTACTTTTGTGTTGAGAATCTGGAAGTATTATTTTTATGGTTTGGAGTTCGAAGTGTTTAGTAATCACAAGAATATTGAGTACCTGTTTGGTCGGAAATAGTAGAGTATGAGACAACGAGGATGGTTGAAATTCCTGATAAGTTATGACTTTAGCCAAAATTATCCTATTGGTGGAGTTAATGTCGTGTCTGATGAGTTAAGTCGAAAGTTTTTATGCATGTCTTTTTTTATGCTCAGAGGATTAAAGTTAGGTTATTGGGTGTTAAAGTTAGGTTATTGGGTGTTAAAGTTAGGTTGTTAGGTGTAAGTGCTTGTTGATGGTCTGGTGTATTGGAAGGTTGAAAATGTGGGTTGGTTATGAGGGTCAAATAAGAATTTATTCAGCGATAGATACAAATTTGATACATATGCATACCAGTCCAGGTATTCCTTACTCGATTTACATTCGTCTGGCATGATATCGCCTTGTAAGACAGTATGATGGTGAGTTTGCCATTGATAACGCTCTTATTTATAATGATCTTTCCATTTATTAAATTTCCATTGATCGAACATTTGACTTGTGTGATACTCCTCCATAAACTTTGGAGGACAAGGTATTTCTTATTGAATGCCAAATTGGAGTTTAACCATATCTAAATGATGCATTTTAACTATAGTGAAACTAATTAAAAGTGTCTTTGAAATCCACATGTCAACTTCAGTTGGATCCACATCTTTAAGGTTAATACAGGGTCTCCATACAAACTGTTATATAAATTCAGATGATTAGTTAAAAGATTATATAAATGGTAAGTTTGGATGAGGTTTGGTTTGGTTGGGCATTACAATGTATAATGAGGTTGTTCGTTGTTAGTAATGCGTCTGGAATGTTTGTGGAATATATGAATCGTATCTTCCATATTTAATTGGATAAGTTTAGAGTAATGTTCATTAGGGATATTCTGATCTATTATAAAATCAGAAGGAAAGTATGTAGGGTGTTTGAGATCGAGTTCCAAGTGTTGAAAAGAAAGGAATTTTTATGCCAAATTATTCAAGTGAGAATTTTGGATGAAAAAGGTTAGTTTTCTTGGATATGTTATTTCTGGTGATGGTATTGTTATGGATCCATCGGAAGTAGATGCAGTTCTACAATGAGAGGCTCCGAAGTCGGTTAAGGTGAGTAGAAGCTTTTTGGACGTTAGTTGGTTATTACCGGAGGTTATGTAAGGCTTTTCCAAGTTAACATTTTCGTTACTTCAGTTGACTTGCAAAGGGTAAGTCGTTTGCTTTGGATGTTCATTGCGAGGAAAATTTGAGAGGGCTAAAGTCGAATTTGTCTACGGCTCCAGTTTTGATTCCGCGTGATCCTAATAAATCGTTTGTGAGGTATTGGGATGCGTCTATGATGAGTTTAGTCAGTGCGATAATGCAAGATGGTAAAGTCGTGACTTATGCTTTACAACAATTGGGGATTCATGATTTCAAGATGGATGCGGTTACTTTTGTGTTGAGAATCTGGAAGTATTATTTTTATGGTTTGGAGTTCGAAGTGTTTAGTAATCACAAGAATATTGAGTACCTGTTTGGTCGGAAATAGTAGAGTATGAGACAACGAGGATGGTTGAAATTCCTGATAAGTTATGACTTTAGCCAAAATTATCCTATTGGTGGAGTTAATGTCGTGTCTGATGAGTTAAGTCGAAAGTTTTTATGCATGTCTTTTTTTATGCTCAGAGGATTAAAGTTATTTGAGCAGTTCAGAGACTTGTGTCTGGTGTGTGAGATAGCACAGTAGAGTGTGAGGTTGGGTATATTAGAAATGAACTATGATTTTTCTGGTGAATATTAGAGAGAGTCAGAAGTTGGATATGAAATTGGTAAATTTGATTGTTGCGAGTAATCAGAGTGCGCATCGAAAGCGTGATGTGGTATATTTCGTATATGCGTGTGTAACTTGTAAGAGTGCATAGGTTGAACATTGGAAACATGTAGGAATGATGAGACCATTGGACATTTCAGAATGAAAGTATTAAGCGAAAGGTTTAAATATTATTCATGGGCTACTATGTAGATGGATGTTTTGGTTATATGTTCGATTGGTGAATCGTAGCATTGTTGTAATAATGTTGTGTGACAAGGATGTTGGTATTATGGTTATGTAGAGGTTGTAGAAACGATGTTGTGTCGTGGGACTTTATGTTCTTGTTTTTGTAGTTGCCTCATTTCCATCGTAATGGTTCGAGTGCGAGTAGCTAATTCCTATGTGGGGAATTAGGGGAGTGTTACCTATGGTGAGGATAACGATCTTGTGGTGTTTTGGTTCTAGAGTGAACCTATGTGTGTTCGTAACTTGGTTATTCTTTGAGTCGTGAGTTACTCGTCAAATGCATTGTATGGGCATTGCATCTTGTCATTGTTGTTGTTGCTGTTAGCAAGGTGGTTTGTCAGTTTGTGTTATTCGTGGTGTGCCTAGTGTTGGCATGATAGTTGGTTAGTCGGATACGAGAGTCGTATCCGTAGTTGTTCGTCTCCGCTACATTTTCGAGGACGAAAATGTTTTAAGTGGGGGAGAGTTGTAACACCCCATTTTAATTTATTTAATCGTCGTGTGTTATTTTATTTGTTTGGCCTGTTTAGGGTGTGTGTAGTTGAGCGCGGAGGTGTAGTGTCCTTAACGGCTTGGGATCAATAGAGCAACTGGAGAACTCTGAAGAGATCTATTATTTAATGAAAGAGACAGATCAATAATTATTAGTCCAAGAGAGTATTTTAAGGTAACTGTAATAATTGATCAATTAATGGGTTGAGATGACAAAATATCAATTGGAGGTATTTTACCCTGTTGGATTATATTATATAATAAGTATTATATATATATATATATATATATATATATTTGTTAGAAAAGAAAGAAAAAGATAGAAGAAGAAGAAGAAGAAGAAGGGAAAGAAGAGAAGGAAAAGAGAGAATAGGAGGAAGAGGAAATTGAAGAACATCTCCGTTTCAATTGCGATTAATCGGGTAAGGGTGAGAAGTTCCAATTATAACTCGATTGTATATGTATATGCATGTGTTTGTTTGGTTGGGTTTTGGGTGAAATGTTAGAATTTTAACGTTTGTTAGAAATGATAAATTGAGTGGAAATCATGATTTAAGGTTCCTAATTGTTGATATCTGATAGATATAGGTTGTTGTGCATTTAATTGGTAGTATACTGATGGTTAGATGAGATTTGGAGAGGAATTGGGTGAAACCCATAGCAGGAATTATGCAGGAAAATTCTGGGTATTCGCTGCCCATACGCGTAATTGGCAAGGTAATACGCGTATTGGGCAAGGCATTACGCGTATGGCAAGGGCGATACGTGGGCGTTACGCGTATGGAACCCTTTTTTACATGGCCTTCTGATGAAACGCGTAATGGTACGCGTATGGGTCTGGGCAATACACGCATGGGGGTAGGCAATACGCGTATGGCCAGCGAGAGTGCAGAATTTTGCTGTTTCGCGATTTCTTTCCCGATTTCGCGTCCGATGCGGTTCCTTTTTGGTCTGAGAGGTTGAGATAGGTGTCATAACTTGTTGAATTTAGGAATGGTAGTAAAAATGATTTAAAAATGGAATTTGGATGGATTAATTAGATAATTAACTAATTAAGGCTTCGGGAGGTATTTTCCTTAATTGTGTGTATTATGATGCATTGAATTGAACAAGTTGTGGTAATACTATTGTGTATTACAGTGAGTATGTATCTCACGTGTGATCAGGAGGATCGTGTAAATGTATAATTGTTATTATACATGTGTTTTGTGCATCATTTGTGTCGTGCATTTCATGTTGTGTCATGTGGAGATGAATCATTGCTCAGGAGGAGTGTATGTGATTTATCCGGACTCCAGTGTGGAGTTATTGTGGAGATAGATCATTGCCAAGTAGAGGTGTATGTAATCTATCCGGATTCTATTATGAATCGGGTTCAATTGAATGAACCATATTGTGGAGACAGCTAGGTGGGAATCCATGATGGGTGCCTAGTATTGTCCGGACTCCAATATGGAGTTGTTTGGAGATAAATCATTGCTCAGTGGGAGTGTATGTGATTTATCCGGATTCGATTAAGAATCGGGTTCAATTGAATGAACCATGGGTGTGGTACCACTTGTAATGCATTGTGTCATTGAGTCACATTGCGTTATTATGCCTTTGTTGAATTATGAATGAAGGTGACAAGTGTGTCGTGAATGTGTGCACATTATGTGTGATTGTTTGATTACTATTCCTTAACATGTATTTTAATGATGTGTTGTTGTATGTTGTCGTTGTTGGTGCGATCATGAAATAGGGGTCGTACTTGACCATGAAACAGGGGTCGTTGGTGTGATCATGAAATAGGGGTCATACTTGATCATGAAACAGGGATCGATTGTGGTACCGTATGCATAGAGTCGTTGTGTCGGTCTATGTGCATTTGCGTAAGTTGTTACAAATGATTATGTGTTAAACTTGTGAATGGTTTTGATAAGTTGATATATCTGGTAATTGATGCATTAATTATTGATGTTATGCTTGTGTTTCAAGTATATGCTTGTGGTGAGAATATTTATGCATTTGGAATTATATGTTTACATATCATTATGCAATCTTGATTATGTTGTTATTTCTCACCCTTCTGCTAGAATATGCTTTTATGGCATAGTGCAGATTGGCCGCTGTAGAGGCGTGGAGGTAAGTGGAAGAGTTTGATCTTCATTTTGCTTAGATCTTTGGTGTCTGCTCTGATACGTAACACGAGAGTCGGGGGGAAATGTTTTGTTATTTATGTTTATATATGTGAATATATATATATGTATATATTTTGGATAACTTGTACGTAGATTTTGATGTTATGAACAACTTATTTTGTAAAACGAATCAATTATGGATCGTTCCGCTTTATTCCATAATTGAACTTTCCTTTTGTTGGAAAAAGTTTCTTATTATTATTTATTCCATTTTGTGTTATGTATCAAAGTTATGAGCGGGTGAATTAGGTTTTTCTTAAATGTGGCATCCCTATTTCTGTCGAAATTTTTTTCTTTTCACTCTGATTTAATTATGTATCATTTATACGCTAGATGGGAATGTGGAGTGTTACATCCTTCAAGATTAAATTCTTTCCTAAGGTGAAGTTCAGCTATATGTCTCCAATTCCAGCAACATTAGTGGTTTGAGCATCTTCCAACAACACTTTCTTATCTTTATCATTCGTGTATGTCTTAAACCTAGCATTATCATAACATACATGACAAGAGTCACCGGTTTCTATCTACCAACCATCACTTCCACCAACCATGTTGATTTTAGTGATCATAGCAATGAATTGCTTATTAGCCAGGTTAACTTGTGCATTAGAGCCAACAACAAATTTAGGCCTGCTCTTACATCTCTTAACCATGTGACTCGATTTTCCACAATTAAAGAAAGTCAAAACCGGAGTATCATTTCTCTGAGGTGGTGGTTGCTGTCTAGCAATCATAGCATATGGGGCCCTTTAGGGATTCTTTTTCTTAATTCGGTTCACAACATTGCGGTTCAAATTCTTTAATGGTTTGCTCGTAGGCTTCAGAACAGCACCAAATTTCTTTTTGTTGTTAGAAACAACTAAGACTTCATCTTTATGATCTTGCCTTCTAGCTTCCTCTTCTATTCGGAGGTGAGTGATCAAAATCTTGATGGAAAACTCTTTTGTTTTGTGCCGAAGCAAATTTTTGAAATCTTTCAAACCAGGGGGCAGTTTGTCAATGATAACAGAAATTTGAAGTTGTTCGTTGAGGGGCACACTTTTTGTAATTATTTCAAGAGCAATTTTCTGAAGTTTGTGGCATTATGCTTCCAGAGACATTTCATCAACCATCTGATACTTTAAGTGGTGACTTACAACATACTTCTTTGTTCCAGCTTCCTCGGCGTCATACTTCTTTTGAAGAGCTTCCCATACATGTTTATTAGTCTTGTAGTTGCTATAATAATCATATAGATCATCAGCAAGACTGTTAAGAATTTGATTTTTGCAGAGATAGTCATTCTCATGCCGTAGGGCGATTTCTTCCTGAGCTGAAAATTACTTGCAGCAGATTCATCAATTTTAGCATTTCCAAAAGTAGCAACAGGAATATCCTCAGTCAGAACATTGGCAACTTTCTTTAAAGCTAGAAAAAAAATCATTTTATCTTGCCAATGTTTGAAGTGAAAACCCTCAAACTTGAACGGTTTGTCAGAGACAGTGGCCGCAGTGTTATCAATAACTTTTGGTAGCCATGGAAGTTTTTGGGAAACGTCTTAAAATTATTGTTTCACGGTTTAGAAAATCTCCCACATAAGAATTTACTGGGATGAGTCGCAGAATGGTTCGCTCTCTTTAAGCTTTTTGCGGCACTGCCCAAAAATATGCAAAACAGTCGGACTACCACGCCACCTCCAGGATAAAATATCCCAGTTCGATTTTACGATCACTACTTGCACGGTATGTGATTGTTCCAAAAATACACCTTTTGATGGTGTTGAAACCACTATATTATGTTGTGAAAACCATTCATAATATCAAGATAAATCAGTTGCAGATGGCGCACGCAAGTAAGCCACTCGAAAAAAAGAGAAAAGAAAAAAATATAGATGAATTGAATGTGGGAGAGAAGAGAGAATTCAAAATGCAGAATTCTAAAGTGAGTTGCAAGTGATGGGAATGACCCTATTTATAGCCAAAGATCTAACCTGGATAGAGAGAAATCGTGGGAGGAAAAAAATGGAGGAAATCGTGGAAGAGTGGAACCGACTCAGTCAAAGTAGCTGTTATTCACTTGGTCAATGATCCACTGTCGCGCACATGTCAAAAACGAGTTTAAATGTGTAGTTTAGGGAAGCGACACTTGAATTTCGTATTATACGGACTCTTGGAAAAATTAACCAACTAAAGAAACTATATAGGGGGTTTTATGTTCGATTAGGAATATAGGAAAAATAAGTTATTATGAAATAAGTGATTATGAAATAAGTTAAAACGAGTCAACCTACTGTTCAAGTTCCCAACTTATCATTAGTAATTATATATCCAAAATCCTAAGCGGATTCTAATCCCCTTTCGATTACAATATCAATTAACAAGTGAAATTGACACTATGCGATTTACACTTCTATTATTTGAATGAAACAAATAGATTCAGCACTCACGAATTAAGCAAACGTGATTCCACATATGCAATTTACCGCTAAAGCAACGCTAAACGCGATACAGATCAAGGAACATAAACCAATCGAAATAAATTAACATGAATATATATAATTCGAGTTAAGCATACAAAATATATAGAAGAATATTGAAAGGGAAGAAAATTTGGATTGAAAATATAAAACCTAAAAGTATTGGCGAAAACATGAATCAGTAGGTTAGTCCTTGGTGATTAGTTTTCCATAGGTTATTACAAAGCATATTCTATTGTGAAAATTCAGAATAGGTCTACTGTAGCAGCAAATTTTCTGATATAATAAAAGGAAGGTTGGACCCTTATGGGAACTGACCCGAAAATTACAAAAACCGGCCTAAACTAAATATTTTAATTAAGTCTGGAACTTCAACGAATTATTAGACCCTACTTCTCTCCAAATAAACTTTTTACTTCAACATAAAACTTGTAGCTTTTTCTCTTAACTTTCAAACTACTATCAGAACGCGTCAATCCGATTCTCGTAGCTCAAGTTATGGTCTGCACAGTGAACATGTATCAAATAACAGTTTAAGCTGAAAATAAAGTGCGAAAATAAAATAAAGGAAGAAATAAACTTAAATATAAAAACTCACTAAAATAGTAAAAATAATAAAATAAACTATAGAGTTGCCTAAGTACAATAGTATAAGAAAGTGCATCAAAATGCACTGATTAAATTCCCCCACACTTGAACTTTTGCACTTTGAGCAAAATTATAATTTCAAAATTCAAAATAGAAAAACAAGAGCAAAACAAAACATGCAATTTCAAGGGTTCTCATGATACGAAGTACAAGCAAAATTCTAAGTCCAAGCTTCAAGAAAATGGCATTAGTAAGTAACTCTTTTGTGACATTCAAAGCAAATATGAAAAATAGAATACCAAAGAGCACATAAAAAACAACAAGATCCTCACAAAATAAAATTCACTCAACTCTCAAGTGTTTAGGGTAGTGTTTACATTCATAACACATCATGAAAATTAGTAGTATCATAAGCTTGAAAAGACTCTAACATCTACAATTGAAATACATGTACACATAGATCAAAAGACGCCAATTTGATCCGCTGTCGCACACAGGTCAATTAGGAGTATCAACCAAATTCTAGATGTGCATTTATCATCTTAGAATTAGGGTGCATATAAATATGTTTGGAAATGATTGGAAATGTCTTAGGCATGCTCCATGCATCAAAAATGAGTTTTTAGTGTGAAAAATGTTGAATAGGCCGACACACACGCACTCAGGTTGACTGATAGAAGATTTTGCTTTAGTATAGGTTGACGCATAACTTGCTCAGGTCGGCCTTCATGCCTCAATAATAAAGTCTGTAGCCACTGCCCGTAGGTCGCCTCAAATAGACCGACTTAAGACCTTTATAGGTCGACCTATTGCTTTCATAGGCCGACCTATTGCCTTCAAAACTTAAAATTTTATTTTTCCTTCCAATTTTTCATGCATGCCCCCTGCTTCATATCTCATATATATATATATATATATATATATATATATATATATATATATATATATATATATATATATATATATATATATATATATGCATCATTTTCTAGTAAAGTTCTAGTGTAAAACTTATACGAAACAAGAATTTCAAAGATACTCATCATCATCAACCTCTCTTCTATGCGTACACACAATCAAACTACACATAATCTTTTTTTTATTGGGTGACCATCTATATTAGGGTTGATAACGTCCAATTAGGTTGGTGAACCGAGAATACTGGGTTGAGTTCTTTGAGTGTTTCAAATAAGAAAACCAAGTCGGGGTTTTACTTCAAGATCATTGAGGATTTGAAGGTTTTGGACAAGATTAAGAAAATACGGATCTGATTGAGTGAAAGCCTTGGGTTCAAAAAGTGCATGCTTCAGATTAATCCGACCGAGCAAAAACCTTGAGACGGGAGGTCTTGCAAGGTAGAAACAAGAACTGGTGGATTGAAGCAACATTGTTGGTGACTTGATCAAAATTTGATCAACGTATTTGGAGGTGGTAGAATAAAGAGCAAACCATAGAGTTTGTAGGGTTAGAGTTTGTCATCTCTTGTATATACATTGTTTGCAAAGTAAGGTTAATTGCAGGTATCTCAATTCGATTTCGAATTGAGAGCAAAATACCCATAACGAGCCCGATTGGGGAATTACCTAAACAAATCCTTTTGTGTGTGGGTGCCTCTCTCTCTCTCTCTCTCTCTATATATATATATATATATATATATATATATATATATATATATATATATATATATATATATATATATATATATATATATATATATATATCTTTAATTTTTGTATTTGCAAATTATCGAGTTCGTTGTTGTTTTGATCTATTCGTTTAGAAATCAAATTTTGATTACATTTTGAATTAAGGTTTGTTGATATAATCATAATAATTTTGATTGTGATTGGCTTTAACATCAACAAAACAAATTAAATTTCCAAACATTATCAATTGCACACAAAGTGTTCGATAAATTGCCTTTAGTGCTTTTAATTGATTTTTCTATCATTAGAAATAAGCTTTACGTGTAGCTTAGCATTTAATTGTTTATGATTAATCATTGTTGAACAATTTGTGTTAATTATCATTCAATTGTGTAACTTTACGCATATCTGAGCATTTCGATAGTAGGTTTAGTTAGACGATTCGATGCAGGTTGTTTCCGCCGTGCCGTAAAACTTTTGAAAACCAATTTTTCCAAAAGTTTAAATTTTAAATTTGTGATTTATTCACTCCTTCAAGATCAAAGCCTATCGTCTAACAATTATTTATTTTCACAACTATGCTAATAATCATCAAAACTCCAATATGCAAAGCATACATGCAAAACACTAAGGTTTCACCTTTGCTGCCTATGTCTTCTTGTGCCTCGGTACATTAGATACTTAAGATCTAAGGGTTTTACCTTTAGATCTTTTCAACTTATCAAAATAAAAAGGTTCTAAATGGCATGGTGTTTTACAGTTTGTGCACTTATACACTGTACACTTTTTTTCCTTATGATCTATTTCTTTTCTAGAATTTCTTTCCTTTTAAATCCTAGACCATTTTTTATTCATGGAGGATTTTTGACTAGATAAGATTAGGTCAAGCTTCTTTTTCCATTGGGTAAACTTTCACAAGGTTTCACATAGATCAGTTACTTCTTTTATAAGGGAGTCACACCGCTTACATTCTTCTTTCGAATTTCTAAGCTTAGTTATTTCTATTTTGAAAGAATTGTTGATTTCCTTAGAGTGTGTTTGGATGAAGCATTTTAATGAGGGAAAATACTTTTTTGAGGGAATTTAAAATGATTTGACCAAAATCCATTGTTTGGATAAAAAATATAGAGAATTGTTAAAATGATGTAAATTTATGAAGTATTTTATTCAAGTTAAATTTAAGGAATTTCAAATAACACCAAAAAGTAAGGAATTTGAAATTACTCTTTCACTCTATATATTACAATTGCTAAATTGTTTGTTATCAATTTTTCAAATTTTGCAAGATAGTCCTCATATTTTATGAAAATTTCAAATTCACCCCTAAATTTTTCTAAAAAATGCAAATAAGTCCCTATAATTTTTCAAATATTACAAATTAGTCCCTTCAAGTTTTCAAAAATTGCAATTTGGTCCCTATTTTCCATATTTTAAATTTTGCTCAAAAGTTTTAAAATTTATGAAAATGACCCTAAAAATTTAACAATGAATCATTTTAATACTCTATCCAAACAAAAGAATTTAAAAATGAATGGATTTCAATTGAATCATTTAAATTGCTTAGGATTTTGAATTCCTTGAAAAATTTCAATTACCTTATCCAAACACACTCTTAAGGTATCTTAGAGATTCCTTAAGACCTAGGGTACGCTATCTTAGTTTACCATTTTCTTTCTCTAATTGATCACTCATTCTAAATAGTTGACTGTACGATGGTGTGATACTTGGAATAATAACTCTCTTATAGGATGCCTTTAAGCATATTTCATCTTCTTCGTTGGAAGAAGACTCTCTCATATTTCTCCCCGAGGCTGATGTTTCACTTCCTCTTCTTCGTTCGAGTATTGAAAAAATTTATTCTTCTTTGTCAGTCCTTGAACAAGAGGGTCCTTTTTTTGATAATGAATCTTTCAAAGATCGTTTAACTACTGAGTATATTCCTTCAAAGGATTGCATTAGAGTTGTATGATAGGAGTATGATGAGGATGGTGATTTTTCTGTTTGGATTCCTTCATCTTTAAGTAATTGAACTGGATCGTTCAACTTTTCTACAATTTCTCTTTTTTTTTTCTTCTAGAAATTCATGAAATATCTCATCTCTTGATTTAGGAATTGGATTGAACTTCAAATTCTTAGATATTTATTAGTGATACAATTTCCAACATAATTTCCATTTCTTCTAAACTTAGAAAAACATCCAGGATTTGTATCTTCATCTTCTTCGCCTCGCATGTTCATCTTTTCTTATTCTATACTTGGAGAAACTCCATAAATCTTTTCAAGAGCATCCCATATTTACTTGACGGTTTTACAACGATGAACATCATAAAGTTTACTATCATATAGAGACATTATTATAAAGTTATTTGTTTTAAGATCTATCTCTATTTTTCTCTTTTCCTCTCCGGTCCAAAGGAAATAAGGTTTATCCACAACTTCATCATTGACTTGATGAGTGGGTAAGCCGAACCATTTACTATTGTTTCCCATAATTTATGATTTAAACTTTGAAGAAAAATTCTAAACCTAACTTGCCAGATATCAAATCTACTATCGTTGAAAAGAGGTGGTGAGTTTAGAAAAGATATCTTGTCGGAAGTCATCTTCCTCAGGAGATGATTAGTCCTTAAACAAAAGTTAGGCTATGATACTACTTGTTTGACTCGAGACTTCACGCACAAGAGGGGGTGAATTGCGTGGTTAAAAAATAAGAGATTTTGAAAAACTTTGGAAAGTAAATCAGAGTTTAAAAACATTTTAAATAATTAGCAGCAACAAAAATAATTTACAAAAAATAAATAGCAGAAAAGTAAATAGTTAAGGGAAAGAGATGAACACCACGCTGTATAGAGGTTCGGTCAAACAAGAAAATAAAATACTCATCTCCCCAAGAATTGATATTGATAGTATCCAATAAGCGCTGAGAGATTTTAATAGGAAAGACTTACGAACTCCCTTATACAAGGAAAGATGGTTGGCCTCTAACCAAACAATACAAGACTTTAGAATATGGCAGTTTGGGTTTTCTCTTCCAAACGGAAGATCGAAGCAGTTAGTCTCCTTTACACAAATAAGAATCTTGGAGTGGTTAGTCTTCATGCTCTTAAACCTTGCAAGTTTTATCACATGTTAAGCTTACGAACCTTAAACCTTGGTTTTACACGGGATAACCAATAACTTGTCAGATTTTAATGTCGGGCTAATCTCGAACCTTATCCAAACTTTTACCACGGGCTAAGCTTTAACATAATATTGGTTTTATACTGCACTGACCAAGAACATATGAGATTTTAATACGGGCAAATCTCGAACCTAATCTATGGTTTGATCACACAATCCTGAAACCAAAGCTTTGAACAAGTTTAACTTCTAATCCAAGAATAATCCCTAATTGGACAACATTCAACCAAGGTATAAAAATAACCTTTGGTGAATTTTACAATTTTATCCTTTCAGAATTACAACTTATTCTCACTCACAAAAATACTTTCTCGCAAGAGCACTTTGGCTATATTTTTAGTGAGAGAAAGTTAACAAAAAGTTGTAGAGAGAGAGAGAGAGAGAGAGAGAGAGTGAGTGAGTTGTGTCAAAACACAATTCTGGATGAAATGAAATTAGGAAAGAGACCTCTATTTATAAGATAGAGGTTGGAGAATCACAAATAAATGCATTTTATGATAATTTAATCGATTGACACTTCATTACAATCGATTAGAAGTTTGAAACATAATCGATTGTATGTATAAAAAAGGAAGGAAAAGATATCTAGTCGTTGCACATCATTAAGGCGTTGTCCTAATCATTTGGGACTCAATTTTGAATTGAGGTAATCAATTAGACCAAAGTGTTAATCGATTAGTTAAGTCAATTTTTTTGCCTATAACTATTTTGACAGATCTAAATTCATCTGGCACAACTTCAAGATGTTTTTGAAGATATTTTATTTGGTAAAAATAGATTGAAAATATATTTTAGTGTGTGTGCTTTAGTCATGCTCTTTCACGATAAAGCACTTATATTTTACAATTGGTTCACTCACTACTAATTTAGGAGGGTCCTTAGTGTTGCTCCCGAGGATTTTCATCCATGGTACAAACGCGAAAGTCGCGCGGAAAAACAGAGTCGCCAGCAATGTGTATTTATCCCAAGAGAGGGAAAGGAAACACTGCGTAAACCTGAGGGAAGGGAAAGAGCATGGTCTCGCGACCAAGAGAAACGGGTAAGGGAGTCGGTTACGCGAAGGGAAGGTGTTAGCACCCCACGCGTACATCGTACTCGACGCGATCCACGCTTGTTGTCTCGATCAAAGGGTGTCGTCATCTGGAGCTCCGCTGCTACTAGAAACGAGAAGGAATGGGAACGGAAATAGATGAAGAAACGAAGAAGAAAAGAAAAACAAGTGACTCGATAGGACATCGCTCATCCTACTCCTACGTATTCCCTCGTGCAATGGGAAAGTCAGATTCAACGTAGTTCGGACACGAACTAAGGGGGGGGGAGGTTGCTCGCCAAGACATCGTCGTCTTGTGCCTACGTATCCTCAATCGGATGAGAAAGAGGAAATCAGAGCAGTCGTAGTTCGACCTAACGAGGTCGGTTAGTGTTTTTTATGAGCGACGTTAGATTCGCGTCTGGCAGTTAGGGTCGATGCCTGTTTGCGACGAGACGGAAGTAACGTGCCCTTTTCTGAAAATGAGTTGAACTTAACGATCCCGAAGGATGAAAAAGGTTTGAGTTTGTTTTTGTGTTTTTTAGACAGAAGTGGATTGAATTTAGTTCATAACTTGCATTGCACCGAAGTCTATGATGTAGGAACAAATGCTTAGCAAATCGTTCCAAGATGGAACGTCCACCAAACTCTCTAGAAAAATGAGAGGGAACCCCTCATTCCTCACTTCCCACATGCAAGGCTCATGGCAATGCACGTTAATTTTATTAAGTGTTTTAGAAGTGTTATGAGATGAGAAGAGAAGACTCAAAGGAAAAGAAAACACTAAGGGGGATTCTATCCTAATGTTGTCATGCAAAGGTGGCCCTATAGTTGAGTTTGAAAGGGAAACATCTACCTAAGTTAGCATGCAAAGGGAAACTTAATGCTAATCCTACTCCAAGCTTAATCAGAAATTAAGTTGGACTAGGTAGCTCTAAGGGAAGGAATCCAAGACTTAAACAAGTCTTGAGACTCAAGGGAAGAGAAGGAGTGAAAGAGATGAAGAAGAAAGAGAGGTACAAGATGAGAAATAAGACGGGGCAGCAAGCACATCATACACATCATACTCAAATCATAACATTAATCATGCTTCAAAAGATCACACAAGAAAGCTCAAGTAAGCAAGTGAAAGCAAACAAGAAAGAATGCAAGCAAACTTGCATAAGAAGCATAGTTAAACATCATTGAACCTCACACAAAGATGACGTGAATAAGTTAAGATGAAAGTGGACCCAAGTCAGAATTCAAGTCATGCCAAAGGTCAATCAATTCACACATTAGCAAGTGGCATCAAGGGCATCAAGTATGTATCTCAACAACACTCAAACACTTAGCAACAAATAACTCATGCACAACATAACTTCAAGTGATCAAACAAAGTGGAATCAAGGCATGAAAGCAAGTGGCAGCAAGGTGAACATGCATATCAATTCAAAGATCAACTCATGAATATCAAGAAGAAGCCATGAGAATTACATTCAAAACATGCTCCACAATTATGCAAACATCCACTCTAAACATCTATGCAAACAACACATGATAAGGTGAAGCGAGATCATATTCATATCCAAACAACAATTCCAGCAACATCATCAACAAGTCACAATCATCATGCTCAAGAAGTGTGTGCTATGTGTTCATCGCATCGGGAACACAACATCGTAAACGTGATCATAAACGATAAAAATCCAAGAGTCGCGTGTCGGAAAATTGTGTACATACAATAGTGTGAGGTGCAATAGCTCAAGAATGATCCACAAATCATCAACATATCAATCCATAAAGTTTAGGCATGCAAGAGACCTCAAACAAACAAGAAAATGCAAGAAAAACACAATCTGCTTCAGTGGTAATCGATTACTCACATAGGGTAATCGATTACTCAGTTGAAAATTGGCTAGAAACGTGAAAATAAGGCAGAGTAATCGATTACTCACATAGAGTAATCGATTACCACTGAAACAGAGGCATAAATTCAACTTTGAAAAGCACTTTTCAGCAGCCAATCACTTATCCAAACATCCAAATGATCTTGTAAACAATAGTGCACGGAAATTAAGTTCAATCACAACAATCAAACATCAATTTGATCCAACAATCATCAACATCCACAATCAAGATCAACCAAATGAATCAAAACACATCAAAATTCATGGATCTACATTGTATAAGTTGCAATTAAGCTAAAATGAGTATGGATCTGAAATTAACCAACCTACAAAACTGAGATTTGCTTTGGTAAGTGTTGTAAACAGAAATGGATGAATTCAAGTAGAGAAATCCAAGATCCACAAGCTTCTTGCACTCAAAAGTTGAAGATCCAAGCAAATAAGCAATAAAACTCCAAAATCACTTGCAATAATCACTTCTGAAAAATCAGAACCAGATCCAAACGAAAATCCAAATTGAAAAGCTGAAATGTAGTGATGATGAGAGGCTTTAGCTCATGAATTAACAAGTTCCAATGAAGAACTTGTTAATCTTTGAAAGAGAGCTTTGAGTGTGGTTGAAAATTGAGATTGAGAGTGAAAATGTGAGAGAGAATTGAGAGGAAAATTCTGAAAAATGGGAGTGAAAATGATCTAGGTCCTTGAGGTTTAGAATGAATTGGTTTAAATAACCCCTAGGTTAGGAGTTAAGTTTGGGTTGGGAGTGAGGTTAAGTGAGTGGAAATTGGGATGAAATGTGAATTAGGAAAGAAAATGTGGAATTGGAGTGGAAAGAATTTGAATTTTTGGATGGAAAATGATGAAAATAGATCAATTCTAGATCCTTCCCACACATGCACAAGCCAAGCACATGATCACAAATACTCAAAAATTTTACAGTGCTGAAAAATGCCACATTTTTGCAATTTCGCCAAGAGTAATCGGTTACTCACTTTGAGTAATCGATTACTCCATTCAAAAATTCAAAATTTGGCGCCAAAAGGAGGGAAACTTGGATATTCGTCTGGTTCCACCTGTTCTGAACCATGATAGACCTCTGAAACTTGCCATCTGATATTACCACTGGAATACACTTGAAATATTCGGCGAAATGTTTTTCGCCCTCGAATTAAACTGCTGATAACAACCGTCTGGTGCTGAATAACTGATCAAAAATTGACTGCCAGAGTTTCTGATCGTCCAGTCGCTTAATGAGCAAAATAAATGCTCAAAAGACTTGGAAAGCTATCTGCTTGGCTTTGGACACTGTTAAAAATCATACTGGAACTGATGACGCCGTGAGCTGCTGAAAGAATACCTTGATCCCATGCTCAAAAGGACAATGAAAATGCAGGAATGATAATACAAATGAAAGGAAGCATAAACCAGTTAGGGCTAAAAGCAAAGGGGCAAATTTGAGGTGTTACAGCTGCCCCTATTCAAACTTCTTGGATCCGAGGGTATGGAAGCAACGGCTTTCAGACAATCGGGATACACGGAGATTGAATACCAAAATAACCTGAAAATTTGTACCCTGCGGGGATGATGAAATAACGAATACGAGAATGGCCGAAGGCGAACTCGGAAAAGCAGACCGGCCGAAGGCGGACTAAACTGGGGACATAAGGACAAACGAGAACGGCCGAAGGCGAACTCAAAAAGGTGGACCGGCCAAAGGCGGACCACGCTGGGGAGATATAAAGGATACGAGACCAAGCTGAAGGTGGGCTCGAAAAAGAAAGACCAAGCCGAAGGTGAGCTTTCAAAGAAAGACTAGACCGAAGGTAGACTTTCAAACAAAAGATACGAGACCATGCCGAAGGTGGACTCGATGAAGAAAGACCAAACCGAATGTGGGCTTTCAAAGAAAGACTATGCCGAAGATAGACTCTCAAACAAGGGATACGAGACCATGCCGAAGGTGGGCTCGAAAAAAGAAAGGCCAAGCCGAATGTGAGCTTTCAAAGAAAGACTAAGCCGAAGGTAGACTCTCAAACAACGGAGACGAGACCATGCCGAAGGTGGGCTAAAAAAAGAAAGGCCAAGCCGAAGTTGAGCTTTCAAAGAAAGACTAAGCCGAAGGTAGACTCTCAAACAACGGATACGAGACCATGCCAAAGATGGGCTCGAAAAAGAAAGACCAAGCCGAGGGTGAGCTTTCAAAGAAAGACTAAGGTGAAGGTAGACTCTCAAACAACGGATACGAGACCATGCCAAAGGTGGGCTTGAAAAAGAAAGACCAAGCCGAGGGTGAGCTTTCAAAGAAAGACTAAGCCGAAGGTAGACTCTCAAACAACGGATACGAGACCATGCCGAAGGTGGGATCGAAAAAGAAAGACCAAGCCGAGGGTGAGCTTTCAAAGAACGACTAAGCCGAAGGTAGACTCTCAAACAACAGATACGAGACCATGCCGAAGGTGGGCTCGAAAAAGAAAGACCAAGCCAAGGGTGGGCTTTCAAAGAAAGACTAAGCCGAAGGTAGACTCTCAAACAACGGATACGAGACCATGCCGAAGGTGGGCTCGAAAAAGAAAGACCAAGCCGAGGGTGAGCTTTCAAAGAAAGACTAACCCGAAGGTAGACTCTCAAACAACGGATACGAGACCATGCCGAAGGTGGGATCGAAAAAGAAAGACCAAGCCGAGGGTGAGCTTTCAAAGAAAGACTACACCGAAGGTAGAATCTCTGGGGATAACAAGATATCAGCGGGTGCGAGGACGGCCGAAGGCGAACTCGAGAAAAGAGAAAGACCAAGCCGAAGGTGGACCTTCAAAGAAAGACTAAGCCGAAGGTAGAATTTCAAACAACAATATGTAGAATCGACAGTTCCACAAAGATGACTCCGCCGGGGAAAAGAGAAATCTAAACAGACAACTCTGTGGGGGAGTATAGGAAGAACCAACAAGAAGGACGAATCCACTGGTTGCGGTGTAGTGTTAACCAACATCTTCCGAATTTTGTTACTTTCTGCTGGGGACAGAATCTGGTAAAGGATATCAAACCTGACTTATGCTTCGAATGCATATGTTTGAATTTTTCTATGGCGTAATACTCCATACGAAATGGAAATGCTACGCGTTTGGGAGGATGCTATGCAAAAATGCTTATGCAATGCAAAAGAGGAGTCTCAACAAAATAAATGTTGAAGACCAAGGCAGCTCCCCCGGGGACAATAAACTAAATTGTCCTCTGAAATAAGAGACCCTGCCGAGGAAGACTTCACTCTGCTGAAGAAGATCCTGATCACAAACTCTGCTTGAGATGAAAACTCTGAGAGAAGATCCACTCTGTTGGAGATGGATAGAAATGAATAATGAAGATGGAACCCAAAGAGAAATTCTCTTCGCAGGGGATTACCAATGACTTCCACCTGGATCTGAAAGAATGCCAATAACAATTGGACTTAAAACCTGCTGGAGATATCAACCGCTGTTGATCAAACCACTGTGAGGATCGCCATCAAACTTTGCTTGGGGAGACAAGTCAATAATTCCAAATCTGTTTGGGGACATTACTGAACTCAACTTGCTGTTGGCAGACGTCCTTGCTTTTATCCTGTCGGGGAATATCAGTACTTTTACCCTGCTGGGGAGTACCAGCCATGACCAGCAAACCTGCTTGAGGAATGGTAGATGCTGACATCCACCCTGCTGGAAGATAACATCAAGCTTATTCGTCTGAAGGGATTAACTCATATCGTTGCCGGTGAGGAAAAAATTTCTCGACTAGCTGAGGAGAATGAATGCTCAGGCCCTGCGGGGAAAATAACATCTTTGTCCAAAGAAGATATTCTATAAGTCTCTTGCTGGGGATGCGTCAACATCAACTTCTGACTGCTTGCAGAAAGAGTAATGAATCGATCACAACTCTAGCTGGGGAATTAATCTTCTGTACTCTGCTGAGGAAGATAATTTTCGACACTCTGATTGGGGAAAGCAACAACTTGCTGAGGAGAATAAACTTTTCAACGTCAAGGAGAATAGCTCTACTGGGGAAGGACAAACCTGTTACCCTGCAAACAGAATCAACAGAAAGTTCTATATGCAAACAGGCCACTTCTATTACCATCACAACGACCGCTGCCTAAGCGATTCCCAATGTTTTCCGATATGCTTCGCAAAGCTTAACATTTTCGCATGCAATGTTCTATCAAAATATCGGATGTTTTCACAAACAAAATAGCAAAAGTAAAAACACAAATGGAAAGCTTTTGAGTGAAATGAAAATTTTATTGAATGAAATTGGCCTGTGAATAGGCATTTACATTTGGAAGCAATTCCTGAAAAGAGGTAATTGCACAAAAGAAATAAAAGAAAATACACATGTCGGCAATGTGGGGAACATATATCCACCATGATTCAATTCAGCTATGACCCAGTATGCCTTGCTTATCCGCAGATGTTTTGGCCTTCGAAGAGACTGACTGGACTGATTCCTTTCCTTCGAAATTTCCAAGTATCAAAAGTGTTCACAGATCGAACGCAGCACGTAGCCCCTTGCTTTTAAATCCCTAACTTTTGCCTGGATCGCCCTTTTCGGGTTTTCAATCCACCGGGATACCCTTTTTTGCCAAAGTTGCCTTTTCAGGTTTTCAACTTTGCGGGTTTATTCTTTTTTCCCTTTTTTATGTAAGTGTAAATGCGCCTAAGAGGGGGGGTGAATTAGGTTCTTAATAATTTCTTCGATCTTTTTACCGGTTCTTGGTTATTTTTCCGTTTTATGATAAGTGCTTGAAAGTAAAGTGCGGAAAGAAAAAATGACACAAGAGAATTATAGTGGTTCCCCTCATAGCCCGAGAGTACTCCACTCCTCCTTCAACACGAAAGAGAATTCACTATAGTTTAGAATTATTGTACAGCCTAATCACACCAATGGTGATGCTTACTATCTAACCTATAGGTAACTAAGTGTATGAAGAACAATCCTCTTCAAAAACACTCACTTGTTTCCAATAGTCCTGGACAACAAGGTAAAACAGAAAAATATTCTTGATAATAAGATTATGTCTTGATAGTATGTTGATATCAATCTTGATAATTGATCTTCTCCTTTGAGACAATATCACTCAAACAATGTATACAAGTGTTCTTGACAAGACTGAGATGAAACAATGATATTTTGTGAAAGATATGCAGAAGTTTCTCTCAAGAAAAATGTTTGAATGGACACTTGAACAATATTTTGAAATATGAAAGTATGAGTGAATTTTTTATTATGAAATTGTTAGGAGGTGAGTGTTAAATCTGAAAATGAAGTGTTTAAATATGTGTAGAAGACCCCTACAAAAAGGTATGAGAAATATGCAGCAAAGGAATGAAAAGAGATGAGAAGGCAATGCACATTTCTATGAAAAGTCACGATTTTTCGCATACAGTAGCAGTGTTAATCGGTTAACCATATAGGTTAATCGATTAACACCCTTGTAACGTTAGAAAATATTCAAAATTTGAACTGGTTAATCGGTTAACCCCACATGTTAATCGATTAACAGTGTTGATTTTTCAAGAAAAAAGTTTGGAAAATAATGTGAACTTTCCATAAAAGATTTGCAATGCACTAGATCAAAGATATGCAAGATGCAAGACATGTGAACACTTGTATAATCATTTAAATGACATTGTTATACCTTTGTTCAACCTTTGATCTTCATGATACTTGAACACTTGAAGCTAATTGATTCAACTTGATAGCACTTAGGATATCTTCTTGAACTTGAACTTCTTGTAGCTTGATTCTCTTTCTTTTTGCATATTATCTTTGTAGAGAGCTTGTTGTGTTGTCTTCATCAAAACTCAATGTGAGTGAAGCTTGCTTCTATAATCTCCCCCTTTTTGATGATGACAACCAATCCATTGAAAGATTGAATCTTTAGACTTGATGTTTCTCTAAGTTTGATTCTCCCCCTAAAGTGGAGCTCCCCCTAAATTCATGAGGGTAAAAATTTTCTGCACAAAAACCGTTAGAGAAACCAATCCTTCTCCCCCTTTGTCATTAGCAAAAAGGAAGAGGATTCCAAACCAATGACAGTTCATAATTATAACATACATACATACATAAAAACCATACACATATAAAACCACAAACACACATACATTAAAAAACCAGAATCTGAAGTACGGTACACAATATTCAACATAAACGAACAAAACATAAAATCTAAAGTACAAGACATAAAACAGAATTTTTAAAATATATAACAATATCAAAACATGGTGTAAAGACTTCATTCTTCATCAGACACCTCCTCATTTCCTTCTTCACCTTCTTCACTTCCTTCTTCATCATCATCACCATCTTCATCTTCATGTTGATTTTGTGAGTCCAACACAAGCTTGCAAAGAGAAGTAATTGCCCGAGTGGTTTCTCTATGTTGATTCATCATAGTTATGTAGAGAAACTCATTTGTAATGCCACCTTCGGGAATAGGATAGGAGGAAGGAGTAGATTCTTCTTCAACATACTTGTATGTTCCACTTCCAGGACTAGTTTCCACAATACTGGTGTTCCTCCCAATTGTTGTCTTATTGATTTCATTCACGAATTGCTTTGGAATAGTAGCCGGTTCCCTATTGAGGTCCAAATCTGTGTTTTCTAAATTCCTTGAAATGAGGCGACCATACGGGAGCTGGGTGGACAATGAGATTTGTTGCTTCAGATGATACATCATGGTAAGGATCCAATTGATCTTGATCTTATTATTGATCGCAAACAGCATCTGCATCTCAAGATCACTGATTTGAGCATGGTTGGAGTCCTTTGGAATTAAAACATAGCAGATAATATAGTGTAACATCCGATCGTTTACCGATAAATTCGATGCATAACGAAGTGTACAGGCTGTACGTTGTCCAGCAACAACAACTTCTCTTGGAAATCTACAGATGTTGTAGTAGTATTCCATCTTGTTAAATCTAGCCCAAGGACCATCCGTGCAGGTAACACCTTTGCGAAGAAAATATCCGGAATACGGAATTTTCAACGACGCAGCTATTCCTGCCAAATTCTCAACAATCTCACAGTTTCTAACAACCGCTTTCAGCACATGTTGTTCATTCATATCCAAATTAATAGACATTGTGTTCATAAAAGCCTCAACCAAATCAGTATAACATTTACCCTTATCAGAAACAAAATTGTCTATTTTCTGAACTTTTAACAGATTTGGAAAATCAAAGAAATGAGCCTTAAAATCTAAGAGATTGACATACTTTACCGGAAGAAGTTGACGAACCCGGACTTTGAAATCCATTCTTCTTTTCTTGATTGTTTCCATTTGAGTATCTTCCTCATGTTCTGCTGAGCTGCTTGCTGACATTTTTTCCTTTCCCTTCTTCAAAGGAGCCATGGATGAAGTTTGAAGCTTTTAGGTTTTGAGAGAGGGATTTTTGGATTTGGGTGAGGAGTTGTTGAAAATGTGTTGAGAATGAGAATGTTTTATAGAAGAATGATTGTAGTGGGTTTTTAATGTGAAGTTTGAACCAAAACTTGAGTGGGTAGAAGAGATGAGTTCCAAGAGAGCTTTAATGATGAGTTTAAGGTGAGGAAGAAGAGTAAGGGGAAGTGTTGACTGAAAGTACATGCACCCAATACATTTAAGCCACACACATAACAGATACGTTTTAATTGTTTTTAAAAAAAATTCCACGTTAGCGCAGGTTAATCGGTTAACGCCCTGGGTTAATCGATTAACCGAATCAAAATTTCCACAAAATTAAAGGTTACAGGTGTTAATCGATTAACTCCCTGGGTTAACCGATTAACAGAATCAAAAATTGCACAATAACAAAAGGTAACAAGTATGAAACTTAAGGAAAACACGTGCAACACAAATATACTAAAATTATATCATGGTAACATATATATTTAGCCAAATTTTTGATGAAAATAACTTGATGAATAATAATTTAAAGATGTGTTTAGATATCACCTTCATCCAAGATACCAAGTTCTCGCCTAATTTTGTAGAATGATTCTTTTGCGAGCGGTTTGGTGAAGATACCTGCTAGTTGGTTATGAGTATCAACAAATGTCACTTCGACATCGCCTTTAAGCACATGATCACGAAGAAAATGATGTTGAATGTTAATGTGTTTGGTCCTTGAGTGCATGACGGGATTCTTTGTAATGTTGATTGCACTTGTGTTGTCGGACCGGAGAGGAATGCAACCAAGATCAATTCCGTAGTCGCTTAATTGTTGCTTTAACCAAAGGTTTTGTGCACAGCAACTACCAGCTGCTATGTACTTCGCTTCGGCCGTACTGAGTGCAACGCATGCTTGTTTCTTACAAGACCACAAAACTAGTGCATTTCCGAGGATGTGACATGTTCCACTCGTTCTTTTTCTATCTATTTTACAACCGGCATAATCCGCGTCAGAATAACCGATTAAAGTACAAACACTACCTTTAGGATACCATAAGCCAACATTTGTCGTTCCCTTGAGATACTTCATGATTCTTTTGACCGTCGTGAGATGTGACTCCTTTGGATTTGCTTGAAAGCGAGCACATAAACATACACTAAACATTATGTCAGGACGGCTTGCCGTCAAATATAATAAAGAACCAATCATACCTCGATACTTCGTAATATCAACCGATGTTCCCGGTTCGTCTTGATCAATGTAGGTTCCAGATCCCATTGTTGTTGACATAGCTTTACAACCATCCATATCAAATATCTTTAATAATTCTTTGCAATACTTCGATTGGTTGATGAAGATTCCGTCCTTTTGTTGCTTGATTTGTAATCCAAGGAAATAATTCATTTTTCCCATCATAGACATTTCAAACTCGCCTTGCATCATTGAAGCAAATTCTTCACATAGTTGATTGTTTGTTGAACCAAAGATAATGTCGTCCACGTACACTTGAACAAGTAAGGTATTGTTCTTAATCCTCTTAATGAACAAAGTCTTGTCTACCTTGCCTTTTTCAAAACCTTTTTCGCATAAGAAATTACTTAGACGATCATACCATGCCCTTGGTGCTTGTTTTAAACCATAGAGAGCTTTCTTCAACTTGTATACATGTGAAGGATGCTTGAAGTCTTCAAAACCCGGAGGTTGTTTGACATAGACTTCTTCATTGATATATCCGTTTAGGAAGGCGCTTTTGACGTCCATTTGAAATAACTGAAAATTCATTGAGCAAGCAAAAGCAAGTAATAGACGAATAGCTTCTAACCTTGCAACCGGAGCGAATGTTTCTTCAAAGTCAATTCCTTCTTCTTGATTGTACCCTTGAGCCACCAATCTTGCTTTGTTACGAATAATAATTCCATTTTCATCAAGTTTGTTCTTAAATACCCATCTTGTTCCGATGATATGTTTATCGCTTGGTTTAGGGACAAGTTCCCAAACTTGATTTCTTTCAAATTGGTTTAACTCTTCTTGCATGGCAATGATCCATTGATCATCTTCAAGAGCTTCATTAACTTTGGAGGGTTCTATTTGAGAAACGAACGCCATATTCAAGCATGCATCTTTGAGATTTAGTCTTGTTGTTACACCTTGACTTATGTCTCCGATGACTTTGTCGATTGGGTGATCCCTATGTGTTCTCCATTCTTTTGGTAGATCATTGTTGATCGACTTTTGTTGAATCGGTTCATCATGATGTTCTTCTTGTTTTTCTTCTAGATTTTCAATGAAGTCTTTAGAAGTATCTTCTTTGTGAATTTCTACAAGATCATCATCATTATCACAAACAATAATATCCTCTTTCGAGGGGTTAGATTCATCAAATTTGACATGCATAGATTCTTCTATAGTTAACATTCTTTTATTATAAATTCTAAATGCCTTACTAGAGAGAGAGTAGCCG